>OY856385.1:2412500-4812500 GCA_963693495.1 Malacosoma neustria
GTTCAAATCAACGGGGGTGCGCTCCATATATCCATGCAGGGGCGGAGAAAGAATACTAACCTCTGCGGCCGGGGTCGTAAAAGGCGACCAAATAACCCACCCTAGCTACGTGGTAGGGTCTCAAGCCCGTCAGGATAGCGATCACCTTTGGTCTTAAATATGCCGCCATAATTACCTTGTGTTGTGTTCCGGCGGCATTAGTGATCCGAGTTCCTGTACCCTTATGGGACAGCAGCGTGTTCGCGATGCCACTCGCATTGCAAACCCCCATAGACAGTAACTGCTAAATTCTAAGTAATTCTAATATATATATATATATATATATATATATATATATATATATATATATATATATATATATATATATATACAAAACGTATGTAACTGTATTGCATTATTGTAATTTATGTTACTCGTAAATAAATAATTTATTTCGCCGTCAAGTCTCAGTTCTGAACTTTTAATAATAAACTTCCAAGTACATACTTGATCTAATCTGGGTGTGATTTGCATGTCATACAGGTTTTTGACTTACATAAATAATTCGTAAAAATTTATTTTGAATCTTGACATATGAAGATGTGTCGTGCTTCATTCTTTTTAAATAAATTTAAACCGGTTAGAAAACAAATATTTAATAGAGCAAGAGAATTTGAAGAACTTAATTTAACATTCATAAAGTTATGAAGTGCATTTTAATAAACAAAGTTAACTAAATTTATTTTTAAGACCATATAACATAAGTACGCCAAAATACAATCTTGTATTTTATAGTACTTTTACACCGGTCGCCCAGGGGTCGAAATTCGACCATATTTCATTTATTTTTTAAGTTTGAATCTTTTTATCAAAGGTTCATAATCCAAGGTTTCATCATAGCTACTCAGTTAACTTGCCATTTTTCTACATCAATTTGAACAGCGTCACAGAAATCTTCAAAATATTTTACATTGTAAATCCGTTTCGTAACCATATAATCGCACTTTGTAAACATTAATCTCAGAAATAAGCAAGAATAAAACAATTCAGATTGCTTATATCATTTTCTTTATGCTTGAGCAAGATGTATTTCACAAATTATAAATAACTATAAAACTAAAAACGATTCTAAAGTTTCATTCCTTGTTGTTGTCAGTTTTGACCTTCAATAAGACCAAAGAAAATATAATCACTTAAGCCTGTCGACAATGAATGTTATTTATTAAATATTAGCTGTGCCCGCGACTCTGTCCGGTTGGAATAGTGACTGGGCAGCATTTTTTAGATATATCTTATTGTTTATTTTGTATTACACCCTATAAACCCTATAAACCCTAAAATATAAATAAATGAAATATGCAAACAGTCAGTGTTATCGAATGCAACTGTTACGTCATGCGCCTCCGGAATACGTGTGTTCGAACCTACAAGTCCAGCCTAAGCTAAACCCTATTCCATATGATTGATGATATAAATCTTGAGGTTAACTTAAATTGGAAATTCAACCTACAATTTCCAGTCTAAGCTGAACCCTGTTTCATGTGATTGATGATATAAATCTGAGGTCAACTTAAATTGGAATATAAAATTTCAGAAACTTACCATTTTTAACAAACACTATTTTTTTTCTAAAATAAAAATAGCCTTGTTACATCAGCTATCTGCCAGTGAAAGTCCCGTCAAAATCGGTTCAGCCATTTCAGATATTAGCCGGAACAAACATACACTCCAATTGTGTTTATTTGTATAGATATGTATTATATGTATTAATAATTATATAATATTATTATTGTTTATTTATTAATTATTTAAGTATTTACTAATGTATATTATGAATTTCAATATTGTATTAATATAAAATTAACCTTAATCGTCTTTACCAGGCCATAAACTGTTATAAAATAAAACAAAAGCGTAAGTAAGGTATGTATGTTATGTATCATTCGAGTAGTAGTGTGTGTATATTTAATTTAATGTATTTCTAATGGATTTGAGGAAAAAAGTAACTTATTACACTTCTCCTCCATATAAACTTCAACTGTGCTAAATTTCATACTCCTCCGTCCGCGCAATTTTCGTAAAAAGAGGTACAACGTTTTCGCTTCACGTATTAATATGTATTTATATATAGATTAATTATTCAAAAAAGTTTGTTCTTTTCGAAAATCACAAAAAGAAGAAAAAAGTTCAACGTTTGATAATTAAAATCTGAATAAAGCCTCTCTTTGTTTTTGTTTTATAGCATAACTATACAGAATTTTATTTGATGACCTTAATATTGTTTGATTGTATAACTTAATTGTCAACTTTATGTACATAAATAGTTATAAGTATTGTTGTGAAATAAAAAAATAAATTACCATTTCCCTGTGGCTGTCTATTCCACAGAGCTACCGTTTAGCTGAAAATCGGGGCCGAACGGGCGTGCCGAAGCAATCTACCACCGGCTCAGCCTCGCAGGATCCCTTCATCCCAGCGTACGGCGCTCTACTGCGTAGTTCATAACGCACGTGGTTCTGAACCGCCACCCCAAACCCAGACCATAAAGCCTGGGGCGATACGTCACATCTTAGGTCGGAAGTGGTTGCAGTGAGGGCGCGGCTGTGAGTGGGATTCAACACTCCCAGCCACGTTGACACACAACCGACCCTTTTTTTTTACGGGGTGGGGAAATCCTCATGGACTACCTCCGCCTGGGGAAAGGCGGAGGGGCATGCCGGACTCCTACCGGCTAAAACCACCACCCCGGTGTCTCCTCACACGTGCGCGCGGGGCCGCGGGAATCCAAATTCTTCCGCAGCACACACAACCGACCCAACCCAAGATGCGGGAGATGGGAAAGGATAGAGGAAATTGAAAGTAATAAGGGTAAAAGACTCCGCTGCCCCGGAAAGGAGGGGGAATGAAGGGGCGTATGCTCGGGCACCTCGGGTACGCACACCCATGTACTCCTCGGACAGAAGAGCACCCCTGAGGAGGCTTCAGGGTACCTACCCAACGCCCGAGCAGGAGACACAGGGCCGCATTCCGTGGGAGTCCCGTACTTTCTTGCCGTGAGCCCCCAAGCGTGGTCTGCATGTATATTTCCACCATACAAACAAAAAAAGGCTACCCATCTCATTATTTTCGGATGTTATAAAAATAACCTATTTGTTTATTAGTAAAAGAACCCGTGATTGCAAATCCTTTGTTAAATGCCTTATACAATAACAATGATGGAGATTTTATTGATCTCTTTCTAATTTGAGCATTGGCCCGTTTGCTTTTACTACAATTTGCAACAACTGTCTTTGTATATTTTCTTTGTTCCATAGATTACTAAAAAAAAATTAGAAATGAGTACAATACCCATTTGGTTGTACCGGTCTTAAATTAGAATAGGACTAACTGTTCACACTTTCCAGGAAATCGAAAAAGCCAACAATTAGTCTAACCTTTTGTTACTTTACGGTCGGTAAAGGTAGAGCAACGTTCGGGTTGAGGAACCCAGAAAAAAGGAACCAAACGATCCTCCGATCAAACAGTGGTAGCAATTGAAGTAACCAAATTTATCCACAGCTCCTTTACCTTTTTGGTCAAAAAATCAAGAATCGCTGAGAGGCATCGACTCAAAAAGCGTGTTAAAATTTGGCCCCATAACTTTACGTAAATCATTCACCAACATGTACATGTTGGTGTTTGTTATGTCATATTAAATATTACAGAATTACCGGCGTATGTAAGCATCGTTTTCTTTTCATTAATTAAATATACTTAGCCTTAATTCGTTGATTATTCTATCTCATTACCTGTGCCAATTATATTTGATGATATGATATTAATAATTGACTTAATTGAGCAATAAGAATATTTATGAAGGCATTTATCCAAAATTACTTCTTTTTCATATCAAAATGCTCATTAAGTTTCCTCGTGTGATATTTATTTTTTTACTTAACATCAAACTGTCACCGTACTTTCGTCGTCATCCAATCTTACACTGTTGGATGTAGATGCTTCCCAAGTATTTTTTATTGCTGTGTAACAGCATACAGGCTGACGGTTCATATAATAATAAGCAGTTACCATCGCTTATAGATGTTTGCGACGCCACGGGCATCGCTAATAGCCTATTATGGAGGGAAATTGGATCAAGGATGGATGGAAGCATCCAGACGGGCTTGGAGCGCTATCATCTAGCTAGGGTAGTTTTTTCGCTATTTACCACAGGCCATTCCCGGCTGCAGGGGTTTTTTACTCAACCCTGTACGTAGAAAACGTTTGTACCAAAATATAATAAATTGACATCTTCACCATTCAGAATCTAATTTTCTTTTTCAGAATCGTATTTTTTTTTACTTCCACCCTGTCGCAATGTAAGATTATCTTACATTCACTGTTGCCAACGCTTTATTATTGCTAAATAAATATTTTCCAATATAAGCTTACGAGTCCATATACCGTACAATAAGGCCAAGTTACAGACACCCCGCCGTGTCGTGACCTTTATTTGTGTTAACTTTGTAGGCAATATAAAGTATACTCATAATATTGAAGTGATATACAAACGGATTTATGTTAAATTTAAAACGTTTCATCTTGTGTAACATGACAAGTTCTGAGTAACTCTTCTTCACAGTCGTCGCCTATTCAAACAGGTTAAGACTTATGATTTTTTAAGACATTTTTCTGCACTAGGAAAACGTTCATGTTCCACAAATCTGTATTTACAAGCTTTTTCACATACAATTGAAGGATACATATACCCAGTTTAGAACAACCTATTTGTATAATAACGATATCCGCGACGTAAAGGTTAACACATCGGTACGCTTGCGGAGGTCATGAGTTCGATTCTCGTCTCGCGTTTGGGTGTTTATGTGTAATATATATATTTACAAAATAGGATTGAGTATTTTTTCCTTTCTTTATATTTAACTAGGATATTAGTTGTCTAATAAATGATATGGTACTTGTTTTGGGACTAAATAGCGCTGCTATGTGAATTGTCCAAATACATTTATCTATACTACTATTATAAAGAGGAATACTACTATTATAAAGAGGAAAGATTTGATTGTTTGTTTGTTTGTTTGTTTGTTTGCTTTGAATAGGCTCCGAAACTACTGACCCGATTTAAAAAATTCTTTCATTGTTGGGAAGCTTTTTTTTTTTTTTTTTTTTTTTTATACCGAGGAAAACTGTTACAGTTTCCACCAGCCTCCGGGGGAAGGCCGGTGGGGTATGTGGGATTACCTCCCGAGGGGGCTGCCTACTCCCCTCGGGCGGACCGGGGGCTAAGGCCGCCGGTCCTACCCACTAAAAACCCCGGTCGCCACTCTTGGCCTTAGAGGGGGCTTCGCAGGATCGCCTTTTGGCATTACTCTGCTAGGCCCCCAGCCAGACGTCTCCAATGAGGGTACCCCGAGTGACAGTTCCCGCTGCCGGCGGTCACACTAGACCTGCCGGTGACCAGACACAGAGTGTCCAGTCGGGGTAGGGCACCCTCCGTCTCATTGCCTTCGCCGGGAGCTTCCCCCGGAACTCCCGGCTGGCCGCTCTTACAAGAGAGCGACCGGCAACCCCTTCTCAGGGTGGGATGAGGTGCGCATAGCGTCTCCTTCCCCGATTCGTCCTACGCCGACGAATCGGTGGAGCCGCCGCGTCCTCCTCCCTCGCACGCTCGATGGCCTCCTTCTGCCGCATGACACTTTCGGCGAAGGAGACCACCGCGTTCCAGTTCCTCTCGCTGCGGAGCATTTGACCTACGATTGCCCGCAGCGAGAGGTCACCTCCTACCACGCTCTGCATATTGAAACGCTGGGGGCCCCAGGCGGCGCACTCCGACACCGTATGTTCCACGGTGTCTACTGGCGCGCCGCATTCCCAACAGGCCGGGTTCGGCTCCCGCCCCGCAATCTGGTGCAAGTACTTGCCGAAACAACCGTGGCCGGTCAGTACCTGCACCAGCCTGTATGTCAGGGTCCCGCTTGACCGCGAGACCCATTCCGACAAGTAGGGGCGGATTGCCTCAACCGTAACCCGGCCCGGCTCGGGTGGCCCCAGGATCCTCAACCAGGACTGGGTCAAGGCCTCCTGGGCGAGATCCCTGACCCGTCGCGACTCTTCCGGGCACAGCCGGAGTCCCCTCTCCCTGGCATCGCGGCGCAGGCGGTATGTCTCCGCGAGGACAACCGCCCGCAGCTCCCAGGGCGGGTCGGCTGCCAGGAGTGCAGCCGCCCGCCAGGACACTGTACGGTACGCCCGAATGGCCCTCACATCTATGACCCTCTGAGATCTTCTCAAGAGGGCCCTGCTACGAGATGTGAGGTGGTCTGCCCAGACAGGCGCACCATACACCGCCATGCTCCGCACGACGCCAGTGTACAGTCTTCTCACGGCTGTGCCCGGCCCCCCCACATTGGGCAGGAGTCTGCCCAGGGCGGCAGCGGCCGAGACCAGCCTCGGGCACAATTGGGCAAAATGTGGCCCGAAGCTCCACCTAGGGTCTAGTGTGAGCCCCAGGTATTTCATCTGGGGCTTCACTTCGACCGCTGCACCCCGGAGCACGATGCGCGCGTCTCGGGGTGGTCTCCTTCTTCGTCCATGCATAAAGAGGGCCTCCGTCTTTTCTACGGAGACCCTCAGACCGCACGACTCAATTCGGTCCACCACCAGCGAGGTGCTGATGGTGGCCCGCCGGACGGCATCTTCATATGACTCACCCCGAGTTGCGACGAGGGTGTCGTCCGCATAGCACAACACCCTCGTATCGGGCGTGACTGGGCATCGTAGGACCCAGTCATACCCGATATTCCACAGAAGTGGTCCCAGTACCGACCCCTGCGGAACGCCGCACGCAACGCGCCTCCTTCGGACCCGACCGTGGCCGTCCTCCCAGACTATGAAGCGGTCCCGGAGGTATGCCCCCAACAACCTCCGCAGATACAGAGGCACTCCATGGAACCGGAGTGCCTCCAGTATCGTCTCGAACGGGAGGCTGTTGAAGGCGTTCGCTATATCGAGCGATACCGCCAGGACCACTTCTCCCTGACTCACCGCCTCTTGCGATATGCCCTTCAGGGCGGTTAGCGCATCCAGCGTGGAGCGCCCCGCCCTGAATCCGTACTGGGCGGCGGAGAGTCCCGGCTCTGCCGTGTCCAAGTGCTGGACGAGACGGCTCGCAACTACCCTTTCAAAGGTCTTCGCCGTCTCGTCCAACAGGACGATCGGGCGGTAACCGGAGGGATCATCTGGGGAACGGCCCACTTTGGGAATCAGGCAGAGCCTGCCCTCCTTCCACTGGGCCGGGAACTGTCCGGTGCTGAAGCACTTATCGAACAGCTCCCGAAGCCAGCCGCCAAGGTGAGTGGCGGCTTGGAGGAGCACTCTGCCCGGAATCCCGTCGGGTCCAGGTGCCTTCTTGGTGCCCTGAAGGTGTCGCAGGGCATCTTCGATTTCTACCTCTGTTGTGGGGGGAGGATCCACGATCTCCTCTCTAAGCAGAGGGACGGCCATAGATGGGGGAGTGAATGCTCCCAGGCTCGGGAAGAGCCCCTCAATTATGCGATTGAGGGCCTCCTCTGACAGGGTCGCCGTTACCGGGGCGCCCGCAGCACGCATCTTCTTGCGCGCTGACTTGTATGGACGCCCCCAGGGATCCCTGTCAAGGCCCTCGAGGAGCTCCTCGTAAGCCCGGGCCTTCGCTTGGCTAATTGCTCGCTGAAGGGCTTTCTTGGCAGCATTCTGCTCCCCCTTTATCCTCCGGAGTTCTTCTTCGTCCGGCTGCGGATTCCGGTGTCGGTACCGGTGACATAGGCTATATTATATTTTCAAAAAAATTAGGGATCCTTACTAAAACTCCAATAATGTAACTCAAAGTGTAAAAAAATTACCTAAAATATTATTTAAATCGCGTGCGTTGCGAAAACTATTGATGATAGAATAAAATAATGTACTACAACTTTGCAGAACACATCATTATTTACAAAAAGTGTCGCGACAGCATATGTCTAACTATTATAGTTATGCCACAATAAGTATTCTTTTATTTTAAAAATTTAATTAAAATACCGCCCCTAGAAAAGGCTCTTTAATTGGATCTTGGTATTAATCCTTATCAAAATAAATTACTTCATATTCAAAACTGTTTCAATACCTTTATATAACTTTTTGAATTATTCAATTCGGATATTCCATTCGAAAGATATCACGAGTTTAAAAATGTAAGTATTAGAAAAATGTTGCGTGGTAGCCGCTCACCCTGTTCGGCTAGCTAGGCATCACCTTATGCAATGTAGGCGTGCGTCACTGGGGTTTTTACAAAAATTAGAATACTTATTAAAAAATAACGAAAATAAATAAAAAGTAATAACAAAAAAATCATTAAAATAAAAACTCATAGAAATAATAATATTCAAACTTTCTTTATAATTTTATTTTTTTAGTAACCTGACGCAATTAAAAGGGTTTGCCCTCAGGGGCGCTCCTCTGTCCGGAGTGTGTGTACGGGTGTGCGTACCCGAGGTGCCCGAGCATCCGTCGCTTCACTCCCCTCTCCGTTCGAGGCGACAGAGTCCTACCTTTCTTTCCGGCTACCTCTTACATCCTTTCCAACTTAGTTCTCTGTTCGTGGCGTGGTCCCCGGTGGGATGGTTGCGAATACTGATTGGGGTCCCGGGTTCTACCCTGGGACCTGATTTGGTAGTCGAAACCATGCCTATTTCGACTGCGCCTGCACAGAGAGTGTTCCCGGGGCGGGAATTCCATCCTCGCTGTCGGTTGGTCTTGCTGGGCCGACTACGACGTCAGGCGACTCTGCTTTTTCTGGAGTGTCGTCTGGTAGTCGTACTCACGCCTGACTAGCACGCGACGGGGATGCGAGTCCCGTCCGGAATTGGCCGCGGACCTGTCGCTCCCGGCCCTGGTTCTGTCCATGGTCGGGGGCGATCCTGGATGGACGGCCGTTGCCTCCTTTTGCGAGGCAGTAGTGTCTGCAAGGGAGGCGGCGGAACGGGAGCGGGAGTCCGCCACCGCACTCCCCTTCCGCCAACGTAGGCCGCGTCGTCGGCGCCGGAGGGCGGGCAACGATCTCCGGCCGCCGTAGAAAGCGGCCGCGGGCGGCCCTTCGGGGGAGGATCCACCGCCCGCACTATTGCCGCGAGGGAGAAGGCCGCGTGCTGTTCCGCAGCCCCCCTCAACTCCTAGAGTTGTTACAAGAGAGCGCTGGGGGGACCAAACCCTGACCCCCTGGCGCCAGCACTTTAGAAGGGGCCCGCTTTAAGACAAAGCGTGGGCCGGCGCCGGTCCCGGGCCACGAGATCGGTAGGCCATATATCCGTGGGCCCGGGCGTAGGCGATAGGAGAACAGCGGGGTTTTTTAGTGGGTAGTCGGATGGTCGAACATCTTTTCCGGAGTCCCTTATATCCCTCGGTCCCCCCGTCAAGAGAGGTTTTTCCCCGAGACCGAAAAAAATAGAAGGGTTTAATTTTTAATTTTTTGTTAAATACCCGTGCGAAGCTGGGACGGGCTGCTAGTTCATTTATAAATGTTAAAACCATGCTGAAACCAAGTTTCTTTTACTTCAGCCTACTTGGCCGGCTCGATCTTGGTTGGAGACTGCTCTGTATATCATTATACAATATAATAGCCTTGAGGTGGTCATTCGTATGGTGAACCGGTAGTCCACTTCCGCTGCCGTAGTGACCCAAATAACAAATTTTAATAAAAAAAACTATAAACCGAAAACCATAGAAGAATTATTCTCTCTCCCTTTCAAATCATTCTTATTTTACTTTTTTAACGAATGGGAACATGCTAAGCATTGCCAACATGCTTTGAATGCATGAACTTACACTAAAGCCTAATTCGGACTAGACGAGTATTTTAGTTGAGTACCGAGTAATTTAGTGGCTAAACTATTTGCTATTGCACAGAAATCGTTCGCATTACGGTCCAGTAGTACACAAGTGAGTGGTGTTTTGCAAGATGAACGGGCTGCAACGCAATAGAGTGAATAAAGTGGTTAAACTAATCGTAATGGCTATTTTAGAAGAGGTGGATGGGGAAATTTGTGTGATTAAGAAAAAAAGTTATGGGTACGAAAATGGATCGATAGAAGAGATAAACTAGGAGCTACTAATTGTCTTCTGAAGGAATTAGCATTGGAAGATCCCAAAGAATACTTCGATAGTTTTTGAAAGAATACTTCGTCATTTTTGGGGGCCACTAATGAACTCGACTAATCAAAAGGTTTTGACTTGTTTAGCCGGTGAGCCAGTGACCACGGACGCGTGGTGGGAGGCACTACTCGCCCGATAAAAATAGAACAAAATGGATTGACTCGACTAAATTATTTACTAACTTACTCGACTAAATTTTAGGTGTTCAGACACATTTAGCTACTAAATTACTCGGTACTCAACTAAAATACTCGTCTAGTCCGAACTAGGCTTTATGTACGTATACGAGTATAATGTAGTGCAAGCTATTGTTCAGCTACTACGACAATTCAAATGAGAATTATTGTCATAATTAAAGGTACTGGAGCTTCCCCTTTTTTAGGAAAAGGAAATACTCTACGCACACCCGCTGCTTGGGAACGTCCAGTCCGGGGCCGCAGGAAGTGCGGAACTAGTTAGTCTGCGCCGGTCCGCTTTCGCAGATCTCTTCAAAGCCGGGAGTGTGACGTGCCTCCGATATCTTTCTCACGGAGAGATGAGCTAGGCGCGCGAAACACTTACAATTTTCCCAGGCAACTGCGCCTGCGACCAATCATTATGGCGGCCGAAGATCGGTTGCCAAACTCCGGTGACGAGTGCCCCTACGTAAACGGTAGCGTAGTCTAGCGTAATCCTGCTCCCTCTTCACCGCCTCCCTTACGAACATAACTGTCTCCCAAGAGGCGACTGCGTCCCATCTGGTTTAGACCGCCCGACAATCTTTAAGATTCTAAATCGAGCCTCCTATGCTGACGTAAAATATGCATTAAAATCACATGTATGGTAACTTTTTGTATTTTATTTAATTCTACAATCTCCTGAATATACGCTTGTAATCAAAAAAATTTAAACACCCCTGAAGTTTGGTTTTGAATGAGTAAATTTTTTTTTTTTACATTTAACCAAAAATGTTAATAATTCTAGTTAAATGTGGATATTATAAGGCATCATTTAACGAATATTAATGTTTAATAATTAAATTTCTTTAGCTATTGTGTTTTGTGTAATAGGTATGTTTATATATACCCTTTGAGAAGAAATTGTCAAATGTTAGACAATGTTAGAACAAAGATGTAAAACAGAAAAATGTTAAAAAATGTTTATTCAGTATCTCGTATTTCCTCCCCGGGCTCTCATTACTCCTTCCGTCGGTTCCTCATAGAACGAATAAGCATCACCATCTTGTGTTGTGGGATGTTATTCCGCTCTTATATAGCAGTTGCCTGTGTCAAGCTGGCCAAGCGTCTCCGGAGCAGGATCTTTCGCTCTGACTCGTCTTTTCAACTCATCCCATAGGTGTTCTATAGGATTCATATCCCGACTTCTTGCTGGCCAGCCCATAACCGCAATACCGACTTCGCTCAGGTATTCATTTACAATGCCTGTGGTACGAGCCCTGTCATTGTCCTGCATAAAAATGAAGTATACGCCAGTAAAATGTGCGTAGGATACCATATGAGGCTCCAGACACCCTTTAATGTAATGTGACCCATTTAATGACTGTAACCGAGGTCCATATACAAAACGCAAGTTCGGTTTTTCTATCGGCGCTTATACCTCCCCAAACCGTCCATGAATCGCCACCGTAACTGACTATTTCTTCAACGCAGCACTGTGCAAAACGCTCTCCCTCTCTTTGATACACTTTCTTTTTTCCGTCATTACCATACAGCATGATCTTACTGTTGTCAGAAAAGAGAATTTTGCTCCATTGAAGGTATGAGCAATTAAGTGTCCAAGTGCAAAGTTAAGGCGCGCTCTTCGGTGGTCTATCGTCAATTTTGGGCCATTAGCTGGTTTATGAGGTTTCATACCACGCTCCGTCAATCTTCTTCTTATGGTAGAATCGCTTACAGTCAATCCTCGAACCTCACGGAGCTACTGCTGCAGTTGAATAGAGTTAAAGTGGCGATTTCTTAGAGAAACTGACACAATATACCGGTCATCTTGCTCAGACGTGACTCGATGTCTACCAGATCCTGGACGGCGAGTAAACATACCAGTCTCCCGATAACGTTAATACACTCTATTGACAGCAGAGAGGCTTAGATGCAATCTTGCAGCCACAACACGCTGACTATGCCCTGCATCTAGCAACACCATGAATTGGGTGGCTTCTGTGGGCTAGGTATCCATATTTTTTAGGAAAAGGTCTCTGATAGGATGTCACAGAGCTTAGTTAACAAAGACGTTCAGCTCAGCTCAATTAAAAAAAATATGTGCAAAAAAATGTGATTAAGTGCAGAAATTCAGACGGAATACACAATGAAAACAATCTCTACATTTATTTATTGGATGAAAATTCGAAAATTTAAATTCAAATTTGTAATTCTATTACACCATTGTGTAGGGTAAACTGCCAGGTATTGGCGTATTTTTTATGATATCAATCCCCTTTTTCATTTAAATGCCGCCTGTATAATATACTTGTAGTATTGTTTCGATTTTTTGATGAGAAGTATATAATAATGAACCCCGGGCTCCGCAGCAAAATTTTGTGTTGCACCCGGAATTTTGCGTTAAACTTTAACGGATATCCAGAAAAATACTGCTAATATTTTTTTTACTTTAAACTTACTTTATTACTCACACTATAATTAGTATAAAGTGTTTATATGTGAGAAAAAAGGATTCTTTATAGAATGAATACTATTTTAATATTTATTTGTAACAAATTATTTATTTTATCTCTATTTGTAGCTAAAAAACTGGACTTTGAATGTTTAATGTGGGCCGTTTTTAGAACCTTGGTATTTACATATATAGCCTTACACCTCTTACAATTTTAATCCTTGGAATACTTAATATATAAATGTGTATATTTGTACAAGGAAATACGTTATAGATTCATTGATATCATTTCTGAACCCACATTGCCAATGAATTATTGATATTTTGCTGTACCATCATTAAAATTGATTTAATATGATTTACAATTGTAGTTATGAAAAATTTCTTCAAATGACGTTAATAATGTGAATTGTCCACTCGAATAAATTTTTAAATCAAATTAAGTAAATACTAGAAAAAAAAGGAGGTTTCCTTTTCTAGGCTAAATGTTGTTTAGAAGTGAAGTGTACTTTATGTTGATTGTACATTAAAGTTATTGTAAAACTAGTTGAACCGGCAAACGTTGTTCTGCCATGTGAATTAAAAAAAAAGTGGTCTATGTACTCTTCCAATTTACGACTATACCGAAATTCATCAAAATTTGATCAACAAACAAACTCTCTTTTCCATTTATAATATTAGTTATAAATGGAATATCTGAAATGTGATTGTAATTTTTTATCATTTGACGAATCTGAACATTGACCAAAATCGCTAACACGTATTAAAATCCTCAAAAAACTGTGTCAGTCATAAATAACATGTGTGAAAGTTAAAGAAAGTTATTACGTTATTTACATTGCATTATTTACGTTCATTTATGTATTTTTTTTTATCACAAGTTACAATAATGCATTATATATAGGTTTTTTTCGCAAAATTGTATCATAAGAAACGTATCGTATATCATTATTTTTGAGCACTGTTTCAAATGTATAATAAAACAAATTTGGGGCAAACAGACGTTTGGAATACGAACAAAAATATCTTTAGAAAACCTCAGTTTTATATAAAAAGCTAAATGGAATATATTTCACCGATTTATTTATATAGTTTTCCTCAACTCTCCATTCGTTCTGACCAAATAGACCGTGAATCAATTAACGTCTCTCACATTGTGTACGACAACGGTGAGAGTGCTCGAAAGGGTACGCATATGTGGTTAGCACAATTACTAGTATTTATATTAATTACCTTTTATATTAATAATTTGTTTGGTAAATATTTACTAGTAGCACTATTTGAAAAAGAGTTCAAACTTTTAGCGGATTAGAAATCGTAGACTGGTCGAAGAATGGTATTTAAAAGGATAACACTTTCTGATTACTCACAGAGAGGTACCGTATGAGTATGTTATCCCTTTATATGACTGAAATGTCGCTGGTGCTGCAGACCGCGCGAAGTAGATAAAGTTCTAAAATGGACCCCGAGCAAATCAGAAGTTTGGGTTACAAATGGCATTATTGGTAAGATGTTCATACTAGTTTTTCCATTATGGTTAGGAAATTAGATTCTTCCGAGTTTGCGGGGACGATTGTTTAAAATTCATGCATAACCTCAATTTAATATATTTTTAGTGCCTCGTTAATCAAAAAGGAGGTTGCAAGAACGAGTATCAACACAAAATGATGAACAGTTATTCTCTGTTACTAATACTTACACTCAATATTCGGCCTAACCGATGAGAAAGCTTCAAATGTAACCTAGATAAAAAAATATATTGACTGTGACTTATGAAGTGAAACCACTTTTGACTTCTTCGTGATATTTGTTAATATATCTAACTAAAAACTATAAAATTGTCTTCCGACCCCTTAGTCCACGTTGTATTCGTATATGTAACATATTCTTTGGCTCTTCTTTTTCGCTTTCTAGCTATCCATCATCTAAAAACCCTTCTTCTTAGCTATATCATCTTTTAGTAGGTCTACCCCTCCTGTCGTTATTTAATATTATAATAATAATCATATCAACACAGTCACATCACATCGTTTACCTTAAAACTAAGCAAATTACTACTAGGGGTGTTCAATAAAAAGTGTTAATGAGTATGACGCAATTACCTTTTATTAAATTTTATTTTATTTTTCGATGTAGTCACCTTTCAGTTTTATACACTTTGTACATCTTTTTTCTAAAGTTAACTTACTCTTTTTAAAAAAAAATTTTCTTCCTGATCCCTTAAAAAATCGTGTACCGCGGCAACTACTGCGTCATCATCTTCAAATTTATGGCCCCTAAGATGTTCCTTAAACCGCAAAAATAGTTTGAAATCACTAGGAGTTAGGTCCGGTGAATTTGGAGGATGTTCCATCAATTCGAAGCCAGCTTCTTGAATGACACCCATCGCAACTCTGAACTTGTGCGCGGGGGCGTTATCTTGGTGAAACAAAACAACTTTAGCGAGTTTGCCACGCCGTTGCTTGCGTATTTCCTCACGCAACTTTGTTATTTGATCTGTGTACAAATTCCCTGTAATAGTGGCTCCATGATTAAGGTATTCGATCAGTACCACTCCTTGGCTGTCCCAGAAAAAACAGCCCATGATCTTACCGGCGGATGGAATCGCCTTAAATTTCTTCGGAGTTGAAGATGACGGTCTCTTCCAAGTCATGGATTGTTTTTTCGTTTCTGGGTCATAATGGTAAAGCCATGTTTCATCCATAGTTATGAATCGAGCCAAAAATCGGTCAAGATCTTGTTGTAACAAACGCAAACAGCTTTGTGAAATTCTCAGTCAAGTTTGTTTCTGCGCGTCAGAAAACATTCTGGGCACCCAGCGCACTGATACTTTTTTCATACCCAAATGGTTGTGTATATGTATGTTTATTTTTTTATTTTTATTATGGAAAATTCCTATAGAAATCTTCATTTCTTCTGCTATAAAACAAACAGTAACACGAGGATCCGCTAAGACAATGCTTTCAACTTTTTCAATCTTTTTTTCAGTCACTAGCGATGTAGGGTGTCCCGTGCGGGGGTCGTCGTTAATGAAAGTTCTTCCTCGCTTAAACTCAGCACACCAACGCACAACCGTAGTATATGGAGGATCATAAACCCCTAATGTTGCTCTCAAGTCTTGATTTACCAGCATCGTAGTAAAATTTATTTATTACCGCGCGAACTTCAATTTTATCCTTTAACACGCTTTTTTAAAAAACATGTTCCGACACGACGCAAACAAATGACTTCTTTTTTTATAAAAGAAAAGAGAATTGATTGCTTTTTTTACCATTATTATATCTAATGTATTTAGCCTGCCAGTATTTTTTTTTCTTTCCAAGGAGAATGTATCGCATTATCACTATTTATTGAACACCCCTCGTATATTATTGTATAATAAGTACAATACAACACAATATTCGCGTGTGGATACATTAATAAACCCACTTTAGGTTTTTTAAACATACAAAAATATTATCATACAAAAATACATTGATGCCCAGGTACATAAAATCAAGACTCATTTTCTTTTGCCCAAATGGCGTAAATATTTCGTAATAATAATAACTCGTATTAAAATTACATAATTATTATTCTTGAAAAATTACTTTACTAATTATTGTGAATTACTTTATCGTGTAGAAATTGATATTAAATTTAAATACCAGTAATCAACTGTATTATAAATTTTAAGAACCTCTTTGTTTAAAATTGGGATGAATGTTCAATGATTTCCAATTTCAACCAGTGTTTTAGGAGAATTAAGAAATGCACTAATTTGTAGGAATTGTTCTTTTATAAAGAGTTCTTTCACTTTATAATATTATTTCATTCTGATAATCATATTAAGACTTCTTAATGGACAAAAAGAAAATTTCGAATTATATCAGCAAAGTACTATCTCCTATCATATTTTTAAATTATTATTGAGACTTCGAACATTATAACCAAAAGACGTTTTACGTTATAATTATGATTACATAATTAAAAAAAATTATCTGATCAAATTTATTAGATTAGATATTGCAAGATAACGTTACTTCCCTATCGCGTAATTAACATTAATTAGTTTACATTTGTCTTTAATAAAAAAAATTATGCCAAAGGTTCTAGACTAGGAAAAAATCCAAACATAATTGTTTTAGTAGAGCCTAAGTGTTATAATAATCGATTGCAGCCTTTGCGCATGCCAGCCTCGCGAATGACGCGCTGCGGTGTTATGACGTATGACTGCGATGAAAGGTTGTACATAGCCCGTTATGTACTCTATGACCTGGTTTTCTAACGATCTTATTTTTTTATCTATGTATATATCAGAATAGTTGTTTTGATTGATTACTTATTTTTAAGTTTAGCTTAGGGATTCTATATGACAGTTTTAGCCTATGGATGTTGGTGACGCTACGGGCGCCACAAACACGCTGCTATCCCATACGGGTACAGGAACCTGGGTCAATAATTCTGGAACACAACACAGGCTTATTGTGGCGGCATACTTGTACACCAAGGGTGGTCGCTATCAAAGCAGGCTTTACCATGTAGCTAGGGTTGTTTTGTTGCCTTTTACGACAGGCCGATACCGGCTGCAGAGGTTATTTTATTTTTAGTTTATTCTTACTCCGCCCTTATTAATTCAGGAAAGTAGCAGCACCAAAAACCACAAAGAGTTGTACAATGCCATATTAAGTCAACTTAACCTCAGATTACTGATTAAATTTATGTTACATACTCTATCTAAAAAGTATTTTTAAGTAAGGCTTTAATATTTTTTGGGTTATAAAATCTCTTATATTTGTTGGTAAATCGTTTAATAGTCGTTAAACTAAATAAGTTGTACGCTTGCCGCAATTTATATTTATAACATGA
Source organism: Malacosoma neustria (assembly GCA_963693495.1). Taxonomy (NCBI): domain Eukaryota; kingdom Metazoa; phylum Arthropoda; class Insecta; order Lepidoptera; family Lasiocampidae; genus Malacosoma; species Malacosoma neustria. The sequence continues at coordinate 2,430,099 of OY856385.1, forward strand.
TACAAAGTATGTAAATAACTAATAGATGCGTAAGGTTCTAACATTAACAACACGAGTAGATATCAGGTTAAAATTTCTGATCAATCTATATTCGACGCACATGTTCCAATGTTTCTCTCGCATTAATCACCCGGAAATAATTAAGATGGATATAGAATAAAAAAGTAAATGCACTTACGGCCCTCTCAACTTCCTTATTGGATGCGATCCGTCGACCAAAAGCAATTTTCTTTGTTTGTGAATAAATCAAAGGCTGAGAGTTACAGATCAAGAGAAGAGTGCGATATCCCAGCAAATCATAATTTAAAGACTGCAGTTTGCCTATTCCCATCGAAGAAGCATGTAAAATGTTGCCCTAGTCAAAGACTACTTCTTATATTTAAAGTTTTGACTAAGAAAGTTGGGATAATAGTCGCCCGTTCTACTTTCATCACTGTGATCAATTGACGGGATCCATTTCAGATCTGAAAACACGGTAGCCATGACTTATCTGTCAAACACGATCGATTTCAACATTCTCACGTTATTTTTATATTGCGGATGTTTAGAACTTGCTACAGAACTTAAATATGGAGTTTTTAAAGACGTCTTATTTTTATTCTTTTTAATTCCCCTAATATTTGAAGTATAATTTGACAGCTTTAACTGCTTAGAATCGTGATTTTTGTAATTAATACTCATTATACAAGTATAGTGAAGTGGGTTTTATTGGACTTAATCCACATCGGCGGACACTACCGCCATCGACAAGATTGTCAGCGACCCGCCGAGACTCCGTGTCCAACTACGTCCACACAACATCTAATAATTAGGGGATTAACACTCAACCAATGTCCCCTAAATTTATTCGTAATTTATGTTATAGTTTAACACAATCGTGGTAGCTATTTAAAAAAATAAGGTATCTTGTACACTGAAGATCGACTTTGATGTTTTAAGTAATGTATAAAGACTTCATTATAAGTGATGTTTTGTGTAACAAGAGATTGAATAAGAAATAAATAAATAATTTTCAAAACCTGAATATTTATTGTTGATTATACCTAGTTATAAGCTTTTCTTAGTGTATCAAAATTCGTAGTGATAACAATACTTCTGAGCTGTTATTAAATAACTACGAAAAGCCTTATAAACATAACCCTAATTATTAGATGGATCTTAGTCGAGGGTGTCTGATTTAAAAAAATATTTAATGCTTACATTCAGAATTTATAAGAATATGATTGTATTCGATCGTCAGTAAAAGAGCATTTATACTTACAGGTGTATCTCAAACCTACTAAGAATTTAGAGTCCTCCACCTTCATTTGGTGAACTGCTAGAATGCATTTCTTCAATTTGAGAATGTTTTCGTATTTCTGTGTGACAGTCCTAATTTACCCTTTTTCCAATTAAAGTTACAAGCTGATGAACATTCTTTTTTATGTATAAATTCACTACGAAAATCGTTGTATCTCTCAAATAGCTGTATTTGAATTATATAGCAATAATAACGATTATACTGTTTGTTGTCCAAAAATAAACCTATTTAATTATAAAATAAAATTAACATAAATGTTAAGTGTCATGAATGAAAAGATGTATTCTTTACAACAAAAAAAGTCCGAAAACAATTTACTAAAATGTTGTAAAGTTCATGTAAAAATATCACGAGAATCGATCGTTCGAGTGCGCATGTCAGAAACTTGCAAACAGGGGATGTAGATACATTATGTACCTGGAGCACTATGTAAAGGAAGACTTACGTAATTTGATATTGCTATTGAAGTTGTTGGTTTTTTGTGATGACTTTATTTAGTCGTAATACTTTTTTTTGTTTGGGAATATTCATTATTTCTACTTTCTGTCAATACATATTATTTTTTAAAGGATTTTTCTAGTATTCTGATGAACATACAGCGATTAATACTTGTCTGGTACATCAAGACCTTTTTATAAATAAATTATTTAGTAAAATTGTATTATTATTATAGTAAATTTAAAAAATTATAATTTAATATTTAAAACGAAATATTTAAAAAATATTATGTTAATTTTCTTTTTATAATATGTGTATATAAATTTTAGCATTATATTTGAAGGAGGAGTTTTATAATAATTTGCCAAATAATATTATGTTTCATTGCCTAATTTCAGATTTAATTTACGAAATCGTCTTTTTAGTATGTAGATACTATCAGAGTTCTGTTCGGCCGCTATAATTTAGAATATGAGTATTATTTTATAAATAAATTATGTTTTTTGAGCAACAAAACCCTATAAATCTAAACTTTTTTTTTAAAACTTAGTTCAATTTTACTCAAGTTTTCGTAACACTGATAGACAAGAGCTATAGAATTTTATTATTTCGTAATATTTTAGCCATAACACTTTCTTTTCTAAAAAGTCACAATATAATAGATGTACTAAAATTAGTTTTTTACTAGGACGACGTTTGTCTGACTATCCCCAAATCTCACAAGGGAAACTTTAATCGTAAGCCTTGTCCGTGGTTATTAAGGTGCACCAGCTAACTAGTGAGGTTTATTTAGGTTCTGGATTTCTTCTCGGAATCCCCAATCTGAATTGTATATGTCGAATACTCGTTTCAGCCTGGGACGTTACTCAACAACGGACCCTGGGCTACAAAGGGATAACTTGGATCCGGCCGGGAATAACTGCTTGAATGATGATCATACCCCATTTATGAAATGAAATTACAAGAAATTAGTAAAGTCTAAAGGACCCAAATGGAAAGTAGAGTCAAAACCACACTATACTGACCATAATAATAGTCATTATAATGACCCTAAGATGCGGAAATGGCTTGCTTAGTCATTTGATAATGTAAAAATCACAAATTTCAAACCCTTAAAGGCTTTGTGATTTATTAGATTCCGATTTACATGTCAATATTTTGATGAATTTCCAACCTTATGTTTAAGACAAGAGCGTTTAAAATACTTAAAATGATATGTTAGGAAGTGCAAAACTAGGAAGTTCGGGTTTTTCGATCGATCGATGACCTCGTAGCTACGTAGTTGTTTCGTAGCCAGATTGTGCTACGAAATTTTAATCATATACTATATATATATAATTATATATTGTATATTTTATTATTAATTATGTGATTCTTATTAAAAATAACGACCAAATTCAATAAATTTTGAGACAAATTAATTTTTTTTATTTTTTACAATATTTTTAAAAATATTATAATATTTTAATTTCTTAAACAACATTACAAATGTTGTAAACGTATTTTAATGTTATTATATTAATTATTTTTAAAATATTTAAATAATTTAAGAATAATTACGAAGTCCCCTTTTTAACTTTATACTTTTTATATAACAAAAAATTCTAAATATTGTGTAAATAAAAGTAAATAATCTTTTGTGCTTATATAATATTTTTGTTCTAAAAAAAAGTATTTCATCCGACTTATATTTATTTAATTAAAAAACCAGAACATGTTTTTTACAAAAAAAAATATCATTTGTGGCTCTTTCTTGAATATGTTTCGTGTATTTCTCATAAATAATTATTACATTAATACTAATTACGTTTTGCTTCCCATATAATGCAGAGCCGTCTAATATACCTTTAATAAATAAGATGAAATCCTAGGCAAACTTCCATATCATTATTCAAACGCATGACTATTTTAAGGTCAATGCCTTAGCGAGTGGACTACCTAATCCTTATTGAGCTAGTGGTAAGTTTCCGTTGCCTGTGAACGTTTACAGCAACAAAAACTATTATTTAAGTATTGTCTTATGTAAATTATTTATCAACTTTATCTTAATAATAGTCAAAAATACATTGGATTGATTCTTAAATCAATCCAATGTATTTTTGACTCACTAACAAATTATATCTGGCGCCATGCAATGTATATACCTAGTCAGGTCATAAGTATTGTCACACAGTAAAAACTTTTCTTTTAGAATGCTGGCCACAAAAAAGTTTATTGAATTCGAATTTCGAATTGTTCATGAAAATAAAAATGTATAACTTTTAGAATTTTACTCATTTTTAAATATGGAGTGGACGCTTAAAGAAGACCGTGTTGCAGTTATTGCGTTGCATCGTTGCGGTTACGCGCCAATTCAAATTTTTAACATAGTGAAAAATTTGAATATTACCAAAAGATTCGTTTATCGTACCATCAAACGATACAATGAAGACTCTAGTGTAGATGACAGGTCAAGAAGTGGTCGCCCTCGGTCTGTTAGGACTCCAGCAGTGATAAAAGCTGTGAAGGCACGAATTCAAAGAAATCCCAAACGTAAGCAGAAACTGTTGGCCCTTTCAGATGGGGTTAAGCAGAACCACAGTGAAAAGGGTGTTAAATGAAGACTTAGGGCTTCGGGCATATCGAAGAAAAACAGGACATCGTTTGAATGCTCGTCTAATGGACCTGAGACTGAAGAGATGCCGCGCTTTGTTGAAGCGGTACGCGGGAAAAAAATATCGGGAAATTCTTTTTTCGGATGAAAAAATGTTTACCGTAGAAGAGAGCTACAACAAACAAAATGATAAGGTGTACGCACACAGTAGTGAAGAAGCGAGCAACCGTATTCCGCGTGTCCAACGAGGTCATTTTCCATCCTCGCTCATGGTATGGTTGGGAGTTTCTTATTGGGGCTTAACAGAGGTACATTTTTGTGAGAAAGGTGTAAAAACGAATGCTGTTGTGTATCAAAATACAGTCCTGACGAACCTTGTGGAACCTGTTTCTCATACCATGTTCAATAACAGGCACTGGGTATTCCAACAAGATTCGGCGCCAGCTCATAGAGCGAAGAGCACACAAGACTGGCTGGCGGCGCGTGAAATCGACTTCATCCGGCACGAAGACTGGCCCTCCTCCAGTCCAGATTTGAATCCGTTAGATTACAAGATATGGCAACACTTGGAGGAAAAGGCGTGCTCAAAGCCTCATCCCAATTTGGAGTCACTCAAGACATCCTTGATTAAGGCAGCCGCCGATATTGACATGGACCTCGTTCGTGCTGCGATAGACAACTGGCCGCGCAGATTGAAGGCTTGTATTCAAAATCACGGAGGTCATTTTGAATTAACTTTAATGTCATAAGAATCTATGTTTTGTTAAGTTCATTTTGGTATATGAATGGTTACATAATTAATAAACTTGTTACAATTATTTTACATTAAACATGTGACAGAATTTATGACCTGACTAGGTATAGTTGTCTATTTTATATTCTGCATCTATTCGTATGTCTAACTCTAATTTAACTAGTTTCTTCTAATTTCTCTTCTCTACCTTCTTCTTCTAACTAATTTCTCCTGATCATACTAAATATGTTAAGGAATTAAATTTTTTTACAAGTTTTTGCTTAAAATTATTTTTTTTAATTAAATTTCAAAATGACATTTTAAATCATAAATGAAAATGACTCAGTGTTGAAATAATAACTGAGTTACTTTAAATTTGTACACTTACGCGTTACTCAATGTTTAACATATTGCTTATGCTCGACATTCGATTAGTTTCAGACTACAAGAAGAATAATATTAACCACTTTGTGAATAGGGTCTTATTTCTTATCTCTTCTTTATGAAGGAAGAGAGAATATATTTTAATTAAGACATCATATTATTATGAAATTCTACATATTCTAATTTTAAATATAAAAAACTGCTGGTTTTCTGCTAGCCCTCATAAAGGGATGTCAAAGACAAACGTGAAATATTCAAAAAGTTTGAACACAAAGATAGAACAAATTAAGGAAATAAAACTATTAACTTAGCATTGCTTACATTATTCTAATTTATAATCATAATACATGAAAAATATATACTTCTGATAGGTAACAAGTCAGAGGCATATTTGGAGATGGCAATCACTCTGAATTCCGGAAGTTAAAGATTATAATATACCACCGCGATGATATTTTAAAAAGACTTGGATAAACTGTTTGCCTCATATAAATATTTTGTCCTCTGTGAGATTCGAACCCACAAACACGACTATACCAGGCCACTTGCTTAGTCACTGAGCCAGTCATGTCGTTAAATTTGTAAGAAACTATCGTTAAAGAAACATTAAATGATGAAAGTTGAGAAGCTGTAGGAATTTTAATGACAATTATAATCGAATGCGGGCAACATTGTAGACTAACTACCCTTTAGTATTAGTGGCACGTTTGATGATGAATTTAAAAAATATATATCGTTTATTCAGTAAACCTTCTTATAAACGACCTTCTTTTTCTTCTTGTGCTTATCCCAACTAATGGAAAAAAATAAAGGGACCAAAAAATACTAAATTTTTAGAGATTTTCAAAGCAACTTTCAACTTTGAATACTGTCAGAAAAAAATTCTAATTTCATTTTTGGGTTTTTCGTTAGGGTCCACGGACTTGGAATTTTTTTTCTGACATAACCACCTCACCATATGGATTGGATAACTTGTTCATTCAGCTTTATGTTAATTTACATTCTCTTAATATGATACGACTATTTTTTGTAGAGATACTAGTATCGGACTTCGAATGGAAAAGAATCATTTCGTCTTTGACCATCGATATCTCCTATACTAATCTGCATATATTTCTAACTGATTTTTGCAAATTACGGAAGAGATACGATTTTTACAGATTTTTAGTAATGTCATTCTCTAATTGTTCGGTACAACTATGTCTACGATAAAGGCGGATGTGTTGGCTTTGTCAATTAATACAATGTGTGGTCATATTACTATTATTATATTTATGGTATAAATGTCACTCCGTGGGTCTAGCGGAAGACCAGCGTTGGTTTTATACAAAACCAGCATATGCTGAGCTAGGACCCATTTAGGACTTCATCAACTATTTTATTTTATGTCAAAATTTAACATTTATGTATTTTGTATAATAATATGTGACCTAAATAAAAATATTCTATTCTATTCTATAAAAAAAAACGCTCATTCATTGGCAAAATGAAAAGTAAAAATTCTCAACTTTTTTGTCAATTTTATCGATATGAGAGTCAATTCATCTGTGTCTACCCCTTGTAGCTCTTCTACTCCCATTTGTAGCTTATTTCCGATTTGATTAAACTCTTCTTCTTCTTCGTCGTGTTCTTCATTCCTGAAGGTCGTGCCCGTCTTGATAAGCCTTTACGGAGACGTCGACGAACTGCTGCCACACCACTCTGTCCTCGGCCTGTTTCAGAGCTGCAAGCAAAGTGAGCCCCGTGATTGTCTTTATTTGATCCGACCATCGGGTTGGTGACCGTCCTCTGGGCCCCTTCCCCTCTATCTATCTTAATTAAACTACCATAAACTATATATTCATTATTTACTAATTGAGAACCCTGTATATGTTCTTTATTATTTAGTTTGATCTAGTTTAGTATCCTAGATTTGTCTCCATTGTTTCCTGACCAGTGGACAACTGATGTGAACCTGGTCAAGTTTCGAATTTGTACTAAAAGGTTCACAGGATCTTGTTTTGGTCACATTTTTGGCGTAATTGTATAAAGAAATGAAAAAAAGTTAATTCCAAATTCGAAACTTTTTAAAAATAATAATCACTTTTTCAGTTTGTGACTTTTTACTTACTTTTCGCGGGTTTGCAGTCAAAGGATTATCAGGCAACTAAAACTAACTTCTCGTTATTTTAAGAACATTAATTTATGTTTGTTGCACAATCTCGCCTTATTGTGACTTACATACAACACACATCTTTCTGTCTTGTAATGTCAGAAAAAGCAATAAGAGCTAGTAAAATTATAGCGCTGCTGGAAGAAAGGTGTAGCCAATGTTACGTCTCACAGTGGTTAAAAGTTAGTCATTCAACCGCCCAAAGAATCTGGACTCGATACCAAGGGACAGGTTCCGTTCAGAGAAGGTAAGGTTCTGGGAGAAAATGTTGCATACAACCACGAGACGACCGTTTTTTAGTGACTCAGGTGCTGAGGAACCGCAAATGCAGTTAGATAGACCTCAAAAGAAACCTTGAAGGTACGAAGAGCCCAAGTTAGCCTATGGACTGTAAGAAAGAGGCTTTTAGCGGCTGATATACGCAGTCGACCACCAGCGCGGGCTCTCAAGTTACTCCGTGAGCACCAGATTGCGCGATTGAATCGCTTCACTAGAAATTGCCTATCTTGGACACTAGGTAACTGGAGCAGCGTACTCTTCTCCGATCGGGCTGGACTTAGTCTGTATGATGAGGAACGACGTCAGCGAGTGTTACGTAGACCAGAGGAATTCTATGCGGACATGTGTTTTGAAGAAATCACCCCTTTGGTGAGGGGTCTTTTATGTTCTTGGCGGGTGTAACTTCCAACTATTGTACCGAGATTAGAGTATTAATTAAAAATGGCTCACTAAATGCGCAAATGTACATAACAGAAATCCTTTGTCAATATGCATAACCCGCACAGATTGTAATTGGTGAATGAAGGTAATGCTATTTACATGAACGATAATGATTGGGCCCTCCGTTATGGTGACGTAAATGCGTATATGCAAGAAGTCGGTATTCGTCGTTTGGGTTGTCCAGCGCGGAGCCCTAACCTTAACCCTATTGAGCACGTCTGGAACCTCCTAAAAAGGCGAGTACGATCGATCTGTCCAACCGCCTCCTTTCTTCTTTCTTTCAAAACATCAGGGAGCTTAAACGTGTGATCTCGGCTGAGTGGGAACACATTCCACAGGACACCATCAAAAGCCTGGTGGAAAAGTATGCCAAGACGATTACATGCCGTAATCGCTCTAAGGGGAGGTCATACTCGTTATTATTTTTTAATGTTATCTTTTATTCAAATACCATAAAAATACTCGTAGTCTTCATTCACTATATCCATAAAAATGTCCATTTTAACACAGCTCTCTGTTTCAATTCACTAAAATATCGATTCCAGGATCTAGGTGTTAAATACTATATTGTCATTGATAAAAAGAAATTTCTAGTCATCTAAGCTAATGACATACTAAAAACATTAATGTTATCTATAGAAAAGCCAATGACTGTAAGGTACCCGTCTTTTTGCAAAGAAGTGTGTATATTAACGACCTCCGTGGCGTAACGGCTTAGCTAGCTCCGTAAGCTAAGGTCACAGGTTCGAATCCGGTCTTGTTTTATTTAGTTGATTATGTACAATATACCTAGTCAGGTCATAAGTATTGTCACACAGTAAAAACTTTTCTTTTAGAATGCTGGCCACAAAAAAGTTTATTGAATTCGAATTTCGAATTGTTCATGAAAATAAAAATGTATAACTTTTAGAATTTTACTCATTTTTAAATATGGAGTGGACGCTTAAAGAAGACCGTGTTGCAGTTATTGCGTTGCATCGTTGCGGTTACGCGCCAATTAAAATTTTTAACATACTGAAAAATTTGAATATTACCAAAAGATTCGTTTATCGTACCATCAAACGATACAATGAAGACTCTAGTGTAGATGACAGGTCAAGAAGTGGTCGCCCTCGGTCTGTTAGGACTCCAGCAGTGATAAAAGCTGTGAAGGCACGAATTCAAAGAAATCCCAAACGTAAGCAGAAACTGTTGGCCCTTCAGATGGGGTTAAGCAGAACCACGGTGAAAAGGGTGTTAAATGAAGACTTAGGGCTTCGGGCATATCGAAGAAAAACAGGACATCGTTTGAATGCTCGTCTAATGGACCTGAGACTGAAGAGATGGCGCGCTTTGTTGAAGCGGTACGCGGGAAAAAAATATCGGGAAATTCTTTTTTCGGATGAAAAAATGTTTACCGTAGAAGAGAGCTACAACAAACAAAATGATAAGGTGTACGCACACAGTAGTGAAGAAGCGAGCAACCGTATTCCGCGTGTCCAACGAGGTCATTTTCCATCCTCGCTCATGGTATGGTTGGGAGTTTCTTATTGGGGCTTAACAGAGGTACATTTTTGTGAGAAAGGTGTAAAAACGAATGCTGTTGTGTATCAAAATACAGTCCTGACGAACCTTATGGAACCTGTTTCTCATACCATGTTCAATAACAGGCACTGGGTATTCCAACAAGATTCGGCGCCAGCTCATAGAGCGAAGAGCACACAAGACTGGCTGGCGGCGCGGGAAATTGACTTCATCCGGCACGAAGACTGGCCCTCCTCCAGTCCAGATTTGAATCCGTTAGATTACAAGATATGGCAACACTTGGAGGAAAAGGCGTGCTCAAAGCCTCATCCCAATTTGGAGTCACTCAAGACATCCTTGATTAAGGCAGCCGCCGATATTGACATGGACCTCGTTCGTGCTGCGATAGACAACTGGCCGCGCAGATTGAAGGCTTGTATTCAAAATCACGGAGGTCATTTTGAATAAACTTTAATGTCATAAGAATCTATGTTTTGTTAAGTTCATTTTGGTATATGAATGGTTACATAATTAATAAACTTGTTACAATTATTTTACATTAAACATGTGACAGAATTTATGACCTGACTAGGTATTTATTTATAAAAGATAAGTATTATTATTTCGAAAGATGGCTATGCTAGTTTATTCAACCTAGTATCACTGCGTCCAATTTAATCTATTGTGATCGCCACACATTTACTATAGTAGCTTTTTGGCAAAGCCTGCCTCGTTGATATAGCGAAGCAGTTTTTTTGACAGAAGCTGCTCGTATCTCATCCGGTTCCAGCATATGCTTTCCCAGGATGAGGTTACGTTTATGCATCAGGGGACAGCAATATCACACCAGGTGCAGAGACGTTTCATCAGCCTCATTGCAGAATCTGCAAGCTTTGCTGTCTCTGATTTTTACGATATAGAGGTGCTTGTTCAGGCAGCAGTGCCCGGTTAGCGCCCTCGTTAAGGTGCATAGCTGATTCCTGTTTAGTGCTAGTTCTTCAACCGCCAGCTTGCGGTGGTAGGCTTTTACTAACACTTTGGAGTGTTTTAGACCTGGAACTGCGTTCGAGCACTTGATAGATTCACTGGTGCGTTGATCCCTGAGGGTGAACCATATTAGGCTTTTAGGTACGCCACAGCGCGGTTCAAGTCTGCACAGCGTTCCCTTAGCCCCTGTCCGGGCAAGTTCATCGGCTTTTCTTTTCATCTTCATCGGCTTTGTTGCCCATGATACCCGCAAGCCCGGGAATCCAGCTAAGAATTACTTTGTTTTTCTTGCTTAAACTATTTAAGTAGTCAGTACAGTTTTTGACGAGTTTCGAGGCTGTTAAGTCTGAATCCAGCGCCAAAAGTGCTGCTTGACTGTCAGAGTGAATATATATCACTTGATTGATGTAGTCTTTTTTCAGATTCACTTTCGCACATTCTAAAATGGCGTATACCTCTGCTTGGAAAATGGAGGCGTATTTTCCCAGACTCAGACTCGTCTTGAAGCTTGGTCGCTCTCCAAACACTCCACAGCCTATATGTCCAATTTTGGAGCCATCAGAATACCATAAGAGGCTACCGCACTTCCAAGAGATTTTCTTGTGCATCCAGTCCTCTCTGGAAGAAAATTCCACATTGTAGTTTTTAGGCCCTACAAATTGTGGACACATATTGTCTAATGACATGCCTAAGGTGGGGTGTAACTACTGAGTTTCTTAAGGTCCTCAGCGTGTGTGAGAGCCAATTTTTCTCCTCCTCTGCGTTTAGCATGTCCATGCAGGCCATCGCCTCATACTGTATAAACAGCGAAAGAGGCGGTAGGCTGAGCAATGCATCAAGGACCGCCCCCGGAGTTGTTTTTATGGCTCCCGTTACCACCATGCATGCCGATCGTTGCAGACTATGTAGCCTATCAAAAGTTGTCCTTTGGCTGTTTTTATACACCTCACAACGGAGGCGTACGTAATTGTCAGCCTAGCAATGGCAATGTAAAGCCAAAGGAGAAGTTTTGGATGTGATCCCCATCTTCTCCCAACCAGACGACGGCCGATTCCTAAGCCTTTTGTTCTGCCTTTTCCATTTATCGATTCCACGTGTTTTTGATCCATAGTAACCCCTAGGTATTTTACCTCCGTGGAAAACTGTATTAAGTTTTCGTTTAAGCTAGGGGTTTTTAGCTTGCTTAAATTTTTCTTTTTAGTGAACGGAACAATAACGGTCTTGTCCGCATTAACTGACAAGTTGTTTACTGTACACCATTTTGATATGTTGTTGAGTGCCTTTTGTATCAGAGTGGATAGAGTATCCTGACAGAAGCCTTTGATGATCATCACTAGGTCATCAGCGTACCCCAGTATGTCTATTTTGAGGTCTGCCATCTTATACAAAAGTTCATCCACCGCAAGAGTCCATAACAGTGGCGATAAAACTCCGCCGTGTGGGCAGCCTCTTGTGGTGGTAACCTCGAGAAGGGTCCTATGTAGGGAGATCCTGGCTCTACGATTAGAGAGCAGCGACTGAACCCAAAGAAACAGTATATATGTAGTATATTAGTTATATAGTTATATACCCATAACACAAAGCTATTCTACTTCGGGACTAGATAGCGCTGTATGAATTGTCGGCATATTAATATTTTTGTATACATTCTGTTTTATATTTGACGAAAGCCACCGGATCGGAACTACTTACGATTCAATTCCGAAATCCGGAAAGCAAAGCTAAGACAAAATTTGGCTTTGAGTTGTTCTTAATTGGGCACATACACTCGATTTCAAACATTCGTCATATTATAAACATGACATTTGTCAACATTCCTCTAAGATCCAAAGGTTACTGTGGCGATGGAATACATTTATCAGTATATTACGATAAATGCAAACACTTAAAGGTTATCATTATTTTATTATCAATGAACATTGATAACATGGTACGCGACAGCCTGTTAATAAAATTATAACACAAAGGCTTCGACAATGTACACGGACAATGTTAAGGAAAATTTGCAAGTAAATATTATTTCCCCATTTTTACATTAAAAGGGGATTTAGGAAACCATATAAAAGTTATACTTCTTAGTTAAACTTCAATAAAGTTTATCGTTGATTGCCGACTTTAAATTACTTTTTAATATTTTGTTTATATTGTAACACTGGAACTATTAAAACTATGATAAACTGTTTTCGCCTTCTTTCGTGTCGCTGTTTTTACCACCATTTCTGTTGGTATATTCTTATTACTCTATGAGAGTCGAGATTTTATTATTTTTAGCTAAAAAGAAAGAAACAGCAAGGAAACTAAGAACAGTTCGATGAATTCTACCTCTAACCTTGTGATCTTGGCCTGAGAAGAAGTAAAGTGTCGTAAAAGGCGACCAATAGATTTACTATCATTTTGACTACCTTTTTGACGATAAAGAAAGGGCACAATCAGGATTATCCTTTCGGCCATATGTGGCCTTATTTGTCCCAAATAGGCACTTCGTGAAATGATGAATCTTTTTTTATTGATGTTGAACAGCAAACAGACCAAAGGCCCACTTAACAATCAGAAGTTACCGTCGCTTGTGCGGGTATTTCCAAGGGCACCGCTAAAACGGAGATCTGTCCGCGTAGAGGAACTGGAATAATAACTTATGTCGTCACACATCATAATGTTATTATGGCGGCTTGCAAGCCTTAACCTAGCTAGGGTTATTTTATCCCCTTTTACGACAGGCCGCTAAGGTCAATATTCCTACTCCACCCCTGGACTTCGAATATTTACCATGTGAGAATGTTCAACGTCAGCTTTTGGGCACCTTAGAGAATGAATATAAGACTCTGTACAAGTGGATATAAAGTGTTTAGTCATAAGAATGAACACAGCTCGTTGGTTTTGAAATTCTCCGTATGAGTCATTGCGAGTTGAGAGTTGAGACAGTTATTGTATAATATCGGCGACACATGTACGTATTAAACGCACTACATAAACAAAGTATTCAACAAATGTATGATAATTTGTGTATTGAATATTATTAACCATATTATTTTCAAAAAAATCAAAGTATTTTTAGTTGGATTTTGGTTTTCCCTTTTTTTTATTAAATTAATTTACACAAAAATGCACGGTAATAAGAACAATGCTTTGACGACACGTCTGTCTGACTCAAGGTCTGGTACTGTCTTATCTGTGTCTGTGTTAGGTGCCGAACATGTGTATGATACAAGTAGTTTGTTCTGATCTTGGTGGGTGTGTCCGTCTATGGTATGTTTGTGAAAAGCTTCGTGATATACAGTTTCACCTGATGCAGGATAAAAGGGTAAAAAATGGCTATTTCATGTAATCAAGGGAGTATTTTGGTTAAAAAACTAAATGTCCCTAGAAAAAATGCTAAAATTAAATATTTCACTCATTTATATATTTTAATCTATACATCTACACAAATAAATAAAATTAGAGGGTCTGTTTGTAATATTAAATTAACCGCTTTTTACTAAGTGCATTCGGATGTATACACGGGACATATACCAAAACAACATTTTTTACAATTTTAGTCTGTCTGTCTGTTTGTTCCAGCTAATCTCTGAAATGGCTGCACCGATTTTGACGGGACTTTCACTGGCAGATAGCTGATGTATCAAGGAGTAACTTAGGCTATTTTTATTTTAGAAAAAAAAAATAGTTTTTGTTAAAAATTATAAGTTTCGGAAATTTTATAATCTAATTTAAGTTGACCTCAGATTTATATCATCAATCATATGAAACAGGGTTCAGCTTAGGCTGGACACTGTAGGTTGAATTTCCAATTTAAGTTAACCTCAGATTTATGTCATCAATCATATGAAATAGGGTTTAGCTTAGGCTGGACTTTGTTGGTTCGAACGTATCTACGTATTCCGGAGATACATGGCGTAACAGTTGCATTCGATAATACTGACTGTTTTCATATTTCATTTACATTTTAGGGTTTATAGGGTTTGTAATCCAAAATAAACCATAAAATATATCCAGAAAATTCTGCCCAAAGTCACTATTCCACGCGGACGGAGTCGCGGGCACAGCTAGTATCAATTAAAATAGTGTACACAACATGAACTTGAAACGTGTAAGTATGACGACGGTCTGATTTATTGATACGATCTTTTCCGTTATATGCTATCAGAGGTCCAACCTCTCTCTCAAGAGGCGACAAGAAAAAACAACGGGTGTGATATAAAAAAAATCTGAAATCTGCTCAACTTTATTATCGTCATCATCTCATCGTTCATCCCAATCTTTCTCTTTTGTTTCGTAACTCGCTATATATTATATTTACAAGGTGGTAAAATATTCTTCTGTTCCAAATCAATAAATATCCGAGCGTTGACAGTTCTTTAAACATGTTAAGCTTGAATTCATTCGCTGAATGAGAAGTTAATTATGAATAGGAACTTAAAATGAGTTAAATGTTTATTGATGAAGTCGTACAAGTCTAAAGAAATTAACTCAAATTATTATTTCTTTCATAAAGGCAGGGGGGGGGCTCTGCCTGGTTCGTCTCTCCTGTTTCGCATTTTAAATAACAAATACTGTATACCGATAGCTGGTAATACCCTTAAATGCAAACTGTCTGTAGTCTATCTATATTTCAATTTGAAAATTACAGGCTTGATTTACAACTGTATCGTGATTTTGAATCCTAGGCGACGTTAATTAACGGATTTTTGACTTGGATATCTCAAGCCGTAAATAGTTTCGACGTTATTTAGAGCGATATAATTCCTAGTAGATATGGTATCAACGATGAATCGTAGATACCAAATATTACACATAATAAATAAAAACAGACCTAACTGTTTACTCAAAAATAGAATTATCGCATGCAACCGGGATTTTACGCTAAGATTATTAGGTGTACAACCTAACTCCCGCCGTTTTTCTATAGATGGCGTTCGCGACAAGTAAATATCGAATAAATACATTATAGCCGACTTAGAATACTCTTTATTTAGTATCTTGTGAATATAACCTGATAGCACCAGTAATTAATCTGTGTTCACATCATATAGTTATTCTCGAATAAAAATGTCAACTTATAAACTGAATTCTCGTCATTTGCGGTAAGTGTTAATTTTTTTTATATTAATAACATTTGCAACTGAAGCTCACGAATGCTCTCAGACGTTTATGGTGAAGCTACTATGAGTGAAAGAGCATGTTGTGAGTGGTTTCAACACTTCAAAATCGGTGATTTTTGCTTAGAAAAGTGACTTAGTGGTGGAAAATCAAAAGTTTTTGAAGATGAAGATGATTAGAGGAATTGCTCAATGAAGACTCATGTCAAAGTCAAAAGGAGTTGGCAGTATCATTGCAAGTGAGCCAACAAGCAGTTTCAAAACGCCTAACAATCTGGGATACCCCGGCCACGTTTCTGCTCTTACGGCTAAACTGAATATTCACAGCACCAAGATCATGTTCTGTATTTGATGGGATCAGCTCATTGTAATATATTATGAGCTGTTGAAACCCTCTCAAACAAACACAGGAGATCTTTATCGAACGCAATTATTACGTTTGAGCCAAGCATTGAAAGACAAACGGCCGCAATACTTTGAAAGGCACGAGGAAGTAATTTGCAACTTGACAATGCTCGACCTCATGTTGCAAAAGTTGTCAAAACATAATTAGTAACGTTGAAATGGGAAGTCTTACCCCACCTGCCGTATTATCCTGACGTTGCTCTGGCTATCATTAAAGCTTTGAATTTTGAAAATAAACGGCGGGAGCAATGTTTTATACCAATATTAACACGTTATAATCTTAGCTCTGAGAATGCTGCCATAAATAATCCACGAGTTAGATAGGGTCGTGGTATAAAACAATATCTAATCCATTTACAAAAATCGTAATTTAAATTAAGATTCAAGCACAATGTAACATGTAATGTCGTTGCATATGTTTGATGATATTTGAAGCATTGATAAAATAATTGAAGCACTAAACTGTACAATGAACCCGGTCACAAATACATATAATTTGCATAACCGTAATCGTAAAGCTTGAACCACGATAAATTATGCAGTGGAACAACCGAGTTTGCGAGATGGCGCTAGTGGCATCCGAAATGTCTGAAGTGAAGCAGGCGCATGCCACGAGCAACGCAATGATTTTACTTATAAACTACACACATCGATTAGAGAGGTTCGTTTGATCATGGCTAAAATTAATTACAGTTTTTATTTCAACGTTAAGCAGTTGAGACCACAGTCGCTCGTATAAAAATCAAATCTAGCTATATTGTTAAATTAAACGACGTAGCTCAGGTTTTATCAACTATTTATTATAAAACTAGCACGAAATACAATAAGTAATACACGGTCGCTTGATGTCACGGAGTAGAGAATGACAGCTATATGTTAGAAAGCGGAATTGCATAAATAGGCGCGAAATTCAAAATTACATTCAACATAATATATTTTAATAAAAACTACATATAAGGTCATAGTGAAAGCTTCAAGTACATCTAGAATTAATCGCTTATTCAATAAGACGATAACCATTAATAATATGCATCAACTTAGTTAAGCTTAATATATGAATGCTCTAGAATTTCAAATCTGCAACTCATGCGAGAATAAAAATCAACTATTTGAAATCCTGACGACGTTGTCATAGATTATCTCTTTGAAGCCCGATACACTCCTACTAATATTTTTATATTTTTTCTTTGGTCAAAAATCAGCATTTCTTTTGTCTGCAGCTACTAAGGTCGATAACTCTTCTGCAACCATCTGATATGTTACGGTATTAATGATTCAGTGAGTAATTCAGATTCCAAGTGACTCTACATTCCTGTAACATATTTCTTGTTTTGCTAATCACCCAAACCTAGTTTTATTAATCAGTATAAAATTTATTTTTATGGCTGTTAGAAAAAGTTTCTCAACTTGCAAAATAGTATACTGGACCTGGATGATATGGATTTCGTTTGGAAGAAATGTTAAAAAATATATTTTGATTTCCAGTAATTCCTCTAGCCCGGTTGTAGAAAAGCTTAGAAATTCCTTTGAGTCTCCTAATAAGCTAACTTTGTAAAATGTACTGTTTAATTGTAATACAGATGGGTAAATTACGTTACTCGTATAAACAAATACGAGTTAGAGTGAGATGTTCGAGAAAACCTTCCCGCGTTTTTATTGCCGTGGAACAGCAGTTAAGCTAACGGACCAATTAATAGTAAGTATTTACGGCGCCTATGAATGTTTGCGACGCCAGGAGTATCATTAATACGCTGCCGTCTGCGTAAGGGGCTGGAACCTGAGTTACTTAGGCCGAAATACAACACAAGGTTATTATGGGAAAAATTAGAAACCGTGGGTAGTTACCATCCAGTTGGTCTTAAGCGATACCACATAGTTGGGGTTGTATTATCGCCTTTTACGACAGGCTGCCCCCTGCCGCAGAGGTCAGCGTATTATTACTCGGTCCCTACACAAAAAATGCATGATTGTAGGTCGACAATTTGCATGCAGAATATAGAGGCCAACAGAGGGTCTAACATTCGATAACTAATAAAAGTCTTAAAACAACTACCGTAGTAAAGATTTAATTTATTTAAAAAAAAAATGATTTGACATTTAATGTCCAGTGACTACTGCTTTATTGTGATAGATTATTCTTCATTACGGCATTTGAATAGTCGAAAAATAATTGGCTCTATAATATCAAAATATATGAAATAGGGTATATCAAATACTTAGAAATATATCGGTTCAAAAAACGTAGATTTACGAAAGGCCGTAGACGCAAAACGTCGCGCAATAGTGTCGTCTTGTTGTATCACCGCGAAATTATTGCAAACTATGAACATAAACCGTTGTACTTACTGTCTGTTCACGTGTTGCTTGTATAGTCGAGTGGCAATTTCAAATTTTAATAATCTTGTACTAATTAACTGCAAACTTGAAGGTTAATTCAATGTTCAATAACTTTTTTCAATATAAACTAATTTACATAAGTCAGACCTTGTTTTTAGCCCAACTAACAAGCATTTTAATGTTATAATAATTGTCAACTTATGAGACTTGTACAATTAAGATATGAGTTTTAAGCCAATTCACTCCATAATTAATATTTTTTTTAACTATGTGATGTGTAATAAAATGCTGTGCTTTTCAGTCTGTATCAAATTATGTCGTCAAAGTTGCCTAGCGATTAAGATTAATAGTATCTTTTTTTTTATTAAACTCATAACATAGAGGTAGGTAGATTTAATTTTAGCTTGTATCTGTAATCGGCTTGCCGATATCGTGGCCAAAGCCGGCGCCGGCCCGCCCCTTGTTAGGACATTCTCGTCCAAGCCCTGGGTTGAAAGCGGTAAGCTATATATTCTGTAACTCCCCAGAAAAGATTGTAGTGGGTACCAGTGATGAAGAGGTGTTTTTAGTGGGTAAATTGCTGTAATCACTATCGTAGTAACAGGGAGGAGGACCCTACATACCCACGTCAATTTCCCCAATTTCTCATTAATAGGGTCCGATTTTCTCCGGACAAAGAAAAAAAGGTTCAATAATTACTACTAAACTAACGTTTTGTCAAGGGAAATTGTACGACGTCAGTTGCTGATATGACGGTACTTAAAGTACATTTTGATTATGTGGATCCACATTTTGGGTACTCGAAGCACTCTATACGGGTTGCAGACCAAGAGCTAAGCTAAGTTAGTTTAGCTTAGCACGCATAGCTGACGCAGTTTTCCATACTTATGTGCAGACCGCAAACTATGCGAACTAAGCTATGTGAGCTAACTAAAATATGCGAAGCTAAGTTAGTTGTGCATGCCGATGCGCAGCTACACGAGCTAAGCTAAGCCCCTCCCGCCTTCCCCGCACGCCCTTCGCACATCCTTCGCCAGTGCTGTCCAGTGTCCTTTATCGTAAGCGTCAAAGGACTATCACAACTTAATTAAAAAGGATGTATGGAAAAGAATAGTGGAGAAAATAAGTAATCTAGACATACCAGGCGGTGTGTTTAATTAATATTTATTTAAAGTTTAATCTGATTTACATTATTAAAATAATTACAAAACGACTCTGACACGAAATGCTTCTCTAGTTGCTCGTAAGTTGTATTGTACCGATCTTAAAGTATGCTGTTCTTCAATATTGCCGGGGGAATGTCCTTTTCTTAAATAATAATAAGTCAGTATTAATCTTCTTTTTCTATGTGTAACATATTCATCATCGGAACTTTCTTCATCGATTATAATCATGGCGAGCGTCGTCCGTTTAATTGAACTTCGCAACACTGACTGAGCTTACTGAGCAACTTTAGCTTAGCTCTTGGTGTGCACGCCATTTATTGCTAGCTTAACCTAGCTTAGCTTAGCCTAGCTTGCTTAGTTTAGGTTTGCCACAGCTTAGTTTTCGGTCTGCAACCGGCTTTAAGTTTGGATACAAATGATATTTACCTCTGCAATGAAGATTGCAAGTATTATACTTATAGGGCCCGACATAATAAATCAATTCTCTTTTTTCTTCGCAATATTTAGGTCTGTAAAAAATGTCCTTTTTTCTTGTAACTCTGGTCTCTCTAATATTATCTCGAAATATTTTTTTTTATTGCTTTAAGACAGCAGACAGGTGGACGGCCCATTAAGAATTTAGCATTTACCGTTGCCTATGGGTGTTTGCAACACCAGTGGCATCGCGAATACGCTGCGGTCCCATAAGTGTACAGGAACTTGGGTCACTAATGCCTTCGTCAGGGGTAAGGATTTCGACCATGCAGTGTAGGTGCGGGCGATGAAACCACCCTCGAAGCCGAGGCCGCCATAAACTTCATGCTGCTGAATACACCATAACTTGAACTGTTCGTATATCCGCATTAGGTTAACTTTACCCAATAGCTAATAATTATCATTATTGGACTTGTTATACTCATATATTTACAACGTTTTTATAAGAGTAAGTACATATGAGTGTACTTCCGAAGTTCTGATAATTGAACTGCTGGAATCCGGAAGTTCTGAATTTTATTTATATGTTAATTGAATGCAGTGATAATAAATTAATATTAGGCGTCCCACCTTGATCTCGCATCAGCTTATTTAGAACACGTTTGACATTAGTTAAGCCATCAAATCGGATACGCTGCAATGGGTTTTTCTTTCATGGGAATTCCTGTTAGTCACCACTTTCAAGATATGATGACTAAGTTGCTGAAGGAATTCTCATTGCAATTCATTAAAAATCTTAAACTACGGATGAGGTCCAAATCTATTCCATCTACAATATTTCCCTATTATGGAATTCGCCGATGTAAGAAAAGGAAGAATTATTATTGTTTTTTTATTGCTGTAGGATAGCAGACAGGCTGACCGGCCCACTTAGAATTCAGCAGTTACCTTCGGCTATGGGTGTTAACTATGGCAGGGATATCGCTAATAAGCTGCTATCCACGTAGTGGCACTGGAACCTGGTCATGCTGGTATACAATACAATATTATTATGGCGATATATTTAAAAACCAGGGGTGGTTGCCATTCAGACGGGCTTGGAGCCCTACCATTACTGCTACTGTTTATTTAACTCACATCGGACTTCTTACCCATCCTTTTATTGGAATAGGTTAATTAATTAATACCTGTAATGTTCTTAACAGAGTATATTAGGTTTAGCTTGTAGTAAGTTCCGTTACTACAATACCTAGCGTTTTCATAATAATAACAAAGATCAATATCGAGAAGGATAATCGAGAAAACCTAATGTCAAATAACCGTTCAAATATTTATGTGCTTGTTAATAAATGCAACACTGCAGAAATTTTTAACAAATAACCATTGGCAAATTAAGCTTGCTTGTTTACTTATCTTCTAATGAAGTATTAAAAATGGTACGCCAATATATTCGTCTCATTCTTAGAATTGAAGTACCTGCGAATCCTTACCGAGCGAAGCAATGCGCCGACGCTCGACCTCGCTCACTGCGTTTCCCGGAAACGGCAGCCATTTTGTGTTTTCGGTGTGCGCGCGCATGTCCCCGCCGCTTGTTTAGATTATATAGGTGACGTCATCCGATAACGTTTGTCTTTATCTACGAATGTGGTTTTGTTAAGTTATATACATACTAATTTTGTTATTATGTTTATTTTAGAAACTGGTATTTATTACCATTATTATAAACCCAACTGATATAGGTCGCCGAAATAATATCTAAAGTAAAAATTGTATGATTGTACAATTTATACTAAAAATGTTTTTATGTATATATTTTATACAACAAACATATTTTTGGCCCCGAAATACGAACGTCCTCAAAGGTCACTACCTAAGTTTGATCACAGTTTTATGAATAGGTTAACATAGAGGGAAAACATAATTTTTTTTGTATAATATGTAGTAGTGTTTGAAATAAAAATACTAATAATGTTCCAAATATCTAACCTATTTTACTGCTTTCACTTTTAAAAAAACATTAATGATACAAGTAATGCATAATTTTTACTGGAATATGTAGATGCAGTTTTCCTAACACAAATCAAATCAATATGATTTATTTTAATAAACATAGCACTTCAACAATAACCACCGTTTTCAAAACAACACGCTGGCTAGAGATGAAATTACGAAACAAACTCCACAGTGTTTATTTCAGTATTAAAGAAGAGTGCAAAAACAGCTGTTGCTGTCTCCAAGGCTAGGGAACATGACAAGCTGTATGAGTTTATGGGAAGCTCTGGTGGTCAGAAACATCTTTATAGAATGACGAATGATAGAGAAAAGAATGTAAGGGATATAACCCATATGAAATGTATAAAAGATGATAGTGGAAAGGTCTTAACAGACAATGAAGAAATAAAGAGCAGATGGAAAAATGATTTCTGTGAATTGATGAATGAAGAGAATATCGAGTGGAATGTGAGAGAAGGTACCCGTTAACATGGGCGTTGTAAAAGAAGTGAGTACGGCTGAGGTTAGATTGGCTGTAGATAGGCACCTTGGCTTGCTGTATGCTCTTTGCCGATAACATTGTGCTGGTTGGAGAAAATGCTCACGAGGTTCAGAGCAGATTGGCTAAATGGAAGGAGAGATTGGAGGGTGTTGGGTTGAAGATTAGTAGAACCAAAACTGAAGGTGAGAAAGGCCGAGATGTGAAAAATAGAGTGAATGCAGGATGGATGAAATGGCGACAGGTTTAAGGAACAATTTGCGATCCACAAGTGCCGTTTAGACAAAGGTAAAATTTCGTTATAAATCCGTTATAAGACCTGTCATATTGTGTGGATCAGAGTGCTGGACCAAAAGAAAAGATGGATGGATTGTGTAAAAGATGATATGGTTAAAAAAGTGTGAATGTTCAGATGACGGCTAATAGAGGAGAGTGGAAGGAGAGAACATGTTGTGCCGACCCCACATAGTTTGGGATAAGGGCAGGAAGAAGAAGATCTATTATTATTTTAAATCAGTTTATAACCTTTAATCTGATCTAAACTGACATCGTGACATCGATTGCAACGTCAAGCCACGCATTGCTGCCACGTGGGACAAATGGCGTGAGGTAACTGGTGTCATTTGTGACCCCAAGATGCCGGTAAAGTTGAAGGGACAGGTCTATAAAACCATCATTAGGTCTGTCCTTTTATATGGCTGTGAAGCGTGGCCGGTATTAGAGCGACACAAGCAAGAGCTGCGTGTTACAGAGATGAATATGCTGCGGTAGATGTGTGGAGTGACGCGAAAGGACCGCGTTAGGAACTCCCGCATTCGCGGCAGTCTTCATGTCCGTGACATTGCGGAGAAACTGCAGGAGTGTCGGCTCCGATGGTACGGCCACATTTTACGGCAACCGGATGCTTACGTGGGAAACAAATGTCTGGCCATGCCGCTTCCGCCGGGCCCCGGCAGGAGGGGTAGACCCAAAAAGTGCTGGCTTGACGTCGTAAGAGGTGATATGCGTGCCAATGGGCTCACTACCAGGGATGCTGAAGACCGTGCGAAGTGGAGAAGAAAAAGTCGGAAAGCGAACCCCGGGCGCCGAAGCGAGAGTTTGGGTTGCAACCGGGATACAACGCAAAGATGATGATGATGAATCTGATCTAAACTACTAAAACGTAAATCCTTCGTATTCATTACCAGTCATCATAAATTGTTATTTAGTGGCCCCGGATACTGGGTTTAAACTGAATCGTTACATAGATTTACGCCATGATGTCATCGTCATATTATACCTAAGATGTGCATGTCATAGCATAGCTCTAGTAGTGATATAACTTATCTTTTTTGTAAAATTACTACTCATATTATGAAATTGAAGCATCGTATCATAAAAATAGTCAAAATGTCTGACATAGGATGCCAATTCAGTGTATGCTGTTTTTGGCACGATATTGATATTCAGTCGGTTCCATACATTTGAATCAACATATTTTTAATATACAAACCCTATTTATTATCATATTAATTGTATTGTATGTTGTATTATAAAGAAAATTTTAATTATTACGATTAATATCTGGAATTTATAAAAAACAAAATGCCCAGAATTCTTGAATGGAAGAAGAAGATGTTTTGCCGAACGCATATAATTTGATATAAAGGCATAAAGAAGCCTGCAAATCGTTTTCCTACAATATTTTATTCTGTTTCCTTTTCTCAGTTTAAGAAATCAAAGTGGAATCCGGAAGGAGTGGTAGACAAAATCAAAAAGGAATGTAAATGTTTGGTACATGGAATGGTTAACAAGGGCAGGAACGTTAAATACATTCCATTCCACATAAAGTTTAATAGGAAAAGGAAAGGAACAAATCGCAATTATACTTCTTAAAAGAGCGTTTTATCCCGAGTGTAGCCGAAACTCTTACTTCTACACCCGTGTGTATAGAAAATTGTCATAAGCCAAGAATTCTGCGCTCTTCGTTGACCGATGGCAATTACATGGAATAGATTCTGGTTGTTATGATTTAAGCTGGCTTTTTACTATGGGATATAATATAACTTATATCCCGAAATATAAATTATATCCCGCGATTGGCCTTCACACTGTGCGATATATATTTTGACAAGTTTCTGTTCGTTAATTTCGTAATTGTACTACACCGCATGCGACGTACACAAGCGAAATCGTCTTTCAAATAAAATGTATATTGTTTAGTTAGATAGTCTCGATAGTTCATCAGATGAAGGTAACTCGAACTGTGGGGCGTAGCGGCGGCGCGG
This sequence comes from Malacosoma neustria, assembly GCA_963693495.1. Lineage (NCBI taxonomy): Eukaryota > Metazoa > Arthropoda > Insecta > Lepidoptera > Lasiocampidae > Malacosoma > Malacosoma neustria. Next base: position 2,455,085 of record OY856385.1, read on the forward strand.
AAGGTGTGCGGGGGGACAGGAAAAATATATAGCTTTGAAAATATCGCTCGATTGGTCGAAAAAATATTTATAGTTTGAGATATAAAATATATTATATCTCAGTGTGAATGCTTCCATTTTAAAGTACGGTGAGCGATATTTATTTATATCTCGAGATGTAAAATATATTACATTATATCCCATAGTGAAAAGCCAGCTTTATACATGGGCGAATTCCATTTTACCTGAAATTACAACATCGTCGATTAGGCCTCAAAAGGTCTTGGAAGGGACGTATATACCTGATTATTTACACGTTTCTATGAAGTGTGAATATTATGGTAGATATGGTACTTGCATTTTTATTTATGAAGAAGGATGCACTGTACCGTTATTAACTGCGATTTATTGTATTTATACATTGTATTGAAAATCTACCTGAGAATTGTCCCAGGGGCGTTTGAAAGCCCCTTTTTATTCTTTCCATTAACGTTAAATAGAGTGTCATTCATTGAAACGGTTGAAATAATACGCTTTTGTTTATAATACGATTGGTGCACTGTCTGAATGTTAAAAAAAAAAAACAATGAGTGATGAAAGAATAAATTATTTCTCCGTATTTTTCGTCGCTTTAAGCTCTCTAAAGACGACTGACGCCTTTTGCTTGTTTTAAAATGAGAATCAGATGTCGATAGCCCCTCCTGTAAAAGTTGAAATGATTAACACAAATAACTGTCCATGTCGTCCTTGTGCTGAGCTCGGCCCTCCCTAGAGGGAATGTACTGTATAACTGCAACAGTTCGCCAAAGTAGATTGGCGGCACCCAAATTTCTTGATGATCTTTTCCTTTACCGTTCGTGGGTGACAATTATACAAGAGTGGAATTTGAATCCATTACCATTGAAGGTTGATCTCAGAGTATGATTCGCTTGGCTATCTTGAAAACCAAGAACATTTTATAAAACTAAAATTAGCTTTACAATTGTGTCTTATGTTTTTAAGTATTACTTAAAGACATTATTGATGTCCTACAATAATACTCAACGAATACCAGTTCAAAGCTTCGAATGTATCGAATCGGAATAAAACTATAAAAATGCTGATTACGGTAATAATAGAAATAATTTAATTGCATACAAAATTGAAACCGATGAATTATATTGATACTATAAATGAATTAAGTTTTTGAATATACATAAATGGACTGTAAGTAAATATAACATTCCAAACTAAAGCGTTTTCAAGTTCGGGACGGATTTTAAAGCACTCTCTCAGGTAATAAAACATCATCCGGCGTGTCGTATATCGGAACCGGTTCTAAACGAAAATTGCTCTAAACCGTCCTCGTATTGTTATTTGGATGTTACATTTTTATTACAATTTTAATATCAATGTTTAATTTAAATTATAAAAAGGGATTAGTCACTGCTCTAATTCCATTCAAGACAAATTAAGTTTTGTAACCTTTAGATGCCAAATATTTAGGCAGATTGCAAGATTAAATACCCCATTTTTTTTAAATATACGTTAACCTATTTCGTTAGTCTATAAAATGTTTCCAACTGATTTATGTAAATAAATATTAATACACTGTTTTTATTTATTTAAAAGCTTTATTTATTCAATACATATTAAAACTCGTATGTTATGTTAAAATCTTGATGTATTTCTTACTGTTTTTTATATATTCATAATAATGGTTACTAAATGACAATGGCGTATTTAAAACATGATTTTTTGGATAACCCTTTATGGTAGAACATGAGTATGGAGTCGTCTTATATTTTAAATTTTTAAATTCTTGGTATTCGGGACGATTAGCTTAAGAACCCGTAAAAAACTACCAGTGTATATTTTACCAAACCCAGAATTTTGTATAGAGTTTCTTATACCTACCATTCATAGAATGGGAATTCACTAAGCCCAAAGCGGCTGCCTTTAGAGCTCCTTAACTGCGCCAAGTACAAAATATTTACAATTTAAAAAGAATTTCACAATGGTTACCCTTTGCGAATTTCAAAACATATAATTAATATTATAGGAAAATCATAATGGCAGACGTTTTTCACGCGTCTAAGGATCCGGTAGAACATTTTGAAATTCCAATTATACAACATTTCAAAATTATTTTACCACGTCTGCCATTTATATATGTTATTAATTATACAACCAACAGTTTAAACTCTTCGCGACAGACGTTTTATGGCGTATATCACGATCAACAGTTATTTTTGTTGTAAACTATATGTATTATTAACAAATGCACTAACGCTCTTTGTATAAAAACCTAAAAAAAAAAGATGTGTGGCACTCGGGAACTGCCGCGGTAAAGCTATTGCATAGCATTTTAAGCAACTTATGCAATTATAATTATTTATTTATTTTTTATTTATGCAGTAATTATATTTTTATTCTAAAGTATCGATGTTTACTATCGATTTTTTGGACAAGATATATATGTACTCGATAGTAAAAAAATAAAACTATCGATGTTACGATATCGATGTTTTTATTATCGAGTATCGATATATCGTCCAAAAAATATCGATAGAAAACATCGATACTTTAGAAAAAAACATCGATAGTTGAAATATCGATAGATATCGCCCATCCCTACCACACTCACCGCACGTGCGCCCCGTAAATATACATGTAGGTAATATGTATACATAGGTGTACATTCAAAAAGTGTAACTTGAATTAACATCAAAGAAAAAACTTGAATTGATATCAAAGAAAATAATTTCTGCATATATAAAAAAAAAAAATAATTGCTTAAGTTGATTAAAATGTTTTTCAATATCGCCCATCCCTACGTACAGTCGTACCATATACATACACGTTAAGCGAACGCTCGGCCGAGCTACATGGTAGGCGGAGTGGGGGGTGTTAGGTTTTATTTTCGTTACGGAATTTCTTGATTCAGTCGCCGCGCTCAAAGCCCGCGATAAAAGCTATGCAATAGCTTAATAAAAAAAATTATATACCTACTAAGACCTCTTAACGTGCTTTTTATTATTTTATAATGAAAGAATAATAATCTGTCCTGCATATGTGTTGCTTAAATATAAAAAGTATTAATTAAATTTAATTAAGCCTAGAAAATGTTTTTTTTTTGTAAATAAAAGACAAAATTTAGTCCAATTCGTTGAAAAAACGTTACGGAAGAAACATTGACGTATTTTTATACTGAACACACTGAACAACTTTACAATATGTAATTTTTTTCTTAATCTATATAAGTAATGTACGTAATACTCGTACTTTCAAGAAGTTTAGATCTATTTTATATTCATCATCATCTCTGCGTTAATTCCCGGTTGCAGCCCAAACTCTCGCTTCGGCGCCCGGGGTCCGCTTTCCGACTTTTTCTTCTCCACTTCGCACGGTCTTCAGCATCCCTGGTAGTGAGCCCATTGGCACGCATATCACCCTTTACGACGTCAAGCCAGCACTTTTTGGGTCTACCCCTCCTGCCGGGGCCCGGCGGAGGCGGCATGGCCAGACATTTGTTACCCACGTAAGCATCCGGTTGCCGTAAAACGTGGCCGTACCAACGGAGCCGACACTCTTGCAATTTATCCGCAATGTCACGGACATGAAGACTGCCGCGAATGCGGGAGTTCCTAACGCGGTCCTTCCGCGTCACTCCACACATCCACCGCAGCATATTCATCTCCGTGACACGCAGCTCCTGCTTGTGTCTCTCTAACACCGGCCACGCTTCACAGCCGTATAAAAGGACAGGCCTAATGATGGTTTTATAGACCTGTCCCTTCAACTTTACCGGCATCTTGGGGTCACAAATGACACCAGTCACCTCACGCCATTTGGCCCACGCGGCAGCAATGCGTGCCTTGACGTCACAATCGATGTCACCGGATGCCTGAAACACAGATCCCAAGTATTTCACTCGGTCCGTGCGCTCGACCGTGTTGCCGTCTATGCGTACGGGTGTGGGATCTGTGGAGTTACAGGCCAAGTACTCGGTCTTCGCCACATTGAGCTTCAGACCACCGTTCTCAAGCGACTCCTTCCACGCCTTCACACGTCGCACCAGCCTACCCCTGTCCGAATCCGTCAGCGCGATATCATCAGCATACATGAGCAGCCACGGGGGCTGTTCATGTGAATTTCTGATGCTGTCTGACAATACGTCTAATACCACGCTAAACAGAAACGGACTAAGGACGGATCCTTGGTGCACCCCGACGGTGATGGGGAAAGGTTTTGTGTCGCCAACAGCGGTCCGAACTACGGAATCGGAGTCACGGTACATGTCTCGAATGATGTCAATATAGGCCTCTGGAATCCCTTTGGACCGCAATGCCCACCAGATTATCGCCCGAGGAATACAGTCGAAGGCCTTCTGCAAGTCGAGAAACAGGCAATGCAGAGGCGTATTCTTCGCCCTGTATTTCTCCGCGACAGTCCTTAGGGCAAAAACAGGGTCCATTGTCCCGTGACCAGGGCGAAACCCATATTGACATTCCGAGACAGTGCACTCCTGTCGAATCCGAGAGTCGATAACCCTTTCGAAGAGCTTCATGGTGTGGGACATGACCTTGATTCCTCGGTAACTACCGCACTCCTGCACCGACCCCTTGCCTTTGAAGACTGGAGTAATGATACTCAGTCTCCATTGGCTCGGGATCGTACCGGTGAGGAGTGTCCGGTTAAACAGGTCGGTTAAGATGCCCACACCACGAGAGCCCATTGCCTTCCAGGCTTCGATGGGGACTCCATCGGATCCAACAGCTTTCCGATTCTTCATGCGGCGGAGACAATTCTGGACTTCTGCAGGCGTTATCAGTGGGACTAGTCCTTGATTCGGAGGAAGATCTGGCGGCTGCACCTCTTTGTGCTGCGTGTTCAGCAGCTCGTGGAAATACGAGCGCCATCTCTCCTTCACCGCGAGGTCCTCGCATAGCAGGTTGCCCATAGGGTCTTTTACACAGCGGCACTTGGAAATGTCCTGTGCCGCTTTGACCCTGGAGCGCGCCAACTTATAGATGAGCTTCTGCCCCTCAGACGATTCCAACTTATCGTAAAGTGGTTGTAAGTGGTCTCGTCTGGCTCTGGCAACAGCTCTTTTAGTGGCGCGCTTAGCTACCCGGTATGCGTCGCGATCTTCAGGAGATCTGGACGCTTGCCACTTCTTAAAGAGGGCTTTCTTCGCTCTAGTCTCCCTCTGGACTGTGTCGTTCCACCACCATGTCTCCTTGTCACACTTGCGACCACCCTTAGACACCCCAAGCACCCCCTTCGCCGACCCAAGGATAGCCGCCTGAATCTTGTCCCAGTAAGCCTGGACTGGTTCGCCCATACTACCGGCGCACTTGTCACCGACGGCTAAGGCGAACTCCTGGGACGTGACTTCATCAAGCAGCCACCACCTGATTCGGCGCTGTACGCGCTCGGTATGTGTGTCTTTAGGCTTAGCGCAGAGGTCCATGACTAGAAGACGATGTTGTGCAGTGAGACTCTCACCGGGTATGGCCTTGCAGTTGGCCACTTTGCTGATGTGGTGTCTCCTAGTGAGTAGGAAGTCGATTTGGGTAGCATTCCTCCCGCTCCTGTAGGTGATGAGATGCTCGGGTCTCTTTTTGAAATACGTGTTCACGATAGCAAGGTCGGCAGCCGCACACGCATTGAGGATGTCCTCCCCTTCTGCGTTGCGACTACCGTACCCAAATCCACCGTGAACACGCTCAAATTCCCCACATTCATCACCCACATGACCGTTCAGATCACCCCCCAAAACGATCCCCTGTGATAATGGGATTCCACGGAGCACTTCTCCGAGTAGATTCCAAAACGCTATTTTATCGGCGTCGTCACAACCGGCCTGTGGCGCATAGGCACTTATCAAGTGGGTAACTACCCCACCGATAAGTACCCTAACGACCATAAGCCGGTCGCTATGACGTTTCACTTCCAAAATGTCGTTCTGGAACTCCTCCGAGAGCACTATGGCAACCCCATTCTCCCCACCAGGTGCACCTGTGTAGATCAGCTTGTAGCCATTCCCAATGAACCGGGATCTGCTGGCCTTCCACCGAGTCTCCTGCAGGAACGCCACGGCCACCCTCCGCCTGGAGAGCACATCGGCCAACTCTCTCGCGCGTCCGGTTAGCGTGCCTATGTTCCACGTTGCGAAGCGGATCTTTCGAGATGTTTGGGCTGCGTGAGTTGGGACTAGCGTCGTTAGCCGTGCCCGCCCATGACACGGTAGCCCTTGTCCACTTCTCACAAGAGCCGGGCGAAGCTCTTGCGCGCCGTTATGCGGCGGCGCCCTAGCCCTTAGCCGATCTCGTAATCTTTCTCTGTCCATGTTGATTTGGCAGATTTGGCTTTTACGGGGGCGACTGCCGTCTGACCCCCCAACCCCAAAAGGAAAGCCGTCGTCAGAGCCTCGTCCGTTATTCAGCAGGGTGCGCCGACTTGCAGGTGAGGTTGACTTGGGCCCCGAAGATGTTGGTAGGGCCCCTTACACCCTTTAGATCTATTTTATATTGTACGTCGTTATATCATTGTTTTTCCGGAAGATATTTTCTTTCATCATCATCATTTTAGCATTAAATTCTGGTTGCAACCTAAACTTTCCCTTCGGTGCCCGGGGTCCGCTTTCTAACTTTTTCTGGCACGCATACTCTTTACGACGTCAAGTCGGCGCAGTTTATGTCTACCCCTTCTACCGGGCAGATATTTACTTTCAATTCTACTCTAACCTATACTCTCTTTATCAACAGAGTGAAAAATGGCTGGCCCACGAGAACCTCAAAGAAGAGATCTCAGAAAAAATCAAGAAAATAGAAGAAGAACGTCACACCGTGGACCTGTGGTCGTGTGCTCCAGAATGGGGAAGGAGGCGCCGTAAACGACAAGTCGCTGTTTCACCTCCTTACGTCGTTTATATGCTGCCTGATGCAGATATAATGGAAGATTGGAGAATTATTAGGAAATTACTGGAAAAGGGGGAATAGGTATTAAGTAGGTAGGTTTTTAAATTCGAAGAACGACAATGTTATCGAGATGTTGTATACCATTGATTGGGATCGTATGGCAAAGCTATTTCTATCCTAACTAATTAATATTAAAAAAAATAAAAGATTGATATTTGCTGTACCGAAACGTTTTGAAGTGTCTGTCCATGAGGTGAACAATTTTTTTTGACTTAACGTGTTCACTGAATACTATGAGGCAGAATGTATGAATGCGTGTAAAATTTTTACCGCTGCGTGAGTCGGAAAATACCACGTGCAACTTGATAAAACCTTTAAGCTCGGTATAGTATTAAAAATTCTTATTTCTAAATGGTTTGTAATCAATAAGTCACACATATGTCTAAATTACGATGATAATTCAGTAAAGTCCTGTAAGATTTTATGATATTTTAAAAAAATTTAAAAGATTTCAAAGTACCTATTTCATTTATTACACTGGCATTGGCGAGTTATTGCTACCTGCATCGAAACCAAAAAATACGCCCGACAATCGTTCATTTTGTAATAATAATAATTGAAAATAATTCGTCACGTTTATTAGCCCTTGCCGGTATCAGAAAACATGTCAGTGTATGCTTTAATTACATACTCTACGAACTGTTTACTAAATTTATAAATAACTATTTAAGCGATAAAAATAACATTTACATCATCATTATATTGATTTATCTATTTTTATGATTTTCATATATATTTCAATATTAAATGCTGTTGGACACAATTAAAAACTTATTTTATTCCTGAAATAATAAATAAATATACTGGGGTCAATTCACACAGCATCTAGTTCTAAAGTAAGCATAGCACTTGTTGTATTATGATCTGGTCAAGATCGCCGGAATAGGTTGAGATGAGGGAAGCTCAGCACCGATCGTGGTGGAGATCTTTGGGGGAGGCCTTTGTCCAGCAGTGGGCGTCTTCCGGCTGAGATGATGATGATACTTTCATTGTAAATACATATTATACACAAACACCCAGACGCGAAACGGCAATCGAACACGTAACCTACCGTAAGCCTACCGTACGCTAGGGGTTCCACCACGGTGGTAGTCACAAATATTTGAAAATCACTAGCTGTTAATCGAGAGATATGTCATTTCCTTATTTTTTTAAACTTAATATTCATAATTATAAATCAATATTGCTGTGGATTTAAGTAATCATAATAATTTATTACAACTTTTATTTTACTCTTTTCTTTTACTTTGATCGACATCATGTTTCACTTATTCTTCGAAGTTTTAGCGTCCATGTTTACACGGTATCACCATCCCATTAGGACGCAGATTACACGTTAAAATTTATTACTTTTATATTATTTTGAAAAAATACTACCTAAACCTACCAAACCTAAGTACATTTGTGCTACAAAGCGGAATATTCAAGATTCAGTTCATCCCACATACCTTAGTATGTGGCTAGGACTTACCCTAACATAGGTTTATACATATTAAATAGTAAAACAAGAAAATAATATTTTATTAATACTTTAGAGGTTGTCAAGTATTAAAATAAGTAAAAGAGAAAATGTATGGAAGACGCGTTAGATTTAAGTTTGTAAAGAGATATTTTAAAGAAAAATAAAGGTTCTTGAAAGTGTATATTTAGTTTCATTTAATGCCGTTTATATATTGTTTTGAAACGCCTTTTTCCACGATTTGAAATAGCTTTAACAATTGAACAAAAATAGATATAGAACGTTTCTTTGTCAAGGCTATTTTGTATTGTCTACTTAAATAAAGTTATTAAGTAACATAAAAGCTTAGCCGGTTTTAGTTGGAAGATTAAATTTTGAAAGCATACAAAAACTTTTGTGCTCTTGTGCTCTTCGGTTGGCTCAATTGTCATTTATTTATCATGAGAAATGAGCCACAAGAAGATTGTTAAAATATTTGAAATACGAAAAACAAAGGAATATCGTTATATACATTTAAAACCTTCAAGGTTACATTTAATTTTTTTTCGCATTAGCTGTAAATTTGAAATATAAGAAAATATTTCTAATGAAAACGGGCTACAGATAAAAATATTTTTCATGATCTAGTTTTGAAGTTAGTAAACTTTTACTATTACTTTTTACTAACAACCCATTTTTTACGCTTAAACATATGGTTTCAAATATTTTTTAGCCAAAAAAAGAAAATATGAAATGATGCCGAGTCAAAGAAAGACTAGCTGATTTAGACATTAAAGGTTCACATGCGAACGCGACGAAAACCTTAGAAGACGAAAAAAGTATTTATGTTTGGAATGCTATGCAACGGAAAACATTTTCGTCCGGTTTCCAGAACACACAGAAAATATCAGAAACAGCTTTTCCAAATTGGCCCTACAGGCATTACAGGTTCAGCTATGACCACTTGACCAAGGAATTCGACGATGATTATACAGTTACTTCGTAGCCAGGTGATCCAGTGAATGAAATCGTATATCTATGGATATATTATGCTAGAAGCGATGTAGTATACCAGCCTACCCGCCACGCCTGTCCAAGGCGAATCGGCGGGTTACACATACCGATGAGATCTCGGTGTGCAGGTATCCTCACGATGTATTCCTTCACCGTCGATACATGGCAATGATGCTGTAATATGCGCATTAGGCAAGAAAGTTGCCTGAGCGGTGCATGCCATCGTGGGATCGAACCCGGGACCTCTAAATTGGTCTCCGAGCTACCAGGTACCTCTTCTAGGATGGACAATTCTAACGCCGTTACTTAGTTAACAACTATTTAGCCTATGATCTCGGTCTTTCCTTCTTCTCTTTGTACAAAGCTAGGAGTGACACGTTAGCCACCTTTATCAAGTTAAATCTGACTCCGGGAATGTCACCCACGGCGTGACCCTTACGATCGAATCCCGCGACTACCACCTCGTTTTCTTTAATGTGGTGAGACAACTGTCCCGGGGGACGAACGCAATGATCTTCTTGCTGTTCTTGATCAACCTTACACACTTGCGGATGGCAGAGTTGGGCTGTTTCACCTTAACACCAACTTTCTCCAGGACGATGCCCTTAACGTGTGATTCACCACCAAAAGGGCTAGCCTTCCATCTTGTCCCCATGTGAGCTTCTTTGTTTTCCTTGTCCGCCCATCGCTGCTCCCGGCTGAGGTTCACGTGCTTCCGCGCAGTAAACCACGGGGTTTTCCCATGTTAGCGCGACACCAATTGGCTACGATTTATAGGATGAACAAAACATTTAAAAAAATCGTTCAACAAAGTTTAGTCTGTTCGGCCAAGTATTTACACACTTTGATACAGGTTTTTCTTATGGAACTATCCCAAAAAAATAGCTTTATTTTTTTATTTAACTTAATTTCACCTTGCAAATTTCCTACGTAAAGTAATGCACTTATCCCAACGATATATAGTTAAAGCTCCTCAGATAACCTTTGAGGTTTTTTCTCAAACCACCTATAAATTATGCGTTTGGTGTTAGGCTATCAAATCGTATACCGCGCAACGCGGTTTATTTTCTTAGAATAAGTGATATTACCAACAAGGTACGAGATCTGCTTGGTAAGATAGATGCGAAAGCAAATCCCACCCTAACTCGTTCAAATCATTTATATTCTTTGCTGTATTGGATATTACCATTACCCAAAACTCTATTGTCTGGTGTGGTCTGGTTTTGATACCAAGACTTTCAGGGCCAAATCAACTGCACTTAACAGCCGGCGTTATATATATTTTTTTCTCATGGAAAAACCATGGGTGGTCGTTAACTACTGTGAATACATGTGGGAATCTTCGGGGCCATCTGTGCCTGGGCCACGAAAGGGTGGCACCTTAAAATCTATTTTCGTATACTGATTATTTCAGTACAAAAAATAAAGTTATACAGATGGATTTTGACGGTTACGACACATATAAACGACCCTCTATACTCAACAACCCTCTTCATAATGCACGTATTGAATACAGTTGTAACCAACCTGGCAGATTATCTATACTCTATACTACTATTATAAAGAGGAAAGATTTGATTGTTTGTTTGTTTGTTTGTTTGCTTTGAATAGGCTCCGAAACTACTGACCCGATTTAAAAAATTCTTTCATTTTTCGGAAGCTACACTATCCCCGGGTGACATAGGCTATATTATATTTTCAAAAAAATTAGAGATCCTTACTAAAACTCCAATAATGTAACCCAAAGTGTAAAAAAATTACCTAAAATATTATTTAAATCGCGTGCGTTGCGAAAACTATTGATGATAGAATAAAATAATGTACTACAACTTTGTCGAACACATCATTATTTACAAAAAGTGTCGCGACAGCATATGTCTAACTATTATAGTTATGCCACAATAAGTGTTTTTTTATTTTAAAAATTTAATTGAAATGCCGCCCCTAGAAAAGGCTCTTTATTTGGATCTTGGTATTAATCCTTATCAAAATAAATTACTTCATATTCAAAACTGTTTCAATACCTTTATATAACTTTTTGAATTATTCAATTCGGATATTCCATTCGAAAGATATCACGAGTTTAAAAATGTAAGTATTAGAAAAATGTTGCGTGGTAGCCGCTCACCCTGTTCGGCTAGCTAGGCAGCACCTTATGCAATGTAGGCGTGCGTCACTGGGGTCTTTACAAAAATTAGAATACTTATTAAAAAATAACGAAAAATAAATAAAAAGTAATAACAAAAAAAATCATTAAAATAAAAGCTCATAGAAATAATAATATTCAAACTTTCTTTATAATTTTATTTTTTTAGTAACCTGACGCAAATAGAAGGGTTTGCCCTCAGGGGCGCTCCTCTGTCCGAGGAGTGCATGGGTGTGCGTACCCGAGGTGCCCGAGCATCCGTCGCTTCACTCTCCTCTCCGTTCGAGGCAACAGAGTCCTACCTTTCTTTCCGTCTACCTCTTACATCCTTTCCAACTTAGCTCTCTGTTCGTGGCGTGGTCCCCGATGGGATGGTTGCGAATACTGATTGGGGTCCCGGGTTCTACCCTGGGACCTGATTTGGTAGTCAAAACCATGCCTATTTCGACTGCGCCTGCACAGAGAGTGTTCCCGGGGCGGGAATTGCATCCTCGCTGTCGGTTGGTCTTGCTGGGCCGGCTACGACGTCAGGCGACTCTGCTTTTTCTGGAGTGTCGTCTGGTAGTCGTACCCACGCCTGACTAGCACGCGACGGGGATGCGAATCCCGTCCGGAATTGGCCGCGGACCTGTCGCTCTCGGCCCTGGTTCTGTCCATGGTCGGGGGCGATCCTGGATGGACGGCCGTCGCCTCCTTTTGCGAGGCAGTAGTGTCTGCAAGGGAGGCGACGGAACGGGAGCGGGAGTCCGCCACCGCACTCCCTTCCCGCCAACGTAGGCCGCGTCGTCGGCGCCGGAGGGCGGGCAACGATCTCCGACCGCCGTAAAAAGCGGCCGCGGGCGGCCCCTCGGGAGAGGATCCGCCGCCCGCACTATTGCCGCGAGGGAGAAGGCCGCGTGCTGTTCCGCAGCCCCCCCTCAACTCCTAGAGTTGTTACAAGAGAGCGCGGGGGGAACGAAACCCTGACCCCCTGGCGCCAGCATTTTAGAAGGGCCCGCTTGAAGACAAAGCGTGGGCCGGCACCGGCCCGGGCCACGAGATCGGCAGGCCATATATCCGTGGGCCCGGGCGTAGGCGATAGGAGAACAGCGGGGTTTTTTAGTGGGTAGTCGGATGGTCGAACATCTTTTCCGGAGTCCCTTATATCCCTCGGTCCCCCCGGGCCGGGGGAACCCGTCAAGAGAGGTTTTTCCCCGAGACCGAAAAAAAATAGAAGGGTTTAATTTTTAATTTTTTGTTAAATACCCGTGCGAAGCTGGGACGGGCTGCTAGTGTTGAAATAAAGATTCTATGCATCAAAAACCATCGACATTTTTTTTATTGCTTTAGGATAGCAGACAGACTGACTGTCGGCGTAGAATTTAGCAGTTACTGTTACCTATGGGTGTTAGCAACGCAACGGAATCGCGAACATGCTGCTGTTCCATAGCGGTAAAGGAACCTGGGTCACTAATGCCGGAACACAACACAAGGTTATTATGGCGACATACTTAAGATCAAAGGTGGTCACCACCCAGACGGGCTTGGGGTCCTATCACGTAGCTAGGTATTCTTTCTCCGACCCTGCAGCTTTGTTTACAATAAAGTCAGTTTTAAGGTTTAAAATGATTTTAGTCGTCACTACTGGTTACTATCAGATCCAACTTTGATCGTTGTAAATAGAGGTGACAAAGAGTAGAGAGTCGTTCTTAGGGAGGCGTAAAATTCGATGCAATACCTTCTATCACCTCACAGACAACAAAGGAAAACCACCATTTGTTTTTTACGATTTCAGACGCCATTTGTATTTAACACTAAATGTAATTTTATTATGTTCTATCTCTTTTCTTATGGCATTTTTGGTCCAGAAAAGAGAGACTCAGAAAAGGATAAAACTTGTTAAAGTTATGCCCTGTTTGATTATTTTACATTATATTAATAATCAAAAGCGATACATAAAATGTTTCTAAGTAATAAATAAAATCTTTTACCTGCTCTTGTCCTAGATTATGTATTCTATTCTCCTCTGTTAGCCGTCGACATTCACGCCTTTTTCGCCATAATATCTAAATGAAAACACGAATTATGAAATAAAAATTGCATTTAACAAAAACGAACAAGGTTTACGCAGGTGCATTTCATATCGATTGGGCTTCTCAACTATTTAGTGGGTTTTGCTGGATGTGTTCAAATAAAACTCAAACTGATTTTCATTAAATTGGAAACAGCTTGTGTGACGGAGTGTCGAAACTTCTACTTTCTGCCCATTTTTTACGATCATACATCATGCATATCATCTTTTACGCAATCCATTCAACTTGGGTCTACCTCTTCTCCTGTATCAAACGACCAAAAGTCTCTGAATAACTTTTCAAAATGATGCTATCGTCACTAATCTACCGGTTGCGATGCGATGGCACCGATACTTTATTCGTATATGCCTTATATACGCTGTTTACTTCACGCGTGTTTAAGCCAAAGTATTTGGTCAAAAAATTTTCCAGTAACAGTATAAGTAATATGGCCGTTTTTAAATGCAAGCCCACATAATAATTTTTTATCATTTCGTCGCAGAATAATGACCAAAAGTTGGTCATGCAACCCCCTATATAAGTCTCAGGGTGATCGAGGTTTTATTCGGTGTGTTGTTCGCTATCACACGCTAGGGTTAAAACAGTAAGGCTGACATAACCACGTTGAGTTCCCCCTTGAGTCCGACATGGTACTGGAAATTCGGTTCCCTTAGGATAAAAAAACTTTCGCCTCACATAGGTTGAATAACGCTTCAGCACTCGTCACTCCAAGGACGTCTTCAAACCAACATAAATACAAAAAACCTTCGTAAGTATATTGGAATTTTTTATCATACACAATCTATACATCTATATTCTATATCTATACAAATAAATAAAATTGGAGAGTTTGTTTGTAATATTAAAATAACCGCTTTTTACTAAGTGCATTCGGACGTATACACGGTACATATACCGAAACAACATTTTTTACAATTTTTGTTTGTCTGTCTGTCTGTCTGTTTGTTCCGGCTAATCTCTGAAATGGCTGCACCGATTTTGACAGGAGTTTCACTGGCAGATAGCTGATGTACCAAGGAGTAACTTAGGCTATTTTTATTTTAGAAAAAAAAATTAGTTTTTGTTAAAAATGATGTTTCGAAAATTTTATATCCAATTTAAGTTGACCTCAGATTTATATCATCAATCATATGAAATAGGGTTCAGCTTAGGCTGGACTTCTTAGGTTGAATTTCCAATTTAATTTGACCTCATATATCCAAAAAATGCTGCCTAAAGTCACTATTCCACGCGGACGGAGTCGCGGGCACAGCTAGTATTAGATATTGTCAGCTTTGTCATCTGATTTGAAAAGATAAAGAGGTCTAGTGTTGCATAAATTTTAGATATCCTGTGTCATTGGGTAAGTAGCCCAATAGACATAGAACATGTAATGATATGGCGTTTTATTATACATAATATCTAGTAAGAGCCACGTTTACGTAGACAAAATTAATTTGCCCACCGCCCAAGAGTCTGAAATTATAAAATTTTCAGTTCAGACAGAATATACGCACGCATACGTAAGCTTATATACGCGTATAACACTAATTTTAAGGTGAAAGGGGAACTAGGTTTTGCAGTTTACATTTTTTTTTAATGCTGTTGGAAAGCAGACAGGCTGACGGCCCACTTAGAATTTAGCAGTTACCGTCGCCTATGGGTGTTTGCACGTCAGTGGCATCGCGAACACGCTGCTGTCCCATAAGCGTACAGGAACTTGTATCAATAATGCCGGAACACAACACAAGGTTATTATGGCGGCATACTTCAGACCAAAGGTGGTCGCCATCCAGACGGGCTTGAGGCCCTACCACGTAGCTAGAGTGGGTTGTTTTGTCGCCTATTACGACAGGCCGACCCCGGCCGCAGAGGTTAGTATTCTTTTTACATTATCAAACCGACTGATTTCAGCTTACATGGCTCAAGGTTTATGAAGTATGCTAATGAAATATATAACTTCTCACGAGTATTTAATTTGCTTGATTGGTATTCGTATTACTACGGGGCTCGAGTTGCTAAGTACATGTATAGACACAAGTGTTTTCGTGCAATTGGAACAAAACAAGTAAGATTGTGCTCAAGCCTGTATAAAAATACCTTTGCTTTATTTGTCTGTAATCTAGCAAATGTATGAACTATCAGGTGAGGTAGAAGGTATATGCAAGTTAAAAATTATTACTAGCCAGCGTTTTGTATTGGAAACGATCGGTAAGATCTTATTTAATTTGCAAATAAATTATTTTGGTTTGATTTGACACAATATATGTATATAAGTACATTCTATTATGTTAAGTAATTTACAAAAACGCAGATTATGAACTAGGTTTTCGACAAACTCAACATCATCCCAGCGTTGTATCCCGGTTGCAACGTAAACTTCCGTTTCAGTGCCCGGGGTCCGCTCTCTGACTTTCTACTTCACTTCGCACGGTCTTCAGCATCCCTGGTAGTGAGCCCATTGGCACAAATATCACCATTTACGACGTCAAGC
Source organism: Malacosoma neustria (assembly GCA_963693495.1). NCBI lineage: Eukaryota > Metazoa > Arthropoda > Insecta > Lepidoptera > Lasiocampidae > Malacosoma > Malacosoma neustria. The sequence goes on from OY856385.1 coordinate 2,471,172, forward strand.
CAACACTTTTTGGATCTACCCCTCCTACCGGGGCCCGGCGGAGGTGGCATGGCCAGAAGACATGTCAGTCACGGACATGAAGGCTGCCACGAATGCGGGAGTTCCTAACGCGGTCCTTCTGCGTTATTTCACACATACACCGCAGCACATTCATATCCGTGATACGCACAGTTCTTGCTTGTGTCGCTCTAACACCGGCCTCGCTTCTCAGCCATATAAAAGGACAGGCCAAATGATGGTCTTATAGATCTGTCCCTTCAACTTTACCGGCATATTGGGGTCACAAATGACACCAGTTACCTCACGCCATTTGGACCACGCGGCAGCAATGCGTGCCTTGACGTCGCAATCGATGTCACCAGACGCGTGAAATCCAGATCCCAGGTATTTCACTTGACCGTGCGCTCGACCGTGTCGCCGCCTATGCGTACGGGTGTGGGATCTGAGGAGATTTACAGCCCAAGTACTTGGTTATCGACAAACTACTAATTAGGATAGATCAATCCAGTCTATAATATCATTATATTTATACCTACAGCTCTATGAAGAAAAGATAATTCAAACAAACATTTTAGAGGTAAAGTAGTTTATATAGTAAGGAGTACCTATGTATTAAGGTGGATATTTATGTACTAGCAAAAGGAATAACTTTCTTAAATCTAATAAAGCGATCGTTTTGGTTTATTCTTATATGGCATTTTATTTCCCTAAATTAATATATTTCTGAATAACTTATGTTAAGTGTATTAAGGGTTATCATTCATTCATACATTCTTATAGACATGGCTGAATCATGCATGTATTGTATTGATTAATTATATTGTAATTGCAAGAAGTTGCAACCCCTCTATGTATGAAAAATAATTTATTTTTAAATTGGTTAAATATTTTTAAAATACCAGAAAATGGATAAAAATAGAATACAAGGAAATGTTTCTCCAGAATATCGATTCAAAACAGCATGGCAATAGTTTCATCTTAGATATAAGAGCAGCAAGTTTCGAATCATATGATACTACTAGATTCTAAGCGTGGAAGAAGACGTCATAGGACGCTTAGAAGATATGAATGTCTTCTTCGTCAGATTACAGTAAATATGGGTTTCAATAAAAAAATTGCAAACAGTTAAATAAATGATTCAACATTGGATTCATGGTATTGATAGCGCGTGCCGCCGAACGTGCATGCGTAGCTATAGTTAAAAACAAATACTGCGCGCCATTTTTGAATGTAGTTCGAAAAAGCGCGAGATTTCCTTAAGAAGATATTGACTAAGTGATGAAATACCTAAGCCCTCCTTCCTGTGACCAAGCGTGATATTTTAAAGACCTCAATGAATGGGTCACGTAGTATCGGTACGTTTTCTAAGCGGTGCATGGTTTGACCCTTAGGTTGGTCTTCGAGAACCACCTGCCTACCAAGTACATAGAACTTTAAGAAATTGCCAGGAAACAAGTGTGAAGGCGACACACCTAAAGGTAAATGATAACCGCCGATCATAGACATCTGTAACACTACAGAGTTCCTTAAATAATTAACTAAATTTGAAGCTCTTTGTCCTTTTTATGTTAGATTTAGGAAATGGCTTAGTAAAAAGGACTGATAGAGGAAAGAAATATGCAACTAGTAGGATAGTTATAGTTGGGATGAATTATGTCAGTTATATTATCAGTAGTTTATATAATTTTATTACTTTGTCTGTTTATTAAAGCAATAACAACAGACTTGACCTTTGTTGAGAAAACAAATCCGTGGGCCACTGAAATCCAGTACGGATCTACCTCACCCACGGGATGAGCGTGGGAAGATTTCAGGGAATGATAAGAAAATTGTGCGTCAACGAATTGTTCGAATTTATTTTTATATCACTTAAAAGGAAATAATTATTTCCTTTTCCGGTTATGTTTTGTTTAAATGCTTATATTATAGCAATTTATCTACTTTTATTTGTATCACTATAAGTAAAATAAAATAAGCCTTTATTGCTGTTTTTCTTTTTAACAATAGTACTTTTTTTAATTATAAATATAATCTAGTTTTTCTCGACAATCGGTTATATATCTTCTACAACAGGTTGTCTTTCGACAAAGGCCTCCTTTAAGGCTTTGCAATTTGTCCGATTTTTTGCAATACGTATCCAGTCTGGGCCAGCTAACTTCTTAAAATCGTCTTCCCAACGTTTAAATTGCCTTCCTCTACTTCTTTACTTTCTCTTGGGTACCATTCGGTAATAATTTTGGTCCATTTCTCAATCTTCTTCTCCCTTAACATATGCTCAGTTCAACGCCATTTTAATTTTCTACAAATTGTTTGTACTTTTTCAAACTTGGTTTTCCTTTTATTCGTTTTAAGTTTATTCTATCTCTTCTACTCACTCCCAATATACTTCTTTCCATTCCATTCTGACATATATTTATTTTTTCACTATAAGTAATTTTTATCAAATTATATAGTAACTAGTTGACCCGGCAAACGTTGTTCTGCCATATGAATTATAAAAAAGTAGCCTATGTCCTTCTCCAAGGTCCAATCTATAACAATACCGAAATTCATCAAAATTAGTTCAACGGCTTAGGCGTGAAAGTGTAACAACCAAACAAACTCAATTTCGCATTTATAATATTAGTTAGGTTTAATCATTTGGATTTGATTTGATTGCTCATTGAAAACAAATCTAAAAAGTCTACAAAATTCTAAAGTCAAGTATGTATTCCAATAATTATTTTCAATATTCATCAAATATTTCTTTCACTTGTATATATTGTGTAAATGATGATTTCGAATGAATTCATTTTTACATCCTCCTTAACTAACGGTTGATACTTCACGATGCATTATAGTCCCAATATTTTATTCCGGTTACACTCAAACTTTCTCCTTCCAACTTTGGGCCTGTGGGGTTTGAGTACATGTTATTAAAGTAAATATAGTATTTCTTATTTGCATGATGTGTATACGGGATGCTTTCTTTTCCTGCCAAGACTGAATATATTTGCCATAATTAGGTTTTAACAGAGAGGTCTGCCGTTTGACTTCCGAATCTTAAAAGAAATTGCATCAAAACGTTAGCTAATGACGCAAAGTGTTTTTGTATCTATCCTTGCTGTCTCGACTGTCGGTTAATGTAGTTTCTCCCGCACAATCTAATTATGTGTAAAATGAGATTATAAAATGACGAAATTTTTAAATAGTTGAACCGTACAAAATAAAAGTAGTTCAAAGAACTTATTTTAATATACATTTCAGGAAAGTGAAACACTAATTTATCAAAGTATTTAAGGAAATTATTTTAAACTTCATTGGGGTTGATGATTTTATATTTTTGCTGTTTTTTTTCCGATGCGGTAGAGACACGCTGCCTTCGTCGAAGCCTTCATCGTTCATTAACAATGGATGACAAATTGCTGTCATGATGCTTGCTTGACTCTAAAGGTTTTAATAGGACTTCTTACTTACAGTAAATGTTACAAGTCAGAATAATTTTTCTTATGCTGTGTGGTCCTGAAGATTTACGTCGCTGAAACTTATCGCATGTTAGATTGGTTAAAGAAGAAAACCATTAAACAATGAATTCATAGGTCGCGGTAAAGTTTCTTCGGGATCAAATGATCTAACATGTTGCATTTGGTTCAAAAACCGGGTGTTGGCATACCGTGCAGCTCACCTTGTCATTTTTTATATATTTAACTTAACATGTATTTATTGTACGTACATGAGATGTATCGCTTACACGTTGAACGCAAGGCTAAAAACAATGTTTACGGCAGTGGACAACGGCTACGACGACTCTAGGCAGCCGAAGAACACCGTTTCGGCTCGTCTTACTGCCTTACACTTGGTTCGAAAAAATTTTAAATGACTTAAAATTTATGGCCTTTTCAACAAATTGTTTACATAAATGTCTGCTCTTTAACTTCTTGGAAAATAATGCGTTCCGTCGAGCGTTAACTGTTATATTACGGAGGTCCTCACATCAATCAAAATCCATTGGTACTATTGTCAATATAATACAATGTGTATATAGTACTTTTTCTCCAGTCATTTTTATTTCGTTATTGATCATAGAAATTATTTGTATATCGTATTTAAGCTTTTCTACGTGGTAGGGCCCCAAACTCATCTGGGTGGCCTTAAGCAGCCGCCATAATAACCTTGTGTTGCGTTCCGGCATTAGTGACCCAAGTTCCTATACCCTTATGGGAAAGCAGCGAGTTTACTGGCGTTGCAAACACCCACAGGGACGGTAATTGCTAAATTCTAAGTGGGCCGTCAGCCTGTCTGCTGTCCTACAGTAATAAAAAATATAGCTATTTTCAAATTCTGCCTCGTTTATACTAAATATAATAAATAATAAACATGTTGAACATAGAGAAGTAACACAATAATTATTTGTTTCTATATTGTTTAGTATCAGATTTCCAAAGAAGAGTATTCCAAATGCAATTCGCTTTTTTTCATTTAACAAGCATTTCATCCCTTAACTTCTCTAACTTTGGAGCCCAAGGTAAGTTTATGAGTACTTATGTTCAAAAAATTTCAGTGCGCCTTTTGCGAAGATGCTATCTTGTCACTTTTTCTTTTCCTGTGCAAAGTGGAACAAGGAAATAGATATTTAACTAATTTTTTTTATAGCTAGAGTTCAGCAGACAGGCAAAGGGCTCACCCTGGTAGGTGGTTACCGTCGCCTATGAACGTTTGCAACACCAGAGGCATTACCAAAGCGATGCCGGCCTCGAAGACATTTTATAACGCCTTCTTTGAAGAATCCTATCGTACCGCGCTGAGAAAACCTCAGTCGGAAGCTCATTCCAAATCCTGAGAGTACGCAACATGGACGTTCTTGAGAACCGTTTCGTACAACATAGAAGAGACTCCAAAAAATGGGGACGAACGTCCAGCCGATCGATGGTGGGCAGTGCGGTGGTAGAAAGACGACGAGGGCACCATTCTAAACAGCTCTTCAGAACACTCCCCGTTGTACAGACAGTAGAATACGCAGAGACACAAAGTCTCTTCGGAGTCGAAGCGCGTCTAGGCTGTCTGAGTATGGGATCGTCGACAACACGGACTGCGCGCCGTTGAATGGAGTCTAGCCTAGTTTGCTCCAGCCCATAAACGCATAACTCCATATGCGTTCTGACCTGGGCTTTGTATAGCCGTTGCCTTGGAAACGTTTTTCAAGTTTTCAGTAATCTAATACCCATACTATTATGACTCCCTACTAAATTTTTTTTAATGCTTGACGTCCCACCTTGTTGTAAGTAGTTACTGCTGCTTAGGAATGTTTGCGACACCAGCGGAACCTAATACGCTGCCGTCCTAAGGGAATTGTAACCTAGGTCACCTACGAACACGACACAAAGTTATTATGGTGGCATATATAGAGACCAGAGGTGGTTGCATCCAAATCGCCACCTAATTAGGCTTGTTCCGTTGCTTTTTACGACCGGCCGCCCCCGACCCCAGGGCTAGTATGGAGTAACAACTCCACCCCTGGACGGAGAAAAAGGAACCATATACCTAGCAGTTTATACAGGGTGATTGGTAATTCGACGTATTCCCGTTAGGAGGTGATAGGTGTGACTATTTGCCATAATTTTAACCCCATTTGCATTGTGCAAAAGTGAACCATTTTTAAATTATCATGTTTACTAGTTTTTTTTCAAAATATTTTCTTCATAAAAACGATTAAACTACACTAAACTGGTTAGTGTTAGTAATCCCATCATCAAATTTAGATTCGTCGGTCAACAACTCGGAAAAAGAATACGATTTTACATACGCAATAGGTGAAGTCACTTCGAGCAAGAACTTTAATTAGGCTAAATTACAAAATGTCTTAATTATTATTAATTATTAATTGTTATTACTACTAAACTGTTACTGGTTCTATATAATACACACACACGCCCACATGCACACGTGAGTCAAAAAGTTGTGCAGTATGGAAATACCCGTTTGACTAGCGAAATGATACGACAGTGTACACTAGTTATCAGTGTATAATTATAGAGATACAGTCTAAACTAGTTCAGGGGTCGAGAATTAAAGTAGTATACGATATAATAGTATACGATTTTTCTCGAAATAAATTCCAATTGTCAACACAATCGCTTTACAGGACTAAGTTGTCCTTATTCTAGCATGAGAACAGTTTCACAATTAGATGCTAGTTGACATGAAAAAAGAAAATTACATATTTAAAAGTATTTATGCACTCTATAGTTAAAATATTTTGGATGTTTTTCATAGTTATAATGAGTGACTTAATATTTCTGCATAAAATAATCAAGAATAAAATTAAATGTCAGCATCTCCTTGCTCGTGTACAGATCAATGTCCCTTTTAATTGCCCACGCAATTTTCGGCCTGGTGTATTTCGGATTCCCCCGTGCAGAACCAATCTCAGTCAGTCATCATCATAATCATCATTGTATATAATGTGTCATAAATATAATGAAATAGCGGGTAAAATTACGAACATGGATATCTTTTGCGACTCCTTGACGGATTATAAAAAGAAATTAATCATATATTTTCATGAAAATTAAATTATTTGTCTCATTGTTTTATTGATATTATACCTTGACTCAATTTAAGTTTAAATAAACTCTAATTTAACATTGACAAACTGTAGACAAAGCTGTGTACGCCTGTTATTGGCGTGTATGCATATGTATGTATATAATTGTTATGTTTGTTATATCATGTTCTTATTTAGTGTGTACTGTGCTGTTGGTGTACCTATAAAATAAATAAATAAATAAATAAATAGTTATTATATGATTCCACAACAATAATGTACTCATAAGTGAATTGTTATAATATTGTTATTGAGAAAGAAATTGTGCCTAGAATGTGTTGTTAATAATTTTGTAGCCATGGAAAGTAAAATAAATGAAATTGATACGAGAGAAGACTGAAACAATTTTAATTACGGTCAGTTACAGAAAACGGTTGCTAAAAAATAATCGACATGATGAAAATAAACCAGGGCTTACAAATACTAATAAGCATTAGTCAATGATTGCAAATGTTTAAAACAGAATATAAATAATTTATAATTATATAAATATATAATTTATATTATAAACATTTACAACAAATGATGTTTTAACTATACAAAATTCTTTATTTTTATTATAAGTTAGAATAATTCATCCTATTTCTGACCCGGCTATGACGGATAGGCAATAGGGCAATAGACGGGCAATAATATGATGGGAAATATGTTATTTGACAAAAAAATGCTACCAATGGGAGTGAGAAGGTGGAGTGGATACGGAAGAAGGGGTGGATTGCATAAAAGATGATATGGACAAAAAGTGTTTTTTTTTATTGCGTAGGACAGCAGACAGGCTGACAGCCCGCTTAGAATTTAGCAGTTACCGTCGCCTATAGGTGTTTGCAACGCCAGTGACATCGCGAACACGCTGCTGTCTCATAAGGGTACAGGAACTTGGGTCACTAATGCCGGAACACAACACAAGGTTATTATGGCGGCATACTTAAGACCAAAGGTGGTCGCCATCCAGACGGGCTTGAGGCCCTACCACGTAAAAAAGTGTATATGTTATAATAAGATGACAAAGAATAGTGAAAGAAGAGAACTTGTATGATGTTGTATAGAACTTCTTGCCCTTATTCCACATAATGCGGGCTAGGGGAAAAATATGATGAAATTATGATCTAAACGATCCATCGCTGCTAATTTTTTTCCAGGGAAAGAGGGTCCATACATTCCGCCAACTCCAGTATGGTGGCCATGGGAGGCGTTATATGAGTTCTCATTTTGTGGAAGCAGGCTACAAAGGGGATGCGGCGGCACCTTTCATATTCCAGAGGCTAGGCTAACTGCTAAGCAGTCATTCAAAGTTTAGGTCGCAAAACTAAAAGAGTATTTTAAGCATATGCTACATTTTTGTAACCCGAGAGAAGATAGTGTCCTTGGCGAGTAGTCGACGCTGGTAATGCGAAGTGAGTGGACAAGAGACAAATTGGGCAAGAGCCAAATTAACAACCCGAGGAGATTAGTTTTTGGGGAACTTAACTATTCAGTGTGATGAGCATTAAAGTCTTCTAGAATGATCATTTCCTCAGCGGGATGCTGCGTAAAAACTTTGTTTGGTAGCATCTTGAACACACCCGACAAAGTGAGCCATTTCAGTCCTTTCGCACTCTCTGCCATGGGACCAGTATAGGCAGCAGTAGAATCTGGTGGAACCTCCAAAATCTACCAGCACCTATAAAACGAATAGGTCCCTGTCTTCGAGACCGCTAACATATTGATAAGGGCCTCCAGAAAATATGCCCGGGTCCACGTCCGGTCTCCACTTTTCTGATTTCACGCGTCGATACTCTCAAAGACTGCAGTTGGCGGAACTGCCTCCCGCTGACTGGCAGGCGGCCAGTGGACAATCATTTCATCGAATCTCCCTGACTCCCACCGCTACCCGTCACGTCTGCAGGATTTTGCACAACCCGGGTCAAATTTCGTGGCCTCTCCAAAACTTCTGATTAGAAATACTGGAAACTGGGTCACCAATGCCGGAACACAACACAAGGTTGTTATGGCGGAATGATAGAAACCATGGGCGGTTGCCATCCAGATGAAATGAGCCCTACCACCTAATTTGCGGTTGTTTTGTCGCCATTTACGACAGACCGCCCGGTGACAAGGGTTGTATTCTTACTCCGCCCCTGCATTAAAAGAAATACATCTAACCCCATAGAGTTACATACAGGCCTTATCCTATAGGGTAAGACCAGGCTCAAAGCCATTCATTGGCTACGTAGTGCAATTTGGTGATAAATAAAACTTATGTGCCTATTACCAGGCATTAATGATTATGACATTTTATTTGAAGCTTCCCCTTGAGGTCTAGTGTTGAGTATTGTCATTAGTACCTAATACTTATGCGCTAATATAATTTGTTTTTTTTAAGAAAACAATTGAGTCCGCTTGATCTCAATTTATTTTCACGGTAGTATTTTTCAACCGGACGCAAAGTAATAAGAGTGGTTTTCCTTGGGTGGCTAATCTAGGAAAAGAAATAAAGCACTTGTAGATTTTCATGGCGACATCCTAGGAAACCAGTGGATCTGAAGGCCACTAAAACGACAAATTACATACATTTTTTTACGGATTTGAAATTGTGATATTAAAGACTAATATGAGTAGAAGTACAGTCAGTATTTATAGTAAAATTCAATTTCCGTCACATCGTCATATTAATTTTCTGACGGTGCCTCAGCCCTGTAGTATATAAGTAGAAAACACTAAGTCTAGAAGCTTTGGGGATACCATCAAATCCTACAATGCTAGGAAACGGACCACAAAAGAGGTTCAATTTATATTTATACATACAACTTTTTTCAGAAAAATATCTCTAGATTATTTACGGAAAATTTATGTCAAATTTATGAGCATAATTCCATAAACATATTGAAATTTTATAGTTTTAAAATTATTTCTCCAAATCTTCGCCTCGCATCTGCGTCACGGGAAGAGAATGCCGCTTCACAAACCTGCAGTAAGGATGGGTCTTTCCGATCTGGGGAAGAAATGGCACGGCCGTGTATAAGATGAAAGCGACTGGAGCCTCGATGCGACTTGTTTCCAGTCTTACGTAAAAACCTAAATAAATCTTAATCTTACAAAGGTTACATACAGCTCGCATCTGATAATTACAGGGTCACGAGGTTTTTAATTTCTGCGTCCCTGTGTCCGTTTCATAGAATTTACTTTTTTTTATTTAATTAAAAAAAGCTAGAAAAAATACAAGAAAACGAAATACATGTGAGCTGACGGTCCACTTAAATAACTGTTACCGTCGTCTTAGAATGTTTGCGACACCATGGGCAGCGATGACACTGCCGTCCGTGTAGAGGAACTGGAACATGCACCGTTTATGGCGAAACACAACAAAAAGTATTATAGCGGCTTAGTTACAGACCAGAGATGTTTGCCTGCTTGGAGGAGTTTGGAAACCACCTAGCTAGGGTTGTTCGGGTTGCTAGGGTATCACCTTTTACGACAGTCCGCCTCCGGCCGCAGGGGATAATATACAAAACTAAAATATACTACTATTACTTTATTAAAAAGTGAACTGGCAATCTAATTCTGATTGGCTGAGACCTCATAAACAGAAAAAACTGAACGGATAAGTACTGAACAATTTAATAAACAAGTGCCTTTCGTCCTTTTTATGTTCGATTGTCAACGAATTATATATAGTAGCAAAAAATAGCCTTATGTTAATTGACTAAAGAAATTAATATGAAAACGGAATTAAAATGTATGTACGAACAAAGGCCTGCGAATTGTGACGTCACTGTAGGAGTACGGTACATAAAAAGTATTTTTACGTTTACATATGCAGTAAATATGCACTTTAAAAGAATCTAACTCCCTCAAAGTAGCATAAAATTTGCCGTAATACCAAAGAACATAAACTCAACATTACTAACCAAAATTAACATTTTAATAACACGTTACGTAATTAAAAAGGACTTAGCTTAATTGCTCAAATTAAGCGTCATACATAACAGTTTTACGTTTTTAAGAAAAAAATTAGAAAGAAGTTAAGTTTAGGGGGAAAAATAGAATAAAAACAACCCTTAGAACGCACGTCATTATTGATTAGTATTGCAATTTTTAAAATGTACACGTGTCTGAAAGCGCGTGTCCTTGAAAACCATTATATTATGTAGTTAACATCAACATACATATTAAACAATATGACATATTACGTAATACTATCCGTAAATGCCGAAATATTGATTCCGTATTAGCTCATAGCTATACAAACAGTAACTTTAATAAAGTTTCTAAACGTAATACGGAACAACTGGTGTAATGCATAGCATATTTCTCAATTAGTAACACGTTAAATTGCATTAAAGTAACCTAAAAGTTGGCAGATTCTCGTAGGTTATTTACGTGTTGTAAACCGTGCCAAAGCGTATATAATATGGATGTATGTAAAGAAAAGTTGTTTTTAAACAAAGGGAATTGGTTTTGAGTCGAAAATACATTCGTGCTGAGGCCCAATGTTCTCGGGCGGATGTTATATAGCTACGTAGATAAAACCTTCCGCCGATGCCAACGCCCCTAGTGGGCACTGAAGAAATCAATCTTCATGCCGCGTACAACCGGCCATGCAAGTTTCGGTTGCAAACTAAAATAATTATATTAATTTATTTTTTACGATATATATACTATTCATACTTTTGTGTAGTTAATACTAGTTTTTTTTTACTAATTCTTAAAACATTAACGGGTCTGCTTAATAGGTTATATAATATAATTACTTTTAATCACCTTTATTATGGCTTATTTATTTAAATATACTACATATCTGTCCTTCACTTTGACCTTATGACTTTGAACTAATGACCCTTAATCAACCTTATTTATATTACAACCTATTTATATTTATATACAACCTTATTATTACCTACCACTACTAGCTGAAATGTTGGAATTTCTTCTATTTTGTTTCTAAATTATTATTAGTAATTTTACGCATTTCTTAGACAATTTCTCGCATGCAGTAAGTACATGCGAATGAAAACATCGTAACGTACAAGCCCAATAAATACTGCCTTGAAAACATTCACGCAAACATTAAATTATTAATAATATTACTGTTATTAGGACATTTTATAATTATTTTAATAAAATAATATTTTGATACTGTATACAAAATAAATAATTAAATTAATAAATTCAAAATTAATAATTAAATTTCTTCTGGACAATCTACATTTAAGGTTAAAATTAATATACATATGAGACTTGTATACTCCAATAATATAAAAACCATCACATCTTTTATAATTATGTACACGATACCGGTAATTTATGCTGTAAGCACCACAAATTGTTCCACTTAGTGCGCAATTCAAAAAAGCATCTTTCTCAGATTTCAAAGAGGAAAATATTAAATTAACCTGTCATTTAATAAAACATTAGTTTCAATTTTATAATAACAAAATGCTTTTCCAGGAGTTAAAACACACCTGCATGAATCGTCTGCCTTTAAAAATTTAATAAAGAAAATGTCACACTACTGAATATTGCTAAACACATTGATTTTAGTAATGTATTTTTGAAATAAAAAAAACAATCAATACTATTATAAAATGTTGATTCTAATTAATAATAAAAATTGTTGTACGTTAAAAGGAATTTAAATAAAACGAAAAGTGCATTCTAAAACTCATCTAACCTTTATTTAACATTTTCAGAAACCCTTGGACAATGCCCATTTTTTTAGATCAGTGACGTAGTCTCCTTTTACTTCAATGAATTTTCCGAATTCATGAACTCTAGTAATTACAAATTTGCCATATTTATTTTTTAAGAGTTCCCGAATTTCGTCACTCATAATCCAAAGATCGCCTTCAATTTTTTTTATTTTAGAAATTTTTCGCATTCCTCTGAAAGTTATTTCTAAATAAATTGGTAATTCACCATTTTTTGTTCTTGGAATAAAAAATGGATTGTTTAGGGCCTCTTCTTTTGGAGGAACCCAACCAGAGGGATATACTTCCTTAGGGGTCACTTTGGGGATGGTTTCAAATGGCAAAAGTTGCTGTACGTATTCCCACTCTGGGGGTTTTTTGCATATTTCATATTGATAATTTTTGTTAACATTTTCAATTACTGGTGAATTTTTAAAACTGCAGTAATACTTCGACACCACCTGTAAATAAATAAATAAAATTAGCGCTGTATACACAGGCTTAATATTATAATAAAGCCTTTGACAAAGAGCTCTAGCCAATGTACGCACGTAATTTTTTTAATCGTGCCATCCATAAAATGTTTCATAAAAGCTATTAGCGTGCCCATTATCTTGCAATACAAGACATATCTATTTAAGAAAGAAGTATTCACATACATTCTGTGTAGAAAAGATTTCGTAAAGTCTAGTCCGTACCAGTATACAAAATGAACTACTAATATTTTAAAATCTCTGATAATATATTATAAAAATGAATATAAAAATAAAACTTAAAGATTAATAAATATAAAGGAAAAATTAACTAAAGTTAAATTAAATTGTATTTCTTTACAATCAAAACATTGATAAATGTCAGTCCGTCTGAAATGAATCTATGACATAAATACAATCAAAAACAAACTTGCATGGTGGGGTGTACACCCAGAGTTCTGTCACATGTCGCAGCGAAAGCAACATTAGACGCCGCGCGAGTGAAATTAAATAAAAATAATTACCGATTGTGATCCCGGTGCTAGTTTTGTACCCAAATCAATCGCGTTGTTCAAGATTTGTGCAGTTTTTCCAGCAAAAAGTCGTGCAAATGCGCACTGTGAGCGTAACACCGTCGCCATTTTGAATAGCGAATAGAGCGAATTGCTACAAGAGCAATAAGAACTATATTATTCGTTTCGAAGGAAACATTATGGCGGACGCCTGTGGACACTCGTGCTTTTCAAAAATAAATTTCTAAGTTTAATCGCGTGTTTATGTTGAACTTTTTCGCATATTATGGTGCGTTGTGTATCCAAATAACTGTTTATTGTGATAAAAGGAGTTTTTATTGAATAAATTGTGAGTATTTTGTGTGGACATTACAGAGGTGCGCCACGGGTAGGGAAATGATTTGGTGCTTTCGTTCACTCGACGCATACGCACTCACTCAGCTGTAGGTGGCGTTTGTGTCAACACTGCCTCAGTACCAAAACATCAAGTTTTTCATGAGTTTTCCGTTGAAATTTTTAATGTAATGATACATGTAAACAATTCTTACGTTTTTTTGTTTACATCATTGATGTGTTTGTGGTGTTGAGTAAGTGATTTCAGCGATATTTTTGTCAAATAAGTTAAATGAATGCGCGAACTTAAACTAACACCACACGTTAACTATTGTTTACTAGTATTTGTAGACAGTGTTTATTTTTGATTTAGGCTACAATATCCAACAATTGAACTGTAATTAGGTGAATTTATTATATTCACTAACTTTTTATTGCACTAAGTTATATTTACATGTTATATTGTAAGAGTTATTTAGATTTAAAGTCAGAACTTTTTTCTAATGTTAAATGAAGGTTATATTTGTGTTTTAATTTTCAGGTACAAGTTATTTAATAAGGCCTGGTTTTAGGACTGATAGTGTCAAAACAGACAGTATTCATACTCTAATTAAAGACAATTATATCTACAAAAAGGGTTGTGAATGTTGGGTACATTGAAAGCTAATCAATATTAACTTGAATTTTCATATCTCTGCTGACAATAATTGTCATAGCATTAGACACTTCACAGTTTGAAACCTTTTGCTAGCTTTAACCTGATGTCGGAAGAACGGGAACGTCTCCCACCAAACATTCCAACATGAAAACTAAACAGGCTAAAGAAGATCATGAAAAGACAGATGAAGAAACTGTGATAGAACCAAAAACACGAGCTCGGAAAAAAGCTTCAGACATTGTAGGAGAAGAAAAAGGTAGAACTAGCCAAGATGATCCTAAACCTTCCAAAGAAACTAAGAAAGTAGTAGCAAAGTCAAGAGCAATCGTCAAGAAGCGCCCCCTTGGAATCAGAAAAGTTTTAAGAAGTAAGAAAGCTGTAATTGTTAAGGAAAAAGTTAAAAAAGTGATAAAACAAACTCGGGGTAGAAAACCTGCTGCTAAGCCTGAAGCGGCCAATGCTCAAGAATCTTCGGTCTTAATTCCTCCATCAGAAATTAAGAAAGAACCCGTTGACGACTCAACACCAAATTCGAGGTCTTCGAGTCCTAAGACAGGAGGAAGAAGGCAGCGACTTAGTTCTGATATGGTTATGATGAAAACTGTGCTTGGAGACTCTACAGGTAGTTTGGTGCTTGGCCCCCGCACCAGTCCATATTCAATGCGTTCTGAAAGGAGTAATAGTCCTTCTATTGCAGATGGGATAAATTTAAGGAGTGGAAAACCTAGAAAAGTAAAGAATAATCTCTTAAATGAAGTTGTCATGAAGGAGCAGAAAAAAAGACGTAGATTGCTGTCTGATTCCAAAGTCTCAGACATGACAGAAGGACAAGATTGCAAGAAAGTAAAAAGAGGACGCTCGTGTTCTAGGGAAGGTAGTGAGATCTCAAAATGCTCAGACAATACAGAGTCAGATATAAGCCTCAGTGAGCCATTCAATGACTCTGATAGTAAGGAGCTCAAAAAACTAGATAAATCTAAGACTGACCTAGATGTAGATATTGAAAATAATGTACAGCTCTCATCATTTGAAAAAGTGCCTTCTGTTAGGGACAAAATAGCTGAAACCAAACCAGAAACTAGCTATGTAAATGAAAACAATAAGAAAAAGCTGAGCTTCAAAAGAAGTACTTCTTTAGATTCAGATAACAACAATAGTAATAGGGTAAAACTAGACAATTCTGTTTCAACAGCATCTATAGATGAAAGTTTTTTGTTAAAGACTGAAAATGATACGCTTTTGGAGGACCGTAGTAGTATACTGACCAGTATGTCGAAGAAATTCAATACAAAAGAGATAACAAAGAATATAAAGCGAGCACGCAGAGGTAGAAAAGCTGCAGCTGCAAACAGGCCAGATCCTAACAAAAATTGTTTGACCACTGCTACAGTAGACACTGCAGATGATAAGCATGAAACTTTATCTAAAGAAATTGATGACTTGATTAATAATTTGGGTAAAAATATTGACCATGACCATGAAATTAGCAATTCTTCCAGTTTCAGTAATACTACAATTTCAACAGAGCCAAAACTAGATAGTATTATAGAAGCTTCAAAGATTAATATAGTCGGGGATGAAAATGTTGCACCAATACAAGAAACTCCTTTAAAAGACAGACAAGCTGTATCCTCTATGACTAATGAAAATACACCATCAAAAATTGATGATAGTGATAGTATTAGGCTACATTATGAAGAGGATTCTACGGACAAAACAGACGGAAACAAACACGAGATCACATTTAAGTGTATGCCTGTTGCAAGTATAGATAAATTAATGGATAGGCTTAAAGAATTTGAGGAATTTGACAAAAGACGTCAGAGACAAGAGTCAGAATCAAAATCAAATGAAAGTAAACCTATGATGGTTACTAGTGATGTTGTTTTAATACCTAAGTCAGGGGCAGATATTAACCTAAAAGATATACAAACAGTTAGATCACCAGAGAGACCTATCGAGAAGGAGAATGTTCTCAGCTGCTTTGAAAACAATTCTGCTATTTCTATTGTTAAACGGGATCAAGTTAGAAAATCTGTTGATGTAGACTTGCCAAATTCTGTAACTCTGTATAAGAGAAACAGTGTAAGTGCTAGGAAAGAGTCTACAAGCTCCAACCACTCGAGAGAATCTGATGCAATTAGTATTTTTGAGAAATCTTTAGGAAAAGATGTTACTTTAACTGAATTAAGGAAATCTGTGGACAAATCAGCCACCCCTCAAGTAGATTTGCATCACTTAGCAAGTCTACAATCAAGTAATAGTACACCAAATATAGTGGGATCTTTAGACTCCAGCCAGATTTCAATAATGCCCAGAGTGACTGATTCAAGATTAAACAACAGTGCAATTTTAATTATAGGTAAACGAAAATCTAGAGAATCGTTGTCTCGTAAGTCCTCTGAATCTAATAATGAGACAGATGAGAAACTAGTTATTATTGAGAAAATCATGTCTCCGCCACATCAGCCTGTATCACCAGCTGTATCTATAACACCTGCTCCTATAGCTATTAAATCACCAGAGTCTACTATAAAAGAAGTTGAGGCTCTACCACCACCTATTGAACCTATAAAGCCCCAAGAAACATCTTTGAATGTGGAAGTCCCAAAAGACTATTGCAATAAGACGACAAGCACTGATAAAGCACAAACAAACAAGCTGGATACCCCTGTTGTATCACCTTCAATTATACCTGATTCTCAGGAAGAAGTTGAAATGAAACTCGAAGAAAACAATGAAGTTATATCTAACAACCAAGTAGAAAGTGGTCCTAATACAGCAAATAAGGAAATAACATGTGTATCAAACAAAGAAATAAACGAAAATATATCAACATCAGATTTACCTGTGAATGAAGTACAAAATGACATTAGTAAAAAAGAAGTGATCGAAGAAAAGAAACTTGGTGTGTTGGAAGTGAGTAAAATGGAGGTACTTAATGAACAAAAACAACAAGAAGCAGACATTAAATCTGAAAAAATACCTAAATCTAAATCTGCCAGAAATTCTATTGAATGCCAAGCTGGCTCAAGTAATATGCTGAATGAGACTCCTGAAAGTAAGAAAAGGAAGGAATATGTGCTGCGAACACTAGGTTTGCTCACTCATAAAGCAGCAAAAGAGGCTAAAATAGAGAAATTGAAAGAGAAAGAGAGAATTAAAAACAAAGCCGCTAAATCTGGTAGTGGAGACTATACTGGGACATTAAAAACTGTGATTAAATTGAATAGAAGTGCAGGAGATAGGGAAAAGAAGAAGCAAAGGAGTTCACTGAAGATGACCTTCCAGAAGAGCAAGTATCGAGCTGGGAAGCCCACTCCGGAGGTGGGGGAAACTGCAGCTGAAGAAGAGTCTTACTACACCATTGAGAGGCGAGAGGTGAGCATTATTTTTATGTATTCTCTATTGTCATATTGTTATCCTTAGCCCATTCAAAGTCAAAAAATGGCTGGAATTTAATTTACTTACAATTATTTCTCAGTTTATCTTTCTTAGTCCTTTTTGGTGGTTATTTTTACTTTGCCCTGTATTGTTGACAGATTTTGTATAGTTAAAAGGGGCTATTTAATTGTGAAATGTACATTAATAATAGTAATAAAAAACATTTTACTACATAATACATCTAATTAAATTGTTATATTTAAATGCTATAAAAACACCTAGACTAACTGTAAAAGAAATGACTTGAATCACCAATATTGAAAATTCTTAAATGATTTTATTTATGTCAAATTCACTGATATTAAAATGTTTTCCCTCTACATATACATTATTTCTTTATAGTTGATTTAACTGGTCAATATAATGATGTATTTAAAATTTTTGAAACATAAATAGAATAAAGTCAGCTTTTACTTGCCTCACAGCTGGCTTGTACTTTAAAACTGAATAGTATACCTGCTGCATAGCCTTCTAAATATTTTACCCTGTGGTAACGTACAGATTTTCTTAGATTTTTAATTGTATGATATAACAAGACATTGTTAAGTACTTATGTTGGTTTTGTTAGTTAAATCTAACTCGATGGTGTCTGGGCATAGTGAGGACATTATGTCTATTTTCATATAGCACTTTGTTCTCCAAGAAGGAGTTGTGAATTTGAGTTCACACAACCCCATTTACTTCCAAAGTAGCAAAGACAACTGATGTACTAGTTATATTTTTTTAATATAAATATTATATATAAATACCCAGATGTACGAAAGCCAATAAGTTACAGAAGTCTTTCTCTATCTTTAACTATTTTGAAGACATATGACTATAAACATGTGTACCTTAGCGTAGAATGAAATGTTATTTTAGTGTAAATGTGTCTTTGTCGACAGGGTGCTGCGGGAGCAACATCAGACGGTGGGCAAAGAAAGTCACATTACAGTAATCGTCTTAACCATGGTGTGTGGACATGCACTCACCCCATACATATCATAGCCAGTCACAAACATTGATAGGATCCCACTTTTTGAAAATATATATAAATATCATATCGAAAATTAAATGATATTATAATTCAAAATCATCAAAAATCTTTACAACTTGTCTACATTTGTATACAATATACATTGAAAAATTATGTATATTTTTAATTGTTTTTAGATTTAAATAATATAAAATAATCTTAAAATATATGATTAAATATCATAAATTAATATTTATTGTTTATTACCTTCTTTTAATTGTTTTTAAATGTATTTTTAATAATGTTTGTTGCTGGCTATAAACATAAAACAGAGCTTATCAATTTAAATGTTTTTTTTATTTATCCAAAGATATATTTTTTAAATTTATTATAAAAAAATGTATAGTAATTTACTTATTTGATATTGGAATAGAATGAAATTAAATACATTTCATTAAATAATAATTGACAGGAAGTTTGTAATCTCTACACAAGAAAATATGTCCTTAAAGATAAATTTTGGCTACTTTTATAGCCAGCTAAATTATATATTTCGGGTTGAAGCTTACTTAAATGCGATATTTTGCAACATTATGCCATCATATTATATTACTGAATAAGGAGAAAAATTAATTATTCATGACAAAAAATATATTTCAATAATAAATTTGTTTGAAAAGAACTTCTACTAGAGGTTCTCTTACAAATAATTGTTAAATTGACTTTTAATTATTTTGATCTTATTTTTGTATAAACTCTGTTACACACTGATACGAACTAAACATACTGATAAAAATGAAATTGAATTAGCTTAAACATTTCTAATACCTATGCACATTTTGTATATACAAATATTACCTAGCCTGGCCATAAAAATTGTTACAATTTATAAACTGCGAAATTAGGTTGTTTATTTTTATTGCAAGTAAAAAAATATTAATATAACACTTTAAACTGTATATTAACACTAAACTATTGTGCTCTTTACTCTCTTAGAGTAAAAAACTGCCATCCAAATTTCATTATAGTACTAAAAATATTATTTTAAACTGAAATATATAGTTGTGCTAATTTTTCCTATACAACATTTCATCCCTCTTCCATACAATTCAGGTCATATGATTTAGTAAATTGGGTTTGTCCCTCATTTGAAATATCCTTTTGCCCCTCCAAGGGGCTGAACTTTTAAGTCTCAGCCTCCTAAGAAATAAAAGAAGCACATCAATAAAAATTCCTTTTGTTCTAATATTAGTGTAGTCTAAATATTAAATGTACATGTATGTGTAAAATATCCTCTTTTATCGTGACAAGCAAGCTGTTTGTCTTAGAAATTTTGTATAGTTCTGACCTGGTCAAAAGTAACTTAACACGTCAATAGTTATCACTAAGTTGAATTAGTTTTTATTGATATATATTCCATAAATATTTGTATATAACTAGCTGAACCGGCAAACTTTGTTCTGCCATATAAATTTTAAAAAGTAGCCTATGTAAAATAGCCTCCAAGGTACACAGTCTATCTATATACCGAAATTCATCAAAATTGGTTCAGCGTTTTAAGCGTGATAACATAAATATTTTCATACTTGTAATATTAGTTTGGATTTTCATTAAGATTAAAAAAAAAACGTTTGTAACAAATCATATGACCAGGTACTTTAAAATAAACACATCTTCTAAATTGATACAATTTCTCTAACATGGTGGTTGTAAATTTTTACCGTGTCTATTATACCTAGTCAGGTCATAAGTATTGTCACACAGTAAAAACTTTTCTTTTAGAATGCTGGCCACAAAAAAGTTTATTGAATTCGAATTTCGAATTGTTCATGAAAATAAAAATGTATAACTTTTAGAATTTTACTCATTTTTAAATATGGAGTGGACGCTTAAAGAAGACCGTGTTGCAGTTATTGCGTTGCATCGTTGCGGTTACGCGCCAATTCAAATTTTTAACATACTGAAAAATTTGAATATTACCAAAAGATTCGTTTATCGTACCATCAAACGATACAATGAAGACTCTAGTGTAGATGACAGGTCAAGAAGTGGTCGCCCTCAGTCTGTTAGGACTCCAGCAGTGATAAAAGCTGTGAAGGCACGAATTCAAAGAAATCCCAAACGTAAGCAGAAACTGTTGGCCCTTCAGATGGGATTAAGCAGAACCACGGTGAAAAGGGTGTTAAATGAAGACTTAGGGCTTCGGGCATATCGAAGAAAAACAGGACATCGTTTGAATGCTCGTCTAATGGACCTGAGACTGAAGAGATGCCGCGCTTTGTTGAAGCGGTACGCGGGAAAAAAATATCGGGAAATTCTTTTTTCGGATGAAAAAATGTTTACCGTAGAAGAGAGCTACAACAAACAAAATGATAAGGTGTACGCACACAGTAGTGAAGAAGCGAGCAACCGTATTCCGCGTGTCCAACGAGGTCATTTTCCATCCTCGCTCATGGTATGGTTGGGAGTTTCTTATTGGGGCTTAACAGAGGTACATTTTTGTGAGAAAGGTGTAAAAACGAATGCTGTTGTGTATCAAAATACAGTCCTGACGAACCTTGTGGAACCTGTTTCTCATACCATGTTCAATAACAGGCACTGGGTATTCCAACAAGATTCGGCGCCAGCTCATAGAGCGAAGAGCACACAAGACTGGCTGGCGGCGCGTGAAATCGACTTCATCCGGCACGAAGACTGGCCCTCCTCCAGTCCAGATTTGAATCCGTTAGATTACAAGATATGGCAACACTTGGAGGAAAAGGCGTGCTCAAAGCCTCATCCCAATTTGGAGTCACTCAAGACATCCTTGATTAAGGCAGCCGCCGATATTGACATGGACCTCGTTCGTGCTGCGATAGACAACTGGCCGCGCAGATTAAAGGCTTGTATTCAAAATCACGGAGGTCATTTTGAATAAACTTTAATGTCATAAGAATCTATGTTTTGTTAAGTTCATTTTGGTATATGAATGGTTACATAATTAATAAACTTGTTACAATTATTTTACATTAAACATGTGACAGAATTTATGACCTGACTAGGTATATACTTATATAACTTTAAAAACACTAGTAACAAAAATTAAGGGATATAAATAAAAAATTGATTTATTTGAATTATTTTCTACAAGCTGCGACTCTGAGAAAAATAAATTGTACAGCAATAAAATAGGAAGCAAATTGTAGCTTTAAATATTTTTTGGAAATCATAAATTTGAAGCTTCGAGGCACTAAGAAAAAAAATCGCAGCACTGAATTTCTCAGGAATATTCGAAGATACTTTGAGGTTGAAAAATTACATACTATATTCTTCATTCATCCATTTTATCCAAAGTTATATCCAATTAATTATCCAAGTATTCATATCCAATAAATATAATATAAAATAAGCGAATTTTTAGCTTTTTTCAGTTAGATATTTTTTTGTCGAAAGCCATTCATATAGATAATGTTTTCAATGGTTTCATTGTATTTCCTATACGATCATTATTTTCAGAGCTATTGATTATAAATTATCAAAGTTAAAAAAAACTTTTTTTGCTTTGTTTGACAATGAATCTGCGGTAAATAAACGTACAAGCTATTTGATTGCGTCAAATTAAAGAGCATTAAATTAGATATTTCTAGTGAAGAATTTCGAGTGAATAAAAACAATTTTTTTATACCTTTTTTAAGGATCAAGAATTTTGTTTTTTTATATCCCTTAATTTTTGTAACTAGTGTAATATCTACTAATACTAATAAGTTACTAGTGAAAACTCACTCTCCCCCAAGGTGGGTTCAGTAGCTCATCCCATGTAGATGGTTGTAATGGGATGAATTGATGAATCTTAAATGTTTTCACAACTGGACCTCTCCGGATATAGATCAAATAAAATAATATTTAACTAAAAATTTCTGACTTGTAATACTTTTAATAAACAGGCATCCGTCTAATATCATTCTAAATATAAATATTTAAATATGAATTATAAAATATAAAGTACTTTTAGTTTTTGCTGCGATTGGAGGAGGAATGTTGTCACTCAAAAAGTTTTGCTAGTATTTGATACGGGTCATATATAAAATTTTATTGTTTGCTAATTGTCTCGAAGCTAAATTATAATTACTAGATCGCAAAATATAAAAAAAAATGTGCGATTCTGATAAACTGCCTTTTGTTAATACTTAATAATTTGATTATAATTCGTGGATATAATTTTTCTTTTATATTTTAATTAGAATACTCGAAATGAAGATTATTATTATTATAAATGGTGTACAGGTTGAATATTCAATATGCATTTTATTCTTTACATGACAAAACACACATTGGTTAAGGGTATTTTATGATGATTTGTGTTGCATGACTTTATTTTGCATGTCATTATGAATGTTGAAAAAGTAGAAATGTAGCAATTTTTTGCTTGTGAATGTCCATGTATGTTTTTTTAAACTCCATTTATTCCCTAAGTAGCAGAGCACTTGTGTTATGGGTAATAGACAGCTAATATACTACATATATACTTTTTTTTTGTAAATAAATACATATTATACGTAAACACCCAGACGCAGCACGGGAATCGAATTCGTGACCTTTGCAAGCGTACCGAAGTACGTTAATATCCGTTACGTGACGGGGGTCGTCATGTCTTATTTGTGCCCATCATCAATTTATATTTAAACCTAATTTGAACCTTCAAGCCAAAACGAAAACTTGTGCACCATTCCCTTTTAGAGGCGACAATCCCTTTTTCAACTCATTCTGCTATCATAAAAAATGGTGTTATAAGTTTGTTCTGGTCCAGGCGGCAGTCGCCCTTGTAGAAACTAAACTCAGCTGCATCTATGGTCCATCCATTGCTACTGCAAAAACGTCCCCATAAAAATCTTCACAGAATTTAGTCGTAAAAAAGGTTTGACACAGCTATGAAAGACATTTTAGGTTAAATTTTCACATAGAATTTATGTTTGGGCATAGATAGTCGCTCTACGTATGGGACTAAAGCCACCATAGATCAGAATATTACCAACTTTTCAAGAAAAGTTTGGTGTCTGTCCAAATTTAAATTCTAATGTATGTAGATACTACCCACAATGCTCATATAAAAACAGAAAAAAGTCAAGCAGATGAGATTCTTCACACTCCAAATCCTCATGCAGAAACTGAAGCCGTGCCCGAACCGGTGGAGTCCAAGGACACGCCAAATCTGGTGATTCCGGAGAAGGCATCTTCGTTCAGCATCCACCCCGGACGTCTTTGTATGGACCAATGCTTCTACTGTGGAGGAAAGTTTGGTCTCTTCGATACTCCTTGCCACATCGCTCAAATAAAAAGTTCCGAGAGACAGAAAAAAGTTTTAGCGAGTGAGTACTGTTTCAATAAATTACTTTTACAAGTTCACTTCCTTTCTTATTCTGGTCAATTAATACGTTAAAAAAGCGCATCAATATATTTTGGATAATCAACAATGTCAGTGTCTTAAGTTAGCATGGGCACAAGAAAGATCTTTTTAACCAGTTTCGTGGTGACTAAGAAAAAAATGATTATTTAATACGTATAACAACGTAACATACGTTGAATAAAATGTAGCGAAAATTGCTACCTTTTGTCTGGAATGAAAATAATAAAATGAATAGTTTTTTTTATCCCGTAAACAAAAAATAATACTTTCTGGTTCTCTTTGAACCTATCAAGTGATTACTTTTGCTAGCTCTCATATATGAATACTCTATGGACTCTCATAACTCGAATCTTGTTAGGTCGAAATCCTCAGTAAGTTAAAAAAATGTAGCTCCCTTCCACTAAACCCCGAAATACTCGGTATCTCGAATTGTTTAGACTTTGTAACTCGAACAAAATGTTATCTCTATCTTTCTTATCCCTGCGTAGATTTTTTCAGTACATATTTATACTCGATAACTCGTATTACAAAAATCAGACTGTAAGTCGAAGTTAGTCAAACATAATGAACAATAAAATCGAAAAGGAATGTCCTGTGAATGAATCTATTCATTAAACGTCCTAAGTCATACAGCTGTGTAGTGTGTATAAAAAAAAATGGACAAATCTAAATTTGTTCTTTTGATCAGTACTCATTTGGCCGCTAACTAGCAACAACATGAGTCTTAAAAGGAAGCTAACAACTTTAACTCTACGTGAAAAATTCTACGTTAACAATGCGGTAAAAAGTGGCATGAAGAAAAAAGACCTGGCAGCTCAATACGAATTGCCAGCAAGCACTTTATCTACCATCATTAAGAAAAGCCGAAATATTCTCAAGATACGAGTCAATCAGCAATTTGTTTTACAACGATTAGCCGAATTTCCTAATGTAGAAGAATGCTTACTCACCTGGTTCAAACATTGTCGTGACAAAAACATAAGTGTATCAGGACCTATCTTACGCGAAAAAGCCAAAGAATTTTCAAAATCACTGGGATACAGTTCATTTCAAGCCAGCAATGGTTGGTTGATAAATTTTAAGAAGCGTCATGACCTTGTGTTTAAGAAGGTTTGCGGTGAAAGTGCAAGTGTGAATAACGAAATATGTGATGAAGGAATAGCCACTACTGGAACATTAACTGACGCTGAACTCCTTGGCACAGTTAATCAAAATGACGACGATGGTAATGTTAACCAAAATGATGTTGATCATGCCGATTCTCTAGATGTTTAACCATTCATATCAAATAATGCAGCCAAAGCAGCAATTAACAAACAACGAACTTACGTTGAAAGATGTAATGATGTCGAGGATGTGTATTCGGTTCGTTAATTGCTAATGAAAAAAAATCGATAAAGCATCTGCAAATTCTTTGCATCAAAAGAAGATAATAGATTTTTTTAATATGTAATTGATTCCAATAAATATGTATGTACATCGAAATTTTAGCCATCAAATACTTCATATCTCGAACTTCTTGTTAGTTCGAAGACTCAATAAGTCAAAGGTTTTTTTGCATATCTCTTGACATTCGAGATATCGAGATGCTACTGTATCGGTATGGCGTTCTATTTAAATTTACCTGTAAAACACCAACTTTTACCACATCTACTGGATCATTTTTTACACCTAATTGTAATTAGGGTAAACTGGGGTTAGCATGATATATTTAGGGGGGGAATAAATGAGATAATAAAATATATATATTTGTTAAAATTAAATTTGTAGACGAGGAGAAGTTAACAATAGACAGTTGCCTGTGCGATGCTTGCTACCGACACGTGGACAGGCGGGCGAATTGCCCCTCCTACAGGAAACGGCCTCTCGGCAAACAACCCGATGTACCGATGCTGCCATCTCCACCGTACAATATGTAAGTTAAATGTTTGTTTGTGATTTTTTTGTTGCCATTGACGTTAGACAAGATTTTGGAAAATATTTCGAATGTTACTTCTTCTTCCTGCCCTTCTCTCCTTCCACTCACCTCCCTCTGTTAGCCGACATCTCAACATTCACACCCTTTTTCGCCATATCATATTTTACGCAATCCATCCATCTTTAGTCTACCTCTTATGTATCTCTAATATTACATATTAGTATATAAAGTTAAATTCAACAAAATATCTTTATTAATTTGTCTTCAACGTCAAAAGATGTTTGCCAATATCAATTAAACTAACTGATAAAAATGAATAATGTCTGGGAAAAATTAGCTACTTTTAAAGTATTTCCAAATATTTTTCTATTTATTATTATTAAAATACGATTTAACATGTAAGCAATATTCAATTGCTTTAGTGTTAATGTGTCTTACAATTAATTTATTTCATACAGTTCAATACTTTAAGGTTTTCTTTGTTTTTATAAGATTTTTAATACTAGAATTATTTAACAGTCTCAATATTCTTTCAAACCTCTTAAACTTAAACTATAGTAATTATTTTATGTCAAAATAAGTTTGGTTATTTTTATTTTAACAAATATAAACGTTTATACCTCTTCTTCCTCCTGCCTTTATCCCACATTATATGGGGTCGGCACAACATGTTGCATGTTGTTATAGTTATGGCTTAGTTTTTACAACCGGCCGCCTGCCTGACGTTAACCCCTTTTTGGGGAAAAATCTGTTTATACTGTTATGTTTAATTGTTATTTATCAATTTGAACCTGTTTTGACCTAATATTTAATAAGGTTTAAAGTATTAAAATCATGTATACTTGCAAAGTATTAATTAATCGTCATTTAAAAAATCAACCACAAATCCCACTTGGAGTTAATCAATTAAAACACATAGCTAAAATTCATTTCCAGATTATTGTTTTGCATGATAAGGTAATAAAATATTAATGTAAAAATTTATTAACTTAGTATTTAAAAAAATAACTGATTAATGAGAGACTAATTTGTGATTATATCGTCGTGATCGTAGAATAACGTCGGATTTGAAAAAAATCCAAAATTCACTTTTTACCATATTTGGATACTACATTGTTTAAATATTATTGCTACATTACAAAAAAAATTACATGTATTTTAGATTTCAAATTATGCGGTCGGTAAAGTGACGGGTATAATAGATTCTCATAGTAAAATGACGCTTGTGTATTTTTAAAATGGCTGTCCTGTAAAGTTTAATATATGTCAGATCCGTCACTATTCTACGACTACGACGATTATGAAGTTCATATTGAAAGGAAATAATTCAGACTGAAGTAAAATTTTACCATAAACCCTTAGAGAATAAAAATAATATACAATATTACATGGTTGGCACAAAAATAAATACCTAGTCAGGTCATAAATTCTGTCACATGTTTAATGTAAAATAATTGTAAGAAGTTTATTCATTATGTAACCATTCATATACCAAAATGAACTTAACAAAACATAGATTCTTATGACATTAAAGTTTATTCAAAATGACCTCCGTGATTTTGAATACAAGCCTTCAATCTGCGCGGCCAGTCGTCTATCGCAGCACGAACGAGGTCCATATCAATATCGGCGGCTGCCTTAATCAAGGATATCTTGATTGACTCCAAATTGGGATGAGGCTTTGAGCACGCCTTTTCCTCCAAGTGTTGCCATATTTTGTAATCTAACGGATTCAAATCTGGACTGGAGGAGGGCCAGTCTTCGTGCCGGATGAAGTCGATTTCACGCGCCGCCAGCCAGTCTTGTGTGCTCTTCGCTCTATGAGCTGGCGCCGAATCTTGTTGGAATACCCAGTGCCTGTTATTGAACATGGTATGAGAAACAGGTTCCACAAGGTTCGTCAGGACTGTATTTTGATACACAACAGCATTCGTTTTTACACCTTTCTCACAAAAATGTACCTCTGTTAAGCCCCAATAAGAAACTCCCAACCATACCATGAGCGAGGATGGAAAATGACCTCGTTGGACACGCGGAATATGGTTGCTCGCTTCTTCACTACTGTGTGCGTACACCTTATCATTTTGTTTGTTGTAGCTCTCTTCTACGGTAAACATTTTTTCATCCGAAAAAAGAATTTCCCGATATTTTTTCCCGCGTACCGCTTCAACAAAGCGCGGCATCTCTTCAGTCTCAGGTCCATTAGACGAGCATTCAAACGATGTCCTGTTTTTCTTCGATATGCCCGAAGCCCTAAGTCTTCATTTAACACCCTTTTCACCGTGGTTCTGCTTAACCCCATCTAAAGGGCCAACAGTTTCTGCTTACGTTTGGGATTTCTTTGAATTCGTGCCTTCACAGCTTTTATCACTGCTGGAGTCCTAACAGACCGAGGGCGACCACTTCTTGACCTGTCATCTACACTAGAGTCTTCATTGTATCGTTTGATGGTACGATAAACGAATCTTTTGGTTGTATTCAAATTTTTCAGTATGTTAAAAATTTGAATTGGCGCGTAACTGCAACGATGCAACGCAATAACTGCAACATGGTCTTCTTTAAGCGTCCACTCCATATTTAAAAATGAGTAAAATTCTAAAAGTATACATTTTTATTTTCATGAACAATTCGAAATTCGAATTCAATAAACTTTTTTGTGGCCAGCATTCTAAAAGAAAAGTTTTTACTGTGTGACAATACTTATGACCTGACTAGGTATATCAGATTTTAGCCATTCATTCCTTAATAGAGATAGGAAATGTAAATTGTGAATTATTTAAATATTTATTTCAGTATGGATCTATCCATGCACTATATACCTAGTCAGGTCATAAGTTCTGTCACATGTTTAATGTAAAATAATTGTAACAAGTTTATTAATTATGTAACCATTCATATACCAAAATGAACTTAACAAAACATAGATTCTTATGACATTAAAGTTTATTCAAAATGACCTCCGTGATTTTGAATACAAGCCTTCAATCTGCGCGGCCAGTTGTCTATCGCAGCACGAACGAGGTCCATGTCAATATCGGCGGCTGCCTTAATCAAGGATGTCTTGAGTGACTCCAAATTGGGATGAGGCTTTGAGCACGCCTTTTCCTCCAAGTGTTGCCATATCTTGTAATCTAACGGATTCAAATCTGGACTGGAGGAGGGCCAGTCTTCGTGCCGGATGAAGTCGATTTCACGCGCCGCCAGCCAGTCTTGTGTGCTCTTCGCTCTATGAGCTGGCGCCGAATCTTGTTGGAATACCCAGTGCCTGTTATTGAACATGGTATGAGAAACAGATTCCACAAGGTTCGTCAGGACTGTATTTTGATACACAACAGCATTCGTTTTTACACCTTTCTCACAAAAATGTACCTCTGTTAAGCCCCAATAAGAAACTCCCAACCATACCATGAGCGAGGATGGAAAATGACCTCGTTGGACACGCGGAATACGGTTGCTCGCTTCTTCACTACTGTGTGCGTACACCTTATCATTTTGTTTGTTGTAGCTCTCTTCTACGGTAAACATTTTTTCATCCGAAAAAAAAATTTCCCGATATTTTTTTCCCGCGTACCGCTTCAACAAAGCGCGGCATCTCTTCAGTCTCAGGTCCATTAGACGAGCATTCAAACGATGTCCTGTTTTTCTTCGATATGCCCGAAGCCCTAAGTCTTCATTTAACACCCTTTTCACCGTGGTTCTGCTTAACCCCATCTGAAGGGCCAACAGTTTCTGCTTACGTTTGGGATTTCTTTGAATTCGTGCCTTCACAGCTTTTATCACTGCTGGAGTCCTAACAGACCGAGGGCGACCACTTCTTGACCTGTCATCTACACTAGAGTCTTCATTGTATCGTTTGATGGTACGATAAACGAATCTTTTGGTAATATTCAAATTTTTCAGTATGTTAAAAATTTGAATTGGCGCGTAACCGCAACGATGTAACGCAATAACTGCAACACGGTCTTCTTTAAGCGTCCACTCCATATTTAAAAATGAGTAAAATTCTAAAAGTTATACATTTTTATTTTCATGAACAATTCGAAATTCTAATTCAATAAACTTTTTTGTGGCCAGCATTCTAAAAGAAAAGTTTTTACTGTGTGACAATACTTATGACCTGACTAGGTATGTTAAAGACAGTTCTGTATTCAGTTAGTAATGTATTAACATTTCATTGCAAAATGTAAAAATATATATTTTTTTTTATTGCTGTAGAACAGCAGACAGGCTGACGGCCCGCTTAGGATTTAGCAGTTACCGTCGCCTACAGGTGTATGCAACGCCAGTGGCATCGCGAACACGCTGCTGTCCCATAAGAGTACAGGAACTTGGGTCACTAATGCCGGAACACAACACAAGGTTATTATGGCGGCATACTCTTAAGACCAAAGGTGGTCGCCATCCAGACGGGCTTGAGGCCCTACCACGTAGCTAGGGTGGGTTGTTTTGTCGCCTTTTACGACAGGCCGACCCCGGCCACAGAGGTTAGTATTCTTTCTCCGCCCCTGCACGGATAAACTATATATACTAACCAATTTATAATAACAAAGGGAAATATTGGAGGTTGAGTTGACCAATTTTCTATAAATTACAATCCACATCAACAAATTGTAAAATAGACTGAGATCTGCAACTCATGCTTCGACGACTAGGCTAACTCCAGTGGCTTTCGCTACAGACAAGACCCTTTTTGTAGGTTTGATTCCCATACAGAAGAAAATCTTTATATAATCTAAATACGATTTATTCTGATATCAGTGTATCTGTCAATCAATTTTGCGTTTGTGTAAAACCTCTGCAATACAGATTTTCACTTAAGCCATCCAGGTTTACTGTTATTGAAGTGAAACTTCTTTGGGCGCATGAGGGTAATTTATTTTAATAATGATTAATACCAAGATACAAATAAAGAGCCTTTTCTAGCGGCGGCATTTCAATTAATTTTTTTAAATAAAAGAACACTTATTGTGTCATAACTATAATAGTTAGACATATGCTGCCGCGACATTTTTTTGTAAATAATGATGTGTTCTACAAAGTCGTAGTATATTATTTTATTCTAAAATTAATAGTTTTCGCAGCGCACACGATGTAAAGAATAATTTTTAGGTAATTTTTTTTACAGCTTGGGTTACATTATTGGAGTTTTAGTAATGATCCCTAATTTTTTGAAAATTAATATAGCCTATGTCACCCGGGGATAATGTAGCTTCCCAACAGTGAAAGAATTTTTCAGATCGGTTCATTAGTTTTGGAACCTATTCAACGCAAACAAACAGACAATCAAATCATTTCCGTTCGAAGCGCAGTCCATTTATTAAACTTGGATTATAGAAATGTATAAGGCGCCGATTCATGGCCGTGAGTTCACTAAATTAGTTTGCCAAAGAAGTTTCACTTCTGACATGTATACTTTGTACGCACGCACTTTTTTTTTAATAAACTCATGTCTGATTTGGTTTTTGACACTGCTTGTTTAGTTTTTTTTTATTACTGACGAACAGCAGACAGGCTGATGATCCACTTAGTAGTATGTTGTTCAGTCGCCTATGGATGTGGGCACCTCGCGCATCCACACGCTGCTGTCCGTATAGGTATACTGGAACCTGAGTGACTTATGCCGGAACACTACAAATGTGTATGTTATACTAATAAACCAGGGGTGGTTTCCATGCAATACCACCTAGCTAGAGTTGTTTAGTCGCCTTTTATGACAGGCTGACCCCGGCCGCAGGGTTCAGTATTCGTAACTCCTCCCCTGCATGGAGGAAAAGTTTTAGTCTTAGCTTGTAGTAGTAAATATAATCCGCGTTGATATCTTAGGGGTCAAAGTGAGAAGGCTATCTCGCCACCCCTTGAAGAGGAGAGCGAGGAGGAGCCCCCAACCTTAGTAGTGAGCACGGGCAGAGCAGCCGTGTGCCACACGGAGGGGTGCACAGTCCTTGCAGACCACTCTATCAGGAGGAAGTGGCTCATCAAGATGAGGACCAGTGTTAATAAGTTGGTGAGTTAATATACTATATAAATAATGATGAATTAATTTTGTAGCGTATCCCACAACTCATGTTGATAGATTATAGATATCATATAGATCATCAGAGCACCACAAAAGGACAAAATAGTGCAGTTTTCTATATTAGTTATTATATGTAGCTTTTTTATTGCTGTAGGACAGCAGACAGGCTGACGACCCGCTTAGAATTTAGCAGTTACCGTCGCCTATGGGTGTTTGCAACGCCAGTGGCATCGCGAACACGCTGCTGTCCCATAAGAGTACAGGAACTTGGGTCACTAATGCCGGAACACAACACAAGGTTATTATGGCGGCATACTTAAGACCTAAGGTGGTCGCGGTGGTCGCCATCCAGACGGGCTTGAGGCCCTACCACGTAGCTAGGGTGAGTTGTTTCGTCGGCTTTTACGACAGGCCGACCCCGGCCGCAGAGGTTAGTATTCTTTCTCCGCCCCTGCACGGATAAAAAAGCTTTGGAAATAGAGACAAATATATTTGTTGTAGTCGTGAAAAAAGTATAGATGCCGCTGTTGGTGCTTTTATGTTATCAATGGATACTTCGGATATGATCAATATCCATACGTCGCCTACTGCTGGATGTAGGCCTCTGCGAAGACCACGCCATAACATCCTATCCTCCGATTTTTTCGTCCACCTACTACCGGCTACATTTTTAATGTTATCGATCAACCGGGTTGGAGCTGGTATAATTCAGTTTTATACGAGATACATACTAACTATATTATTTTTATATTAACAAAGTTATTAGGCGGGATACGTTGTTTGAAGTGTAGATTTGTAATTGTGTAGAGAATTTTAGATAACTAAAATCATCATCATCCCAGCGTTGTATCCCAATTGCAACCTAGACTTCCGTTTCGGTGCCCAGGGTCCGCTTTCCCACTTTTTCTACACCACTTTGCGCGGTCTGA
Source organism: Malacosoma neustria (assembly GCA_963693495.1). Classification (NCBI taxonomy): domain Eukaryota; kingdom Metazoa; phylum Arthropoda; class Insecta; order Lepidoptera; family Lasiocampidae; genus Malacosoma; species Malacosoma neustria. The sequence goes on from OY856385.1 coordinate 2,504,042, forward strand.
GGACCTGAGTCTGCTGAAGCATCCCTGGTAGTGAGCCCATTGGCATGATAGATGACTAAAATGTCTTTTAAATATTTCCTATGATTAGCGATTTATTCATCATTCTATATTATTTTCTCCGTTTTTATTTTTATAAGAGTTCAGTCCAGTCGTGGCGTGAATTTGTTATGAAGTAAATGAAACTAATACGTGATTCTCGATTCTACACAGTGTTTGTTGTTTCCTTAAGATTTTGTTTTATTTCTCAGTTGAAATTGAAGAACGACTATCCGGGGCTGCATACGATACCGCTCTGCGCTGACCACCACCGGGTGCTCTCGCCGTTAATGGCGTGCGGCGTCTGCAGGAGGAGGATCACTAAACATCACAATGTACATTTTATACAACATGTAAGTGCTGACCCGGCAAATGTTGTTCTGCCATATAAATATTTTCTGATTTCATCCCATTCAAGTTTCATTTTCGTGGCAAAAAGTAGCCCATGTTCTTTTCTAAGATCCAATCTATCTATACTAAAATTCATCAAAATTAGTTCAGTAGTTTAGACATAAAAACGTAACAGACAGACAGGCAAAGTTACTTTCACATTTATAATATTAGTAGCTTGAATTTTAAAACTTGACTTTATTTTAGTATATGTTTTGAGGAATTAACCAATAATTGTTTTTTAATACACCTACTTTGATATTTTTCAATATTTTGATCCAAACCAGGTCATCGAGGAATCCGTATAATTTACGATATTACTATTAATGAAGATTTGAGAACTATCCAGAAAATCGCCATTTGGATTTCCTAATATTTATCACTAATATGATCAGAGTTAGTTATTCTATTCTGATTTATAGGAATTTGAAAATTTGTTTTTAAAATAGATTTAAAGATGTTTAATTTTGTAATATTAGCAGTAACTATACTTATTTAATTTAGAATTAATTATTGGCAATTTATACTTTTTTTTTGATACATATTTGATTGAATACATTTTTTTAATTATCTCAGTTCATTTGTAAATATACTCAATATATACCGAATACAAGCTGTGCCTAGTTTCTTTCTTTGATGTTAATCTTATAATTTGTAATTGTTAATGATTACATATTTGATAAGAAAAATTAGAAAATTCATTGTCCAAATTAATTTTTTCACTTATATAAAAGTGATTGCTTTTTTATAATAAAACGTGATGATATGTTTAGTATTAGTAGAGTGTAACAAAAATTTACCATAATTAAAGCTGCTATATGGTTGTTTTAGGGATACATTGAGCTAAATCCGTTGCTGTTGGCGGAAGGTGTGCCCGTCCAGTTCCAGGAGAGGCCCGTGCTCTGTAAAGCGTGCCGTGACTATTGCACGCTATTGCAAAGGCCGAACACAAATGACGCTTTTGTCCGAATGCATCGTAGGAAGTGAGTTTAAAATTGCATTACTGATTATTTATTTACTCTGTTTTGAATTATGCTAGGCATGATATAGAATTAGTTAAGCCTGAAATTATTTTCGAAATACTTTGGAATACTCTTAAATCCAAAACTGAGGCTGAATTCAAGGTCAATTTTATTGAAAATGAGATCTACAAATCACATGACATGCATTTTAAAAATAAAATTTGTATGTAAAGTAATATAATAAGCTTTTTCTAATGAGATAATGAACATAAAATTTTCAATATTGCAGAATACTACGAATATACAATATAGAAGTCCCACCGGGCTCAGATCCAGAAATAGATGAGACAGTTTCACAAGATGATAATAATCCAAATAAAAAGAAAAAACAAAGAGCGAAGTCAAAGAGAAAATCTATAGAACCAGAAAAAGACAGTGAAAGTTCAGAGATAACTAATGATAGTACACCAGAAAAAGAGAAGACGCAAGACGAAGAACAACACACTCCTATAGAGGAAGATATAGAAAGTTTGATATCGTCAAACAAAATACTTGTGCCAACGGCAAAGACTAATGAAAATATGTCAAATGAGAGTTCTGAAGCTGAAATAGTATGTGAAGTTGACGCCAACTTCATACACATAGACAAACAAACTGAACTGCAGTACCTATTACAAAAACAAAACAATCCTGCACAATTTATGAACAAACAAAACTTAAATCATAAACAAAGGAACATATTAAAACTTCAAACAGTGTCAGGCATTCAAAAACCGGGTCAACAACATAGGATTCAAGATAAAAATGCTAAAAAGATACATAAAATAGGCGGCCAAATGATTAAAGAGAGGCGGAAAGAAGATATACAAATAGAAATAGAAGAAGGACCTTGTGATGGAATACCAGTTATGAAGAATATAACACTAAATGATGAATGTACCATTGAAAGTATACCTACAAAACGCCCCGCGGATATAAATACACTGAAAAACAAATGGCAAATGTCTGAAAGTTTCACCCAGGTAAAGAGAAACCTGAGTGAATTATCCAAGAAATTAGACAAAGATCCAAAGAAACTTGGTGATCCGAAATACTCAAATCCAGTCAAAAGACTTGAAACTAATCCATCTATATCTGTCAGGGAGCTGTTTCCCGGTGAGGAGGAGATGAATTTACAATGCAATATAGATTTTAATAACATTAAAGGTGTAACTCCAGAGGGATGGGAAAAATGCAGTTCAGTTATTCAGTATGACGTTGAAACTAGAAAGTTATGGACAGAATTACAACGCCCGTATGGGAATCAGTCCAGTTTTCTTCGCCATTTGATATTGTTGGAGAAATACTTCAGAAATGGTGATTTAATTTTAGCTCAAAACGCGACTACTCACGCCGCGAATTATAGCGATTCAGTTCAGAGTCGTCTACGGGCTTACGATAATGTGGTTAATGATGCACCTAGACGCAGTGAGCCGGCTATAAATTTAATAGAGTTCCGTAGAAAACCAACAATGAATGGCAAGAGTTTATTAAAAACGAATAATGATATTGATAAAGATGGGAAGAAGGTCATGCCGCCACCCATATCCAAGCCAAAACCCAAAGAGAAGGCTAAATCTAAACCTCTACCGCCTGAGTTGATTGCCATAAATACCCCAAATGCCCAAGGACGGAAAGCAATCCAGAATGTTTTACATAATATTCAGCAGTTGGTAAAAGGAGTTTCTGCTTCGGATCCTACAGAAGTGGCGGCAGCACCGTTGCCACCTCCCAAATTTGAACCCCCGAAAGAGAAGAAAGAAACACCTAAAGTTGATACGCCTAAGAAAGTTAAAACTACAAGTAAACCATGGCGGCCCACGCTCATGCCAATCACGCAGGTTAGTTTCTTAATAATATTTCAACTAATCTAAATACAATAGTAATTTTAGATTTTATTCATTAACTTGAAAGTTACAAGTTTTCCTTACTGCTTTTTAAATAATTTATCAATGACTTCTATCAAAATCCTCCATGATGAACTCAGAATTAAGAATGTCATATACAAAGCCAAGCAACACAAAAAAATATTTTTAGGACAATCTCCATAGTTAAAGTATTTTTACCAATAAATAAAATTAATAGTATCTTATAATTTTTTCAGGAAAATATGGCAAAAATTGCGAGAGAACCCACCCAAGTGGCGGTTGACGGCCGACACTTACCCAGCTTAGTCCAAGTTATGTCTTCGGGGAAAAGATATCATATCACGTTGCAAGATTACAATAAAATGTGCATTATGAGACGGGAAAAATTGCAACAAATACAAGATGGAGAGAAGAAACGACCATCTACAGAAGATACAACAGTCGTAACAGAAATCCAACCTTCAGCTATGCTTGGGAATGGGGGAACTGTAGTTCAGAACATAATTGTGGAAGAAAAGCCACAAGAAAAGAAGGAAATACCAGAATTGAGTCAAATCGGAGCAAACGCTGCTACAATACTCAAGAATGTTGGATTAAAGAACATAACAATAGCACCAATTCCTTCTAAAACGTCAACAGTGACGTCGCAAACTGTGACAACACCTTTGGTGTCGTCGCCGTCGCTGTTGGTATCGACACCGATCAAAATACCGCAGATGTGTCCGTCGGTATCGATAACGAGTGAGATTTTAACACCAAACTCATTAACGGGCCAAATGATAATGCCGAAAATTCCCAAGTCGTTGACGGTGATCCCCCAAACTGTGGTGACCAGTTTATCTCAGACCGTGGTGACGAGTTTTCCCCAAAACGTGGTCGTGGCGAGTACTCCTGCGCAGAATAATCCATAACGAAGTCTGATATTCGTCGTCGTATAGCGGCGAAGGGATGTGACTACAACACACGCTTGAACTCACTTGAGTACCTTATTCTGGTGTTGTTTGGGAGTCGGACGTTAGATTACATTATCCCCAGGGAATGTGTAGATAATATGGCTGGAGCATAATACTAAGACTACCTCACAAACAATTTTTACTAAATGATCACCTTACTGTAAATGAATTATTTAGTGAATTTCTTTTCTTGAAGCTGTTTTTGATAATTACGTTTAATAGATAGTAAAATAATTAAAAATATATATATTTTGTAAATTGATACTTTTTAATAAATAATTATAGATATATTTTTATGATAAATGAATTTTTTGTTAATGGTCGGCCATTTTGTTTACACATTTCGTGTCCCCCGATCTGTGAGTGTTAGTGAGTCACAAAAACTATTTATTTAGTGATATTGTGCAGTGAGATTGAAGTGAGACACCTCGTGAGCCTTAATAATTATACTGTGTATAAATTAGTGTAATGAATGCATGTGCTGTGAATAAGGGAAGGATTGTGTTAAATATATCATTATAATCTGATTAGGGTTTTTTCTTTTGTTAGTTTTTTGTGCAAATGATGTGACATTGAACATCCAAGTCAGTAAGTCAAAACTTACCTTTTGGTAAGACTTGTCTTGACTTACATGAACTAATGACAAATATTTGGCACTGGCTTAAAAGCAGGAATCATGCGAAGCCATGACTGAAAAAATAATATCTCATTTTCTTTATTTTTCATTTAGGAGGAACAGAAATTGACTAAAAATAAGTGACTGTGTTGCCAGACTACAAATTCTCTAGTCGAATTCGGATTTTGCATTTATAATTTATTGGAATATATGCCTCATATCATTTGCATGAAACATAATGTAATTTAAAAGATGTATAGCATATTAGTATGTATTTAAAGATCACTGGAGCATATTTTTCCATTGTAGTTGTTAAGAAATACATATAAAGATAATTATTAAACTCCCTATATTCATATGAAAACAAAAAAAGGTTAAAAATGAAAAATCATTAAATAAAAACATTTTTTTATTGCATAAAATACCTTATATTTTACATACATACTAATAATTAATTTATTTTGCTTACATTGGTACACAATCGTTATTGCGGTTTATGCTTACTTTTATTTGTAATGGGATGGCCCCCTCGCCGGGATGCCACGGTGACGTCACTGGGCATTCGAAAGACGCCAAATTACTAAGTTATATATTTATTTCTATTCATTCATGGCCGTTTTTTATTCATTCATTGCCAACCTTGGCAAATCAGTGCTTCAAGCATTGTTGCCATTAAAAAAATATTCATGGCCGTCGTCCAGAAAGCATGTAAAAGAAATCTCTGTCCATAGTTTAATATTAACACTAAACCGTGGTAAAATGACCACACATCGCTGTTTTACTATTTTTATGAAAAATATATTGTCACTGTCGTAGAACGATGTCGGTTTTGAAAAAAAAACCTTTTTCATTTTTTACCATACTTGGATATTACATAGTTTATATTGTTGCTACTTCAAAGAAAACATTATATGTATTTTGGATTTGAAATTAATTAGTCGGTAAAACGATGGATTCGATAGGCGCTCATAGTAAAATATTGCTTGTGTATTATTCAAATGGCTGCCCTGTAAAGTATAAGTAATATATTTATGTTAGATCCGTTGTCACTATTCTACGACTATGACGATATTCAATTTTTTACCCAATTGTGCTTGAATCTTCGCTACACATAGTAACATAAGACGGGTCCCATGATCTGGTAATGGTAATGGTAAACATCGGTAGATATAGTGTGAAAGAACGAATTTATTCATCATAGTATAGATGGCACTTGTGGAAATTTTGTTTTAATTAATATATAAGATGGTAATACTATAATTCTTTTCTCGAGGCTATTTTTACATTTAATAGTAAAGTAAATATTTTGTAAACTGATACTTTTTAATAAATAATTATTAGATACTATATATACGGGTTCGATTCTCGTCCAGCGTCTGGGTGTTTATGTATTCATTTACTAAAGAAAAGTATGTATGTAATATATCAGTTATCTAGTATCCATAACACAAGTGCTATGCAACTTAGTTTGCGACTAAATGGCGTTGTGTGGAATATATTTATTTATAAATGATAATATTTTTATTGGGGACCATACTTTTGTCGATATGGTATCAAATTAGGAGAGCTCTTGCGTAAATAAAGGCGTAGTTTACAAACTAATTATAACTAATACGCGCACCTATTGTAATTGCATAGTTATTATTGTGTATTAAGGTGTTCTTTTATATGTATACATTTATTGTTTGGGGTAGCGCCTATTTCACTTCGGTACGCTCGCGAAGGTCACGGGTTCATTCCCGTCTGGCGTTTGCGTATTTATGTATAATAAGTATTTATTTACAAAATCATATGTAGTATATCAGTTATCTAGTACCCATAACAGTGCTTATGCAACTTAGTTTGGGGATAGATGGCGTTGTGTGAATTGTGCCAATTATTTATTTATTTATTTCAAAGACCAAGGTAACCTAGAATGACAGAGTTCGTTAGCATTCTGGCGACTGGCGGATGTATGACCACGTGAGCCATTGCAACCCGGCGAGATAAGCTCATAAAGCGTTAAAAATATTTCAAATTTTAAATGAATTAAGGCGGATTATATTTTATATCGTGGACAAATAGCTTGATATCTCAGACATAATATTATAGTTTAGAAGTTAACTCAGTCGGTATTGCTTCGAGCTCTAGCCTTTTTATGCTAAAGCCGATTTGTGTCGTATTGCACAAATGAAAATACATGAAAAAGACTGCCATTAAATAATATCGCCATTTCCTCCAAGTCAGGACATCTGAATATTGATTGGGTTTTTTCCTTCCTTTCTCTTTTTCCTTTCTTATTAGCTGGCAAGAATTTTTTTAAAGGCTTCTTTGTATCGCTTTTAGATGACTATGTTTTAGATGAATTGGCTTATAAGGAATCAATGAATTTTTATAAATACTTTTTTAAATAGGTAGTTAATACTTGAACTATTTGGTATGTAAATATATACATGGATTACCTTTTAGAAGAATTTAATCATAAAATTGACGTCATAACTGTCAATATTTATATCCTCGTATCAAAGAAAGCATTTGTAACTTCTGAATGAATTGTCCAATGATTATCCGAATAGCAAAAATCTTATTTGGCATGTCAAACAAGCTAAGTGCCTGCGGAGTATCAAATGACAGCAATTATATAATATACATGCAAAAATATTTTTAGGGAGATAAATTGAAATATTTTTAACACTACTTTATTAACTATGAAATAAAGTTCAACTTGTGCCTCATTCACGACTATGTTATAATTGTAAATACATACTTATTAAAGCTAATGAAATTTAACAAATGTCTATTAAGTATGAACAAAATGAATACGCTCATGAACTGGTAAATATCTGTAAATTTTTCAATATAAAATAAATATGTATGTAATAATACCGCATCGAGAGTCCTGAAGGTGCGTGACGTAAAAGAAATAGCATAATTATACATTTGAACTGAAATTGCAAAGTTTACAGATAATTATAATTGTATAAATTTAAAATATCATATATTTACTGTTGAATATTAGTATTTTATTTTTGTCCATACATAGAATTACGACACAATGTTAAAAATTAGGTGTTGTGCAGAAATATTATTAATTTGTTAGGGCGATGTGCTTGTGCGATGCTAGCCTCAAATTTCGATAGAAAATTACCATGTTTGGTAGTGATATATTTTTTTTTGTTTGAATTTTAATATTAATACTAGGTGCAAGGTACACGCCGAAATATATATTTATCTGTATCGATCTCTTACAAATAATCTTTCGGCACCAGCGAGAGTTTTAACCGTGCGCACCGACCGTGAGCACCGCGGCGGGCCGATATGTGTCCACTATAGGCACATTCTGCACTGAATGTGTTAAAACATTATCTTGTTCTTATTTTATAAAATATAGCATTATCTAAAATTTATATAAGAAAACAATATGAATTTAAAATTATATTACATTGTTTACAGTGCAGTGTGCACACGAGTACGGGCAAATGATTACTTTAATAGTCGCAATTTTTTTTATTATTTTATTATTATTTTATTTTAACTTTGAATGTGGTAAACAAGACGTCGCCTTAACGAAAAAAGAATGTTACGCTATGTTAAGAATTTTGGAAGGTTCGACATATGTTGTTATATACTTACGAAGCTATTAAAAATTTACAAGACTGCATTGGGTTATGAAAAAGTTTCAATCGATAGAGAACCTACAATATTCACAAACTAATGATTTGTTTTTTAAATGCAGTAGAACCTCTGTAAGTGGTAGGGCCCCAAGCCCGTGGGATGGCGACCACCTTTGGTCTTAAGTATGCCGCCATAATAAATTTGTGTTGTGTTCCGGCATTAGTGACCCAAGTTCCTGTACCCTTATGCGACAGCAGCGTGTTCGCGATGCCACTGGCGTTGCAAACACCCATAGGCGTCGGTAATTGCTAAATTATAAGCGGGCCGTCAGCCTGTCTGCTGTCATACAGCAATAAAAAAGTGGAACTTGACGAAAGACGCCAAAACATTCGAGTTATAGAGTTTGACTTTTTGGATTTTGTATGGAAACATTCGACTTGTAGAGGGTTAAGATTTAATCCAACTAATTTTGAGTTATAGATGTGAAATAAATAAAAATCCTAGTTATAATAAACAATGCTGTACATTATCGGTATATTTTTAAGGTCGGTTTTCAAATAATCTAGTTGCAAAATCAAACATTGCTATGTTCGAGATACAAGGGAGGGAGGGGTCCAATTTATTTTTTCTAGTTATAGAGAGAAAATAAGTACTGAATTTTGTATAATGATGTGGAATGAACTCTATTTCGGTTCAGATTTCGAGCAACGGAGGTATAGGGGGTTGAAGGGAAGGGAATACAACTGTTTCGTGTTTGGGAGGTTGAAATCAACTTATCGAGGTTCTTATCAATACAATAAAACACCCAGGGAAACAAATATGGGACGTTGTGTAAAGATTAAAGAAAATAATATGCCAACTACTAAATATATTAGGCAATTATGATTTTAAGGAAATTTTTAATAGCTGAGTAAAATGATTTAATATTATCTAAGTACGTCGATTTGTTTTGAATAAATAGCCAAAATAGCCCGGATATTGAGTTTCTTCCAAAGATAGCGGTTTAATTTACAATATTGTATTTTTAGTTTTTACGTTGATGAGCGCGTACATCGTGCAGAATTTGTCTAATAAACATATCCTTATGTCCACATTTGAGTTTTTATTTTACTTTCCTTATACTTTCGTGTTCAGACAATTAAATGCAATTTAATATAGAATATTTAATTTATGCAACAGAAAGCATTTATTAATTAAAAAATAATAAATGAAACATTTAACATTAGTTACATTATACAATTCCAACAACCCTGGTCAATTCCAACGGCTTCAGCTATGGGTGTACACTCGGCCGGGTATACCAAACCTTGACGACAATGGGGTCAAACGATGACAAAACGCACGCATTGCACTGGAACCCTTTCTTGCGTGCTGCTCTTTTCCAAAGCAACGACTAAAACGAGTGTGTTATTCTAGACAGCTAACGGAAAATTATTTTCTAGTGATATTAAAATAATCCAATTATCGGATTGAGCAGTGACATCGAAAAAGAAAGAGCAACAATCTTCAAAAAAATTTGTAAATTAAATTCACACAGAGTATAAATTTTACAGCTGCAATTTCTTTATTACGGTATTGTAATAACTGTTCATACGTTCGGTACAAATATCATTTACGTTACACGTCTTTTTTTAAATATTGTATATGCATTTATGGCGACATAGAATCATTACACAAAAATTATATTGCAAAACTACATTTTATGTACTACTTACAGGTTGTTAAAAAAAGCTCATTTTATTTTAATGCGTACGTATATGAAAATTCAAATAATAATATAGATTTTGTTGGATATTGCATAATAATTCAAATTTTAATAGCTAATTTTGTGGTATGTTTAAGTTACGCTCTTATTATTGTCCAAATTAGGTTTTACAAAGTGGTTCTCAAAACAACAATAGTGATTTTACAATACTACTTACTACTTTGTAATAGTTGGATACTGTCGATAGTGATATACTATCGATAGTATGAACGATAGTTTTTGTTTTTATTGGATAAATTAATTACAAAAAAAACTCATTTACGAACGGAAAAATTGAGTACCACGCGTGGGATATGAACCCACACCACTACTACTTTGTATTATGAATATTAAAGAAGTGGCTGAAATATGCAACAAATATTTATCTTTACAACTGTTCTTTATTTGTGCCGAGTCCCTCCTTCTTCTTGTGCTTCGACGCCCCTTTAGTCCGCTTCCATTTCATTCTTCTGTTTTGGAACCACACTTTAACCTGCAAGAAGAAAGTTAATAAATATACTCGAGAGCTGATGCTCTATTAAGGTTTACGTAAAGATTGTTCCCATAGAATGTCCAACATCATATTAAAATTTGAGAATTTCCAGTTGTAAAACAATATGTTTTTCTATTGTTATTTTAAGAAGAGTTTGTTTTTTTCGTCATATAACTTTTATGAATGTACTGTAATGAATGTAATCATCAATAATAATTACTTTCTTTTAAGAAATATTAAGCTGTTTATGAAACCATTTATTTACAAAACTAGCGCTCTTAGCGGTATTAGATTTTTTTGGCTTTGATTCAATGCTCTCGAGTGTGATAAGTTTTGTGATTTGATTAAGTTTATCCGCTGTTCAAGTAAATCCCTCTATGTAATATTTCTTTAGAAAAATCTATTGACTTGTCAAGCTTTTACATATTATACATTAACTTCACCATTGAAGGAAAGGTTCAAATGAATTAGTGCCTAAATCAGTAAATAAATTTTCTTCAAATAGACTGAATATTAATAGAAATAAATATAATACAAAATTGCGCTTGTAGTTAAGATGGCTACCACTTCGTTGCCTACAATGTCCGCTTCTTTACTAATCTTCACTTTGTATTCGCCCTCCATAATACTAGAACTAGAAGGAAAGGAGAATATTCTGTTTTTGAAAAGCGGCCGTCAAAATGCATTAAATTAAGGTGGCTGGATTTTGAAGTATAATTTACAACAGACAACTCGACACTTTAATTTCCCTCCCGTATAAGATGATTCTCATTACCTACCCCCATTAATAACGTATGTTGTACACCTACCTACCCCTCTATTTACACGGTACCAATTTTATTCGATTTCTCTTTTACAGTCTTTTCATGAATATTTCTTCCTTTTAGTTTTGTTCTTAATCTATACAGAATGCAATTTTTTTTCATTTTATACAGTTATATCAGGAACCTAGCTTCCGTGTAACTGGGGGATAGGTGTTTAATATAGAATTATGACACTTTTTACAGAAACTCTGTAATTTCTTGTGTAATCTTTTAAATAGAAGTAATATTGAAACATGCTTACCTGCCTCTCGGTAAGATTCAACGCGACTGCGACTTCGTACCTCCTCAGCCTCGTTAAGTAATTGGCTCTCGCGAACTCCTCCTCCAGGCTCCGTATCTGTGCTTTAGTGAAAGCAGTTCTCTCCTTGCGCCCTTCCGTTGGTGATGTCATTTCTAAAATACATATCTGTTTATCTATACATCTATACAAATAAATAAAATTGAAGAGTCTATTTGTAATATTAAAATAATCGCTTTTTGCTAAGTGCATACGGACGTATACACGGTACATATGCCAAAAGAACAATTTTTACAATTTTTGTCTGTCTGTCTGTTTGTTCCGGCTAATCTCTGAAATGGCACTTACTTATAACGAATAGGTCAATATAAAAAACGGTGTTGTACTGAATATCGACAGTGTAAGTTAAACTAAATGCCAAGTGATACTGAAATATATCTGTAGACATCATGTCTTTATTAAAATTATAGATGTAATACCTAATAATTTTTGTTAACTGTTCGTCACTAAGAGGTTCCAATGGAAGACCAGCTCTGGTTATTTCAACCAGGATCGCTGAATTGGAGGCCCTTTTAGATTTTTTAATTGTTGTTAAAAGTTTAACCTAAGTATACTGCTTTTGTGTGTACAATACATAAGCTCTGAAAAAAAAATCGTTCTTTCTTCTTTCTAATATTTATGAACGTTCACATTTGTAATATTTCTGAGTAACTGTATTATTAAAATATAACTACTGTAGAGTTTACGTAAAATTCTAGATTTTTTTTAGTAAGTACTTTGCTTAAATGGTTTTGGTTCAAGTAATAAATATATTATGGGTATAGGTGACAAATATAGGTGTAAGCCTAAGTGATGACATACACGTGTGGGCCGGCGCCGGCGCTTGTCGCCGGTTTACGCGAACTTTTATTGATGCTATTGTTTACTCCGCATCCTGCGCAGGTGAGTTTTATGAGCGACAATGTTTGTAATAACAATTATTTATATATACAGTCAGATAATTTTGATCTGAATATTTCACTTTTGGGGCTGAAACTCGCTTCCAATAAGGACACATCCTATATACAGGTTGTCCGGTGACGCGTTTTTTCTTGTAGATTTGTTTTCCTAGATATGTTTTATATTTTCTAATCATAATATTATCAAAAATATTTTAGAATTTTTTATGAAATCTATCTCACAAACTTTTACATTTATAATTATATAAAATACATGTATATCCTGTATACATGTATTTTATCTGTAACACTAAATTTTCTAGTCTCAATCAAATTGAATAGATATAACCTAAATTAAATGACAGTCATTGTCCTGTACACGCGTTTTAAATTCGGAAAAATTAATTAAAAATACATTATATAGTGGACCAAATTGTTAATCTAAACACTCTAAACCATCCTCGAATCCACTAAACATAAAAAAATATTAGAAACGGTAAAACAAATTTCTTAGCGATTTATTTTTAATTTTAAGCAACATATAGTTCCGCTGTAAAAATATATTTAGATGTACTAGAGTTGCCTTGATTTAGCTTTTACAAAGACAACTTCGATTTGTCCTCCTAACCCTCAAAGTTTAAAGCCTCTTGAGAATCAAAAACAAAACCTTTTATATCCCTGTTACGTAGGTTTATAATGTAGATTTTAGGGAAAGCCCATAATGATATCAAGGTCGATGTTTGCTTGTACTCCAACTAGTCCAATATTAGAGGATTTAATTCCAATGTTGGGTATTTGGATCTCAACTAAAAAGATCATGTATCGACCTTCGCTCCGACTTGTACTTTTTAAGTAGTTTTTATTAAACTCGTAATGAGCATATGCTACAGATCCCAGGTACTGGTCGAGAAGAAGTAGGCGTACTGAGCTCGAATGTGTTTATTGCCAGCCAATCTGGCTACTATAATTACACTAGCTGATCCGGAAAACGTTGTACTACCAAAAAAAGACATTTTCGAGGCATAAAGTAGCCTATATCCTTTTACAAAGTCCAATCTATCTCTACACTGAAATTTATCAAAATTGGTTCAACGGTTTAGGCGTGAAAACGTAATAGACAGATACTTTCATATTTATAATATTAGAATGGATTAATTATCTCGTAGCAAGATATCTAAGCCCTTGTTTTTACCTTACCGGTGTTTCTGTATAGGAAGAGTAATTCAATATAAAAAATATCAAACGTGCCCGTCACAAACGAAAGTTATTTTTTAATCCATAATAAAAGTATGTAAGACACGTAAGTCGGTCAAAATAGATATGCACTCTTGCAAAAATTCTAAAAAAGCTTATAAGTCATCGATCTTATAAGATTATGCAGTCTGAATTCACATATTTTTATTGTACACTTGTAATCTAATCCTTTCCTCAGTGAATTAGTTTCGTTTTACACGTAAATAAAATATAGCGCGGTTAAATATGAAATTTTAGAGTTCAGCTTAAACCACTGGTTGAGTATAATAACAGTCCATAATGTCCCACTGGGCTCAAGCTTCTCCTATAGGGAACGGAGTATACCAGACACGCTTGATCAAGGTGGATTGGCGGGTTACACAAACCGGAAATTTAGATACGCACGATGTTTCCTCATGATGGTTTCCTTCACCGTCGGTACATGGCAATTATTATAAAAGATGCACATTAGACGAGAAATCCCGCCTAATCAGTGCATGCCCTGGGATTCGAACCAGATTCTCTAAAATGGTTTCCGAGTGTAGTATCACTGAGCTATTAGGCTAGCTAGCTAGGTTGAGAATACCGCTAATACTCCTCATTCATGTGGAGCAATTAATACTTAATAAGAAAATTAACACATATTACAACTATATATCTATGTATATCTTTAAAATGAACCTGACAACAGAAAATACTAGAAACATCGTATCAGCATTATTCCAAGAATCTAATATGGACTTACAATCATGAACATTCGTCGAAATATACGATATGATACCGGTTACTTCTTCTGGCTTGAGTAAACACTGGGATGGATTAGCCTCTGTTATGAGATAATTATTCAATGCTAGTCTACATTTTTAACGTAAAATTCTAATTGCAAGTCAAACTCTTATAGAAATCCGCTCTCTACTGAAGTAATATAAATTAATAAATAGGTACTTCACTAAGTCCTTTTTATATTTATTTCTTCTAAATTATATATTTTATTTGGGATTTAGGGAAATTATTTTTATTCATGTTCACTATATACTTAATTTTTGATACTAAAATTAAAGCAGAAGGGGACAAACATCAATCCTATGGCACTCTTGAGTCTTGAATGAATTCTCTTTGTTTAAGAGAGGACACTCTACTGAAATAGAGGAGCTATTTCAGTAGAGTGTCCTCTCTTAAACAAAAATAAGGATAGAGTACATGTAGACAGCGCGAATAGATACGTGCGAGCACGAGTTAAACAGGTACCCGGTAGTTTAGTTGAGAGCAATCTAGAGGTCCCGGTTTCGAATCCCACGATTGCATACACCGATAGTTTTTCTCGTCTAATGTGCATATAATAGCATAACTGAAGGAAAACATCGTCAGGAAACCTGCTTAACGAGATGACCGGTATGTGTAACCCGCCAGTCCGCCTTAGACGAGCGTGGCGGGTATACCCTATCTATCTCCTAGAGGGATCTAGGGGGACGATATGTTTTAAAATAGATGAAATTATTAAAAAAATCACACACCTTCGCAATATACAGTCACGCCACGTTCCTCCGACTCCTCCTTCACCAAAACCTGATCGTTCCACTCACTTTGCCATTCGGAACCATCGAAATCGCTATCAACTCTATAGTCGTAGTAAAAGGGCAGAAGACCTGGGTGTATGAAATCTTGAGGCGTAAACTCTTGGGGAATTTGTTCGTAATATTGCGTGTAGGTTTCCATTTCTTCATTTAAATAATTTTGCTTTTGAAACTCCATGTTTTTCAGGTTAGTTATATTTAAACTTATAAATATTGAAAATTACTTAAAACAGTTATGTAAGTTTTTTACAATCACTTTAAAATATATTTCTTTTTGGAAAATATTCTTAATATTTGCAGTATCTTTATTTAGCTATGTCATAATCTCATAACTTATTATTATAATTAGTTTTTTTTTTGCCGTTTGTAACTATTTTTAAAACATATACTATATACATATACACATAACGTATTACACTTTGTATGGGATACGTTCAATCTTTATGAATTTCTGGATGCAACTCATGAGTGTTCGGAGGATCATAGAATGCGTAAGCGCATATTTGTGGGTGGAGCTTACTATTTGGGCGGGGAAATGGCGCCTCGTGTCACAGTCCAGAAGTGAGCATATTGTCTTGACAGTATTCTTGAAGTAATTATTTCTATGTAGATAAATTTAGACTAGATGAACAATGTCGAATGTAAATTCTTGGGATGTAAATAATTTAAAAACTATTGGATTATTCATTTATATCATTTATTGTATGGGTAATAAATATTTTATTTAATTTTATATATTGTCCCTTCTGGTTCAATATCATCTGCCATCTTTCTGGTAGTAGCATGTTCCACACTCGTAAAATTTTTGGAATTGGGTGGAAAAAAATGGTTGGTGATATTTTTTACCTCCTCACTTGAAGTGAAGGTTTTAAAGAGACCGGACAAATAATAATCAGAAAGTGCCAGATTTGGAGAATATGATATGTGTGGCAGTACATCCCTTTCAAGTTTTAAAAGCTTTTAGCGAGTCACCAAACTTGTATGAGATCTCACATTATCTTGGTGGAATACTACACCTTCTCAGTTGATCAATTCTGGCGTTTTTTGTTTGAGTGACATTCAGTTTTTCCAGCTGATAATATTATACTGTAGAGTTGATCGTTATGTTGTCCGGTAAAAGTAAAAGTAAAAAACAAAAAACATTTCTCCTAAATCCTATCAAACAGATAACATTACCTTTTTTAAGAATGACCTTCGAAGTGCTTTAAGCGGGTTCGTCTTTTTTACTCCATGATCTCTTACCTTTCTGACTATGATAATATGACTTTAATACTACGATGATAATATATGATAATATGACTATATACTTTTGATATAATATGACTTTCTTATAGACAACCTATTTCTCATCCCCAGTGATGATACGCTTCAAAAATGGATCATTTTCTTGACGTGTGAGAAGCAAATCACAGACATCAATGCGATGATATTCTCTCCGTGAGAATATGAGGAACCCATATGTCGAGCTTTGGTGTTAAACCTCGGCCCTTCAAGTGGCTATGAACAGTGGAATTCAATAAATTCAACCTCTCGGCGATCTCACGAGTTGTTATTTGCCGGTTTGCATCAATTAATGACTATCGTATCTTTATCAGCTTCAACGGGCCTTCCAGAACATGGAGCATCATCAATATCAAAATTGAACGATCGAAATTTGGAAAAGCAGTTATGGTACTGGCGTGCTGTCTATACATCTATTCCATACACATTGGCAAATTTTTGTCTTGCTTGAATAGCATTTTACCTTTGGTAGTGAAAAAGTAAAATATGCCGAGAATTCTACTTTTCACCCTCCATATATGTAAGGGCACCAACCAAAAACTACTGCGTGGAAACAAGTAAGCCTTGCTATATCAGCTGTTGAAACAACTGAAGATCACGCGGCTTAAGTGTGAAGTTGGGAGTGAAAAAAAAAACAATTAAGCCCTCTGTCGGAGAAAATGAAACTACTTTCCGAACAACCTTATAATTTCCAATGATATTCAATTATAATGGGTTAGTTTATTTCTTGGCAAAAACTTCGTTGTGCTTTTTAGATCCAATGCCTCTCGATGGCTGTCTTTATTGCCAGGGAGACAAGACAAAAACAGATAGACTGATAGATACAAGATGATAGAGAGATATTGGAATTAGTTATAGTATAATGAAAGAAATGAATGAAAATAATGAAGCAAGCTTTAAAAGTTTTAATATAAAACTAATTTTATCTATTAATTAGATACAATTATTATAAACTAAAAATAAGTAAATTAAGGGAATGAATAGTTTAATTTTTTGTTGGAATATGAATACAAATGTATCCCGACCAATAAATATTCCACCTGATTCTTTTGGGGTAGAATTGCTTTTTTACTTTCTATAGCCCAGACAAGGCTCAATAACATAATTTTTAGTCATATATCTCAAACATCGAATTTACTTCGAAGTCTAAATAATGGCTATTTTTTATGCATAGAATAAGTTTAACCTTAAGTAACACATACAGTCTTTTAGATATGATGTTCTTGAGACCTGTTTAAAATATAATCGTCGGCTTAGTTATAAGAATGCGTAACTCCATTTGGATAAACTTTGCAGGAGCAACTAAAGACTTTATTTTGCTATGCACGGGAATTATTTTACTCATAACAAATTAGCCATATTTTTGTAGAACAGACGAACTAATCCAATAGATAGGCTTCAAAATATTCTACTAGCCATCTGATTAAATCTAGTTTAGTCATATTTCGATAATTTGTGGATTTACGCATTCTGATAACTACGCTGACGATATACCTAGTCAGGTCATAAGTATTGTCACACAGTAAAAACTTTTCTTTTAGAATGCTGGCCACAAAAAAGTTTATTGAATTAGAATTTCGAATTGTTCATGAAAATAAAAATGTATAACTTTTAGAATTTTACTCATTTTTAAATATGGAGTGGACGCTTAAAGAAGACCGTGTTGCAGTTATTGCGTTACATCGTTGCGGTTACGCGCCAATTCAAATTTTTAACATACTGAAAAATTTGAATATTACCAAAAGATTCGTTTATCGTACCATCAAACGATACAATGAAGACTCTAGTGTAGATGACAGGTCAAGAAGTGGTCGCCCTCGGTCTGTTAGGACTCCAGCAGTGATAAAAGCTGTGAAGGCACGAATTCAAAGAAATCCCAAACGTAAGCAGAAACTGTTGGCCCTTCAGATGGGGTTAAGCAGAACCACGGTGAAAAGGGTGTTAAATGAAGACTTAGGGCTTCGGGCATATCGAAGAAAAACAGGACATCGTTTGAATGCTCGTCTAATGGACCTGAGACTGAAGAGATGCCGCGCTTTGTTGAAGCGGTACGCGGGAAAAAAATATCGGGAAATTTTTTTTTCGGATGAAAAAATGTTTACCGTAGAAGAGAGCTACAACAAACAAAATGATAAGGTGTACGCACACAGTAGTGAAGAAGCGAGCAACCGTATTCCGCGTGTCCAACGAGGTCATTTTCCATCCTCGCTCATGGTATGGTTGGGAGTTTCTTATTGGGGCTTAACAGAGGTACATTTTTGTGAGAAAGGTGTAAAAACGAATGCTGTTGTGTATCAAAATACAGTCCTGACGAACCTTGTGGAATCTGTTTCTCATACCATGTTCAATAACAGGCACTGGGTATTCCAACAAGATTCGGCGCCAGCTCATAGAGCGAAGAGCACACAAGACTGGCTGGCGGCGCGTGAAATCGACTTCATCCGGCACGAAGACTGGCCCTCCTCCAGTCCAGATTTGAATCCGTTAGATTACAAGATATGGCAACACTTGGAGGAAAAGGCGTGCTCAAAGCCTCATCCCAATTTGGAGTCACTCAAGACATCCTTGATTAAGGCAGCCGCCGATATTGACATGGACCTCGTTCGTGCTGCGATAGACAACTGGCCGCGCAGATTGAAGGCTTGTATTCAAAATCACGGAGGTCATTTTGAATAAACTTTAATGTCATAAGAATCTATGTTTTGTTAAGTTCATTTTGGTATATGAATGGTTACATAATTAATAAACTTGTTACAATTATTTTACATTAAACATGTGACAGAACTTATGACCTGACTAGGTATATTCACAAACCACATATGTCTAGTTTTCCTTTTATGTTTTCATTGATGCTTTGAACGATTTTGTAGTTACTCTTTACATAAAAGCTAATTTTTATTTTCACTATTTCACTACGTCATTGCATAGATCAGCATAGGCTTTGTTATTTGAATTTAGTACAATTTAAAGCACTATGGTTTTAATTTATTCAAAATAATATATAAATACTTAGTAGGTAATACTGTAACCTGGCGAGTATTTAAGGCTACTAAATATCTAGTTGTAAATAAAAATTCCAATTTGATACCTAAAACTACTGATTTAACAAAAACTAATATAATTTATCAGTCTTCACAGACATAACATTAAAAAATGTTGATCCAAGCTGAAACAATAAGGTGCCGGCGTGAGTCAACTCGCGTTCAGTAAAAAGTAAATAAACGCACCGCAAGAGCTTTGTTGTGACAAAGATATGATGAGGCAATAATTGAATAAGTATTTTTTATGATTAATTCACATGATTGTTCTGATTTATGTATATAATTGTTACGCCAAATAAAATATAAAAATATATTATTAGAAGATCAACATTTTCATTCTATCATGGTAAAGAATAAATTCGTAGCGTTTTTATATTTTTTTGTTTTTATGCTATTGCATAGCTTTTATCGCGGGCTTTGAGCGCGGCGACCGAATCAAGAAATTCCGTAACTAAAATAAAACCTAACACAACCCCCCCCCCCCACTCCGCCTACCATGCAGCTCAGCCGAGCGTTCGCTTAACGTGTATATTGAAAAAAATTTTAATCAACTTATGCAATTATAATTATTTATTTATTTTTTATTTATGCAGTAATTATTTTCTTTAATATTAATTCAAGTTACACTTTTTGAATGTACACCTATGTATATACCTACATGTATATTTACGGGGCGCACGTGCGGTGAGTGTGGTAGGGATGGGCGATATCTATCGATGTTTTTTGGACAAGATATATAGATACTCGATAATAAAAACATCGATATCGTAACATCGATAGTTTTAGTTTTTTACTATCAAGTATCGATATATCTTGTCCAAAATATATCGATAGAAAACATCGATACTTTAGAAAAAAAAATTACTGCATAAATAAAAAATAAATAAATAATTATAATTGCATAAGTTGATTAAAATGCTATGCAATAGCTTTACCGCGGCAGTCCCCGAGTGCCACACCTTTTTTTTTTGCTTTTGACAAAGTGAGGTTCATTCGATTGAACTCTTTCAGATCCAGTATAGTTTACCACTCCTCACTAAACATACCGCCATCAATCTTACGGTACGGAAATAAATTACAAAGTTGAAAAATGGCGATTTTGACTTGAACAACGCCTCATAGCAGAAGGCATTCTGAATTCAACAAAGAGCACAGCACTTTTGAAATAGAAGGATCATCAAACAAGTCGTGAATTGGCAAAAAATTAATCAAAGGTTGAGTAACGAGTTTATCGGAAACACCAAAGATATTCATTGCTCCCCAACATCTAGCCCACTATCCAGCAACACGCGGTCATAAGTAGAGCTTTTTGTGTCGAATTGTCATATAAGATAAGAAATGTGAATGTGATGATGTAAAATGGGTGGGTGGTTCCAAGAGATACACCAAAGCTGATAGTTAAGCCTGACCTCCATCCAAAGACCTTTTTGCATTCTGAATTCAACAAAGAGCACAGCACTTTTGAAATAGAAGGATCATCAAACAAGTCGTGAATTGGCAAAAAATTAATCAAAGGTTGAGTAACGAGTTTATCGGAAACACCAAAGATATTCATTGCTCCCCAACATCTAGCCCACTATCCAGCAACACGCGGTCATAAGTAGAGCTTTTTGTGTCGAATTGTCATATAAGATAAGAAATGTGAATGTGATGATGTAAAATGGGTGGGTGGTTCCAAGAGATACACCAAAGCTGATAGTTAAGCCTGACCTCCATCCAAAGACCTTTTTGCATTCTGAATTCAACAAAGCGCACAGCACTTTTGAAATAGAAGGATCATCAAACAAGTCGTGAATTGGCAAAAAATTAATCAAAGGTTGAGTAACGAGTTTATCGGAAACACCAAAGATATTCATTGCTCCCCAACATCTAGCCCACTATCCAGCAACACGCGGTCATAAGTAGAGCTTTTTGTGTCGAATTGTCATATAAGATAAGAAATGTGAATGTGATGATGTAAAATGGGTGGGTGGTTCCAAGAGATACACCAAAGCTGATAGTTAAGCCTGACCTCCATCCAAAGACCTTTTTTTTTTATTGCTGTAGGACAGCAGACAGGCTGACGGCCCGCTTAGGATTTAGCAGTTACCGTCGCCTATAGGTGTTTGCAATGCTAGTGGCATCGCGAACACGCTGCCCTCCCATAAGGGTACAGGAACTTCAGTCACTAATGCCGGAACACAACACAAGGTTATTATGGCGGCATACTTAAGACCAAAGGTGGTCGCCATCCAGACGGGCTTGAGGCCTTACCACGTAGAAAACCGTGACGTTTGGTAGTACTGAAAGAACATGAATCCACGGTCTACGAGGACCTTTACATAGGCCCGCCTTACCGCGTGAAAGAGACTATTTGACTGAAAAGACCATGACAAGGTCTTTCATCATCTACCACATTCTCCAGCCCAGACCCATTCATTAGGAGGGTCGGTACCTTCGGCACTGAAGAGAGCAATAAAAACTGGCTCAATAACATGTTCGTTTCGGTTCTATTTCTTCTTCTTGGGCGATATTAGGCAGAACGGCATTGATAAATTGGTTAATAAATTCATGAAGTTACAGCTATTGATTTTTGAGTGCACGTGTGGATGTTCCCTGAGTCCAACTCACTTGTGTGAGAAAGAAGATTCTGGCGGCTTACCAGGCTTTAGAGGTCAGCGAAAGCGGGCCTGCGCCACTGGGGGCCGCTGCCTAACTACTCAGTCACCTCTCGCAGGCACTAAAGGCAAACGAAGGAACACTAGGATGGTTTTAAGGAGTATACTAGCGATGTGCGTCCCCCAACACACAGAAGGTTACATACGGGCACAGTGCACAGGGAGGCCCCCAACGCCGCCCAAACCCACACGACAGGGTGTAGTGTATTTTCACCTCCCAAAAAAAAGTATCTAATCTCCTTCTTTCTAGTATTTTGTCAATAACTAGTCATATAAGATACTTAATAAGATATTTTGCCAAAGATATAGGTGATTATATAGATTATTATCATTTTACAGATAAGGTATCGTTTTCTCGTATGTTATATTTTATTATTTTAATGTACATTATCACAAACCTGCGTAACCGAGACTCTCGTAGCTTATATCTATAATTGCAACTGCGAATCTATTGATACAAATGCAATAGGAAATACAAATGATGCGTGTAAACAGACCGGAATCAACTGTGAGTTGTTCGCAATAAATCTTATCTCATCCGTTCATCAGGTGCCTATATTTCTTGTTAGCGTCCCTAGTTCTATTAACCTATCATACATAGTTCCGGTAAGCTAGATATCTATTTTGCCAGGTATTCCACTCGGAGGACAATCTAGAAGTCCCGGGATCGAATCCAACGATGTGCCTAATTGCCATGTGCTGACGGGGAACGAAAACATCGCGAGGAATCCTGCATGCCGATCTCACCGGTATGCGTAATCCGCCAACCCGGCTTGGGCAAGCGTAGCGGGTATACGGTTTGATCCCTCTAGGGGAAGGCTCGAGCCCAGTTGGACGTTGTGGGCTGCTTTTTTGTTATTATTGAATATTTATTTTATACATTTCAATAGCTTTGACGTTAGGTCCTCTCGGATCGGATGGTAATAGCACCTGTAAGACTTTCTATGGCTTTTACATGTGCTATTGACTGAATACATATTTAGCCGTCCTGTATCACGAGCAGTGTTGCCGAAGGTCAAAGTGGGTTCCACTCATACACATACACGCATCCTGGATCTTACTGGTTAATTATTAATGACCAATAAGTTAAACTATAAATAACATCTTATCCGTGAGAAAAAGGGGCAGAGGCTTCCCCTGAGAATTCGCTAGTCTTTGAACTTGTGTAAACACGCTGTTCTACGCACTCGCACATTTGTCTATATTATCCAATTTTAGATATTTATATTGAGTCCCCTTAAAATTAATGACTTTAAATTAACATGTGAATCCCCCAATCTTAAAAAAAATATAGATCCATTACGTACTCGTTAATAGCTTTCTGTAAAGGTTTGTTTTAAATCGGTTTATGGCAGTTTTGTATTTTATGGTTTGTTCAAAGTAAACAAACAAAACTTTTCTCTTTATAATAACTCCGTGGCGTAGCGAATACACTTCGGTACGCTTTCAGAAGTCCAAGGCTCGATTTTCGTCTCGTGTAAGGATGTTTATGTACAATATGTATTTTAATAATTAAGAAAAGTAATATACTTTTCTTAATTATTCTTCTGTATACTTAGTAGGTTAATTATTTACTACTATAACACACAAGTGCTACTTTGTGACTACGTGGCGCTATTTAAATATTGCAATATATATATATATACATAGTCAGGTCATAAGTATTGTCACACAGTAAAAACTTTTCTTTTAGAATGCTGGCCACAAAAAAGTTTATTGAATTCGAATTTCGAATTGTTCATGAAAATAAAAATGTATACTTTTAGCAATTTTACTCATTTTTAAATATGGAGTGGACGCTTAAAGAAGACCGTGTTGCAGTTATTGCGTTGCATCGTTGCGGTTACGCGCCAATTCAAATTTTTAACATACTGAAAAATTTGAATATAACCAAAAGATTCGTTTATCGTACCATCAAACGATACAATGAAGACTCTAGTGTAGATGACAGGTCAAGAAGTGGTCGCCCTCGGTCTGTTAGGACTCCAGCAGTGATAAAAGCTGTGAAGGCACGAATTCAAAGAAATCCCAAACGTAAGCAGAAACTGTTGGCCCTTCAGATGGGGTTAAGCAGAACCACGGTGAAAAGGGTGTTAAATGAAGACTTAGGGCTTCGGGCATATCGAAGAAAAACAGGACATCGTTTGAATGCTCGTCTAATGGACCTGAGACTGAAGAGATGCCGCGCTTTGTTGAAGCGGTACGCGGGAAAAAAATATCGGGAAATTCTTTTTTCAGATGGAAAAATGTTTACCGTAGAAGAGAGCTACAACAAACAAAATGATAAGGTGTACGCACACAGTAGTGAAGAAGCGAGCAACCGTATTCCGCGTGTCCAACGAGGTCATTTTCCATCCTCGCTCATGGTATGGTTGGGAGTTTTTTATTGGGGCTTAACAGAGGTACATTTTTGTGAGAAAGGTGTAAAAACGAATGCTGTTGTGTATCAAAATACAGTCCTGACGAACCTTGTGGAACCTGTTTCTCATACCATGTTCAATAACAGGCACTGGGTATTCCAACAAGATTCGGCGCCAGCTCATAGAGCGAAGAGCACACAAGACTGGCTGGCGGCGCGTGAAATCGACTTCATCCGGCACGAAGACTGGCCCTCCTCCAGTCCAGATTTGAATCCGTTAGATTACAAGATATGGCAACACTTGGAGGAAAAGGCGTGCTCAAAGCCTCATCCCAATTTGGAGTCACTCAAGACATCCTTGATTAAGGCAGCCGCCGATATTGACATGGACCTCGTTCGTGCTGCGATAGACGACTGGCCGCGCAGATTGAAGGCTTGTATTCAAAATCACGGAGGTCATTTTGAATAAACTTTAATGTCATAAGAATCTATGTTTTGTTAAGTTCATTTTGGTATATGAATGGTTACATAATGAATAAACTTGTTACAATTATTTTACATTAAACATGTGACAGAATTTATGACCTGACTAGGTATATATATATATATATATATATATATATATATATATATATATATATATATATATATATATATATATATATATATATATATATATATATATATATATATATATATATTTAATTATTTATTATAAGACACAAATTATCGGTGACCAACACATTGGAGCGGTAGTATTTTGCAAATGTATATACATTTTTTATAGACAGACAGACTTTCCCATCTATAAATTTGCACTGACTGCAGTTTATAGAGCTGCTAGATTTTATTAACAAACATCACATGATTTTTAAGATAGGAAAATTTGAAAAAAAAATCATTAAATTTGATACAAAATTTCGATAACGTTTTTAGGGTATGATCTAATTATAGTAATTAAATGTAACTTCTATTCCCATTGTGATGATGAAACAATTGTCCTTATCAGGGCTGCCACTTGTGAATATCGCTTTAATTTTCATCTTTATAACAGATCATTACAATATCTAGGGCAACGGTAACTTAGATAACTACTTTTGTTTCTTGTGAAATGCGTCATTTTAAGAATGAGTGATCAGATTGTAAACTCAAATTTAACCATATCAATTCCTGATGTTTCTTTTGATTTTTCTTTAAATGTGCTGTTGATGTGTGAAGTGACGTGGGAAGACCGCGTTAGGAACATAGTGATATAGTGAATTGATTGCAGGAGTGTCACCTTCGCTGGTATGGCCATGTCTTACAGCTACTTACGTGGCAACTAATGTCTGGCCATGCCGTCTCCTCAGCAGGATGGGTACACCCGATAAGTGCAGACTTGACGTCGTAATATATGCGTTCTAATGAACTCACTGTCGAAGATCGTGCGAAGGAGAATAGACCCTGAGCAACGAAGCTGTTCGTACGTAAGAAAATTTATTTTTCTTAGAAAAAACTTCTATCAATGAATAATTTTGCGATATAGCAATGATTAGCGGTGCATAAAGAAGCGGTTAAGTTATCGTCAGCAAAGGTTATAGCGTTGTGTAATTAATTTAATCAAAGACTGACAACTGACTAATATGAACTGATTATTTATTTATTTATTTAACAACATGGTCCATTATTTACATTTTAAAATTAATCATGAAATATAATAGTTAAAATAATAAAATTCAAAATTACAAGTCATACTTAAAATCATAAAAATAATTCAAATAGAATAAAACACTCATGCTATATGCCAACGACCATTATTCAATTCCCCACTTGCAATGGCAAAACCTGCACCATGAATCTGGTTCATTTTTCACCAGGTACCTGGACGCTTGGTGGTTTCACATTCAGAGATCAATCTAGAGATCACTGGTTCGATGCCCTCTGTATGCCGCATTTAGAATTTTTTTAAATGAAAATTCTTTAGCACCGTTGTGAGTAGAAAATCCGATGAAACGAAGACGCGACATCAAAAAAAGACTAACATATTCTTAAATAGGATTTAGCCTACGAAAGAATGATATGGATATCAAATGTTCAGTGTTTCCTACAATATTTTATCGTATTATATTTTTTATCCGTGCAGGGGCGGAGAAAGAATACTGACCTCTGCGGCCTGTCGTAAAAAACGACAAAACCACCCACCCTAGTTGCGAAGTAGGGACCTAATCAAGCATGTCTGGATGGCCACCACCTTTTGTTTTAAGTATACCGCCATAATAACTGTGTTGTGTTCCGTCATTAGTTACCTACAGCAGCGTGTTCGCGACGCTACTGGCGTTGCAAACACCCATAGGAAACGGTAACTGCTAAATTTTAAGTGGGTCGGCAGCCTGCCTGCTGTCCTACAGCAATAAAAAAATCTTTGTCTTCTCTTTATGCTCATGCTCACTAATCATAATACAAAATATAAAACTGGCAACCCTGCACAAAAGCTCAGTTGATGAGTTCCGCAGACGTGATTAAAGTCATATGCCTCCTTATTTATCGAAGCCCACTTCATTATATTGTACAACGTTTTTGGACGGTTCATATTTTAAGACTTGTTCCAACTCTAAGCAGCTGTTGGTTATTTTTAGTCTTACTAAACAAAACATGTACATTTTAAATTGGCAATATAGACTTGAAAAAAACGATTTATGCATTAATTTATTTATTAACACACAGGAAATAATATCAAGGTACAGATTTTCTTATCGGGCTTTGGAATATGACATATATACTTTATTGCCTCAAGAAGTATTTGTTATGGTATGGCAATCGATGCATGATGATGAGGATAAATTGTATCTCATAATAAGATTTAAACAATAAGGAATAGACGCTTGTAAATGAAGGTTATAGCTCATAAATTCTAATTTATTTATTCGATACAAACCCATTTTAAGACAGTAAAAAATAACTTTAGCATGAAAATGAAGATGGAATTATTTCAGTGTTTATAAAATTTTAAAAATGTTTGTTTCGAAAAGCATGGTTGAATTGAATGTAAGTGGAAGAGGCCTGCCCTGATACAACGGGCAGGATGGCCACGCGAACGGCGGGCTGTGTTTTCCATGGGTTCATGCACAGGCGATAGGACACTGGGGTTTTTAGAGGGTAGTCGAATGTCAGCCATCTTTCCTGAAATCCCACTTACCCCCGGGTCGGCGGAACTTGTCAAGTGCAATTTGTCCTCGAAAAAAAGGGTTGAATGTAAGTAACAATAAAATACCTCAAAATATAAATGAATATTGAAATATGTGATAAAATAATATCTCGTGAAAGAAGACGTTTGCAAATGAAAAACTCAATTCGTAAAATATTTTTATTAAAACCAAATATTACATACAACGCAGTCCAATATTAAAACATATAAAGATCACATAAGCCCACATGCGAGCTGATTATAATTATAAATAAAGTAAAATTTTAAACTATTGCACATCGAAGGCAGCGACTTATTGTTACTTATTATCTTCGATCACAACTATTATTGATCGAAGCTTATTATACTAATATTTTATCATATTAATGTTTCAATTTTTATTTTGGGCATTTAATATTTATATATACAATAAATATCAGTATACCAGTTGGTTTAATAAATAAAAAACTAATTGCAATGACGTTATATACAAAGACACGTTTTGTGATACCAGATCTGTATCTTGGACTACTTACTTAGACTACATACGCAAAAACCAAAGAACCACTTATTATATAGTAAGCAGTGTCCGTCGCCTATGCATGTTTGTGAAGTCGGGGAAATTTCTCATACGCTGCCGGAGTACATAGAAAGTTATTATGGGGGCATATTTAGAAACCATAAGTGATTGCCATCCACACGGACTTGGAATCTTACCATAGCTAGGGTTATTTTATCCCCTTTTAGATAGATAGGCTACCGCCGGCCGTATTCTTATTCCGCCTCTGTACTGTTTTCTGAGAAATAATTTTATACGCAAGTAATCTATCATACTGTTATGAGTAATGACCAATGTAATCTATTTCATTTTATTTTTATATTTTCTATTCGCTGGTAAGAACTTCTTATTTTCTTATTTAAGTATTTTATAGCCTTTTAATTTACCTGTTACTTAGTTAAATTTGCTTTTTATTTCATTTGTAAATGCAGTCTTATTTTCACAAAAGGTTTAATTAGAATTGAGTCAGTTTTCGTGGGTTATGAACTGTTTGCCTATTACGGGTCTATACATGAAACGTTATTGGTTAGTCACTTGTCCAGTGGATTGCTAATATGTACGCAGGGCCGTCCTTACCCGGGGGTTCAAAAGTTGCGGGTTCATCCGGCCGCAATCCTAGAGGGCGCACGCAAGCCGAGCGCTAGAAATGGATCATTAAAATTAGATTGCGGTTTTTTGGCTTGGATGACAAGGGCGCAAGCTGAACACCCCGTACAGAATATACCTAAGACGACGCTGTATGAACGCTATGGACAAAATGTCAACGCAAATGTATTGACAATAAATTGACATTCAACATGGAGGTCACTGACTTGTATTGGCCATTTATCAATTGTTTTTTTTTTTCGTAGTGTTCAGCGAACTTGTTAAGTCAAGTTCTAGCCAAACCCCTATTGTATTAATTATATATTTTTTTTATTGCTGTAATACAACAGACAGGCTGACGGCCCACTTAGAATTAGCAGTTACCGACACCTATGGGCGTTTGCAACGCCAGTGGCATCGCGAACACGCTGCTGTCCCATAAGGGTACAGGAACTTGCGTCACTAATGCCGGAACACAACACAAAGTTACTATGGCGGCACACTTATGACCAAAGGTTTTCGCCATTCAGACGGGCTTGGGGCCCTTAAACTTAGCTAAGGGTTGTTTGTTTGAAAAATAATAAAAAATTATCTATGTAAGGCATTGTAAGGAATTGTAATAATTTAAATTATAATCATACATTTAATATTTTACTTCTCATATTAATTTTCTTTTATTTCATTTCAAGATAAATAAATTTTATGTGAGCTTAAAAATATAGTCATTTTGAAATCAATATAGGTGCGATCCACATATACGATTGTATATGATAACAAATTTTGTAAGTCTTAAATTACGTTAAAATAGCAATTTTTTATTGTATTGGTACGATAAAATTGATTGCTTATTTCAAAATTAAATTTTTAATACTTTTAAATTTAATTTGTTATTATTTTTCTCTAGTCTTTCTCCTTTTATTGATCACAAAACTAAACAATGAGGTCTGCTGTTCAAAATTGTCTGTTACTTTGTTTTATTTTATTGTTACTTTTTCCTTTTTTTTATTACAAATTGAAGAATGATCTCATAGAAATGTATTTAAAAAAACTGTCATCATGTTTGATTGATTTCTTTTCCGCACCTAATTTTATATATTACCTTAAAACTAATTATTTTGAAGCAATACGCTAGTAATTAAGCATTAGGCGATATAAAATAACTAGTAACTATTTCCACTTTATTTGAGATTTAGAATATCGAAAACTAATTGGCATCCAATGCTACTCGTATATGAGGAAAAGTTTATTTTTTATAAAAAATGTTCATAAAATATCAATACTTTTTCATGTTTGAGTAAACTTTTTTAATGTTTGAAATGACACTTTTTCAAAGTGATATTAGAAAAATGCATATGCAATAAACGAAGCAAATGTTTTTATTAAACATTATAATAGTAGACAATATTAATAATGAAAATTTAAGTAGTTTTGTGAATTAATTGATTTATATATTTTTCTAATTGAACCACTAATAGAAGAACAATTTTAAGAATGATTTATTTGCTTTTCTAAGCGCACATGCACCAGCAGGCGTGCCTTAGGGGCACGGCTGGACATACGCAGGTCGTACACCGGATCAAGCGCCTGACGACACAGGCCGCCTCAGGGCCTGAACATCACAGTGGGAGGCGTCCGAATTGGCCGGGCGGCAGCGTTTAAATATCTGGCCCTTGTCTTCGACCGCCGATGGGACTTTTCGGCACACTGAAAACCTGACCTTGACCTGACCTGACCCTCCCCTCACGGGGAGGGCGGCTGGAGCACTCATCAGACTACTCCCCAACATTACAGGACTGAACTCAATGAGCCAGAAACTATATGAAGGGACTGTACGGCCAATGGCATGGCCGTATTTATACCGGTCATTTATAGGATCACCGTTTGGACCAAGCACCTGACGTCCAAGAGCGCTGCGTTGCTGCGAAAACGGCAACGTACTCTGACCGTCAGGGCTATCAGAGGATACCGTACGGTGTTCTTCGAGGTATTGAGGTGAAGGAGGGAGCTCCTTGCTGGATCCATATCGTGGGATTTCTAAGCTCAACTCCTCGCGTCGCTGTACCAGCGGCATCAGGAGGCCGTCGCCCGGGATCTCGCATGGCGCCTCGTGTAATTGAAGTAAAACGACAAAGTCGGGACGATCTCACGACAGTCTGGATTGACAGACTCGTTGCCCGTGTGGGCCAAAACAGCGTCGAAGCGGTTTAGCCCGTCCTGCACCAATGGCTCGATAGGCGTCATGACACTCTGTCGCTTCACGTAGCACAGGTGCTCTCGGGACAAGGCTGCTTCGGGCGGTACCTGTGTCGCATCGCTCAGAAGAAGCAAACGACAGAGTGCCACCACTGTGACGCCGCCGACGATGACACGGGGCTCCACACCCTCCAGGTGTGCCCTGCATAGGCATCGGAGTGCCGAAACCTCGTCGCTATCATCGAACTCGATATCTCGCTCCCGACCATCATCCTAATGATAGTCGGGACAAGCCGGTTGGGACATCGTCGCCTCAATCTGCGAAACAGTTATGTTCGTGAAAGAGATGATGGAGAGGGAGCGCGCCAGACTTTCCTAGCGTTCACGCAGGACCACTCGTCGCAGGAGGTTGAGACCCGACCTCAGGTCGCCTTAGAGAACTGTAGCGGCGCGGCCTCTTGGGATTTAAGGCAGCCCGCACACGCATGGCCGAGAGAGCCCCTGCGTGAGAAAGAAGATGCCGGGGCTCATCACCCCCCCCCCCCCTGGTTTTGAAAAAGCCCGCAAAAGTGAGCTGGTACCAGTCGGGGCCGCGGCCGAACTAATTCGTCGCGTCCCGCCCCGCAGCCTCGGCATTTAAGGCGTACGAAGAACCACCGCGGTGGTCTTAGTGCGACTACCAGCGACTTTCTCTAGGCGGGGGGGGCGTCCCTCAGGGGATGTACGGGCGCATTGTACGGAGAGTCCCAAACTACCCCGCCACCCGAACTCACGTTACAGGGTATCAGGCATTTCCACCTGTGACAAAATGGAAATGAGAAATGGATACTAATTATAAACTTTTCTACAAATGCATTATGGTGTTAAAAGCAGTGGATGCCATTAGAATTATTATAGACTGCCATATCTAATCATGAGTGCAGCGTCAGAATCCTCAGTACAGTGATCGTGGTGTATTTGATGAGCGTCTTCGGCTACAGCTGCGCCGTTTGCTTCGAACTGTCGGGCACCGAACTATTGAGCGCGGACAGGGAGCTTGCGCGCTTCATGCTGTGGAACAATCACGATCTGTGAGTATATGTACCTACACATTCATTGACATCCAATCCTTGTTTTATACTCATGAATATTGTGATCAAATTCATATGCTATTCCTAATCTTACACAGTATTGTAATTCCATAATTCTTTTTTAATTAAGGAGTACTGTCACAGTTTACCACTGTTATTTGTACGTAAGCAGGAAGTTCCTTTCGGTTTTCAAGATATTAATAAAAAGTGAATATAATTTCTCCTTGTAACAACCTCATGAAACAGTAGGTAAAAATGTCTTTATTCTGGACTATTTTAACTCGAAAAATGTTAATTCATTTTTATTATAATATAAATATGTATACTCACCATAAATAAAAAAAAAATTGGTCTATAAAGCATACTTAATAAAGATCAGCTTTCAATTTGGGCACAAAAGCAAGCTTATAGTAACCGAGGTGTGGGTTTGAAGCTTTTACATATATTTTACAGCCATATTTCAACAAAAGATAGTAAAAATAATTAAAGTAAAATTTGTGACATTGTAGGCTCTAAAAAGACAGCTTTTATAGAATTTTATATACTTATTTAACATTCAAAGGTTCAACGAGTTGGCTTCACGCTCGCGCTATAATAATTCTTTTCTTAACGCAAATGATTTCATGTGCTCACTGGCGCTGTTATCCGAAATTATTTTTTTATTTCGAGAATGCTGTCCTAAACTAAAAATATAGGTGTTAATGCTGTAAAATTAACATTATTACATGGATTATTCCAAATCCATAATAAGCCTATATAAATATAGGCGAACTTTTTTATGTTACAGTAGAGCCTTTTGGGCTTTGATCAAATATAATAAAGAACACATATTCTTTATTGGATATACAAAGAATTCCTGCAAAGTTGCCCTTTTAGCGCCTCTTACGTTACCTTTCAGGGTCGGTGAAGTCTACGTCAGGCAGGTGTGCTGAATGTCGGCTCACGAACCGACCGAAAAGGCGCGCCGAAGAGCGCCGCAGCGATTCGCGGAGTTTCGAAAAACTGCCGCTTCGTGAAACCGCATCATCCTGCCCCCGTGTTATGCAATTTACACACAACTGATTTTCATTTTTTTTTTCTATTCCGTTATTAAATAAACTTTGCTTTAATTTGAAAAACTTTCAAAAGTAGAATTATGTAAGATAAATATTTTAAGACCCTTTGTAAATGTATTTTGTATTGCAAAGGTAATAATTAAGTTAACGTAGGATATCTAGTTTGTGACCGATTATTAACGATTGAGAAAATCTTCGCCATTACGACGATCATCAAAGGAGTTTATGACAATTACAAAGAATAACAACAATATTTTTTTACAATACTAATAATATTTCTTACTTACTTACATATCTTTTATGACCATGAGATTAATGATATTTATGAGAATGGCGGGAATCTTACTTATTTTTTGGTAATAATGATCACACTGAAGTCTAAACTTCAAGATGACGTAATCGTGTAACCTATTAATGCCAGTTTGTGAAAATGTATTGATGTGATGCTGTCATGCATCTAGACACATCTAACAACAAAAGCTGTGCGCCGCTAAGTCTGCGTTTTCGCCATGCTTCATGTAACGACTAATGTCACATTTAAAATCTTTCTCCTGGTGCATCTTTTCATAGCTAAACTCAGCGCGGTCTTTTGGCATTAGTGTTTGAGGAAAAGTAGCTGAATTTGCTTTTTTTCCATTTGTCGAATTTTACGACTGCTTTATCTCATTTCTTTAGTTTTAATACTGTTATAACATAAAAACCGCTTTGAGCCAATATCATTTTACATCACCCGTAAACGCTTAATGTTGCATAATATTTTGTTCGTAACATTGTCATCACTTCGTTATGTTTGTAGTAAAAATCCTCACATTCACTGTTTATTTTCTTGTTATAAAATACAAGCATAATATATCGGAGACAGCCATCAACCTGGTACTAATTAACATCACCGTAACAACTAACTGTCAGGGTGAGAATATTGTGGCCTGTTTCGCGTTCGTTGAAATTGAGTTGATTTTGGTTCTTATCATTTGGGTGCCCTTTTCCACCGACATATCAAGAGATGGGTTAGCCAAGTCTGAATAACATTTCTTAGCATGTATTATCGAGAAATTCCACTTCCAAAATTGTTAGTTATCAAAGAATATAGAATTCTCTGGAGCAATAAGGCTTTATCTGCTTTTAAAAATAAAATTATTATTATTCTCGTTTTTGTTTTCTATCTTGGCCCCAAAGATTTTCCATTAAGTAGCACTGGTAAACGCATTATTTTAGTTTGAGGTCATTATTTATCATACTGATATGTTTTTATTGCTGACGGCCCACTTAGAATTTAGCAATTACCGTTGTCTATGGGTGTTTACAACGCCAGTGGCATCGCGAACACGGTGCTGTCCCATGAAGATACAGGAACTCGGGTCACTAATGCCGGAACACAACATAAAGTTATTATGGCGGCATACTTAAGAACAAAGGTGGTCGCCATCCAGACGGGCTTGGAGCCCTACCACGTAGCTGGGTTGTTTTGTCGCCTTTTACGACAGACCAACTCTGGCCGCAGAGGTCAGTATTCTTTCTCCACCCCTGCACAGATAAATAATAACTGCTTATGAAATAAAATATACTGCCTATGAAAAAAAAAACTATGTTGAACTTGTACTAATCATAATTTTTACAGCTAAACACATTAGCAATTATGTGTAAAATTGCATAACACGTAGACTCACCTCAAAATCCCATCAAAAAATAAAATAAAACAAAAAATAAATGTTACATAAATATTTATTAACCATTTTAAAATTATCCGTCGATTTTATATAAAAATCCAATTCTGATTGTGATGTGGACAGAGATTCAATTTTTTTTTGTTATTCTGTTGCTGCACATATATTATTTGCCAGCATCATTCTTGTCGTCTTGTAAAATACTGAAATACTTATAAATGGCTTAGTTTTAAAGTTGTTCTTTGTCTTGTTTCAAATTTAAATGAAATAACAGTCAAATAAATGTGATAAAACAATATCCCATATTGTAGTTACATATCGAATAGTTATGGTGATGCAAAGTTTGTTAAAGCATTGCAAGAAGCGGGTTCACATTCAAAGTTGATTTGAAATCAAACTAAACCATTTATAATTAATACAAAGCTATTTACTGCAAGATTTACATAACCGAATACCATAAGAAAATTGCTGTGATGGTGGAAATATTCACACTGCCAGTGCTGACACCGTATATAATAAAACCACTCACAAGCGCGCCCACATATTGTAAAATTATACGTAATTATATAAAAATATTAACACTATCTCACATAAAGCTTAAACAGATAAATAAAAAGCTAAAAAACACTGGAATGAAAATTTATGTAAGCATAATAAAATATTATTCATTAATATATGTACGTTATCGAATGATTTATAATACCAAAATCGGGGTTCACGGTTTCAAACTTTTTGGTTTAATAAAGGAAACATAATATACGGTGTAAATGAAATAGTAAAAGTATTAGTTTATTATATATTTGTAATGAAATCTAAATAAACTAATAATTATTTACGAATATCACGACTTAAGTGACAATTGTTGCTTTATTAACTAACGCATGTTTATCAAAAACCCTTTTTTTATTATGTAATTTACTTTTAAACTCAAGCTAAAATACCCAATTTAGATACGGTGTGTGTGTGTCTTCTTTTGTATAAATAAGTATATTGTGTCTTCATTAAACCAAAACTTACAACCATGCAACAATTAAAAAGATAAAATGATCTATCATTAAATAAAATTGTAAAAAATGGTTAGCAAATAAAATCGTTGTTCTAACATGCGTGAATTGATAAAAATATATAAATTAAAAAGAAAATTCTACATTTCGGGACGATTCACAATTATATAAATGCAAATTCAGCTCAAAAATATTGCATTTTAGGCCACTTATGTCATAAATATTTGACAGTAGCATCTATCAAAATGACACATAGTATGTTTCTGAGTGGCATAAAATGCTATTATAATTAATCATACATCAAAATATTATATAAAATCTTAGAAATTTCACCGTCGTAATTAAATAAAATTAATAATAACTCGGGACGGCGCACATGCGTCAAATCACTATCACACTTCGATTCATCTTAATTTTTTTTTTAATTTTCTTTTATTGCCTACCATTAAAACTTATCGCATGCTAATAAATAATAACTAAGCTATCAATATAAAGTGAACGTATTTCGAAGTTCGCACTGTATGGCGTGCAAAATTCGAAATAACGCGGCATTGGTTTTGTATTTAATCCTTTTTTTTTAATGAGCAGGTAGCCTTGGAAATATATATATAAAAATATTAAGCCATACGCTAATATTTAAATTGAATGTAAATTTGAGAAATACTCCAAAAGTAGCTCGATTTATCAGATAATCATTAGATTATAACCTTCGGGCTATGATCGCAAAATAATCGGACAAACGGTAATTAATGGATGAAATATGAAAATGTATTGTTCCAGCGTCCAGTACCTTCCAAGGCTATTTAAAGGATAAAATACGTGTAAAGCGAACGTGTAAAGTGGATTTTAAATACCGCTCACGTAAAAACTTAAGCTGTATTCAAAACTATACATAATATGAGGCCATAAACTACTGGTGCGGCGCATTGCTGCCCGTGTTGATGCCTAGCGCATTGAAAAGTTTAGACTTAAGATTCAACCGTGGTTCACTCGCTTGATTCGTGTCCTATGGGAAAGAAAACAAAAATATAACATAATATAAACAGTGCAAATAAAATATATAAGCAGTGTACGGCAGATGGAATTAAATCGTGTATATAATATTTGTACAACGTGTAATGTTTCTTATATGTATTATTACTGTGGATGACCAAAAGCAAATAACATTACGAAGAAATAAAATTAACAAAGATAATGAACCAGCTATGTTTGTATCATACGTAGGCTTCTTGATTATCATAATATTTAAACAGAGCTAAAAGCAAAATCAGACTTTATTACCAGTGAATCGTTAAAGCTCGACTGTTGGTATTTCCAGTGCAAACAAAAGAATGTCACCGTACAATTTTTTCTTTGGGGCCGGGGGTTATTAATAGAAACTTAAGTGTACCTTTAAGTGGAAACTTTACAGATTTATTAGTTTTTATGTTATCTTTATGACTGTGACGGTGACTTTGACAAACTCGTCCAAATTCACACAGAAGAGAATCTTTAGTAAAAGTTATGAGAAACGGGTATTTTAGTTTAGTATCGCATAGTACAAAAATGTTGAGTAATCAGCATCACAAAGTCATTCAAAGAACTCGCAATTTACATAATACGGCGCGAGTGTCAATGACCTCTCCATTGGTACAAGCAAAAAACTGGCAATGACCTAGTAAGCAGGCGAGGACGGCGATCATTGCACCGGGCGAGCGAATACGCACTACTCATTTACGCGTGAGTGACAGAGACAGGTAATAACAGGTTAACGTACGGAGTTTGCACCATATGACTATTCTGTACGATTGAATTAGTGATCATATTTTTCTTGGAATGAAATATTTTATTTAGAAAATTTTAAATAAAATTTTTTTGCAAAAATGGGTTCCTTAAATGATGTTTAGTGCGTAAAAAAATTTTTGATGGGTTTGTTAGTCACCCTGTATAGTGATTTATTAGTATGTTTCCCAAATAAATAAATACATTTTGCCTACTACGATGTGAAAAATCGACAAAGAAATTATTGAGTATGCTGAAATGAAGGTATGTATAGATGTAAGGAATGAAACATCCTAATATTATAAATGCGATAGTGAGTTTGTTTGTTTGTTACGCTTTCGCGCTGAACCAATTTTGATGAATTTCGGTATATTCATAGGTTGTACCTTAGAGAATGGCATAGGCTACTTATTTTTTTAAATTCATATGGCAGAACAACGTTTGCCGGGTCAACTAGTAAGATATAAAAATAAAAGAATAATATTATGTTGAATTGATGAATTAATTGTGTAATCGGAAATAATATAGAATTTTTATTTTATTAAACATATTTAAAATTCTATAAAACAATTTGTTAATCCACAGATAATGTTATACTCATAGGTAGTGATTTAAAAGATAAATCATGTCTTTAATTAGTAGTAATAAATATAATGGAAGTATAAATTTTGCTACGCTGCTTAGTTTTGTGCAAGTGGTTTAGATTTATGAAAGGTTTTCAAAAAAAAAATTGACTGGTTATCTAATAGATTCATAGAAAAAGTTCAAAAACAAAATGTATACAGAAACAAATA
Organism: Malacosoma neustria; assembly: GCA_963693495.1. NCBI lineage: Eukaryota > Metazoa > Arthropoda > Insecta > Lepidoptera > Lasiocampidae > Malacosoma > Malacosoma neustria. The sequence continues at coordinate 2,542,730 of OY856385.1, forward strand.
TGATCAGACTTCTGATATAATTAATAAGTAATTTAAAGAAAGTTTTACATAGCTTTTATAAAAAAAAGATTAAATTTAAACTTAGCGCAAAATAATGCTTAAATCTAAAATCGATTTGTTTTAATCAATTTGTTAGACAATTTGACAATTAGCTGTACCAGCACTTTCGCAAAATTACATGTAGAATTACACTATTTTTATAAATATTTACGTGTACATCAGTTACCCATACAACAAATAGAGAAAACCTCATGCGCATTATTACTCTGATTGAGATTTCCAAGACCATCGTTAAATCCATTCTCCGTATCCTAGTGCATACATAGTATGTCATTGGTGTGAGCCAACTATACACCATGCTCTTCGACGAGACCCAGACAAGCAAGCTTACGTCTATAATTACGTCAAACACAAAGAAGATGAAAGCGGTCTTGAAGGTTTACTTACAATACAGTTTTGTATCAATTTTGCTATAGGTTCACAAAATTGTAAACATAAGATAAAAATATAACAATTTTACTCTAAGCCTATCGGTACATCAAAGAGAAGACTATAAACAGAGTACCCCATTTAGGGCAGTGGGAGAAAAGAAAAGCAGGCAGTACCCACGACAGCTATGCCAAGAGCCAACCGTGCTGTGCACCACCATTTGGAGGTTTGTGGGGAAACAACTGTCAAGTGCAGCAGATGTCGGTGCAGGTTGATGGACATAGAAGCGATTCTTAAATGCGCAAAACTATAAAAATCTGATAACTCGAATAAGTGCAAAAGATGAAATGTAGACAGACAGGAAAGCGATTCCTACATAATTAAGTATGAAATTGGATAACCTAACACGGAATAAAAGCAAAAACAACAAATAACACTAAGCCATTCACCACTATTTCATAAACCATTGAAAAAAAGATGAAAACAACATAAAGATGCAAAACGAATCAGCATACAGGTGGGCTGACCTCTTCGTTATCCTGATGGTTCTCCATGGACTCGCGGCTGCCGTGACGGCCGCGAGCACGCGACTGCTTCACGATGTCCAGAGCCTAACCAAGTAACTTCACTTAACCAATTTTCTATTATATCGTGATTTTGCATTAAATTTCTTTATAATTCAGCGTTAAAATAAATTCTAGTGTATCTTATTTTGTAAATTAATATTAGAACTTTTAAAACTAGCCACCACATTAAATTTTTCTTGTGTTAACTTACTTGCTGAACGTGCTAGGCAGCGTGCAAAATTATGAAGAGATTTCGATTAAAATTGTGCCCAATTTAGCTGTATCTTTTTATATCGTGTCTATAATAGTATTGTGTGTATGTGCATTAGTATTGTAAAAAGCTTAAAATAAAAACAATCCTTTGAGGTAACACTTTAAGATGTCTGTGGACGCTAAGCATCAGCGCTTCCCGGCTTACAGTTCGTGTCAATTCATTTAAGTAATCATAATAAAATTGTTTAGACTAATTTTAAACAATCAAGTACTAAGCAAAATTTTGAATAACTTAAGTTACTTTTTTTTTCAAAATTTCATAAACATATTCTCAGTGAGGGTAGTAGATGAATACACATAATAAAACATGTTATTGTAAAATATTCAGAATTATAATAACACTAAAATGTATTGACACTCAAAAAACCTTAAAATAAAAGCTTTAGGCCATAAAGAGTGGGAAGCGACGGGTATACCATTATAAGATACCATTGTATGCATAATTTGAAGCATTACTTAACTACAAATAATTGTATTCATTTCTATTAACAGATTACCTAGATTTTCTTATTTATTTATTGTTTCCCGTATATTCCAACCCTTCGTTACTATTTTAATTGTATACATTTCCTGTTTAGAATACATACAATTTATTGATAATCCATTTCCCAATTTTCACTTTATTACCACTTCAAATAAATTCAATCTAATATACTTTTAGCGTATTGTTTTATGGTTAGCGGATAAAAAAAGAGAGCAAAAGCCAACAGTGAAATAGGCCAATTAGGTTTTGCACATTGCTTTTTATGGAATCAATTTTACCTGAGTCACGTCGTTTGACGCTCTTTTCGCCTATAAAATATATACGTTTCAATTTCAAAAGGAAATTTAAATAAATCTCATTGGTATAGTTGATGCAAACGTAAAATAATAATTAAAAAAACAAATAATTACTTAGCAAATATTTTAAAACTTAAAGACCAATTTATTACTAATAATTAATATGATTTATTACTAATAATTATATATAACAGTTAAAGCAATTACTGTATATATATATATATATATATATATATATATATATATATATATATATATATATATATATATATATATATATATATATATATATATATATATATATATATATATATATATATATATATATATATATATATATATATATATATATATATATATATATATATATATATATATATATATATATATATATATATATATATATATATATATATATATATATATATATATATATATATATATATATATATATATATATATATATATATGAGTTGTCAACCTTGATACGCACTATTAATAATTTCATGAACAAACTGTATAATTATTAATAATGTAATATTTCTGTAATTGTTTTATATGTTTATACAATTGAAACGTGTGTGAGTGTAGCAAATGGTGTTTATTAACAAAGGAATAAATGCAAATTAGTAGATATGTGTCAGCTCCTAATAATCACATTTTACGTGTGCATCATTCATAATAAGTAATACAATTTCTCAATCCAAATAATATGTTACTATGAAAAACTTGCAAATATTACGAAAATATTCTAAGTTCTTAATTAAAGTTAATGGATATTGACCCATATCAAAACATTTTAAGCAACAAGCTTAATTCCTAGTTAACATTTGTTTTCTTAATATGACTTAGACTTGTTAAAAGAGATAATATTTTATATATGGATTTTCAGATGAGAATAAAATAGGTTTACTTAGAAAAAGAAATAAAAAAATATATTTATACCATAGTGGTAATGGTAAGTTTTGAAATGAGCTAAGTCCAATATCAACCTTATTATTTTATAAAACCTGCAAATGAATGAAATGATCAACTCACCTCCTTCCGGCTGCGCAGCGCGCAGTCTTCGAGGGTCTCGGCCGCCTCGTACTTGCCCTGGCGTCGGTACAACGCTCCCAAATTCTTCAGGGTGGTGGTCACTGTTGGCGAATCCACCTTTGGATAACAAAATTAAATTATTAAGATTTTTTAAGGTATTTGTCATTATTTTTTCCAAATGGAATTCCTAAATGTAGGTAGATACATAATAAATCAGTTGATTTATGCTCACCACAGTATTTCCGTAACTAGTCATTTTTTTTAATGCTGTAGGACAGCAGACCGGCTGACGGCCCACTTATAGTTTAGCAGTTACCGTCGCCTATGGGTGTTTGCAACACCAGTGGCATCGCGAACTCACTGCTGTCCCATAAGGGTACAAGAACTTGGGTCACTAATGCCGGAACACAACACAAAGTTATTACGGCGGCGTACTTAAGGGCTTGGGGCCCTACCAAGTAGCTAGGGTGGGTTGCTGTTTCGCCTTTTACGACAGGCCGTAGAGCCAACCCCGGCCGTAGAGGTCAGTATTCTTTCTCCGCCCCTGCACGGATAAAAATTTAAAACTTCGACCAATTTCCCGTTAATATACATATATATATAATTACTGTCGTAATTACTATTAAATTGCATAAACATACATTTCCAGTGATTGCCTATACAAAAGTGATTATCAGCAATTGCGCACACTGCAGATTTCCAAAACTAACCAACACGCAGAGAATTATCCGAGGCCCTAGATCAGAGAAAACCGTTAGTTATTTGCGACGACCACCGTGAAGTAATAGTTAATGCATTTGCGTATACCATATGCCATATAGTATTGCTATGCTACTAATTTTAGGAATAGATGGCGCTGTACGAATTGTCGCAGTACATTTATTTATTATGTAAACTCTTTTAACAATTGATCCCTGGACCGTGAAGTTAATTGACTCGCCGCAGTGCAATGTTTTATTATAAAATTAGTTAAAATATTTATTTTTTACATATTTCTAAATGAAAAGACACACAACACACCTTGGCCGCCTTATGCCACCCGCCGTATTCGCCGTACGGGGCGTTCTCCTTTTGCAGGTGTTTGTTCTCCTCGCGCTCCTCTGCTACTTGCCAGATCGGCTTGTTGTCACCTACCAATTGAAGTTATGTTATTTTACATACATAAAGCTAGCCTGTCTCGCAATTCAAATGGTCAGTGACGTGGACACTGATAGGCTGGCTAACAAATTCCAGAAATATTTTCACATTAATTGCTCCCATTATACAGGAAGCTGGATGTTAAAATAAAGCTGGTGTAGAGTAGTCTTGAGGGAGCACTATGAATTTGATGCGAGAAACCAACAAAATGCAAAATTTGTTCAATTATGAGTTTTAAGGCAGAAATACAGCAGCGCGCCTTTTTACATCGTCTAGCTATCATCGTAGGCTTAGCCTAGTCCCAATCATTTGTGGTCGTCTAGCGATATAGCTGAGAAAAACCATTGATTGCGGTACCGGTGGGAACTGGGCGAAGAGAGCAAAATGATGGGTTGGATTAAGATATTTTCTGGCATAAACTGCTCTTTATAACAGACCTTATACGTAACCAATTTTTGTAATTATTTGTACAAAAATTATTATTGAGAGACTATCAATAACTTATCAAAATTGAATAATTTCTCTTTAACACATTTTTGATAATAATATATAAATCAATTATTAATTTTTTAAATTATTTTAAATAAAGTTCCCCGAGCTAGATTAAATAAAAATTCTTACATTTTTCACGGACACTATCTTGATGAATTGACAATAAAATATACCTATCTGCAAATATTTTATCATACGTGGGAAATGAATCTTCGACTTAGTAGTGCATACGATCATTTAGCTAGCTAACTATTGGTTTATGGTAGACCAGTTATGTCTTCTCTTAAAAACAGTTTTAATAAAAATCTTTTTTTAACTTTGAGAAGTGATTTCAAAGTATTTGTTGGTTTTAAATACGTTATAGAATAACCATAGAAGCAAAGTCGTAGTTACCACAACCATAGAGTTCTTTAAATTGTTTTTTAATAGCCAGCTTGCGAAATAATGGAGAATATTAAACCCCCAACACATTACAACATGCTCTGTAATTCCGAAAAGATAAATACATACAAAAATTGGTCACAGATAATTTAGCGATCATTTACCGTCACCATAAAATACAATGCAACAAAGATAGACAAAAGTTTTTTAATTAAAAACTTTTAAACGTCATACTATCTGAGGATTAATTGTATTAATTTAAGAGGATTATGTGACGCTCGAATACAGTACTTTAAAATTTTAAGTACAAAATTGAAACATAAAATTAGTTGTATGTAATGTGTCTATGCTATCAAAAATATAAGCAGCTCTTCTCGTTACCAGGCCATAAAATCTTAATAAAAAATATAAGGAGCTCTTAAGTAGCTAAGGAAAGGTCAAGTTTTCACCTGAAGCTAAAGCGAAGATGGCAGTCTATCCTGGATAAAATCTAATTCATCTATCATCATCTATTTTCTGTGTCAGTGTTAAATAGAAATCGTACCTTTTGAAAACACTCAGTAACATATATGAGTTACTGAAGTGAAAGTTAAAAAAGATGCGGGATGAAACGCTTGTAGTTGAAAATGGCGGTATATTTTTGAAATTAAATTCGAACAAAATCCTTGTTGCATTGTAGAAAACTAAGCTAAAGAATGTGACACAAGTCGGGAAGGTGTGACACAATTGGCAAAGTTAACTAAATCGACAAACTTAACAAAAATCAACAAAAGCAAAAAAGAGGTTATTAGTAGTATGTTTTTATTGCCTTTCCTACCTGTGCCACACGTTATCCATACTTGTGTCACTCACCTATTATTCTTAGATTTGTTAGGACACCCTCAACGCACCAAATATGTCTAATTTTATACCTGTTCTCGTTTTTTTTAGGGAAATATAAGAGTAAAATATAGTTCTTCTAATATTAATGACGCAAATTAAAAAAAAAAGTATTTAATATTCCAATATAAGATTTCTATATTCCATTTCAAGTAATTGTTCAGTAACTTATATGAATTTATAACCTAGTGTCCAATATTTAGAAGAACTTGTTTTACCTACAGGTTAATAGATTGCAGAATTAAGGAAAATGTTTAAGTTTAAATATACATTATGATAAAACGAAAAATAAATGAATGCTGTATTGCGTGTAATGAGTCCGGTCAGGGTACTGACGCTTTTAACTCCCTCTGTCGATAAAATATCATAGTTATTTAACTATAACATTTTATCGCATTTGTCACAATTGTTTTCTAGCAATAGCTAGAATTAAATAGCAACTGTTAACTACACATTTCTTTTCTCATATCATTATAGCTTCATTTTATTTTTAAAGCGATTACGGCGTATTTGCAACTAAAACAGACGATGTGATTAAACATTTTCCTTAATTCCACTATATTTTATAATATAAATTAAATAAACAAAAGTAAACCATGCGCACCATTTAATAATAAAATTAATATAAAAATATATTTAACTGAATATACAAGAAATGAAATTTAAAACAATAATTTCACTATATATAATTCGATTTAAAAATATTTGGATTCGATAACACTTCCTTTTTAAATAACAATCATAAAATTTGTACATTTTCATCTACAGTAAATAATATTGTATATCATAAATATATTTGGCTGAATATTTATAATAATATTAAATCAATTAACTAATTAAAACACGCTTGTATATTATAACTTAAACTGAAGCTCTGATGAAAGACTTATTCAGGAAGCTCTGATGTTTATAATTCAGACAGATAATAATAAAGTATATAATTTTATCCATAGATAAAATTATATACTTTATTATTATCTAGGTCTATTTCTGGGAACGTTTTCGCAAAATGGCGATCATTATTTGATTGACAATTTCGTGCAGCCATTATTTACAATGTTAGTCTATGGTAACATTAAGAAAATTTACAAATTCTATTTCACTATCTACGAGGGGTGTTTCCAAAGTTCTGGGAATTTCGTTCTCATGGAATTTAACATAAGTTACAAGTTAAATTTTCCAATTAGATTCAATTTTGCAACTGCTATTGAAACACTGTTATCGTAACCATGTTTTTTGGAAGTAACCTCAATTTTATATTTGAGGGCGATTTGAAAAAGTTACTTTTACCTAAGAATAAATGCATTCAATTAAAACGGGATATTTAAATATCAATGAAAATTAAGATTTTAATTCCCAGAACAATAGAAACCTAGAAAAGCGGAACAACGACCAATAATTTAATTTGGCTGACGGCCCGCTTAGAATTTAGCAGTTACCGTCGCTTATGGGTGTTTGCAACGCCAGTGGCATCGCGAAAACGCTGCTATCCCATAAGGGTACAGGAACTTGGGTCACTAATATCGGAACACAAGGTTATTATGGCGGCATACTTAAGACCAAAGGTGGTCGCCATCCAGATGGGTTTTGAGGCCCTACCACGTAGCTAGGGTGGGTTGTTTTGTCGCGTTTTACGACAGGCTGACCCCGGCCGCACATGTTACTACTTTTTCTCCGCCCCAGCACAGATAAAAATTCATAGAATTCCGCAAAATAAACATAAAATCAAAGACATCTTCATTGAAAAATATTATCTAGCAAGCTACAGTTGTTAACTACAAATAAAAATTTAAAATTCTAATTTAACGTAATTTTATAAACAAATAGCAAAACATTGGCAAAGTCATAATAAAGCTACTTAAAATAATCATAGCTGAATTTGGAAATAATATTCTTACATATTTAAAATCACTATCAATCTAAAATCAATGTAGGGATAAAGAAATACATATCAAATAATATTAAGAATCAACTCAAAAATAAATAGATTATAAAATATTATCTCTATTAACAATACAATAGTATTAATCTTTCCAAATTATGAATACATTTTTAAATAGCCTCAATTAGGAATTTTGAAGTTATTTATTTAGTTATTATCGTTTTGTGGGTTTTGTATTGGGTCTTATGTACTAAACATTGCAAGAGAAGAATGCCATGTGATGTGATGAATACTAAAAGAGGCGTTGACCAAAAATGGATGAATTGTGGAAATGATAATATAGCGAAAAAAGGGAGTTTAAGATGACTAATGGAAGAAGGGAACATGTGCCTACACCACATAATATCGAATAAGGGCAGAAAGATGTACTAAACATTGCATTTTGATTTCTCACTTTACGCTCTGGGGATTAACACATGGTAACACTGCTGGTCACTTTATACACCTGATGGTGTAAACACGGAAGGGAACTGATGTTCCCTTCCGTGTTTCTTTCTTAAAGTTGAAGAAAAGAAACTGTATTGATTTGGCTTAATTCCGTTTTTCGATCGATGTCGAAATCTTCTACCTCTTCTGCAGATAATCAATCAATCGTCATCAAATCAATCATAACTTGTGTTGGGGTGTCGAGGCGAGCCTCTACCCCAACATAAAATCGGGGGACGAGCCAATCAATACCTTATGCCCCCAAAAGTAAAGGAAAATGAACGGAAAAGTTCACATAAGAAATTAGTTTGTAACCTAAAAATACGGTCCCACAGAATAACTTCTTCAATGTATAATATATAGTTCTTTATCTCTTCAAATTAACAACTAAAGCATCATAAGGCAATTCGGCGTAACAATTATAATAAGTATAACAATAAAATACAATCTTACAAATTCCCTTTACCGCTTAACTAAAGGAAATTAAGATTGTTAACTATAACATAATATAATAATAAACTTCCTTGCTACTATGAATTATATGCATCCATAGACAAGATAAATTTTTTTAAGTATTAATAAATTTAGTATAGTCTACAAAAAAAATTCGACATTTAAATAAGTCTTTAATTTACCGGTTAAATTAGAATTTATTATAAATATATTTTGTTATTTTTTTACGATATAGGCCCTAAGCAATAATAAAATCTCAATATCAATCATTATAAAGAATTTACTTTAACCGATGCGAAGTCATGACTAGCGGGCTTACTCATAGTTCTCTCCCTATTTGAGTCACACTGTCTCCACGCTTCAATTATAGCGCTCTAGTTATTGCTATAAGAATGCTAACGATTGGGCGGCCGTTAAATAAGTCACGCCCACTGTTGAATACATACATTTCTCAGCGGCCGGCAATTTCGTTATGTCGAAAGCATATTGCTAACACCTATGTGTAGATGACAATGCAGTGTCACGGATATATAATGAATAATATTGTCAGTTTTCAGTCATATTAGTCATTTACACACTTACAATGGAGACCAACACGTGGCCACGGTTCCCGGCTCAAAATTAACGTGATAATAGTTTTCACTTATAAAATTAATTTAATAAAAGTATAAGAGAATTTACTTCATGATCCATTAATTTGTAAATATTCGTCTTATCTATTGAAGCTTTGTTATATATATATATATATACAGGGTGACTGACAGACCCATCCAAATTCACACAGAAGAATCTTTAGAAAAAGTTATGAGAAACGTGTATTTTAGTTTAGTATCGCATAGTACAAAAATGTTGAGTAATCAGCATCACAGTCATTCAAAGAACTCGCAATTTACATAATACGGCGCGAGAGTGTCAAAGACCTCTCCATCGGTACAGCAAAAAACTGGCAATGACCTAGTATGCGGGCGGTCATTGCACCGGGCAAGCGAATACGCACTACTCATTTACGCGGCAGCGACAGAGACAGGTAATAATAGGTTAACGTACGGAGTTTGCACCATATGACTATTCTGTACGATGAATTAATGATCATATTTTCCTTGGAATGAAATATTTTTGACATACAATTTTTTTTGCAAAAATGGGTTCCTTAAATGATGTTTAGTGCGTAAAAAAAATTTGGACGGGTTTGTCAAAGTCACCTGTATATATTGTAAAGCCTGACTGACGTCTCTTCGTCTTGGTCCCCAACGTGTCATAATGCCGAAAGTCCAGCTTCCGCCAAAAAATTCTTAAATGTACTATTATAATTATAAAATTACACTTTAAATCACAAACAATCCATTTTTATCACATTTTTTAGTTTTTTACAAAAATAATAAATATAATTTTTTAAACACGATCGAATAATTCGAGCTAAGAATAAAATGCAGAAGAGATCTCACATAACCAAAACAATCACCGGAATTCGTAAGAATGACAAAATTTATTGATATTTGATTTTCACTTTTATTGATTACTATAATTTTAAAACATTGCCGTTGACAAGTGTTTAACTTACGACAAAAACGTGAAAAGTTGCAAAAAACATGTGTTGGCAATTTCGGACCAGTTTGTCAAAGCAAACTGGTCCAAATCTTCGAGCTCAAATATTAAAACTACTTATTACTTATAATGGTAATTATATGATAGTCCATTTTTACATACATTTTACACTGACTGTTTAACAATTTATAAAATTTCTAATTTAACCTAGCTAATTTACATTTACTTTATTTACAAACAAAATTTTTATTTGATTTTAATAAAACGGTTATTATATCATTGTTATAATTTATATGTTAATGTCGATTGAAAAAATAATTTAAAATAAAGTATCTAACAACCAAACCAATTTATATTAAAAAAAAACATATCAATCTAGGAAACATATAACATAGGATGTGTAATAATTTCGTGCTTTGATAATTTAACCATCACCGTAGTTTATTAGTAACTATTAGGCAAATATAATTAGTCAGTTTGGAAATATTTGCTAAAAATATTTATTAATCTTATATACAAATGATTATAATGAAAATCAATATTTAAGAAATTTCTTTCATTGTCATTTTCTCGGTATAGGTACTTCATAGGAATGTAGACAGACATACTTCTTTCCATAAAACATGTAACTCAACTACAATTTCTAGAAATAAGGTGCGAGAGGGTAGTCAATGTTATTTTTTAGGCTTTTTTAATGACGCTATATATTCTGAAAATGATAAAGTAATGTGTTAGAATAATTATTATATAAAAATGCAAAACCCATCGATAAAACAGACTCTGGCAAGTTGATAATGCTGTTTTACCAACAGCTTCAAGTATCAAAAGGAAAGTTACTAAATATATTGAATATCAACCAAATGTCGGCATAACTGTATTACCGACAGTAGATTTGGAAAATGTATTTTTGATAAACGATATTTATGCTTACTTAATTACCAAGATTATTGTTTATTGAAGTGTTTTATTCAAGAGAATAAAATTTTGTTTCCATAATATTATGGTTAGGACTTACCGTCAATAGTGCCGAATTCCCTTTCATGGGCTCTTGTAAGCACTTGTTTGTATAATGTTTCAGCCTCCTTGTACTTTCCCTATAAAATACATTAATTTACTATTCATGTCATATATACAATCTCTTTGGTGCCTTCGGGATTCATTCCTTTTCTGAGTTTAGGTTTTTATCTGTATCTATATAGTCAAGAAAAAATTAAACAAATAACAGTAGTCTCGTAAGCATTACACAGGCGTTTTACTACTTAATTTTCGCTGTGTCAATTAGCATATTATTATTTCTGAAATGTTATCTGGGATCCATTTGAAGTTTACTCTTAGCAGCCCGAGTCACGTTACTGGGCAATAACCTCAGTAAGAGGATCAATAAAAAAAAAACAAAATGTATTACGTTTTTACAGTATCAACTGCCGCCTGCTCTCCCAAACCCAAAAACGTAAATCCGAACAGTTTTATATCCAATTCAAAATCACTAGATTTCAACATAATAATAGGTCAATTAAAAATCAAACCTTATTAATAGAAGGTCAAAGTAAAACTAAATATAGTTTTTTTTTTCTAATATTTAGGTATAACAAGCTAAAAATATAAACATAAACAGTTTCGGACAGAGTTCACATAATCTCTATTGTTCCTATATCAGAATTTATCATTACTCATAATTTCTTTTAAAATTATTTGACCTGTTGCAAATAAAAATTCTATACTGTTTCATTGATAATATCAGTATGGCATAGTACGTATGAAATGTGAACTTGTTTAATTTCTTCAACGGTCGAACGACAGATGAAGCTATTTCATCGAAACTTCAACGAGTTATGTAGTCTTTCGGATCTTCTTATAAAGAGCAGTGGAAAATAAAGAACATTAGATGTATAATCACAGAATGAACGTCACCTGTTTGAGGTAGCAGGATGCGAGATTGTTCTTGGTCTTGGCGACATTTGGGTCATCGGGGCCCAATTTGCTCTCGTAGATCTCCAACGCCCGTTGGTAGTATTGCTCCACCTCCTCGTACTTATTCTGACATCATTTTAATAATACAATAGTTTATTACGCTAGATATGTTTAATTATGTTCAATAATTTTTTTCTGCCAACCCCAAGGAAACCATCAACGTGTCTGTACACTATGAATAGTAATAGTAATGATTTTAATATAATTTCATCTCATTAATATTAATAAAATATACAAATAGTAAATAAATAAACTTGTAAATAAAATTTTACATAGCAGATAAGTTATTCAAAATAGTTTAGTATCGATCATACATAATATATTAAATTTTCACTTAACTTATACTATACTTAACTATTTTCATTTAACCTTCAATTAGACTATAGACATTGTTTTTTTTTTCCGGTGATGTTACTATTTGTACAATCAATATGATATAGTTCACCATATTACCTGATTCTGGCAGAGGAGGGCGAGGTTGTTGAGCTGCTTGGCGACGTCCGGGTGGTCTCGGCCCAGCACCGCCTCGCGGATGCACAGGGCGCGCTTGCACAGTGGCTCCGCTTCACGGTACTTGCCTGACACCAATAACGTTATGTAAATAATTACAGCCGATGACCTCAAACTGCTGGGCTCAGTTCTCCCTCTAGCAGGAACAGACATTAAACCTATATTACCCTACCCTACTGGCTAAAACATACCAATGATCTTGGTATGCAGGTTTACTTACGTTTTCCGTCACTGTGTACACGTGGCAATTGCATTAGAATATGCATATTAGGCGAGAAAAATGTCTAAAATAGCATAAGCATGCCATCATGAGATCCATAACCTCTACGTGAGTATCTACTTGTCTACCCTATATATAAATAACACTTCTACCATTTACCTTAAAAACATATTTAATCTACATCAGTCGTTCTTTTTGAAGTGAGACTTCGTTGGACGCACGAGGGTAAAAATTTTACGGATGAAACGGAAATTAGCTTCACGTTACAGATGAAACGCAAACTAGCGTCACGAAGATCATTTTTTTCTAATACTTACATTTTTAAACCCGTGATATCTTTCGAATGTAATGTCCGAATTGAATAATTCAAAAAGTTATATAAAGGTATTGAAGCAGTCTTGAAGTTGTAGTATATTATTTTATTCTATTATGTCATTTCTTATTTTATCAGTTTTTGCAGCGCACGCGATGAAAAAAATATTTTAGGTAATTTTTTTACGTCTTGGGTTACATTATTGGAGTTTTAATAAGAATCCCAAACATTTCCGTTCGAAGCGCAGTCCATTTATTAAACTTGGATTTTAGAAATGTATAAGGCGCCGATTCATGGCCGTCTAGATTTCACTAAATTAGTTTACCAAAGAAGTTTCACTTCTGACATGTGTACTTTGTACGCACACACTTTTTTTTTCATAAAATCACCATTTGTATGCGCTGGGCGTTGAGCATGCACCGGTCTTCTCCTTTCTGCTCCCGCACTCTGCTTTTACAGCCCCGCGTACCTATCCATCCCTTACCAACACACCCGCTATGAAAAGGGAAGGATACCATGCCGCTGGCGAGGAGCGCGGCGACCGCCCCACAGCGGCAGCGGCACAGTCCACTTCGAACCGCGCGTAGAGGCCACCGCTGCCCCCCGGCCTTGATCAAAATCAAAAAGGGGAGCAAGATCCCGTAGTGCCCGCCTTCGATACGAACCAGTGCACGGGGTCCCAACGGCGGGTGAATAATCCGTTAATTTCCCGCACAACCACCAATCAATATCTATGGGTTGCAATCGTGATACCACCTGGCCACCTCAAACTTTCTTAAACATTAATACAACAACACGAAATATTGCATAAATGTATAACGCTGGATATTATAGCGAATAAAAAACGAAGATATAACTATTATTTCAACTCCGTGCAGGGGCGGAGTAAGAATACTAACCCCTGCGGTGGGCCTGTTGTAAAAGTCGACAAAAACAACCCTAGCTACGTGGAAGGGCCCCAAGCTGGATGGCAAACACCCTTGATCTATAAGTATGCCGCAATAGTGATATGTCCCGGCATTAGTGACCCAGGTTCCTGTATCCCTATGGGACAGCAGCGTGTTCGCAGTACCCCTAACGTCGCAAACATCAATAGGCGATGGTTAATGATTACTATTAAGTGGGCCGTCAGCCTATTTGCTGCTCCTCAACAATAATAAAAAAGAAAAAACAAGAAAATGTAAATGAGTATTCACCTCGTTTCCCGTACAACACGGCGAGGTTGTTGAGTGTGGCTGCGACAGCGGGGTGGTTCTCCCCGAGAGTCTTCTCGCGGATAGACAACGCGTCGTTCAAGAGGTTCGCCGCCTCCTTGTATTTATTCTGGTCCCTGAATACACAACAATTATTTTTTTATATGGGCCGTATACATAACCTTGTTATTTTCCTAGGGAGTCATAAAAGGTGTCTAATGGATTACCTGTTTTACTAGTTTACAAACGGTATATTAAGGTTCAAGTCATCATCAGTATTCTAGCTATTTTCTTGTGTCTTCTTGGTCAAGATAGGTTGAGACATCCACACAGAAAACATCTTTCCTTGTATTTAACAGTGAACCAAGAGTCTCAAAATGCAGTTTGCATGCAAGCTGCGGATAGTAATCTCAGTGCGCAGGATTGCTCGTGCTTTTCTTCGTCTTCATCATCAGCCAATTTCCTTCCACTGCTGGACGCAGGTGTCACCAAGTCTGCGCCACAAATCCCTGGTTTTTCCCATCCAGCGCCGACCATAAACCTTGCGCAGGTCTCACGAAAGACATGACCGGTATACTGCCACTTAAGCTTGCATATTTTGTGAGCCTTGTCGGTCAATTCACCTTCGGAACTTGGCTCTATCTTGGGTAAAGGGACTGTCAACACAAACATACCTACTAAAACCACACTGATGTTCCTTAAAATATCTGGAGTGATATCAGTCTGTTGGCAGCCAACAACTTAACCTAGTCTTTAATTATACAAACATTACCTGTAGACCAAGGCCAATATGTTGAGCATGGTGGCAACATCTGGATGATCATGCCCAGACGTCTTCTCCAGGTCCTCAAGAGCCTGCTTGCATAACGGCACTGCCACCTCGTACCTGCCCTGGGAGGCGTACTGGATGACCAGGTTGTGTAGTGTGCGGAGCCTCGCGGGGATTTCGTAGCCCGCGTTCACTTGCTGCGCGAACTGTAGTGGCGGAGTGGGGGACATAGCTGCTGGAATTATATTTCTCAGTTTTATTTGATAATCTCCTAATACTGGAGCGAGGCTTCCCCCCAAAGGCGGAATATCCCGCCATGCTTATTCACGCCTGATTGGTGGGTATTCATAGCGGTGATACTCGGTATACAGGTTTCTTCACCGTGGCAATTATATTACAAGCACAATAGGGGACGAAACTGCTTAGACAATATATTTCATCGTGGAATTTGAACTCTTGACTGTTCATAAGAATGTAATGTATGTAAATCATACTAATATTATAAATGTGAAAGTAAGTTTGTTTTTTACGCTTTAACGCGAAAACTACTTAACCGATCATCATGAAACTTTGTACACATATTCTTGGAGGCATTAGAAGTAACATAGGATACTTTTTATTGAAAAAATTTTTTTGTAGAAAATCTAAGATAATAATAATTTCTCATTTTTTTTTTCGATTTAATTTTGCCTGTTAATCGCCCTGCGGAGCGGGAGTTATCGGTTAGTATCGAATAAAAATAAACAGGGCAAACCCCAGCCAGCTAGAGCCAGAACATCTGAATTACAAACCAAAAGACTCATACATAATCGAATTTCCATGATTCTATTTATTTGAAGTTCAATTATAAATGTTTAAGCTGCATTGAGATTAAACATGTTGGAGATGATAATAATAATATGTCTGTAAAATCATCCTTAAAACATTTTGCTTTTATCTATAATCAATACTTACACTTGTTATTTCTGTTGTCCTCGTGGTCATCGTCAGGGAATAACTCAACCATGGGGTCGTCGCGTTTCTTCTCATTTTGCCCGCTGCGGTTGTTCTCTGAATCCTCGTTTATGTCGCTGTCGTATTTGCTGCGAAAGGTAAAAAAGAACATATTATATGAAACACAGCAACGTGACAGTGAAATCTTGCCCTATAACTCAGAAAAATATTCAAGGTAATCGTAGTCAGCTAATCGTTGTTTACTATTAGACCAGGGTCGATAATATTTGAAACAAAAAAAAAATAACAGTATGATGAAACCCGAAATAAACCATTTTTTTACCCTTATCGAAGGAAGGAAATCGAGATAAACTTCCCGAACTCGGATTGCCCGTAATTTATTTTTCCTTTCATTTTTATCATATTCCCCTCCTTTTATAATGGGTTTCATCCTACTGTTATTTTATTTCACTTTTTACCATTTTTGAAGGCTTCGGCCCTGGTCTATATTGTAAGTAGCCCGATTCAAGTTTATGCCACAAATCCCGGTTCCTTGATTTTCCGCATCCAACCCGAAGTAGCAACCTTTAGCTGGTCATCAACCTGATACGATGGGGTTGCCTGGATGAGATCGTTTTAAGCGATAAGAACGCTCATTGTTCTATAGTTTCTAAATTTTTACTTATTTATCTCTAAATTATAATGTATTTTTGGTCAAACAATAGAGTTTTCATTCATTCAACCCATCGGGGGCTGGGGCCGTCCTACACTAAGTTCATCAAGACGCAGCCCCCACTCCAGAACTCGTTGGCTCCATCGCCCATCTTCGTGAACGGTGAACTGCCACTTGCATATTTTGCTTCACTTCAGTATGTTATGTCGTTTCTACTACGGATTTCTTAATTTCGGATTTTGTCCTTAATAGATATACATTTTCAACTTGTATTTTTGTATATTAATATACAAAAATACAAGTTGAAAATGGATTTACTAAAAAAATTGGACATGGTGCCCAGCATATCTTAATTTTTTTGGTATATCCATATGTATGACCGATAATATGTAAT
This sequence comes from Malacosoma neustria, assembly GCA_963693495.1. Taxonomy (NCBI): domain Eukaryota; kingdom Metazoa; phylum Arthropoda; class Insecta; order Lepidoptera; family Lasiocampidae; genus Malacosoma; species Malacosoma neustria. The sequence continues at coordinate 2,560,047 of OY856385.1, forward strand.
GCAGCCGGATTCTATGCTGAAACGACGATGATAATGGTGGTTACCGTATAGATGCCATGAAGTCAAGGTGCTTGTTCTCCTCCTCGAGTTGGGCGACACGCTGCTCGGAGGCCTGCAAGTGCTGCTGAGCGGCCGCCAGCTCGTCGCGCAGCCACGCGTTCTCCTGGCACAGCCGTCGCACCTGTGTGCGCAGCTTCTGCTTCTCGGCCTCAACGGATTGTAAGTGGGAAGCTAACGCCATCATCACCTGAAAAGATTTAAATTATCGATATATTTGCAATGCTATATGGACACAACTTACAATTAGAGCTACTTTTCCATCACTAGTGCCGGTAAAAAAAATATATTGCATCGAATTTCTTCTGGGCTAGAACTAACTACAGGCACTATTGTGATAAATGTCTCCAGTTAACAATGACCATCATATTGACCATGTCAAGTCTGAACCATTGAAAATCTTACTCAAAAACTGCCATTATCCCTAATATTAAACGATTTTACAGTTTCTTTTCTATGTAACACAGGTCAGAGGTAATTGCTTGGGTGTGACCTAAATTGAACTACAGCCGGCGAGTCCTTAAAGCATTCAAGGAAAATAGGCCGTTGGATGCCTAAAGCAGTCTCCCTTTGAATACACGTGTTCATTTTACGATGTATTCATGGTGATTTAATATCTACAAATCTGTTCTACGAAGCATATGAATCTGAATTCATTTATGATTATTAATTTTCAATATTCCGTATTTCTAATTTTCTTCCCTACATTAAACTTTAAAATTTAATACTGTTTTACATTATCTATATTTAACTGATATTAAAATGTAAGTGGATATAAATATTCCAATATAAACCATTGTCTATATGTTAATAAATAATTTTTAAACCCTACTTCCCTACGAACATGAGACGTTTTTTATCTGTACAGAGGCGGAGCAAGAATATTGACCCCGCCGCTTGTCGTAAAAGGCGACAACCCTAGTCAGGTAGTAAGGGCTCAAAGGCGGCACGAATTGCAACCAGCCCTGATCTCTAAATACGCCGCCAAAATAACCTTGTGTTTTGTTTCGGCATAAATTATCCAGGTTGCCGTTCCTCTGCACGGACGGCAGTGTGCTGGCGATGCCCCTGGCGTCGCAAGCATCCATAGACGTTGCTAACTGCTTACTATTAAATGGGGTGTCCAGCCTGTTTGCCGTTCTGCAGCAATGAAAAAGATCATAAGTGAAAACTGAAGCTTAAATGCATAAATTTTCAAGTTATTATATATTCAGATTTTTGTTAACTCAATATGTTAAATCGCGAATGTTATGGCTCGCGATAGTAAAGAGAGGACAGAGGGGTAGTTTTAAACACTATTCGAATTTTATACTTTCAGTTTGTAATCCAACACTATGAACATTAGATAAGACCCGTCTTTATGTATATCTTATTTACGCGCTATCCATGTCCACTGTCAGTAGCCACAAACCGCGATTCTACATGTGCAACACGTGACCGGAAATCGAGCCTTTTCAGGAAGTCAATGAGTGTTTGCTTTGAGGTTAGACTAAGAAAATCAAATGTTGATTTCCAAAAAACACAATTTATAAAAAAAAATACCGAGCAAAGCTCGGTCATCCGGATATTAGTTGTGTGATAGGTGCAGGGTGGCCGGGCGGGCGTTTAATATTTACTTTAAATAAAAGACTTGAAAGCAGACTGTAACTTAGATGGCAACAAGAGAAAGTCCTTAACGTCTATTATATTTATGGCTTGGACACCTAACAAGTCCATCTAATTTTTTTTAATCTAAACTTGAAGACTAAAGCTAGAATTGTTTAGTTTTAACGTGTAAGCTTTAAATATTGTTTATGTGAAAATCAAAGCGTCATTCAATTTCATACATTTTTAATTTAATTCGATAATGGTATTTAAACACATTTGTATTCAATTCCCATTTGATAGGGTGTAGGGTCGCAAATCCTGGATGGCGACCACCTCTGGTCTCTAAATATACCGCCATAATAACCTTGTGTTGTGTTCCGTAAGTAATGCAGTAAATAAGTCATCCTGGTCCTAGTCCCAACGTTTAGCGGTGCCCCTAGCGTCGCATACATCCATAAGCGACGATAACTGCTTAGTATTAAGTGGGCCGCCAGCCTGTCTACAGTTCTGTAGCATAAAAAGCTATATGGTTAAAATAAATAACTAACCTGAGCTTCCCCAAGCCCCAGCTCGATGGCGTCGATACTCTTGCGCACTAGCGAAGCTTTTTCGTGTTCGTGGTCCGTGTTGGCGGCCAAGCCGGCCAGCAGTTGTGTGTGCTCGGCTCTGAGGGCCTCGAGGCCGGCGGCGACGGTGCGCGCCCCAGCCACCATCTCCTCCTGCGTCATCGCCGTCATCCTGCCAAGGGATTCGATCTTCTTGCTGCAACAAGCAAATAGGAAACATTTAAACAATGTGGAAGAACGCCTATAAGGCGCAGAGTAAATTGAAGACTGGGGTTTTAGTACACGGAATTTCAGTCAATTTTATCTATCTATATAGAATTTTATCTATATAGAACGGGATTATACTAATATTAACTTATGATTAATTTTATTCACTTAAATCTGGATATCTCGTGGATTTCTATGATGGTACTGAACTAGACACTATGTGACGCACCTTCCTGCCGCTATCCCACGTTATATTTATATAGTGTCTGCAAAATGTGTTCTCTTTTTTCACTCTTCTGTTACCCGTCATCTCATCATTCACACCTTTTTTCACTATAATTGAGGAGCTGGGGAACAAAAGCGGACTTGTCCAATTTTTATGTTTATTTTTTTATTTTTTTGGGCTCCATGAGTGCATATCTATCGACTCATGAAATATTGTCAATCAAAAGCGGTCCGATCCTATAGAAAATATTTTTAAATATGCAGTTTCAATCAGAAACGGACTTGTCCTGTTGCTAATTGAACTTTTTCCTCATTCAAAATCGAAGGAGAATTGTTGTTAGTATTAAATGTCAAACGAAACCGGACATGTTCTTAAAAATCATGTAACTAACAATACAGTTAGTTATTTTGCTCTACTGTAAAATTTAATTAATGGGACAGCTCCTCAATTATAGTCTTTTACGAAATCCATAAATATTTTCTTTGGTGTACTCCGCGTTTTGCATCCGTTCACTTTCATTACTTATCACACGGCATTCTTTCCTTCGCATTATATGGTTCCTAACATACATTAAGATACCATTAGTATAGACCAACGAGCAAAAATTATCTTAGTAATGTAAAGAATCCGAAGAATAGTAATCTAACAGATCATTGATTGAACAATTTAAAAAAGTCTTATATCCAAAGATCTAAGTTAAAAATAAAAACTCAAAGATTTCGTCACGTAGTCAATATCCTCTAAAGGAAATCATTCGCTTTTACGAGCTATATTTAAATAAGGCGCATTAAGCGTTTAGTTTTTAGTTGTAACTATAGGTATGCAGGCACTTTTGGCGTTCCACGGCAACCGCTGTATTAATAATGACAAATACGAGCCAAATATTTTTTTAGCTTTGCATACAATTATTGAAAACTATATTTATAATTTTCTACTTGAAAAATAGAGTCACCAAAGGAAGGGAGTAAAAAATTTACAAAAATAGCCTTATTATCTTTGTCTTTATGTAAAAGCTTAAACGACCCAGAGAATGGCATTTCACCTGCATTACAAATCAAGTCAATGAATGTACTTCCAGCCTTGAAGTGATGAATCATACAAGTAGTATTTACTTCGCCGAATACTTAAGTCATTATCAGATTAAGTTCCACGAAAGTTTAATGTTCTTAATAATTATATTATTTTCTTTTAAAAAACCTTTCTTAATTGAATCAAACATGAAACACGATTTTTTTACGAATACTAATTTTATATACTTTAAAAACTTGTTAACACCACCAAGTACCAATACATTAAATAAATGATAGAGGTTTCGGTTTGCTTTATTTCCAACCAATTCATATTTAATATATGAAAGTAAACCTGTTTGTTACATTTTCACTTCTAAACAGCTGAACCAATTTTGATGAGTTTCAGTATAGAGATAGATTGGGCCTTGGAGAAGGACTTATGCTATTTTTTTAAATTTATATGGCAGAACGTTTACCGGGTCAACTAATAGGAAATAAAATTAACAATAATAAAAAAGTTATCGTATCGTAATCAACAAATCTCCGCATTTCAATTATCCATAATTCTGTTTAAGGGAACCTCACATAATTTTCAGTTAATAGAGATATCATAGAGAAAATAATTTTATGTGCGAAAACCTCATTTGAATTTGGTGTACTCTACAATTTTTTGGTACTATAAACAATGTACACAAAACTGAAAACACGGCAAATAATTTTTTTTTTATGTTTTGATATTTGAAAAGTGTTTGAAGATTTATTTTCATAAATAAATATGGGGAAATTCACACAACGCCATCTAATCCCAAAGTAGCACCTGTGTTACGGGTATTAGATAACTAATTTACTATGTATATATACTTTTCTTTTATAAATAAATACATATTATAGATAAAACACCCACTCATAACACGCGTGTGTTATGCCGCGGAGGTCGCCAAAGAGGTTTAATATAACAAAATAAGGGCAATCACTAAATACTAAAAGGTAATAGCGGAAGCAAACACGCCCGTCTCGTATATCACTGGTATGCTAATGTGAACTGGAATATATGGATGTAGTTATTGCGAAAGGCTTGGGGTACGCCCATATCGGACACTGTTACTGTGAGAGCTATATTCGAACCCATCCCTAAACGTACTACTGTATACCAATGTTCTGTTTGTTAGTAACTAGCTAACCGGGCAAACATTGGTCTCCCATATATTAAACAAAAACGTTTTATAGTGGGTCGAATTCTCATCCGTTGTTGGGAGATTTAATAGTATTAATACAATCCGAACGAATGCTATATTTCCTATATAAATAAATACATTAACTGAAAAAACAAATGAAAAGGAAACCAGCTGATGCGCAAAATCGTGATTAGTACTCCATACTCGTAAGAGGATTAAAAGCAACTCTGTGAAACCATACATGAACGTTAAGCTACCCACAAGGCTTAGATAATAGGTATCAGAAAACTTGTGTTCATTTGTTTCCAAAAATATTAACTTAAGAATTATATTATGGTATTGCATATGTACTTGCTCACTAATTATTATAAATATGTATGAGTATATATGGAGCATTGCTTACAAAGGGACAGGGAAAGGCTAGAAGCGTTTGAGATGTGCTATTGGAGAAGAACGCTGAGGAGAAGCTGGACGGATAAAAAGACCAAGGAGGAAGTGAAAAAAGAAGAAAGAAAGAAAAGAATAAATGTTATATAGAAGTCCTAAATTGGACCTATCTCAGCATTATGCTGGTTTTACACATAAACCAGCGTTGTTCTTCCGACAGGCTCAAAGAGCGAAGTTATCGACATGAAGTACATCGACATATTATTATCAAGACACAAGGTAGAAAAAAAAACAGAACATCAGTTCAAAGTGGCAAACTAGCATTACTCAAAACTATTATAAATATATTTACTCCAAACATTAATAAAGACAATAATAATTAAAAAAAGGGCTGAATATGGCGAAAAATAAAAGGAACATCTTGGGAATTATTGAGGACAGAAGAGGACAGATGCTGGGACACTTGATACGACACGACGATCTAATCAAAACCATCATAAAATAGAGAATTGAAGGAAAGCGGAAGAAAGGGAGACCAAGAAGGACATTTGTGAAGCAAGTAAAGGAAATATTGGATAACGTGTCATATCAAGAGGTCAAGGAGAAGGCACTTTGTAAAGAGGACTGGAAAACGCTTCATCGATAAGAGCGGTAGCTCTTAAATAAATGATAACATACCGTGTCACAAGTCACACAGCACCATCTAGTTCCAAAAATGAGTAGCAGAATACTTGTTTGTAAATAAATATTACACAACCGATCAGACTCGGCATCTGCGCAGGAGTTTCGCTGTACGAAATCAGTTGTGCTACGAACGTCGTCAGACAAATGAAACCTAAACGTCTTAGACGATTTGCACGTAAGAAAGAACTCACTTTATGAGAGATTTTAATAAAAATTTGATTACATCCTACAACTAAAAGGCAAAACGCATCGTAATAGACATATTGGATAAAATATATATAAGATAATTTATTTGGGGTGTTCGATTTGAATCAAAACAATATATCGTTGCTCTGAAAACCAAAGAAACGACATTTAAAGTTTATTATTTAAATCTACAATATTTTTCATAACCTCACATTACAATTACAATACAAACTGTTTTATTCACCGCCATGACATCACGCGCACAACGCCATCTATTGGTAGGTATGAAACATTGTCGGTACATTGTCGTTGCTTCACCCATCAGTTTTCAGGATTAAAGAAATATATTTTCTTTACATATATATTAATCGACATAAAACATCAAGTTACAGTATCGGATGAGATCATAAATTTTTTCCATAACTTTTCCAAATGACCGAAAGCTACACATGAATCTGGGATAGAACGATGCTGCAGTAAAATTACTTTCAAAATTAAAAGTTACATTAACACGGGGTAGATTATAGCAACATGTACTAATAATTAAAAATCTAATCACCGTGTAGTCATCAATTCGCGAAAATATTTAAAAACATACGCTGCATCACCAAATAGTAAACATAAATGTAATATAGGTTAGTATACATTGATTCAATGAGGTTTCTAGCACTTCCTTCCAGTGCCATTGTTACATTAAAATTCAAGACTCGTTACGTAACCGTAAATAGTTATACTTTACGGGTTTTTAGATTGAAATGATAAATAATTCATTTTTAGAAGTAGAAAAAAATAATTGGAAGAAATAAAACAAATTTATAAAATTTACGTCATCATCTATAATTCTATATGAACAAAATGATAGAGCACGGTAAAACTACTGGATAGATTTCAATTACATTTTCTGTTTAATTTCTTAGACACTTGGCCCTTATTTAAAAAAAAAATATTGCGATATCTTCATTTAATATAAAGTTATTGAAGTTTTAAGAAACAACGATTATTATAAGCACTACGTGTTCAGTGATGTGTGTTTTCTTGCCGCGGAGAAGTGCGGCAAGCGGTGTAGCACTCATGCGTAAGAGAGGAGAAATCTCTTAAACCTCTGCATCATTACGAAAGCAACGCGGACGAAGTCGCGGGTATCAGCAAGTATTAAATAATAACAGAAAAAAATTTAAAAAAAAACGATACTGGCCTGGGCCATGGTATCAACAGGAGAGTTGTTCCTCGATCTAGTTGATAGGAAAACAGCAATGTTTTTAATGTATAGTCTTACAAAGTCTCATACACCCGACTTCCCTAGGGTTGAGGACACTCGCAAACGAGTTTTCCTCGAAAAAAATAAATAACTACGATACATGGCGGATTTCCATAGACGACAGTAACTGCTTACTAAGTGGGCCGTCAGCCTACTTGCTGCTGTTCCTCAGCAATAAAAAACACGAAGTCTTAAAATTTTGAACTGAATATATAAAAAATCATTTTACATTCAGTGCAATGATCTTAATACGAGGCAACAATGTAAACAACAATTCTCAAACATTTTAGAATAATGGCATAATAAATTTTTACAAATAATATCATATAGACTTTCCCGTTTGAAATATAAACTTTAAAACTAAACCAATCCGATTTTTACAGTCCTCGTACCGTGAAATATATTTATTACTATATTTTATTAATACAATCTCAGCCAGCAACACGTCAGGCACAGTGAATGCAACAATTTTCTTCAGTTCTTAGTGCAATAACCCCGACTGTAGGTAAAAATTTACAACGCTTTGGTCGTGTGGCTTTGTCCAACGCAATTTCATTCGTAGTCGACGTCTTAAAGAGGACATATTGAACACTTACTATTTGATTGTTAATTTGTTATTTGATAATTAATATTGATAACTCCTTGTATAGATTTAAATGAATAAAAATATAAAATTATATATCAATTTATTTACGAGATTATGCAAGTATCAATAGAATAAATGTCTAATGTCATGTATAAATAAATATCCATAACACAAGAGCTCTGCTTTAACTTTGGAATTATATTGGCGCTGTGTAAATTGTCCCAATTATATTTATACTAGCTGACCCGGCAAACGTTGTTCTGCCATATAAATAATAAAATGTCAAAAAATAAAAAAAAATTTTTTGGGGGTGGGTCACCCCTAACATTTAGGGGGATGAAAAATAGATGTTGGCCGATTCTCATAGATACCGGATAAGCACAAAAAATCACTAACTCAATTTAGTTATCTGCCTACTGCCTACCCCCTAAGAACGATGGCGTGATTATTTATAGCCTATGACCATTTCTAGGTTATCATCTATCACCATACCAAATTTCATCAAAATCCATTCAGCCGTTTAGGCGTGAAAGAGGAACAGACAGACAGACAGACAGACAGACAGAGTTACTTTCGCATTTATAATATTATATAGTATGGATATTTAATATAATGGACTGAATGGACTCCTGCGATCCTATCCACTATTTGCCTTAGTTTGTGGTGAATATTTTTCGAGATATTTCGACTGCCCAAATTGCCCCTATGCTCTTCTAGCCCCGCTCTACCCTATATCAAATTATTCAATTATGTATTGTAAACGCTACAAAAACGAAAGACATTTATGTAAAACGATGCTATTGTGCAAGATTCCGACCTCCTTTAAAATTGGAATCAACTGTTCTCGAATTTTGCACTACTATGTAATTTAATTAACGGAAAACAGCGGAGAAATTAATGAAATGAGAACAAAGTGTAATAGAAGGTGCCCGTTTGCAGTCAAATGATTAAGACAGTCAAGAATATTCTAAAATGGAATACTTATTAGGGGCCGTCCATAAATTACGTCGCACGAATTTTAGGACTTTATAACCCCTCCTCCCGTCCTTGTCACAGTTTGCCGCTCTTGAAGTAGAATGTTGTTGCGTGAGAGAAATTTTCATAGCACTAAAGTGTTAATTAATAAATATAGATAGAGTTCGTAAATTTTTAGTTTTTTATTCACATATAAATTTCACATTTTAGTATTTTAAATCTTAACATGTGATGTCACAAAGCTTTTAACCCCACTGCCCCTTATCACATTCCGGTGATATCTCCCCGTGACCCCGTTAACGTGTGACGTAATTTATGGATGACCCCCTAAAGCTCCTTAACCCCATATGAAATTGCATTTGCAAGAAGTGGAGCAGTTAATCGTCTTTTACAGCTCCCTAAACAGATGACGAAGGCTATCCAAGTATAGGGCTAACTATATTCATTTCTGACACCAAGAGCACCTCTTTTTTGTATATTCCGGTGAAACCCGCTCTACGGTTTCATGCCAGATCCGGGGGAAGCCCGCACAAGTCTAACTCTGCCTCATGTTATACTACGCTATACTGTAATTTGCATAAGCAAAATCAACCTGTTCTACTATAAAATATATTATTATATATACATAAAACGTAATCATGTTTACAGAAGAACGGTTATCTAACCAAATCTAAATAGACCGGCCTTGAGGTATAAGCAGTTAAGTAGAACAAGTTGCGCAAACGAACGCGTAACTTTACTTGTGGAATCCCACATGATTTGCCCTAAAAGCCCTTCAAGGATTCACACACACTACATCCAACAATATAAATATGTATACATATTGACTACAACATTCAGCAAGAGTATTTTTGGTTTGAGCATTAGAATATATTACCATCTTCCAACTTATACATATAAAGTCGGCTCAATCTTTAAATGCCTTCAAAATTAAAGTTAATATATTTTAAATAAATAAGACTTATGCAATTAATAACTATTTCAATAACAATTTTAGTAATGTAATTGACGGTTGACCGAGAAATTACTATTTATTCAATAAATAACAGTAGTTATTCAGTAAATAAGTAACAATTATCAAATAAATATATGCCATACCTCAAAAGGGTCTATGTATAATGTATTATAATATATAAGCATGAATAAATTGATTATTCTTGGAGGTTAGTCCTAAAACCTTATGTTAAATGCGTACGTAAGTATAATTGTGTAATAATCGCTAAGCGTAAACAAAAAATGTGTATTTAACAATCCATTGACGACCTCCGTGGTGTAATGGTTGATGTACTTCGGCACGCTTGCAGAGGTCACGGATGCGATTCCCGTCCAGCGTCTGAGTGTTAGTGTATTTATTTACAAAAGTATATATCGCATGCTTAATCATAAACTGACCGATTACGATTTAGGTCTAAAGTGAGTTAATATAACGGACAGCATTGTATCGACGCCCTCTATCGGCCAAACTAAGATTTATTTCGATATCTCTTTCCCACACTGAGTTACCACTATTTAGTTATAAGTCAATATATGGGATAAGTAGTAAATGACAAAACGTTTTTTGCGATTTCCCAAAAAACAGGTTTTTTGAGTTAGGTCAGTTTATGATTAAGCATGCGATATGTAGTAAATTAGTTGTCTAGTACCCATAACAGAACTGTTATTCTACTTACTTTAGGACTAGATGGCATTGTGTGATATGTCCAAATGTTTAATTGTGCTCAAGGACGGAAAATACATTTATTTCGAACATTAGAGTAATAAAAGAACATTTATATCCTGATTAAATAAATTAATAGCTATAGATTTGAGTTTACGCTACAACATTTGGGCGCCATTTTAAATCGTTTAATTCTTGCGATATCTGAGAGAGCGATCTTGATATCTCAAAAAATGATAGCCATATTCGATAAACAGTTCTTGTATTTTTCAGTGAAGAAAATCTGACCTAATTACCGTCTCGCGTCTGGATGTTTATTTATAATATGTATTTATTTACCAAAAAAAGTATATATGTAGTTTAACAATTGTCTAGTACCCATAAAACAAGTGCTTTGCTACATACTTATTACTTTGGGACTTGATGGCGCCGTATTAATTGTGCCAATATGTTTATTTATTTATTCTTGTTTTATTATACTATATTGAAAACAATAACTCAATTAAGCAACTAAACCGTACAAACAAATATGTAGTATATTTTTAAATTGTTCAACAGTATTTTTTATAATCTTAGATATTTCAGAATGGTGTTTGTTGGGCTATTCCTTTTTTTTCTTTTTAGTCGTTTAATATAATTCTTAAATTAAAACGGTTTATATCATTTTATTTCCCGTGAAAAATGTTATGCCTATAAGTGCCTATGGTCTCTTCTGATATGAAATCTTTTATACCTTATCCGTTTTACCAAAAAATAAAATGTAAACAAATCGTAAAAAGGGTTTTTTTGGATGTCGATTTTACAATAATCAATATGATATAAAAATTATCATAGCAACTTTTAATTATTTATTAGAAATATCTCCTATATTCTTATTTTTTTATATTACTATTTCTTACTTTTAGAAAAAAAAACATAAAATAATTTTATTTTTACAATTATGAATGATAAATATAATGCATATAAAATTTACACATTTACAACATTAATTGTAATAACTAACTTACATTATAAAGAACCTAAAAAGACAATGTTTCCAAACCTCTTACTGGTTTTATATGCTGATATTAAGTGTACTGTTCAACGTACTACATATTGTCGATTGGAAGGAGTGTTTTAGTATTACGGTCGGATTATACCCGCCATGTTGTTTTTATTCTAGCTTTGTTTGAGAAACATTGGTTTGTTTGTTTACATTTTATTTTATGGTAAAATGGATAGAGTATAGTGTTAATTCGTGTAATGCACGTGATATAAGCTGTAATCTATTGTACATATAATACATTTTATAAATATGAAATAACATTCGATTTGGATTAATCCGATTAATTTATTATCCAAGTTCCTGTACCCCTATGGGACAGCAGCGTGTTGGCGGTGCCCACAAACCACAAACATTCATAGGCGACCGTAACTGCTTACTGTTAAGTGGGCCGTCAACCAAGTGAGCCTATCAGCTGTTCCTCAGCGATAAAAAAAATCGTTAAAAATGTGATTAAGGATGTGCTACATTTTAAAATATAAAAATAAAAATAGCGAATGATTTTCAAATGAAAATAATAATGAAAAGAAAAGTTCACATATTGCTACCTAGAGATTTCATTTCGCGGTTTCTTCTCTTGTTGGTGATTCTCTTTTCGGTAATAGTGGTACATTTTTGACTATTTTATATTCAAATAAGTTAAGTGGAAGAAACTGCGTAAAGCGATAAGACCGCCTAATGTTTACAATATTCTGTCACTACTTGCATTATATTATTATGTTAAGTTGGTGACAATAAAGCCCTATCTATCTAAATCTCTAAACTTTTAATATCCGAGGTGTCGACAAAATGGGGGATAGGAAACGGATGGGGTGAAAGGAATTAAAAGAAACCGGACAGCAAAATAAGAATGAAAAGTACCATGAAAATAGAGACAAGGAATTGATCGTAAAATGGAGAGAACAAATTGATTAGAAAATACGCACGAAGAACACATAGCAGTAGTATTAACTTTTATAGCAACTCTTCCTAGCGAAGTGGTAACCAAAGCAAACATTAAAGTAGAGATAGTACAACGTATATTTTTTTATATTTGTATATTTTTTTATTGCTGTAGGACGGCCCGCTTAGAATTTAGCAGTTACCGTCGCCTATGAGTGTTTGGAACGCCAGTGGCATCACGAACACGCTGTTGTCCCATAAGGGTACAGGAACTTGGGTCACTAATGCCGGAACACAACACAAGGTTATTATGGCGGCATACTTAAAACCAAAGGTGGTCGCCATCCAGACGGGCTTGAGGCCCTACCACGTAGCTAGGGTGGGTTGTTTTGTCGCCTTTTACGACAGGCCGACCCCGGCCGCAGAGGTTAGTATTCTTTCTCCGCCCCTGCACGGATACAAGACATATAAATATATGTAGACAAGGTGACTTTATATAATTATCTAGGCAAAGACCTTCTAACATTACATAGTAAACCAGGAAATTACCACTTCAAAAGTGGTTTTATTATACTAAGTATAAAAACATTTAGCATATAGGTTCTAACACTTTCTAAATATAACTATCACGAACTGTTTAAATTGATTTATGGTTTTAGATTCATTGCTTTAAAATAAAATCATAATAAAATTATAAATGAGAAAGTAAGTTTGTTTGTTCCGCTTTCACGTGAAAACTACTTAACCGATCATCATGAAACTTTGTACACATATTCTTGGAGGTATTAGAAGTAACATAGGATACTTTTATTGAAATATTTTTACGAAGATATTTATTGGTTATAATAACCTTTCTCATTTTTTTTCGATTTAATTTTGCCTGTTAAACGCTCAGCGGAGCGGGCGTGATCGGCTAGCAATTTATAATAAATATCCGGATGACCGAGCTTTTCTCGGTATTTTTTTTATAAATTGTGTTTTTTTGGAAATTAACAATTGATTTTCTTAGTCTAACCTCAGAGCAAACACTCATTGACTTCGTGTTACTTAACAACGCCATCTGCTGGAATAGCTTTAGTGTTGTTGTGTCGTTAAAGCAATTTAAAAAAAAATAGTATTATTATTCGCCGATAGATGTCAGGAAGAGTCATTTTTCAGTTTAAATTGGGACTAATCAAACGCCACCTTTTGACATTTTCTAGAAATGATTCCAAGTTAGATCGATTTATCGCCCCCGAAACCCCCCGTATACTAAATTTCACGAAAATTGTTGGGGCCGATTCCGACATTCCAATTATATATATACAAGAATTGCTCGTTTAAAGATATAAGATAAGATTAAGTCATTTAAAGTTCTAACTGTTTTCAGGGAAGAGAATATTCATCGATCGAAACCATGGCTATCCCGCACCCACCTTCGGGCACGTAACTGGCAACGTGGGGCGCATAAAATACCCGTTACCCTGGCAACCAAGGGCGACAACCCTCCAATAATGTTTCTACAGGGATGTTACGTAGGGCGAAGTTAAAATTTAAGTAAATAAGATTATTTTTCATTTATGAAACTTGTTGTAAATATAAGCTTTCCCTAGGATGCTCGAGATACAGTGATCGACATCTTTCTGCGACTGGCACCTGCATCTTTCCCCACATGCTAAAAAAGTACACTCTTAGTATATTTGATTTAATATAAATTAAAATATTATTCGTTTTTCTCGATAGTTACGCGCCTCAGGGAACGCTTCGTGTACTTTTTTAAATATATACACATCAAAAAAGTCTAAGCAACATGCATGATATTACAAATTTACCATATATACTAATTAATTTCTAAGTCTTTACTCACTCAAAGCGCGTAGGTATGTATACTTTTTTGTTATTGATAACATACTGGCTGGTTGTAAAAAAAAATTTCGATTATGTTTTGTTTTTTTCATAAAATTAAATGAAAGGGAATTTGTATGAATATCAGTGCGTTTTTATTGCTACGTTTAGTCTTGATTTTATAATTTTACCAACCATTTAAATAAAGTTAGCGACAAAATTGAATTGTTAGATATTCTTTACGTCATTGCGTTCAGGAAGTTCATCCATACAGCGGCTCATCCACCATCCTAAAATTTAAATTAGTACATGTTGCTTAGACTTTTTTGATGTGTGTATAATTAAAAATTACATATTGCACACATGTTGGAAACTTTATGTTACAACCAAAAGACACTGTTTTGTCTATGATCTAAGAATTAACATAGATAATTATCTCGCGATTTTATTGTACTTTACTTACACAAGTACTAAACACGCCTTCATACCTGTGTACGTACGTATTGTACGCGAAGATGATGATACTGCAATACATCAGTGAATCGACGTGTAAACATATTTCTCGTTATTATACTTAATGCGTCGTAATTTTCCTTTACTTGCTAAGTTATTTTTTTTTTTGTAGCGGACCCGGGCACCGAAGCGGAAGTTTGGGATGATGAGATAATGATGGGTTGGACTGGGATTTATCCCAGTTCCAACCCATCATTATCTCATCATCACATCTCTCATCTATCCCATCATTATTGGCGTTAAAACGCCAAGATAATGATGATGATGAGGGCAATATTTTGTTAATGCTGCTCACATAAAACAATTGAATTTGTTTTAAATTACGCCTTTTTTTGAAAAAAAAAAATAAAAGCTTAGAAATGATTTTCAATAAATTTAAATTATAAATAGTGATTAACAAAAAAAACTCCGGCAGTGTTATTATTAATTTAACGCCATCTTCTGGTAGTGTTATTAATTAAACTCCAGATGGCGTTTCGGCAGAATGTTGAATTTTTTTTATTGTTCAAAGTGCGTAAAAATCGAGTCCGAAAATTACGTTACATACAGGTAAAGGTTAATATAAAGCGTGTAAAAAAGAGCAGTCAACGTCCAGCGGTGTTCCCAGGCGCGGTCACCCATCCAAGTACTGACCGCGCCCGACGCTACTTAACTTCGGTGATAGGACAACAACCGGTCCGAAAATTCATTAATCCTTAGGATCCTGGTAAGGATAATGAAACAAACTATACAAATTATTGTCATCGGTTCTTCATAAGTGTGCAAAGTTTCAAATCAATCCGTCGTTTTGAAAGGGGTAAAAATTATGTTCAAAGATTCCGTTACATAGATACATACCAAGCTAATAAAAGCGTGTTAAAGAGACTTCTTTGTGAATTCTTAACGAAATAAATCAGTCAGATCTTCACTTAGAAAATAACCTATCAGTCACTATTAATGTACCATAGCCTGAATTTAAAACTAAAGGTGCCTCAGAAATTGTCTAATTGCCAGACTGAGAGGACGTGGGTTCAGTCATAATCACCAGCAGATGAAGAATGTGGACTTTTTACAAGTTTCAACTTTTAAGGGGTCAACAGGATTCCTATTATTTGCGGCAATTTGATGATAATATTTTATATAACAAACTTTATTAGAATATTGCTATTATTAAAAAAATATATTCTTTCAGACAGTTCCCTGAACTATGTGAAAGATACGTATATTTTACACGAACACATATTCAAGCGCACACACACATCCGAAATATTCACCCAAACCTGAAAAAAAACGGTTTATAATTCATACAAATACTACCTAGTCAGGTCATAAATTCTGTCACATGTTTAATGTAAAATAATTGTAACAAGTTTATTAATTATGTAACCATTCATATACCAAAATGAACTTAACAAAACATAGATTCTTATGACATTAAAGTTTATTCAAAAGGACCTCCGTGATTTTGAATACAAGCCTTCAATCTGCGCGGCCAGTTGTCTATCGCAGCACGAACGAGGTCCATGTCAATATCGGCGGCTGCCTTAATCAAGGATGTCTTGAGTGACTCCAAATTGGGATGAGGCTTTGAGCACGCCTTTTCCTCCAAGTGTTGCCATATCTTGTAATCTAACGGATTCAAATCTGGACTGGAGGAGGGCCAGTCTTCGTGCCGGATGAAGTCGATTTCACGCGCCGCCAGCCAGTCTTGTGTGCTCTTCGCTCTATGAGCTGGCGCCGAATCTTGTTGGAATACCCAGTGCCTGTTATTGAACATGGTATGAGAAACAGATTCCACAAGGTTCGTCAGGACTGTATTTTGATACACAACAGCATTCGTTTTTACACCTTTCTCACAAAAATGTACCTCTGTTAAGCCCCAATAAGAAACTCCCAACCATACCATGAGCGAGGATGGAAAATGACCTCGTTGGACACGCGGAATACGGTTGCTCGCTTCTTCACTACTGTGTGCGTACACCTTATCATTTTGTTTGTTGTAGCTCTCTTCTACGGTAAACATTTTTTCATCCGAAAAAAGAATTTCCCGATATTTTTTTCCCGCGTACCGCTTCAACAAAGCGCGGCATCTCTTCAGTCTCAGGTCCATTAGACGAGCATTCAAACGATGTCCTGTTTTTCTTCGATATGCCCGAAGCCCTAAGTCTTCATTTAACATCCTTTTCACCGTGGTTCTGCTTAACCCCATCTGAAGGGCCAACAGTTTCTGCTTACGTTTGGGATTTCTTTGAATTCGTGCCTTCACAGCTTTTATCACTGCTGGAGTCCTAACAGACCGAGGGCGACCACTTCTTGACCTGTCATCTACACTAGAGTCTTCATTGTATCGTTTGATGGTACGATAAACGAATCTTTTGGTACTATTCAAATTTTTCAGTATGTTAAAAATTTGAATTGGCGCGTAACCGCAACGATGCAACGCAATAACTGCAACACGGTCTTCTTTAAGCGTCCACTCCATATTTAAAAATGAGTAAAATTCTAAAAGTTATACATTTTTATTTTCATGAACAATTCGAAATTCGAATTCAATAAACTTTTTTGTGGCCAGCATTCTAAAAGAAAAGTTTTTACTGTGTGACAATACTTATGACCTGACTAGGTATATACGTATATTTTACACGAACACACATTCCAGCGCACACACACATCCGAAATATTCACCCAAACCTGAAAAAAAAGGTTTATAATTCATACAAATACTATATCCTGCATGGAGTATAAATCCAGAGACACAACCGTGCATGTAAACTTACGTACCGTGTCGACAAAGTTAAAAAATAATCAATCGATTGCAAATGCTCTATACTATCATCTATACAATTCATATAACTTGCGATGATGGTGAAATAACTAGAAGCTGTGCATGAAATCCCTCACGGCTAGTATAAAGTGAACTCATATACCGTAAAATCCTTTTTATCCCCGAGGAATACTTTAATTTCAAACTTTAGCAGCTGCAATAAATCCCGGTGCTATAAAAGCGACATGAGCCGAACGGGTCGGGGTGGTTCCAGACATGAGCCTTGTAAAATAAAAAAGGTAAAAGGCACTACGTTGGAAAACTGCCAAGAGAATCACGCCCGTGTCGTGTTATCCAGGATATATTTGTTTTACAGATGGAAACTTGGGGTGGAATAAATCCAAATAGATTTTACAACCAAATGTGAAACACAACACAAGGTTATTATGGCGGCATACTCAAGACCAAAGGTGGTCGCCATCCAGACGGGCTTGGGACCCAACCACATAGCTAGGGTGGCTTGCTTTGTCGTCTTTTACGACAGGCCGACCCCGGCCGCAGAGATTAGTATTCTTTCTCTAAAAACTAATAACAGATTGGGGAACTATCAAAAAATAATGTTATTTGTAAATATGTATTATTCCCTAATAGTTCTCCTTTAGGTATCAGAATTTCCTGCTACTTCTGTTTCGTCCCTGTTGCATTGATTCTATCTGGAAGCCCGGGGTTCGCTGTTGACTATTATATTCGAAACCAACGATGAGACTGTGCATCGGTACCTTATTTCTTATTATCTTTGTACATTAGAGGGCATAATACTTTAATTTGGTTATTTACATCGCTACTGCAGTTCCTTATAACCCCGAAATGGAATATCGCACATACCTTTTCGCATTAGCCTTAAACGATTTCATATGAAGGAAATGTAATAAGAATCAAGTTTTGTTATTTTATATGTAAAATGACTATTTAATTTTCAGGCCGAATATCATCACATTAAAATATATCTTCCTCTTTAGTCTTTAAAACTTTAAACTCCATGTTGCCATTCGAAAATCATCCTTATTGCTCAGACGCGCGCATCCTCGTTAGTGCAGTTTTTTTTTGTGGTTTTATCTTCATTGTTTTAGTGGAAAAGCAAACCGCCACCCCTCCGTTACGAAGTGCTCTTGAAACGTGCCAAGGATGAAGGGAGCTTTAATTACGAAAAGATGATTGCAAACCCAACATGTAATAAAGTACATTATGACTAAAGAGTAAACTGGTAAAGGCTCGCTAAAGAAAGATTATTTGAATGATGAGGTCGGGGATTTTTTCTATATCTAACAATCATCCTCTTATCACCCTTCAGAGTTTTAAATTTATAATGTTTTTCTAACAATTAGGTTATAACTATATTTTTAATCTAATTTATACCTTTTTGGTTATTTTACATTTATATATGGCATGCTTAATCATAAACTGACCGATTACGATTTAGGTCTAAAGTGAGTTAATATAACGGGCAGCATTGTATCGACGCCCTCTATCGGTCAAACTAAGATTTATTTCCATATCTCCTTCCCACGCTGAGTTACCACTATTTAATTATAAGTCAATATATGGGGTAAGTAGTAAATGACAAAACGTTTTTTGCGATTTCCAAAAAAACAGGTTTTTTGAGTTAGGTCAGTTTATGATTAAGCATGCGATATGTCTTTCAATGTAGGAGGTAGGGTACTAAGACATATTTCATACTTGAATAAAAATTTGTATCATTTTGCGACACAATTCAACGCGGGCTTTGTACAATCATATATAATAACTAGCTGACCCGGCAAACGTTGTTCTGCCATATAAATAATAATGTCATAAAATTTAAAAAAAAATTTGGGGGTGGGTCACCCCTAACATTTAGGGGGATGAAAAATAGATGTTGGCCGATTCTCATAGATACCGGATAAGCACAAAAAATTTCATCAAAATCGGTCAAGCCGTTTCGGAGGAGTATGGCAACGAAAACTGTGACACGAGAATTTTATATATTAGATGATATCAGCCCATACCGCCCCACTTTTGGGCTCGGGTCTCCCCATACAGAGAACGGACAGTAAGCCCGCCACGCTTGTCCAAGGCGTATCAACAGGTTACACATACCGGTTTTGAGTTGCAGTTTTCCTCACGTTTTCTTCACCCTCTACATTTGGCGAGAAAAACTACGCGTTGCATGCCACCGTGGGATTCGAACCCAGCACTTCTAGATTGATCTCCAAGTGAAAACTACCCTTGAACTCATATACCAACAATATTTTATTTTAACTAATCGGATTTCTAATTCTATTCAGATCTGTGGTCCCAGCTCAAGGAAGGATGGTACTTTAATTTTCTATCGAGTTGTATTGACGACAAGTGGATTAATCCTTTTTCTCAATCACATTTGCAGCAATGGAAGGATATCCTCAGAATACTCACTTTAATCATACTTTTAATATTATAAATGTGAAATTAAGTTTGTTTGCTACGCTTTCACGCGAAAACTATTTAACCGATCATCATGAAACTTTATACACATATTCTTGGACGTATTAGAAGTAGGTAACATAGGATACTTTTTATTGAATAAAAAAATTTACGAAGATTAACCCTTTCTCATTTTTTATTTATTTAATTTTGCCTGTTAACGCCCAGTGGCGCGGGCGTGATCGGCTAGTGTTAAATAATCGCAAGCATATATTTCAAACATTTATTACATTTGTTAACCAATTTCATTAGTGGTTGATAAACATGTGGGAAGCTAATGCAATTACACCTCGATGCTGAACAAAGAACAAAGCCTAGGCCCAATCGATCTGTCTAGACTCGAGCCCTCGAACAGTCACACAGCACATTTAAAATTTCACCGTATTTTTTTAGTTGTTTTATAGATGGTACTGTCTGCTCTGCGTTGCGGGATGAATAAATGTCACTATTTCTGGACTTTTTTTATTGCTGTTGGACAGCACACAGACTGACAGCTCATTTATAATCTAGCATTTACCGTCACCTATGGGCGTTTGCAACGTCAGCGGCATCGCCAACACGCTGCTGTCCCATAAGGGTACAGGAACTTGGGTCACTAACGCCGGAATACAACACAAGATTATTATGGCGGCATACTTAAGACCTAAGGTGGTCGCCATCCAGACGGGCTTGGGGCTCTACCACGTAGCTAGGGTGGATTGTTTTGTCGCCTTTTAGGACAGGCCAACCCCGGCTGCAGAGGTCAGTATTCTTTCTCCGCCCCTGCACGGATAGAAAATTAAAATTTACTATTAAAATCCTAATAAAAATTCAATAATATCTACATGTTATATGTAGATATTACTGAATATCCCTATGAAACAGTAGCGTGTTTGCGTTGCCCCTAGTGTCGTTGCAAACATCCGTAGGCGACGATAACTGCTTACTATTAAGTGGGTCGCCAGCATGTCTGCTGTTTCTCAGAAATAAAAAATATATAAACGGTGTTCAAAATTAAAAACAAAACTTTAAAAAAAATTTAAATATGGAACATTTTTGTATAAAGTAAAATAATGTGAATCACTAATGTGTAATACTGGTCTGAAAGCGGACCCCGAGCACCAAACGCAAGTTTGGGTTGCAACCCAGATTTAACGCTAAGACGATGATGACTATACTGAATTTCACCATATCATAATTATTCACGAGCTCGATTCCCGTCTCGCCTCTAGGTGGAATAATTTACAAAAGAAAAATATTAGTTATCTAGTACGTATCCATAACACAAGTGCTATACTACTTAGTTTGGGACTAGATAGCGTTGTGTTACAATATATTTATTAGTTCTGATTATCGAAACAAACTTATTGTTATTGCCTACCCGAGTTCGGCATGGTAAACCGCTTTATTTCTCAATGTCATGGCGTTCGCCAGATCCTAGGGACACATTGTTTTTCCGTTGTCCGATCTCACAATTTCATTCATTAGAAGCTAATAAAATATATTTACACTTATTTGCCGAACTGCCTTTAGACCTTTTAATAAAAGGTAAGTAAAGTGAAAAGAGGGTCGACGTAGGCGTATACCTTGTTGCGATTCAATACATTCAATGGCGCCGCTTCGTACCGATAAAGGTCAAGGATACCTTCCAGGACTCATTGATCTGAACATTGCAAATATTCACAAAATAGGAAAATTCCTTAGAGAACATTTTACGCCTGTTCAGAATACAATAAGGTTCATTGTTTTAAAATAGTAGCTGGACATATCTAAAACATCAATATTATTTGAGAAATAAGGTTTGGATGTAACTAATTAAAAATGAGTAATTGACAAAAACAAGAACAATTCTTAATTAAAATAACAAAGGAACAAAACAATTTACAGTCTGTCGGTTTTATAATGGCGCAATCCCTAATGTTTTTGTTGCTACCGAATTCTTGCAACATCGTAGCGACGGAATTAGGGGATCCAAACATTATACTGTATTTAAAGCCCCTTTTCAACCCAAACAAGGCTCGAGCTTTCTCGAGATTATATTCTAATTGTTGAATTTTCTTTTCTTTCTTTTGAACATAAAGCTTGTCGACGGTCTCGTTAAAGTCGTAATATTATAACAAGGTTCCATCATAAAGACGATGCTGTTCAGGGCATAGTATATTTAGACGTACAAATTGTGAAGGACATTAACACATTAAACGTCATGGAGGTCATTGGTGACCTCACCTTTTTTACTTGATTCCGCCACGGTGGATCACCGGTGCTCTCAAGTGCTTTTGTTTATTATTCATTACGAACCCCCACGATAGATCCTTATACCCCACGATAGACATTTTGCGTACATATCTTAAAATTCCCAAATTTCAAGAGTAGTTTCTTTTTTTAATTTTCTAGGGTAGGTTTAACGTGTTAATGGCATATATAATAAATGCACTACATAAATGATGAAGAAAATAAAACTCAAATCAATCTGCACAATAACTTCGTTCACAACAAGTAATTGGTATATTCTATTGTCGAAGAAATTAAGATCGGCCATAAAATTACCAAGTCACAGTGACACGAAACATTTCAAACTAATGAGGCAAAAGTTGATTATTATCATGACGCATTGACGAGGTTTATGGTCGAGTGTTAATGTGATTAATTAACTGACAAACTGATTTTTGATTATAAAATAGGACAGATTCGATGTCCCTCCGTCAAATGACATTTCACTAAGTATTCCTGATAAATCCAAGCTGGTAAACTTAATACTCAAGACCTTAATTAGTAACTTAGTTTAAAAAAGCATTTATAAATAGAGAATAAGATTTCAACTTAAATACAAACAATAATGTTGTATTCAATAATTGAACATGTACTAAAGAGGAAAACAAAATTATTTTAAACGCATAGATTGTTCTAAGTAAACCAGTTAAACATGTCTCAGATGAACAAGTCGGGATAGACACAAATAAAAGATATACTCACATTCTGTAAGCGTTGAGAGTCTTCGACATGATACGTTGCTTGCTTCACTAACACATATAATCAATATCACTTCACAATTATTTACTACCACTTATACAAAATATATTCAAAAATATCTATATGTGTTATATTAATAGTGTCCGCTAAAAAACAACATCGTTTTAAGATACACTATTGATATCCATAATGATGAACTTAGAATTAATATTGCAATCGTCGGTCACAAAAGACAGCTAGCTATATAGTAAGCGTTTTTATTTCAATATGTCCTATAACATTCACTTAGAATTCATTTAATTTTAAAAAGAAATATCAGGTCAAAATTGTCTTTACTTAATTTAATTTTTCTAAGCGTTTCATTGCTTTACATCCGAAGTCCTTTCGGAGCCCTTTTAAGTGCTAATTTGCAACCACGAAATATTTTTTATTTATATTTTATTTGTGGTTTATTTGTGGTGGTTAATTAGTTCTTACAGATTCTACTGCCACCTAATTTATTCAACTGAATCATGCTTTCGTCCCCTACCCCTCTCTGCTCTCTGTAAACTGTCAAAAATCCATCTGTTGCTTTTAGCTATTCTTATTTCTCGTCACGGCTATAAAGCATATTTTTATCGTTACTTATTACTGTGCACTTTCTCAATACTGAAAAAAATTATTTACTTAAAAACAAAATTCGAATAAAATAAAATTCTAACGCATCAATATCTAGACTGTTATCAATCTGGGCCTCGGGTCGTTCACGTGTGTTTTTGGCACGAGCACTAAGGAAAAATATATTTGTTGCCAATAGTTGCATAATTCCCAAATAGAAAGAGACAGAGAATGTGCATCTTGTGCAAAACAGAGACGGAAATATAAACTGAAGTGTTGGAAATAGATCAACTCCTACGCAATTACTCGCGACTTCAGTGTCGTTGATCCCTTAGGACCCACGTTTAGGTTTTCTTGTTTTGTTTACGATGTTTAGATTTGAAAACAATTGTGAGGGCGCCTTTATCAGTCACATACATCATCAGAAAATTTTCGTCCTAATGTGAGATTTTTCGTATTCGATTTATCTGTTGAGAATGATTCAACTAATTTTTTTTCACCAAAAAGTATGTGGAGGTTTTTAAATGCACTCATCTAGCACATCTGCACTCAGCTTTAAATAAAAAACGCATTAACCACGGTCGTGTCGTTTAAAAACTACGCCTCAGACAGACGATGCATAGATCATCGACAGATACTCCAATCTCATAACACTCGTAGACATCAATAATTAAAAATAAAATGATTTCCTAAATTCGTTCAAGATTTAGATCGAATTTAACAAAATAAATTACACTGAAGTTAAAGTTATATTAATATCGTATTTGCCAAAGTTGACAGAAAATTTATAAGGTACTATTTTCACATTATTCACAATAACAAAATATGTAGATTATCAAACTGTATGAAATAAAATATATAAAGGCCTTGGAATTATAAATAGAAACATTAATTAATATAAGGAATAATCAATAATCGATATAAAACCAGTAACCGCAATGTTTGGCTGCCTCAAACAACTTATTTTTGTTATAGGGCCTCTTAACTTACGTATTTTTTACATCACATACCTAAAAGTTTTTTAAGTATTTATTTTATTATTATGTAGTTATTCCTGCTATTAACAATTTTTCGATAGTGAATTTACAAATTTTGAATCCCCGATCTTTTTCCGCTGAATCAAAAGACAACAACAGCTTTCAGTGACTACCTATTTACGTAAGTGGCCTTGTGTTCTGATCCCCACAGAGATCAGAAAGATCTATAAATATGATATATGATCTATAAATAATTTGATCTGATTCTGGTGTGTTTGTCCGTCAATTTTTGTAAAGTTACAATGGAAATATTTTGTGTGACTTTGTTGGCATTTTGGTTGCAAATCTAAATTTTTTTACAACTGTGAAAATGTATACCAATGGATCTAATTGTACACGGTTTGGGACTCCATATTCAGTCTCTATTAAGCAATCGAACAATTTCTAAATGCCATCCCCTTGAAAGAAAATAGCTCATTAAAAGATCCGACATTAAAAATTTATTACAATATACTTATTCGGATTTAAAATATAATACAAAAATATATTACTAAACTGATTTATAATTACAACGTTTAATACCTAACAAATAACAAATCTGCGTCAACTCAATCAAATAATCCAATCCGGTTCAGTATAAAGTAGTACCAATAGGAAATGGGTCAACCGTTGTGCTCATTGTGAATTTGTGAGTGCAAATAGTTCTCATTTCGACTGTAATTACGAATGAAGACGTTGTTTGAAAGAACATCAACGGTCGTCCGTAAAAGACCGTTGAGCTAAATTGCACAATTTGTATGCGAACTAACAAGAGCAAATGACTTTAACGGATGAGCGAGTAGATTAAGAATAATGGAAGTACTATAGGGGTTTCAAAATAACGATTCGTCAACGGCTTTATCATTCTAAAAATAGACAATATTCGCTTTGTTCTCTTGTATCAATTCCTTTCTTTACAGGTCACCTTTGCAATCTTTGAATCATTCATGAACATATATATTCTTAAAATATTTATTTTACTTCTAACTGTATTGTTTTTTTTTTTATTGCTGACGAACAACAGACAGGCTGACGACCCACTAGCAGTTAGCCTCGCCTACAGACGTTTCCGACGCTAGAGGCGCCGTCAAAACGCTGTTAAACTTTAAAAATACAGGAAACTAGGTCACTAATGCCGGAACACAACACAAGGTTATTACGCCCTACTACTTAGCTAGGGTTGCTTTGTCGCCTTTTACGACAGGCCGATTAAGGCGCATGAGTAAGTATTCTTACTCCGGCCCTTGCACGGAGAAAAACTACTTTCTTTTGCGGATCATATCGTCTTTGAGATCAACATATTTATTATACCTCTTACTGAATTATTTAATTCAATAGTTATCAATATCAGAAAGTTGAGTGTATACACAGTCTTCAAGATCCACTATATAAAACTTCAAAACAATCTTAGCTATACAATACACTTGGATTTCACAGTGTTTGTCATAAAGCATTAAACTGAGAGCTATCAAAGCGCCGAGTTTGTTTTGAACCCTTAAAATGAAGTAGATGATAAGAAAAGTAAAAGAAAGAAAAACGTCAAAAAATGACGAAACATTTAGTATATAGGAATACATTAAAGGAGGCGTGATAGAGCCCGTACGGTTTTTGTTCACCTGTTACTTTGATTGCTTTAAAATTGAACTCTATATTTCTTAAGTTACAGTTGAATTTAAATCTCAAGTCATTCAAATACAAATAATGCAGTGTATCGACCGAAACTATATTGAGGGGGTAATAAACTGTAATGAAGATAAAGTAAATATTGTGGCATAATATGAAATTTCGTAACGGAAAGTAGTTAATTTATAGCTAAAAATATAACTATGTTCATATTCATATACAATCTTTGAAAATACTGAAAAATATAGATAACATATAGAAAACAGACCAGAATAAGAGTTTTATTATCTTGATTATTATCTTGTAAAGTTTATGTTGCAATTTTTTTTTAATTAGGTAAGGATAATGTTACACCAAACAAGAAAATTAACTACCTGTAAATTAACAATTGATAGGTATTTAAAGAGAATTGGAAGAAAGGTTTTATATTTGAATATATCAAGAAATCTGATTTCTTTTTTGATAGAGAACGAATTATGGTCAAAGATATTGATACAGGAATTGTTTATAGGATATTATTGTCAAGTTGCAGATTTATTATAAAAAAAAACATCATCATCGTAATGTATTCATGTTTTTTATTTTATTAAAATAATATAATATTTCATAGTAAGTAAGATTTTATCCGTGCAGGGGCGGAGAAAGAATACTAACCTCTGCGGCCGGGGTCGGCCTGTCGTAAAAGGCGACAAAACAACCCACCCTAGCTACGTAGTAGGGCCTCAAGCTCGTCTGGATGGCGACCACTTTTGGTCTTAAGTATACCGCCATAATAACCTTGTGTTGTGTTCCGGCATTAGTGACCCAAGTTCCTGTACCGTCAGCCTGTCTGCTGTCCTACAGCATTAAAAAAAAGTAAATTCTAATAAATAAGTAATTCTAATAAAGTGCTGTATTCCGCATAAGTTCTGACATAATTAGTCTATGAATAAAGTATATAGCAAATAACAAATTCATTGTTAGTGAAAACGTAACAAAAGCATTGTAATCGATAAATATACAAGGCCTCGTTTACAATACACGCAATGTATACATGTCCAAAATAGTTAAATAAACGTCATAAGCCCAACACAGGTGACCGACGATAAACCCTAGATATTCACGTGAACTAAAAAGTAATAACAACTAATAAACTAACTAACTAAACACCAAGATACGTGAGAGCACTGACACTAGAAAACGCGGGACGGTCTAGTATTGGACGCGTGAGATTTAAGGAATGCTTATATGAAAGCCGATGCTTGCAGGAGCGGAACGTAGTCCGACCGCTCTTGCAGCCCAATGCGTACTGAAGAACAGACTGAATCGACTAGTGATGGTGAGCTAGTGTGGCGCACGCAGCCCGCCAGATTATCATTATCGATATAGACCCAATAAATTACAAGCTCTGACACTAAATATATTATTTACCTAATTTAAATCCACGTTATCGGTCATCAGATAATATTAAACACATTTTTATAAGCAACTCATAAGAATATATTTTCGATGTAGAAAATAATTAACGTTGCAAGACGAACACGTGGAGTTTCAATTTACTTAGACGTTAAAACATGATTATATAAAAATATAATTAGTTTATAGCAAATTAGTAGCTTAGCTTATATCAATAATGATAAATAATAACAATATCAACTAACTATAGCATAAATCCGAACCCTTCCTATAGTACAAATTATTTATTTTTCCCATCTTGTAACGATCGTTGAAAATATAAAAAAAAACATAGCACTCGACTGTCGATCCATTGGACCGCCCTAGGTTTTCCAATCGAGTTAGAGGGTGGGCAACACCCCTGCCATCCAACCACGTTACCCCTACATTTGTGCAAACATTCATACGCCCTATGGATTGCCAGGGTATGAAAATAAAATCCTTTTCTTTGGAAACCATGTTTCTCAAGATTTGAACATGTATAATAAATAAATATATTGTGACAATGCACACAGCGACATCTAGCCAAAGTGAGCAGTAGAACGCTTGTGTTATGGCTACTAGACAACTGGTATACAACTTTAAGTATTTTTTTTTATTTCTGTCATTAAAAACTGCACGTCCGGATGACAATGTTAGTCTACTGATTGAGCAAAAGCAAGACAACTAACAAATTGACAGAAATTATTTCGTTCGTACTACTACCCCTTCTTGTGAATTGCACACACGAAAACACTGACGCATTGCGGGGTTGGTATGATTCACCGTGTTTACGACTCGAGTATTTTGGATAGGGTGTCGAAATAATAAACAGTCATTGATAACAATATCACGAGGATTGCATGGGAAATCAAATGAGATAAGTTACATAAGGGTAGAGTTTTATACACTATCACTGTAGTGTGTATATATATACATATAGATATATGTATAGAGCTTATTAAAAACAATATAATTCATGGACGGATATGCTAATTAGTAAAATCAATCAATGAGACCTTAGCGCTGAGCAATAATGTTAAATTCGTCAATAAAATGTTGCTAAGATATTTCTCTTACGTATTGATTTACTGTAATGAATTAACTGAATAAATTTTGAATACATAAACGAATTGAAATTTAAACGTGGCCAGACAATTCGGCGTCCCGAACGAAGTATTGATTTACTTGACCTTGCGTTCTTATATAATCTTGAAGGTTTAATACCCACAAGTTGATGCTAAAATTTATTACAGATATCTCTATCATGATCAACAATTTCAAATTGTGAATGTAATGGAAATTGTTTCATTTATATATTACCATCTGACCGACAAATGTTCTAGCATACAAATTTTAAAAAGGGGGTATATGTCTTTCTCAAAGTTCCAATCTATTCTATACCAAATTCATCAAAATTGGTTCAGCGGTTTAGGCGTAAAAACGTAACTTACAGTTACTTTCACGTTTATAATACTAGCTGATACCCCTTCGTCCGCATTGCTTTCGTTATGAGGCAGAGGTAGAAGAGACTTCCCCTCTTCTACGCATGCATGCTACACCGCTTATCCTACTTCTCCGCGGCAAGAAAACACGCTGATTATTAAAACTTTAATACCTTTATATTAAATGAAGTGTCGAAGTGAAGAAATAAAACTTAGAAAATTTAATTGAAATCTATCCAATAGTTTTGCAGACCTCTATCATTTTATTTACTTATATAGATTAGTATAGATTCCTTATTATTATACTTTAAGATTACTTGCAGCGAGGTTATTCATGTTTTCGTCTTAATGATTGTGAGTGACTGAGAAAAAAATTATGGATTTGACAGTTGGTGTTGCTTATTAAATGGCCACCAAAATATTCGTGTCACTATTAATAAAGAACCGCTCAACATGTTTATGCTTTCTTTTGACAAAGAAGAAAATATAAATAAGATCTATGAAATCAGATCTATCCTAGGTTGTAAAGTAGATATACAACCACTGAAAACGAATAAACTTATCCCACAGTGCAAGAGATGTCAAGCTTATGGTCACACTCAGAAATATTGCAACAGGGAACCCAGGTGTGTGAAATGCACAGGAAAACACCTCACTAGAGATTGTAATAAGCCATCCGAAGCGAAACCTAAGTGTATTCACTGTGGCGAACCTCATCCGGCTAGCTATAGAGGATGTGTAGTAGCCAAAGAATTACAAAACTTAAAAAATAAAGTTGCTCATAAAAACGTGTCAGCACCGGCCAGTCAAGTGCGAAGTACGAGCAAGAATAAAATACAAAGAACAAGTCAACCAGTAGACAAAAATGTCTCATATGCACAAATAGCAAAAGGTCCTTTGCAATCACAGCAACAAACAAATAAAATAAGCTCTCACCCAGAAGATAAGCTTAGTCAAATCCTTAATCTTTTAACTACATTCGATGAAAGATTAAGAAAACTAGAATTTAGCACTAAAACAGCTACCTCCGTGCCTAAGAAATGACTCGCTCACTTAAAATCATGGAATGGAATTCAAATGGGCTCCTGAAGCACCAAAGTGAGCTACAAGCAGTCCTAAATATAAATAATATTGAAGTGTGCCTCATATCCGAATCACACTTCACTAGAGAATCCCACATCCAGATAAAAGGTTACAAAATTTACCATGCATTACACCCTAATAATACTGCGAGGGGTGGTAGTGCAGTTATCATAAAAGAAAACCTTTACCATTATGAGTTGTTTAAACATGAAGAACCAAATATACAAGCTGTAGGTATTTGTGTTGAGACTAAAAGCTTTCCTATTACTATATCAGCTATATACTGTCCACCAAAGTATAATTTAAAAGCTGAGCAATATAGACGCTTACTCAATAATCTTGGGACTAGATTCATACTAGGAGGTGATTTCAATGCCAAAAACACTTATTGGGGATCTAGACTAACCACGACTAAAGGAAAAGATTTGCTTCAAGCTATTAGAGATTTAAAATGTAATACAATATCGACTGGTAAGCCCACATACTGGCCCACCGATCCGCAAAAAATTCCAGACCTAATAGATTTTTTTATCTATAAAAATATATCATCGAATTTCCTCCACATTGAGGAAGGGTATGATATGAATTCAGACCACTCGCCAATACTATTAACTTTTTGTGAAAGTCTTCTACAGAAAGAAAGCTACCCTACCCTAACAAACATAAATACGGACTGGGAGAGTTTCAAATTAGATTTAGACTCTATTATCGATCTAAAAGTCTCCCTTAAAAACCCGCAACAAATAGACACTGACTTGGAGAAATTCATAAAAAATATTCAACAGTGTGCCTGGAAAAATACTCCTAGTCTTAAAAGAAAAAACAGAACTAATGTATACCCACGAAAAATCAAGTATCTAATAGCAAAAAAAAGAAAACAGAGACGTAAATGGCAGTGTACTCGTCATCCTCAAGATAAAACACTACTAAATAATTTAACCAAAAAGCTTAAAAGAGAAATTCAGAAATTTCAAGATCAGAATTTAAATACTTATCTTAGTCAGCTCACCAGTGATCGAACTACTGAATACTCACTGTGGAAAACGACAAAGAACCTTAAAAAGCCAATAATGCATATCCCTCCCATTAGAGAGATCAATGGGCGGTGGGCAATAAGTAACGAACAGAAGGCAAACAGGTTTGCACAGCATTTAGAGAATATCTTTCAACCAAACGAAGGAAACGAAGAAGACCTTACGCCAAATGAATTGTCTCAAGATGAATTAGAAATAAAACTGGTAACTCCGCGAGAAGTACAGCGTGAGATCAAACATCTGAAGCTAAAGAAATCTCCTGGCTACGATCTCATTACTGGGGAAGTTCTTCAAAAACTTCCACGTAAAGCCATAGTTAAACTCACCACACTAATCAATGCAATGTTTAGACTTAAGCACGTGCCCGACATGTGGAAAGTTGCCGAAGTCATAATGATACCAAAGCCTGGTAAACCACCTCAAGAAACCACATCATATAGGCCGATATCTCTTTTGCCAATTATGTCAAAATTATTTGAAAAATTGCTCCTGAGACGATTGAAGCCCATCATTGAGAGCAGAAATTTAATTCCTGACCATCAGTTTGGATTCAGGGAAAAACATTCTACAATAGATCAAGTTCATAGAATAACCAACATAATAGAAAAAGCACTAGAAGAAAAGAAAGTTTCTACAACAGTTTTCTTAGACGTAGCACAAGCATTTGATAAGGTTTGGCACGCTGGGCTTATACATAAGATAAGAAATATACTTCCTAATCAGTTTGCAGATATTTTAGAGTCTTATCTTACCCAAAGAACCTTTAGAATAAGACAAGAAGATGCATTCTCAGAGATTAAGGAAATAAAAGCTGGAGTGCCACAAGGAAGTGTACTTGGTCCGGTCCTGTACCTATTGTATACCTCTGATATTCCAGAGCTAGAAAACAGTACCATTGCAACATTTGCTGATGACACAGCTATAATGGCAACTGGGGTAACTCAAAAAGAAGCAGTAGAAAAGGTGCAAGTAGCCATCAATACCATAAACGATTGGACGAAAAAATGGCGAGTGAAACTTAATGAATCTAAATCGGTTCATATAGATTTTACAAATAAGAGATTTATTTATCACCCAGTGTACATAAACGGCCAAGTGATATCATATGAAAATACAGCTAAATATCTAGGCATAACACTAGACGCAAAGCTTCGCTGGAAGGCCCATGTCAAAAAGAAACGCAATGAATTAGAGCTTCGCTACAAGAAAATGTACTGGCTGCTAGGGAAGCATTCCACGCTGTCAGTACACAACAAAATACTAATATATAAACAAGTTCTCATGCCCATATGGACTTACGGTATACAGCTGTGGGGCTGTACCAAAGAAAGCAATATTCAAATAATTCAACGTTTCCAAAATAAAGTGCTCAGGGGTATTGTCAATGCACCCTGGTATATTAGAAATGACGACCTCCATCGGGACCTTAAAGTGGAACTCGTCGCCAACGTTATTAAAAGGTACGCCGAAGCTCATGAACAAAGGCTTCATCACCATGTGAACGTCGAGGCCATCCAACTCCTCGACACCACGGACATAGTGAGAAGACTAAGAAGGAAAAAACCTTTTGAGTTAGTTTAGTGCAGTGCTAGTGTAATGTAGTGAAACAGGTACTACTACAAAGAACACAAGAACAAAGTGACTTCCCCTTAATAGAGACATTAAGAAAAGTGTTATTGGACACATTCTTAGTAAAGTCTATTTAGCAAATTAAGTTAAATTTATATTACTAATTAGTCTACGTATAAGGCTAGATTGTAATTTCAAATGAGTTACCAAAAGGTAGATCATTTTCAAGAAAAAAAAAAAAAAAAAAACTATTATATCAAAACGTTGCAACTGAAGCGTGGCGACTGGGTGAGTAAAATAGGGAGAGAATTATGACATTCTACTGATCAGCAACAATAGGATCACTGCCAACATACTGCTGCAACTAAAAGTGCTTAAGAGTTTTAAAAATTATAAAGAACAACAATTCACGCAGCTATAGTTCAGTTCTATACGTAAGTGGCTCGTAAGATCGTATCTGTAATTTTGCCCTCACTGTTTGATTTTCAAATAGTTAAGATATCTCTGGTGTGTATCAAGTGTCCGTCAATTGTGAATGCAAAAATTTTGGGACAAGGCTTTTCATGTAATGTAAAGAACTGTATTTTTAGAAGAAAAAGAATATAATCCCTTTCATTTCTTCATTAGCGTTTTCATAATCTCAAGGATAGTGTAAAATAAACGCATACAAAGAAAGCAATTTAAGAATGTAATGCAAATATACAAACAAAATTAGATGCATTTACATGCATTAGAAATATTTTATATGCAGTATTTAATTAACATTGAACCTGTCAGCGGTACAATAAAAATTTTTTAATACATTTCATAAGTAATGTATTTGTAAAAATTTCTTCAACCTACAGTAACCGCTATATGTAATCAGATCAAAGGGTCTTTTCAAGATTACAAAAGATGTATTTTTAAAGAAAAAAAAGTAGGTTAAATTGTCAATGAAAATATTGGCAAATGTTAAAAAATGAATTATGAAAATAACTTAAAATCAGTTTTTTTTTATAAATTCGTCAGTAAAGATACAGCATATATCGCTTTGCACAATACATTTGAGTTATGAAAAACTAAGTAAATAATCATGTACATAATAAGTCATTATTATATATTTTTTTATTATATTCATATTTATATAATATGACTTTTGAATGTTTAACAACACGGCTGGTATGGTGGCTACGAAAACGATAACATATTACTCGTGTATCCAGTGCGTGAGTTCAATCTACATAGGTCATATTTGTTTGATATGAATTTGCAGTTTTACCTTTGTTCTAACTTGAAAAAGCCTTCCAATGTAGGTTTTCATCTAGTGCGTGGTAATACAGACCTTTATAAAAAAAAATTAAACTGAACAGCCAGTTCTATATTTAGATGTTTATAAATCTAAATATATAATTATAAAGCTATTCAAAACAATTTATGTCAAATCACAAGTTTAATCAAAGCTTCCAAAGAATAAACTACTTAGTATAAATAGTACACATATATCAGTTGTTTAGTACCTATAACACAAGATCTTTGCTACTTTAGGATTATGTACCTTGGCGCTGTGTGGATTATCCCTGTACATTTAATAGGAAAACTAATTGAAATCAAAGTCCATAAAAAATGTTTAATACACATAAAATTGACCATCATAAATTGTACGTATTTAAAAAATAAAGAAAGTCTTAATTATGAGCGAATAAACTGCAATAAAATACATCTGACTGGACATTTGGGACGGACAGAACTGAACATGCGTCAAACAAAAACATTATGAGCCACATTTCTTTATATTCAGTTTAAGATTGGTAAACGAAGAATGTAAAAAGATCCCAGCAAGTATTTGGGACTTAATTTCGTCTATCTGGTATATTTTGGTAAACAATGAAGGTCTGCGTGAAGGTTTTTCTTTCAAAGTTGGATCATAACGGCATTCACACATGCTTGCTTGGCTCAAGGATTCGAGTCTCGAGGATCCCGCGTCTGAGTGTTTATGTATAATATGTATGTACAAATATATAAGTGGTAATCAGTAGTCCGATTCCCACAACACAAGAGTTCTGTTGGTTATATTGGGACTAGTTGGCACTGTGTGAATTGTCACATTATGTTAGTTTTAAAAACTCTATTTAGCTAAAGGAACTCTTTTCCACGAATGTGTACCGAAGTAAACTATAACCACATTTTTCGACTTTATACATAAAAGTAGTTAGTAGCTTTGCGTGTAACCGAGATTTTCCGCTTGAAAGATGATAAAAGGTGAACGACCTGGAGCTACCATCGAAGTACTCAAAAAGCTCATTCAATTTGACAATTCTATTTGTAATTGAAAAATCAGTTGACATGAGAAACGGGTAATTATAAAAAAAACTGGGTCGAGATTGGAAAATAGAAATTCATGTGCCAAATAATCGAATATAAATCTCGCTCTGTTTTGATAAACAAAAAAAGCTGTTATACCCACAATGCTAGTGAGATTAAAGCCAGAAAATTCGAAAGTATTAATATAATACAAAAAAAAATTGTGTATTATCGTGTCTAATATCTCAATTAAATTCTTGTGATATCAATCTACAATGAAACTATGAAAACTCTCACTAAAATCAAATGCTTATCAAACGAAAGCAAAATAGAAAGCTCTACAAATTATTGATAGTTGAAATTAGTTTTCAAGATAAGTTATGCAACAAAAAAAATCGCCTTAGAGAAATATAATGAGTTACAAGCAACTTGATGACGCTTTCACTACTTCGATGTGTAAGCCAAGGTAGAAATAATCGGATGCAAGATCGATTACAGATAATAGTATGAATGTAATAATTAAGACAAAGAAGACATTTTACACATTTGGTCTATGCCGCCATAATAACCTTGTGTCGTGTTCCGGCATTAGTGACTTCAAGTTCCTGTACCCTTATGGGACAGCAGCGTGTTCGCGATGCCACTGTGGCGTTGCAAACACCCATAGGCGACGGTAACTGCTAAATTCTAAGTGGGCCGTCAGCCTCTCTGCTGTCCTACAGCAATAAAAATAATCATACATAACATATAATCACGCCTCTTTCCCGTAGGGGTAGGCAGAGACCACTTCTTTCCACTTGCTACGATCCTTACATATTTGTTTCGATTCGTCCACTTTCATTATTCCCTACATACATGCCCTTCGGTTTAGGGTACTCTTGACTTGGCCTTTTTTCAAGACGTCCCTGATCTAGTCTCGAA
Organism: Malacosoma neustria; assembly: GCA_963693495.1. Taxonomy (NCBI): domain Eukaryota; kingdom Metazoa; phylum Arthropoda; class Insecta; order Lepidoptera; family Lasiocampidae; genus Malacosoma; species Malacosoma neustria. The sequence goes on from OY856385.1 coordinate 2,596,041, forward strand.
ACGTCCGCCTAGGTCTACCCCTTCCAACACTTCCATTCACACTCGCCTTATACACTTTTTTCGTCAATCGTTCTTCATTCATTCTCTCGACATGGCCAAACCATCTCAGCATACCTTTCTCAATTTTTGTCACTACATCTTCTTTCAGACCACAACGTTTCCTTATCTCACTATTTCTTATCCTGTCACTCAGTTTAACTCTTATCATACTTCTTAACGCTCTCATCTCAACTGCATAAAAATATAACACGCGACTTACGCGTTAAAATAAAAATGTACCAATAACAACAGACCAAAAATAAATAAATATATAGGGACATTTCACACAATGCCATCTTAGCCCCAAACTAAGTTGCATAGCACTTGTGTTATGGATAGTAGACAACTTATATATGTGTGATGTATTTATTATACATAAAAACTCAGACGCTGGACGGGAATCGAACCCGGGACCTCCGTAAGCGTACCGACGTGCGTTAGCCGTTACGTCAGGTCGTCAAGTTTATGTATAAATAACAATTCGCGTTTGAAAGGAACGATAAAAATGAAATCAATACTGAAACAAAAATAGGACTCATTTTATTTAAAGATAATAATCATGTACCGAGGGGTAACTTCGTGATGAAACCTGATGAGACCCAAGTCCAACGGTGGGACGGTATGAACGATTATTATATGACTTTTTTACCCTATTTTATACAATCGCCTATGGATATTTTTTTTATTTCTTTAGACCAGCAGACAGGCTAACGGCCCATTTAGAATTTAGCAGTTTAGCAGGTACAAGAACTTGGTCAATAATGCCGGAACACAACACAGTTATTATGGCGGCATACTTAAGACCAAGTAAGTCGCCATCCAGACGGGCTCGGGGCCCTAGCACATAGCTAGGGTGGGTTGTTTTGTCGCCTTTCAGATGTCATTATTTTTATCCACCCCTGCACGGATAAAAATGAGCAACGTCTCATGAAACCTGGGTCACTAATGCTGGAACATAAAGTTATTGTAGCGGCATATTTAGACTACTGCCATCTAGCTGGGGTTGTTTTGCTGTATTTCCCGACAAGCTCGCAGGAGTCAGTATTCTTCCGCCCCTGCACGGAGAAAACTTTTCCTTGGACAAGTGTGGTCGGTATACCGTCCACACCCTATAAATAGAAGAATAGTCCAGTCTATCAGTGAAAGCTGTTATTAAATGTGTTAGAGTCGCTCAACATTAATTTGTAAAATCTAGATAAACTGACGTGTACATATAAATGTATGTGCACGTATAAGGAAAAACCAGTTGGCTCAATGCGAGTTGAATTGAAACAGATGTTTATTAGATTAAGTGAATATAGCTGTATTTGGTGAGAAGGCTGTTTATTGACAAGGTTCTAAAGATAAATGATATCGTTTAAAGATGTATAGGGAGATAGTGGAATACTATTTTTAGCAGAACAATTATATTTTGCAAACGGTTACCTTCTCATCATCAGCATTCATCCGTTACTATAACAGTCTACTTCAAATTTACGTATAGAGACGAATTTTGGGCACAATCGTACGTTGAATATTAGGCCCTCATCTCTGTAGTGTACGTTCATGATTCGAGTTTCAGAAACGATGTTAAGACACCTGTTCTCGATGTAACGAATTGGTTTTCAAAAAATAGCCGAAACATTTATTACATAATGCATACATTTCATGTATCGCTTTAAACTTATAAATCGACAATTGTTATGGAATTTAAGCTTCTGCCTCTCGTACTGTGTATTTCTTGGAATGCTAATGGAAACATATCCATACTACGCGACCCGTTCATGTGGGGCGGGGGGAGGGGGAGGTCTTCAAAATACCACGATTGATCACAGGGGGGCTTTAGATTTTCGTCACGTAGTCGATGTCCTCTAGAGGAAATCTTTTTCGAGCTAGATTCAAATATGATGAGCAATGTTTAGCCCTTTATGAATTCTTGTGAAGTGTCTTCTCATATACTACGGAACGGATGGGATGAAGAGGAATAAAAAAATTGTCAAAAATAGATCAGGTGTTATTGGTTCCCATTCCCTAAGCTAGTTAAATATGATTGCAAATTATGGAACTTGGAAATATTCAGAATATCTTAAGATCTCCCTTTATATACAAAATGTCCAGGAAAGTAAGTAAAATGGTAATTCAGAAGAAAGAATAGAAATCTCCAAAGAACAAAATTTAACCTCCAAACAAATTTCTAAAGCGATGTGTTTGATTGACGAAGCTATGGAAATTTTTTTAAAAAACGATCCTGACAGCGGAAGGACTTTAAAAGTGTAAAAAGGCGGTAGCTACGAATATCAATTGCTACAAGGAAATTTATCTTACGTTGAAAAAAAAAGCTATTCAACAAACATTGGACCAATTTTTTGTGAAAGAAAGCCGACCTACGACAACAGCCACTATGGACTCATCAGACAGTGATTAATTTTAACTTTCATAAATTAATGTAGTTTATTTTGTTTAATTGAATACGTTTTTTGTATATTATTTTTGTTTGAAAAATTTTACTTTGTTCAATTTTATTTTTAAAAGGTAGTATTTTCGTATGCCTGGAACCTATCTTCGATCATTAAATGGTTTGCTATAGAAAATCTATTTTCACATTGCGTCGTTTCAATTTACGTCATGTTTTTTGGAACGTATCCCCGACGCAAAGCGAGGTGTAGTTGCTTCACTTTAAAAAAAAAGTTTGCTAAAATTAATTTCAATGAAATGTGGGAAATTTATTTTTTGAATAAGTTTAAGACTCTAAGGTGTACAAAAAAATATGAAAGCTTATACGGCCAACTATTAAGAAAAAAAACGTGTATAATACAAATTTTAAAATGGTATAATTCCCTTTTTTATGGAATGTACAAAAAAAGTTATTGCTTTTAATGTGCAGAAGGGGTAAATAGGACTAAATAGAATTTACAAACACTGATCGTTTCTTGTCTAAAAATGTACTAAAACATACACAGGTTTCTAAAAAAACAACTGACACCCTGTATAATACGCAAGTATGCAGTTATATCGTAAAATTATAGGAAGTCATAACCCCTGATGGAATATTAAAAGGTTGTTTATTAAGTTAGCAGTCGTCGACTGGGATGGGAGCCAGACGGAAATTGGCGAATTGACCTACTTGCCGCAGATGGAGGGTCGATCCAGATAGGGAACAAACTCAGCATTCCTCAATGTGATAATATATTTGAGTACTGAGTTTTTCAAATGATCCTTTAAATAATTTAAGACAATAACTTGAAGCGACTATAGTCGCTGTGAATCTATCTTTAAATTAGCTGAAATTAATACTGAGCCTTGTTAAGTAAATTAATTTAGAATAACTGTTAGAAAACCTATTCGTGGTGTCTACTTGAACAACGCAGTCATAGAGCTCTTTGCTGTATGGTATATGTCTTTGTATTACATACACTTGCTATGTCATTACATAGGCTGGCTAGGTTGACAACAACATTTTGTTATAATATGATTTTGTTCGCATTATATAATTATATATTTGTGTTATCCTGTAAATACATCCAGTGCAAACATAGTTTTGTTTTATATGTGCTTCTTTCAACTAAGGTAAAGTTGTCATTTCAAATTAACCACTAGTCTACAGCAAAACATTAATAACCGAGTAAAATTCAGTTCTTTCGTCTAACGCTATTTATAAGCGTTTAAAGTGTTTCAGCGAGACATCGGCCATGACCGGCGGAGCGCCCGGCTGTCTCGCAATGACTCATAGCATCACTGCGGTGTAACCGATCGATTGCATCTATGGAATTTGCAACAGCGCTCTTATTTCTCATGCACAAAACTGTAACATCCTCACGTTCGATACAATGTGAAATTAATCATTAAATTTCTTAGAATACTTGCAATTCTTCGAGCTTCTACATACATTGACACTTACGAAGGCAATCGTTAATACATTCGAATTAAATTTGTCTCGACGTGATACACATTTGGTACGGTCGAAAACGAACATGTAAATTTACTTTAAAATAATGTGGTTACAAAACGAAAACGAAACGAAAAAAGAGAAAAGAAAAGAAAACAAAACGAAGACCAATGGAAATGATAGAAATAAGATTCGATGGATACAGGACGAAAGATAGACCAAAGATGGACGACTGCGTAAAATATGATATGATGAAAAAGGGTGTGAATGTTGAGATGATGAGTAACACAAGAGAGTGGTAAGTGAGAACATATTGTGCCGACCCCATAATGTGAGGTAAGGGCAGGTAGAAGAGAACGAATAAAGAGCTCTGACAATGAAAAACACAATAATTAGAACTACATTGCTTCTTCAATTCAATCGAATCAAAATGAAAGCCAAATCGATGCTAAAATCGATTCCATTCTAATCCATGTGTCGGTGCACAATGTCTGCAATCACGTCCAATGAATTAAGTGCCTAATAGAAAACTAATAACATTGAAAGCAACGTACAAATTATTAGAGAAATCCCATTAATTTTGACCCCACAGGGCGCCGGATGAGCTTTACGACTCAATTCAGACATTCATTATAGAAATTACTACATTAAAGTTAATCTTTTATTAGAAAAGGCAATTATCGTAATTCCATTGTCTGAGGAACGATGTTAAAGAAATAAAAATTGATCATAACGGTATGACAATGTAATAACAAAAGGGATTGTTGTAGTTTAGATGGCGTAGTGTATTTAGCAAACATCTAAAAAAATTATTATTCTCTAGGCCGCATTTGCCTGGTTAGTTTGGGAACAGCAAACAGACTGACGGTCCACTTAATAGTAAGCACTTACCGTCGCATATGAATGTTTGCGACGCTAGGTTCAACGCCAACACGCTGCTGTCCACATAGGGGTACTGAAACCTGGGTCAGTAATGCTGGAACACTACACAAGGTTAATATGGCAACATACTTATAGACCAAGGGTGGTTGCTATACAAATGGGCTTGAGGCCCTATCACGTACCTAGGGTTGTTTTGTCGTCTTTTACGACAGGCCGACCCCAACCACAGAGGTAAGTATTCTTATTCCGCCCCTGCACGGAGAAATATAAAAGCTGATGAATCATTACAATAACATAGTTACTGTAACAAAAGCTTCATTAAGAAATATATTCTCTCTCAGCCTCTCCCTACACATCGTATAGTGTGATGACTCAAGAGTATAGCCTTCACATAAAGAAATAATTGAATTAGAAGCCTGCTACGGCGAAATTGAGGTCAGCCTTTGAGGACCTTTATATTTCATATGCGGCTATTACTTTCCTTTCAATATTAATATCATTCAATGATATTTTTTAATCCCTGACATTATCAAGTGGGTTGATATATACCTAGTCAGGTCATAAGTATTGTCACACAGTAAAAACTTTTCTTTTAGAATGCTGGCCACAAAAAAGTTTATTGAATTAGAATTTCGAATTGTTCATGAAAATAAAAATGTATAACTTTTAGAATTTTACTCATTTTTAAATATGGAGTGGACGCTTAAAGAAGACCGTGTTGCAGTTATTGCGTTGCATCATTGCGGTTACGCGCCAATTCAAATTTTTAACATACTGAAAAATTTGAATATTACCAAAAGATTCGTTTATCGTACCATCAAACGATACAATGAAGACTCTAGTGTAGATGACAGGTCAAGAAGTGGTCGCCCTCGGTCTGTTAGGACTCCAGCAGTGATAAAAGCTGTGAAGGCACGAATTCAAAGAAATCCCAAACGTAAGCAGAAACTGTTGGCCCTTCAGATGGGGTTAAGCAGAACCACGGTGAAAAGGGTGTTAAATGAAGACTTAGGGCTTCGGGCATATCGAAGAAAAACAGGACATCGTTTGAATGCTCGTCTAATGGACCTGAGACTGAAGAGATGCCGCGCTTTGTTGAAGCGGTACGCGGGAAAAAAATATCGGGAAATTCTTTTTTCGGATGAAAAAATGTTTACCGTAGAAGAGAGCTACAACAAACAAAATGATAAGGTGTACGCACACAGTAGTGAAGAAGCGAGCAACCGTATTCCACGTGTCCAACGAGGTCATTTTCCATCCTCGCTCATGGTATGGTTGGGAGTTTCTTATTGAGGCTTAACAGAGGTACATTTTTGTGAGAAAGGTGTAAAAACGAATGCTGTTGTGTATCAAAATACAGTCCTGACGAACCTTGTGGAACCTGTTTCTCATACCATGTTCAATAACAGGCACTGGGTATTCCAACAAGATTCGGCGCCAGCTCATAGAGCGAAGAGCACACAAGACTGGCTGGCGGCGCGTGAAATCGACTTCATCCGGCACGAAGACTGGCCCTCCTCCAGTCCAGATTTGAATCCGTTAGATTACAAGATATGGCAACACTTGGAGGAAAAGGCGTGCTCAAAGCCTCATCCCAATTTGGAGTCACTCAAGACATCCTTGATTAAGGCAGCCGCCGATATTGACATGGACCTCGTTCGTGCTGCGATAGACAACTGGCCGCGCAGATTGAAGGCTTGTATTCAAAATCACGGAGGTCATTTTGAATAAACTTTAATGTCATAAGAATCTATGTTTTGTTAAGTTCATTATGGTATATGAATGGTTACATAATTAATAAACTTGTTACAATTATTTTACATTAAACATGTGACAGAATTTATGACCTGACTAGGTAGGTAAGCTTTTATAGGACATAAACATTTTGATTAAATGCATCACCTAGGGTTGCCTGGAAGAAATTGCTCTAAGCGATAAGGCCACCCATTGTTCAGTAGCTTGTAAGTTTATTTCATTTTCTTGTATATATATTTAAGGTGAACAATAAAGAGTTTTCATTCATTCATTTCATTCATCACCTCAGGTACCGCAACAATTTGGTTCGACTGCAATTTTATTAATGAAAAAATATATAGTAACTATTTATTAATATATAACCTGTATTTAACACCAAGATAGTGGGGACATATTAAAATTTTAAAAATACTTCAGCAATAATTTATATATGTACATGGTAGGGCTTTAGAAGCAGGACGCGGCATTCAAGGAACGTCACCGTCATTTATGCACATTTGCAACGACAAAAGCATTAACAGTGCTTGATTTGAAAGAATTGAATCTAAAAAAGATCTAGATTAGGAGATGGAAGAGAAATAGCAGAACTGAACTTTTTTTAAATAACCCAAAAGATTATTAATTTGAGGGTAAATATATACCAGTATTCTTTTTTTGGGGAGCGAAGTTTCACCTCTCTTCCGGCCTTTATAAATGTTGAAGGGATCTTTTTAACCTACCAACCGATGATTAGTGGTGCATTCAGGGGGATTAACCAGGAACCATACTAATGCGAGTACAATTAACAATTAAGACACAATTTTGGGCCAACGTTAGTAAATCATAAATAAATATAACATGACAATACACACAACGCCCTCTATCCTCTGTAGTCCCGACGTAAACAGCAGAGTGATGTGTTATTGGTATTAAACAACTAACATACTACTTATATATATTTATGTTGTAAATAAAACATATTATACATAAACACCCCTACTCGGGAGACTTGCACACGCATTCCGACGTGCGAAAGCCGTCGTCCTAATTGACAGCAGTGGTTATCCCGAGATTCATAGCACTTTGAAACATCAAACAAGAAATGTATAGACGATATATATATATATATATATATATATATATATATATATATATATATATATATATATTTATATATATATATATATATATATATATATATATATATATATATATATATATATATATATATATATATATATATATATATATATATCATCAAGAGAATCAAGAGAGAAGAGAAGTTTTTCCCCGAGACAAAAAAAGCATGGAGATCCGCAAAAAATGGATAAGCTTCGGAGGCAACCGAGATTTAATGCTTGATTGACGATTGTTAAAGTAGGATAAAATAACCACTGTGATTCAGTACGCTCGTTTAATTGCGCGAATCATTTTATTGGAACTTTATTTTAAACTTTATCGCATAATAATAATAAAATATACTTTATTGCACTCAGAAATCATTTGCAATGGTAAAAAATATACATATACTAAAAATAGTACAATCGGGGGTCTTATCGCTGTGAGCGATTTCTTCCAGACAACCACGTGGACAAAGGCCGAAATATAACATAAAATGAATATGCCGGCCGGTATTAGTAATTTAATAATATGCCGGTAGTGCACATAGCTGCAAACTAATATTAAGGTATATATAAATACATAAATATATACATCCCATATATACAATGTATATTTGCAAGTATATACATTGTATATACTTGCAAATAATAAATTGGTATATATTAATATATGATGTGATATATGTATGTTATGCTAATGCATAACATACATATATCACAAATTAGATCTACTAATTTTGCATCGATAAATAGTGTTCTTTCACCAACCTATTAAAGGACACAAGCGACCGAGCATTTATTATGTCTAGTGGCAGCGCATCGCATAGTGAGCAACAATCTTCCTCCCATTTAAGGTTTACAATGACATTGGAACGCTACAAGGATCCATGGGGCAGACTGTCTCGTGGGTTCACGGCCGGATGCGCGTGCGCCGTGAACGGTTGCTCGATGGGTCATTACACCGTTGCAAGTACCCAAAAGCAGGTGTCCCACTTTATATTGAAAAAACGACAGATCCGATTTAATTGACAATGCATGGTGACCTTTTATTTTTAATGTGAATAAAATTTCGATTTATATTGTGTATTCATTCATTCAAACTGTATAAGTAAAGTAATTGACGCAGTAATTATGCTCTACCTAAAATACTTTCATCTCGCAATATAGCTGAAGTATAGTAGTAGGCCACATCTACCGCAGGGCCGATAGGTGATGGAATAAATGAGTCCTGGAATGGAGACCGGGTCTCGATAAACACAGAATGCCAGCCCGAAGATCTACGCAGGTTGGCACGAAACCGGGATGCGAGGCGCAAATTTTAAACGACTTATGTCTAATAAAGAACGAGGAAGAACTATTGATGAACCGATAACTGCCAAGACTTTGCAAATACAATACAACAATAGTATAGTGATGTCTAGTATACAAGTTCATTCTTCTTGCCTTATGCATGCATCACATCTCAATAAGTCGATGTTAACATATTATTTATAGCAGGAAACAGCCAGACAGAACATTCTCGACTCTCAAGAATGCTATTAACGGTTTTGTTGAATTACTTTTTAAGTCAAAAATTACGATCACTTTAGAGTCCGCGTTCCAAACGTAACCTAGTCTTGTGCCTGTCTCTAGTTATTCTTTGATCTTTTTTGCGGGAAGATAAGACATTTATCAATTCCTCATACGCCTAAATCTAATAAAAAAAGAGCTTCGTATAATAATGCAAAAATTCTACTGTGAGCTTTGTTTTACTGATTAGCGGACCCTGGGCTTCATTAACGATTAAAGTACAAGGTTCTAATACATTGGGTAGAAACATTTAGAAAATTACCGAACGATATAATGAAAATATTTATCAGTATAACTTACGCGCAATATATAAAAGATCTGGAACTTTCTATCACGAAGAAGTTTCTAACTCTCCCAGTTAACAAAATACGTGCCCTCACAACAAAGATAAAAACACAATATCGGCTGCGTCATGCGGCCGGACCACTGTATTGCCCTCACCGCTTCACTGGAGGCGATCGATTTCCGAATGATGTGACGACTGATAAAAACTACTTTAAAATAATCTATGACTAAATTTAAGATTCCAATTCCAATAAACTTGCTTTACAGTGTTTTCAAGTTAAATTATGATGCATAGCCAAATAAAATAATCAAATAGCAATAAATTAAGTTTGAGAGTGAATGTATAACATGGAAAAAACAATTTGACTGCCTCCATACAATGTCCTGGTGTCTTGGCTTTTCAGTTTATTGAAGTCATAGTCAATTATTTTAGATTATATATTTTAAAGGTATGTATGTATGTAGTTGAGAAGTGATTTCACACTGAAACATGGAGGATGAGGGTTGATTACCACTACAGCACCATTTAGGGCAGCTTTTCTCGCCTACGTGCACATTAACATAATTGCCACATACTAATGATGAAAAAAAAAAACATCACGAGGAAACCTGCATCGAGATCACCAGTATATATCATGGTTACATACTGTTCGTTCTAGGAAAGGAGGCTCTAGTCCAGCTATGGGATGGTTTAATAAATTAACCTCGAAAGTCAACAATAAAAAATAAACACCCCTATAATAAATTATTTACTTTCACTCAGTGCTGGTAGTCTTGTCGCAGTTTAAACAAGTACAACCAGTTTTATGTAAAACTCACATTACGTAATGTCAATGTCAAGGTAAGAGCGTAAGATAAAAGAAACCCATTATCACTGAGAAAATAATGAATTGTTTGTCAACTCAGCTTGGTTTGAAAACCTTGGCACACAGCCAAATTACAGATGTTATTATGGACTGTTTGCATATTAATAAATAAGGCATTATTGAAAAATCTTTGTAAGACTGACAATGAGTCTTTCAAGTACAGTCTATCAATGAGTCTTTCAAAAAAAGTCTAGACGTGCAAGGGTGATAGAATACTGCCCTTTGCGGCCGGGTTCGACCTGTCGTAAAAGGCGACAAAACAACCCTAGTTACATGATAGGGCCCTAAGCCCGTCTGGATGACGACCTTTGGTCTTAAGCATGTCACCATAATAACCTTGTGTTGGGCTCTGGCATTAGTGACCCAAGTTCCTGTACCCTTATGGGACAGCAGCGTGTTTGCGATGCCACTGGCGTTACAAACACCCATAGGCGACGGTAACTGCTAAATTCTAAGCGGGCCGTCAGCCTGTCTGCTGGCCTACAACAATAAAAAAAATAAGTTCTAGAACATTAAAATTGCTCAACATATATATTTTACTATAGTGCTAGAGCATAGTTAACCCTTTTCGGACATATTAAATTTGGTACCTACTGGTCGGAATCAGTACAAATGTTATCACTTTCTTCTATATCACTGTCAGTATTCAAAGTGTCAAAATAAAACTTCATCGCTATTTTCAGACCAGCGCCTAAACTGAATGGATGAATACAGTACAAGATTAGTATGGTTTCCTAATGTGGGGTGGCTGAGAGCAGACATATGACCGGAACGGTAAAAAGGCTTTGGTGGCTGGGAGTAGACATACAACTGCAAAGGGTTAATTTTATTTGTCAGGAATTCAAAGCCAGCTCAAGTGTCAACAGGCAATATTTTATAGGGAAGAAAAGTAAAATAACTACAAAATTTTTGTCAGTTTCATCATGATAATCATTAATGATAATCTTGGTATCATAATTTTATTATTTAAAACATAATGTTTATAAATTAAACTTTAAAAAAATTAATAGAGTCAAATAAATATTATGAGGTCCTATTTATAACAAGACTTATCCTAATTTGTGCAATGGTGGCTTACAAAGATGAATGACATACATATGCTGTATAGACCCAAACTAATGCATATTATAATTGAAGGGTTGTAATTCTAAAGGGTCTAAGTGCCAATTTTATGTTTTAGAGATATAACAAAAAAAAGTTGTGCGAATATGCGTTCATACTTAGACTGTGCCATGTGTATGGGTGAAAAATTAAAAGAGATAGGCACTTGGATCCATTTGAATATTATTAGGCTTAGTACATAGATCATATTTTTAGGCAGGCATAGTGCGTCCGGCATGTTTGGTGAAGCTCGGATAGACGGTTTCACTGCAATTATCCGCAAAAGATGCGCTTCTCTACTGGCACGGGTTCGAGATAGCACCAACACAATCCTCAGAGTATTCTCTGATAGATGGGACTCTCCACTGCTAAGTAAATGGGTTCATTGTCACATTCTTCAAAGGTAAAAAAGTTTGACATCCTAACTAAACTTACTGAAACTGAACCCTTTTAAATTTAAATTCAAATTAGATTTATATTCAATGATTTTAGAGTTTATTAATTTGTTTGGTTTATTTTGTAGTTTATTAATATTAGTTTTGTTTTATTTTTATTTTTAATCACATTCCTAATTTGGTAACTTTTATTGATTTTGACTGAATTTTTAATATGATTGTATAATGTATGGGACTTGATTCTGAAATAAATTATTATTATTATTATAAAGGCAATGGGCATTGCAGGGGCGAGCGCAATACACAAAATATGTGATATTTGGCGTACGGGTTAATGGCCCAGTGACTGGACGGAGTCGGTCGTCTTGCCTCTGCACAAGAAAGGCTCAACGACTAAATGTGACAACTATAGAACTCTGGCCCTCATAACACATGCCAGTAGTCTTGTTACACATCATAAATAACAGAATTCGCTACTTCTTGGATGCCAGATACCACAGGAGCAGGCTGGCTTTGTTAAGGGCAAAGGAACTCGTGAACAAATCTTAACATCCGCCAGCTGATCGAAAAATCCTACAAATTCAACACTCCTATCATCTTCTGTTTTATTGACTATAGTAAGGCTTTCGACTGTGTCATTTGGTCCACTCTCTGGAAGGTACTAGAGGAACTTGGAGTACTTAATCACCTAATTGCGCTAATCCAGTCACTCTACCAGAACAACAGGGGTGCCGTAAGAGTTGAAAGGACAACATCTGAGCCCTTCAAGTTTGAAAAAGGTGTAAGGCAGGGCTGCATTCTGTCCCCTATCCTATTTAACGTCTATGGAGAATACATCATCAGGCGAACTCTGGAAAACTGGGAAGGTGGCGTCACCGTAGGAGGCACTAGGATCACAAATCTCCGTTATGCAGACGACACAACACTCTTAGCGACGAATGAGGCTGAAATGGCGAACCTCCTTGGCAGAATGGAACGAATCAGCATGGAAATAAGCCTCCACATCAACCATAGCAAAACCAAAATTATGGCGGTAGACCATGCCAAATCACTCCAGTTTACAGGTGCCCAAGCCCTTGAAAGCGTAGATGACTTTATCTACTTAGGGGCTACCATCAGCAACACAGGCTCATGTGAGAAAAAAATCAGGAGGTATATCAGTATGGCCAAGAGCGCAATGACTCAGCTGCAGCGTATATGGAGAGACTGTAACATATCTCGGAAGACAATGATGAGATGGGTGAGATCTCTGGTGTTCTCAATCTTTAGTTACGGCTCGGAAACATGGACGCTGAGAAAGGCTGACCGTGATCACATTGACGCTTTCAAAATGTGGTGTTGGCGGAGGATGCTTCAGATTCCGTGGACGGCATTCCGTACAAACATGTATATCCTGCAGGAACTGAACATCAAAACCAGGCTCTCCACTACCTGCCTGTGAAGGGTCCTGGAGTTCTTTGGCCAATTGCTCGGAAGTACATAACCTTGAGCAACTGATTGTTACCGGCAAAGTGGATGGCAGGAGGCCAAGGGGTCGCAGCCCGGTGAGATGGTCTGACCAAATCCGCTCAACGCTGAACACCAAGCTGTATGATGCACTCCACCTCGCCAAGGACAGGCACAGGTGGAGGAGCATTATAAAAGAGAAATTGGTTTTTCATAAGGAGAATCACAACTAGAGAATACAATCCCGGGATCCCGAATCCTGGGACCCCGGGATCCCGACCGTTTTCTGACCCTGAAAATCCCGGGACTGTACTTGGCTAATCTCGGGTTTGCCACAAACAGGTCTAGTTTGCATTCCGTTGTCCGTTGCGAGTTGACAATGACCTTGCCTAGATTATATTAATAGCATTTATTACATATCGACAAAAAACAAACCTTTGATATGCCTACAATATGTACTACATAGGTACAGCTCTAATAATATGTTTGTCTTAGAACTTAGAAGGGATTTCCCAGCAGGCTTGGAAGTCAAACCTTGGATGCATTGATATTTCTACAACTGTATTTTCGAAATTCTAAATAAGTTTTTTGTCTCATTATTTCTTACTTACAAAATATAGTGTCTTTGTTTTGTCTTTTTTATTTTCTTACTATAATGTGATTTGTGTCGCGGACTCGAGGAATAAATTTAAAATCATTTTTCTAGAAATTACTCGTTTTTTTAAATTTGAGCCCAATTAGAAACCACATAGTCTAATCCCGAGATCCCGGGATTACGCATCAAGAATCCCGTAATCCCGGGATCGAAAAACATGCTCGGATTGTATTCTCTAATCACGATCCACAGTAATGAGGTACACCACTCGAAGAGAGAGAGAGAGTGAAAAATTAAAAGGGATAGGCATTTAGATCCATTAGAATATTATTAGGCTTGGTACATAGATCGTATTTTTGTAATAATATTGATTTTATTTTTTTGGCACTTAGACCCTTTAGAATTACAACCCTTCAATTAGTATAAAAATTATTAGTAACTAGAGGAATTGCTCCAACAATTTTCGTTTCTAGGACTTCATAAAAGATAGATAAATCAAAATCATTTCATTTATTTCGGCAAATACCTCTTCCAAATACTCAAGATTTTTTACAAAAAGGTTCCTCTTTTCTAAAAGCTTTCTTTTCTTTTTTAAAAGCTTACATAAAGTACACATAGTCTATCTGCCTGTCTACCTGTGCCTATTAGCTCAAGAAGTATTACAAAATAGCATTGAGGTAGAATGGCATGCAGACATTTTGTCCAGTAACAATTTTCACCTATATAACTCAACTTAGAAGTGAAAACTTTGAAAGTTTATAACCAGGGGAACTATAGGAAGAATATCGAAACATTAAAGTCTAATTAGATATAGAAGTCTCCCATTAAAATTAAACAGAGCTAAATTAACTAGCATTAGCCACAACATTAGTAGAGTAACTGTTTGTTTATATAGGTTACTAGCACCCCACATGAGATCAGAATGTCTTGATTCTACAGTTGAGGTGATTGAAATAATTATTTTCAGAAACAAATATATTTATATCTAAAGCCAATTAATGTTTTTACCTATAAATAGGTATATCCTTTCAAGGTTAGATTTTTTAAGTTCTAGATTAGTATTCTGACTTTATGAATGCTGAATAAAACTACATCAACCCGAATAACAAATTTTTTGATGTAACAAAACATATGAAATAGCATTTTTTAAAGACTGAAGGTTTATATGGAAACATCAATATAGTGTGAAGTAATTTTCATAAATAATGCATACATTCACCGAATCGAGGTTTCTTAATTCAGTTAGTGGGAGACTTGTACATAATTTGATTGACAGGCATGTCACCATTATTTATAGTGGTTGAATTTGGAACATCATTCATAAACAGTATTGAGTTACATTGATCCAATCATTGTTGACTAGCAGGCTACATATCTAATGATCTACAGTTATAGCTTATATTTCTTTGTATCTTAGACCTTATTAGCAGTGATTAGTCATCAGATAGAACAGTCCCCAAATCAAAATAATACCATACGGCAGACATCTAATGATACGACATCAAAAATAAGTTTATAATAAACGTAAATAAATGAAACGCACACAATTTACGATTTCGACTTTTAATAAGGGAATTAACAGAAAAAATATTTCAGAATTGCTCCTACGAAGCGTAAAATGGCGATACGAATTTACTGTTAAATTGAAGATTTATTTAGCACTAGACATATAAATTGCATACCTATAGAAACGTTGAGCAAACCTGAATTTGTTTTAAAGATAACATGAAGAAAAATATTAGAAAATTAAAGGAAATCACTCACCTTTCTAAAATAATGACAGTAACACACACAGAACTATAGTAAGTAACAGTGTTATCGATACTACCAATTACTAAAATTATCTGTCACCTTTTGAGTTTTATCACTGCTAAGTTACAAGTTTGATTACGTTTTATTCAAGCTTTGAAATAGGTACTAATCTTGATCTTTAAAATGTCACCGCACGATTTTTACATAGGCTAAATTGAAGTTTTGGAATTTATTTATATATCAAATTGATTGTCAGTATTGTAATGTAATTTTATAATATTTTGGAATCATCCCTCATACATAAGTAGTTTATATTCGTACAGCCATTTAAAAGCCGTGCCGTAGAAAGTTGATACTACAACTAATAGAATACTATAATTAATTATACTACTAAAAATAATAATATAAGGTAATATTAGCAAGATAAGCAGACAAATCCAGAAAAACCACAGTAATTTTTTCCAATAAGACTTTCCTCTGACAAACACCTGACAATTCTCCCTTTTTCAACGTTACTGTCCATTGTCAAAGTAATGTGAATTGTGAAACGTAATGTCAATCTTTATAGAATCAAGAGAAAAAAGGCGGGAAGGCAAAGTGTAAAGGCGCGCTTTAGAAATATTTTTATTTAATATATAATATATAATAATTTAATTTAATACAATCGTTGCAATTTTTATTAATTTTAAAGTTAGGGCATCATGCCCAAAAAGAAAAAACGTCCCTTAACTGGGACCTCTGGTGATTGGGCGGATGAAGCGTCCGATGGCAGCAGCGATTCTAACGAGACAGAAATTTCAGAAAAAGATAAGTTTAAGCCATATTATGTTAGTGATTACACGAGACGGTATCCCGAGGATTCACCTCTAGTTGACTTTGTGGTGTTCCTGGAGTCTGCGGACGAGGGAAAACCCATAGGTTCTAAGGATATTATTTCCTTAGCTAGCCACCTAAAACGATATGTTAAAGGAATTAAATACCTCCAATCAATGAATAAGTACAAGATAGGAGTACACTTTGATAAGTCTCATTTGGCAAATGCTTTCTTGAGCAATAAGACTTTTCTTCAGGATTATAAGTTCCGGGCGAGCATCCCAGCCTTTAGCACAGAAATATCAGGAGTAATTAGAAACGTTCCCCTAAATTTATCTAACTTTAAAATTTTTACTTTATTGTCAAGTCAGAGGAAGATAATTTGCGTACGTCGAATTATGAGAAGGATTAATACAAATTCAGGATTCGTTTTGGAGCCTACAGGCACTATAGTCATTACCTTTGCATCGTCTATATTACCAGAATTTGTAGATATTCATGGATGGCGATTTCCTTTACTAACGTACATACCTCCAGTGAAACAATGTTTTAAATGCCTCCGATACGGTCATATGGCTAAATTCTGTAAAAATTCTATCAGATGCTCAATATGTTCTGGGCCTCATACTTACAAAGAGTGCACCCTTTCAACTGATAAAGCAGTATGTGTACATTGTAAAGGTCCACATGTTAGTGTTTCGGGGAGCTGCCCAATTAAAAAAAAAATGATTGCAGAAAGTAAAGATTTGGCAGAAAAAAGAAAATTTAGTGACCTTTTTAACGAGAAATCTTTTCCTTCATTACCATCTAAATCTAAGCCAGAACAGTTCCTTTCATTAATTAATTCTGTTGATATAATGGATCTTATTACAAAGTCAATTGTTAAAATAATAACAGAAAATAAAACTAATAATAAATCAATTTCATCTCAGTTTATTAAAGATGTTCTCATGGATATTTTCAAAAATACTAAATAATTATCTAAATGGATTGTTTAAGAATCACACAATGGAATGCTCAGAGTTTGATAAGTAATCGTTATTTATTTACACAGTTTTTATATGAGAATGAAATACATGTTGCTCTTGTTTGTGAGACTTGGTTACAAGCACATCATAACTTTTCTATTAATGGATACAATATAGCTCGTTTGGATTCTGGTAATAGTCATAATGGTGTTGCTATTTTCATTCACAATACATTAAGTTATCGCATGCTTGATACATTTTATGATGACTCTTTACAAAATATTGCCATACAGTTAAATTTTGCTAATATAAAAATTACATTAGTATCATTTTACAGCCCCAAGCAATGTTCTCCACCTTTTAGTAAAGTTAAACTAGATAATTTATTCAATAGCCTTTCGGAACCAATGATTATTGCAGGAGATTTCAATGCTTTAAATACAGTGTGGGGTTGCGACTCTACAGATGCAAGAGGAAATGATGTACTACAATGTGTAGATGATTTGGGTCTTGTCATTCTAAATAATGGTGACAAGACAACAGTAGGGTCTCATACATGGCGTCAAAATGCTCTTGATTTAACAATAGTTTCCCCATCTTTATCCCTTTCTTCAGAGTGGTATGTTGGTGATGATTCTTTAGGCAGTTATCATTTCCCTGTAATATCAAAATACTATTTTAAAAATTCAAATTTTAATATCTCAAATAATAATAAAAAAATTTCCTCTAATAATCGTCTACTAAACTGGACTAATTATACCAAACATATTCATGATTTATTGCATAGCTGTCAGTTTGATTATAGTGATCCCCTGAAAGGTTATAGTCATCTTATACTTTTATTTAAAAATGCTATCACACAGTGTCATCCCTTTCAACAACATTCTTGTAATTTTACTGCTTCTTCGAGAAAGCAAAGAAAATTAGCTCTGCCATGGTGGAGTGAAAAGTGTAATGATGCAGTTGCTAGTTCCAAGGCAGCTTACATTAAATTCAAAAATGATCCAACTGAGTCAAATTATATAAACTTTAAGAGAATGCAGGCAAATAAAAAGTTAGTTTTAAAAACAGAAAGAAATTTAAGCTGGATTAAATTTTGTGAATCAATAAATAGAAATACGCCATTGACTTTGATTTGGAACAAAATTAGAAAATTCAATAAAACCTACATTCCTCCTGTGAATACCAAACATACTGATCTTAAGTGGGCTTATGAAATCCTAAACAAATTTACACCAGATACAGTCGAACTTCCTGTAAAAACCTCTTCAGTCTATGTTGCAGACATAGACTTTCTCACTAAGCCCTTTACAATTAATGAATTTAATGCTGCATGTGACTCGAGGAAAGATACTACCAGTGGTTTAGATGGCCTTTCTTACAAAGTATTGAAAAAATTGAAAACGAGTTGCAGGAATGTTGTTTTAAATATTTTTAATTTATTATGGGATAAGTCTCTTATACCAGATGATTGGAAAATTGATATTATTGTTCCTGTTTTGAAACCAGAAAAAGACCCTCAACTTTCAGACTCTTATAGACCTATCACACTAACATCATGTATGGGTAAGATCTTTGAACAAATGTTGAAGTCACGTCTTGAATTTTACATTGAAAGTAATCATTTATTACCTTCAAACCAGTTAGGTTTTAGAAGAGGTAAATCAGCTAGGGAAAGTATTACACATCTTCATCTAGATATTTATAATTCCATTAAAAATAAAGAAGTCTTGATAGGTATCTTCTTTGATATTGTGGGCGCTTTCAATAATGTTAATCATCACATTCTTGCATCTGAGTTGGGGTCTATTGGTATACCTGGGAAATTAATTAATTGGATTTTTAATTTCTTACATCATAGAGAAGTCTTTGTTAAAATAAATTCATGTGGTGACTTGATCGGACCAAGATATTCTCACAAGGGCGTCTGTCAAGGTGGTATCCTTAGCCCTTTGATTTTTATTTTGTATATTTATAAGCTTAATTCAATTCTAGGTCCATCTATCTCCAATTTACAATATGCTGATGATTTAGTTATTTATATATCAGGAACAAATGTAAAATTGCTTGTAGAGACTCTTAATAACTGTTTGAAAAACCTTAATTCATACTTTTCTTATCTAAACCTTGACATAAGCACAGACAAGAGTAAGGTTGTATTATTTAATAAATTTAGACCCTTTAATGTAAAATTGTATTATAACAAGATTCTCTTACCTATAGCTAATAATGTTAAATTTCTTGGTGTTACTTTTTCTAAAAATCTTTCATGGACAAGCTATGTGGATTCCATTGTTTGTAAGGCATCCAAAGCTTTCAATATTTTAAAAGCTATAGCTAGGACATACTGGGGTGCAGATCCTAAAATATTACTAATGTTATATAAATCTCTTGTTCGTAGCCATTTCGAATATGCATTTATGTGTTTTGGGTCAAGCAAAAGGCACTGTCAAAAACTTGAAGTGTTACAGAATAATAACTTAAGACTTATTACTGGAGCCATGAGGACATCTCCAATTATTTCTCTTCAATCGGAATGTAATATACTTCCTTTATCTCTAAGATTTAAATATCTTAAGAATCGCTTTCTAATTAAATTATATTCAATGTTGGATCATCCGTTATTCAAAAAAATCCTTCATTATTATAATTGCTTTCATCCTATAAATGATTCAGCTCCTTATATTTTTAAAGATTTCTCAGAAATAATACAATTAGGTCAGGATTATAATATATATCGAGCAAATGCTAACTGGCCCTGCTATAGAGGTTCATATAAAAGTAAATTTGCAGAAATTAATGTTATCATACAGAATAAAATGAAATGTAAAGAAGAAGTGTATGAGCAGATTAATAGATATCCTAATCATATTGCCATATTCACTGATGGGTCCAAAAGAAATAACAATGTATCTTGTGCATTTTACATACCTCACATGAAAATTGGACATGGAATAAAGTTACCAGCGTATGTTAGTATTTATACAGCTGAATGTCTGGCAGTACTGTTTGCCCTTCAGTATGTACAGCAAAAGCACCATAAAGGAACCTCTGATTGGTTGATTATATCAGATTCTATGAGTGTATTAACGGCGATCAATAATTGTAAGCTGAGCACTAGTGTTAATTATATAATTTATGAAATTAAAAGACTGTGGACGATTCTTACAGAAGATAACATTAATATTGTATTTTTGTGGACTCCTTCTCATATTGGAGTAATTGGAAACGAGCACGCGGATTACTTAGCCAGGGCTATCACAGATAACGAGACGAGTGACATTATCGCCTATCCTGGTATTGCCATCCCTTACACCGACTCTTATATCATTTTGAAGCAAAAAATTATAGAAGACTGGGCCAATTATAAAAACGAAATAATCAATACTGGAAAAGGGCAATGGTACTTTTCTATTGTTAATTCTACCAATCCTGTTACACCTTGGTTTGTGAAACCCGATATTTACATGGGACGAAAATTTTACTCAACTATTTGCAGATTAAGGCTTGGTCATTGTAAAGTTAATGCTGTATTGGCTAGAATGAAAATTGTTTCGTCATCTATTTGCAATTACTGTAATTCTGAAAATCAAACTCTGGATCATATATTCTTCAAATGTACTTATTTTGCGGTGGCTAGATTAATACTGGTAGATTCCCTCCTCCATATTTATAAAAACCCTGGAGAAATCCCGCGCTCCATCCAGGATCTACTTAAAAACTCGGATACCTACTCTATTCTTTACAAATTTGTGACAACGTCTGGAATTGAACTTTGAAGGATTATGACATGAAGATGTAACTATAAGGATATGAAATGGATTGGGAAAGTTCTTAGACAAGTGACATGGCTTAGGCCTATTTGATTACACGATTACTGGGTTTGAAATACATTTGACATGGCTTCGGCCTTTAATATAAATTAAAAAGCTGCAACTTTGAACTTTGAATACTTATGACATGGCATATGCCAACAAATTTCTGGAAATGATTACAATTGACAAGGCTGTATGGACCAAGTCCTTTGCCTGCCAGATTGGCAAATTAAAACAACAACAACATTATAGAATCAACTTCTGTCATGTCTGTCTGTTTAAGTGTTTAACAGTTTAACTTTTACTTTGTGTGGGATCGAGTTAGTAATCTTGGTTGTGAGTTTGTTAATCTTTACGAAATAAAATAATTGTCTAATCAAATAAGTCCGAAATATAATTAACCGCCTAATGGGCCGCTGTTGTTTATTCCAAATATTTATGTGGAAATTCCCGTGATAACCGTAAATACTTTCTGCTGCATGACTGTTGTGCTATATTTCCCATTAACATTATAAACATTATCTGCATAAACTAAGATGAGTTTTGGCGTCGGTGTATATGTTTTAATAATTATATGGTTAATAACGTTGATGTTGTGCTGGGTATCTGTGCGCACGGGTCACAGTATTGGAAAAATTACTATATTAATTTCATTCATAATCACCTTGGTTTTGATATTTCTGCCAACAAAGGGAGAATGTTTTGATGCCAATTTTTACGACCGTCTATTTACGGCCCGCTATTTGATTCTTACGTTATTATTTTTAAGTTTTGTTGTTGGTTTAATTTATGCATTTGTTTACGTATGCTTGGCGCCCCGGGAAACGATAAAAGTTCGGCAGTTAGGGACTTCTTACTAAGATACCCTATAATTTAAGGTAATATTCACACTGAAGAATATAGTAGAATAATTCTAAAATAATGTTTCTCAGTATTCATTACAAATAATCTCTTAGGTGATTTATGTTCTTTGTTATCTTATGTTCACATTAAAAATAGACAATTGCTCACATTAATTATGTTATCTGTAGGCAAATATGCTCAGAAGAAGTTATAAGCAAGTATACATTTTTATATACAATGTTTAATATGAAATATTCTTGGTAAGAATCTGTAATTTTCATTTAACTGGATTTAATTTTTAATGTACATTTCTTAATCTTCGTCTTTTATGTAAATAAAATGATAGAAGTCTGACTGAAGACACTTTGCCCATATCTAAAAAAATATTGTGATATCTTTCATTTAATATAAAGTTTTAAGAAACAAGAATTTTTATAAACACTAAATGTTCAATGATGTGTGTTTTCTTGCTGTGGAGAAGTGGAGCATGAGGTGTAGTGCACATGCATAGGAGAGGGGAAGTCTTCTACCTCTGCCTCATAATGTAAGCAACGCGGATGAAGCTGCTGGTATCAGCTAGTATACATTAAAAATTAAATAAGTAATAGATATAAAAATGGTTCCATGTACTGAATTTTCTAAAAAACATACATTTTACTGGTGTGTCCATAAATAGCATTCTTCTTCTTCTTGGTCGAATTGTTCATTGCTGAAAGTTATGTCCTCGAAAAACAACCGTGGCTTGTCCCGTAAGCTGTTTACACTTTGTCTTGTCCTTAGCTTCTCAAATTGCTATTGGGAGTCCAGTGAGGGTGGTTACTTGGTCCCATCAGTGGCAAGGTAATCTGCCTCTTTTCTTCTTGTCATGATCAGCTTATCCAAATTATCCAGCTGTCATTGGGCAATGTGACCAAAGTACCCCAAAAAGAATATTCCGATAACAGATTGTCGAGAGCCTGACATTAATGTGAAGCTGGTCCAGATAAATAGCATAGATCAGAATATACTGTTTTGTAGATACAGTTGGTGTTCAGGAGATAGGCAAATGGCCCACCTGATTGTTGTAAGTGGATACTGTTACTTTTGAATATTTGAAACATAGAGCCTTTGCCAATGCATTGCTAACCTTAAAAAAATTATAACACCTTTTAAAAACCTTATATTGTATCCTAATTACAAACTGCAAGACTAGGTTTGATTCGCACACCACCTTTCCAATATTTTATTTGGTATATGTATGCATGAATATAGTATTAAACGTTAGGAAAAATACCAAGTAACCTATAAGTAATTCCTATAATTAGTTTGCTTTATTAAAAAATATTAATTAGTATTTTTCAATATTTTTAATTGAATATGGATGACAAATATTTGACTCATACTTATAAATATGTGATCAATATTTTATCCTATTTTGAATAACACTTATTCTAAATAAATAATACTACAAAACCCTTTTATAATAGTGTAACATGAAAAGAAGATGTTCTCTCAGCAGCAAAATAAATCAAATATATGTGATGAACTATTATGATTGCCATGTGGTTATATATATAGTTAATTTATACAGCTATGTAGCTGTATAAATTAACTATAATTAAACTAACATAACTATAGCTTGTTGGCAAAACATGCACTGTTTATGTCACACAGGTGCTTTATGATACCGATGCGACAATAGTCTTGATATACCTGCCATTGTTACTATTTTTAAGGTGTTCAAATGCTTATGGAAGCAATAATGCAGTATTAGTTAGTCTTTCATTAGGATGCCTAACTGCTTAAAAATGCCTAGGGTTCAGAGTCTATATCTATAATATTTGAAATGGGATAAATAAATTTAACTCATTACACCATTTAATATTTTTTCAGGTTAAAATGTCCAATGCATTGTGTTCAAGTCTTAGGTCTCCCATTAGGAGGCTGGCAACATTGAAACGGGCCAAAGGGATATCCACATCAATAGTCCACAACGAAACTATATTAGTTAAGAATAATGAAGAATTTGTTAATAAGGTAAGAATTCACTTGTCACTTGAAGGCCTTTGTTACTCCCTTAACACTATTGACCAGTCGTTTTTGAGTCTACCCCTTTCTAAGTACCGGCTTAGTCGCGCACGCATTTACTCCCAGTACCGATCATTAATAATAATAATATATTTATTGCCACAAAAATCACATTTTTATAAATGTAAAATATAATTAAGCTAGTTACATAAAACTATATAGGTTCCTCAAGCCACATAGAAACTAGCTACATGAGAATAGAACTTCAATGAAGAATAAATACAAAATGAATTAAATACAATGGAAATGTTTTGAAATATACAATAGAATCTAAAGAAAATACAGTTAAAAGAAAAATTATAATAATTATTATTTAGGTGATTTACATTATGTTGTCCTTTTTCCTTTTGTTTCAAAGGATTGTAATTTTATTGATATTTATACTTTATTTTGCATTTATTTTATATAAAAGGGCCTTATAAATTATTTATTACATAAATTCAAGGCAATAGTAAACCATCCTTAGCTAAAATCCGATTAATAGGATAGCAGTTGATAAGCGTTGGCAATCGAAAATCCTATAAATAGGCTTAGGCTAGCGGTCTATTGATTGTTAAAATCACTAACTTAAAAAGAAGAAAAGGATGAATTAGGTAAAAATGTGGTTGCTACCACCAATGTAGATGTACTGTAACATACCCACTACAAACCATCAACAGATTCAATGTCATCAAAGGCAGTTAGCACCCCTGGATTCTCATTCTCATATAGGGTACAGGATAAGCAGAGCATTTTCAATTATTGGGTTGTTTTCACGACAATATGACCTCAGGGACCAAGGAACTAAAAATCTATTTAAATGGTTATCTATTTAACTGCTTTATGAGTGGTCTGTGGTTTATGTTATTTGTCATATTTTGTGTACCATGAGAAAATAAAAATAAAGAAATGATGTAATGCTAGATGAAATACTCTTTTTTTAACAAAATTATCACTGGTTTAATCCAGTTTACTCTGTTTACATTACTGAACACTGGTAATAGTCCAGAAATGTTGATTTAGCCAACCATTGGAAGCTAGCCAATATGGAAACAAAAGCATTCCTGAAAATGTAATTGAACTGCTATTCTACAATTTGTTTGTAACATTTGCTTACCATGTTTTTTACTATTGTGCCATGACAAAATTGGTATAACATCCCATGTCTATGGTCATAAACCATTGTGAAAGTAGGAAGAAAGTGTTACGGATGAGTGCTGACACAAAGATGCTCACATTTTCGGCTTTTTACAACACAACATTTGGTCATAGGTTCCAACATACAAGCTTCCGAATGCAACTGGCATGATGATGAAATATCATATTAAATATTTTCCCATGGTATTTTTAATGAATATATATATTATTACAAATATGTTCCTATTAAGTTAGAGGACTTTTATACAAAAAACTACATATCTATATAAATAAAATGATAAAGGTTTGCAGATGTGCGCGCATCAAGGCAAAACTACTAGATAGATTTCTAAAAAAATTATTGCAATATCTTCATTTACTTATAAAGTTGTTAAAGTTTTGAGAAACAGCAATTTTTTTTGCCGCGGAGAAGTGGGGCAAGGGGTGTAGCGCGCATGCGTACGTAAAACTTCTCATATTTTTCGGTTTTCTTTTTTCTGTTATTCGACCAACGAAGCGGGCGGAAACGGCTAGTTATTCTACAAGTAGGAATTAGTCAGTTATTTCTTTGTAACAATTTCCAGTCAAAATAGCATGTTTTCGGACTATATAAAGGTGAATATTGTTTACGAGAAGCCACTGCCATTTGACCCAGCCATATTAAAAAAACTTGAAAGATACTTTACTCCCTGTGCAATAGGAAACCGAACTAATCAGTTTATGACAACCTGTTCTTTATATTTTCAGGTAATGAATAATGATAAACCAGTCATAATTAATTTCCACGCGGAATGGTGTGAGCCATGCAAAATCCTGACCCCCAAATTGAAAGAACTAATTGAGCCATTGAATAATTTGGACTTGGCAGTTGTGGATGTTGAGGATAATGCGGACTTAGTACACACGTTTGAGGTATATCTAAAAATCACTATTAACAGTCTTGACTGAATTCTGTATGGCAAATTATATTTTACTAAAACTCCTTCAATCATCTTCACGTTTATAATACCAAAAAAATTAACTAATCAAAACATTATTATGTATCCTTTCACTTAATTTAGTCAATATTGAAACTTACTTATTCCTAAAATTCTTCATCTCCATTTAACGAAAACTCTTTTTAACGCAATAAAATACGCGGTCCCTTCAATTTCGCTTTATAGAGTTTACATTGTTTAAAAGCGAAATACCACTCATCGATGATATATTACTCACGATCATGAGCTCCCTAAAACTATACACCTGATTGACTTGAAATTTGGCAGTTACACATTTCGTGACGTGGACGCTTAATATGATTGATTTTACGAAAATTCTATCCAAATTGTATTTTTTTTTAATTTATATGGCAGAACACCGTTTCCCTGGTCAACTAGTTGCTACACAATAGCAACCCACAATATCACACTTCTTTATTCAGACATTCCTTCACCAAATGTGAAGCAAACATGTGATGCATGTGTATAGCGAATTGTTATGCATACAAACAGGCTATAAGAACTGATAAATGTTTAAAAATAATCTAATGGCCATCAGATTGTTTGCTGTTGTGCAGCATCAAAAAAACCTTAGTGGAAAACCATGTGATATATACATTTCTCTGCAGCAGATGAATATCTGTATCATTGATATATATTTACATAATAATATTTTTTTATCACTGAGGAACAGCATACAGGCTGACGGCCCACTTAATAAGCAGTTACCGTTGCGTATATACAGGAGCCTGGGTTACTAATGCCGGAACACAATACACGGTTATTATGGCGGCATGCTTATAGGACTCTAGGGTGTTGGCCAACCAGACGGCATTGCGGCCCTACCACGTGGTTGACTCCAGGCCGCAGGGGTTAGGTTAGTTAGTCTTATTCAGCACGGAGAAGAAATACGGATATGTACACCTAGATCAGAATAAAATATTTGTAAATTATACAAATATTTGATATTCTACAGTAGTGAAACCCAGCATGATATGTTCCAAATACCAAATGCCAATTTAAAAATCATAAATTTCCAGGTAAAAGCTGTGCCAGCAGTGATAGCAATCAAAAACGGTTTAATAGTTGATAAGTTCATCGGTTTAGTGGACGCGGATATGATAACCGGCCTTATAGACCGGATGTCCGGCAAAAAGAAGGAGAGCGCGTAAATCAATGGACTATAGACAATACAATAAAGAGAATATATGTGATTGTGGACGTGTTTTAATGCCTTGCTTTGGAGACTGCGAAAAGCTCTTGATAATAGTTAATTTGTTATATTTAAGGTTTCGCGACTGTTTGCACCTGTTAAAAAGTACTTTTAACGAATTGGAGCGCGTATTTGGCCCCCTGTTGATATTTCGACCACTTAAGCAGCCGTTTTCATTGTTCCTAAAGCTAACACATGTACATCAAAATAAGCACGCTTTTAAAATTTACTTTTAATAATTATTTATTATTATAATTAATTAATTAAAAATTCATATAATATAAATTTATATTATACGCATTTTTAAGTTAAAAATAAGAAACTGATTCCTAAACACCTAAATGGCATAAATACATCAAAATGATGAATTTATAAAGTGTGGAGCTTGAGGAATATAATGTCATAAGGCGTAATGCCAAATATTGCAGTACTGGGATTGTATGTATTTTTCATTGCTACGAGACAGCAGACAAGTGTACGGCTCACTTAATAGTAACTTAGTTACCGTTGTCTATTGATGTTTGCGACTTCAGGGCACCGCTAGCGTTGGCGTACGCGCAGGGTAAGAGAACTTACATAAGAAACTATTATTATAAAACATGTCCATCACATCACCAATTGTAAATAGGTTTAATGGATTGTTAGTTAAATATAAATTGTTTTATATAACAAGTTAGTTACTTGACACAGCATTAGTTTGTAAGTAAATATACATATGAAAGATGTTGCAAATAATGCTAGTCTTGAAAATGTCTGATTTTGTTATGAATATATATTTTCTCATGCTATTGTTTTTCTTATTTATTCTACAAATATTATTGTAATATATTTTCATATATATGTACTTAATATTAATTTTCAATTTTTTATAATTTTTATGTATTATAATCTTCCTTTTCCGCCATCTTCAAATCTGCCAGTATATCATACTATTATTAGAATAAGTTTATTTGTTAAGCTTTCACGTCTAAACCGCTGAACCAATTTTGATGAATTTCGGTATAGACATACATTGGACCTTAGAGAAGGACATAAGCTACTTTTTTATTTGTATGGCAGAACGACATTTGCCGGTTTAGTAGTATTAGTATAAAATAATTTTATTATCGAATTTACATTTGTTTTTCTTATATATCTTTAGTAATTTTTTTTCGTAAATGCTATATAATGTTATGCGACATTAAGCCTTAAAGCTTCAATACATAGCAAACTGTAAGTACGTAATGGCATAATTACGACTAAAAAACATTATTCGGTTGGCGATGGTAACACCTTCCTATTGCATAGTGGACTTATGTCATTACGTTCTTATATATTTATTAATATATTAAAATTACTTATAAGTTGTCCGTGCAGGAGCGGAGAAAGAAACTAACCTCTGCGGCCGTGGTCGGCCTGTCGTAAAAGGCGACAAAACAACCCACCCTAGGTACCTGGTAGGGCCTCAAGCCCGTCTGGATGGCGACCACCTTTGGTCTTAAGTATGTCGCCATAGTAACCTTGTGTTGTGTTCCGGCATTAATGGTCCAAGTTCCTGTACCCTTATGGGACAGCAGCGTGTTCGCGATGCCCCTGGCGTTGCAAACACCTATAGGCGACGGACACTGCTAAATTCTAAGCGGGCTGTCAGCCTGTCTGCTGTCCTACAACATTAAAAAAAATGGCTACTAGAAGCAGCGAAATTAAATTTATTATATGAATATAATAGACATTCGTGCAGGGGCAGAGAAAGAATACTGACCTCTGCGGTCCGGGCCGGCCTGTCGTAAAATGTGACTAAACAACTCAAGATAAGTGGTGGTGGTGTCCACCCCCGTCTGGATGGCATTCACTCCTGTTTTATTTAATATGCCGCCATAATAACTTTGATACCGCATAAGTGACGAGGTTCCAGTACCACTACACGGTTACTAGCGTATTGGCGATGCCCCTGTCGTTGCAAACACCCATAGGCGACGGTACTGCTAAATTCTAAGTGGGCCGTTAGCCTGTCTACTGTCCTACAGCACTAAAAAAAGATTTTAATGTAATTAAGATTTTAAGAAAATTCTTTATGTATAATTAAGTGTAAGAATTCGCTCATAAGGAACTACGAACAAAGATGTAATCAAATTAATAGTGGTATGACCAAATTGATATCTTCAACTCCGATGTACATATCTTAGGTCCGATGTGAGTGCGTCTGTGTCTTAACTTAGATTTCACATTATACAGTCAAAACCTGTTGTAACGACATCGAAGGGATCACTTAAATTCAGTCGTAAAAACCGATAGTCGTAACAACTGGGGATGATTTCGAAGTGCAAATTCAGCCCCCGCAAATTAAGGTCTCGCCTTTGATGTTAGTCAATATAACCGGTATGTTGTTCTAATTGATGTCGCTATAAACGGTTTTAACTTTAATCAAAAAATTCTCAAGATAATAATAGGCCTCCTTAGCAGGCAAACTATGGTTCCTAAAAAGATATTTTAGTAAGTACATAGCCGAGGAATGCAAGAAATTGACTTAAAAAGTAGAAAATGCTTTAAAAAATCTCGACTGTTATTAATAATTAAAATTGATTTTGTTTATTGTATAAATTTTGATCATTTCTCTATAGCTGTTTATTAATAAAATAGTTTTAAAGATGAAGGGTATCAATTATATGACAACATGCCTTGGAACTTTCGTTCCTCGCATTCTGCAAAAGCTTCTATTAATGCTAAGTTTACATAAGAAATGTACGTTTAATAGAACTAAGTTATATAGCTTATGAGCTTTGTAGTGCTTTTAGGTGCTTAGCAAATCCACTCTCTCACTTAGGTATGCCAATTATGTGAAATAGAAATGCCTTTCATTCTATTTTTCTATGTTATATGTGAACATAAACAAAAAGTAAAGGCTTTTTAAGATGTTACATATTTGCCTGATGATCACAATTTCTTGAATATTATGAAATGAATGAAAAATATATGCATACAGATAGCTAACACTAACTTAAAATATAATGCTGTTTGACAATGGGCGACCTTATCGCTTAGAGCGATCTCTTCCGGGCGACCCGCGATTTCAGGCAATATGAGATTTCTTTAGAAATAATAATTTCAAATGATATATATGCTGGCCATAAATTGTGACAAATCAAAATGCTTTTAATTTTCATGAATTAACGTAAATCACACATTTGACTACTTCTATTATAACGTGTTGTCAGGCCATGTTCTTTAAAACATTATTTTGGATCAGAGCTATACTACCAGCACGCTATGATGGCCGTTTTAACGTTTGTCCACTCATGAAGTTTCGTATTAATTAGTAATTACATTTGAAGGAGCAAATTGCTGTTCTTTATTGTCAATAGCGACGTGCAGTTAGTCATAAAATTTATTGAATATATTATTTTAGGACACAAAATTTATTTATTACATTGATTTTTAAACTATAAATATTAGGTTCCCGTGAACATTTATTTTTATAAGATAATAATTATTGGTGTACTTATGTACCATACAACTCGGCATTTGTTTTTCGAAATTCAAAATTTAAAAAAATTATATTTAATACGATCGTCACATTGGATCGCTGGCCACACAACTACTACCTCCGGCAAACTCGCCTCAATGCTCTATGCAAAACAAAGCAGTATCGACTTGATATTGCTTCGAAAAGTACAAACTGTGAGTGCACTGCGATTGTGATATAGTTTTGACCTGGCTTTGGATTTGTTTTATTAAACCTTTTTAATCAGGTACTACTTGCAATAGAAACTTATATAAGTATAGATTTCATTATATTTTTTCGAGAATAAATTGACATTTCACATCACTATTGTAATATGTTAAAACGGCCATCATAGCGTGCCGGTAGTATAATTTCCAATCCTTAACAAGTCCGGAACATTAACCACAGGTCAAGTTTGGGTAATTTGTGCCTTGCGTTCCAATGAAGCTTGCATAGTCTCCGACAGAGAAAGTATTAATAAACCTTTTGAAATAACGGATAAATGTGGAAATCCCCTTTCAAAAGTTTATACATACTAAGATGCGCGCCTGTATCGTGATTTGTTACAATAAATTAACACACAAGTATTGGTGAAAAATATATCTTATTTTTATAATGTTGGTTTCAAATTTGAATTTAGAAGTTTTAAATTCTTAAAATATTTATGGCTTGGCTATTTATATATAATATCTATAAAAGTTTAAAAATATAGTTATTTAATGTCAAGAAAATGCCTTTGTATATATCATGGGCAACTTAAAATTCTAAAGTAGGTGTTAGCTGTTTAATTGAGCTTCTTTACATTATTATACATTAGTGAAAGAGCTTAGTGAAATTTGTAGACGATTGTTTGGGTCCATTCATAGGTATAGATTTATATTTTATTTACCTATACTCCTAGTTAAATGTTCAACGAAAATTGTAAATATGTGTAATATTTTATTGAACCCCTTTTAAATCGTAGTTTATATTCAATATTAAAAACTATTTTCCTAGAGATTTAGATTTACTGAACCTGAACTTTTCTGTAATATCCAAAAGACAATTTAAGGTCAGTTTGTTTCCATTAGGCTTTAACGTTTGGTCTAGGAGCGACATTAAATTAGAAAAGCGCAGTTTTATGTAAGTAGTTTAGTAGCCCTAAACATTCTTCGACTACCCTGGTTGTATATAACTAATTCTTACTCGTAAGTAAAGGCGTTAAAGCGTAATGGAATTTTATTATATATTAAAATATTTATTATATTAATATTATTTGTCCAGAAAAGTCTACCTTTACAACTGCGTCCAATATATTATATATCGTATTTTTAAAAATCTTCTGAATTCTGTAAAAAATAATAAAGTGCAAAAACCTAATCAATTTAAAAAATAAATTTTATTTCTATGACAGTGAATGTTTCAATTCATGCATTGAGTTCTACAAACGTGTATATACAATTATACGTATGTATTCATCCATCTATTTAAATAACTTTATATACAATTATACGTATGTATTCATCCATCTATTTAAATAACTTTTTGACGCTTTACATCGACATTGCAGTAAAAGTTACGCGACTTGCGTGCTCTTTGCAGCCCTTCCACGATAACTCTTAAAACTTGTAATGCTTGCAAATAAATCAAAGGAGTCGCTTGTAAAATACAAATTATGCCAAATTTAATCCATATAACGCCCTCCTGAGGTATCGGCTAACGCACGTCGGTATACTTGCGGAAGTCACGGGTCGATTCCCTTTCAGTGTCTTCTTCTTCTTGCCCATATCCCACATTATATGCGGTCGGCACAACATGTTACATGTAATATTGGCTTATTTTTTACAACCAGTGTCTAAGTGTTTATGTATCATATTATGTATTTATTTCCAAAAAAATATACATGTACATCATGTAAAAATATACATCAGTTGTCTAATACCCATATGACAAGTGTTATGCAACTTAGTTTGAGCCTAGATGGCGTTGTGTGAATTTCCCAATCTTAACCCCATATCATACCGTGCTGAGAAAACCTTAGCCGGAAGCTCATTCCAGATCCTGAGAGTACGCAACATGAACGTTTTTGAGGACCGTTTCGTACAAGAAAGAAAAGGCTCCATGAAATGGGGATGAACACCCAGCCGATGGCGGGCAGTGTGGTGGTAGAAAGACAACGAGGGCACCATTCTAAATAGCTCTTCAGGACACTCCCTGTTGTACAGACGGTAGAATACGCAAAAAGACGCAGTCTCTCCGAAGTCCAAGCGTGTCTAGACCGTCTGTAAGTATGGGATCGCCGACAACACGAACTGCGCGCCGTTGGAAGGAGTCTAGGGGACTGAGTTGACAGGCGGGTGCTCCAGCCCATTAATGTGAGCAGTACTCCATGAGCCGTTACCTTGGACTGAAATACAGCTTTTTGGATATAGATATATCAACATTCCTATACAATGGAGATTCACGTTCACGTGTGATTGTGGTCTGACACTATCTCCGAAAGAAAACATTCAATGACGACTATTCCCACCCGAGCAGGTGGTCAGCGTCGCCTATGTGTGCAACTCCAAGGACATTTGGCAAATTGGAGGCAAATTTTATAACGCCTTTCTTGATAAACCCCATATCGTACTGTGATGGGAAGATTTCAGCCATATATTTATTAATATTAATGAAATTTTAGGAAAGGGTTAATCACCCAAAGTAAGCAGCAGGGCGCTTGTGTTACAGACTTACTAGACATCGATTATATTATTTATATACCTACTTCCTTTTTGTAAATAACTTCATATTAAACATAAACTCTCATGTGTGGGAGCATCATCCCACAGGCATTCCGGCGTACGAATCCGAGGTCGTCGATAAAGGAATTTTATTAATAAAAAAAATCGTGTCAACGGGTATCAGTGCTTTAGGCCACGGGGTGAAATTAAAAATTCCGTTCACGTGACCCCTGGTTCGGAGCAAGTTCGCGCCACCATCTAACGAGGGCATCCATCGCCTTTGCGACCTTGAGGGATTTCGGTGGCATTACACTCTTTTATTACGGATATTTTATTACAGGACATTTCATACAGTGCCGGCTAGTAGGTAGCACTTGTGTTATAGTCACAAGTAATAAACTACATATTATATGCCTACTTTTGTAAATATTATGTACTAGCTGATCTGGCAAACGTTTTGCCATAATAGCATTTAAAAACTTTTTGTACAGAATTTCCGTAAAATCCGTTATTAGTGACCGTCTGTATCGTCTATGCTAAATTTCAAGTCAATCGGGTGTATAATTTTAGATATTTTTACGTATTATATCGAAATTGGGTATTTGAAACAAAAAAATTATTTGTGATAAATGAAAAGATCATATATAAGTTTTATAGCAAAATTATTTTTATTTTATTTTTTTTCGCAATTATTCAAGTTATTTCAAAATAAAAATTAAATTTTGAATACAGCACCGAAGACACGCCGATATCTCCCGAACAAACCCGAGCGCGTGTGTGGCGTCATAATGTTAGTTTTCACTAATTGCAGTTGATAGAAAAATAATAAATACAGTGTTTTGATCTATTTAATTTTGTTGTCATTGTTAAGTATTTAAATTTATATTAAAAATGTCGAACCTAAAAAGTTATCGTTCTTGTTTTGTACCATTATATACGAATACTACAAAAACAACTCCTGACAAAATGTTTTTAAATGTTTCCCAAGATGACAAATGTCGAAATAAACGGTTTCAAGCAGTGCATCGTGATAATCCCAAAACAAAATAATATAATAAATAATTAATATTTTCATTTATTATATTATTTTTTATCAGACTTACCTTGATGCCTTGGCACCTCGAACTTCAGCAGAATTAAACCGAACGTCAT
Source organism: Malacosoma neustria (assembly GCA_963693495.1). NCBI lineage: Eukaryota > Metazoa > Arthropoda > Insecta > Lepidoptera > Lasiocampidae > Malacosoma > Malacosoma neustria. Next base: position 2,630,838 of record OY856385.1, read on the forward strand.
TTTTTTTAAATTTCATAAATTTTTAATTGTTTATAATTAATTCAATCAAAATTTTTAAGTTTTTTGTATTAAATATCAATATTATTAATAATAAAGTTTTAAAATACATAAAAATCAATAATATTTTTTTTGAAATACCCAATTTAATGACATTTTGTCTGTGCAGGGGCGGAGAAAGAACTTACCTCTGCGGCCGGGGTTGGCCTGTTGTAAAAGGCGACAAAACAACCTACTCTAGCTACTTGGTAGGGCCCCAAGCCGAAATGACAATAGTAATAAATAAAACAAACAAATAATTCCATGTACCATTTAATCTTGGAGTAATTTCTGATATTGATATAATGTACCACGAGAGCTGGCACTGCGTCGACCCCTGATCAAAGTTCCGATGCGTCACATCGACGTGGACGGATTTGCCATTCCCACCACAACCAGCTATATGTTTCATTTGTGATAATTACGTACATTTAAAAATCAGTAACCATTAAAATTAAATCTATTTACGTTACTTCACATAGTATTCGGTGCAAGGCGTGAAATAATTGAGAAATCTAAAAATATTACGAAGAAAAAAAAATCGAAAAGGAGTGTTTAAGTTTTCCTTGGGGCGTTGAAGGACGATTAAATATTGTTAAGGCCACGGTCAGGCATACGTATTAAGAAAATCTCGAAGTAGATTTCATTATACGGAACCACTTCTCGGAACTACCCCATTGCAGGTTATAAAGGAGCGGACTAAGCCAAAAAATATTCTCTATTCAAAAATAACTTTCTTATAGCCCGACCCCTAACTTAAAATGGATATTGAAAACAAAATGGCGATATTTTATTACTTTATGAAAATATTTATGAAATATAATAAATGAATACAAATCGATTGGTCAATACATTCACGCCATACACGATATAAAAATTTGAACTTTAACGAGTCTGAATTGCATATTAAGTAAACAGAGAAATAAAGAGGCTTCAAGTATTTGTATATGATAAATAAACATAAGTGTGTAACCACCCTAAGTTGAGTATAATAAGTACAATGCAGTGTGTATTAAACGTTTTTTTTTTAAGAATTGAATATGTCGACGATTGAAAGCCAACCTCTACTAAGCGACATTGAGTGAACTTTCCAGGAAAGTGATTTGAAGTTCAAATACATATTTAGAAAAAAATTTATCTTATATATAAAATTCTCGTGTCACAATGTTCGTTCCCGTACTCCTCCGAAACGGCTTGACCGATTCTCATGAAATTTTGTGAGCATATTGAGTAGGTCTGAGAATCGGCCAACATCTATTTTTCATACCCCTTAGTGATAAGGGTTGTCCACCCTTAACGTTTTTCTTTAATTTTTAGACATTTTTTTAAAAACCAAAAGATTTATCCAAAAAATGCTGCCCAAAGTCACTATTCCACGCGGACGGAGTCGCGGGCACAGCTAGTTACCTATATAAATAAATTGATAGAGGTCTGCAGTTGTGCGTGCATTACGGCAAAACTACTGGATAGATTTTAATTAAATTTTCTAAGTTATTTCTAAGGCCCTTATCTAAAAAAAATGCGATATCTTCATTTAATATAGTTATTAAAATTTTAAGAATGTGTGTTTTCTTGCCGTGGAGAAGTGGGGCAAGCGGTATAGCGTGCATGCGTAGGAGGGGAAGTTTCTTCTACCTCTGCCTCATGACGAAAACTTTGTTAATATATCAAGCAACGCGAACGAAGTCGCGGGTGTCAGTTAGTGAGTTATAATTGTTGAATTGAAATGATAGAAAATAAATAATCATTTCAATGCAACAATCAGGTGAATTGTAATACATTTCCCAAGTTCCGCTCAATGTCGCTCAGTAAAGGTGGCCTTTCAAGCGTCGATATATAAAATCATCTATACATATTTTATAATTACCGGCTTAGATACGCTCACTATTACAAAAATCAGTCTAAAATACTATATTAAGGCAACTTGAGAATATATACTCATTTTTGCACGATGTCCGTTTGGCGTTTTCATTTGAAAATACCCAAGTCTACTGGCGTACGATTTGTCAAGGTCACGCAAAACTGGAGGGCAAACGTAGCGCCATCTCGTGTGGGGATTCATTTTAAAAGAATCCGCTTATTAGTCTGCGATCGGAATAGCGCAACTGATGAACTGGTATAATATGAATTTAGCAATTGTGTAGAGACAGCATGTGTCCAAACAAATTATTTATTTCTATATCGGATGATTGCAAAACTGAAGTGGCAGTGGGCTGGGCACATAGCTCGAAGGACTGATGGCCGTTGGGGCAGAAAAGTCCTCGAATGGCGACCGCGTACCGGAAGACGCAGTGTTGGTAGGCCCCCCACAAGATGGACCGATGATCTGGTCAAGATCGCCGGGATAGGTTGGATGAGGGCAGCGCAGGACCGATCATCGTGGAGATCTTTGGGGGAGGCCTTTGTCCAGCAGTGGGCGTCTTCCGGCTGAAATGATGATGATGATGATGATAATCGTAAAAAGAGAGAGAGAAAGACTAACTATATCAATGGCTATACTAACCAAAACGATTTTGCCACTTTTTGAATCTCGCTATGGATAAAATAACGAACCGAATGTATTGGTAATGGCAACACTGTATTAGACGCCATTTTGTAGAGCGGGACAAATGTCAAATCTCTAAATTTATTCTCACGGCGTTCATCGATCTCTTATAGTGGAAAAACATTTAGCTCAATATCAAATCAAGTTATTCCTCCATCTACTTCGTACGTTGATTGTGAATAACAGACAAAAAATTAAAACTATATACGAAAATGAAATAAAGTAGATGAAAACACCAAGGGACCTCGTTACAGACACAGCAGTGCCAAAGTGAGCGCACGAAATGCTGTCCATTGCCGTTAGGAAATACAATGTCCATTATTTCTTTTAAAAATCAAACAATTAAATAAGAATTTCTAAAAAAATATGTCATGAAAAGAGAGCCTTTTTATTCTTAACTACCAAAAACCCGGAGCTGGGTTTATACTAAAAATCGGTCAAGCGTGAGTTCGATACACGAAGGGTACAGAACTATAGCACAAGAAGCATTCTTTAAAGAGAGCATTACCTCGAATACAGTTTTCAATAGGTAAACTTTAGAAAAACAAGAGTTTATTACAGTCAGATTTTTTAAATTTTACTATATTTCTAATTTAAATGTGAATAGAAAATACACATTGAAAATTAGGATATAGATACAAAGCCTGACGGAAGAATAAATCTAGTGTAAGAGGGTTTCCGTTATATTTCTTTAGTTAAACCCTAAACGAACTTTACTACGAACAATTAAATTTGATGATAGTAGCATATTTACAAAACGAAGGACTAACAAATGAAAATAAATCCAGATGTAAATCACCAAAACTTGGTTTATTAAGACAATAAATAAATTCTATTCTATTCTTGAGAGTCTTGGCTCCAACGCCATGGGCATCGATTTGCCAAAATAAATAAATGAAAGATGACATTCCTACATGACATTGGCAAATTGCACAAGTCGTGCCATGCCATCTCGTAAAAGAAGTTCATAGACATTGCATCCAACAATGGACAACGCGAGTATTGTAAAATGCCAAGTAATCTTTAAACATTTTTCAACGATGTATAAAACAGATATGATCGAAGGTAAGATTTAAGTTATTTAATTCAAAATTGAAATTGTCTAGATCAATAATTTAAATTAGTTTAAAGTGAAGTGTTTTCATGTCAGTCATACTTATATGTATTGTTCCCGCGATTACGTTGGAAAAAAGACGTTTAACGCTTCTTACAAAATAAATTGAAAAAAGTTAATAAACTATACGGATTGCTTTTGGCTTTTCTCTTTTTCTTTTTTGACAAAATTCCCTGCACTGTAAGAATGTAATGTTGAGATCTTTTCAATGTCGATTACGCACTCAGAACTCAGCGAATTGTTTACATATCACACAAATATATCTAAATGGATTGAACCCCGGTACCAGTGTATAAAACGTACGTGACGCAGTCATGTAAATTTTATAATTATCTACAAACAGAGTCAACGAAGTAGACTGTTTAAAAAAATCGTCAATATTTTTCCTTAGATAATTATATCGAAATGGAAATTTGCGATGCGACACTTCTTAGAGATAGTAAATTTCTCCTTTTCGTCATTTCCAACAATGTTTTCGATATATCCAAGGAAAAATAAACAGTCGATTCTCTTGTCCCTACGACTGTGTGACTAATATGAAAACAAATCCACTATAACTCTATAAGAACACTAACATGAATACGATTTATTCTCCATTTCACATAAATTGAATTTTAAAACACAACGCGTCTTATATATTTACATTTATCATGTCAAACAATACAAAGTTTTCAATGTATATTGTACATACAATATGATATAGTAAACATCACACATTTTAATTTTCAAAATAGATACATTTAACAGATATATAAATTACCGAGATGTATGCATATTTTAAATTCAATTATAAAAATCATCACAGTACATGTGCTTTGGACCCCGAGTTCTTTGAGGGTAATCACAGGTCGCTTTCAGCCTCAGTGCCTCCCAGTTAATTTTTTCTTTACTTGATCAAGAAACACTAGAAAAAATAATAGTTAAAAAACTAAAAACACGCTTTTATAGCTAGCTGAACTAAAAAGTAGGAAATCATTTTCTATAAGTTAAAAAAGAGATTAAGAAAAAAATTTTCCTCGTAAAAATGCGTGAGGTATATAACAAAACTGAAGGGAATTACAAAATACTCATTATATTGGACTACCAATTCGTATTAACAAGGTAAAAAAACTTCTTATTTATACTTATTTGCTTGCCTGATCAAAGCGAAAGATTTCCACCAATAAATGAGAACGCACTTTAACTACAGTACTATTTGATACGAGTTAATTTGCACAATTATTACAGATCCGGTTAATAAAGGTCAAAATTCTGTAATCATTAAACATCCATTTTCTACAATGACTATAATTCGTTATAAAGAGGTTTTTGATAATATTAATCATTAGCTCTTACGCACAGTCCTAGGGGATTTGGAAAAATTCGTTAAATCGATCAATTTGTATAATAAAGATTCGTTACATTAAGGTTACACTGTATTTTAAAAAGCACCTCAAGGCAGATTGGAATAATACACAGCGACGATGCCCGATTGCAGGTTGCCTTTACCGTCATTTCGTAACGACAACTTAGCTGCTACGTATTGAAGGTGATGCAGATAAGTTTGTAACCCTCCAAACCGCCTGTAGACCAGTGCAGCCGAATCGTGCGCACGCATCGCACACAAGGTCTTTAATCCACGTCCCTGTACCTATTGGACAGCAGCGTGCTCGTGGTGCCCCTAGTGTCGCAAACATCCATAGGCGACGGTAAATGCTTACCTACTATATATTAAATGGACCGTCAGCTTACCTGCAGTTCCTCAGCAATAAACAAATAAAATGTAAGCGACCAACCGTCGCTCGTTTCTCGACACGCGGATTCGAAGTCGCTTAGGTTTTTTTTGTTTGGGCTGCTTTTTTCTTCTGGCTTGGCCAGAATCGTTATTATTTTGTGGTTTATTTTTTTCCGACTATTTATCTTTTTTGTCACGTCCGTATAATTTTTCCCGTATTCTTCCTTGGTCGCTTACGTTGCGCGCGCTGCTTGAGTGGGGGCTAATTTTACCCACGATTTGACTACCCTGCCCTGGACATTCCCTTTAGGGAATACCTTGAATCCTGCTATATGAATTAAATTTATATTTAAAATATGCATACAACTTCATTCTTAAAACATTAATATTAGATAAATAATTTAATTTGGTGTCGAAAGTTGGACTATTACACTTTATTTGGGAACGATGAAATTTTAATTAATATAAGAAATAACAAAAATAATAAGAAAATTGCCAAAAATGTTTAATTTAGTTTCTATATATTATTTAAAGATACATTTAATTATGTATATATATGCTTTTACTTATATTATTTTTACATTATTTACAATATATTTACATTTGAACATAGATATTACTTATTTTTGATTTATTTATATTGATATTCAGCAAGTGATCAAATAGTCTATTTTGACTTTTTATTTATTTATATAAGAAAATTACGGCCGCATTAAAATCATAGAAAATATTTTTTTCCATTAAAATATGCAAATACGATCAATTTAATTAAATTTTAAAAACTACATTTAAATTTTAAATATTTCAACATTTAAAAGTTATTTTGTGACAAACATTCGTGGTTCTTGATAATGCATAACCAATGTTTCGTTAGGAATACTTGTAAATTAAAAATTCACAAATATTCGTAGAAAATAAATATTCAACGATACTCTTATAAATATTTTTTTTAAATTGGAACTCGAAATGTTATTTCGCTAATTTAAACTTACACAGAGAACACCAAACGATTATACAAAAATCACATCTAACATATTTACCATCGTAATATACATTTTGCTATCTAATACTCATATAAGATCCTCATAACAGGCCAATAAAAAAATCATAAAATAAATCCGAATAAAAAAATCATAAGAAATTAATCAAGCAGTTACTACAAGAAATAAGTCTAAGTATTCAATCTTAAAATTTCAGATACCAAGCCATAAATTTAAAAAAAGAGTACTCTCTTGAGTATTGTTTCGCCTGTACGACAGGCAGTTTTCATAAGTTCGTAACTTCAAATTCGTCAAAACCAGCCAGCAAATATACTCTATGAGTATTCTCAATCCGCCTGCCTTGACAAATGGTCTGTCATAAGCGACTCCGAAATGAGACAAATTCGTATAAAATTGAACCTTGCGCCATTGTTATAAGGTTCAAACTTCATCGCCGAGATCTTGGACGCAGTTTTCGGCGATTGGCACGAATTTATCCTCGATCTGTATTAATAGTATACTTTTATCGACATGCGAACGCAGTTTTGGATCTCTGTGGTTTGGCGTCCATTTGTGGACAACCTGAAATAAAAAGAAAACACATCCTATATACTTCAGTGTTGTGGAGGGGTTAGTGGACCGGACCACGAACATAGGTGGCACTATTTCCGACATTGCGGAAAAGCTGTTAGGGTCAGTGCAGACAGAACGGAGCGCAGCGGAGAGGATTTTATTAACGCACTTGAAAATAAACTTTAAAATAATTATTACAAAGTGCATAAATGCTTGAACCTGACAAAAAATGCTCGCGTGTCCTCGAAGATACGCGCGGAATCCCGACACGGCGTCGAGTCGGCGCCCACGTCGTACGCGTAATTTCAGTGTTGTCACTGAGTTTAAAGAAGGAGGACGTAATTTTTTAGATTTTTATTAAAAACCTACAAGACATAACGAACAGTAAAATTTTTTTTTTTTTTTTTATTGCGTAGGACAGCAGACAGGCTGACAGCCCGCTTAGAATTTAGCAGTTACCGTCGCCTATAGGTGTTTGCAACGCCAGTGGCATCGCGAACACGCTGCTGTCCCATAAGGGTACAGGAACTTAGGTCACTAATGCCGGAACACAACACAAGGTTATTATGGGGGCATACTTAAGACCAAAGGTGGTCGCCATCCAGACGGGCTTGAGGCCCTACCACGTAGCTAGGGTGGGTTGTTTTGTCGCCTTTTACGACAGGCCGACCCCGGCCACAGAGGTTAGTATTCTTTCTCCGCCCCTGCACGGATAAAAATATAACGGATAATATGTTTAGTATCATCTCATGAATGTTTATTTAATGTGTCGAGTGGAGCATATAGTGTCAAATTACACCTTTCTTGCCAACATTCTTGGACCCATATTCTTCGTCTGACTTTCTGACGCCTTATTTTATTAACATGTTCCTCCATTTCTTCTTCTTCCGCCAAAAGCACAATTATAATCATATCCCAGCCCACCATCGTTGACGAACTTTCGCGACAAACTGGCATGTTTACTGTAGAGTGGTAACCCAGAACGGTTTACTCGCGCAGGCTCGCGAGGTAGCGTGCAAGCTCGAGCATACGCGATCCGTGAAGAAAATGCCCGAGACCGCGCGGGGATTATTCCTCTCTGTCTGCGCTGACCCTAAGAGAATCGCTAGTGCTGGTGACATTACACGTGAACTGGGGGAAGCGAGACGGATACCAAAAGATGCATGCCGAATGTAAGGCTATTTGCTCATTAAAAATGAAACGAGTTATAATTACAGTAGAACCTCTTATGTCGAATTTAAGGGGAGACGCCAAAAAATTCTAATAGAGTTTTCGACTCTAATTTTGTAATAAGATTTATTCCAACTAATTTAGAGTTGAGAAGTGAAATAATTAAAAATCTTGGTTATAAGAAACAATGGTGCAATATCAGAAGGTGTTCATGTTCATTTTTATCCGTGGAGGGGCGGAGAAAGTATACTACTCTCTGCGGCCGGGGTCGGCCTGTCGTAAAAGGCGACAAAACTACCCATCCTAGCTTCATGGTAGGGCTCCAAGCCCGTCTGGATGGCTATCACCTTTGGTCTTAAGTATGCAACCATAGTAACTTTGTTGTGTTCCGTCATTAGTGACCCAAGTTCCTGTACCCTTATGGGACAGCAATAAAAAATCACGAAATGCCTTCCTTTTTTGACTATTTGTCACATATTAAAGATATTTGCATCAGTACTGGATTGAATATTTCAATTTGCGATCAAGAGAGGAGGGCATTTGGTATAGAACAATTCAGTGTCATACATTTAAATCGCCATGGCTATTGCATTGCACAATAACAATTTAAATAGACAATACTTGATTATATTATTAAGACTTCGTTCGGGACACATTCCACTTAATAGGTTTTACATATCTAATGGGTAAATCTCTGTCTCCAAATTGTGAAGTGTGTGGTACGGTGGAAGATGCATATCGTATTACGCTGGAGTGTGTTCGAAACGAAGCTGCTAGAAATAAGTTTGCTCATTCTAATAAATTAGATATAGACGGATGCATAGTCAAACTGACCTCACCACTGACAGTCAGCTCGTTTGCTTATTAATATTGTTAAAGAGGGTCTAAAAAGAGAAGTTGATTAATTACGTATGTTTTTTTTATAACGCTCCATATTCTATTAAAGAATACGCTCTTAAATAAAGATTTAAAAAACAGAAACAATGCTATTATTATTAGTACAATTATCGATGCAATCTTAGTCAGTTTTCAAATAGTTAAATTGTAAAATCAAACATTGAGATGTTCGGGATACAGAGGTCCAATTTATTTCTTAGTTACAGAGGGAAAATAAGTACTGAATTTGCTTATATAATATATTATAGGGACTCACTAATTATTTCGATTTATAGAGGATTCAGATTTCGAGTAACGGAGATTTAGGGGGTTGAAGGGAAGGAAACAGCATTTTATAGAGTTTGGAAAGGTCATCGACTTTTGACTTTCAGTTTTTCTTAAAATTATTTACAAAGTTTTATTAACTTACCAAACCATCCATCCCCGCCAGGGGTACCCAGCTCCCCCAGAAGTTCCTGCCACCCCTCTCCCTCTGGTACTCCGAGGGCCACTGGACGTCGATCCTCCTCCCCAAATTGATACAGTCGTACACCCCCAAGGGCTCGACTATCAGCACTTTACTCCCTACACTGACATTCATCTTCATTTCACTCCTACCCGAGTCGGAGTGTTTGATTTTGGTCTTAATTTCCTTTTTAGAATCTTTTTTCTCTTTTCTCAGTATAGACTCTTTATTAGATAAGTCTGAATAGTGAGTTTCTTTAATAGGGACAGGTTCGGGCTTTTCGATGTACCGGCCGGTTAGTTCGCGATAGCTTTCCCTCTCGTGGCGAATCTCCTTGCTCAGCTTGGACAGATCTTTTGAAGTTCCCTCATTTATGAAGAATCTGTTAAAGGAAAGGATCGTAATTATTTGTTTTCGTTTACATATCTCAATTTAAAACTAAAACTGACGCCAAAAGAATTGAATATCGTTCTCAAAATTCAAAATGAAGTTGACGTTACGTTTGTTGACATATTGATACTCGTAATGTCAAATTCCGCCATTTCGGAAAGAGACAACACTAGATGACATTCAACGAGATGTCACTGACAAGATGAATTATACGACCCACATTGTTTTTAAGGGAAAAGCGACTCATGGATTACATATTGTGCACAGAGACTAAAGTAAAAAAAAACTACTTTTTTTTTTTTCTGCAGTTTCACTCAGAGTTGGGGGTTAAATAGAATCCTTCTTGTTCCTTTGCACATGTATTGAAGAAAGAATTGAGGCAGTCGCGGAAAGGGTGTTGACAAAAGTTAGCAGTACACCTCGAAATGTGGAGGATATTGAATATCAATTTTCGTTTAGCGACAATTTAGTTATGTATCCACCGAATATGGGAATGTGGTGAATGTTGTTACGCGCAAAATATTCACGCAGTTAATTACGAGGGCTGTCTGATAACTCCGTGACATTTTAATAACATTTTTTTTCGGCTAATTAGCCTTTCTTTCAACATAATCTCCTTTTAGATCAATACATTTAAGTCCAGCGTTTTTAAAGGAAATTCCTTATTCCTTCTAAATAATAGGTTTTCTCGAGGCCCTCAAAATAGGCGTTTGTTTCGGTTATAACCTCTTCATTCGACCCAAATATCTTACCACCCAGTCATTTCTTCAGGTTTGGAAAAAGAAAATAGTCGCAGGGGGCTAAATCTGGAGAATATGCTAGATGGGGTGGCAGTTCGTAGCCAAATATATGGATTTTTGCCACAGTGACTACACATGTGCATTGTTTTGATGGAACAGCACTTTTTTTCGCCAAATGTGGTCTTTTTTGCTTTAATCAATATCAAATCTGTCTAAAAGCTCTGAATAATATTCGCCAGTGATCGTTCTACACTTCTCTAATCAATCTATGTGAATGACACCGCATGCATCCCAAACTGTGGCCATGACCTTGTTGACAGACAGACCCACCTTGGCCTTCTTTGGTGCACGTTCACCTGGTGAAACCCACTGTTTTTATTTTTCCTTGGTCTCTGGGGTATTGTGATAAATCCATGTTTCGTCTACAGTTATATAATGGTGTAGAAACTCGTCCGGTTTGCGGTTGAACATCGCCAAACACTCCTTTGAAGTGGTCACACGGTTGCATTTATAGTAGAGTATGAGCAAACGCGGCATCTCGCGGATAGCTTTTTCATGTCCAAATATTCACGTAAAATGAGATGAATTCGCTCAGTTCAGATGCCTACAGCCTCAGCCACCTCACGTACTTTCATTCTCCGATCGTCTAATATTACTCCATGAATTTTATCGACGATTTTTGGAGTGCTGACCTCTTTTGGGCGACCTGAACGTACAGCGTTACTTGTGTTGGACCACAACGGAACTCAGTAAACCACTTCTTAACCATTGAAATTCATGGTGCAGAGTTCCCATAATATTTATCAAGTCACTTCTCTATTTTTGTTAAAATTTACGAGGTTGAGGTTGGAGCTTTTAATGGATGTCAAACACAAACTAAATGACGCAGCTTGCTTAAAATTTGGCAGTAGTCTATTAAAAGATGGTGGTTGACGGCAGCAGTGTTGCATTTAAAGTTACTGCGCGGGAAATTGAAAAAGTCACGGAGTTATCAAACAGCCTTCGTATAATCGGGTCAACAATAATTATTCTATATTATTGAGCCATTAATGAAAAAGTGTTTAAATGATCGTGCAATAATAAATAGCGTCTGCAAACAACACTATATATAGTAGTCTGATATATGACCCTTGGCACATTTTCCTAAAAAGCCGTAAAATGCAATTGGTTTCTTTTACTTTTGGCGTCTAATATAGAGCTTACTTTATCAGTATGTACTTTCATGTGCAAAAAGTATACTGTTAATATCGTCTGGAGACGAAAATCTATTATGAAGCCCAGAATCCGAAGCGACAGGGCGCAATTGAGATGTAACACTTGTAATATAGATCAACTTCATCGTTTATTTAAGAGCTACCACTTTTGTCGATGGAGCATCTTCCAGTAGAGGCTACAAAGCGCCTTCTCCTTGACTTCTTGATACGACACGACATCCAATTTTTCCTTTACTCGCTCCATAAATGTCCTTCTTGGCCTCCCTTTCTTCCGTTTTCCTTCAATTCTCCCTTCTATGATGGTTTTGATTAGATCGTAGTACCGTCTAGTGTCCCAGCATCTGTCCTCAGTAATTCTCAAGATGTTCCTTTTCTCTTTTGCCATATTCAGCACTTCCTCGTTGTTTTTTTTTCTCCGTCCAGCTTATCCTCAGAATATCTTCTCCAACACCACATCTGCATTGCTTCTAGCCTTTGCCTGTCCCTTTAAGTCAGGATCCACGTCTGGTAATATAGGTAAATACATAATAATAAGGCTAGTCTAGCCCCAAAGTTATTAGCAGAGTGCTCGTGTTATGAATGTCCCCGCCACAGTGTTCCAACATGCGAAAGCCGTTGTGCCATCGGTGAAGTAAGCAAATTAATAAAAGGCTTAGTTTATATTTACACGTTTAGACTGTGTATTGTGTTTTACAATTTTCTGTTTAACTAAAATAATGTTTTTTGCAGTTTCAAAGACTTCGTAAAGAAAAATGATGGGTTAAATGAGTGACGGGTGAGGGTTAGGATACCTTTTAAAATCTCTTTCTTGCCTGGCGTTCCTGTTGGCGATTATTTTGCAGTCCGGCAGAGACACGTCGAGGCCACTCGCCGACAACGTCAAGTCCTCCAGAGAGGAGTCAGCACTCCCACAGCCCACGGTTGGCATCTGCGGGATACCACGTCGTATAATTTAGTATCATTGACCAGTGGTCGGCAAACATGTTGTCATCAAAAGAGCCAAATATAGATAAAAAAACAATTCAAATTTATTCAGAGTAATTTTTTAACACATGCGTTTAGTATGAGACATTATTACTGAAATAATTGTAGGTAATAAGTAATATGCACAAACTAAACATTTCGCGGAGACGCCGTAGCCGAGGAGTCAGAGCCGAATGCGGCTTGCGAGCCGCGGGTTGCCGGCCACTGTCATACAGGACCTTTGCTTAATATTTTTGTTAACCCTTCACTGGTGACATGACAAATTTAGAACACTACATGACGCCTAGCCTCACAGACCTCACTTTAGTTATGAAAATTAACTTGGGTTTTACAAAGGTGTCTTAATATTTAATTATTGGTATGTAATGAACAGAAAGTTAAAAAACATTATGCAGAAAAGAACAGATTGTGATAGGAACTAAATGTCATAATGATAAAAACTCTACACTTGTAAATTAACAGCGACATCTATGATTCAATAGCAATACTAATTAAACAAATATTCAAACGAACTTCTATGGTTTTTAATACGTGAACGTAATTGTTCTTGTACATCTTAGATGGCAGTATTTATATTCAGAAATGTAAATTATTTTTTAAACATTATTTTGTAATAATATGCAGAAAAGAACAGATTGTGATAGGAACTAAATATGTCATAATGATAAAATAAAATATTACGATTTTTTTCCAGATAACAATGACTATTTATTGAATAAACATTTATTTTAATTAAATACAAATAACGCCGGATCGAGTGGGAGAGAATCGCACAGTCGATTGCGCCGCCACACCGTACACACTACTGCGTATAGACTGTATATATATACCATCATATAGCGGTATGCGGCATGCGTCACCACGCCAGAAATCGGTTTTACGTGCGGCTATAGATGTTTCATATCAAAAATTTTGAAAAAATAGAAAAAAAAAAATATTACTATTCCTTGGTCGAATTAGATCCTTGTTTTACGTTTAAAAAAATAAGGAAAATTTACTGACAAACGCGTAGTGACGGCGAGTGTGGGAGAGTAATCAATTCTAATAACTCGCAACACGCACGACGCCTGAGATTATGTCATTGGTTAAGTGATAAATTTACTACAATGCAACCAATTTGAATAACACTGTGGTCAAATGATACCGCAAGGTCTGCATTAAGCCACTCGAATGCCTCGGTTCTGGGTTCAGTTGGTAAATTAAATCCATAAATATTCTCTGTATTATTTTCTGTTGTGAATTTTTTGGGATTACATCTTTTCGCTACATATTACAAACATTTTTAACGGTGCAGGGGCAGAGAAAGAATACAAACCTCTGCGGCCAGGGTCGACTTGTCGTAGAAGGCGACAAAACAACCCACCCTAGCCACGTGATAGGGCCGGGCCACAAGCCCGTCCGGATGGCGATCACCTTTGGTCTTAAGTATGCCGCGATAATAACGTTGTGTTGTGTTCCGGCATTAGTGACCCAAGTTCCAGTGTTATTATTGGACAGCAGTGTGTTCGCGATACCACTGACGTTGCAAACACCCATAGGCGACGGTAACTGCTAAATTCTAAGCGGGCCGTCAGCCTATCTGCTGTCCTACAGCAATAAAAAAAACATAATTCTGTTTAACACAAGATATGTTGTGATTAAAAACTAGTTAATACAACTATTGTATACTTTAATGCGTAATTTTAGTATTACATAGCTATGTTTAATGCCTTGGATACATTATATAAATGTATCCAACATTATATAATACAATAACGTCTCACTGCTGGCCTGGGGCCTCATCCTAGAGGGAACGGGCAGTATAAGCGTTACGCTTGTCCAATGATTGGTGGGTTACGTGTACCGGTAATCTCAGTATCTCGTTTTCCTCATGATGCTTGAATAGATAGCGTTCGTAACATTAATTAAAAATAATTAAGTATATATATATATGTAAATATTTTAGATTACAAAATAATCGTTAACGAAAGATCTAAATCAATCTAGCTGTATAATCTGTCTGTAGTATAATCATAGACACTCACCTTAGCACTAGCTGCTCTCCGCGGCTGATCTCGAACACTACATTCCCAATTCATACCCGTAGAACTCTAATATAATAATAAAAAAACACCATTACTCATCATCATCATCATTCAAGTGGTTAATCTGGTGAGCATTGCGGCCCAAAGGGATCCCAGAGGCCTATATTGACATTATCTGAGACATGTACCGCGATTCCGATTCTGAGATTCAGACCACTGTTGGCGACACAAAATCCTTTCCCATCACTGTTAGAGTACACCAGGGATCTTCAGCCTTTATGTCCGTGACACAGCGAATAAATTGCAGGAGTGTCGCCTTCGTTGGTATGGCCACGTTTTACAGCAACCGGCTACTTATGTGGGGAAAAACCATGCTGCCTCCGCCAGGCCCTGGCAGGAGGAGTAGACCCAAAAAGTGCTGGCTTGACGTCGTAAGGGTTGATATGCGATGCCGAAGATCGTGCGAAGTGGAGAAGAAAAAGTCGGAAGCGGACTCAATGCGCCGAAGCGAGAGTTTGGGTTGCAACCGGGATTCAACGCTAAGATGATAATCATGATAAAATAAACAAAATTTTATATTAAAATAAAACATGTTTGAACCATATTGAAATAAATACAGCTTTATTAGGTGCACTGAAAATAGTATCCGTGCAGGGGCGGAGAAAGAATACTAACCTTTGCGGCCGGGGTCGGCCTGTCGTAAAAGGCGGCAAAACAACCCACCCTAGCTACGTGGTAGGGCCTCAAGCCCGTCTGGAAATATGCCGCCATAATAACCTTGCGTTGTGTTCCGGCATTTGTGACCCAAGTTCCTGTACCCTTATTCGTGCAGCAGCGTGTTCGCAATGCCACTGGCATTGCAAACACCCATAGGCTACGGTAGCTGCTAAATTCTAAGCGGGCCGCCAACCTGTCTGCTATTCTACAGCCATAAAAAAGTTACTTAAATGCACTGAAAATGCAATGTTGCTTTAGTGACGCTCCGCAGTTTTAACAATGTATCGTGAGCGTCGCTATGTCGACGAGTCGTAGCAAAACAGTTAAATATAAAAGAAAATATTCCGGCTCGAAGGACCATAAAAATGTGTATGTGACTCAAGTACTTACAGTGTCATCGCCGTGGTTGCTGCAGGTGCCAGATTCCAGCCTCATGCTCTCCGAGGCCGCGAGCAGTCGGAACGAGGGCGGCATGGCCCGCTCTCTCCGCATTCGACGAGTTCCGGACTACCGAACAAAGATTTTAGTTATTTCAATTAGCTTAGGGAATATAACATATGTATGAATTAGTTACAGAAAATTATATTTCCTAGTTTTATCCACAGATTAGGAAACACCCATACTACGATACCCGTTCGGGGGGGGGGGGGGGGTCTTCAAAATACTACGCTTTGGTAACAGGAGGGGGGGGGGGGCTTAACTTTTCGTCATGTAGTTAATATTCTTTAAAGAAAATCTCGCGCCTTTTTGGAGCTATATTCAAATATGGCACGTTTAGAGTTTAATTACTTGTAACTCTAGGTATGCATGGACTTTTGGCTTCACGCGGCAAGCGATGCATTAATGAACACAAATAGCAGCCAAATATAAATTTCTGTCCGCAAAAATTATTGAAAACTGTATTTATGATCTACTACGTGAAAACTAGAGGGGGGGGGGGGATCTTCTTATATACTACAGATGGTCACCAAAGGGACGCGGTACAAAAATTTACATAAATAGGTCACGTAGCATAGTTCCCTTACTTACAAGTCTGGTCAGCTTTTCAAGCGGATCTTGTATTTTAGCGGCCTTTTAATACTATTATTGAAGAGTTTTCAAAACTGTATAGTCGGAAATATGGGAAACTAACCCTCGTACATAGATACATCTCTTTTATAAGGAGGCACACCACGGTCGAAATTCCAACTACATAAATTAAATGTAAATGTACCTGACGTCCAGGCTCCTTGGTGTTGCGCGCGTGTACGTTCCTATCAAGCCGCGGACCACCCATGCCCCCCACAGTCCGCTCCTCACTGCGTCGATGGGCTTCACTTAAAAGGTCCACAGCTGTTGCATACGACGTTACTACAATAATATAAATTACTTAAGAAAATATATTATTATGCTGAAACTTTAGGTATGAACTTATTAGAGCCCAGACCCCCTGATTAGAGTCCAATCATAACAGATCCGCTAAGTTCATGCACGATTAGAAATGGCCTTAATATACCTAGTCAGGTCATAAGTATTGTCACACAGTAAAAACTTTTCGTTTAGAATGCTGGCCACAAAAAAATTTATTGAATTAGAATTTCGAATTGTTCATGAAAATAAAAATGTATAACTTTTAGAATTTTACTCATTTTTAAATATGGAGTGGACGCTTAAAGAAGACCGTGTTGCAGTTATTGCATTGCATCGTTGCGGTTACGCGCCAATTCAAATTTTTAACATACTGAAAAATTTGAATATTACCAAAATATTTCGTTTATCGTACCATCAAACGATACAATGAAGACTCTAGTGTAGATGACAGGTCAAGAAGTGGTCGCCCTCGGTCTGTTAGGACTCCAGCAGTGATAAAAGCTGTGAAGGCACGAATTCAAAGAAATCCCAAACGTAAGCAGAAACTGTTGGCCCTTCAGATGGGGTTAAGCAGAACCACGGTGAAAAGGGTGATAAATGAAGACTTAGGGCTTCGGGCATATCGAAGAAAAACAGGACATCGTTTGAATGCTCATCTAATGGACCTGAGACTGAAGAGATGCCGCGCTTTGTTGAAGCGGTACGCGGGAAAAAAATATCGGGAAATTCTTTTTTCGGATGAAAAAATGTTTACCGTAGAAGAGAGCTACAACAAACAAAATGATAAGGTGTACGCACACAGTAGTGAAGAAGCGAGCAACCGTATTCCGCGTGTCCAACGAGGTCATTTTCCATCCTCGCTCATGGTATGGTTGGGAGTTTGTTATTGGGGCTTAACAGAGGTACATTTTTGTGAGAAAGGTGTAAAAACGAATGCTGTTGTGTATCAAAATACAGTCCTGACGAACCTTGTGGAACCTGTTTCTCATACCATGTACAATAACAGGCACTGGGTATTCCAACAAGATTCGGCGCCAGCTCATAGAGCGAAGAGCACACAAGATTGGCTGGCGGCGCGTGAAATCGACTTCATCCGGCACGAAGACTGGCCCTCCTCCAGTCCAGATTTGAATCCGTTAGATTACAAGATATGGCAACACTTGGAGGAAAAGGCGTGCTCAAAGCCTCATCCCAATTTGGAGTCACTCAAGACATCCTTGATTAAGGCAGCCGCCGATATTGACATGGACCTCGTTCGTGCTGCGATAGAGGACTGGCCGCGCAGATTGAAGGCTTGTATTCAAAATCACGGAGGTCATTTTGAATAAACTTTAATGTCATAAGAATCTATGTTTTGTTAAGTTCATTTTGGTATATGAATGGTTACATAATTAATAAACTTGTTACAATTATTTTACATTAAACATGTGACAGAATTTATGACCTGACTAGGTAGTTAACGTGTGTCAGAAGAGTGCGCTGCAAAAAGTATTATTTGGGATGGGCGTGCAAGACTAAGTCTAGGGGCATATTTAGTAGGAGGACGATGGATTATCTATAAGGCGACCTCCCTCTACATGGTATCAAAACAGGTTTTAAATAAGAAACTAAAACGGTAAAGTAAATATAGGTATTATCATCATACATATCGTATTATCATTACTTTAAGAGTAATCGAACGATACAACCGCTGAAATCAAGAACTCCTTTTTGTGCCCACGTAATAATTAGCAGTTACAGTCATATTTAGATGTTTGCGTCGAACCCAGCCGCAGGGGTCTGTATTGTTACCCCACTCTTCAACGGAGAATTGATCGGTCTATTAATATACTAAGTGTACATTATTGTATTTATGCGCCCTCTTTGGGACTCAACTCTCAATCGCGGAAATAAATACAACACCTTTTGTTGATATGATGTATGTTTTAATATTCACAAATTAGGCCGTAACACCCTTGTTACAAAATCGAAAATATCATATCAATTATGTGTTAGTAAATCCCACAGCCAAAAAGATATTGGATGATCACAAAGGATAGGTTTACCTTCCTCTTGACTCCTCTCGTGGGAGTGCTCCCTCAACAGGCCGGCCAAGGATGCCAGCGTCGACGACGTGGGTTTGCCCGCACTCGCCAAACTTCCGCGCGTACCGGCTAATAAGTAAAGTTATTTATTATACAACTCATCATTAAAGTAGTTAGCTCCTCTCCGTGCAGGAAAGAGTGAAAATACCGAAGAGGTGGTAGGGCCGTCTGGATGGCCACCACCCCTGGTCTATAAGTATGCCGCCATAATAATCTTGTGTCGTGTTCCGGCATTAGTGACCCAGGTTCCATTACACATATACGGACAGCAGCGTATTCCCGGTGGTCCTAGCGTTACAAACATTCATAGGCGACTGCTTACTGTTAAGTAGACCGGCAGCCAGACTGCTGTACCTCAGCAATAAAAAGAAAATAAAATCATAGACGTCCAAGGTCCACTTGGTACAGAAGAAAAAAGATATAACAGATAATGTGCATCGCCTCTAGATGTTTGCAACGCCTGAGCATTGAAATGAGCAATTACTTTAAGAAATGGAAGTTAATCAAATGCTAAAACAATATAAATAAAAATTTTAGACTAAATTTTGAACTAACGTATAAAATAAAAGAGAAAGAAGACAAAAAAGTGGAAACGACCATAAATCAAATTATTGAGGATAAAAAGAAGAGAATAGTTACCGAGCGATGTCCGAGAGAGATGCAACGCGTTGTGCCTCGGTGTGGTGGCGCTCCTTGCGACGCCGGCCTCCGCGCTGGGCGCGTCGCACGCCCCACTCGAACACCCTTCGCCACAGCGCCGACGCACACTGCACCAATTAAACTTTCACTACACTTAAGTTCGGTTTACAAATTAAAAAAAATCTAATTAAATTACTTAACCAACTCGTTAAACAAAATCCAATTTGTTGATTTACCTCACTGTATTTTACTACTTTAAATGAAATTCATACAAGAGGAGCTTAGAAAACAATTTTAATTTAATTTATCTGTGCAGAGGCGGAGAAAGAATACTAACCTCTGCGGCCGGGGTCAGCCTGTCGTAAAAGGCGACAAAAAAACCCACCCTAGCTACGTGGTAGGGTCTGAAGCCCGTCTGGATGGCAACCACCTTTGGTCTTAAGTATGCCGCCATAATAACCTTGTGTTGTGTTCCGGCATTAGTGACCCAAGTTCCTGTACACTTATGCGACAGCAGCGTGTTCGCGATGCCACTGGCGTTACAAACACCCATAGGTGATGGTAACTGCTAAATTCTAAGCGGGCCGTGAGCCTGTCTGCTGTCCTACAGCAATAAAATAAATATTGGTTTAGTTTTTTATAAACAACTTTTAAATAAGGATACAACCAAATCACGTGGCCTACTTTGTCAATTTTTACCCCCTTCTTCCCTTTGGCGATCTTCCGTAGTACATGCTCCCCCCCCCCCCTCCTCCTCCTCCTCTAGTTTACACGTAGTAATTCAGAAATATGGTTTTCAATCATTCTTTGCAAACAGATAGCTGAAGCAAACAGAAATGATTTTGCTCATATTTATCTTTATTATGCATAATACCTAAAGTTACAAGCAAAAATTAAACCATAAACGCAGCGCGCCATATTTAATTATATCTCGAAAAAGTGCGAGATTTCGTTTAGATGATATTAACTATTTGACGAAACCCTAAGAAGCCCCTCGTCCTTGTGGTAATTTGAAGACCTCCCTGCGTTGAAAGGGTCACGTAGTGTGGGGTATTGTATATATACGTAAATAATGGTAAATATAAATGTTATATATACGTTCTGGGGGGTGAAAGCCGATGTGTTACACTTGTGTGTGTACTTATTTACACATATAAGAAGTTATACTTCTCTGGCGTAACAGAATAAAAATAGCAAAATATTTCATCCCTTAAGCCACAACTCTTTGTTTGGTAAAAGGAATGTTAAATAAGAAAAAAAAATTTTTTGAATGTAAAAAAATAAAAGGAATACATAACGACGATTAGCCTAAAGTCTATAAATGCATTAAAAAAAATTGACTCATATTTTTTTCACAACAGCTTATAAAATAAATTTATTAACACAAAATAATTCTTAACGTAAGAATAAAATTATTGACGAGAAAATGAATAATTTATTTGTTGACAATTCCTAATCGGTTAATGTTTTTATTAATTTAACGCCATCTTCCGGCAGAAGTAAAAGAAAGCGTTAATCCCGATGATCTTTATAAGGACTGTTATTATTTTGAATTTTTTTGATCGTTCAAAGTGGTTAAAAGTCGTGTCTGAAAATTCCTTTACATCGATAATAAGATACAGGTCAATTTAATAAAAGCGTGGTAAAAAGAAGGCAAACTGACCGTCTCCAGAGCGCAGTCAGCCGGTTCTTGATGGCGGTGACGGTGACCGGTCCGCCTAGCAGCGAGCATAGCTGCGGCGAGGTGTCCGCGTACGACGTCGTCAGCGGAGACACGTAGATCGGGTAGCCAATCGGCTGGTCGCACGACGAGTTTATTATGTTGCGCAGAGCCTAACAACAATGCGTAATAATATCATAAATTTGAAAGTAACACTGTCTGTCTGTTACATTTTGACGCTTGAACCTCTGAATCAATTTTGATGAATTTCGGTATAGAGATAGAATGGGCTTTGGAGAAGGAGAAACTACTTTTTAGAAAGGGGTGAACGTAAAACGTAACTTGTATTCTATTTCATTCTCTCGCAGGCGGGATCTTATTTGTGAATACGTTTGTCTCTTTTTGGTATCGCATCTTCGTTTCATCGAGTTTTCAAATCACAACGGTGCTAAAGTTGCCAATTAAATAATATCATCACTATCCTAGCCATAAGAGCCAGACGGTTGCAAACTAAACTACAGGTTCAGTGCTCGGATACTTTTTCTTCTACATTTCGCACGGTCTCAAGCATAACTGGTAGCATTTAGCAAACACCATTCGCACGCACATCGCCCTTACGACGTTAACACTTTTTGGATCTAACCCTCCTGCCGAGACCATCGGAGGCAGTATAATTAGGAATTTGTTCATTATATGTCATTACTTATACCGTAGTACCAGTTCACGTGTAACTGTGTCCGCAATGGCTTCAGCGTTATTAAAACTGGGTTTCAAGAAATATATAAATAAAAAAGGCATTTAGACACTCACTGCCACTTTTTATTTAACCCTTTTGCATCATCGCTCTACTTAAAAGCTGCCGCGTTCAAACATCAGCGACTTTCAACTGAGGACTGAATCGCATCGCCGATCGTATTATATGCAATAACAGGCATCCAAATTTTCTATAGAATTTTTTTTTTTTTTTATTGCGTAGGACAGCAGACAGGCTGACAGCCCGCTTAGAATTTAGCAGTTACCGTCGCCTATAGGTGTTTGCAACACCAGTCGCATCGCGAACACGCTGCTGTCCCATAAGGGTACAGGAACTTGGGTCATTAATGCCGGAACACAACACAAGGTTATTATGGCGGCATACTTAAGACCAAAGGTGGTCGCCATCCAGACGGGCTTGAGGCCCTACCACGTAGCTAGGGTGGGTTGTTTTGTCGCCTTTTATGACAGGCCGACCCCGGCCACAGAGGTTAGTATTCTTTCTCCGCCCCTGCACGGATAAAAATAAATAAAATTTATTAACAATATACTGTTTAAAACGATTGATACAGTGTTATATCGGAAATATTGCATTTTATTGTTTTTTACAATAAAGAAAAAACTAATATTTTATACATAAAAGAAATTTTTCAAACATTTCCAAACAGGCTTGATTTATACAACTATTGCACTGATCATTTTCGTTATCATCACTTGATGAAATCCTCCGGCTACGTCTACTAGGACGTCGTACCTCAATACTTGAATCTGAATCAAGATACTCAAAATCCATTGGCGCTCCAAAATTTCAGATAAAAGGTTTTACAAAATAAGATTGTTTCTTAAATTTCAATATTGATTGACACCACTTACCCACAGTGGCAATTCGAAAGATTTTCACAAAAAAAAAAATAAACGTTGAGACGCTCCCACAAATGGTTAAACGTGGTCTGTCGCAATCAAAGGATATTTCGCGAATGGTAAAAAAATATTCGTAGGCTCACGGATTATTACGTGCTTAGATGCAAATGGGTTAAATTTGAACAATTCAGAACTTTTGAATGGCTGACAAAAATTTACATAAATATATTGTGAACAAATCTTACTAGACAAAACATGCAATAAAAACATAAAATTACAGGTCGTATAGACAACGATGTCGACTACAATAGACTAAGTTTTTTTTATAGCTAGAGTTCAGCAGACAGGCAGACGGCCCACCCTGGCAAGTGGTCACCGCCTCCTATGGGCGTTTGCAGCACCAGAGGCAATACTAACGCGCTGCCGGCTTCGAAGAAATTTTATAACGCCTTTTTTGAAGAACCCCATATCGTACCGCGCTGAGGAAACTTCAGCCGGAACGTTCTAGAGAACCGTTTCGTACAAGAAAGAAGAGGCTCCAAGAAATGGGGATGAAGACCCAGCCGATGGCGGGCAGTGCAGTGGTAGAAAGACGACGAGGGCACCATTCTGAATAGTTCTTCAGAACACTCCCCGTTGTACCGACGGTGGAATACGCAAAGAGACGCAAAGTCTCTCCCAAGTCCAAGCGTATCTAGATATACTGGAATATACTCCAGAAATTAGAGATCCAGTCGCTCAGAGGACTAGAGCAGACGATGTTTAAAAACTCTAAAAGAGTAGTCGTTAATAAGTGCACTGACCTGTTTGGCATTTTGAATAGACCCTCGCTCCGGATTCCTGTTCCTCAGGTACACTAATTCCTGCTGCTGACCCGCCCACAGCCCGCGGACGCATTCGCGGTTAAGTTTTATCACCCTGAACCCTAGGTGGCGCTTGTTCAACATTATAATCTTGTAGTCGTCGTTACCTTCGTCCATTACATGTCTACAAAAACGAAGAAATTTAGTTATTTTATTTGCAAATCTATTTTTTAAATACGTATTTTAAGGAAATAAATCAGAATCTCGTCCAATGCTTAGCAGAGTCCACCATTTTGTAGGCTTGGTTGATTTGGGTCAAGACTTGGGACAGCTTACACCTCTCGGACCCCTTACAGCCCATGGAATCTACAAGGATTCTATGGGCTGAAGTGACTGTGTCTATACAAATGGAGGGGAAAAATACATACCTCAAAGCGAGCAAATGAGGAGCTCCCCGGAGAACATTGTACCTCCAAGCCGGCGCTGCTTCGTGGCATATCACCAGCCTCTGGGAGTGGGAGGCGATCGCCGCATACAAGGCCGCACTGCTGCAGTACTCCTCGGGGAACATGAAGTGGTCCTAATATGCAAAATGAATTATAATGAAATTATACTTTACTTTTTATTGCTGTGAAATAGCAAAAAGGCTGACGGCAAAGGCTGAAGGTTTGCGACACCAGGGGCGCCACTAACACGATACCGTCTGCTTAGGGTAACTGAAACCCGAGTGTTGTGTTCTGGCATTAGTGACCCAGTTTCCAGTACCCCTACGCGGACTACGTGCTCGCGGTGCCCATGGCCTCGCAAACATCCATTAAATACGGTAACTGCTAACTATTAACTGAGACGTATGCCTGTCTGCCACAGCAAAAAAAAAATCGGACAGTAAACGAAGGTTTAAACACTACAGTTTTATTCTTTTCGTGTTAGTGGTTAGATAGCAGTTGCTTCAATCAAATTTGGTCATATTTATTCTAGCTTTTAATTTTGTTTGTGTTTGATGTTCCACAGCAATAAAAAAAAAAAAAACAAATTTGTGGATTCATTTTAAAACGATTTCTAATATTTTTCTTAAAATATATTTAATTAAAAATGAACGTACCTGGTGCAGTTTGAGCGCCATCCGTATGGCTGGCGCGAGAACGGAATGCAACAGCGACATATCTGTGAAGACCCACTCGTCCCTAGCGCACGTTATTCGGAAATCGCCCTTGAACAGCGAATGCAGGCCGTACAGGAAGAATTCGACGCTGAAATAAAGTATACGTTGAAAAAATACCGCCCCGGTTGACTCCGAGCCATTCAATTCCGTGCAAAGTGAGCATTACACGCGGAGACTAACCTAGAGGAAAGGATATCGATTCCCGCGATAGATATCGCCACACCTCGACGGCTAAGAAATTTACCTAAGACAACGGTAGCAGGTATACTGTTCGTTCCCTATAGGATCCTTATTTTATCCGTGCAGGGGCGGAGAAAGAATACTAACCTTTGCGGCCGGGGTCGACCTGTCGTAAAAGGCGACAAAGCAACCCACCCTAGCTACGTGGTGGGGCCTCAAGCCGGTCTAGATGGCGACCACCTTTGGTCTTAAGTATGCCGCCATAATAACCTTGTGTTGTGTTCCGGCATTACTGACCCAAATTCCTGTACCCTTATGGGACAGCAGCTTGTTCGCGATGCCACTGGCGTTGCAAACACCCATAGGCGACGGTAACTGCTAAATTCTAAGCGGGCCGTCAGCCTGTCTGTTATTCAGCCATAAAAAAGAGAGAGAATCTAGCCCATCTTGGACATTGTGTATTGTTGTACATTAGTAGAAAAAATTAAAGAACAAAAAAATTATTTCATTATTTTTCGGATAGCTGTATCTTCATTAAAAACGTTCGTATTAGAGTCGTTAAAAAGCAATTATAAAGTTCGAAGTTTCAGTTAATATTTTCAGAAAAAAAAAATTCAAAGCAATCTGCTCAATCGTGAAGTCGAATACCGTGAAAAAAATTAACGAGATTTGGGATTTTTCTTTTTGATCCACGGATTTGGAAAATAAAATCTGACTTCATATGAACCAAATAACTAGGCTATTTCAACTACAATTTTTTAGATTTTGATGCGATTATTTTTCGCTGAGATATACCAACTTTGAATGGGAAAAAGATAATTTCATCTACAATCGTACAAAAAATTCAAGTTGGGTTTTAAAAACTACTAACGAAATGTTAGTAGTTTTGTTTTGTAGCACCAACGTACTTCAAGATAGTGGCATCACATCGGTATGCACTTAAGCGTTTCTCATTCTAAAACTACTCACCTGGAAGCCGACAAATGCTGTGCAGCAGCCAGTGCCCTCCTGCCCAAGAGACTGAGGGCGAA
Organism: Malacosoma neustria; assembly: GCA_963693495.1. NCBI lineage: Eukaryota > Metazoa > Arthropoda > Insecta > Lepidoptera > Lasiocampidae > Malacosoma > Malacosoma neustria. Next base: position 2,656,904 of record OY856385.1, read on the forward strand.
ACAGAGAGTGACCAGAGGAGAGTCCTTGGCCGCGGCTCTCCTCCTCCACCCAGGGCCCCGTCGAACACTACAGTGAACTATCCACTCCTGGTATATCGCGCAGAATCTACTCCTGTTCATAAAAAAGAGAATTTTAACACACCATTTCTTCTAATGGTTGGGAGATTAGACTTAGACAGAAAATAGATAGGTAAAAATAAATAGTAGGCCTACTTTCATATGGAGTCGTAAAAGGCCACAAATAGACAACTCTTTTTACAAATTTTTGCAAAGTGGTTTGTGGCATTCATAGGCGGCGGTAACTAATTATTATTAAGTGGGCCGTTCGCCTGTCTGCCGACCCACAATAAAAAATTCAGACAGTCAAGGCAGGTGAATGTCTTCATTTTTTCTTTCCGCGATGGAGATTCGATGGCAGTTGCATTAATCAAATTCAGTCATATCTATTCCAGCTTTTATTCTTCTTAGCGAAGAAAACAAAGAGTCTCCAAGGCTCAATAAAAGAAGTTACATGAAAGTTTGTTGAACGTAGGTTTCGATGGCATTGTACAAACCTTGTTGGTTTTTTGTGCTGTTATTTTACTAAGCCAATGTAATAACTGTGAATTAGATAAATAAATTAAAAAGAAATGCCCATTATTTAATACTTTGTTACAAATTTATTACCTAGTAATCCCAGAAGCTCTAAAATCGTAGTCCTCATCGAGATTCACGTTGAAAATCGGGTCTAGATCTATGAAGTTCCTCTCGCCCATTGGCTTGAGGGCTTCGGCGAGGGTTGCTGAAGATAGCCACTCCTCCAACTTACTGGATTGGATTGTGTAATATATAATACTCTGGAAGGAAATAAACCAGATAGAACTTTCTAGAATTTTGAGCTGTTCATCATCATCATCATCTAAGCGTAGTATCCCGGTTGCAACCTAAACTCCCGTTTCGGTGCCCGGGGTCCGCTTTCCGACTTTTTCTACACAACTTCGCACGGTCTTCAGCATCCCCTGGTAGTGAGCCCATTGGCACGCATATCACCCTTTACGACGTCAAGCAAGCACTTTTTGGGTCTACCCCTCCTGCCGGGGCCCGGCGGAGGCGGCATAGCTGGCACTCTAGCTACATATATACATTTGTTTCCCACGTAAGCATCTGGTTGCCGTAAAACGTGGCAGAATTTTGAGCTGTTAGAAAAAAATATTCTTATGGTCAATACATCTATACTACTATTATAAAGAGGAAAGATTTGATTGTTTGTTTGTTTGTTTGTTTGCTTTGAATAGGCTCCGAAACTACTGACCCGATTTAAAAAATTCTTTCATTGTTGGGAAGCTACACTATCCCCGGGTGACATAGGCTATATTATGTTTTCAAAAAAATTAGGGATCCTTACTAAAACTCCAATAATGTAACCCAAAGTGTAAAAAAATTACCTAAAATATTATTTAAATCGCGTGCGTTGCGAAAACTATTGATGATAGAATAAAATAATGTACTACAACTTTGCAGAACACATCATTATTTACAAAAAGTGTCGCGACAGCATATGTCTAACTATTATAGTTATGCCACAATAAGTATTCTTTTATTTTAAAAATTTAATTAAAATGCCGCCCCTAAAAAAGGCTCTTTATTTGGATCTTGGTATTAATCCTTATCAAAATAAATTACTTCATATTCAAAACTGTTTCAATACCTTTATATAACTTTTTGAATTATTTAATTCGGATATTCCATTCGAAAGATATCACGAGTTTAAAAATGTAAGTATTAGAAAAATGTTGCGTGGTAGCCGCTCACCCTGTTCGGCTAGCTAGACAGCACCTTATGCAATGTAGGCGTGCGTCACTGGGGTTTTTACAAAAATTAGAATACTTATTAAAAAATAACGAAAAATAAATAAAAAGTAATAACAAAAAAATCATTAAAATAAAAACTCATAGAAATAATAATTTTCAAACTTTCTTTATAATTTTATTTTTTTAGTAACCTGACGCAAATAGAAGGGTTTGCCCTCAGGGGCGCTCCTCTGTCCGAGGAGTGCACGGGTGTGCGTACCCGAGGTGCCCGAGCATCCGTCGCTTCACTCCCCTCTCCGTTCGAGGCGACAGAGTCCTACCTTTCTTTCCGTCTACCTCTTACATCTTTTCCAACTTAGTTCTCTGTTCGTGGCGTGGTCCCCGGTGGGATGGTTGCGAATACTGATTGGGGTCCTGGGTTCTACCCTGGGACCTGATTTGGTAGTCGAAACCATGCCTATTTCGACTGCGCCTGCACAGAGAGTGTTCCCGGGGCAGGAATTGCATCCTCGCTGTCGGGTTGTCTTGCTGGGCCGGCTACGACGTCAGGCGACTCTGCTTTTTCTGGAGTGTCGTCTGGTAGTCGTACTCACGCCTGACTAGCACGCGACGGGGATGCGAGTCCCGTCCGGAATTGGCCGCGGACCTGTCGCTCCGGGCCCTGGTTCTGTCCATGGTCGGGGGCGATCCTGGATGGACGGCCGTTGCCTCCTTTTGCGAGGCAGTAGTGTCTGCAAGGGAGGCGGCGGAACGGGAGCGGGAGTCCGCCACCGCACTCCCCTCCCACCAACGTAGGCCGCGTCGTCGGCGCCGGAGGGCGGGCAACGATCTCCGGCCGCCGTAGAAAGCGGCCGCGGGCGGCCCCTCGGGGGAGGATCTGCCGCCCGCACTATTGCCGCGAGGGAGAAGGCCGCGTGCTGTTCCGCAGCCCCCCTCAACTCCTAGAGTTGTTACAAGAGAGCGCTGGGGGGACGAAACCCTGACCCTCTGGCGCCAGCACTTTAGAAGGGGCCCGCTTTAAGACAAAGCATGGGTCGGCGCCGGCCCGGGCCACGAGATCGGCAGGCCATATATCCGTGGGCCCGGGCGTAGGCGATAGGAGAACAGCGGGGTTTTTTAGTGGGTAGTCGGATGGTCGAACATCTTTTCCGGAGTCCCTTATCTTTAAATGGGTCCCCCTGGGCTGGGGGAACCCGTCAAGAGAGGTTTTTCCCCGAGACCGAAAAAAAATAGAAGGGTTTAATTTTTAATTTTTTGTTAAATACCCGTGCGAAGCTGGGACGGGCTGCTAGTAAATAATACAAACCAAAACCTTTGGAGGTCCAAGGCAGTCTTGCCTGGTATCAGTTTCCTAAACAACAGATTCACGAAGAAGGTTTTTCAGTTCAGTCAAGTCACTCAAGAGTTCAAATCACAAGAATATTTTGACATAATTTCCACGTCCCGACGGTGAAGAAAAACAGTGAGGAAACCTGCATACGAAGATCACTGGTGTGTATAGGCATGCGGTAGTAACCGCTTAAATAGTGATGATTAAGACAAATTGAAAACGACAACTGTGAGATCAACATACCTTGACGTAATATGTGAGCAGAACCTTCCTGAAATCGAAGACCTGGAGCATGGAGACGGCACTGTTGTCTGTGACGGAGTATCCTTCGAGCACGTAGCGCGCGCTGACGAGCTGCCACGCCAGCCAGCGAAGCGCCCACCACCACCCCGGGGACAGGAGCCGACCACCTCCTAACCACCATACGCCATTGCAAACGCCCTCTGTCGTTACAAATTGATATTTAGAGTAGTGGGGCGAAGAAAGAATACTGACCTCTGCGTCCGTGGTTGGCCTGTCGTAAAAGGCGACAAAATAACCCTAGCTACGTGGTAGCGTCAAAACCCGTCTGCACCTTTGGTCTTAAGTATGTCACCACAATAACCTTATGTTGGGTTCCGGCTTTAGTGACCCAAGTTCTTGTACCCACCCTTATGGGACAGCAGCGTGTTCGCGATGCCACTGGCATTGCAAACATCCATAGGCGACGGTAACTGCTAAATTCTAAGTGGGCCGTCAGCCTGTCTGCTGTCTTACAGTACATAAGTACACGATTTATGAGACGGACATATGATCGCTATCTTTAAAAATTACTTCTTATCACTAGTTATAAAGTATATATATTATGACAATTGAGACCTCTCTTCCCAAAGTAAATAGCACAGCGTAAATGTTATGGATACTAAATAACATATCGTCGTAGTCGTAGAATAGTGACGGATCTGACATATATTAAACTTTACAGGACAGCCATTTTAAAAATACACAAGCGTCATTTTACAATGAGAATCTATCATATCCGTCACTTTACCGACCGCATAATTTGAAATCTAAAATACATGTAATTTTTTTTTTATGTAGCAATAATATTTAGACAATGTAGTATACAACCAAATATGGTAAAAAGTGAATTTTGGATTTTTTTCAAATCCGACGTTATTCTACGACCACGACGATATATACTACTTATATAATTTTCTTTTGTATAACAATCACATATTAACTAAGAGACTCAGAAGGGCAATCAAACTTCCGACGTGAGAAAGCCATGTCATGCAGGTCACCGAATATGCTGGTTAAACCCATAGTACCCTTCAAACGAAGTAGTTATAAAGCGCTTAGTAGTCGAAGTAGGATGATTAATATTATCAAAGGGTCAAAACAAAAATCTGTTTAGGTTAAAACTGGTTTCTGAAGCGCACTGGCCTGACTACCCAGGCCCCAACGGAAAGTCAAACAGTGCCTTTCATTTTTATTTGTGATCTGGCTAAAAGGACCACCACCCGCCACGTTTATCCAAAGTTTATCTATCCGAATACCTAGATGGGTAGAACACTTATCATCAAAGTGAAATAACTGTACGTGAGAATTACGTTACAATACACACTAGGCAAGAAAAACTGAGTGATGTATAACATCGTGAGAATCGAATCCGCCACTTTAAGATCGATTTCTGAGTGCGATAACACAACTACCACGTATCCCGAACTACCGACGAACTAGCGATTATGTAATTTTCAATCTGAATATCTCATTTAAATTTTATTTGTAGACATATTTTTGAACTTTTTCCCTTTCTGACCTCATGACCCATAGAGCATAACAGAGTCTCGTACTTGTACCTAATTTGTATAGTTAAGAGAAACCTCTCACCACTACTCTCCTCGGGGCCTTCGGAAATGGCTTCGACCTCGCGTTGCTGGCAATACGTTCCTCTAAACTCGAGTCCTCGCAATTGAAACGACACTAAGCCGTTGCCCATTTCTACTATATGAACTAAACAGTTCAGGTAGTCTGATGCCAGTACTGAAAATAAACGTATTTTTGTCAACATTAGTTTGGATACAAAGTAAATTCAAGCAATATTACATAAATAAATATAAAGTGACATTTCACACAGCGCCATCTAGCTCCAAAGTAACCAGCAGAGCTTTTGCATTATAGATACTAGACAACTGATATATACTTTTCTTTTGTAAATAAATCTTCTTCTTCTTAGTCGTTTCAATCTTTACAGAGTGGTCGTGATCAACTGGTAGTACTATTAGAGGCAGATATTGTTTGCTGTATGATTTTACGCCATTTCTCGCGATTCACAGACATTCTGGTGCACTCATGCAAAGGCCCGCCCACAGCCGATTTGATCTGGTCGGTCCATCGCATGGGTGATCTTCCACGTGATCTGGTCCCCTCCACTTTGCCCTGGACAACGAGACGCAAAATGTAAATAAATACATACATTTAAACACCCTAGGGAACAGGAATAGAGCCATTGAGGCTCGCAGAGGTTACGGGGTGCGAAAGTCATGCTCTATGGGTATCGTCAAATCATGCACTGGAACCTGAAGTTAGGTATTGTCGAAGGGTCAAAGTTACTTCTATAAGCGACTAAGCGCTTCCTCAATACGTTATTTTACTGATTAAATAGCCACAAGAAAGTTTCTCTTTGAACTCTATTGATTGAAATTTAATATTTTAATTTTCCATAAACATTTTTTCAGATAGTGAGTAGTATCGATTTTTCGATCTAAAATAAATCTATTTATATCACTATTTTCAATAAATAGCAACATGTAACTCTTACATACCAAAACAATCGCCCTGCTGCACCTGCCCCCACCTGCCCAACATGAGGTCTCCGCACAGATAGTGTTGCAATGATCTCGTTAAATGCTCATAAAATATCGAATTCAAATTATTGTCATCTAAAAAGAACAATATAATTTTATATAATAATATCAAAAGTATAATTGTACCTAATTTATAATTTAATAATAGCCTACTAAAGTCCTCTGGGTGGAAATAGGCCTCTCCCAAGGTACCACTTAGCCAATATTTGGCTTTTTGCATCCATTTCCTGGCAGCCGCTTTTCGTAGGCCATCGCCCCCATCGTTCTAGAGTGCAAACGTAATGTTCTACATTATAATAATAATAATATTTTGTGACAATTCACACAGCACCATCTAGTCCCAAACTAAGTAGCATAGCACTTGTGTTATAGATACTAGACAACTGATATACTACTTACATACTTTTTTTTTGTAAATAAATACATATTATACATAAACACCCAGACGCGAAACGGGAATCAAACCCGTGACCTCCGCAAGCGTACCGAAGTGCGTTATCCGTTACGCCACCAAGGTCGTCAATTATGTTTGCACTCTAGAACACGTTTACTGCTACGACAATCGGTTCTCCGGCATGTATGACCAGAACACTGCCACTTCAGCTTGCTTATCCGAGAAGCCACGTCAATAGTTCGGGTTCTCTGACAGATCACCTCATTGCGGATGTGATCCCTAAGAGATACTCCTAACATAGCTCTCTCCGTAGCTCGCTGAGCGACTATTTTGTAATTTATATATATAGATAGTTATTAGTAGTACAAATACATACAAACACGTCACCCAGAACTTATGTCAAAAAGCAGCCTGTATGGAGACGGTGGCGACAAAGATGAGGGTGGGGAATACGCGGGGCGGAGCGTATCCGCCACCAATAATCAAGCGTTCATGTCACTAATCTGTCTTACTATCTATCTTTCAAACTCGTGCGCCGGCGATTCATAATTTTGCCAAACAATTTATTTTCTAAATAACGCTTGTAATATTTATGTTCAATAATTAACGGCCTGTACATTTAAACGAAATTAAAAATCACGTTTTAATAGCAATATTTTTGTCACGAATCTTTAATCAGTATATGTTTCAATGGAATCCATTGTGAAATGGGTGAAAAGTACATTAAATATACATGTTTATATAATTATATGTGAAGTTATAAAATGGGTTATAAACTCACCGGCCCCCAAATTTCTTTCCAGCTGTGAGGAGAGCCTCGTGTTACTCTGGTCCACTCTTTTTGTATTGTAATCACGCTCCCAGAACTTCACTGGACGGACGTATGACGTCATGAATATCGCACTACCTATACAAAGAGAATTAAGGAATTTTATAATTAAACTTGAAGCCTTCTAATAAAAATGAACTTTTGTTATGTATATTTGTTTCTATTACATTTACATACATAACAATTAGGCGTAACGGATAACGCACTTCGGTACGCTTGCGGAGGTCACGGGTTCGATTGCCGTCTCGCGTCTGGGTGTTTATGTATAATATATATTTATTTACAAAAATAAGTATATAAGTAGTATATCAGTTGTCTAGGGCCCATAATACAAGTGCTACTTAGTTTGGGACTAGATAACGCTGTGTGAATTGTCACAAATATATTATTACTAGCTGACCCGACAAACGTTGTTCTGCCATATAAATAATAAAATGTCAAAAAATTAAAAAAAAAAATTTAGGGGTGGACTACCCCTAACATTTAGGGGGATGAAAAATAGATGTTGGCCGATTCTCATAGATACCGGATAAGCACAAAAATTTTCATCAAAATCGGTCAAGCCGTTTCGGAGGAGTATGGCAACGAAAACTGTGACACGAGAATTTTATATATTAGATTATTAATCAAGATAACACGGAAAATAATTTAAAAGCTAGAAAAACTAAAACAATTTTCTCAAAAACATATATAAAAATTCACTTATATGAGAAAAATTAAAAATTACAATAATATATAATATAATAGTAAATTAGGTCAGCGTACGATAAACATATCTAAATTACAATTTCGTATTTGTAACAAAAATATGTCAAAAAAACAAATCCAATCATATGAGCAATTAAAAAATTATTTTATTCTTATGCTATATCTCCAATTATTTTTTACTTTTTAGTTTCATTAACCATAAAAGTATGTTTTTTAGTTTTTTTTAACTATAATTTATATGTTGTCAGTTCCCAGTCGGTAAATGTTTTTATTAATCTAACGCCATCTTTCGACAGAAGGAAAAGAAACAGTTAATCCTGATGATCCTGAAAAGGACTATGGGGCAAGATTATTAAATTTGTGTATTGTCCCCAGGTCTTGACAAATGTGGAAAAATCTGATTTTTTTTTTTGATAATTCAAAGTGGGTAAAAATTGAGTACGAAAACTCCATTACATAGATACATACAGGTCAAGTTAGTAAAATCGTGGTAAAAAGTATCAAAGTGACACAAAAAGTTTTAATTATTATTTTATGGAATTTTTAATTATGTATGTATTTTATGAATTAGGTTTAATCTATCCTCATGAGGCATATCCAGAATGTACATTGGGTATATGCTGAAAATGTCTATGTTTTCTCAATTGCAGGGCCGGAGTATGAATACTGAACTCTTGCGGCCAGGGGCGGCCTGTCGTAAAAAGCGACAAAACAACCCTACCTAGTCTCAAGCCAGTCAGTCTAGATGGGCTCTATATGGCGACCTCTGTAGCGTAGCGACTAAAGCACTTCGGTACACTTATGAAGGCCACGGGTTCGATTCCCGTCTAGCGTGGTATATATGTAAGTATATCAGTTGTATAGTACCCATAACACAAGTGCTATGCTAATTAGTTTGCGACTACATGGGGCTGTGTGAATTGTACCAATATGTTAATTTATTTAAATATACCGCCATAATAACCTTGTGTTGTGTTTTGGCATAAGTCACCCAAGTTTCAGTACCCTCTACAGTTCCAATACCGCTAGTATTAGCGGTGCCCCAGACGTCGCAAACATCCATAGGCGACGGTAAGTATTTAAGTGAGCCATCAGCCTTTATGCTGTTCTTTAAAAAAAAATACGATAGTAGTACGCACGTACCCAAAGCGGGTGTGAGTGGTGAGGACAGTAAGGCCGAGATAGCAGCCTGTAGGAAGAGCATGGCCGAATGGGGCACGGAGAAGGGCTGCGCGAACGCGTGGAACGCGCTGCCCCACGTGATCTGCCACGGCGCGATGTACGTCACCACGAATTGCACCTGAACAAGAATATTAATAATTTAGGTACCTGATAACTCAGTAGTACAGTACTTTCCGAGACTAATCTAGGGGTCCCGGATTCAAATCCCACTATGGCGTGCACCGTGCATATTGTCATTTATCGACGGTGAAGGAAACCATGATGATGAAACCTGCAAAACGAGATCACCCGTATGTGTAACCCGCCAAACCGCCATGGACAAGCGTGGCGTGTATACTGTCCGTTCCCTGTAAAAGGCGGTCCGAGCAAAGGGACGTTTATGGCCTTATTATTATAAAAGGAACAATTGCGGGTAGTTTAACTAGAGGTAACCACCACTACAAATACCCAACTATCTACTTTATTGAAAAATAAAATAATAACGGTCTATAACGTCCCGCTTCTGACCTGGGTTCCTCTATAGGGAATCGACAGTATGACTGTCCGATGAGGCGATTGGAGAGTTACACATACCAGTGATCTTAGTATGCAGATGTTTTCTTTCGCCTTCACGTGGTAATAGTCTTTCTTCTATATAAATAAAATTATAGAGCTCTGCAGATGTACCCGCATCAATACTCAAAAAAAAAAAAAACTACATCAATTAAATTTTAGTTTTATTTTAGCTTTATCTAAAAAAAATATTGCGATATCTTCATTTAATATAAAGTTATTAAAATTTTAAGAAACGACGATTTTTATAAGCACTACGTGTTAAGTGATGTGTGTTTTCTTGCCGATTAGAAGTGGGGCAAGGGGTGTTGCGCGCATGCGTAGAAGGGGGAAGTCTCTTCTACCTCCTCCTCATGACGAAAACTTTGTTAATATATCAAGCAACGCGGACAAAGTCACGCGTGTCAGTTTTATGACATGCACTTTAGATGAGAAGCCCGTAACCTCTAAAGTTGAGGTCCTAGTTTGATACCAAGCAACTAATATTAATTAATACATCAAACATCTTCGAAGGAAATATATAAAATATTAACCGAGTGATGAATTTAAGGCCCGAGTGAATCTCAACTGCCAACTACTCCACCCAGTTGAACAACGCATAAGGCTTAGACGACCAAAGTCAAGGACCAAATCATGGTTGAGGGGAAACTGAGGACTATCGCTTCTGGAGCTAGTTTAAGTAGCTAAATCACTCATTTATGGCCGCACTGACGCAAATAACCGATAAAAAAACTAAAAGATAAAAGTATTATTTAATAACTAACCTTGAGTAGAAATTCGTAAACCTTATTAAAAATGATAGCAGTTACAAAATAATCCACAAGGAATGTCTCAGATATCTTCTGGCTGCTCAGATCCCTCTGAAAGAGCAGAACAGCAAACACCACAATCAGATATTGGGTTTCTGGTTCCGAATACGCGTTCCTGAGACCTGTAATATTTAGAAATATATATTTATATTGAAAGTAAAAGTAAACAAACTAATAAGTTTAAAAAAGCTTTAATTTTTAATATTTCTTCAATATACATTTTTCTCTGTACAGGGACGGAGTTAGAATACAGATCTGACGTAAAAAGTGACAAAACACCCCTAGCTAGATGGTCTCTAAGCTAGTATAGATGGAAACCAGCCCTGCTACCTTAACATGCCATCATAACATTGTGATCTGGCATAAGTGACAAGTTCCAGTTACCCTATGCGGAGGGCAGCCTGTTGGCGGCGGCCCTGGGGTCTCAAACATCCATAGGCGACAATAACTGCCGTTAGCCTAGCTGTTGTCCCACAAGAGCAACAAAAATAAGTAAAACTATTAGTAATTTCATAACTTAGAAGTTGAGTTACTTACATTTGAGTGCGCACACGCATATAATGAGTGCAGCCAACCCGTCGCCGTACTTTGCAGCCAGCGCCGGCGCGTCTTGGGTTGCCGCAACCACAACAGCCGGGTACAAAACGTTGCGCTCCACGAAGGATAAGTACACAAACATCTATAAAATACACGTTTTGTTAGTTATTTCTATCTACATTTTTTCATTGTTTAATCTTTTTAAGAAATCAGAAGAAAAACAGGATTGAAATTGATAATTTTTTTTAAATAAATTTTTGATTTTGCATTTTTACTTATTTTGAAAAAGGCTAAAAAACATGATAACTCAAAAATGGTTCACTTTTGTATAATGCATGGTTAAAATTATCGCAAATAGTCACCCCTATCACCTACTAACGGGAATGCGTCGAATTACCAATAACCCTGTAATATGGTGGTGAATTCATTGTATAAATAATTTAGTCATTGTATAAATTCGTGATAAAAGTGACTCTTATCTTAAAAAAAACTTTAAGTACATTTATAGATTTGAAGTTAATCATCGGTAGTATATTTTTTTTTTGGTCTCGGGGAAAAACCCTCTCTTGTCGGGTTCCCCCGGCCCGGGGGTCCGAGGGATATGTGGGACTCCGGGAAAGATGTTTGGCCATCCGACTACCCACTAAAAAACCCCGCTGTTCTCCTATCGCCTACGCCCGGGCCTACGGAAATGTGGCCTGCCGATCTCGTGGCCCGGGCCGGCGCCGGCCCGCCCTTTCTCAAGGCGGGCCTCTTCTAAAGTGTTGGCGCCAGGGGGTCAGGGTTTCGTCCCCCCGGCGCTCTCCTCTGTTGACTCAAGGAGTTGAGGGGGGCCGCAGAACAGCACGCGGCCCTCTCCCTTGCGGCAATAGTGCGAGCGGCGGATCCTCCCCCGAGGGGCCGCCCGCGGCCGCTTTCTACGGCGGCCGGAGGTCGTTGCTTGCCCTCCGGCGCCGCCGACGTGTCCTGCATTGGCGGGAGTTGACTCCCGCTCCCGCCCCGCCGCCTCCTTTGCGGACATTACTGCCTCGCACGGCCGTCCATCCCGTATCGCCCTCGACCATGGACAGAACCAGGGCCGGGAGCGACAGGTTGGCGGCCAATTCCGGACGGGACTCGCACTCCCGTCGCGTGCTGGTCAGGCGTGGGTACGACTACCAGATCGGTAGTATATATATTATCTTTATTTTTTTAGTAATTTATCATTCCTTTTACAAACCAGTAAGTTGTGGCAAACGGGATGAAATTTTTTGCTATTTTTGTTCTGTTATGCCAAACAAGTAAAACTTCTTACTTATGTACATAAATACACTCACACACACATTTTTTATTGTCTGTTGACACTTTTTGAACCACTTACCATGTTTGAGTATAAAATATAAGACTCACCTTTTCAAAGTACATCAACTTAGCGGGCTCTGTGACTTCGAACTGCGCGTGTTCATGCTGCCTGAAAACGGGGCCCGCGAGGCACAGCCACGGCTGTTGCTTCCTTAACTGAGGCGTCAAATAGTGGAGCACCCAGCCGAGGATACCAGCTATTATCCATAATACCTAACGAGAAATAACCGCTCATTAACCCATTAACGCTGAAGCGTCCCGATTTTTCAGCAAACTTTCAAAGCGATTATTTTCTATGTACGAATTCTGAAAAACTTGAAATTTTACGTCGGAATATGTGACAACGAAATAAAAAATAATCTCGTTGAAAGTTTGCTAAAAAATCGGGACGCTTCGGCGTCGTTAATGGGTTAAGGTTGAAACAAATATAAGAAACAAGTGTGTATAATTTTTGAATTTTGTTTTGTAATTGCTGTATTCATTATCTAAGAATTTACTTTCTACAAATTTGTATAAGAAAATTGTACTAAATATTTACCAATAATTAGAGCAATTTGTACTAAACAGTAAACACTCGAGAGAGTCGAGTAACATTCTCTTTGATTCAATTTTGAACAAAAATCAGATCACACACATAAATTAAATATACCTGTCAGGTCATAAGTATTGTCACACAGTAAAAACTTTTCTTTTAGAATGCTGGCCACAAAAAAGTTTATTGAATTCGAATTTCGAATTGTTCATGAAAATAAAAAAGGTATACTTTTAGAATTTTACTCATTTTTAAATATGGAGTGGCCGCTTAAAGAAGACCGTGTTGCAGTTACGCGCCAATTCAAATTTTTAACATACTGAAAAATTTGAATATAACCAAAAGATTCGTTTATCGTACCATCAAACGATACAATGAAGACTCTAGTGTAGATGACAGGTCAAGAAGTGGTCGCCCTCGGTCTGTTAGGACTCCAGCAGTGATAAAAGCTGTGAAGGCACGAATTCAAAGAAATCCCAAACGTAAGCATAAACTGTTGGCCCTTCAGATGGGGTTAAGCAGAACCACGGTGAAAAGGGTGTTAAATGAAGACTTAGGGCTTCGGGCATATCGAAGAAAAACAGGACATCGTTTGAATGCTCGTCTAATGGACCTGAGACTGAAGAGATGCCGCGCTTTGTTGAAGCGGTACGCGGGAAAAAAATATCGGGAAATTCTTTTTTCGGATGAAAAAATGTTTACCGTAGAAGAGAGCTACAACAAACAAAATTATAAGGTGTACGCACACAGTAGTGAAGAAGCGAGCAACCGTATTCCGCGTGTCCAACGAGGTCATTTTCCATCCTCGCTCATGGTATGGTTGGGAGTTTCTTATTGGGGCTTAACAGAGGTACATTTTTGTGAGAAAGGTGTAAAAACTAATGCTGTTGTATATCAAAATACAGTCCTGACGAACCTTGTGGAACCTGTTTCTCATACCATGTTCAATAACAGGCACTGGGTATTCCAACAAGCTTCGGCGCCAGCTCATAGAGCGAAGAGCACACAAGACTGGCTGGCGGCGCGTGAAATCGACTTCATCCGGCACGAAGACTGGCCCTCCTCCAGTCCAGATTTGAATCCGTTAGATTACAAGACATGGCAACACTTGGAGGAAAAGGCGTGCTCAAAGCCTCATCCCAATTTGGAGTCACTCCAGACATCCTTGATTAAGGCAGCCGCCGATATTGACATGGACCTCGTTCGTGCTGCGATAGACGACTGGCCGCGCAGATTGAAGGCTTGTATTCAAAATCACGGAGGTCATTTTGAATAAACTTTAATGTCATAAGAATCTATGTTTTGTTAAGTTCATTTTGGTATATGAATGGTTACATAATGAATAAACTTGTTACAATTATTTTACATTAAACATGTGACAGAATTTATGACCTGACTAGGTATATAAGACATATATCGCACGTTAAATATAATTCTTGTATATCATAATAGTCATTTTATTTCTATAACTTACCGTATTGAGCTGCGGTCTTAAGGTGGTGAACACAGTCGTGCAATGCAATCCGAAGACAAACAAGCCCAAAAACGTGCACACAATCACATCGTTTTTCAATCTTGCATTCACTGTGGCCTGCAATTTATTTGGTAACGGGTCTTCCATATCTTCATCTGTTTTATCACTTGATTCTTTATTTACAGAATTGGAATCTTTGGTTTTATCTTGACTTTTCTCCTCCTCACAGTGACCATCTTTTAATGATGTTGTAGAATTCGTATCTCCCCTTGGATCCATTTTCAAAGAACTAACGCTTGAAGTTTGAGACTTCTTCTGACTTCTAGCAATATTAGTCTCGGAGCTAAAATTTATTTTAGAGACGGAGCTACCGATGGAATTTTGTTTTGATATGTTGCTCTCCGAATTATTCTTTTTATCTTCAGTCAAAGTTGGTGGGTCAGTTTTCTCAGTTTCGGGCGCACATTCAGGATTATGAATCACATACAATTCAGGCGGCAACAAATGTTTCTTTATCAAGTTCCATATTAGAGTATAATCACTTGCACTTCTACTCAAATGGTATGCTATAGGTACTAATAGGCCACAAAATATTGAGAAGAGAATATTGTGTTTTTGGTGTTGAGACTTTTTCCCTTCAACTAAACCACTGTAAGCGAATCCGTAAAGCACTCCAATCGCGGCTAGTGAGCGAACTAAACAGTACACGGCAGCGCTTAAACTGCTCGTTGCGTTTCCGCCAAATATGTGCATGTCTATTTGTTCCAACAAATACATAAGGAAGGTGTTGACTTGAGGGAAAAAACCCAAACTGAACGCCAAAGGAAAAAATAAGATGAACTTGCTAAGTATTTCTTGTATTATGTATAAAAAGTCCTGTTCGTTTATTTCAAATCCATAGATAGTCAAGGGTTTCGTGATGTCAACACTACGTTTACTACGGGAGTGAAAATCCTCCATTGGTATAGTTTGCTCCAAACAACTGTGAACTCCGCATAAAATTGCTGAGCATAAACAAAAGTAAACCGGCCGAGAAAATACAACCATTTTATTAAACCCATGCACTGGAGACGCTGAGTCCGGTTGTACGCTCTTTAGCAGTGAATACTGACTCCCGGCCATGATGAAACAGAACCAAAAGGCGTAAATATCTCTATAGAACCCAAGGTTCAACACTATGGACCCAAACACTGCTACCATAATGGCCAGAATAATCGTGATAAAAGTTTCAAAGAACGTTGCGTTCCTGTCAAACAGCGCCATTAACTTAAGCCTGTCCATAGAAACTTTCAGTTCAAAGCATTTTGACAGTTTAAACTTGTAATAACTCTTTGGTTTGTGCTGATTTGCTTTTACCAGTTCTTCTATGAACTTACTTCTATTGTTAATCTGCACACTTTCTTCGCCAATAGATTGCATCAGACTTGGAAAATTAGCTGAAACGCTTTGAGCCTGTTGCTGGGCCTGCTGTTGCACCCTCTGTTGGTTCATAAGGAAGTTGATATGCATGCTCGGCAGTCCCATCCTTGACTGCCTCTCGGCTTCAATTTGTTCTAATAAACTATCAGTCACGTAAGCTACAGGAGACCTCGGCTGATCAGAATGACTCCCAGTTCCGCCATCAAAAACATAAAACCTTTTATTAGTACTATTAGTATTAATAGGAACTACTGTGGATACATTATTATTACTAGACAAAAGCGGATTGTTGCTACCCTGATTTGAAGAACTGTGGTCTAAGCTATCACCACGTTTTGGCTTTGCAGTACATTCACTATTTCCAGCTTCAGATTCTAGCGAGCCACAACTGCCTTCGCCCCCAGTTTCTTGGGAATTGTCGGTATTTTCAACAGGCTTCACCCTGTTCATTTGCACATTGTCCTCTTTTTCGGGCAAAGGAATAGGCTGAGGCTGTGCTCGACCCGAACTGTTTTTATCAAAAGTGTACGACATCCAATTGCCATACTCGTCCATGAAACAGTGTATCGCTCCATCACTCGTATCGTCAAACGAAGTCGCAAAATGGACATTGCTGGAATTATTGGACGTATCCGTGTTCGGAAGTTTATCTTTTTTATCAGTACTATTTTGAGATACAGGATTATTTCTTTGGCGTGTAGAGCGTTTTATTTTGCGCACTCTATTCCTGTGATTCCTGTCCATTAGCGGTCGTAATCTTGGTCCCTCGTCTGTTTGTGCTGGTTCATTACTGTCATCATCAGGTACGTAAGGAGCTAAGCAACACTGTCCGAACTCTACTCTTGAGTTCAAAAAAGCTGCTAGAAGAGGCATAGAAGTTGGTAAAAGAGTATTTGTAGATGTATGTGCTACCTCCTCAATAGACCTCTTTCTTGTTTTGTGAGAATTTTCTCTGTCACCTCTAATACTTTGTCTGTGGCTTCGAGATCTTTCATCTCTATTAGGCGGTGGCATGACAACAGTGTTAGCGTTCGTCGCAGCAAATAGGCATTCCAGTCCTTGTACCAAAGCAGCCTGAGCTTCGACAGCATCCATAAGTATTCTTTCTTCATTCTGATTCTCATCCTTTTCCTTTCTAGATTCTCTCTTTTTGTTCTCTTTCTGAGACGAAGCTCGGGAACGCGCTAAATTTTTTATCTGCTTTGGTATGGCACCTAAGTTTTTTGGAACATTGGAAGACGATTCGCCTAAAGCACATGCTAATTTTTGACATAGATCATCCTGAACTGACGCTTCATTTGCTTCCTTACAGCAAGATTCTGGTGAAGCTTGTTCCTCTTCAAATAACCAATCTAAACTATATACACTTTTCTCGTCAGCACTTTTACTATCACAGGTTAACTGAGACTCTTCAGTTTCTTGTATATTATTCTGATCTTTGTTTTTTTCTGAGGGTCGATCTATATCACTACTACTACTAGAATTTGATATATTGTGGTCCCAGAGCTTTTTCTCAACAAATTTTAGGTTATCCGTTTTTTTTTCATCGGGGTTTTCATTTGATTCCAAACTAGATTTTTCTATAAGTAAATCTTTGGAACTGGCACTAGCTTTGTCATAATAATCAGCAGTGGTGGGTTTAAATTCGCATAGAGGCGGTTGTCTATCGGGGCGTTTATCGTAGGAATCGTGTTTGGTCAATTTTTTCAGTCTTACAGGTTTTTTGTCATTGTGACCATCAGAATTACGTTTTGTCTGATGCCTTTCACAACATTGTTTCTTTTCACCGTGATTCTTGGTACGGACGACTCTGATGTCCGAAGGTCTGTCGAGCAAAGGTGATCTGGACCCATTATTCTCATAATCTGAATCACTAGATCGAAGAGCAGACGATTGTTCCGCGTCCCAATCAAAACCACGGAACTGCTTTTCATCATCATAATCACTGTAACTTTCTCCACTTGAGTCCAAATCAGTTTCTTTTTGAGATGTTTGCATTTCGTCAGATATTTCAGCTATTGGATACACTATTTCGGATCCATATGTTAAATATGGATAGCTGCAGCCTTCACCAGACTCGTTTTTTGGATAAAGATTTAAATGTGGCCCCCTCGTTAGGCATTTGCTTGGTGGTGGAATCACAGCACTCTTTGGGTTCTTCAGCATTTGACCACCAATGGTTTCTGCACTGTTTGGATGCGGAGATAAATTTGAAACACTTGGAGGTGGACAACCTATTTCCAGAGCTGCACTTTTTATCCTTCGGACTCCCGGACTTTTCCCTTTATTTTTATCAGTTTCATTTGCAGGTGCTTCTGCTTTGACCATCATATACTCACCGAGTTCAACACTAGCAAAAAAGCCAGTGTCGGCATTGTTAGAATGTCGACGCATGTGAGAGACTAGTTGCGCTGTTGAATTGAGAAGCGGCAACTGTATTGTAGACATTGTGGAATTGGAATTTCTTCTCATGTTTGAAGACTGTGCCGTTGCTAAAGCCATGGCTGACTTGGTGCAACTTTCATCCGGATAATTTGTATAGCGTCGTCTATGCGCTGTTCTTTTTTTTGGAGAGGGAGGTCCTACATTTGGCTCTGAATTATCTCGCAAATCTGCGCTCAATTGCCTAGCAAATTTTGACTGGAAAGGTTCTCCAGCTACCTCGGCGGCATCTAAGTATAACCATTCTTTAAAGATGTCTTTACTCCTAGATCCACGCCTTCTGGGACATTCACGGTAACGTCTACTTACTTTTGCAAAGGGACCTTCATCTACTACCATATGGACAGGCAAGAAATCGCCTCTGGGGTTTCTAGAAGCTTCAACAATCAATTCATCAATTCTGGTACCATGTGTACGTTTTTTGGAGGTCCTAGGATCTCTTTTTTGGCAACATTTTGATCTACTCCGGTTTGGTGGACGGGCTTTCGAGGGACCTGGGTTTTCTGATGTTTGGGCTACACACAAGTCTGATTTTGTGGTAGCAACTGGTTCCATCTGCTTTGTAGATATTGCACTGTCTTCAATACTTGATTCTGAACTATTTTTACGATGAACATCAACTTTCAAGTCTGTAAAATGAATAAACTATACTTATTTAAAGTGTAATTTAAATAAATATTATATTTTTTATACATTCAAACTTTTAAGTGATGGAGTAATACATCAATAAAATCATTTTATGAGTAAGTTCATAATTACATAATTAAATCAAATGTTATAAGGACAACTTTACAGGAAATTAACACTACCTATAGTGCTGGTATTAGGTTTGTGATACTCCAATGAAGTGACTGACTCATTATCACTAGTAGCTGCTGCTCCACCTACTCGCAGCATCTGCATTTCAAGACCTTCCTCAGGTCTGTTAACAATAATAAAAGTTATGTTAATAAGAAAATCTTTATAATATTATATCTAACTAGCAGCCCGTCCCAGCTTCGCACGGGTATTTAACAAAAAATTAAAAATTAAACCCTTCTATTTTTTTCGGTCTCGGGGAAAAACCTCTCTTGACGGGGGGACCGAGGGATATAAGGGACTCCGGAAAATATGTTCGACCATCCGACTACCCACTAAAAAACCCCGTTGTTCTCCTATCGCCTACGCCCGGGCCCACGGATATATGGCCTGCCGATCTCGTGGCCCGGGCCGGCGCCGGCCCACGCTTTATCTTAAAGCGGGCCCCTTCTAAAGTGCTGGCGCCAGGGGGTCAGGGTTTCGTCCCCCCAGCGCTCTCTTGTAACAACTCTAGGAGTTGAGGGGGGCTGCGGAACAGCACGCGGCCTTCTCCCTCGCGGCAATAGTGCGGGCGGTGGATCCAGCCTCGAGGGGCCGCCCGCGGCCGCTTTCTACGGCGGCCGGAGATCGTTGCCCGCCCTCCGGCGCCGACGACGCGGTCTACGTTGGCGGGAGGGGAGTGCGGTGGTGGACTCCCGCTCCCGTTCCGCCGCCTCCCTTGCAGACACTACTGCCTCGCAAAAGGAGGCAACGGCCTTCCATCCAGGATCGCCCCCGACCATGGACAGAACCAGGGCCGGGAGCGACAGGTCCGCGGCCAATTCCGGACGGGACTCACGTCCCCGTCGCGGGCTAGTCAGGCGTGGGTACGACTACCAGACGACACTCCAGAAAAAGCAGAGTCGCCTGACGTCGTAGTCGGTCCAGCAAGACCAACCGACAGCGAGGATGGAATTCCCGCCCCGGGAACACTCTCTGTGCAGGCGCAGTCGAAATAGGCATGGTTTCGACTACCAAATCAGGTCCGAGGACCCGGGACCCCAATCAGTATTCGCAACCATCCCACCGGGGACCACGCCACAAACAGAGAACTAAGTTGCAAAGGATGTAAGAGGTAGACGGAAAGAAAGGTAGGACTCTGTCGCCTCGAACGGAGAGGGGAGTGAAGCGACGGATGCTCGGGCACCTCGGGTACGCACACCCGTGCACTCCTCGGACAGAGGAGCGCCCCTGAGGGCAAACCCTTCTATTTGCGTCAGGTTACTAAAAAAATAAAATTATAAAGAAAGTTTGAATATTATTATTTCTATGAGTTTTTAGTTTAATGATTTTTTTGTTATTACTTTTTATTTATTTTCGTTATTTTTTAATAAGTATTCTAATTTTTGTAAAAACCCCAGTGACGCACGCCTACATTGCATAAGGTGATGCCTAGCTAGCCGAACAGGGTGAGCGGCTACCACGCAACATTTTTCTAATACTTACATTTTTAAACTCGTGATATCTTTCGAATGGAATATCCGAATTGAATAAATCAAAAAGTTATATAAAGGTATTGAAACAGTTTTGAATATGAAGTAATTTATTTTGATAAGGATTAATACCAAGATCCAATTAAAGAGCCTTTTTTAGGGGCGGCATTTTAATTAAATTTTTAAAATAAAAGAATACTTATTGTGGCATAACTATAATAGTTAGACATATGCTGTCGCGACACTTTTTGTAAATAATGATGTGTTCTGCAAAGTTGTAGTACATTATTTTATTCTATCATCAATAGTTTTCGCAACGCACGCGATTTAAATAATATTTTAGGTAATTTTTTTACACTTTGAGTTACATTATTGGAGTTTTAGTAAGGATCCCTAATTTTTTTGAAAATATAATATAGCCTATGTCACCCGGGGATAGTGTAGCTTCCCAACAATGAAAGAATTTTTTAAATCGGGTCAGTAGTTTCGGAGCCTATTCAAAGCAAACAAACAAACAAACAAACAAACAAACAAACAAACAAACAAACAATCAAATCTTTCCTCTTTATAATAGTAGTATAGATAATTTAATTTTAAAGTAGTTATTTTACTTTAACTTTTAATAAGCTTCATAGACATAGAAATTCCACAAACACCTTCTAAGGTTTTTGTTGCAAGGAGACTGTTGCGGGTAATGATCCGGACAGTAATGTGGGAGAAAGAAAGAGAAGAGAAATGCAAAGGGTAGTACAACAACCTCAGACATTTCGAAAAGAAAATAGAATGTATCAGAGCACGTGAAATGTTACTATTAAGTCCATTAATTAATAAAAACACATTTCAGTAATAAACTTTGTATTTGCTATTTCACTTCTCACAACAATTGTACTACCCACTAGAATATATTTTAATGGTTATGTATACATGCAAAGCGAAAAATGGCATATAACAAGGAATATTATATAAATGAGAGTGGGTAGATACAGGAGGAGGTAGAAAAAGAAAAATGTATGGATTGCATAAAAGATGATATGGTGAAAGAGCTTAAATGTGATGTAAAATGATGATGGCTAACAGAGAGTGGAAGTATAAAACATGTGCCGACTCCATATAATGTGGGATAAGGGCAGGAAGAAGAACATTTATATATACATAATATATTTTGTATATCTTCAACCTATAAGTATTTATATTGAAACTAGTAGTAGTATATAAACATGAACTGAAAACAATATTAACTTACACGTTATTTTCGTTGGAAGCAGTTGTATTTTCAGTAGGTTGCACTACAATGCACTCGCTTGTATCATACATGTGATGCAAGCCGTGGTTCAGTAGCTTAAGACCAGTAAAAAGAACAGCAACCAACGCACAGTAGATTATCCATCCAAGGCTTGCTGGCGGAAAATACTGAAACGAAAATATTTAATTTAGTCAAATACAAATATTGGCTCTTAAAATCATAAGATGAGAACATTGAAAAACTGATTCATATGCCAGGATTAAATTATCAAAACAGAGAACCTTGTTAATTCTTGATTTGAGAAACTGACAGGATTTTTGTTGTTGTATTAATGTTATTAAATACCAGTGCCTGGATTTGAGTGTGTGTAAACACTATATAGCAATCTTGTAACTAAAAAAACTGCTAAAATATATTTGGTTTACATTGTTACACTTATATTGAAACTCTCTTTATAGCATAGCAACCACTCTCAATAGCAAAACATAATAGTCAAGATCCGACCCTATATCGACACCCATCGGGTTGATAATAGAATCACACTTATTTTATAATAAATTTCGTATATTAGAAAATATATTGAAAATGGGTAGACAACAAAAATCCTGGACAGAATATTTTTAATTATTTTTTAAAAATGATTTTTCATAAAATGTTGCATGATGAAGATAACAATAAAATTTTATACTGGACTTAAAGTATAGAACATATAGAATGTGCAGACGTAGGGTAGACTATTATTTACCTGGACGAACTACTGGGTAGACAGGTATAACTGTATGTCAATACAGTTACTTTCACTAGATTTGATAATAGAAAAAAATTTATATCAGCATAAGCACTGTTTTATTCTGAACACAATGATATAGGGTAGACTGCAAAAAATTCGGTCCTAAGAGGGGTATACAAATTTTAAAGATTTCAATTTCAAGGCGATTTTTAAACAAAATTAAAAGTTTTGACTCCAACTTTATACCGCCTTGTTGGATTTCCCTACTACAAAAATTTTTAAGAACAATACTTTCATTACTGACTTAAGGCTCCGATATCTTATCCATCCCGAGGCTATTCTTTTATTAATTTCCTTGCTGGTTTGGTCTTGAAATGAGATGATTTGGCCATATTCTGATACATATTATAGTAGATTTCTATCTAGTTTTATTTCGGATGGTTTCTCTATATTTGTTATGCATTTAGTTTTGAATGTATTTATATTAAGTCCAACTTTCTTGCTTTCCCAGTTCAGTTACACCAGTTCGACCAGTTTTTTTATTTTGTAGTTTAAGGGGATTTTGCTCAAAAATTACAAAATTACAAAAGAAATTTCAAAAGGACCTGGCAAAAGATGGCGATGTGTTATTGGATAATGCGCCAACGCACCCTTCCGCTGAAACACTAAGTCGAGAAAAGGGGAAGTTTACAGTAAAGATTTTGTCCCCTAGAGTAACATCAATATTGCAACCTATGGACCAGTGTCATTGAAATGTTAAAGCGTTTATACAAAAAACAGCTATTGCGTCGTTTTTTGTCAGCAGACAGCAGTGAAATAGAAAAGATTTTGAATTTTTTTGCTTTATGCTGGTAGAAGCGTGGAACTCTGTGGAATCGCAAACATTATGGACGCCATACACGATCCAGTTTACCGTCAAGTTTGCAGCTCGCTTGAAGCGGTATCAAGTTTGCAGTGCATCCATATAGACCACTCACGTTCAAGTTCGCCGTCAAGTTTACATGATGACGCACCAGTTGAAACCATGGCATCGCCAGTGATGGACGACGACGCGTTAGCCATCCTAGGCTTAATGCTAGCAATTAAGAAAACAGACTCAACAAATTTATTTTTTTAAATCAATTTCACGGTCTGCGTTTTTTTCTGCTTCTCTGTACTTCGCGACTAGTTTATCTAGAGCTGCATGCATTTTTCTTTAGCCTAGTCAATAAAAAATAAATAAATATTAAAATAGGTGAATAATCAGGGAAGATATGGCGTAACAACGTACAAAAAATACAGTAAAAATATATAACCTCCTCCTTTTTCAAAGTCGATTAAAAACAAACTTATAATACGTTATTACGTCTCAAAATAAAATCCAATTAGTTCGCGTTTGCATTAATTTTCCTATCAAGCGCACTGCAAACTTGATGGTAGACTGGATCGTGAATGGCGGCCATTAAAAAGGGTATGGGTATAAATTATTAAAGACTCCATCCAATTCTTCAATGGTTTACATTGTGATTTCAAAAAAATAACAGAAGCATTAGAAATTCTTAGCATTGGTGAAGAGTGTGATGAAGAGAATATCAAGGAGTCGCTGAACTGTGATAGTGAAGACCCTGGATTCCAAATTTTAACTGATGAAGAAATCATTGATGGTTTGAACAGTAACGAGAAGTAAGAGACTGAAACTGGTGATGTATGTGAAGTACCATCTCAAGCAGAAGCTTTTGAAGCTCTAGGTGTTGATTTTAAATGGTTTGAAATACAGGACAAATTGGATCCCATACAGTTATTACAACTGAAAGGCATCAGGGACTTGGCCACAATGAAAACATGTGATTCATTACATCAAAGATTAAATATTAATGTAGTGTAAAAAAGCCAACCAAAGGACACCTTTTGACAGCTTAAAAAGTCTGCAATGATCTGCATGCATGGTAGTAACGGGAGCCGCAAAAACAACTCCGGGAGTGGCTCTTGATGTATTGCTCAGTCTAACGCTTCTTTCGCTATTTATACAGTATGAGGAGATGGCCTGCATGCACAGGCTAAACACACAGGAGGAGAAAAATTGGCTCTCGCACACAGGACCTTAAAACTTAGTACTTACATACACATCTTAGGCAATATGTGTCCACAGTTTGCAGAACCTAAAAACTACAATGTGAAAGGAGACGGCCCATTTTCCATGGACATTTACCCCACAACAAAAGTGCAGGAGACTCGACCAAAATTAGATCATTGTATAGGATTTTTAATATCTATTGAGGAACCGTTAATGTTTTTAGTCTGCATAGCGGGGTTTAAAAGATATAAACTAAAACGTTAAAAAAAATAACGCCCCAAATAGGTAATCAAGAACGTGATTATTTACTTACTACTAAAAGAATAGTAAATTCATTACTTGGCGACTTACTGCGCTCATTTTGAGATGAATTTAAGTGTTTGCAAAAGGGGAACCAGAGTTTCTATGAAACTGGAAAAATCAAGCCAAGTCTACCTATTTCAATAATCTAGTGATATTTCCTTTATTTTTCTAATCTTTCTTGGAATGATGGTTATTAAATTATTAATACAAAAATAAAAAATGCAATGTTAATTACCAATTTTGTTTATTACTCATCAATAATTAAATTATCTAAAAACGGCGGCGCGGCCAGATGAAGGCGATCAGGGTTGTACCTTGCCCAAGACAAAAACCATATTACCACCATTATGTAGGAACAGTACCCAACAGCCTGTTATGCTATCTTCCGTGTCTTCGATGCATTGTTGGTATGTTATATATGTATAATATACCTTACTAGAATGCCGGGACTGTATGCGAACATGAATCAAAGTTCTTGCTATGCGATCACTCACGAGGGCTTCCACGTGAGTGTTCAATTCAATGACAAACATGCCGCCCCGCCCGAATGTACAGTTTGCATTATTTAATTATATGTTATTTTAAATAAATAACTTTTTTAGGTCTCCGGGGCTAAGTTCCTCAATAGATATTAAAAATCCTATACAATAGTCCAATTTTGGTCGAGTCTCCTGCACTTTTTGGAAAATGGGCCGTCTTGGGGCAGAAATGAGCCGTCTCCTTTCCTTCCAGAGAAGACTGGATGCTTAAGAAAATCTCTTAGAAGTGTGGTAGCCTCTTATGGTATACTGATGGCTCCAAAATTGGACATGATGTAGGCTGTGGGGTGTTTGGAGAGTGAATGTGAATCTGAAAAAAGACTACATCGACCAAGTGATATATATTCACTCTGACAGTCAAGCAGCACTTTTGGTGCTGGATTCAGACTTAACAGCCTCGAAACTCATAATTTTTAGCTGGATTCCCGGGCATACTGGTATCATGGGCAACGAAAAGGCCGATAAACTTGCCCAGGGGAATGCAGTATGCACCTGAAACATGCTGTGGCGTACCTAAAAGCTTAATCCAACTCAGCCTCAGGGATTGCACCAGTGAATCTATTAAGTGCTGGAACGTCGTTCCTGGTCTAAATCACTCCAGTGTTAGTAAAAACCTACAAACACAAGCTGGCGGTTGAAGCACTAGCACTAAACAGAAATCAGCTATGCACCTTTATGAGGGTGCAAACCAGGCACTGCTGGCTGAACAAGCACCTCAATATTGTAAAAATCAGATACAAAAAAGCTTGCAGATTCTGCAAATTTATATATTACAGTGTCAATGTAAAATAAAATACAATGCAGCAATAAAAAAAAAACAATAATAGATCATTACCATTAACTGGTAAATGTATCATGTAACACTGAACAGTACTAACACTCAGCATTGGTTTTCGTAGTATAATTATACTATAACTTGGCAGTTTGAGCATTCGTTTTTTCACAAATCATAATGAGAAAACCCTTTTCGATTACCAGTAGCGTAAATCAGATATTACTGTTTAGAAAATTACATACAGTCTATAAAATATCCTAAAAAGAACCCTAACTCAACTTTGTTATTGTCATATAATAAGAAATTGGTTTCATCAAAAACTTTCACTTCAGATTCAATAATAATTTAACACTCCAATTGAAATACATATGAAATGTATTGTAATTAATATAAGATTATTTTAAATTGGAAACATTATTAATTTAAAAATCATATGATAATAAAAGTACAGATATAAAGAGTTGAAATGTTTCCATTACCAACGGTTTCTTAGGATTATTGACCATAATAACTCAAGTTACAACCTATTCAATCCGTGTAGTAGAAACAAAAACATTTGACCTGATTACAATAAGTAATTTACTGTATGCACTATATCCAAATAAAAATTCAAACGAATAGTTATATGTGAATAATACTCACTAAATAGACGGAGAACGGCAAACATAATAGAAACAACCAAATATAAAGGTGTACTGTATTACAAAACAAATTTTGATGCGGGTCGTAAAACCATCCTCCAGTAAGAGACGCCCAGACTCCTTGACGCAATATTTCTAATGTCTGTGAACCCATTTTTCAGCACTATGTCCACATTTCCGCACTCATATCACTATACAATCTAACGTACTGGAATAATTTTACACAGGTAATCATTTTTCGTAACTGCAGATTGTTGGTCTTCCTGCCATTTTGAATGACAATTTTCAGAGGAAAATAGGCTTTATGTACCTCTGTTTGGTAAATACGCAATTAATCAATTGCTAACGACAATTTATATCTCAACACAATATTAAATAGAATTGTTTAAAATTATAAATAGTAGCTATCTACTTAGCGTAAAACGACAGGTATTTTGTAGACATTTTAGTATTGGTATTGGTATTGGTTTTTAGTATATGGCTCCAATGCTTTTGGCACTGATTTTGCCAAGGTCCAGTAAGAGTTGTCAGGTGATGGAATAGCGGAAATAGGTAAATCGAATTTAGACAGTCTCCGGAAATATTTTCTGAGAATCTAAGGACAAAGCGGCATAAGTTAAACTGGTTACAAATATATATTATTTAAAGCAAGGAATTTGCATAAAATATTTATAGATTTAGGGTGAGATAGGGTGAGGAGGAAATTTAAATTAACCGGACGGGGAAATTCTTTGGGCAAAATACTATAGAGTGGAGTAGAAATTTTAGGGCAGTGAAAAAATATATGTTCGGTTGTTCCCTCATATAAACCACATTCACAGATTGAATGGTCACGCACTCTAATTTTTGCGAGGAAAACGGGGGAGCAGAAGTGACCAAGCCTAAGGCGAATTATAGTTGAAGTTATTTTTTTGGGAAACCTTCTGTGATAGAAAAACCAGGGTTTAATGGGAATAAGAGGTTGCAGGGAGCCATAATGTCTACCAGTAGTGAGATAAGAATTTTGCCAATTGGAGTTCCAGGTGTCTAACATTTGAGGTTTGGCAAGTAAACGTAAGTCACGGGGAAAAATTTTATTATATTTGTTGCAACCCAAGTTGACAGCTTCCTTCGCACAATAGTCCACTACTTCATTTCCGTTGATACCGCAATGGCTTGGGATCCAAATAAGAATGACATCAAGACCAGAGCAATAACATTCATAGAGAGTTTGTTTTATTTTTAGAGTAATTTCAAAATTATCTCTTGAATGAAAAGGAAGTTTGAGAATGTCTTGAAGGCAGCTTAGGGAGTCACTTATAACAATAGCTTTATTAATATTATGGGATTGAATATAGAGAGCTGCCTCCAAAATGGCGATCGCTTCACCCGTAAACACAGACGAAGGGGGAGGAATTTTGTAATTTAAAATAATTTTGTATTTCGGGATCCACACAGCAGCACCGACAGGACCAGACTGAGATAATTTAGAAGCATCAGTATAAAATTGAAGGTAATCAGGCCACTGTTGTAGAATAGCGGATTGGAATTTGATATTTGCAGCAGGAGTATCTTTACAGATTCCAAGGTCTAAAATAGTTTTAGGGCGGAATAGAAGACCATCGAAAGAAATTTCAAAAATAGGGTTTTTGTAATTTCGATGTATACTGGTGGAAAGACTGCTTAATTTTTTGAAAGAGGTAACAAGGGGGGGTAATGATTTGTGATTCCAATAACCAGACGAATTAGACAGTTGTGAAATTTGATCTAAAATATTTAATAAGGGATGATTTGAAGTAGCAACCACTTTGAAGAAGAATCGGTCGGCTAGAAATTGTCTACGTAGGGCAAGAGGAGGGTCTAGGCATTCAACTTGTAAGGCATTAATTGGGGATGATTTCATAGCACCAGTGATAATTCGTAAGCATTTTGACTGGATACGATCTAATTTAGAAAGAGCAGATTTGCTACATGGCTCTAGAATAAAACAGCCATAGTCAAAATGACTTCTCACAATAGCATTGTAGAGAAGCTTTTGACAATATGGATGGGAGCCCCATTTAATACCAGATAGAGCTCGAAGAATGTTGATGTTCTTTTCAACTTTTTGGCAAATGTAGTTTAAATGGAAAACACCGGACAATTTAGAGTCAAGATAAACACCTAAAAATTTAACCTTATCTATAATAGGGATGGGGATATTGTTAACATGAATGTTGATATTAGGAATTACTTTTTTACGTGAGAAAACAACGACAGAACATTTAGAGACAGAAAGAGACAAGTCATGATCCGAGAGCCATGTATTTAAATAGTATAAGGCAGAATTTAAGCTGTTTGAAGAGTCAGTAAAGGAGTTAGAAGTAGCAAACAAAGCAATGTCATCAGCATACTGAAGAATTTTGCAGAAGCAATTAACTGTAGTATCCAATTCAGCCGTATAAATGTTATAAAGGATGGGACTAAGGACGGAACCTTGAGGAAGACCTTTCCAGACAAGCCGGGGAGGATAAACGTTACCTGAGACTCTTACAGCAATAGAACGTTCCATAAACATGTTATAGACAATATTGATAATTTTTGGAGGAATATGTAAATTTATGAGTTTTTGCCTCAGTATATTAAGATTGACATTATCATACGCCGAGGATATATCAAGGAAAACACCTAAAACATGTTGTTTTTTGGAAAATGATTTGCGAATCTCAGATGTTAATATGCTTAGGCTATCTATAGTTCCGAGACCCCTCCTAAAACCCACTTGGCATTGGGGGAAAATATTTCTGTTTTCTATAATCCACTCCAAACGATTTTTAATTAAGTGTTCTAGGATTTTAGCCAAAACTGACGAGAGAGCAATGGGTCTGTAGGAATTAGAGTCACAAGGATCTTTACCTGGTTTTAAAATAGGGATGACTATCTGAGTTTTCCACGTCTTCGGGACAGAGCCTGAGATAAATATGTGGTTTAAGAGGTTAAGAAGAAAATGTTGAGAGTATTCTGAAGAATTATAAATAAATGAGTACGGTATGCCATCAATACCAGGAGCAGAGTCATGTAAATTATGAAGAGCGCAACATAATTCTGAAAAAGAAAAACGATCATTTAAGGGATCAGACAAGGCAGCAGGTGAAGATTGAACTGGCAATTGAAATTGAAAAGGAACAAAGGGTGGAGAAAGTTTAGAAATGAAGTCAGAAAGCCAAACAGAGAGATTATTAGAGTTTACATTAGAATCTATTTGAGATTTCCGAAATGCCTTTATTTTTTTCCACACAAAGGAAGCAGGAGCTCTAGGAGATAGGGATTCACAGAAAGTACGCCATCCTTGAGATTTCTTTTTCCGCAAAAGTCTTTTAGTTGCAGAAGAAACTTTCTGAAATTCTAGATAGGACTCCAAGGAAAGAGACCTAGAAAAATTTAATTCAGCTTCCTTTCGTTTTTTAACTATGACTGAACATTCGGAATCCCACCATGCAGGAGAAGGAATATGATTTCGGAAAGAATTTTTAATAGGGATGGATTCATCCGCAGCTGCTGTTAGAGAGGACGTGTATAGTTCATATAAAGATAAAAAGTTATCAAAATTAATGACAGGAAGAGAATTAAGGCGATTCTCAACTATGGAAGTAAATTTTGGCCAGTCTGCACGTTCTATTTTATATTTTAAAAGTGGAGAAAGGTATACCCTAGAAGGCCGTGAAGAGTCAGCAAGTGTACATACTATAGGAAGATGATCACTGCCAAGAGAAAAAGGAAGGACATTCCAAGTAAGTGAGAAACCAATAGACGGGGAGGCCAAAGTAAGATCTGGGATACTTGGGTTTTGTAAAGGAGAGACTCTACGAGTGGGAGAACCATCATTGAGGACACAAAGATTTAATCTATCAAGTATATCAATAAAAAGAAAAGATTTGGAATCACAAAAATGTGAACCCCACAAAGTATGGTGGATGTTAAAGTCCCCTAGGATAATAAAGGGGCCAGGGAGAGAAGATAAAAGAATTGAGAATTCTTGTATTAAGTGAGAATTTGGGTGCGGGATATAAACAGAAATATAAGAGATATTGTTCATACGAACAGCGACAATATTTAAACCAAAGGAATGTGGAGGAAGAGAAAGACGAGAGAATGATAAAGATCTTTTTACAAAGAGAGCACAACCTGCCCAGCCATCTTCCCTATCATCTCGAAGACAAGAGAAACCAGGAATCCTAAAAAGGAAACCAGGTCTCAGCCAAGTCTCCGAGATAGCAAATAGGGCAGGTTTGTATTTATTAGCAAGAAATATAAGTTCTTGTTTTTTGTTTTTAATGTTACGACTATTCCATTGAATTAGAACTGTCATCTTGTATTGATTGAGAGTGAAGTAAAGATGAGACCGAGGATAAAATTTGTTCTAGAACATTGTACGGTAAAAGTTCACTAAATCGAGAAACCATATTAACTAACAAGGTCGAAATTATTTCAGAAAGATTATCATTGGGGGTGGGGTTACATGATAAGTCTTTTAGAGCACAGCCATTGGGAAGCGACGAACTAGGAATGGAAATTATATCATTATGAGCCTGTTTGTCATATGATTTTCCCAGGGGAGCTTTTGGCTTTCTTTCAACAAAAACAGTCTTCTTGTATGATAATGATTTGGAATTGAGAGCTTGAGGATTTATTTCTGGAACGGGAGTTGAGTGAGGGAATGTATAGTTAGAAGAAGAACGATTCAAACCGACTTGTTTTTGAGGATTTGAGGCATTAACAATATCTGCATATGAAGTACGGACTAAGGGGAATCTACGGGCTGCCTCAAGGTAAGAAATATTTTCTTCAGACATCACTAACTTGATTGATTTTTGTCTGGAATACTCCGGACACTTAGGGTCAGAGGCGGTGTGTCGACCTGAGCAGTATAAACAAGATATGTTTTGTTCAGGAACGTTACATGCTATACCTTCATGTGGACCCGCACATCGGGAACACCGTGCATGTGATCTGCATTGGTCACGGACGTGACCATACCTGCAACATTTAAGACATTGGATAACTGGAAGCGTATAGGTATCTACAGGGAGAGAAACGTTGCAACAATATATATGTTTGGGTAAAGTTTGCCCAAGGAAAGTAAGGACAACGGTGCCAGTGGGTTCCCAAGAAGTTTTGCCTTCAGCTCTCTTTTTTTTATTGAGTCTCCTAGCTTTAATAACGACCGTAGGAACTGAACGACATTCAATCCAGGAGACAAAATCTTGTAAGGTCCAGTCTAATGGAATCTGTCGAACTACCCCCATCCGAGTAACCTGGAAACGAGGAATAGTAGCAGTTAAATTATTCTTAGGGAGGGCGTCATTTGTTAAGAATGAGTTGGCATCTAGATAAGTTTTGAAAATAATGGCAGCCTTATTTCTGCCAATATGTTTGATTTCATCAATACCTGATACCTTACTATTGTAAATCATTTGAGCAATTTTTAATGTACGCATATGAGTAGATGATGAAAAATCATTATCAGAGCGAGCAACATGAACCACGAAAGGGCCGCAGTCCGAGTCTGTGTATTTTAAATCAAAATTGGATTCGTAACCTGGTAGCGTGTACGTGTGCTGGACTGAGGCAGAAGGAGGAGCTTGTCTTTTTTCAGGGATAATTGATGAATCCGGAAGCGACGATATAGTACGTTTTACTGTTGGTTTTATAGAGGGGTTACCAATAACAAGGAGTTCATCCATAGTAACGTCCAAAGACTTTCCCCTGTCCGGAGGTATGTTATCGTCCGAGGACGACATTTGGGAAAATTTGTAAATAACTATTTAATAATTGGTTAAATCAATCACCACCAGTAAAAATAACTCAACACAAATCCTAGAAACTCAGAAAAATTAGGAAAAACTTCAAAAATTTTCCAAACACGCGTTGCCTACGATACCACACCTGACAAACTCGACATTTTAGTATGTGTGCGAATTGCGAAACATTTTTTTTTCAATGGAATGTCAATTGTCTTAGTCAATTGAATCTTTGTTGTTGCTTAAATTTGCTAAAATGGTAGGCGAAGACTTATTTATATTATACACCATACTAATTTATACACCTTTGTCTGATGTGTCAATTTTCATTACCAAAGTTTTCATCAATTTATTAAGGCTGGAATAAATTAGTTCCCTGTACTTTTCAGTTTCCTCATTTCAACTTAAATTTCCCACAAAAACCAACCACAAACATATTATTACTATTTTGAAAACCAAGTATAAGTCTACATTCCAACTAATTTTATAGGACAAAATAAAACAAGGACGTTTTCCAATTACAGAGCTTAATAAGACTCAGTGGCGCACAATGCCGAATTATGCTTATGGTTAATTGGAACGTGAATTCGTTTTCAAATGCACCAGCAGAGTGCGCTAAGTTCAGTGTTGAAAGAAGATTCGAATACTTATATTTATTTTTATAGCACAGTTTGAATAATTAAACTTGATTATTTCCAAATAAACTACCAGCAAACGAAAGCTTTAAAAATTTTTTCAACACTAAACTTAAACAATATTACTAACAATAATTACGATAAAATAAAATTTCGTCAATGCCAATCTAAAGCCTGGAATACACATGCTACGTAGTAGAACATAAGCATGCTACTTAATAGCATAAAATTAGCATGTTTAAACGAAAAGAGCATGCTTGTGAACAAGCACGCTACTAAATCGCAAGCCGGTCTATTTTTCGTGCTAGTTAGCACACGGTGTGAGGCGCGGGGGAGAAAAGGGCGGCTCCAAAGCAAGTCTGGTTAGTCTGAACATGTATTCTATGCGAGCATGATACTTGATTTGTTTACTACGATGGCTCGATGACAAAACTTTAAATTTTATATTTCATTACCGAAATTATGAGTGTATATGAATGTACGCTCAAGTTTATATTTATGAAAGTAATAATATAACTATATTTAATAAATTCTGCAAAGAAACGTCCATTTTGAATGTTGATTAAGAGCTTGTGTACCTCACGCGTGCTAGAAAGAAGCATGCTAGCAATATGTATGCTTCTGAGGTATGTGCTCTCATGAGCAAATGTATACACTTTGAGAGCATGCTATAAATGAGCATACTACCTAGTAGCAAACAAGCATGCTTTTCTAGTAGCATGTGTATTCCAGGCCTTAAGAAAAAAAACTTGTTAATTTCTGTCACTGAGTGTGGTTTTCTATTGAACGCATCACTTTTGAGAGTGCTCGATTGTGCGAAGCCTTGCTGTAGTTGAAACATCAACGTTGAGCATTATGTCACATAATGCGCTCTAGTGCTGCTGTAATTGGAATACAACGAGCGTCTTCTTTAAAAACGAGCCGGTATTGCCATTAAAACTAGTTCAATTTAACATTTCAGTAATAATTCAAAGTTATGATATAAACATTGATTTATTACAAACCCCCATCCAAATTTTTACAAGTGTGAAGTCTCTAATATAATATTTTTTTGTTATATTAAACGTCCTTTTAAAACTTTTATATGGCAACTTTTTTATTTATTTACGTGCAGCAGCTGATTAAAGCGATGCGATTATCCATACGGACCCGCCGCGCCTCTAAAGTTTTGTTATTTTAGCGTAAACCGTGGAGAGCGACAGTGTGTTCTATAAATATATTAGTTGTGACATACAATTTATTTTTCCATAATGTCTGAGATTGAGAGACTTTTGAAGCAAGCTGCTATGCAAATTGGAGCCGGTGGGAGTGCAGGATTTGTCGAAGTGTGTATTATGCATCCTTTAGACCTGGTCAAGACAAGATTACAGCTACAGGCGACGAGTTCAACCTTGAAAAGTTCTGATCCTCATTACTACAATGGTATAGTTGACTGTATGAAGAAAATGTACCGATATGAAGGTTTTACTTCATTTTGGAAGGGAATTTTGCCTCCTATATTAGCAGAAACTCCGAAAAGAGCTGTTAAGTTCGCAACCTTTGAGCAATACAAAAAAATATTTTTGTTTGGATCAAGTACTCCAACTCCCCTAGTAAGTAGTTTTATTTAAACTTTAAGTAATTAAATATATTTTCATATGATTCTTTATATTGTAAGCATTTTATACTGGTTGTATTTGAGTCTTTGACTGTCTTTGTTTGTTACTCAACATTATTAAAAAAAAACATACTCGAAAAAGAGTAGTGAATAGAAACGTCGGTTAAAAGCTGATCTGCTTAACTTAAAAATAAAGTATTTTTGTTCTAAGTGAGACTGCAGTAGGAATGATTTATTAACCATGTCATCAACCCCCTAGAAAGGAGCTGGCATTGTCTCCCTGTTGGTGTTTATACCCTTCTAAACAAGAAAAAAGATTTATAATTATAAAATTAAATTTATATAAAAAAATATTAATAGTTGGGTATATTCATAAATCAAGTAAACAGGAGCTACTGATTCTTCCCCCCTCTCTCCCATTACAACAAGACAAATTGGATTTGTAACCTATCAAATTTTATTTGCATGAAACATGGTGTCAATAGGATCTTTGGATAAAACATGAGTATAAGCATGTTTCACCAATTCTAGCATGCAATATATAGTCACCCAATACAACTCCCTCGGGGTAGTCCTACCTTATACCTAGCGAAGACCATAGGACTATGTTGGATTGGTAAAAAAATCCATCACC
Organism: Malacosoma neustria; assembly: GCA_963693495.1. Lineage (NCBI taxonomy): Eukaryota > Metazoa > Arthropoda > Insecta > Lepidoptera > Lasiocampidae > Malacosoma > Malacosoma neustria. The sequence continues at coordinate 2,692,271 of OY856385.1, forward strand.
AACTTATTACAATACTTATTATTATTGTTATATATGTCTAGCAAAGTCACCGACATAGCCCGGATGATTGCAAAACTGAAGTGGCAGTAGGCTGGGCACATAGCTCCAAGGACTGATGGCCGTGTACCGGAAGACGCGATGTTGGTAGGCCCCCCACAAGATGGACCGATGATCTGACCGAAGATCACCGGAACAGGTTGGATGAGGGCAGCGCAGGACCGATCATCGTGGAGATCTTTGGGGGAGGCCTTTGTCCAGCAGTGGGCGTCTTCTGTCTGAAATGATGATGATGTCTAGCAAAAACTGTAAAATCTTTTTAATGCAAATAACACAGATGGCAGAGCACATATTTTGGCACAATTAAATTGTACTAAAGGTCACCTACAGATAAAATTTGACCATAATTCATTTAATTTTTAAATTTGTACTTTATTAGGCTTTTTTTTCTGAAAGGATCCTCTCCCTTACATTATACCATAAAATCTAAGGTTTCATCATAGCTATTCAGTTAATTTGCCTTTTTTCTACATCAGTTTAAACAGCATCATTGTAAAACTTAAAAATGTTTTGCATTGCAAAACCTGCATTATAAATCCGTTTTAGAACCATATATTCACATTTTGTAAACAATATTCTCACAAATAGGCTAGAGTAAATCAATTCAGATTACTTATCCACCATTTTCATTAAGCTTGAGCAAGTTGTATTTGTGAAATTATAAATAATTATACAAATATAAACAATATTAAAGTTTAATTTCTTGTTATTGTAAATTTTAACATCCAATAAGACCAAAGAGAATATAATCACTTGAGCCTATAGTATAGTCAATTAATGTTAATTTATTAAATATGTTACATTACACAAGTCTGCAAAAAAAAAAAAAAATAATTGAGAGCTGTTTTGGCTTTTTTGCGTAATTCTTATGTTTTCTTTCATTTTGTCACAGTACTTCATGTTTTCTGACAATGTAGATATCTATGTTAAACAAGTTATCATCTTAAAATAAAAGATAAGACAATTTTTTTTAATTTTATTTATAATTGCGTAACAAAACTTATTTTTTATTTAAAATACATTAATTAGTAAGCACTAAACATGTTTCTTTTTTCCCAGTGAGACTCTTTTTGGTACATTTTCGCTTGTAGGAGAAGCATCTGGAAGGTCTCTGAAGCGTCGAACAGTAGTCTGCCATCGTTGAGACACCCCGTCTTCCCTGGTATCTTTTTTCCATCTCCTGTCTGTGAAATCGTTCACCTTGCTCTTCAATCACATCTTCTAACTTTTCTAGAAAGTAGTCGAGGTAGGAATGAAGAAAATGTGTTTTTATACTCATTAGGCAACCTAAAGCTTGAAATGCTTTTAACATTCTTTTGACGGTTAATTTGCAGTTAGGGTCTTTGTTATTGCCTAAAAATTTCTCTATAACCTCTTTAAAGGCAACCCTCCACATACTAATTTATATATATTTATATTTATAAATTAGTAAATACTTAAATTAATAATTTATAATATATATTGTAATGTATATTATGAATTTAAATATTATATTATTATAAAATTAACCTAAATGGTCTTTACCAGTCCACAAACTCTTATAAAAAAAAGCTGATGTAAGGTATGTATGTTGTGTATCATTCGAGCAGTAGGTACATAGTGTGTAATGTTTATTTTAATTAATTTAATGTACATAGTACTTCTATTTTTAGGCAAAAAAAAATAGATATCTGGGCTTCTCCTTCATATAAACTTTAATGGTGCTAAATTTCATTCTCCTCCGTCCGCATAATTTTGCTAAATAGGGGTGCAAAGTATTCGCTTCATATATTAATATATAAATATGGAGAAGTGCAGAATACTAATATCTGTTTATAAATTTTATAATATAGATATGCATAATATGTTTACATATTTAGTTTATCTGGGGGCACGCCCCCGCCAAGTCGGGCAAAAAAGCGGCACGGCCGGCCGTACTATCCTTTTCTTAAAGCAGTTCAGGCTATTTTTGACCCCCTATAACTTCGTTGTGGATAAATCTAGAAGCCTGAATTTTCAGTAACCAAACAGGCATTGTATAAAACACGGTATATTTAAAACTAGCTGACCCGGCAAACGTTGTTCTGCCATATAAATAATAAAATGTCAAAAAATTAAAAAAATTTTTTGGGGGTGGGTCACCCCTAACATTTAGGGGGATGAAAAATAGATGTTGGCCGATTCTCATAGATACCGGATAAGCACAAAAAATCACTAACTCAATTTAGTTATCTGCCTACTGCCTACCCCCTAAGAACGATGGCGTGATTATTTATAGCCTATGACCATTTCTAGGTTATCATCTATCACCATACCAAATTTCATCAAAATCCGTTCAGCCGTTTAGGCGTGAAAGAGGAACAGACAGACAGACAGACAGTGTTACTTTCGCATTTATAATATTAGTATGGATTTTATTCAATTTGAACCAGTAGTTTAAACATTATAACTAGTCAAATTTCTTAATTTTGTCACACACTTACTGACCGATCATTAAACCTCTAAAACATGTCTAATTTATAATAATAACAACCCATGGCGTCCCTTTCCTGGGTTCGGACCTCCCCGCAAAGGAACCGGTCAGCATACGCGTCTAATTTAATAAGTGAAAAATATTTTTTGAAATTATATTATAAATTGTCAAAAATAAATTAAAGGCTGCGGGCACGAAACTTGCGACGGCCGAGCGATGGCGACAGCGACGCGACGCGACGCTCGTGCATCGCTTGATCGCCTCGCTCCGCCGTCGCCCGTTTCGTGCCCGGCGCTATACTGCGCATGTGCAATGCTTTTGTATCCATCGCCGTCGCGTCGCTGTCGCCATCGCTCGGCCGTCGCAAGTTTCGTGCCCGCAGCCTAAGGCACTTCTAGCAGAAATAGAAGCTTCAAATTTAGAATACAATTAGTGTTTAGTGTATAAATCAAGGAAAAATTAAAACATTTTGTAATTTCGCTCTAGTTTTCTAGATAGACCAACTACATAAATAACTTTGTAATCCCATATAAATATATAGGATTACAAAGTTACATTTGCAGTTTCAGTGTACCTGTATATGTATATCTACAGAATCCAAAAGAAATGAGATGCCATCAAAAATAAAACTTGGTAAAAAACCAAGTCTCCCAACTCAGTTCTTCTACCGTAAAAAATTGTGAGATCCATATAATACCAAGTCGGTTCGTGTTGGGGCGGAGAAATAATACTAACCTCTGCGGCCGGGGTCGGCCTGTCGTAAAAGGCGATAAAACAACCCACCCTAGCTACGTGGTAGGGCCTCAAGCACGTCTTGATGGCGACCACCTTAAGTATGCCTTAAGGTCTTAAGTATGCCGCCATAATAACCTTGTGTTGTGTTCCGGCATTAGTGACCCAAGTTCCTGTACCCTTATGGGACAGCAGCGTGGTCGCGATGCCACTGACGTTGCAAACAACTATTTATGTAATGGTAACTGCTAAATTCTAAGCGGGCCAGCCTGTCTGCTGTCCTACAGCAATAAAAAAATATAACAGAAAAGAGCGGAAGGAGAGAAAATGTGATGTGTATTATCTGAATATGGGATAAGAGCATAAGAAGTGTTTCTAAAAGAAGTGATTTGATATTTAATCCGAAAACAATAACTTTGTAGCACATAATTGTTCATTGTGTGTAAGATACACTCTATTATGAATAATAATATACATTGTGTTTGAGATTATGGTTTGACCTTAATGTGACATCATAAATATTATCAATTTAATATTCTACTGCTGGCAAATGACAAGTACAATTAATTGCTTTAAGTAGTCCAAAATTAAATATAAAAATATCTAAACATGACTATCATAAGTAGTATTACACCACAATATAGTTAAGATAATGGTTTATAATAGGCATTATTGAAGAATTGAAGCTGAGAACAGATAAGTTCTTGCTCTATCACTGCACAAGGAAAATATTATTTATATTATATTATGCTTCTACTTTATATATAACTAGCGGCCCGCCCCAGCTTCGCACGGGTATTTAACAAAAATTTCAAAATTAAAAATTATATACACACACATAAACCTTTCTATTTGCGCCAGGTTACTAAAAAAATTAAAATATAAAGAAAGTTTGAATATTATTATTTCTATGAACTTTTATTTTAATGATTTTTTTTGTTATTATTTTTTATTTATTTTTCTTTATTTTTTAATAAGTATTTTTTTTTCTAATTTTTGTAAAAACCCCAGTGACGCACGCCTACATTGTTTAAGGTGCTGCCTAGCTAGCCGAACAGGGTGAGCGGCTAGCACGCAACATTTTTCTAATACTTACATTCTTAAACTCGTGATATCTTTCGAATGGAATATCCGAATTGAATAATTCAAAAAGTTATATAAAGGTATTGAAGCACTTTTGAATATGAAGTAATTTATTTTGATAAGGATTAATACCAAGATACAAATAAAGAACCTTTTCTAGGGGCGGCATTTCAATTAAATTTTTAAAATAAAAGAACACTATTGTGGCATAACTATAATAGTTAGACATATGCTGTCGCGACACTTTTTGTAAATAATGATGTGTTATGCAAAGTCGTAGTACATTATTTTATTGTATCATCAATAGTTTTCGCAGCGCACGCGATTTTTATAATATTTTAGGTAATTTTTTTACACCTTGTGTTACATTATTGGAGTTTTAGTAAGGATCCCTACTTTTTTTGGAAATATAATATAGCCTATGTCACCCGGGGATAGTGTAGCTTCCCAACAGTGAAAGAACTCTTTAAATCGGGTCAGTAGTTTCGGAGCCTATTCAATACAAACAAACAAACAATCAAATCTTTCCTCTTTATAATAGTAGTATAGATGAGTTATGTCATAGAGTATGTAGAAATGTAGCCAAGTATCGCACTCTAGAACCAAAGGCATGCACCACTACTGTCTATTCCTTTTAGGGGAGGATCGAGCCCAGTAGCGGAACATTATGGACTGTTATGTCATGGTGAGAGCAAGTGTCATCTAACCTGCAAAGAAAGACGTTATAAAAAAAGTTAAACCCACACACATTGTGAAGCGGTGGTAAATTTAGTTCATATTGTAATTAATATTATAAAATACTTATTTGACTTACAAAATATGTTCTAAATAAGAACTTATTTTGAATAAAAAAAATGTGTGCGTCTCGGGACTCCCGACAGAAGTGATAACTACTTAAAACTAATTTAAGTTGAACTATTTAAAATTGAAATTGTTTAATTTGAGAAAAGCTTGTTATTACTTAAATTTTATGTATATTATTATGATAATTTAAGGAAATATTATTTATTATTAACCAAAAATAATTCAAAAATAACTAAAGTTTACGAATTTCCAATTTTTACAAAAACTGTCTCAAAATTATATATATTAAATTATTCCCTAATGTAGATTCATTATAAAGAAAAAAAACCTCAACTGTATTTCATTGTAATAAAGTCGCAACTAGCGCTGTGAGTTAGAGTGAGAGAGGAGGAGCCTGCCTACCGCTGACGTATGCGTGAGAGAAAGGGAAGCCAGACAGACTGTCGCCGTTACGCGTTACGTAACGAAGCGGTTTACCCTCCCATAAGAAGTTATTACTTCAAAAATCTTTTGAGTTTGAAATACTTCATATTATATCTACCATACCTAGAGATATACATTTGTTGATCAAAATATTGTTTTTCAGACATTTTCATTAGCCGGTCTGGGGGCTGGTGTAACAGAAGCGATACTCGTGAACCCGTTTGAAGTTGTGAAAGTCACTTTACAATCGAACAAAGCATTGGCTGCAGAGGTGCCCAGTACGTGGACAGTCACGCGGCAGATTGTCAGAGAAAATGGCTTAGGATTTCGAGGGTTGAACAAGGGCCTGACAGCAACTATAGCTAGAAATGGCATTTTTAATATGGTGTACTTTGGTTTCTACCATAGTGTGAAAGGTGTTGTCCCAGAATCTCATGTAAGTTGTAATTTAGTAGTAATAATACATAATAAAAATTAATTCTGTAATTATGTAAAGGTGATCTCTAAAAGCGTTTAGGTAAAACCAGAATATAAATAAAAGCTATTATAATAACACCGCATTGCTGCTAAAAATTTGTCTTAACAATTAATAAAAACTTTAATCCTAACCGGTGTATTTATCCGTGCAGGCGTGGAGAAAGAATACTAACCTCTGCGGCCGAGGTCGGCCTTGTCGTAAAAGGCGACAAAACAAACCACCCTAGCTATGTGGTAGGGCTTCAAGCCCATCTGGATGGCGACCACCTTTAGTCTTAAGTATGCCGCCATAATAACCTTGTGTTGTGTTCTGGCATTATTGACCCAAGTTCCTGTACTCTTATGGGACAGTAGCGTGTTCGCGATGCCACTGGCGTTGCAAACACCCATAGGCGACGGTAACTGCTAAATTCTAAGCGGGCCGTCAGCCTATCTACTATCCTACAGCAATAAAAAAAATTGCCTTGTATTACATTTTGTGTATTTATACATATATGGTAAATCGTCATCTTAATAATAAAATCATATCCAGACTAATGTTATAAATGCGAAAGTGAGTTTGTTTGTTTGTTACACTTTGACGCCTAAACCGCTGAACCAATTTTGATGAATTTCGGTATAGTCATAGATTGGACCTTGGAGAAGAACATAGGCTACTGTTTTTTAAATTCATATGGCAGAACAACGTTTGCCGGGTCAACTATTATCACAATAAAATAAACTTAAATTACATACAATAAAATGAATTATTTTGTTAATCACTCTATTTCTATTAGTACCTTTTTTTGTTTCTTTAGAACTTGATATTTTAAATTTTTTACTAACACGTGTTTATCAGTACTTTTGAAATATTAATGATTGATCCTTGTGTTGCCACCGAGGTACCCATTGGCGCAAGTTTCGTTAATTTTTGTTTTAAATATTGGACAAAACCTCCTCGAGACTGATTTGATCGATTCCCTATCAAAATATGAAGTCTACATGTTTAAAAAATTTACTTCTAATATTTTGATTTTGAAAATTGTTTCCTAACTAGTCGTTTGCTTTCTCTATTATCTAAAATATTTAACTTTATTTTGTTTTATTATTTAATAAATATAAGACAAATAGAGAAATAACTTTCTCTTTTGATTATTTTTAAATACAAGCATAAAATTGAAAAATGTGTGACGTCACATCAGGGGGAGGGGTTAAAAAGTTCTAAAATTCGTGTGATGTAATTTATGGATGGCACTTTGTTACGTGGATGGATGAGCATGGATCATCATCATCATCTCAGCGATGAATCCCGGTTGCAGCCCAAACTCTCGCTTCGGCGCCCGAGGTCCGCTTTCCGACTTTTTCTTCTCCACTTCGCACGGTCTTCAGCATCCCTGGTAGTGAGACCATTGGCACGCATATCACCCTTTACGACGTCAAGCCAGCACTTTTTGGGTCTACCCCTCCTGCCGGGGCCCGGCGGAAGCGGCATGGCCAGACATTTGTTTCCCACGTAAGCATCCGGTTGCCGTAAAACGTGGCCATACCATCGGAGCCGACACTCCTGCAATTTATCCGCAATGTCACGGACATGAAGGCTGCCGCGAATGCGGGAGTTCCTAACGCGGTCCTTCCGCGTCACTCCACACATCCACCGCAGCATATTCATCTCCGTGACACGCAGCTCTTGCTTGTGTCGCTCTAACACCGGCCACGCTTCACAGCCGTATAAAAGGACAGGCCTAATGATGGTCTTATAAACCTGTCCCTTCAACTTTACCGGCATCTTGGGGTCACAAATGACACCAGTTACCTCACGCCATTTGGCCCACGCGGCAGCAATGCGTGCCTTGACGTCGCAATCGATGTCACCGGATGCATGAAACACAGATCCCAGGTATTTCACAAAGTCCGTGCGCTCGACCTTGTTGCCGTCTATGCGTACGGGTGTGGGATCTGTGGAGTTACAGGCCAAGTACTCGGTCTTCGCCACATTGAGCTTCAGACCACCGTTCTCAAGCGACTCTTTCCACGCCTTCACACGTCGCACCAGCCTACCCCTGTCCGAATCTGCCAGCGCGATATCATCAGCATACATGAGCAACCACGGGGGCTGCTCATGTGAGTTTCTGATGCTGTCTGACAATACGTCTAATACCACGCTAAACAGAAACGGACTAAGGACGGATCCTTGGTGCACCCCGACGGTGATGGGGAAAGGTTTGGTGTCGCCAACAGCGGTTCGAACTACGGAATCGGAGTCACGGTACATGTCTCGGATGATGTCAACATAGGCCTCTGGAATCCCTTTGGACCGCAATGCCCACCAGATTATCGCGCGAGGAATACAGTCGAAGGCCTTCTGCAAGTCGAGAAACAGGCAATGCAGAGGCGTATTCTTCGCCCTGTATTTCTCCGCGACAGTCCTTAGGGCAAAAACAGGGTCCATTGTCCCGTGACCAGGGCGAAACCCATATTGACAATCCGAGACAGTGCACTCCTGTCGAGTCCGAGAGTCGATAACCCTTTCGAAGAGCTTCATGGTGTGGGACATGACCTTAACTCCTCGGTAACTACCGCACTCCTGCACCGACCCCTTGCCTTTGAAGACTGGAGTAATGATACTCAGTCTCCATTGGCTCGGGATCGTACCGGTGAGGAGTGTCCGGTTGAAAAGGTCTGTTAAGATGCCCACACCACGAGAGCCCATCGCCTTCCAGGCTTCGATGGGGACTCCATCGGATCCAACAGCTTTCCGATTCTTCATGCGGCGAAGACAATTCTGGACTTCTGCAGGCGTTATCAGTGGCACTAGTCCTTGATTCGGAGGAAGATCAGGCGGCTGCACCTCTTTGTGCTGCGTGTTCAGCAGCTCGTGGAAATACGAGCGCCATCTCTCCTTCACCGCGAGGTCCTCGCATAGCAGGTTGCCCACAGGGTCTTTTACACAGCGGCACTTGGAAATGTCCTGTGCCGCTTTGACCCTGGAGCACGCCAACTTATAGATGAGCTTCTGCCCCTCAGACGATTCCAACTTATCGTAAAGTGGTTGTAAGTGGTCTCGCCTGGCTCTGGCAACAGCTCTCTTAGTGGCGCGCTTTGCTACCCGGTATGCGTCGCGATCTTCAGGAGATCTGGACGCTTGCCACTTCTTAAAGAGGGCTTTCTTCGCTCTAGTCTCCCTCTGGACTGTGTCGTTCCACCACCATGTCTCCTTGTCACACTTGCGACCACCCTTAGACACCCCAAGCACCTCCTTCGCCGACCCAAGGATAGCCGCCTGAATCTTGTCCCAGTAAGCCTGAACTGGTTCGCCCATACCACCGGTGCACTTGTCACCGACAGCTAAGGCGAACTCCTGGGACGTGACTTCATCAAGCAGCCACCACCTGATTCGGCGCTGAACGCGCTCGGTATACGTGTCTTTAGGCTTAGCGCAGAGGTCCATGACAAGCAGACGATGTTGTGCAGTGAGACTCTCACCGGGTATGACCTTGCAGTTGGCTACTTTGCTGATGTGGTGTCTCCTAGTGAGTAGGAAGTCGATTTGGGTAGCATTCCTCCCGCTCCTGTAGGTGATGAGATGCTCGGGTCTCTTTTTGAAATACGTGTTCACGATGGCAAGGTCGGCCGCCGCACACGCATTGAGGATGTCCTCCCCTTCTGCGTTGCGGCTGCCGTACCCAAATCCACCGTGAACACGCTCGAATTCCCCACATTCATCACCCACATGACCGTTCAGATCACCCCCCAAAACGATCCCCTGTGATAATGGGATTCCACGGAGCACTTCTCCGAGTAGATTCCAAAACGCTATTTTATCGGCGTCGTCACAACCGGCCTGTGGCGCATAGGCACTTATCAAGTGGGTAACTATCCCATCGATAAGCACCCTAACGACCATAAGTCGGTCGCTATGACGTTTCACTTCCAAAATGTCATTCTGGAACTCCTCCGAGAGCACTATGGCAACCCCATTCTCCCCACCAGGTGCACCTGTGTAGATCAGCTTGTAGCCATTCCCAATGAACCGGGATCTGCTGGCCTTCCACCGAGTCTCCTGCAGGAACGCCACGGCCACCCTCCGCCTGGAGAGCACATCGGCCAACTCTCTCGCGCGTCCGGTTAACGTGCCTATGTTCCATGTTGCGAAGCGGATCTTTCGAGATGTTTGGGCTGCGTGAGATGGGGCTAGCGTCGTTAGCCGTGCCCGCCCATGACACGGTAGCCCTTGTCCACTTCTCACAAGAGCCGGGCGAAGCTCTTGCGCGCCGTTATGCGGCGGCGCCCTAGCCCTTAGCCGATCTCGTAATCTTGTTCTCACCATGTTGATTTGGCAACTTTGGCTTTTACGGGGGCGACTGCCGTCTGACCCCCCAACCCCAAAAGGAAAGCCGTCGTCAGAGCCTCGTCCGTTATTCAGCAGGGTGCGCCGACTTGCAGGTGAGGTTGACTTGGGCCCCGAAGATGTTGGTAGGGCCCCTTACACCCCCTGGATGAGCATGGATATCACACTGTAATATACAAATACTTTATGAAAAATTATTTAAAAAAAATCGAATCTTTCACACATATATTAGATATCAATGAGTACAGTGCGATTTTTGTGATTTTTGCTGTATGCTGATCACAAACGGGCTTATTACAGTGAATGCAAGACGTCTTCGTCTTCCTTTTTGCTGTTCCAAATACAATAATGCTTTCTTTTCTGTTTCTCAGACATGACGCAAACGGACCTGAAAAATAAATTTACAATGCAACTGCTCACGTTTTATAACTGCTTTAGTACTCCCAAGATCACTGTACATAATTTAATTGGTTCATTCAAGTAGGAATGCCTTCCTGTATTATGAATAATTACATATTAATCAAATTCATATAATTATTTTCGTTACAATGGGCAAAAGCCCACGAAATTCTTCGATAAAAATCAAGAATATCGTGGATGGGGTACCCGGGTGACAAATGCTGTTAGTTTTTTTGTGTCCAGATTTAAATACTCCAATATCATAATATCAATCAGTAACAATATTATCTCGTTGCTGTCCCAACAGTGATAAGCGGCGTCATCGTACTATCTTGTTTACATAAACAATATCATGGTAATCTTCAATAGAGAGAATTTTGAAATGTGCTGTTGATATGTTTCTTATTATTGTCATACTGTTGAATCTGGATATCTGATGAAATGTCTATTTCCAAAAGCTGAATAATTTCGGTAACTTATCTGAAATTCTTTGGGGACATCCATTAATTACGTGAGCTATTTTTCGATCAGTTTAGACTCCCCCACCCCCTTAGGTGAGATTTAGGGAGATTTGCCTGGACCCCCCCCCGCCCCTTACGTGAGATTGGCGCTAAAAATATTTTAAACTAAAATTTATTTTTACTATTCGGGAAAATAATAAACCGTTCAGGTATACTATAATTAATTAATTTAAATAAAATAAAAAGTAAAAAAAAAAACAGATAAAAACATAATATTTTTAATATCTGCAATATTTTATATTTTTTGAAGGTGACGTGAGATTTTCGATTCCCCCCCCCCCCTCGGTTTAAATGAGATTTGGTGAGATTTCATTGGACCCCCCTCCCATTCTGAGCTCACGTAATTAATGGATGTCCCCTTAAACATGTAGCCATATTTTCAGAAGTCAATGTATCAGCAGCTTCAATTGTGCTTACTGCCCCTCCTTAGCAAATTCTTCAACTCTATTTAACAAAATTTTTAGCTGCCAGTTTGTCTTCGAGCTGTTGAAAAGAATCTCTAAAGACTGAATGCAAAAACGTTGCGATTTGACATACTGTCCTTTCATATTCGAGTAAACGATGTTCTATATTGTTTCGCAGCTTTAAAAACAGCATTAATCTGTAGTTATGGTTTGTTATAATTCCGCGAGGTTTTCGTATAATCAATGAATTATTGGAATTATAAGAAAGCTAGTAGGGTACTGATTACCGCTTATCATTTTGGTGGCTTATTCGAATATGCCAAGTAACGCCACTACATCTCCTAAAATATCTTCTTCCTGCAAATTTATGACTGCAGGAGACTGACGCAATTTTCTCTGAACAATGGCCAAATAATCACTGAGCTCCAAAATCATTTTAAACATGTAATAAGACCTGTTTCACCGAGTAGAAACTTTCAGATTCAGCTTCAAAGGTGATCTGTCAGGGTTTCGATCTAACTGTTTTTGTTTAACAAGCTTGTAGCATACATTTGACTCATGGAAAACTTAGCAATATCTTTACATTTATTAATTAAATTGCAAGCTGTGGTACTTTATTTGTAAGGACTCTCGTACAAGCAGACTTTAGTATGTGCAAAGCACGGTATATATGTCTTAATTCTAGTTGACTACACATTTCTTTCATGTTAGGTGCATTATCAGTAACAACTGATATATGACTTATGCTTTAATCTCCCATTCTAAAATGATGTTTATTATGTGTTTTGCAAGATTTTCTGCAGTATGAGACTCTGAAACTGCAATCTTATTTAAAACGCGACTGTGAAGTAGGCCATGTAAAAAAAAAATGAGCCGTGACGGTTGAAAAAGCTCCCATATTTCTGTTGGACCATATATCACAAGTGAGAGATACATATTCTGCGTAATGACGAATATCTTTTAATTTTGTTAATGCCGATTTGTAAAGTCGTGGCATAATATCATATCTGATTTTTCTTTTATCTGGTATCTTGTAATCAGAACAAAGAGCTACCACAAGGTTTTTAAAACCTAAATCTTCCGCCATAGAAAACGGTTAGTAATCTAATGCCAGCATTAAAACAAGCTTCTCTATTCGTGCAGCGGTGGAGATAGAATACTAACCTCTGCGGCCAGGGCCAGCCTGTTATAAAAGGCGGCAAAACAACCCACCTTGGTAATTTGAGGATGCAGTCTTGACTTGACAAAAACAAATGTGACAGCATATTCAATACTCCACCGCTCCACAGTCACGCTTATGGTTTTTTTTGACAAATTTTTCATTTTATCTTGTTTATTATCATCCACTTTTTCAAAATGATCCCGACTTTTCGATTTAGTTTTCGGCGTCATTAAAATAAATAAAAAAGCAATATAAGTACGTAGTACTTTAAATACATATTTATTTTGTAAAATATGGTATTATGGTTTCAACTTTCGCATTATAGCATAAAAATGTAGCTTACCTGTCGATGTCAAAATCACAAACTGGTGTTTTTTTTTTTATCTAATTAATAATGGTCGTCACGTTTTACACGTATAAAAGAAAAAACAGACAACAAACACTGTTAAATAGAAAAAAACGAATTATCACGTATGGCGGTTACAAAAGAGATACCCAGGGAATCCCCATATAAAAACAATGCAACCTTATTGTTGCCATTAAGTTAAAGTAAAAAAGTCGAACAAAATGCTTTATTTCATAGCTAAAACCGTAAAATTGCGCGTATGCTAAAAAAATCTCCGATTATTACAAAAAAAATTGGTCTAACCGGTTTTGGCAATCTTCGGTTTTTCTCCGATGAATTTGTCACCGGAGCAAAGCAAGCGAATTTTTTTTATCTATATTTATGACGACTTCCGTAACGTAACGGCTTGCGGAGGTTACGTTTTTGATTCCCGTCGGGTTGTTTATGCATAATATGTATTTATTTATAAAAATATATAAGTTATATACCAGTTGTCTAGTACCCATAACACATGTGCTATGCTACTTACTTTAGGACTAGTCCCAAAAAGTCTAGACTTCCTATATTTATTGTTAAAGAAATGTTTAATATAGAACTTTTTATAAAGCACATTTATTTCTGTAAAATCCAGAACAACAGAATTGAGCGATTTATTTTTAAATTATTGGACTTTATTTTAAATATAATCCGATATCTCAAAATTCCAGATCTAAAAATTCTTTCTTATTGTTTTGATAGTAGCTAAATAAATAAAAAGAACACTTATCATTTAAACAAATTTACTTGCGCTAGATGATAACCGATGGTAACCAAAATGAAATTGCTTGCTGGTGATACAATTGTTTTCTCCTGACTAGAAATAGAATTTATAGTTTAAATTATATGGCCTTTAATCTCAAAGGTATTGATATATTTGTTTGAACTTTACAGGATCCTCTGTTAGAGTTTGGACGAAAGGTTCTAATAGGCTTCACATCAGGCGTGTTGGGTTCCTGTGTGAATATACCGTTCGACGTGGCGAAGAGTCGAATCCAGGGCCCGCAGCCCACCCCCGGCGTCATCAAGTACAGGTCCACTACGGGAGCTATTGTTTTAGTCTATAGGGAAGAAGGGTAAGTGAATATTTTTCTAGCGAGGCTGACACCCGCGACTTCGTCCGCGTTTCTTGATATATTTATTAACAGTTTTCGCTATAAGGCAGAGGTAGAAGAGACTTCTCCCTCCTACGCATGCGCGCTACACTGCTTGCCCGATTTTTTCCACCGCAAGAAAACACACATCACTGAACACGTAGTGCTTATAAAAATAATTGTTTCTTAAAACAAAACTAGATAAATAAGCGTTAATGAGACAACACCTGTATGAGCGAGACAGAAGATTTGTTGTTGCGTGATGCGCGCTGTTTTAGAAAAGCGCGGTGCTGCTATGATAACTTAAAACTTAGGCCGACTTGCACAACCAATCACTAAACCGATTTAGCGGTAAACTTATTTAAATCGTCATTCTGTCCCTGTCAAATGTTGTCAATGGGACAGGGACAGAATGACGATTTAAATAAGTTTAGCGCTAAATCGATTTAGTGATTGGTTGTGCAAGTCGGCCTATCGTCATTCTGTCCCTGTCAAATGTTGTCAATGTGACAGGTACAGAATGACGATTTAAATAAGTTTAGCGCTAAATCGATTTAGTGATTGGTTGTGCAAGTCGGCCTTAGTGTTCGACGCTCAACGCGCCTTGAGAGAGTTCTCGCAATGGTTTTTAATTGTATGTCATAATGATCACACGGAGTCAGTTTCAGATGGAAATTCAAGATTTAAAAAATATTTAAATATAATAACAAACAGTAAGAGGAGGAAATAAGGCCTTTGTTTTATTTACGAATAATAAAATTCCAACAGTAAAACACGGAAGGTCATACAGATCGTTGGCCTCATCGCCCTTATTTACCGAAAATTGTACAGTAATAATATTCGTACCCATTTGTTTTAACAATATCTTTGAAACTTAATTTTGGCAATTTGCCATCTGTCTGAGATCAAATTAAAACGAGTTTATTCGTAACTTAACACTGTGGTTATGCATTTGTGAATATATATAGTAATAATTTATTTTTCAAACAATTCAAGTCCATTCTCATTACATTATTTAAATTTAATAGTAAAAGATTAAAATAAAATAATAATAATAAAGAAATAATATAGGGAACATAATGTGTCATTTTGATGTAATTTTGACGGATTAACTAAGGAATATTTTAAAATATTTTATGACCGGTCACTTTCTAAAAGTTTTATAATATCTCACGACTTGATTTAAGTCGATTAAAAAAGTAGTATTACGATTTACTCAGTAATTCTGGGTGAAATCAGGATGCCTGATGATGAAAGATGATCGATCCCAGGACTACTGTTACAATACCAAATTTCGAAATCCATATTAATTTGAGTGCATATTTACATACAGCGATTTATTTTTAAATTGTATAGCTTCAATAGCTATACAATTTAAAAATAAATAAATGCTATTTAAAATTTTCATGAAAGCTCTTAATTTTCTTACAAGATTACCGGTTGAATATCGTACATTGAGTATCGTCACAGTGTTCTTTTTCGATACCTTTTTTTATGAGGTGAAAATGTTAGATACACACCCCACTGATTGCGGGCTCGCAGTGGGGTAATGTGCGACTTCCATGCAATGCACCCCCACAGTTGACCAGTGAACTCACTCCACTGGTATATTCACAAAATGTGTTCCATTGCTGCCTGACGTCCGCAATGAGACATATACTTGCGCACGCGCTACCGATCTAAGCGGGATTGCTTCGTCACATGCCCATGATATTACATTTTCTTCACCAAAGCAATACAAGAAGGTAGCTGTGCAAAATTTGGCTTTTACCGGAAAAAGGCTAACTTCCCAAATTTGAGCGAAAAATCGGAATGTTGCTCCAACTTTGCGGTTGTCAACAGAAGGAGGAACTTTACGACATCAACATCCCATGAACGAGTGAACATCCCTGTCACTTAAGCTGAAACCGAACGGTGAAATTTAAATAACTGATTCCCCTAAAATACGACATTGCAAATGCATTTTACGCTAACACATGAATACATTTCACGCTGATTTCATAACTATTTAAACTTGGACATCATCCAATATTTGTAGTTTGAGAAGGTGTTATTAAAAAACTGTTTTTTCTTAGAATATTCTATATTTTACGCGATGATAGAGGTCAAACTAATGTCTTTATGGCTTTTGTTATTTGTTAAAATATATGTTTGGTATTTCTTTGTCAATTTGTTCTCATAACTGGCTGGAAGTAAACTGTAAATGATTTGTTAGATGTTACCAAATTTTGGTAGAGATGAACCGACTACCTGTCTTGTACCACAACAGATGTAGAAAATAAGGCTACCATTTGTAGTTGGAGTTCAGAGGAATCTCGATCCTTTACACACTATTACATAAGAAACTGGAGTATCACGGAAGGTTACAGATGTAAAAAAGCGTGGAAGTAGACAGTACTGTTCACAACAACTGTTCGGTCAAACATCTCATGCGCATAGACATTTGCGATTTTTTTTCTTAATAAAAGCAATTTATAAAAAAAAATACTACGAACTGTTATTTAATATAATTTCGGTTTGATTTTCATTATATGTTTAATTTTTTCAGATTCCGTGCCCTATACAAAGGGTTATTGCCAAAAGTTCTCCGATTGGGTCCCGGTGGAGCCATCATGTTGGTGGTCTACGATTATGTATATCATTTCTTAGAAAGCAAATTTGAAGACAAACGATTGTAAAACATGTCTATGATTTACAACAAGGGTGCTAAAAAGGATACATTTAATATTTCAACCGTATTAAAACGTTTTGTGTTCAAAACTTAATTTTAAGTCACTTGTCGTAAATCATAATGTTTTGTAATTTTATGAAATATAACAGTAAAACAAAAGGAACGCAAGAAATTCTTCATTTCTGGCGTTTTTTGTAATGACATGTACAAATGTGTATCTCCATTTTTAGGTTTATTTATATGAGACTTGAATGATAACTGATAATAACGAAATATTATTGAATAATAAACAGTACAACTACGTTTCTATAAGTGTGATTTGGAATGTATTTTTTCATATTCTATCGAAATTCGATATTTTATATTTTTAAAGAACGTTTAGTTTTTTTCTTTTTGAACAATAGGCTTGTGGACCATGTTGGTCCTTCTCTGGTCCGACTGACGTGATGTGAGCTGACAATAACAGTAACCACTGTCGCGTTATTGATATTACGATTTTAAGACTTGCAAATTTAAAATTATTCAACAAATAAAAAATAATTTATTTAGTTAAAATTATGAATTTCAAGCCAGCGTTTAGTTTGATTGTTAATGAACTCTTTATGATTTATAGTTGATATGGGATATTGGCAAAAACGAAAGCTGAAAAGTCAATTTCATCGAAACGCGCGCGTGCCCACTGTTTTCAAATAAATAAAATACATTAGAAGAAAAATTAATGCATAAACTTATTTTTATTGTATTGTAAAGTGTTAAAAAAGTCTCATCGACAATAACCGAGATTAACGAATACATATTGTAACACAAACTAAAGTAGTTGGCCTAAAATAATCCACTATGCAATACTACTTTAGTACTTTATATATCTGCATTTATGCAGTATGTGCAAGTGTAAGTGCATTTATTTATACATTATATAAATGAAAAATAAATAAATGTTGCATTAATAAGAATATTAATGGTTGTTTATTAGAATTTTTTTTGTATAGCAATTGATGTATATTTTTGTTGAATTGACCAAAAATAAAATATTTATATTGTTTACGGTTATTTATTTGCTTTTGATTCTCGTATTTATAATTTATATATGTTTGATAGATAGATAAATATAGCTTATTTTGATGACTTACGGAACGCAGACGTGGTCGCTAACTATGGGCCTTATGAGAAAGCTCATGGTCGCTCAAAGGGCACTGGAGAGGGCAATGATTGTAAAACTGAAGTGGCAGTGGGCTGGGCACATAGCGCGAAGGACAGATGGCCGTTGGGGCAGAAAAGTCCTCGAATGGCGACCGCGTACTGGAAGATGCAATGTTGGTAGGCTCCCCACAAGATGGACCGATGATCTGGTCAAGATCGTCGAAATAGGCTGGATAAGGGCAGCTCAGGACCGATCATCGTGGAGATCTTTTGGGGAGGCCTTTGTCCAGCAGTGGGCGTCTTCCGGTTGAAATGATGATATGTTTGTGTGTGTAACAATTTTACAGGTGTAACTTATTATCAGGCGTGTCCGTAAGCCTCAGTGCATACGTGTGTCAGTCATGTAGTCGTGGACCGTAAAAAAATGATAATCTACAGCTCCCACTCAAAACGAAAAGAAACATATAGCGGCCGGGAGATACCCGAAGCGCGCTACGCGTGGCAGGCCGCCCTTGCGATACTCGCCACCCGGGACTCTCCTTCAGTCATAATACTCTGCCGTTGGCAGTAGGGAGTCGCTTTATGACCGCACGCGATCGAGAACGTAAATTAATTTTATAAAATGTCCAATATTGTTGTAAACGTTTCCTCGATATTTCAAATAAATCATTTTAAAATGCACCTGTCGTTTAACATACGCAAACCCGGAACCATACACCACATCTGGCGCCCAACGTAAATAAAAAATAACCAGTGTTAAAACCGTGTTTGTGTAGTGTTGTAGTGAAAACAAAATGCCGCGTACTCGTCAAGGTGCTGCTGCGTCGTCGGATGGTGAAGAAGAGGGAAATCAGAGTGTGACGATGTCACAAGAGATGTTCTCCAACCTTATCACGTCGTTGCAGAAGTCACAGCAGGAGTTTTGCTCTCAGCTACTTAGGGAAGTACGAGCGTCAACTCCAGATCCGTCCGCTATCTTTTCGGACGTTGCTGTTCAGAAGTGCGGCAATTTCACACAATGTACGGCACGTTTCTCGGGAAGTCCCGATGAGTCCGTAAATAACTTTATAGACGCAGTAAGTGTATATAAGTCATGTCTCAGGGTCAGTGATGAGGACGCCTTGAAGGGCTTGTCCATGCTTCTCATTGGTTCTGCAGCAGTTTGGTGGCAGGGCGTCAAGTCTACCACAACATCTTGGGCGGAAGCAATTACGAGGCTTCGTTCGGCATATGGAATGCGTCGACCGCCTCATAGGATATATTCTGAACTCTTCACATTGTCTCAAGGAAGCGAACCTACGGACTTGTTTATAGCTAAGGTGAGAGCGTTGCTGGCTAAGCTCCCTGTTGGAGATTTATGTGAGCGAGTGGAATTAGACATGACCTTTGGACTTTTGGATCGTCGTATAAGAAAGCGGGTCGATCGCGAGAGCATATTCACCTTTGAGGAACTACTTCGGAAGGCTCGCAGCATTGAAGATTCATTAGCTGAAGCTCGAGAGACCAGTGTAGTCCCCACGGTATCGTCGAGACCGCCTCTTCACGCCGAAGCGCGTTCGAGCGGCTCACGCAGTGTTCCAGTGAAGACCGACATTAAGACGGACAGTGCGTACGTCAACAGCAAGCAAAATCGTTTGTTTTGTGTCTATTGCAAGCATCGCGGACATTTAAAAGACACGTGCGAAAAGCTGTTAAGTGTTAAAAGTGAAAAAAGGGAAAAAGTTTCAATAAAGTGTTACGGGTGCGGTGCAACGGGCACAGTCAGGTCTAAGTGCGTAAAGTGTAACCCGAAAGAAACCAAAAACCCAGGTACGAGTGCGTTTTACTCCGTCGAAACCGGCGCGATTACGTCATGCGAGCCGCGCGAGCGCGACGCCGGAAGTTTGAGGACTTTCCCGCATATTCGCCAAGCGCCGCGGCCGCCGCCGACATCGCCGACAAACGTTTATAAGCCGCCGCGGCCGCCGCGATCAGTGTTGTTATCGTATAAATCTGAGCTGCCGTATGTCAGAGTCTGGTTTGCCGTATTTCAAAGGAAAAAAATACCAAATTGCCGTATTTAATTATTTATTTTAAAAACGTCTATTCTTCATTTGTTTTTTCTCCATAGAGGTTTCGTATCGTTTCTATTACTTCAGATTCATGTTTATCTAGTGCGTACTTGTCCTTGCTTCTCATTTTGTCGCACATTTCGCACGATATCATCATACATCAGCGTTATATCCCGGTTGCAACCCAAACTTTCGTTTCGGTGCTTGGGGTCCGGAGCTATAGTTGATATTTCCACGTACATACACCATAATCTTTCCACGGTGGCGCTGCTAAGTGGTACGCACAAAAGTTTCTTCACTAATTGACATAATGAGAAATGTTAGAGACCCGTTTCCATTTTTCAATTCGTGTACATGTTTCCAAAAGGCGTTAATATCGGGAATTTTGTTTTGGACAATAGATACAATGACATTTCTTAACATTTGCCATTTTCTATCCAGTTCAGTTATATTATTTAGACAAATATTTCAGAAGAAATAATCTATATCTGCAATGTAAGGGAATTTCTTTTATAACTCACGATCCAGAATTGCTTTGGGGTCTATCATCAGTTATTATAATACTTCTGTCGTTAAAAGGAATTTATAATATCTGTTTTGCAGCTTCCAGATAAAATTCCTTACACTTTATGCGAAAATTTTCAGCTGTTCTTCCTCTAGTTATCCAATTTCTCTCTTTCTTCTGATCAGATTTGGCACCTTTCCGTTGATGTATATTTTTTGCAACAGTAAATGTTTCTGCTCATGCGAGAAGTTAAGATTTAATATTTTAGTTTCTTTGGCGTCTAAAATATTTCGTGCTTGAAAAACAGTAAAAATTAGAAATGAAATAGAAAACAGGGGTATCGGTGTGAAAACAGCAAATCTACTGTTAAAACAGTAGGGTTGGTTACACTGTTCATGGTGTTCCACCTATGTACATTCCGTTTCATTCATTACGCTAGTATATAAACGTTTCATTCCACCACCGCCAATTGCCGTATTTTGTGATACGGCAATGGGAGGCCTGCCGTATACCGTATTTTCTGAAAAAAAATCGTGGATTGCCGTATAATACGGCAATTGCCGTATCAATAACAACGCAGGCCGCGATCCTTTGTGGCGCCGCCGCCGACAAACCTTTGTAACTCGCCGCCGCGAAGCGTTTGCACCGACCTAAGGTACTTTTGTAGAAGTAAGAAATGTAATAATGTAAGTAATTTTATACCTCTTTCAATTTGTCCTACTGTTATTAATGACCTTTGTACATGTTTAGCTTGTAAAGTTTGTAATCGTAATGTTGATTTAAGTGGTTTTCAAACTTGTAGCAACAAAGTCAGTAGTACCCAGTCATTTTCTGTTAACAGTAATGTGGTTAGGGACAGTAGTTCTCAAACTTTTTTCAAAGAAGCCAGTGATTGTCAACCTTTGCATTTTAACCCCGTTTGTTTTAATAAAAATGAACAGCCATTACGGCCGATTCTTAATATATCCATACTGGGTGAACATGGAGTGGGGTTAGCTGACTCTGCGGCTAAAAGTAGCATTGCTGGGCATACTTTATACAAACTTCTTAAACAGAAAGCCCAGCCGTTTTATGCTGTAACAAAAATTGTCAAGTTAGCCGACGGCCTTAGTAAGACTATGGACTTACTAGCCACAGAAGTTGAGGTGACTCTCGAACATAAAACTAAAGTAGTACGATTTTTTGTTTTCCCTAATGCAACAAGTAATGAAACGTTGCTGGGTATCGATTTCCATAAGTCATTTAATTTAAATATTGATTTTGGCCATTCTACGTGGACCTTTTCGGAAAAGAAGTCGCGTGTATTTCCTTTACGTTTTGAAAACAAGTCACCTGGGCTACCGTGTGCGTCCCTTGGTGTACTGCGGGATGACGAGGCAACGTCTTTAAATCCGCGTCAACGTACGGAAATTTCTAAGGTCATTAATGAATATGAAGATATCTGCACCAGGGGGAGATCCAACTACTTACTGCGAGTCCAGTTTAGATTCTCCAGAAAATGTTTTGGGCAAATTTCACGTTTCACAACTAACGCGACTCTACCTTCGTAATGACAACGACATGCCTCTTCGTCCCGTCGTACCAAAGAGAAATAGAGGCCGTCCGCCTAAAGTGAAAGGGAGTCCTGTTCGAGCGCAGGAGAGGTGTTTCTCTCCTGCCCTCGAGGGGGAGGATATAGCGGCCGGGAGATACCCGAAGCGCGCTACGCGTGGCAGGCCGCCCTTGCGATACTCGCCACCCGGGACTCTCCTTCAGTCATAATACTCTGCCGTTGGCAGTAGGGAGTCGCTTTATGACCGCACGCGATCGAGAACGTAAATTAATTTTATAAAATGTCCTTTTATTGTTGTAAACGTTTCCTCGATATTTCAAATAAATCATTTTAAAATGCACCTGTCGTTTAACATACGCAAACCCGGAACCATACACCACAAACACTTTTTATGGAATAACGTAACTGTGTTAAGCATGTTACGGTACCTTCAAAGCAAAAGAGAAAATATTCATTTAAATATTTCTTATAATAAGAGCAGTTAAATATACAGTTTGTAATAATTGTTACCTTGGTACTCTGTATATATCCCAGAAGCCTGTTAATAACGTACATATGGGAAAATTTGATATGAACATTCCAAAGCCAGATGGCAGGGGCATATCTGAAAAGAGTACTCATTCGTTGCCTTTAGTAAAAGAGAGAGTGAGAAAGCATATAATGTCTTTCAAGACTTTAAAAGATAAACCTGTGAAGCAGTATTCAAAGAAAAAGCAGTATTTAAACGGAAATTTGAGTATTAAGCAAATGTATATAATGTATTTATGTGATTGTAGTAAAGACAATGTCAGTCGTGTGAAAGAATCTATGTGTACGAAGATTTTTAAGTAAGAATTTAATTTGAATTTTATTAAAATCAAAGAAGAGCCTCTATGTTCTAAGTGTGAATGTGTTATGGAGAAAGATTGATCTATTTACAATATTTTTCCGTAGTTTTGTATTATTTAAGATAAAATATATTTATTTGCTTTAACATGCTGTGTTACAAGTTCACAATAGGTACAATAATCATAATATTTTTAAATTATACATTGAGATTTTGCAACAACAACTAGACATGTTATGTCATAACAGCATACAAAACAATTGAAATGAGTAGCAATAAAGAATAAAGAAAAGTAAATAACAAAAAATTCTAAGTTATAAGTTCTCCCTTCTATCGGCAGTCCTGCCAATTTTTTAATTGATATTTAGTAGTAGTAGTAGCATTCGTAATGAGTGATTTTATATTTTTTGGGATTTTATTATAAATTTCTGGGTCCACGGCTATGATGCTTTTAGGTAACAATGCTTGCTGTTTTATGATGATAATATTTATGATTAATAAATGAACAAAATACTTGTTGCATGCTTTAGGAGTATCTAAAATAAGTGAGACATTTCAAATACCCTCTCAAATCATCTGTGATTTAAAAAAAATACAACTTTAAATTGCAAGGGTCTAAATAATCTGTTTATTCCCCCGTCTCTTCTGTGTCAGTCCGGGATTGAGGGGGCAAACAGAACATAGCGCGTACCCTCACTCGCAGAGCGGGTCACGGAACCCTCCGTGTGGCTGTCACGACGGTCGGAGGTCGTTGGATGCTCTCCGCCGTAGTCTAGTCCGAGTTTTCCGCTCCCGCTTTACCGTCTCCTTAGCAAGTCTAATATGTTTTTAGACCAGTCAATTATCTATATTATTTAGGTACAGAAGATGTCAATAGGTTAAAGATATAAAATGTATCTTTGGAATATTTTGTAAGGGTTCTAGTCTAATTTTACATGTTGATTTACGCGTATGGCGTAATTTTATATTTTACTTTTGAAGATTGTTGTAGTGAATTTGTTTGGTGACCGGGTTCAGTGTTTCAGAGGGTCACCATTTGGGTTATAAATGAAACAACACCAGGGATGGTTTAGCTGAATCAATACGGAAGCCGTATTGAGTACTGATCCCGTACTGAATAATTTATTTCAAAATTCGTGCTCTTTATATATGAATTGGCTGGGGATCGTCGACCAATCAGAAGCGTTTAAAAAGTAAACAAATGCAGGTGTTTTTACACGATACAAATAATCACAAATTCTTGGAAATTGAATATTTCAACCATGGCTTGACAACAGGATTATCGTTTCTTCGAAATTTGGTCGAGTCCTCGTCCCGCACGCCGCCTCCGCAGGCGACGTTGATACGCGCGTTCGCGCCGTTCGCGGCTTCGCGGTCATTCCCGGCTGAGACGTTGCGCAGTGTGCGTGTGGTCGCGTTGTCGATTTAATATGTACGTTGTTATTATTATCGCCCGAAGTCTCTTCCGAGAAATGTGATGAAGTTGAGGGCGATGTTTCGTGGATAGTACATATGCGACGTGGCCGACGATTATGTATGATGACTTTTCAGAGCTTCCCTGTTCCTTAATATGATATGGTGGCTACATTTGTATTACAATATTTTATACTTAAAACCAATGTTTTCTTTATTTTGGCTAAACATTTTTAGTTTGGTTGTTTCTGTCCAATGAATACGTTTTCAAATAACCTTAAAATGGAATAGCAGGTCCATTGGCCAAGTGGAAGCCTAAAATTTTAAGGTATCTACCCGCCACGCTTGTAAGGGACTTGATGAGTGACACATAGTGGTGATTCAGTATCAATCTGGGTCATGTACTCGTCTCTAGAGCAGGGTAGGGCTTCGATGCGAACCTCTTTACCCTGGCATGAATTCAGAGGGCGACTATCCCGGTGCTACGGAGTATGGCGCTGGAGCACGCACACCTATGTGATCAGCAGGCATCACGGCGCATTCATGTTTCACTTACAATTTTTTTTGACGACCTTCGTGGCGTAGCGGCTAACGCTCTTCAGTACGTTTGCGGAGGTCACGGGTTCGATTCCCGTCTCGCGTCTGGGAATTTATGTATAATATGTATTTATTTACAAAATCAGTTTTCTAGTACCCATGACACAAGTGCTTTAAATACAATTGTACTTTAGGACTAGATGGCGCTATGTGAGTTATACCAGTATATTTATTACATTTATTTATTTTCATTTAACATCCTCAATCTCGACAAAAATTTAAGTTAAATAGTAGTGGTCAAATAAAAAACTATTTCGTGATTCGTATATTTTTATTACCATTTCTGTGTGACCCGTCATAGTAGGTGTAGTGGTCTTTTGGGATAATCAAAGAATTTACGTTAAAAATTTCAGGTTAATTCAAATTTCATGAGTAAAAACAGATAAATACTGAGTATACTTACGATTAGAAGATTATTGACAAAGCTCTAAACGATTTTACTCCTTAAATATTTTGGTAATATGTGTTTAAAATGGTTATAAAATAAAACAACAATCAGTGTTCCAACTGTATTCTTATCATATTACAAATCAAAAAACATTTATCTTAAATTAGCTTTGGTAAGAGGACCAAGTCTGCTTGATGTATCTAAAGAACTGTTTTTCGTGGAAAAGATTCCAGCAGATATTTCTTAGGGGTGCTACACAAAAACTCTACAAAACAAGCCAAAAATACCTTTTTACCCTTGAAGATGGTTGATAAGATAATACCCTTTTAGTACTGAATATAGTTAATATTCATTTACCCCACATATTTTTCTTATATTTTTGGATAAAAACGATTACATCTGCATCTGATGTCAGTGTCAGCTTTTCTTTTTTTAATATTCACTGTTCATTGTTGAAAGTTATAATTTATTTGCTATTATTGGATTATAGTCATGTAATCAGTTAATGTATTTTGTTGAAAATCGATATTGCGTCTTTCAGTCAGGAAATAATTTGTAAAATAAATAAGGCAAATAATATCCGATTTTGCATTCAATCGTAAATTGTTATTTCTCATTTCCGTTTGGAGTTTTAAGCTTTACATTAATTGTTTATATGAGTATAACAATAACAACCACGAGGTTTGTTGATTAAATGGCTCACATGAATATAATATTATAGCGCTCGTAGCGGTGACACAAAGTACTAAGTTAGGTTTCGGTAGTATTCTCCCTTCACTTCTTTGCCATCATTTTATATTTTGATTCATAGCTAGCAAACGAAAACAATAAGAAATGTGCCGGGTTGTGATATTGCACTCCAAAAGGTCCCGGGTTCAAATTGACATGTACCGACAGTGAAGGAAAAAAAAAATATGTGTAAGTCAAGCCTTGGACAAGCGTGGCGGATATACTGTCTACCTATAGGGTAGGCCGAAGCCCATTAGTGGGACTTTTTGTGCTATTATCTTTAAACGAAAGCAAGTACACAATCCTATCCACAGTGCAATAAAGTTTTATTCTAGCAGGACTCTTGGTCAATGTATTGAAAGCGGCAATGAGCAGAGAAACAGGAACAGATTTCAAGTACGTTAAAATCACTGCAACTTAGAACGAATCATGACACAGACGACATCCTCATCATTTCCATTTTTCAATTCCCACTTGACTTCCACATTCAACTTAGGGTAAGACTTCAGAACTGGTAATGTAGCTTCGTAACTTACTTTCTGGCCGGCCTGTGAAATATAATTTTTATGTTTAATACAATATTTCTGTCTACGAGGTCTCGTCTCGGACAGCCGGGTGTAGCCCGGAAAAAGCGACAAAACAACTCAGCTAGTCAAGCCCGTCGTGATGCCAACCCTATGGGCAGCGTGTTAACGGTGCTTCTGGCATCGCAAACATCCATAGGCGCCAGTGCTTACATTTAATAGGGCCTCTACTATTCCACAGCAGAGATGCTTTGACCGCTTCCAAGGCGCAAGGGTTTCGCACAGAACGCTTGTGGGGTTAGTTTTGATTTCTATCTCAAGTCTGGGTTTTTATTCACCCTATTCGGTTCCTGTTCACCCCATTCGATAATAATATGTTATTGAGCGAAATATTTTACTGGTGAAGTCACAAAGTAGTATTACAACTAAATGATTTTTATTCTTTATAAATTAATTATTAACTATGCCATGTAAGTAATAATTATTGGAAGCATCTATAGGGGGGCACTAAGGCACCTACGGTCCACTATTATAAATATGGTCACAGAGCATAACTTTAAACGTTGGTTCTCGGTGACTCTTCCTTTTTACCCAAGAAGGTACAAGAAAAAAGTGAGAATAGAAGTAGCTATATTTGAAAAAATTATTTATCTTATCTGTTTATTCAAGGCTAAAAGGAAAAAACTATACACTATGCTGACTATGCCATTTATTCACCACCTATAAAGCAGCAAGCTAGAATAGTAATAAAAATGTAACCTATAAAGCAGTAAGTAAAGAGCCTTTCTTATGTAAGTCCTTTCCTATAGATGTTTCACTGGTTCAGTCCACATATGTATAACACTCGCCGATATTTGTCCGTGGCCCTCGGGTCTTGACAGTGACATCTTGACAATTATAATAGACACAAGATAGCGTAGGTATGTTGTAAATGCATACCGTAGACTGTCATATACACTACAGTAACTGATGGGGTAGCCGTATTCTCATTTCTGGCAATTATCCGTGCAGGGGTGGAGAAAGAATACTGACCTCTGCGGCCGGGTCGGCCTGTCGTAAAAGGCGAAAAATAACCCACCCTAGCTGCGTAGTATGGCCCCAAGCCCGTCTGGATGGCGACCACCTTTGGTCTTATGTATGCCGCCATAATAACTTTGTGTTGAGTTCCGGCATTAGTGACCCAAGTTCCTGTACCGCGTTTTCCCGATGCCACTGGCGTTGCAAACACCTATCTTCTTCTTCTTCGTCGTGTTCTTCATTCCTGAAGGTCGTGCCCGTTTTGATAAGCCTTTACGGAGACGCTGATGAACTGCCTCCACACCACTCTGTCCTCGGCCTGTTTCAGAGCTCCAGGCAAACACCTATAGGCGACGGTAACTGCTAAAGTGGGCCGTCAGCCTATCTGCTGTCTAAGCTGACTAAAATATCTCCAAATTTAATTTACAATGACGTGAACACTAATGAATGAATAAATATGAGATGACAAGCCTTATTGTATTTAAATAGGTGGAAAAATTTAGTTTAATTTACGATTAAAATATTCAGCGTTTGGATTTACAGTTGTGCGTTCTTCATAAATCAAGGTTGATCTAAACACGTTTAGTACGTGATTGATGGCTAAGAGCTATTGTAACCGAAGCGCTTCTTCCTCGCCGATCCTGACTATGGGATGTTATTGTTGTCACCTTTGTACAAATGTAGTGAAATAGTATATTTCATTATTGGTTACTCTTAAAATAGACACAATTGGTTTTCACAAGGTGCAGAGGACTATGTTATAAAAAAAAATATTTTCACTACAGAGCCTGAGTTGTGCTGATCATTGTCATAGGACATAAACACTGAAAGCCATGATACTTAGCTTACTATTTTGTGTTGTATAATATATTTGATACTTCGTTCGTAGTAATGAAAGTAACAAAGATGTATGATTGTTTTTAAAAATGTTGTTAAGTTTTTATTTATTTGTGATAGCAACCACCGCATAAAATATTTTTCACATATTTTAAATATCCCTTACACTAAGAATTCCAACACTTTATCACCTTAAAGGCTCAAAAAGAACTAATTACGAGCTATTTTGTACTTAATTTTGTATTCCACTAAGGTAGTTTAGTTCAAAAATAAATTAGACTATGTACCTTCAACGGGCAGGTGAGTCCGTTCCCCTTGCAGGCGTCAGGCTGCGGCAATGGGAAGGGCACAGGCAGGTTCATGATCACGCCGTGCACTTCTGTCGATATACTTGACACATCCTGTGCTGAAAATACATTTATGTGAAACAAACTACTCGTGACTGGTCGGTAATAAGTAACTCATGTCATATTTTAGACTATAATCTAGCTCTGTGGCAAATTTCACAAAGTTTTGGCGTGATCGAGGAATTAACTTCATCCAACCATTTATAATGTTAGTATAAATTACTAAATATTTGGATTGGGAATGAACTTCCAGCCGAGGTTCCCTTATCGCAGTACGAGATGGCGTACAAGAAAAGCGTTATTTTTATTATAGTGACTTCCATCTATAAAATAATATATGTGTTATCTTTTAGAAATCGTTCACTCCACTTCGACTTGTTCACTCGGGAAGCGATTAGTTCCCTGACAAATCATTAACGAAAGCGATCAAACTTCCCTGATTTTAACTTGGCGGTTCAACCCTATCGTGAATGCCGCGTCTTAGTTCCGTACGTCGAGTAGAGAGGAGTTAGATTTTAACCAATGTGTTTAACTGAAGAATAGTCATTCTTCAAGCATATTGTACGTCACATCCCCAGTCATATACTTACTTGGTGTGAATTCGAGGGATATTGTCACGTTCGAATTTCTCTTGAGTATGCATTCCTTTGCAGATTGCGCACAATCGCTTACTCCAACAGATTGCACGCTCGCTAACATTGAGCCTATAATAAAAATAAATATTTAACAAAGTCACGATCACGACTATATATTATGGTTTATTTCTAAGGAAATATCTATTGTTTTTGGTTTTCAGTAAGTAAATGTGTTCCACTTTTATTCGAGCTGGGATAACTACCTAAACTGACTCCTACGTCCGGGGAAGTCTGTCGTAAAAGGCAACAAAATGACTAGATTGGCAGGCCTTCAAGCTCGACACGATAGCAACCAGCCCTGGTTCCTTAGTATGCCGCCATTATAACAATGTATTTTGTTCCGGCATAAGTAAGGTTCCAGATCCCCTATGCGAACGGCAGCGTGCCAACGGTGCCACAGGCATTACAAACTTCCATAGGCGACGATAACAGCTTACTATTAGATGAACACTCAGCCTGTCTGCTCTTCAACAGCAACAAAAAAACTTCCACAAAGAAAGTGTTTTAATTAATTTTATTCATTTATTTGTAAAAAGAATATAGAAGGTTAGGAAAGAAATGCATCTTGCGATTACTGCAAACAGAAGAGAGTAGAAGAGAAGGATGTGTTTGCTATTAACGGTAGGGAGAAGACGAAGACAAACAGCCAAAAATAAGATCACACTCGAAACATAACTCTCAAGTTATAGTTTCGATTCGTATAATACGAGTAGCATAAACTTATTAGACAATGTTTTTGTTTAATATCCGTATTGGCAGTAAATGCCAACCACCTTGGAAAAGCGGGGTAGATATAATGGTATGCCTGATAATGATGCCCAGTAGTGGGATATTATGGGCTGATATTGGCAAACTTTGTTTGGCCATATGAATTTAAAAAAAAAGTAGCTTATCTCCTTCTTCAAGGTCCAATTTATAACTATACCGGAATTAATCAAAATTAGTTCAGCGGTTTAGGCGTGAAAGCGTAACAAACAAACAAACTCACTTTCGCATTTATAATATTAGTTAGGATGTACCTATATGTAATTATTTCATTTTTATTATAAAATATTTTCAATTTACAATATATGCGGCTGACAGGGGTTTGTCATGTCTAACTGTCCATTCATATTTCATTGTAATCATTCAATGTTCAACAAAGGATTTTTGTGTCCATTGTAGCCACTGGCACAGATAATACAGATTTTTAGTCTGTATACATTTCATTTTTAAAGATCCCAGCAAAAATATCTTATTTAATATACTTAAAACACTAATGGGTTTGGGTGGCAGACTTGGAGACAACATATGGAACGATAAAGTATGGAAAAGTCCACTAGGCCAGTGGTCGCCAAATGTAGCTAATTCACAATTGAAATTTATTCAGAGACAGTTTTAACATATGCTTGGCATAAGTAGACGACATTATAATGGAATAATTAAAGATAATATAATCATACATGAGAGTATACATATATGAGTAATATTCCGTGCCCAGAGTCGCAGTGCGGTTCGCGAGCCGCGGGTTCCGACCATTGCACTAGGCAAATGAAGTATAGGGAGAGGAGAGGACTAGATTATCTTAACTTTTTATAAGAATTACAAATCTTTCAAGTTAATACCGATATGCCATACCGATATGCCTGACGAACTTAGAGGCTCTCGTAATGTCAGGGAAAAAGAGCTTTATTATGGTGGCTGTTTGTCCCTCGACACATCTCCGGCTCTATTTGGAAATAGTTCTGGCACGAATGTGCTTCTTTGCGAACGAAGCCTAATATTTATCATAATGGAGTTCCGTTGTTGTCCATATGGCCGCCTCCTTCACTAACTCATCCGCACGTTCGTTCTCCCTGACGCCAGCGTGGGTCTTAACCCAAAATATTTCCATCACTTTTCCATTCTTAACAATATCTAGTCCTAGCGAGGACTAGATTGTCAGAAAGACTGGTTTCAATAGGAGGCAAGTCTCTAACAACTTTTTCGTTAAGCTCGTGAGGCATTTAGGCTCCTTATTCCGCAAATCCCAGTGAATGATGACGATTGACTTTTTATGTTGATCGTGACTTGTTTGGTGACTGTCTTCAAAGAGCTTCCTTCAAAAGTGCTGTTTTTCAATCACAATTCTTTCAATAGTGTGAGATGCTTTTTATCTAACTCAGAATTTCTCCCGCTATCTGACGTATCAATGACGTCATTAGTAAACTTCACAAACCATTTCCATACTGTAGACTCCTGGATATTCCAATTATTGGTTTCAAAATTATAAAAAAATTATTCGAAATGTTGATTAGCATAGTTTTGTAGAACTCTATCGAATAAATACGAGTACGTTATTGTCATAGAAAAAAATGTATAAAACAAAAGATATTATTCTAAAAACTCACGAACTTATTTTCCAACCAAAGAAAAATATTTTACAAAATTAAACATTATCAAAATATAATAGCTATTCTCTCAATTTAAATTATATATTTATTGACTAAATTGTTTAATTCACTTTACTTTACAATATTTCCATATTCAATATTACAATTTTAAATTGCAATTCTCATGTATTGACATTAAAATTAAATATATCATTATTTTTTAACTATTAAAATTTTTGTTTTTATTTATCAAATCATTAACTATTTTTGGACAACTTGTATGTATTATCATTTTGTATTTATAATTTGATTTTTCTTTTTTCTTAATTTATTTCTTGAACATGCAATTGTCATGTATAATTCTAATAACATTTTAAATGTAAATCTATGATTGTGTAATGTGTGTCATGTTGGTGATCTATTTAAATAAATAAAAAATGAAGTTCTGTGTAGTTCTAATGAACTCATTAAGCAAGTTTCCTCACAATTTCCTTGACATGGCAATTAAGCGAGAAAAACTCCTTAATCCAAGGGCTTAACGGAATATCAGCGTTTGTTTCTAAGAACCAACATCATTTTAGAATTATGTCCTGTAATGTAAGTTAATTGTATCTACGAGTACTGTTCTAATAAATTCTTTCTTTCTTTCTAATCGATGCATGCCATCGTGGCATTCGAACCCGTTATCTCCACACAGTGATACCATTATTATATCATGTACTTGTTTACAATAAACAAAACAAGTGAAAACATTGTTGTAATTATGGACATTAATGTTTATGTCGTTGTGACGTCATAATGAGGCCAGATAAGCTCTTAATATAATAAACTATTATTGAATAAGTACACTCTAAATATCATCTGTCATTATCGTTATTTAGTCATAATGATTATTTAAATATAAAATAGTAGTTTAAAAGTCATTGTATTTACATTAACTATAGTTTTCATTAATGTTCTTTTATCACAATTTGATGAAAAAGATTGGAATATTGTATTTTTTTTATTAGTATCGGCATTAATATAATGTTTAATTATCTAAATACATCTGCGAAGTAAGTTGAAGCCGAAAAAACTTATTATTGTGGTGTCATTGCATACAGATAGTGCCTGGTGGCCTATGATCAAAGTCTGTCTGGCTGAAATGAAATTCCCCGACAATATCAGGGCGCTTCTATGCAGTTACTTGGCCGATAGGATAGTCAATGTGCGATGTGCTGGAGAAGAGGTAACTAAAGCAACCACAAAAGGCTGTGTTCAGAGGTCTATTGGAGGCCCAATACTATGGAATCTCCTTCCTAATCCACTACTGCAAGGTCTAACGCAGCGGGGTTATTATTTCCAGGCTTTTGCCAATGCCATAGTGTTGGTTTTTGATGGAGATTCCACACTAGAGGTAGAGCAGCTGACAAATGTCGCACTATCCAAAACAAATGCAATGGTGGTAACGTGAAAATTGAAGTATGATACACCAAGCCTGATTATGGGAGATGTTAGTATAGTCCTGGTACAGGAGCTGAAACTTCTTGGTTTGATCATCATTAGGAATCTAACATTCAATGCCCATATCACACATGTGTGCATCAAGGCGCTGAACATCTACAAGCAACTATCTAGAGCTGCCCTCATCCAACCTATTATAATAACTATCTAGAGCCGCTAAAATTAGCTGGGGCTTACATCCGGAAGTAATTAGAACTATCTACACTAGCAGTAATTGAGTCCATAGTCATTTATGGATCGAGTGATTAAGCTTCTTCAGTTAGTAAAGTTGTAGTGCGTAAGCGGTTGAATGCCGTGCAACGTTTTGCCCAAAAAAATCTGCAAGGCTTATCGAACCGTCTCTCTAAACGTAGCGTTGTAACTATAGGGGCTGCTTTCACTCGACCTAAGGATACAAGAATCAACGGCCTTTTATAGACCCTGGCGGGGAATCCTACTGCCGACGTTACTGGACGGGGAGATGGGGCACATGACTCACTGTGACAAACTCACACCTCATCCATCTGAACATTTGGAACAGGGATTCATGTGCCTGGTGGATCAACGAGAAGAGAAGTCAATAAATGTCGAAGACAATCATTACGCTTATTCACGGATAGTAGTAAAATTCAGGGAAAGTTCATCATTGTCTATCTGGGGCAAAGACGTTGAAACCAAATTCCTCATATTTAAACTTCCGTCTTATTTTACTGTCTACCAGGCCAAATTACTGACCATGTGTAAAACAACCGAGGAAATGCTGGCAAGTCCAGAAACAAGTTTCAGTGTGTATCGCAACACGAGGTCCAAACTGGGACACTGTACACCCATTAGCAAGACAATACCTGAAAGATATTGTTAAGAATGGAAAAGTGATGGAAATATTTTGGGTTAAGGCCCACGCTGGCGTCAGGGAGAACGAACCTGTGGATGAGTTAGTGAAGGAGGCGGCCATATGGACAACAACGGAACTCCATTATGATAAATATTAGGCTTCGTTCGCAAAGAAGCACATTCGTGCCAGAACCATTTCCAAATAGAGCCGGAGATGTGTCGAGGGACAAACAGCCACCATAATAAAGCCCTATTTCCCTGACATTACGAGAGCCTATAAGTTCGTCAGGCATATCGGTATGGCATATCGGTATTAACTTTAAAAATTTGTAATTATTATAAAAAGTTAAGATAATACTGATTGATACTTTTATAGGGCGTCAATCGTCAAACAATTGGTGATCATTTGGAATATTGAAAAATAGAGGATACTTAATTTTATATAGTTCGATCACTAGATGGTAGGATCGGCTATTTAATTTGGAATTAGTTCAAAAACACGCCATGAATTATTATTTTATCGGTTTTTGTGCCGTAGTGGTCAACTACAGGTGCGTGGTCGATTACTAGTGCCTTTACCTTAACATGTATTTTTTTAGTACCCATAACACAAACACTCTGCTGCTTTGGAACTAGATCACGCTGTGCCAATTGTCAAAGTGTATTAAAAACTCTTTACATTGGTACTCTATCATGCTTACGAGGAAAACACAATGACCCGAAAAGGGTCACATAATGGTAATGTTTATCAGTATTACGGACACGTCCTATACCATATATGTACGCTGATTAACACTTCGCAAATATTTATTTATCACCAGTAGAGGACAGTAGTAGAGTCTGATTGATCATTTTGCTTCACGTTTGAGTTCGTCACAGAAATAGGTTGATTAAAAAATGTTTACACAATTTGAAATACATTTGGAAGGTTGTCTGATAGAATTTTTTTTTATCAGCTACCGACCCCCAGGCCGCAGGGTTCAGTATTCCTACCCCACTCCTGTACGGAGAAGAAAGGTAAGTTTTTTATACCGTATTTAAAGAAATTATTAACTAATTTGTTATTTTTTTAGTAGATTCGGCTTTGTGTTATATTTTTGTAATTTAATTCAAAATTTCCGAAAAAGATGTATTCATAAAAAATAAACAAATTAAAATATAATAAATGATCAGTATCAGCTTTGGGCTTGGCAACAACACTGGGCGGGATCATACAGTCATTGGCAGCGTGCTTGAGGAGTTGCCTCCTGTAAAATACGACAGCGGCTGGACCGATGCATGGGGGAAATATGGGAGAGCCATTTAGAGTGGAAGTAGAATATCAAACCAACTGCGCCGGCGAAACCAAACCCAATTTACCTGAAGAGATGAAACGGGGAATACTCTTTCACTACCGACAAGGCATCTTTAACTTTTTTATATTTCTTATAAAAATATAATTCATTTGTGTAACAATGATTAAAGTTCAATGTCCTCTTTTGATAAGGATACTAATCACGTGTCATAAATGTAGAGGAATTTCATAAACAAAACAGAAATAGAGAATGACGGCCCAATTAAGAGGGCATTATCCTTGAGAGTAATCATTGTGGGTACATATGCAGGCATGGCGTTTTTCTCAAAGTTCTCTTGAATTTGACGGCTTTCGCAGTGCCTGCGGGGGCGCAGGCTCGATTCTCGTCACAAGCAAGTATTTACTAAAATAAACGTATGATTAGTATTTCAGTTGTCTAGTACCAATAAAACAAGCGCTCTACTTACTTTAATACTAGGTGGAGCTATATGTATTGTTACTGTTTATTTATTTATTGGTGGGGCAGTCCTATACTTTTTGGCCGGGTTATCACAGAGTGACAAGAATTATTGACTTAAAGACTTGGCTAAGAATTACTTTCACGACTTCTTGGACGGTAAGTCCAAGTGTTCTTGTTTAATTCTTTGTAAAAATCCTTCTCTAATTACATCTAGTAATTCCATCTAGTAAATGGCAGACGATTCCAATTTCTACATAATACTCTTATCTAAGTATTTATTAAGCGAACTTGTAGAATAGCAGATAGGCAAACGGCCCATTAGTAAACAGTTAACGTCCCTTAGGGATGTTTGCGAGAACACAAGACAAGATTATTATGGCGGTATATTTAGAGAAATGGTTGCGATCCGGGCTTGGAGCCGTCTTTGCTTTTAACAA
Organism: Malacosoma neustria; assembly: GCA_963693495.1. NCBI lineage: Eukaryota > Metazoa > Arthropoda > Insecta > Lepidoptera > Lasiocampidae > Malacosoma > Malacosoma neustria. The sequence continues at coordinate 2,728,678 of OY856385.1, forward strand.
ACATACAATTGACGGATACATTCACTCGAACCTGAACAAACTACCTCAAACAAGTATTTGTCCTTTGTGAGGATTGTCATCAAGCCGTGTCGTTAATTGAAGATGATAATACCCAAAATTAATATTCCCATGACATAGATTTTAAGATAATTGATGTTTAGCACGTGTGTTTGTCTTTACAACTACGTGATGTCTAAAGTAATCCAGATTATACGAGTATTGTAATATAATATATAGGTATATTAATAAGCCGGCGTTAGGAATGAGAAGGAATTGGACTAGCTCTTGTATAGCGAGTCATAATAGTTTTTGACCTGTCGTAAAAGGCGATAAAACAACCCTAGCGAGGTGGTAGGGCTTAAGCTCGCGTGGATGCTAACTACCCTTGGTCTCTAAACATGCCGTCATAATCTTCTTCATCTTATATTGTGTTCGCATTAGTGACCAAGGTTCCAGTTCCCCTGCGGACGGCAGCGTATTAACGATGCTCCTGCCATCGTAAACATCCATAAGCGACGGTAACTTACTGATAAGTGGATAGTCAGCGTATCTTCTTTCCACAGCAATAAAAAATGGTAAGAAGAGGCAACCTCCAATCTTTCATCATTTTCTTGTACAAGATAAGGTAGCATCATGAAAGCGTACCACCGTAAGATGACGTGCAAAGCTTTAATCCTGTCACAATACTCAGCAGCACTCTGAAGTGTAGGCGAGTGAAACTGAGATGAAACGCTTGTAAGTAGAAGAACAGTTTTTTTTCGAATATAATTTCAATAAAAAAATAGCTCTATTTGAAAATAAATTGTTTTGACAATTTCCTATCCAGAACATTTATTGAATGTCATTTAGATATCTTCAATGAATTTATAGATAAAGTACTAAAGATCTTTACTACATGTATGCAGTAAAAATGTTTACTAGTTAGGTATAACAAGGTAAGCGGTACAAACTCTTAAGTAAAAGGTCTAATTATTAACTTATTCTAATATTTAATCGTCTTTTATCCATACTAATCCGTCTATTACATGTCTGTTACATTTTCACGCCTAAACCGCTGAACCAATTTTGATGAATTTCGGTATAGGGATAGATTGGACATTGGAGAAGAACATAGACTACTCTTTGTTTTTTGGCAGAACTACGTTTGCCGGGTCATAGTTTTATATAATTTTTCCAAATAACTACTTATTGTTATTGTTTTATTTCAGAATTTATAATATGTTGTATTTAATAAAATATACAAACATGAATTTTCAATAAAAACCAGGATGGTTCACATGCAGTATCAAGAATACCTTCCAAAAATCTTAACACAATATAAATTAATGTTGTAAAAGGAATCGATATAAATGTTGTATATGGTAGTGTTTATTAAGTGATATATTACACGCATTTAATTTTACCATTTTTATTGTTCATATGAACAAAAAGCCAAAACAAGAACAGACTTCGGTTGCAATCAGGGAACAATGCTGTAATAAGTATGTATATCAACATCTTAAAATTGGTTTGTATGTAGAATTGCCTTGGTCGTGTATGTATTTATTTCACTAAAACTATTATTTAAATATACATTATCTTTCTTTTAGATCTTCGATCACTTTAGATAAACTTTCTTTTAAGATTCTATGTTACGATGAAATATATAACATTTCATTGTATAACTAAGTAGCATGTTGAATGTAACGCAACAATGAAGGAAACTTAAAATTAATCAATAACTATTATACTTAGTTGATGAAAAATGTTTATTTACCACAATCGGTGTAGAATTTCGCCTGCGCAGTCGCCAGTAAAACAGCAACGGAAAATATAAACAGCATTTTGTAAATTGGAAAACTAAAAGAATTGTTATTAAACAAAACCGCGCTAACGTGCGTGTGTACGACTCGCGGGTATATGGCGAACTGGATTGACCAATGAACGGAATGAACGGATGTATTATTTTGTCCTGACCTTTATTACTTTATAAATGCGCAGGCGCAGGTCAAAGAACAATAATTGTTGTGTAGAGTGGACATAGAGGCTTTGTTGTTGGAACTGCCTACAGTTGCTTGCTGACTCTACTAATCGCAACTAACTACAACAATAAAAATGTAGTTCGTCAATTGTGAATAACGTTTTTCTATAAATCTCATGTGCTTGCTTGCATACAAAAAGCAAGTGTCCTAGAAGAGCACTGATGTAAAATATAATAAAGAAGTATCTGAATGAATCGTTTGTAACAAGACCCTGCTAAGGTAGATTTGCCATACCACTCTTAAGAACTCGAATCTTTTTAGCACTGGAATAAGCAAATTCTGGAGTGGCGCTTCTCAGTAAGCATAGTATAGGAAACCCCCTAGTTCGATGGTTCGACGAAAATGGGATGATCAATGGTTGCCATTGACTATTGAGCATGCATTGTTTTTGCAAGGGACTGGAATTTGTGGCGAAAACTTGAGAAAGACTAAATCCTTAATCCAGTAAAGGACGACCAATGCTGACGATATACGATGAATAATCTCGTTTTGAATACTCGTATGTGGCCTGCCGATCTCGTGGCAGGGTCCGGTGCCGGCCTTTGTCTTAGGGCGGGCCTCTTCCAAAATATTGGCAGCAGGGAGTCAGAGTTTCGTCCCTCTATCGCTCTCTTGAATCGACTTAAGGAGTTGAGGGGGGCCACGGAATAGTACGCTGCCCTCATCTTCGTGGCAACAGTGCGGACGGCGGATGCTCCCTCGACGGGCCACCCGCGACCGCATTCTACGGCGGTCGGAGGTCGTTTGATGCCCTCCAGCCTCCAGCGCCGACGTGGCCTGCGTTGGCGGGAGGGGAGTGTGGTGGTCGACTCCTGCTCCCGCTCCGCCGGAGCGAGGCGAGTTGAGGCGACGGCCGTCTATCCAGGATCGCCTCCAATCATGGACAGAACCAGGGCCGTGAGCGAAAGGTCCGCGCCGATTTGTGCGACGAGGGCGCGGAGCTCCTCGTGCCACGTTGGACACACGGCGACGGTGCGGTCGGACGTGGCCCGTCACCCGAGCCTGCGTCTGGCGGAAGAATATATCAGTTGTCTAGTACACATAAAACAAGTGCTATGCAACTTAATTTGGAACTAGATAGCGTTGTGTGAAATGTCCCCATAAATTTATTTATTATTTACCACTTACTTATTATACCACTGATATTGTATTGCAACAATGTCTCATCTGTTGCTATATTATTTGTAACTGTGACCGGAAGAGCGTCGAATGACTCTCGGGCATGTTTCAGGAAAATTGTATACTGAATGTGGATAAGTATTTTGCTCATAATGAATCGTTAAATAGAAGTAATATGATATAAATCTTGATACATTTCCTGTTCTGCTTTTTTGAAGATTTGATTCACTCCCTTAAGTATTAAAAGAAAACTAAAGTGTGTGTGTTTATTATCACATAGAGTAAATTCCGCTTTTTTTTCTACTGCTGAGAAATAGCAGATAGGCTGACGGCCCACTTAATAACTTTAGTACGGGTGCAGGTCCAAGTCACGACGCAAAATTCGCCAAGTTGTGGTCTGCGAAAGGCCGAGTTCTTGTGAGCGACGCGAAATCGACTGCCTCGTATTCTCCTGCACACTCTCCCGTGAGAGTACCGCTGTCCGTACAGCGGCGATGTTTTCGGCAGATCTAGCGTTTCGTAATGGTGTTGGACGATCGTTTACTGTACCAGTAGACTCAAATTTATCCACCACATTGCGAATAGTCCTCTCGGTAGGACAATTATGGCGACCGTAAAATGGACGAAGCGCGCGGTACGTTGCCCGAACAGAACACCCATTTTGATAAAACAATTTTATTATTTGCATGTGTTGTTGAATACTCTATCCGTCCATGGTGATTTGACAAAACAGACCGTCTTCTTCTTCTTAATTTTATTTGTGGCTCCAATTAGGCACTGATTTTGCCAATGTCAGGGTAAGGAAACAGGTGGTTTTTTTTTTACATAAATAGACAAACTTTTTAACCGGTAAATTATTTTTCTAAATACTTAAGGGCCACGCAAAAATATTAAACTAAACTACATTATAAGAAAATGTTATTTAGATATAAAAATTTGGAAATAAAATATATATGTTTCCTATAAACTAAGGTGAAGAGATAATTGATATTTACAGGTCGAGGGGTAGTTAAAGACAGGATGTCGTATCCTGTATTTAACTACCTTTATGAGGAGTGGAAATATTTGGGTAATAGAAAAAAATATGTTCCAGGGAACCTTCATCTAAGCCACACTCACACAGAGAATGATCGCGTACTGTAACTTTAGCTAAGAATACTGGTGAGCAAATATGACCTAATCGTAAACAAATAATTGCCGAAATAATTTTTTTAGGAAGATGCCGGTATTTAAAAAACCAGGGGTAATTGCTTAAATTTGGTTGTATTTGACCGTTAAGTTTATCAGTTATTAAACGAGTCAATCCAAGTCTCAAGCGTTAGGGATTTAGAATAACGACGAAGGTCCCTGGGAAAACATTTAAAGTATTTATAACATCCAATATAGGCAGCTTGCTTAGCACAACTGTCGGTTGTTTCATTTCCTCCATGTCCCGGTATCCATGCAAGTATTATTAACCTTTAATTTTTAGGGTAACAGGAAAGTTTTCTTTTGCACGAAATTGCAAGTTGTCTATGATAGGTAAACAACTTAAACAGTCTGTGAAGCCCTTATGATGTGGTGCGATTCTATGGAGTGAACAGCGTTGAGAATAGCTGTAGCCTCCCCAGTGAACACTGAAGAGTAAGAAAAAAGTTTGTAACTGAGGATTATTTTAAATTTAGGAATCCATACAGCAGTTCCTACGTGTTCATTGGGATTTAATTTTGATGCATCAGTAAATATAGATAACCAATCTTTCCAATTTTGTTGAAGGATGCTATTGAAAATTTGGTTGGCTCCTAAGGAGTTTTTGTCAATCCCAAAATCATAAATAACTTTTGGTGTATAAAGAAGTTGATCAAATTGAGTCTCAAAAAGTGGGTGTCTATAATTTTGAAATACTGCCATAGAAAAGTTTTGAAATCTTTGGAAGGACTTGATTAATGGTGGGAGTGATTTATGCTGCCAGTATGGAGAAGATAGGGTACGATCAGAACTCGCTGAGACAAGATAGAAGGGGTGGTTTGATTGTTCAACCACTCTGATGAAGAATCGATCGGCTAAAAACTGTTTGCGAAGAGTAAAAAGGGGCTCCAGGCATTCTACTTGAAGAGCATTGATATGGGAAGATTTCATAGAACCAGTGATGATACGCAGACATATCGCTTGAATTTGAACTAATTTTGTTAAGGCAAGTTTATTACAGGGCTCTAGTAGAAAACTAGCATAATCAATGTGACTTCTTATAATCGCGGAATAAGGGTGGGATCCCCATTTCACACCAGAGAGGGCCTGAAGAATAATTATATTTTTTTAAATTTTCAGGCTAACGGCACAATTAGAATTTAGCAGTTATCGTTGCCTATGCGTATTTGCAACGCCAGTGGCATCGCGAACACGCTACTGTCCCATAAGAGTACAGGAACTTGGGTCACTAATGCCGGAACATAACAGAAAGTTATTATAGCGGTTAAAGTTATAAGACCAAAGGTGGTCGTCATCCAGACGGGCTTGAGGCTCTACCACGTAACTAGAGTGGGTTGTTTTGTCGCCTTTTACGACAAGCCGACCCCGGCCGCAGAGGTCAGTATTCTTTCTCCACGCCTGCACAGATAATAGAGCACGGAAATAAACAATCTCAAGAGTTACTGATCAATAACAATGAGGTTTTCAAATACACACATCAAAAAGTCTAAGCAACATGTACAAATTTCAATTTTAGGATGGTGGATGAGCCGCTGTATGGATGAACTTCCTGAATGCACCTGAGCCTTTCAGTATTTCCGAGCCGACGGTACACTCCCACCCTTATTGTATCAAGCCTAAACCCGAATCGCGACTCATCGGAAAAAAATTTTTATCCCATTGTTCCTGGGTCCATGTTCTGCGTTCTCTACACCATTCATTTCGACGAGCGCGATTCTCGTGATGTATCGATGGGTACCTAATTGGGCGTCGAGCTCGTAGGCCTTACTCATGCAGTCAATTTCGCACAGTTTGGGGACTTACATCAACACCACTTGAATTTTGTAGCCTCAAACTTATCTCTCGAGCGGTTAACATCGGCTGGCGTCTTGCAGTCAGTTGTATGTATGTACCGGTCTTGCCGAGTGGTTGTACTCCTTTTACGGCCTGGATGCTGTTCAGCGGGTTCCCTTGTGTTATTGTAGCGCTGCCAAAGACGACAAATAACACTTCTATGAATGCCAAAATGCCGAGTTACCTGAGATTGATTACTTCCCGCTTGCAACATCCCTACATCTCTTTGCATTTCATTTGCCGTCAAATGACGTCCGCTCCATGACGTAAAGAATATCTAACAATTCAATTTTGTCGCTAACTTTATTTAAATGGTTGGTAAAATTATAAAATCAAGACTAAATGTAGCAATAAAAACACACTTAAATTCAAACAAATTCCCTTTCATTTAATTTTATGAAAAAAACAAAACTTATTGGATTTTTTTTACAACCAGCCAATATGTCATCAATAACAAAAAAGTTTACATACCTACGCACTTTTAGTGAGTAAAGACTTAAAAATTAATTAGTATAAATGGTAAATTTGTAATATCTTACATGTTGCTTAGACTTTTTTGATGTGTATATTTATACTATATGATCCAAAAGAGCGATAACACATATTCGCTGAATTATTCATTTCCATTTCACAAACATGAAGCTTTGTGACTGCTTGATAAAGCATTTCCAATTAGTCTATGAATGCATGGTGTTAAAGGCCTTTGCCTACAAATTAACTGACAGTTTGAACCCACAAGTGACTTCAGTTATAATTATACCACGAGGCAGAACATAACAGTCACGTTAGCGTGTTAAAATTGAGTTACAATTGCGAGTGTAAAGATTAAGTAATTAAAAAGTTTGAAGAATGAAAAAATTGTTAAATGCAAGCTAAGCAACGTGGGTTGAGTGCGACTCAGTGAGAAGATGAATGGTACAAAGAACAAGAAATGGCGATATAAAAACAGATTGTACTCGTTTGAGTGACCGGATACATTTTTCTAGCCTCTTCCAAAACGTGCTGTGTGTGTTCTATTCGCAATTCTGCTTCAACTTGAAAAATAAGTTTCATGTCATAATTATTCCTCTTCCTTTACTCTTATTAGCTTATTACTGTTATGGATTGAAATTATTATTATTTCAGAGCTAACTAATATAGTTGACGATGTTGAGTTAGAACGTTGTTAGAGTATTAATTAGGTTTTTGCGAATTGTTTAATGTTCCATTTTTTTATGTTTGTTAATTAAACAAAACATTTGAGACCTAAATTATCTATAGATAAGTTACTTAGACCTAAGTTGGGATAGACCTTAGAACCCCAACCTTAAAAGGAAAATTCAGCATTTGAATCCTCACTTGGCTGGGTATATATATATCACCTTGAGGATAAGGTTAGGCCCCGAAGGATCTAAAGTAACCACATATTTGAAACTCTAATACAGCATCAGTGATAAATCTTACATATTCTTCTATCTTAAACCAAACTTTAAAAGGAAACAAGTGTTTAACGTTCGTCCGGCTATACGACAATTTGTAGCGTGTTCTTAAGAAATCATGACGGGATACCATTTTAACGTGTTCTTTTACATGATAAATTGTTAGTTTTATTGTCACCATCCTATTGTCCTTCATTTCCTGTAAACGACGCACTGCTGCAGTTATAAACACGTTATAAACTCTGCCTGTTGTCTACTCTACGTGGTTATTCCCTGAACGTATTCCTTAGTTCATATTCCTTATCCTTTTCCACAGTTAGCTCATGTCCCTAAAACTGTTCGTCAGTACTTTAATCAAATAACTTTTAGGTATTTAAATTAAATTAATGATCTATAGGTTTGTAAGTCCCTGTAGATTAATGTTATCAAGAATTCCAAACAACACGTAGACCAGAAATATCAGATATTAGAATCCACAATGATAGGAAAGCAACCTAAGATGATAATTATATATATTTTTTAATGCATTTTAAATTTTAAATTTATGACATTACTATTATTCTATTGGATGATGCAAGTACCTTTAAGTGGAAACTTTACTGATTTATTAATTTTTATGTTATCTTTATATTGTGATTTATTCTAATTGTATGTTTCCCAAATAAATAAAATAAAATAGTAAAATAATTCTTCTTAATAAAAACTTCATATGTAATATTATTTGTGTATAGAGTATATGTACCAAACAAAAAATAACCACCAAGTTAATATTTCTGGGCTCTGGAGGCTTCAAAGGTTTCGTTAGGAAAATATATATTACATTACGTTCAATAACAAATCAAAAGAGAGGACGCGTTCATTTTCCTATTCATAGTGAAGCAACGCATCTATACTGGCCCTTAATTACACAAGTAATTAATATTAATGAAGTTAACGTTATATTAATTATATTTGAATGTACCCTGTATAAATATTTGTGATTAATATTAGTAAGTTCCTCAAAAGACTTCGTAGAATATTTATAGGTAATTTCTGTAATCATATTTTAACTTAAATAAAAAAATAAGTACCTGTTCAAGTATTTCTGCACGTTTTATTAGCCTGTGGAAGACCACTATCTGAATGGGTTTTCTACTTCATTTTATTTATTTGAGTCTCTGTGACTTTGAAGTTTTTCCAAGCAAGTTTTTTGAATTAGCAAGATAGCGGAACGAGAAAAATTTATAAGTTTGACAATTAGTACGGAATTCAAAATGGCCGCTACAATGCTGTTTATTGCCAATTAAAATATATTCTAGTGGGCAAAAAGTAGTCTGCACATCGTAATTTACCGTTAGTACAAAGTTTTTGCTGCTAAGAAATATGCTGGGCATTTTGTGTTGTAGAAACACTACATTCTTCTTTGTTGCAACTCTGCCTTCACACAAATATATTGGAGGTGTCTCTAAAGTGTTTAGAATCTGTGGTCTCAATAACACTATACGCTGGAAGTCATAATGATCAAAATACTGGGGGGTGAGTGCTTAGGGTGTGCTTATTTAGAAAGAAAGAATTTTATTTGTTAAAAAGCAACAACGCATAACATGATTGCACACATATTAATAAGTATATAAACTGACTGTTACATTTTTAACAAACGAGGCTGACATCTCAGCATTATTGTGTCGGAGTTACCGACACAGCGCTGGTTTTCAGTATCCGACTACCAACACCTATTACCTAATAGACCCAGCAACATAATTACAATTTTTTTGTGAGGGAATTAAACTAATATAACAATGTTCGCAGCTCCAATGACACCCAATCTTTAACCTGGTGCATACTGCTTAACCTCTTTATTTATTTAAACCTATACTACCTAACGATTCGTGTTGCAGACGGAAAATAATGACAAGTTGTAACTAATTCTTCTAAAAATATTTTTTTTTTCGCTTTAAAACTACATATTTTACTCAAAAGTATTGCAACAATAATTTCCATGAAAGGGCAAAACAGTGCAAAATATTACATAACAAAGTAGGTGTACTTCTTAAATGATTGCTGGAGGGCATAACGTAAAAGTGGCATGAGCCGTCCTGAGACAACAAGGCCCTCTTTATGGCTGACTTGGCTTATTATACCGCTGTGATATTTTGGACATGTAGTGAGCATATCCTTTGAGATAAATCGCGGACTGTTAACGTGGAGGCGACCAACTACATGAAGGATTCGAGCGGTGAAAGCAAAGGCAAAATTGCGATTTGCATACGGGTCATTTCTGTGTGTAAGTTTCCTCATTTTATTGTCTTCAATAACATAAGTGGAATCAACGTTATAGTATGCATATTTGCTTATATGCATATTGCAAAATCGGATTAGGAGACGGTTCAAAAGAAGTTTGTCAGAATGGGAAACGGAGCCAGTTGCCTTTCCTATTGTCCATCTCCCAGGATAGGTTGCTGTCCGAATTTGTACTGATTTATCAATCTCCATAATATCGCAACTGAAGCATTGGCAGACAGGCTGACGATTCACTTAATTACAAGCAGTTATCGCAGCTTATAGATAATTGGCGACGCCAGGGACACCGCTAATCCTCTTTTTAATCCTACTCTTCCCACTGAATACATTTAATTATTAAAACAGAAAACCTATATCCTAGATTTTATATATAATCATAGTCACCCGACAATTTTACACCTTTTGTGATCGCACTACATTATTACGATGAGCATAAATTTCTTATGTCTGTCCGCACGATGTTTAATACACTCTCTCACTTCGGAGTGGGATTACTGAAATAGCTTTCGGGAGATCCTTATTGGCACACCCTGTCTTCAAAATAAGAAAAAAAAAAACTATATTTTACGCAAATCATTTACTACAATAATTTGTAGTAAAAATATGCTGATTTCTTATATAATTTCTACATGTTATTATTTGTTTCTTATTTCTAAGGATTTCTAGGGAGGGACTAAAAGTGGAAATAAACTTAAAAATAGCTGAAAGTCAAGTAAAAAGGTATACAAAATAAAGCTTCTATATAAAATAGCTGACTCGGCAAACGTTGTTTTGCCATATGTATTAAAAAAGTAGAAAATTACTTTCTTATTTCACCCCTTTCAAGTATCATTTCAGCGACAAAAATGAGCCTATGTTCTTCTCCAAGATTCAATCTATCTCTGTACTGAAATTCATCAAAATTGGTTGAGCTTAGGCGTGAAAACATAACAGACAGGTAGACAGATGGATTTTCTTTTACATTTATAATATTAGTATACATTCTATTTTATTATTTTTTACTATTAATTTATATTTATCTATGCCTCCTGAAAGCTAGAATGCCTACAATTTTACAACATGCTATTGCATAGTAATTCTAAGTTAATTCAAAAACCCAATGAGCCGTACCACCCATAGACGAAAACTGGCAACAATTGCCGAAATGGAACAAATTGTCTACGATTAACCACGATTGACCCGAATGAGGAAGTCGATTGGGGAAATTCATACCAATTTATCACTTTGTAGTTATCGTTATACAAATCGTTACTGCCGCCAAAAAAACAAAAAGGTTATTTATTTTTAATTTTAGAATAATAGAATAGAATATTTTAACATAGATTTTTCACTCCTTTTTTACAACCTGTAATCGTTCGTCTAGACTTAGACTATATTCAAGTGTTACATGAGAATGTAGTATAGCGAGGCAGAGCCATTGCTTTTTCTACCCTTATTAAGGCAGCACATCTGCTCTATTGAGTCTTTTGAACTGATTCGACTGCAATAGCAAATAGGATAACGGGTTTGGGGGAATTGTCAAACGGTTTTTGTAGTTATCAGAGTAGCGTTTCGTTTCGTTGAAAATGGTTGTGATTTCCAGGTACTCATAGATTTCCTTTGCGAGCATATCAGGGCGCCGATGAAAGTACCCTTAGATTACTGTTTTGAGATCTTTGTAAGCACATAATGTTGTATTTGCTGGCTGTCGACCACAGTGGGACTCTATATGTCCAAATCGGTTTTATTATGGAGCAATATACTTAGCTTGTTGGAAAGATATAAGGCTGACTGTCTGCCGAAGAATCAGAATAGGTTTTTGAATCTAAAGTTGATTTCGTTGCGTTCTCTTTACAACCGATAATGATTTTTTAAGCTAGATCTCGCTAGAGGGCTCTAAGCTTGTATGGGTCGCAATCACCCGGTTTTCAAATATGCCATAATAATTTTGAGTCATGTTCGCGAATAAGTGACGCAGGTTTTCGCTTTACTTACGCAGGTCTCATAGAAGACGCCTGTATCGCATAACATAAGGCGGCAGATTACGTCAGTGTGCCACCACCTTGTGACGGAACCGGTGGAATTAACAGCCGCAAAGCTTTCCACACCGTATTTGAGTTGCTCCCGACCAGGTTTCTAGTATGGTCGGGAACGTTACCAGATGTATCATCGCCTTCTTCTGTGATGTCCGAGATGAAGGCGGCGGAGCGAGAATGATTAATTACAAATATATTAATGTCTAATATATAAAGTAGGCTGTCACCTTGTCTGCTGTTTCCCACAATAAAAAAAGTATTAAGAACTTGTAAGAACTCTATTTCACGCATAAAAACAGACTAGTTTCCGGTCATTATAAACTTTTTCTAAAGTTCATTCTACAAGTAACATTCAATAAAATTCGAAGTGACATTGAATCCGAAATTGTTCTTAAAAATCTTCCGCCTTAACACAATATGTTTAAACTGTATTTTTATACAAATTGTAAACAATTAACATTATGTTTACGGAATGGAATTGCTATTGTGGATTGTATTGTCCCAAAACCACTTTGGTCTTTGAAGCATGAAATGGATAAACACTTGCCAAATTGAAAACTCTTATTGGTAGAAAACCCGTTTATATTGATATCGTAATCATATGTAAAGTTTAAGGTGATTATATAAGGTGTATTATTATTGATGTATGGTTTCCCTTTTTGTGAAAATTGTGTAAACGGAGGAAGTTAAATTATGGCTCAGTTAAAGTTTATCATATTTTTTAAATAATGCTAAAAAAACATATTTTCAAGTAATGAAACGCTTTGGCATTCATATGTATATATGTTTTCCGACTTTTTCTTCTCCACTTCGCACGATCTTCGACATCTCTGGTGGTTAGTCCATTAGCACGCATATCAACCCCTACGACGTCAAGCCAGCACTTTTTGGGTCTACCCCTCCTGCCGGGGCGTGGCAGTGGCAGCATGGCTAGACATTTCTTCCCCACTTAAGTAGCCGGTTGCCGTAAAACGTGGCCATACCAGCGAAGGCGACACTCCTGCAATTTATCCGCAATGTCACGGACATGAAGGCTACCGCGAAAGCAAGAGTTCCTAACGCGGTCTTTTCGCGTTACTCCACACATCCACCGCAGCATATTCATCTCCGTGACTCTCAGTGCCTTGTTGTGTCGCTCCAGCACCGGTAACACTTCACATCCGTGTAAAAGGACATGCCTAATGATGGTCTTACAGACCTGTCCTTTCAATTTAACCGGTATTTTAGGGTCACAGATGACACCAGTCACCTCACGCCATTTGGCCCACGCGGCAGCAATGTGTGCCTTAACGTCGGAGTCAATGTCACCAGACGCGTGAAATACAGATTCCAGGTATTTCACCTGTTTCGTGCGCTTGACTGTATCGCCGCCTATGCGCACGGGTGTGGGATCTGTGGAGTTACAGGGCACTCGGTCTAAAATTATAGGTTATTTTATTTTATATTAAAACCTTTTTAGGTTTTGTTTCTTTCATCCTTCATATTTGATTTATTTAAAATATTATATAATTTATTTGAAAAACTTTAACGAAATTTATGACTATAGAGTATACTTCTGACAATGGGACCTTAATAATGTACAAGCTTAAAACTTTATTAAATTATGGTCAAAATTCGACCAATTGAATTTATTTATTTGGCTTGTTACAGTTACTACATACATTGGTACAATATGCCATATATAATGCCAGGGCTCATACCGCAGGCATTGTAAATGAATACCTAGGCGAAGTCGGTATTGCGGTTATAGGCCGGCCAGCAAGAAGCCCGGATATTAATTCCATAGAACACCTATGGGACGAGTTGAAGAGACGAGTCAGAGCGAGAGATCTTGCTCCGGCCAAGCGTCTGACTAGCATAAAACAGCTATACAAGAAGAGTGGGATAACATCAAACAACACAAGATGGTGACGCTTATCCGTTCCACAAGGAACCGCATGGAAGCAGTGATAAGATCCCGGGGAGGAAATACGAGATACTGAATAAACTTAATTTTTCTATCTTACATCTTTGTTTCTAACATTTAACAAATTCTTCTTATAGGTTAAAAACATACCTGTTGAATAAAACACAGTAGCTAAAGAAACTTAATTTTAATTTGAAACATTACTATTCGTTAAATGATAATATTCACAATTAACTGGCATTATTTGTATTTTTGGTTAAATGTAAAAAAAACTAATTCAAAACCAAACTTCAGGGGTGTTTAAATTTTTTGATGAGAAGTATAGAAACATATTATAATATTATTGGTTTTTTAAATATATATAATCAATTAATAAACAAATAATAATTGAAATTAATATTTAAAGTATTTTTCATAATTATCTACTTCTATTTCAAATGTATATTTTCTTCTTATTTTTGTTATTGCTGTAGGACAGCAGACAGGCTGGCGGACTACTTAGAATTTAGCAGTTACCGTCGCCCATGTGTGTGCAAAGCCAGGGGCATCGCTAATACGCTGGTAACCGTGTAGTGGTATTGGAACTTGGTCACTTATAGGTAACACAACACAATATTATTATGGCGGCATATTTAAAAACGACATTTTAACGTATTTGTACTTAAACTATACATATGATAGACAGATTCCTAAAGAATTTAAAAAGTGATTAATGAAATACTCCTTTTGCAAAGAGCTAAAGACACGACATGATGTTTCCTTTTTGATTTCAGGGGTTGCGTCTATTCTAGTTTTATTCTTTTGCCTTTTCGTTCTTTACCTGAAGGTTTTGGCGGAACTCCATCCTCGTAGTCAAATAAATACTGTGGCAATTGACACAGCTCCGTCTAATCCCAAATGAAACAGCAGAGCGCTTGTTATGGATACTAGACGACTGATCTATTATTTATAAAGGTATTTTTTTTGTAAATAAATACATACTCGTATAATAATCACCCAGACTTAAGACGGGAATTGGACTCACGACCTCCAGCTGTTGCGCCACGAACGTCCATAGCTGGTATAAGCTTCCCCAAGTTTTCGCCACAAATCTCGGACGCTTGGCTTTTTCCTCTAGCTCTGACTATAGCATAATTTTTCATCTCATCGGGCTGGGGTCCTACACTACGGCAATTAGCTACCTAGTACAACTTCGAAGAGTGTTAGTCTATGATCCAAAGCGGAAGTTTGGCATAAAATAGGACGTGTTTATTGAAATTATATGTATGTATAATTGTATATACATAACGCAATGCATATGTACTCGTACATTATTGTGATTTGAATTTAACTTTACGCTGTTCATCGGTCTATTGGGCTGGGGGAGGGTCGTCAAACACTACGTTTGCCTTTGTGAACCATTCCTGCCGACATGGAGACGTCTCGGCCCCGCTTACCTTCTTTTTTTACATTCACAAAAGTATTGCACCAAAGATATAAAGAAGCTTAAATATTAAGGTTATTAAATAAAAATCATCAGCAATTGTATTAATTTTTAATCTCGTAAACATTAACTTTGATACACGTGTAGTTAAAAACTTTAACAACAATCAAGAATATTTGTAAAAATAAACCAGAGAAGATAAATTGTATTTACACTTAAATGATAACATACGTATTAAAGTTTAATTATTAATAATTATAGTGAATATAAACAATAAAATAAAGAAGGAAATTGGATTAATATTGATTTTTATATGTTGTGTTATGTAGGAATAGCATTTTATGAGCACAAATAGTGTTTTTAAATCAACTATTTATTTTGTCTTTGAAATTTGTTTTTAGTTGTTACATTCGTACGTATAATAGTGAAGTTCGTACGCATCATTCTAGGGTCTACACAATCTTTAAGGAGGAATTAAGGATAAAGGGGAGGAATATTTGCAAAAAAGCTAAATGTAGGATTAGTATGCATGTTCTATATGTACGTATCGTTTTTAATGGTTATAGATTCGAGAATGCAAGAAACATATAAATGCAATAGGTTATACAAAATTTGATAAATATTAAAAAAAAACTATTAGAAATACATATCATACTAATTTTATACCTGTATGACTATTAATTGTATTTGCTAAGTCAAATCTTATCCAAATCGGTTTGTATTGTTAGAAGATACAAAACTTTTCTTTTTTCCATAATTTAATAGTCGTCACGTTCAAGTAAGTCGATCCGATACATAAGGTTTAAAATAAAAAAGGTTATAAAATATAAGGTTCATTAGTTTCTGAGAGTGTTATACACTTTACAAATTTGGGTGGTTGGAATATATTAAGAATATGAAAATATTTATAAACCGTCGTACGCATATTCCGTTTGATGTCACTAAGCTTGTTACGTGCGCATCAAAGGCAAAGGTGAGAACGAGCAATCGGAGTATTTGAGAGATGTAAGCCGTCTATAAAATATATTCAAATGTGAATACAACAAAAATATCAAATGTGTAAAGAGGAATTATTTTTACAACGATTTTTTCACAATTTATTCAAATATCGTGATAATTTAAAACTTCGATTATGGCTCGGCACGATTTGATTATAGCCAGTGTCTAGATTTTTCTTTATTAACAAATTTTAGCTATTAATGATGCCGTGTGGACAGAATAATTATTTCATAATTTTCGTACGTCTAGTAGTATTTCTTGCTAGGTCAAAGACAGGTTTAACTCGTCCTTTTAAATTTGATTTTCCTTTTCGTTGCGGAAACTAACGGCAATTGATTTAGTAAAATAATGCAAAACAAGAATAACGTATTTTGATTGAGCTCATGATGCTCTTTCATACGGAAGTCGATTTATTGAAAGCCTTTTATAGCATGGTGAGAATTTCTTTGAAGTAATTCATCCAAATCAAATTATTTCCTGTATATAGTTTCATCAAATAACGATTGTGATGTTAATCGAAGGCTGTAACTAATTGATGGCTTGGACGTAGTTATGTATGTATTTATTACAGAGCTACAGAACGTACTGCTCGACATGTTCTAGATTTCTCTTTAAATGTTATGCATAAAGTGTACCAACGAAGGCAGAAATAAATGTAGCGAATTCTATTTTACAAAATTTTTGTGCCTCTTTGACCAGGAAAGCTTTGGAAAGGCACACTCAGAAGTTGAATACTATGATAAATAAGCTTACTCCGAGCTCCGAAATATAATCTTTGGATGCAACGGGAATGAAACGGCCGAAGATGTGGAAATATTTGGTTTGTACCGTGGCAATTAATTTTAGTGGTATTTTTGTTTAGATTAAATAAAACAAATGGAAATATATTTTTAAATATTTTTATAAATAGCAGTGTTACAGTTTACATATTTCTAGCCGTTAGTAACAAGGGTAGATTAAAAATGATAGAATAGATAAATGTAATTCAAAAACTAGCAAATATCAATTAAAAAAGAAAATAACATTGTATTTAACTCGTACGTGATTCAATATATTTACTACAATAACAATAAAGAATGTACAATTACTAAATCAAGAAATTCATTAATCGATTGGTTTGTTTAAAATTGGAAGTTAGCATTTCAGTTCTTAACATCCATTTTATCTATATAATTTATAGAAGACAAGATTCTCGTAATGCTGAAAGCAAATCTGATTCTGGAACATCTTGTAAGTTAGTATTTTTTGAGTTTTCAGGAATTTGCATTACATTTACAATAGGATGGACAAAACGTTGGACGTCCCTAGCTTGCGTGTTTTCTAGGAATTCGTTCGTGTCACTTCGGAATACTGGGAATCGTGTTTGTACATTCCTATGTTCGATATTTGAAATGTGTTTGTATGGGAGACGCAATTGTACAGGTTGGGTGTGGAATAGGAAATTATCGGCGTTGACATGTCTACCGGCCGAGACCTGTCCACAGCAGTCCAGGGTCGTGGTGGTTCGCCCCGGGATAGACACCGTCAGCCTCCACGAATGATCTGCGGTTGTAAGATCTACGTACAACGATATTTTAGACAATATTTATTTAATCCCATAACGAAGATATTGAAATAAAACAAATGAAAAATATAATAAATAATAACAGCACATAGTAGAATTGTATAGAACGGACGCTTCTCCAAGGCGGTTTGGCGGGTCGCATATACCGGTGATTTCGGTATGCAGGTGTTATCACGATGATTTTTCTCAATCGTCGAAAAATATTCTGAATGGATTTCACATCTAAACCGCTGAACCAATTTTGATGAATTTCGGTGAATCATAGATTGGACTTTTGTAAAGGACATAGGCCATTTTTTTTTAAATTTATATGGCAGAACAACTGTTGCCGGGTCAACTTCTAATATTATATAGTTATATAATGAAATTTTAAACTATTACACTAAATTACAAAATTACATGGTAGCCAATTGGTATTCACGGAAACCAAACTAGAGGTCACAGTTTCGAATCCCACGATGGCATGCACTGCTGGTTTTTACGGTGAAGGAATAATATGGTAAGCAAACTTGTATGTTTAGATCATCAGTGTGTAACACGCAAATCCGTTTTGTACAAGCGTGGCGGACATACTTATCGTTCCTTCTAAGGGAAGGTCCGAGTCTAGCAGTAGCCCTCATGGGCTGTTATTATTATTATTAAAAAATTACCAAGGTAAACAAATATTTAAATTATTCGGAATCATCTCTTCTTGCTACAAATATTTATCACTACTTTATATTTTATAGGAAACAACTTTGCCAAATAGTGTATTTTTTATTGCTGTAGCACAGCAGACAGGCTGACGTCCCGCTTAGAATTTAGCAGTTACCGTCGCCTATGGGTGATTGCAACGCCAGTGGCATCGCGAATATGCTTCTGTCCCATAAGGATACAGGAACTTGGGTCACTAATGCCGGAACACAACGCAAGGTTATTATGGCGGCATACTTAAGACCAAAGGTGGTCGCCATCCAGACGGGCTTGAGGCCCTACCACGTAGCTAGGGTTGTTTTGTCGCCTTTTACGACAGGCTGAACCCGCCGGCAGGCCGCAGAGGTTAGTATTCTTTCTCCGCCCCTGCACTGATAATATTATTATTAGAGTACAAAACAGGTTACAATCATATATACATTTAATATGCTATAATATAGATCATATTATAACCCAAATACATGTACTAAATGAAGTTTATTAAAAATATTATCTGTTGAAGAAAGATGTTCTTGTAATTATTTAAGTATTGCTAGAAAGGTAACACTCTTGTGACATTAAATTAAATTAAAATTACAATTTTAGCATCGTTCACAAAATTGTATTTGTTTCGATTGAATATATCGATATCAGCACTGACTTTGACGAGTTCATTGCATTCGTGATAAGCGCATTACTGGATTTGAAAAACACGGTGCTGGGATGCGGCTGCGGCAATGTGTTGAAATTAATAGGAGATAATAAAGAGGAAGATTTAATATAACTACTAATTATTTTGTGGAGGACAGCAAGATCTGTAACTTTTCTTCGATCTTCGAGAGAGTGTATTTTAAAGGCTAGAGCGTCTAACACCGTGGTCGTCAAACTGCGGCCCGCGGTAGAGCAAACAATTTTAGTAGATCATTTCCCAATAAAAACACGCTAAAGCTAACTAAGTCGTCTGTCACTTTCATTTATTCCAGCAAGCAAATGGACATAAGTGATTAGTGAACCTTAAATTTTAATTTTATTAATTTTATTAAAATATGTCAATTGAATGGTGATCAACTAAACAGTCCAAAAATGTGTGGCCCGCAGTGATACCTCACATTGTCCTATGTGGCCCTTGACCAGAAAAGTGTGACGACCACTGGTCTAACAGAATAATTGTTATGTGATGTTTTTAAGTTAAATCCCGCTCTATGCGATCAATGTGTATTGTGTACAGTATAATATAGTTTGGCATGATAATAAAAATCAATATGCCAATGAAAATCAGAATAACAACATTTAAGAGTGCCTCTGAGTACCCAT
This sequence comes from Malacosoma neustria, assembly GCA_963693495.1. NCBI lineage: Eukaryota > Metazoa > Arthropoda > Insecta > Lepidoptera > Lasiocampidae > Malacosoma > Malacosoma neustria. The sequence goes on from OY856385.1 coordinate 2,748,430, forward strand.
TTTTTGCACTAAACTTGTCGAAGAAAGAGTTAAGAAATTAAAACGCTGCTCACCTGATGTTGCTATGGGGTCTAAGAGGGCGCAGTGCATGCAGCTTCCTGAAGCCACTTCCACCGCCGTTGCCACCTGATAGGGGCATAAAATATTGATCAAGGTTCGATAATACACAAAAAATCTTAGTCTAGATTTGATATTGCATTGATTTCTTTATAGGTGTGAAATAGCAAACAGGCTGACGGCCCATTTAATAATAAGCAGTTACCGTCACTTATGGATTTTTGTGATGCCAGGGGCACCGCTTACACTCTACCGTTTGTGTAGGAGAACAGGTATCAGTCACTTATATATATCTAGTCTGTCACTTATATATATAATATTATATCCGTGCAGGGGCGGAGAAAGAATACTAACCTCTGCGGCCGGGGTCGCCCTGTCGTAAAAGGCGACATTATAACCCACCCTAGCTACGTGGTAGGGCCTCAAGCCCGTGTGGATGGCGACCACCTTTGGTATTAAGTATGCCGCCATAATAACATTGTGCTTTGTTCCGGTATTAGTGACCCAAGTTCCTGTACTCTTATGGGACAGCAGCGTGTTCGTGATGCACCCATAGGCGACGGTAACTGCTAAATTCTAAGCGGGCCGTCAGATTGTTTGCTATCTTACAGCAATAAAAAAAACTTATGCTGGAACACAACAATAATAACACAATATTTATTTATGGTGGTACTAGTATATTTAGAGGACATGAGTGGTTCCCACCCAGACGGGCTCGAAGCCCTACCACCTAGCTGGGTTGTTTTGGCGCCTTTTATCTCAACATTCGTCGATTTCTCATAAGTATTCCTACAACGGTAAGAGAGATATGTTGTGTTCTGTCCGCCATTCCTTGCTTCTCCCACTTCTATTCCTTTCCAGTTGTGAATTTGGTGTATGGGCAACTTTATTTGGTCTTTGTGGTCATTCGGTAGTGTGTGCTTCCTCTATATACTTTATTGACCAATTATATTATACAATAATTAGTTCTACTTTGACCTACGTTAAATATTTTCTAATACTTGATACTTCTGTCATAGTTACAATTAGTTAGATGTTTTCACACATCTTCTTGTATGTCATCAAATTTTCAGTGTACCAGTGTATATTTGGTAAAGTATCGTAGATACACAGAAAAAAATACGTTGATCCAGCAAAGTAGACTAGCAAAGTAGTATAAAATTACATAAATTAAAACATCCGTACAAAGTATCGGATACAGACATTTTATTTTATCAGATCTTAGCGTCATATTATTAGACATTGTTATAGACTTGTTACGTTGTAACATTGTTTATCATTGTTACGTGTTAATAGCAACACCCTGTTTCATCGATTTATGACCTAAAACGGAAGCAAATTCAGATTTCTTTTCATCACATTATCTTATCACGTGGTTAACAAAAAAGTGTATAAAACTGTTTTCTAAATAAACATTTATTGTACTTTCTTTCTTTAAAATAAATTGTATTCGATAAATCGATAATGATCACGAGTATATGGATAAGGCCACCAATTGAGGGATGTAGTGTATGTATTTAGTCTATGGTGTGCATTTACTCACGCGCTATCTAGATTGTCTATGTTTAGTTGTCAAGATATCATTGTCAAGATACGAGAACTAGGTATGAGTGTGAACGTCATACAGGTAAACACTGGAGAGTGCTATACGTCGAAATTGACGGGCTAGTGAAGCATACATAGACATAGGTATATTATAGATGGATTATGCAAGACCCATGTCTATTCAACCGTGCTTAAGACATATACTAGGTATTTCTAGCCTGAAATAATATCGAATGAACAGCTGTGGGATATCTGTCACGAAACACCGATCGTTCACCAGGTTAAGCACCGAAAGTGGAAGTGGATCGGTCACACCCTCAGACGAGTTCCAATTCACATCCTATGGTAGGCGTTGGAATAGACTCCGCAAGGCATGAGGAAGTGAGGCCGACCTAAGCATACCTGGCGGCGCTCGGTGGAAGCGGAATTAAAACAAATCGGACTTACGTGGTCTGAGGCAAAACGCATAGAACGCGATGACAGTACTGTGGACGCCCTCTGCCCTATCTAGGGGTCATAGGACATTAAGAAGAATGCCCCTGTGTGTCCATAAAAGATTAGGATAAATCATGTATCAAGAGAAAATATATCCATGTAACAAATCTCCACCATTGGTTGACCACTACCACCACATAATATTGTGTTTGATTTGGAGTATCGTGTTAGTGTTGAAGTGAAATTTGAAAAAATTATAAGAGTAAAAAATATTTGTTAGCATACCTTACTGCGAATATAAAAAAGTCTGCAAATTAATAATATACTTATACGTTTCATTCATTATCAGGTGATTAATAACCTAAAACTATGCTATCAATATAATAGTCGATATCAGCTTATCGGGTTGCGGTCATATGTCAAATACTAAATGATAACAATTGAAATACTAACATTTTAATTTAAATAAATTTGATCCGGAATCGTTAAAGAAACATTATTAAATCTAGTTCTTGTTATATTATTCAAATTACGCTTTCTATTATTATTATACGCCGGGAACCAGGTAAACATTTGGTCAACTATTTCCTCTCAAACGATAATTGGTGTATGTAATTAATAAAAATCAGCTATACTGCTATACATAGTTGACGTATTTAAATAGGCGATAGATGCTCTCGCCTAATTTTTGCGGGTTTCCACCGTGATAGCTGACATATGTATATATTCATAGTTGTATAGAGACTATTATCAAGAAAATTTATAGTTGAGAGGAAATCATTGAAATTGTAATTTTTTTCATGTTTGAGCGATCAGCTGACATATAATCCGCCATGTTATAGTCAGCTGCTTTTTATGATTGATTATTATGTCGGCATATTTCTAGATCAGTGGTTGCCATTCAGACGGGCTTGGAGATCTACGTATGTAGAGTTGTTTCTCCCTTTAACAACAGGCCGCCTTCGACCGAAGGGTCAGTATTTTTACTTCAACTTGCATGGCGAAAATTTTATTATCTCAATCAACTCATGACATACTCTCAGGAGTAGATATTTGCGTTATAGAAGCAGAGGAGCTAAATAATGTACTTGATGAAGGCTGAGGAAGGTCATTAGTAAGGTTGTCAAGTATCTGTAAAATTATCTCTACTCGATGTTCTTTATGAAAATAATTCAGGTTTCTTGAGACCAAAGGCCAAAGTACGTAGCGCAATACGTTGAGTTCAGATTTCAAAAGCTTCTGCTATTTTCCTTAAGTCAATAAAATGTATTATGAGCAAATTTTTTTCTTTGATCGTTGTAAGAGGTGAATGGAATATTGACGTGATGTAACCTACGAACAAGCGTTGGGGTTCCTATTTTCTTTCTAGATTATTGCTAGCAATGACTTAATTAATCTAATACACACCAATATCTCTAAATTAAAGTAATCCCTGATGACAGTCAGTTCTATCAGAAACAGATTCCGTAGTTGTGTGGCTCTGGTCGTAGCAATTTAATCATTTCAACCTCAAATATGATGCTTCCGGTTCTTTGACACGTGTATTAGCATACATTCGACCTTTCCTTGTGTATGATTGCAATTTAAATTTATTTCGATACATTTTAATGCACGACGTGTAAGTTCCGCAATATATGGAAATAGGTATTGGCCCTGAGGCTAGCGAGCGAAATATATCCCATCACCTAAATTGATATTGATGATCTTTTTTTATTTTTCCTTTTAAGAAAGAAGTTTTAAGAGCAATGGAGTACCCTCGTCCTTTGAGAGAATGATCACAGTTTTTGATTTCGGAGACATCACGTGTTTAGTGATATGTGTTTATTATATCGCGGAGAAGTGGGGCTAGCGGTGTAGTGCGTAGGTATAGAGATATTTAAAAAAATATCGATATAAATCGAATTAAGTCGACATTGATATATCGGTCTAGTAGGCCGATATACAGAAATTATTATATACTCACATTACTAATATCACAGTCACTTTCGGTTCTTTGGTATGTTTAAAGTGGATTTTACTAAACAACCTACACTTTAGTACATAACATATATTTTATCAATATTTCTTCTTTTTAAAAGCTAATAGTAATCCAATGAAATTTTAGTTATATCAAACGTTTATCGATTATGTTTAGATTTCGGCGTATCGTCGATATTGATAAATATCGATATTTTTAGGCGTCGACGTATCGATATTTATCGGTTTTTCGATTGATCGTTGGAATCCTAGTAGCGCGCATGCGTATGAAAACAGAGGCGGAGAAAGAACATTGACCTCTGCGGCCTGGGTCGGCCTGTCGTTAAAGGCGACAATACAACCCACCCTAGCTACGTAGTAGGGCCTTAAGCCCGTCTGGTTGGCAACCAACTTTCGCCTTAAGTATACCGCCATAATAACCTTGTGTTGTGTTCCGGCATTAGTGACCCAAGTGCCTGTACCCTTATGGGACAGCAGAAGTCGCAAGTGTCATTCATTAGTCACTTTTTAAACTCCATAAGAAAGTATGTCTACCATATGTACAGTTTATATACAAAAACGTTAAAATGCCCAATTAAAATAACATAAATATGCCGCCATAATAATTTTGTGCTGTGTTCCGGCTTAAGTGACTAGGTTCCATTCTCACTAAACGGTTACCAGCGTATTAGTGATGCCACTAGCATTGCAAACACTCATAGGCGACGGTAACTGTTAAATTCTATGCGGGCCATCAGCCTGTCTGCTGCCCGACAGCAATAAAAAAACAAAAAAAGAAACTTGTCATATTTTTCGTTTTACTTTTTTCTGTTATTCAACCAGGTGTGACTAGGTGTGTGTATTAGTTACTATCCCCCACTCAAAACGATACCAGTACTAGCATAATTTGATACTAATTTATCCTGTTCCATTATGTATCTATAAATTTTACGTCTGTAAATATTTCTATGATAGATTTTACTTAGTGCTAGGAATTGACGGCCTCCATGATGTAGTTGCTAACGAACTTCAGTGCGCTTGCGCAGGTAACGGGTTCGATTCCCGTCTCGTGTCTAGGTGTTTTTTTTACAAGAGAAAAGTATATATGTAGTTTATCATTTGTTTGCTATTCATAAAACAAGTGCAATATTTATTATTATTATTCTTAATAGCTTTCACTTCGCTTTCTGATGCCCGTTATGCTCTTTTTTCATCTGACAAAGTTTTCCGTGTGCTGTTTTAAGATATTTCGGCAGCCAATTTGCATAACACGTAATTCACTTCCCTAGTGACAATTGTGACGAACATAAATCATGATGGTCATGGAATGAATTTAAATCATATCGAAGTGTTATAAACAATATAGATATCACATAGACTCGAGAGACGTGAGTTACGAACTGTTCAAATTGCATCGCAAAGTTTGATTGGTTCAGAATAAATCTATAGATATTTTTATTTATTGCTGTTCTAAATTTGATTTCCAAGGCTTTTCTTTGAAAACGTCATTACTGTTAGCCCACAGAATATACCTGGATAAAATAATAAGTTTATCAAAACTGTAATCTAAAAAATCTCACTGCTAGATGGAGCCTGCACAACTGTTGGTGTTTCCTGGAAGATTCCTGAACGCTGTTGTGGTGACAGCGAAGCTAGGGTGTACAAGTTGTCGCGTAAGGAATCCAAGAATGTCTCCACGTCACTGAGGACACCTGGTAAAATTTTTAAATTTTGTTAAGTAATATTCTTACAAAACCTATAATATTTTTACTGTTAGCAAAATAAAACAAGGAAATTAGAACGGTGCACTAAAGTCTCTTAAGACAGTGGGCGGCAACCCGCGGCTTTTTGACTCCTCGGCTATGGCTCTTCCGCGAAATGTTTACATGCACGGAATATTACAACTTATTATTACACTGGCCGACATGATTTTCCTTGTTTAAGATATGATCAATTTTTTCTAGTAATTTTGTAGTACTGACTACGAAATTAGATCTAATTTTATCATATCACGTCAGGTTTTTAGTAAAACTAATATATTGGTAATTTCATTTTTTTATAAAAATAATTTTAATTATTAAGTTTTGCTCTTTCCTTGAATTGTGTCACTCATTCGCATTTTTACCAGAATTAGGGTGTATATAAAAAAAATTTTGCGTTATACTTTTGATATTTAGTGAATTTTATCAATATTTTGTGGTTGAAAGACTTAAAAAAAAAATTATGTCTCCAAGAAAGTGTCAAATAATGCGGATACATTTTGTTATATCTGTGAAAACTTACAAAAACAATGGAATCCAAAAATGTTATACCAAAAAATTTTAGTGATCATACAAAAATTGTATTACCCCCACTTCACATTAAACTTGGTATGACGAAACAGATTGTTAAAGCATTGGATAAAGATAATGATAATTTTCAATACCTGAGTCAAAAATTCCCAAGATTATTTGATGCAAATTATAAGAAGGGGTATTCGACGGATCATAAATTAGATTTTCAATGACCGACGAAAAATTTGATATAGCAATGAATAAATACTACTAAACTAGAAACTTGGCTGGCATTCAAAGATGTTTTCAACAATTTTTTAGGAAATCACAAACACCCTGACTAAAAACATATTAAGACAAACTTTTTTTGGATAAGTATTTATCAAAAATTGAGATGTAATATGAATATAAAACTCCACATTTTTTATTTAAATGTGGATTTTTTCCTGATTACTTCGGTGATTTTAGTGAAAATTAGTGACATTGATTTGTGACCATTAAGACATCAAAACTAGAAACCAGGTACCAAGATTAATGAAATGTATATATGACGACTTATTACTGGTGGTCCCTTAAACGTGATACTACTGATGATATTGACAAAAAAATCACACCCAGGTGTAATTTTATAGCAAAAGATATTAAAGTCACTCAAATTAGTCCTGTAGTAATGATTATACTTGATATTTTCTTTACAAATGTTTTAATATATGTATTTGTAAGTCAATAATAGATTATTTCTAAAAATTCCAAAACAGACATATTTTTGTCTTTTGTAGAAAAACCTGATGTGCTATCATAAATATAGAGGTATTTATGTGTTAAAATGAGTGATATTTAAAACTCAAATGAAAACAACATTCTAAAAATTTTCATTTGTTAGCCGGTTTTATCCATAATTGTTTCCGTAATAATGTATCCTGCTAAAGCAAAGCATTTGGCTCTAAAAATGGCTTTAAGAATAAATTTTAATTGTATATTATATTTTAATTGTGTATTATCTACTAGTAATTCACCATGTCATAGATATGTAAGCGACAGCCATCGAGATACGTAGTGTTTCGATGGCGACAGCACATAACGAGTTCCTAATGCGGTCTTTCCGTGTTACTTCAAACATCTATAGCGTCTCTGTAACATGTGTAAGTACGGAGACTATCAAATATTTTATACTAAATATTAAAGTACCTAGTCAGGTCATAAGTATTGTCACACAGTAAAAACTTTTCTTTTAGAATGCTGGCCACAAAAAAGTTTATTGAATTCGAATCTCGAATTGTTCATGAAAATAAAAATGTATACTTTTAGAATTTTACTCATTTTTTAAATATGGAGTGGACGCTTAAAGAAGACCGTGTTGCAGTTATTGCGTTGCATCGTTGCGGTTACGCGCCAATTCAAATTTTTAACATACTGAAAAATTTTAATATAACCAAAAGATTAATTTATCGTACCATCAAACGATACAATGAAGACTCTAGTGTAGATGACAGGTCAAGAAGTGGTCGCCCTCGGTCTGTTAGGACTCCAGCAGTGATAAAAGCTGTGAAGGCACGAATTCAAAGAAATCCCAAACGTAAGCAGAAACTGTTGGCCCTTCAGATGGGGTTAAGCAGAACCACGGTGAAAAGGGTGTTAAATGAAGACTTAGGGCTTCGGGCATATCGAAGAAAAACAGGACATCGTTTGAATGCTCGTCTAATGGACCTGAGACTGAAGAGATGCCGCGCTTTGTTGAAGCGGTACGCGGGAAAAAAATATCGGGAAATTCTTTTTTCGGATGAAAAAATGTTTACCGTAGAAGAGAGCTACAACAAACAAAATGATAAAGTGTACGCACACAGTAGTGAAGAAGCGAGCAACCGTATTCCGCGTGTCCAACGAGGTCATTTTCCATCCTCGCTCATGGTATGGTTGGGAGTTTCTTATTGGGGCTTAACAGAGGTACATTTTTGTGAGAAAGGTGTAAAAACGTATGCTGTTGTGTATCAAAATACAGTCCTGACGAACCTTGTGGAACCTGTTTCTCATACCATGTTCAATAACAGGCACTGGGTATTCCAACAAGATTCGGCGCCAGCTCATAGAGCGAAGAGCACACAAGACTGGCTGGCGGCGCGTGAAATCGACTTCATCCGGCACGAAGACTGGCCCTCCTCCAGTCCAGATTTGAATCCGTTAGATTACAAGATATGGCAACACTTGGAGGAAAAGGCGTGCTCAAAGCCTCATCCCAATTTGGAGTCACTCAAGACATCCTTGATTAAGGCAGCCGCCGATATTGACATGGACCTCGTTCGTGCTGCGATAGAGGACTGGCCGCGCAGATTGAAGGCTTGTATTCAAAATCACGGAGGTCATTTTGAATAAACTTTAATGTCATAAGAATCTATGTTTTGTTAAGTTCATTTTGGTATATAAATGGTTACATAATGAATAAACTTGTTACAATTATTTTACATTAAACATGTGACAGAATTTATGACCTGACTAGGTATAAGGGTCTACAACACCTAAAACCTCCGTATATACCAAATTTTCTTAGTAATAAGGCATTTACCTATTTTGTAACAAATTTTCTTAATATAGACCTCATTTAAGATATTGCGTTATCATTTATGTATTATAACACCCAGGGTGCGAGAATTTTTATGATAATGCGTGCTTTAATAAAAGAATTATATGAAAGTTACCGTCATTTTCATTATTATATTTATATACATAATATCCTACAAGATAATTCTAGAATAAAGTAAAAACTTATGTGCTTGCGTTTGATTATCTTTGTTACATAATCGTGCTCTTTTCAATTTAAGGAATGTCTTTTTATTACTCTGGGATAACAAGCAGCAAGCAAGCTGACGGCCTACTTAATGCCTTATAAGGCGATAAATCTTAATAGATAGTAATCTCCGTTTGTCTGATCACAGACAGCAAAAGAACTTTCAGAGTTTCTTGTCTTAATTTGGCCATCGGATTATAAGAATATGTATAATAATCAAATAGAATCACATCCTTTTCCGTATCTGTCTTTACGAGTACACAAGAACACTAACGCAGGAAGACACAATATATAAAATAAAAATAAAATATGTAAATGTGCATTATATATACATACTTTTCAATTGAAGCGAAAAAGTGCTAAAAACATCTTAAGTAAAGTTAAACAATGAAAAAAAAAAAAAAAAAAAAAAAAAAAAAAAAAAAAAAACCCGTCCCGTCTACCTCCCACATCCTTTCCCAAATTCGCTCTCTGTTCGTGGCACGGTCCCCGGTGGGATGGTTGCGAGTACTGGTTGGGGTCCCAGGTTCTGTCCCGGGCCCTGATTTGGTAGTCGAAACCATGCCCATTTCGACTGCGCCTGCACAGAGGGTGTTCCTGGGGCGGGAACGGTATCTCCGCTGTCCGTCAGTCTTGCTGGGCCGGCTACGACGTGAGGCGACTCCCTGGTTTTTCTAGAGTGTCGTCTGGTAGTCGTACCCACGCCTGACTGCCACGCGGCGGAGATGCCAGTCCCGTCCCGTCCGGAATCCTCCAGCTTTGGGGGCTGGAGCTGGGGGACCTATAACAGCCCTCCCGAAGCTCAAGGTCCTGTGGCGCGCCGATGGGCTGCATGGCCGGGGGGTAAACCCGGTCCCAAGCGCCACACCACAAAATAATGAACATGAAGTCGGTAAATGCGAAAACACTACCCCAGGGAGGTACCACCCGACAGGGTGGAGAATCCTCCCCTGCGCCTCCGGGCGCAGGCATGGGCCCAACGTATTCTGGGGGGGCCCACATTTCCCGAGAACAATCACCTTTGGTGATATTGGAGCGGTTGCCTGCGAAAGGCGGAGTTTTGAGGAACGAGGGAGAGGACTCGGACGGTTCGGTCCGCTCGGGGATGTCTTTTCGGACAATTCCGAGCGGCACGAGCTCCCGAGCGAACACTCCCTCTTGTGCTGGTCCCGGTTCCGTCCTGGGCAAGCGCAAGAGGGGATTTAGGAGGTCCCGGGATCGCTCCGGGGGGGGAAACGACCCTGGAGCATCAACGTCCGAGGAAGATACTTCGGCAGTTTCGGCCGCCACAAGCGGCGGTCCGTCAAAGCGTGGACGAGGTCGCCCAGCGTCGACTGGGCAGTACGTTGGGATAGGGAGGGCTCGGAGGGAACTCCAAGTGGCCCGGGCTGAGGCGAAGGAGCTCGCGAAATACGAGGAGGAGCTCCGCCACCAAGTCCGCAAGGAGGAGGTGGCGCGCCGGGTCCACTCCAAGCTCTCCCTAGAGGCATCGACATCCTCTCGAGCCCAGAAGGGCAGAGAGAAAGACAATAGAGAACAACAGATTGAGGTCACCGCACAAACGTCGGTTGACCTCCAAAACGCTCTGGATGGGGCCCTGGCAGCAATCACAGAGGTGGCCGGGGTCTCCAAGGGCCTTAAAGGGACCTGTCAAAAGGCCCTTAAACAGTCTGTGAAGACGGTGCGGGAGGTAATTTCAGAACTCAGCTCCCGCACAGAATCGGAAGAGGTGGGACGGCTGGCAGCCGCCAATCGCCGGATGCAGGGCGAATTGGCCGATCTCCGGCAGGAGGTGGCTCGCCTCACGGCACAGGTTAGTACGCCCAGCCGCCCCGCCCCGACCTCAACAAGGACGGAGACCAGCCAGCCCCCCCCAGCAGCGCATGTTGAGCCGGAAGAGTACCAGCTCTTCATGCGCGGCGTCATGGTTCAGGTAGGGACCATGATCGACGCCAAGCTGGAGGGGCTGAAGGACCGCCTGCTGCCCGCCCCTCGCTACCGGCCACCACTGGCCCACGAGGTGCGGCGGGCAGCGGCGGTCACCCGGACTGAAATATCGGTGGCAGATTACCCGCCGCTTCCCGCCTCGAAAAAAGGGGGCAGAGCACAGGGCCGAGGAGCGACAGTGGCTGCGCCCACGAAAAATGCGCAACCAACAGCCAACACACGAGGGGTAGTGCTTCCGCCACCTCCTCTGGAGGAAGGATGGACGGTTGTGGCCAAAAAGAATACGAAGAAGAAGGCGACGACCGTCCCTCAACCACCCGCAGCCAGGCAGGCGGCAGCATCGGCCATACCACCTAGGCCCAAGCAGCCGCCGCCGGCTACTAAGAAGAGGAGGAAGAGGGGTCCCCGCAAACTCAGGGCCCCGAAATCCGCCGCTATCACCCTAACCATCCGCCCTGAAGCGGCGGAGAGGGGGGTCACCTACGGGGGTCTCTTGGCGGAGGCCAAGACCAAGGTGGACATCGCCGCCCTTGATATCCAGGGCGGCATCAAGATGAAAACTGCGCGGACGGGGGCACGCATGATGCTGCTCTCTGGCGCTGACCAGGGGGCGAAAGCCGATGCCCTCGCCGCGCGGCTGAAAGACGTCTTCAAGGAGGAGGACGTCAAAATAGCGAGGCCCGAGAAGTGCGTCAAGGTGCGCATCTCGGGCCTCGACGATTGCACAACGGCGAACGATGTGGCGGCTGCCATCGCTCGCGCCATCGGCTGCCCCGCGGAGAAAGTGACGTCCGGGGGTATCCGCATGGGGCGCGACGGGACGGGCACGACGAACGTGCTTGTGCCGGTGGTGGCCGCCAACGATCTGAAGAGGTTGGGCCACATTCTGGTCGGCTGGGCCTCGGCACTCGTCGAGGTGCTGGATAAGAGGGAGCCGAGGTGCTTCAGGTGTTTGGCGCCGGGTCACCTTGCGGTGAATTGCAAGTGCCCAACGAGCCGCAGCGACGCCTGCTACCGCTGCGGTCAGCCAGGGCACTCGGCCGCCACCTGCAAAGCCACGCCCCATTGCGTGGTCTGCGCGGCGGCCAGCAGACCGGCCAACCATAGGGTTGGGGGAGGCCCGCCGCTATGCACCTGCCGCCGCACCGGCCGACCGGCAAATCCGGCGACAGAGGAAAAAGAAGTAAAGAAGACCAGCCGCTTCGTAGCGAAACGCCAGGCGAAAAAGCGCAGGGAGAAGGCTAGAAGAGCAAGACGCAGGGCCGAAGCTGCCACGGGGGAGATCGCCCCCCCGCAGGCGCAGGCCCCAGCGGCTGAGGAGATGGATATCTCAACCAAATAATGGATATCCATCTCCTCCAAGCGAATCTGAACCACTGCGCCAACGCTCAAAATCTAATGATTCAGAGCTTGGCGCAGTGGAACATCGGTATCGCCGTTGCCGCCGAGCCATACTACGTCCCCACCCGAGGCGATTGGGTTGGGGATCTGGATGGCATGGTGGCTATACACGCCAGGACCGCCGCGGGTACCCCGCTCCCCACGGAAGTGGTGAGGGGCAGGGGCTACGTCGCGGCCAGATTCGGGGAGATAGTGGTCGTGGGCGGCTACTTCTCCCCGAACAGGAGTCTCGCCGACTTTGAAGGGTACATGGAAGAGTTGGGCAACGCGGTCCAGCGGTTCCTCCCGCGCCCCGTGCTCGTCCTCGGGGACCTCAACGCCAAATCTCAGGCCTGGGGTTCCCCGCGAACCGACGCGCGGGGTGAGCTGGTAGAGGACTGGGCCGTGGAGAGGGGTCTGGAAATCCTCAACCAGGGTCGCGAGCACACGTGCGTGAGGCAGTTGGGGGGGTCGATCGTCGACGTGTCGTTCGCGTCGGCCCTCCTGGCCCGCCGTGTGCGAGGCTGGAGGGTGCTCACGGGCGTTGAGACGCTGTCGGATCATCGCTACATCCGGTTCAGCGTCTCCGCCCGTCAGCGAGAGCCTCCAACCCAGGTGACCCTGTTGGGTGACTGTCCGCGCTGGACACTTGGAAAGATGAATCGGGAGGTTTTCCGCGAGGCCTTGACCGTCGCTACGTGGTCGAGGCCGGGCGACGTACCTCCCGATGACGTCGACGAGGAGGCGGAGAACCTGCGGTCGCTTATGACCGACGTCTGCGACGCGGCGATGCCGAGGCGGGGGCCACACCGACCCCCGCGCCAGGTGTACTGGTGGAATGCGGAGCTCGAGCGGCTCCGCAGGGCGTGCAACTACGCCCACCGCCGGTACACCAGGCTCCGAAGACGGAGTCGCCGCGATGCGGACAGAGCGGCCGCGGAGGCTCAGCTCTACAGGGAGTACCGGAGCGCCAGAAACGACCTCCATCTCGCTATACGCGAGGCAAAGGCGGCGGCGTGGGAGGAGCTCTTGGCCAGCTTAGATCAAGATCCTTGGGGGCGACCCTACAAAACGGTGCGGGGCAAGCTCCGCCCGTGGGCGCCCCCGCTGACCGAGAGTCTCCCCCCGCGCCAGGTGGATGGTTTGGTCGGCGCTCTGTTCCCCACGAGGGCTGAGCACTCGCCTCCTGCCATGGTCCCGCCTCATTGGGATGAGAGGGACCCTAGCGCGGACGACGACCCCGTACCCGACGTGGACCGGGCAGAGCTGGGGGCAGCGATGTTGCGGCTGAAGGCCAAGAACACGGCCCCCGGCCTCGACGGCATACCGGGGCGTGCGTGGGTTCTGTCCCACGACGTCCTGGAGCCCCGACTATTGAGGCTCTTCGACGCGTGTCTGCGATCGGGCCGGTTTCCCAGCAGATGGAAGACGGGGAGGCTGGTCCTTATCGCGAAGGAGGGGCGCCCGGCGGACTCACCGTCTGCCTATCGGCCCATCGTGCTGCTGGACGAGGTGGGGAAGATCTTCGAAAGGATCCTCGCAGACCGCCTCGTCCGGCACCTAGAGACAGAGGGGCCGAACCTGGCAGACGAACAGTTTGGATTCCGCCAGGGGCGCTCCACTATTGACGCAATCACGCGTCTGAGGAGCCAGGCGGGGGACGCAGTTGCTCGAGGTAGGGTGCTATTGGCGGTGTCACTCGACATCGCCAATGCCTTCAACACCCTGCCGTGGAGCTGCGTGCGGGAGGCGCTCAAGTACCATCGGGTGCCTCCCTACCTCCGTCGCATAGTTGGGGCATATTTGAGTGATCGTGCCGTCGTCTATCCGGTCCAGGGTGGGCAAAGTCGGCGAGACGTCGTGTGCGGTGTTCCACAGGGGTCGGTCCTGGGCCCCCTGCTGTGGAACATCGCATACGACTGGGTCCTGAGGGGGGCACTCCTCCCCGGCGTCGGCGTCATCTGTTACGCCGACGACACGCTCGTCACAGCGCGCGGGAGGAACCCCCGCCAGGCGTGCCTTCTGGGCACGGCTGGGGTGGCGCACACAGTGGCAAGAATCCGGCGACTAGGCCTGGAGGTGGCCTTGAACAAGACGGAGGCCGTAATATTTTACGGGCCCCGTCAGAGGCCGCCACCGGGCCTGAGCATAACGGTAGGAGGCGTCCACATCGCCGTCGGGCCGTCCATGAATTATCTTGGACTGGTGCTCGACGGGCGATGGGACTTCGCGGCACACTTCGAGCGCCTGGCGCCGAGGCTAGTTCGGGCGGCGGCGGGACTCTCCCGTCTGCTGCCGAATATCGGCGGGCCGGGCGCAGTGTGCCGCAGGCTCTTTGAGGGAACCGTGCGGTCGATGGCCCTTTACGGGGCCCCGATCTGGGCGGATCGCCTGACGGCCAAAACGACGGCGCTGCTTCGCAGGCCGCAGCGCGTCCTGGCCGTCAGGGCGATAAGGGGATACCGCACGGTGTCCTTCGAAGCGGCCTCCCTGCTGGCCGGATCCCCACCATGGGACCTCGAGGCCCGGGTCCTGGCGCTGTTGTACCAGTGGCGCCGGGACGCGGCCGAGCGTGGCTCTCGCCCCGCGCCTCGCGAAGTTGAGGCAAAGCGGGCGGAGCTGCGCGACGTGGTGCTCATGGTGGAGTGGAAGGAGCGCCTCGCGCACCCCAGCGCGGGCCTCGCCACCATCGAAGCGGTGAGGCCCGTCCTGGCTGAATGGTTGGAAAGGCGCCACGGCGCCCTGACCTTCCGCCTGACGCAGGTCCTCTCGGGGCATGGTTGCTTCGGGAGGTACCTGTGTCGCATAGGGCGGGAGATGACGTCAGGGTGCCACCACTGTGGCGCGGGCGACGAGGAGGACACGGTGAACCACACTGTCGCCGTGTGCCCTGCGTGGCGCGAGGAGCGCCGCGCCCTCGTCGCCCAAATCGGCGTGGACCTGTCGCTCCCGGCCCTGGTTCTGTCCATGGTCGGGGGCGATCCTGGATGGACGGCCGTCGCCTCCTTCTGCGAGGCAGTCATGTCCGCAAAGGAGGCGGCGGAGCGGGAGCGGGAGTCAACCACCACACTCCCCTCCCGCCAACGCAGGCCACGCCGGCGGCGCCGGAGGGCCAGTAACGACCTCCGGCCGCCGTAAAAAGCGGCCGCGGGCGGCCCCTCGGGGGAGGACCCGCCGCCCGCACTATTACCGCGAGGGTGAGGGCTGCGTGCTGTTCCGCGGCCCCCCTCAACTCCTAGAGTTGTTAGGAGAGCGCCGGGGGGACGAAACCCTGACCCCCTGGCGCCAACACTTTAGAAGGGGCCCGCCTCAAGACAAAGGGCGGGCCGGCGCCGGCCCGGGCCACGAGATCGGCAGGCCATATATCCGTGGGCCCGGGCGTAGGCGATAGGAGAACAGCGGGGTTTTTTAGTGGGTAGTCGGAAAAATCCCGGAGTCCCACATATCCCTCGGTCCCCCCGGGCCGGGGGAACCCGTCAAGAGAGGTTTTTCCCCGAGACCAAAAAAAAAAAAAAAAAAAAAAAAAGTTAAACAATGAAATTGAAACAAAATTAAAATGGGACTCAATTAAATGTACGCATTAGATTTTTTTATGAAAAGCTAGTCTACAAAATTTTAAATGTAATGACGCAGAAAACTGTTTTGCTCCGATTAAACTGTGCGGAAATGGTGCGTTATTATTAGTTTTCATTTACCGGAGGATAGACAATTATTTTCTGTTTGTCAATTTTTTATATGCACAAATATTTACGTGTAAAATTATAATGTTCAATAATCTGTGTTTTATTTTATATTTTTGTGAAATACGCATTACTTAATTAATTACAACAAAATTAGCAATGAGGATGGGATTATCTTTATTGAATTTCATTGCGAAACTACAGATTGCAATTCAAACAATATATTTTGATAATCTTAGCATTTTTTCATTTATGTCATGTTATAATTTATATGTAGGTTATTAATTTTTTATAATTTATATCTAGGTTATTAAATTTACATGTTATTGCGTATAATATAATATTCGGGCATAATATTATACAATCATCGGCCAATCAATTGTAGTGATTTGTTTTGACATATAATGTTTTGAAATAAGGTGATAAGGATAAATTGAATGTTACACATACAGGTGACACATACACAACATCAAGTGACACATACAGGTGGCGTGATCCGGCGTTGCTTACCGACGCCGATATACGACGTGACAGCCTTACCGAGAGCCGGCGCTGGCTCCCGTCGACGCCTGCTCGCGTTCAAAGCCGTCGCCACCGCTGATCGCTTCTCTGGTGAAACCCTAAGGAAGAAAGATTATTTTATTCATTCTTTTTTTTATTAATAACCTTATTTTGTTCGATCTTTCTCCTCGAAGGTATTTGAAGCATCAAATGCTAGCAGGCAATATAGGTTATGGTAAATGTCAACTAATTGAAGGTAATTTTTTACCCTTAAACTATTGGAAATGCTTAAGATCATGTCAAATGAGATAAACAATGAAAATTCATAACTCTTCTTGAATAAATTAATAATAAGGACCAATGAATGACCATGTAGGTTCAGCTAATAAGATCTCTTCCATTTCATATGGAGTCGAAAATGATGACAAGAAGGAGAAGGTATTGAGAATATATTGCGGTTTAGGTCAATATTAATCTACGTAGCTCAGGGTTCGAAGCTGTTGGAAGTATAGTTGGAAGACGATAAATAACGTATAAATTTTGTACCTCAAATCATCGTCGTAATCAATCTTCTCGTCTCTTTGATTGGGGAGCTTGGACTGGTTATCCATATCTGGATCGATTCTCAAGGTCCTGTGCCAGTAGTCTTGTCCAACATCCCGCCATGGCTTCTGTAGTATTCGCCGTATGAGGTCTATGTTGTCTATATAATCCACCCTCTTTGCGTGGATAACGGCTAAGCCTGTTAAAATAAAAAAAATACATACATACATATAATCACGCCTCTTTCCCGTAGGGGTAGGCAGAGACCACTTCTTTCCATTTGCTACGATCCTTACATACTTGTTTCGCTTCGTCCACTTTCATTATTCCCTTCATATATGCCCTTCGGTTTAGGGTACTCTTGACCTGGCCTTTTTTCAAGACGTCCCTGATCTGGTCTCGAAACGTCCGCCTAGGTCTACCCCTTCCAACACTATCATTCACACTCGCCTTATACACTTTTTTCGTCAATCGTTTTTCATTCATTCTCTCAACATGGCCAACCATCTCAGCATACCTTTCTCAATTTTTGTCACTACATCTTCTTTCTGACCACAACGTTTCCTTATCTCACTATTTCTTATCCTGTTACTCTAAAAAAAAAATACATTTCATTACAATATTCTCATACAGACGGGCAAATATTTTTTATTGCTCTGCTATAGTAGATAGACTAATGATGATGCAGACAGAATGATTCGAAATTCGCCGTACGACGTGGAGAAGAAAAAGTTGGAAAGTGGATACCGGGCACTAAAAGTTTGAATTGCAATTGGGAAAATGATGAACAGACAATCTGATAGCCTACTATAATAGTAAGAGCAGTTACCGTGGCCTATGGATGCATGCGACGCTAGGAGCACCGCTAACATGCCGCCGTTTGGTCCTAACTAACACCTGGCTCACTACCGAGTATATTTACCACCGTAGGTTACTTCTTCTTCTATGCATGCTTGCTTGAATCTTTCCCCTGGTCTTCTATACACTCTGTGTCTTCCATTGTGCTTGTAGAGCATAGATTTTGATTCGTTGGAGAACATAACTTTCGACCAATCTTTAATAGTCCAATTTAAATGGTTCTAGGCATATTCTTTCAAGGCGAAACAATGACTCCATAGAGCGTCTCGTTGTCCAGGGCAAAGTGGAGGGGACCAGATCACGTGGAAGATCACCCATGCGATGGCCCGACCAGATCAAATCGGCTGTGGGCGGGCCTTTGCATGAGTGCTCCAGAATGTCTCTGAATCGCGAGAAATGGCGTAAAATCATACAGCGAACAATATCTGCCTCTAATAATACTACCAGTTGATCACGACCGCTCTGTAAAGAGTGAATCGACTAAGAAGAAGAAGAAGGCATATTCTTAGTCTTGAAATACGATCACCACGCTCCAGTTTAGAGCCATTTGCAGGTCTAAGTGGTTTCAAGTTAACTTTAGCAAGTCGTCGTCTTACTGTCCATGCGCTTGGGTTACTTCCTCCGAGACGTCGAAACTGATTTGTAAGTTCAGTTCCTGTGAGAAAGCGATTACGAAGCATGGTGTTCACCAAGTATCGATCTTATCGTGCTGTGGTACACCTAGTTATGCCTGTTCCTGGTCTACGTAGGTTAGAGCCAGTTTCCTCGTAACGTCGGAGAACTCTTTGTACTGTTGACAGCAACACACCGACAGTCCTGGCTGTATCGCGCTGACTCCGGCCAGTTTCCGGCATTGTGAGGATTCTGGTGCATTCTTCAATTTTAAGCGACATGATTACAAGTTGAATAATAAATATTGAAGACTATCAATATGGTTTATATACCCACTCAAATGACAGATTAGAAACAAAATCAAAATCAAATGCAGTAATTTCGTAGTTCCATCTTCGAAAGTCTCCCTTTTTCAAATTTGAATTTTTATAACGATTGATATCGAGCACCCCACGCTTTTTAGAACAGTGAAATTGATTTTCTCGTCAGTAATTTTATTCTTATGTTAAGAGTTATTTTTCTTTTTAGTTTTATGGAACTATTTTTTTTAATTGGATTTTTTCTATATGTTTCCTATTATATCTGTTATATGTATATGTTTAGAAAACTATGAAAAGAAAATACATGATTTATAATATTATGCGTCTTAGCCGAGTTTGTAAACAAAAGTCTTCTCAAATTCGAAGTAGTCTCAAATTACTCTTTTAGCATTGTTTTCGGGGTTATGAAATTAGATATTAGAAGGATTGCTATCAATCGGTCGCTCAGAAAAGGGTCAGAAGCATTGCTCAGGTCGCAAATGTGATTTATCGTAATGATTATTATAAATCGATCGATATGATATCAGTTTGTCTTTTTTTTCTATGCTTTTAGAAGGTACGCTCCGATTTATAAAACAATGTATTTTTATAATAAAAAAAATTTAAACAATATCATAGAAATCACCATAGGTGAACATATCTATAGGTACAGAAATAAACATTTAAATAATTAACAACCTTCGTGGAGAACAGCTACCGCAATTCAGTACCTTGCGGAGGTCACGGATTCGATTACCGTGTCGCAGTTTATATTTATAATTCGTATTAATTCAAATTAAGTATATAGGTAGTGTATTAGTTATCTAGTATCCATAACAACGGGCTATCATACTTACTTTGCGACTAGATGGCGCTTTGTGTATTGTCCCAGTATAATTATTATTAATTAAAATACAAACGGGGAAGTGTTAAACTTCTGAATAAAAAAAATAATTTGCTAAATTAAGATTCTTTAGGCAATTCTTATGGGACAGCAGCGTGTTCGCGATGCCACTGGCGTTGCAAATACCCATAGGCGACCGTAACTGCTAAATTCTAAGCGGGCCGTCAGCCTGTCTGCTGTCCTACAGCAATAAAAAAATATATTATGTACAATAACACTATGTATGCAGTACAAAAAAGCGTATAACTCAATATTTAGCGGGCACCTTTAAATTGGTACTTAACACGTATTATCATCGGTCGTATATATTTTTATAATATTCCAAGAAATTTTATTTACTATCGTAAAATTATCAAATGGTTATTAAAAAAAGTTTTCTGATATGTTCCAAGTACCCATTACACTAGCTCCCTGTTACTTACTTTGGGATGATATACCGCTGTATTAATCGTCAGTATTGTATTTACCAGTCTTATTAAACTTAAATATTTGTGGTCTATGCACTTTTAAACCAATGATTTCATAGTGATGAAACTTGAAGTGTTCTGAGGGCATCCACGAATGCTTATAGACATGATTATAGATATGAATTTAAAATGTATATTTTTTGTTTTCAATATAAATAAAAATTATTTATATGAACCTGGGCCACGAGATCAGCGGACTGTTTTATCCGTCGGGCTAGGCGGTAGGCGATTGGAGGACAGCCGGTTGTTTTAATGGGTAGTTGGATATCGACCATCTTTCTCAGAGATCCACATACTACTCGATCCCCTAAGTCAAGAAGACTAGTCAATCATAAGTGTTATTCCTCGAAAAAAATTTTTGCAAGTACCCTAAAATTTAAGCGGAACCAGAAATTAATTACGAAATTCATAAAAGAAACATTTTCCACGCGCTCAACTCTTTGACCATGAAGAGAATAAATAGATCTTAAAACATGTTTGAATTCGAAATTTACTTGGATGTAATAACTTTCTCCAATAAAATGTTTTGAACAATGAAAAGTGAAGATTTACGCTGGTTGAATATGTTAATTATATTTAGTCTAAAGTTCTTTGATATTTAATTTTGAAATTTGAACTTTTATTTTGTATAAGATTGAGTATACTATCTTCATGTGAACTTTTTGGTTGCATTGAAAATTTAGCAAAACTTTAGCCTGTATATTTGAGTTTGTGACCAAAGAGTTACAAATTAAATCAACATCATTATATTCATATGACCCTAGATGGGGCTGAGGGCGTCCACAGTATATCTCCATACCGAACGGTCCTGAACGTCACCCTTGATCTAACTCCAGTTCTTTCCGATAGCTTCGTCAATAATTAACCACCGCCAGGTTTGTTTCGAACGATCACGTTTGCATTTTCCTTGGAACTTCTAGTCTTGCAATTGTCTTGATATGGTTGAATTGCTGCGAAGGATACGGCCAATCTAGCTTCATTTGCGGCGTTTGAGCTGCTGGTCGATCGCACTTTCATCACAAGGTTTACAAAGATGTACGTGAAATTTTTTATCGAGCCAGTGAATGCCGAGTATTTTCAGAAGGTATCGATTTACAAAGATCTGGAGTTGTTGTGAGATTATCTTGGTAACTTTCCATGTCTCACAACCATACCGGAATATTTTGAGGTTAAATCTCGATCAAAGCTGGGCAAAGGCTACTCGTGCTCTGGCATTTCATGAAGTGCTGTTATCTTCAGTTCCTCTAGTTTCAGACACGTAGATTCCGAGGTATGTAAATTTGTGGTTCACACGTTCCACTACCTCTGTGCCGATGGTCAAAGGAAAAGAGCAGCTTGCTCCGCACCTTATTTCTTGGGTCTTCCGGATATTAATCTTGAGGACCGCGTTTGCTGACATTTTTTTAATGTTGAAGTACAGCAGACAGGCTGACGGCCTGCTTAGAATTTAGCAGTTACCGTCGCCTATGGGTGTTTGCAACGCCAGTGGCATCGCGAACACGCTGCAGTCCCATAAGGGTACAGAAACTTGGGTCACTAATGCCGGAACACAAGGTTATTATGGCGGCATACTTAAGACTAAAGTTGGTCGCCATCCAGACGGGCTTGAGGCCCTACCACGTAGATCACTCATTTCTCGTAGGTTACTCAATTTGGACTTCATATCTGCACCTATATGTCGTCGGCATAATGCAAGACCTCAAGGCTGTTGGTATTACCTTAATCCATACCACGGCACTTATTTATAATTGTCTTATGTAGAATGCCATCCAACACGATAAGAAAAAGTAGAGATGTGAGAAGACACACCCCTGTCGAACCCCCAAATGTCCTCTGAGACTAGCCCAAAATGATATGTAAAGTGTTCATCCAGTCAATACACGATCGGTTGGGGCGGAAACCTGCTCGCTATCTGCGTATAAAGGGACCGATAGCCCTCGACAGCCTATTTAAGATAACTCTACAGAACATCTTGGAAGGAATTGAAACCAAGGTGATGCCACTCCAGTTGCTGCATTAATTGAGATCTCCCTTTTTTGGCACGGCGATAGGAAGACCCTTGATCCAATCATCTGGTATCTTTTCTTTGCTCCAGATGCGCTGTATCAGAGGTACTATCAGTAATGCCCAATAGTAGAACGGGTTATTATTTTTATTAATAATAAGCCAATATTAAACCTCTTATTTACTGGTTATCTCCGCATTAGATTCAACGACAAGTCTTTGTAGCCAATCCATTGCTTAAAAAAAGCTTAGTCAGCGTTCTAAATTGGTATGATACCCAATATACTTTAACGTGATGATAATGGCGAAACATAAGTATTAGATGTTCCGGTCATTCACCTTTGAGCCTAAACAATTTTTGTATCATTAGGTAAAATTTATTATTTTTTACGTAAAAAATTATGGTTCTAATAAAAAGAAAATGAACAGATGAGAAGAATCATACAGCTATCTTGTACAAAAAATATAGCAGATGGTGCCACCGTAAGAAAGAAATGACAATTCTTGTCAGATTTTGGGTTTCGAATTGTTGGGATATCCGGTTACCGTAAAACGTGGCCGTACCAACGAAGCCGATAATCCTGCAATTTATCCGCAATGTCACGGAAATGAAGTCTGCTGCGAATGAGGGAGTTCCTAACGCGGTCCTTACGTGTTACTCCACACATCCACCGCAGCATATTCATCTCCGTGACCCATAGTTCTTGCTTATGTCGCTCTAACACCGGTCAAGCTTCACAGCCGTATAAAAGGACAGGCCTAATGATGGTCTATAGACCTGTCCCTTCAATTATACCGGTCACAAATGACATCAGTCACCTCACGCAATTTGGCCCGTGCGGCAGCAATGTGTGCCTTTACATCGCAATCGATGTCACCAGACGTAAGTTCTTCCAATTAATATGTCCGTCAATAAAAACACCTAAAAAGTTTAAGGGACATGATTTTTGTATAGTTTTATTATTTAATATTGCGTTTAATGGGATGTCAACAGAGTAGAAGTTCTAAATTGTATTATTTTTGTTTTATCAAAATTTAATGTAGAGCATTATTGTGTAGCCATTTCGTTATATCAGTAATTGCTTCATTAATTTTATTTTCAAGCTCGATTCTGTCAATACATTTCACTGTAATTGTTGTATCTGCAACTAAAAATAACTAACTTGTGTGACTAACTAGGATATCACTAGCTATATATAGATAATGGAGACAATAGAGAGGTCAATATCCTCTTTGTTAGTGTCAAATACCGGTATTCACAGAATCCGTGCAGAATACAGACCTCTGCGGCCGAGGTCGGCCTGTCGTAAAAAGCGACAAAACAACCCACCCTAGCTACGTGGTAGGGCCCCAAGCCCGTCTGGATGGCGAACACCTTTGGTCTTAAGTATGCCACTATAATAACTTTGTGTTGTGTTCCGGCATTAATGACCCAAGTTCCTATACCCTTATGGGACAGCAGCGTGTTCGCGATGCCACTGGTGTTGCAAATACCCATAGGTGACGGTAACTGCTAAATTCTAAGCGCACCGTCAGCCTGTCTTCTGTCCTACAGCAATAAAAAAAAGTACGGCGTGGTACTGGTAATTTTGTTTCCTCATGATAAAAAAATATTTGTGGGGTCCGGAGAGACACCCACCGAATATAGCGGTGGAGTATTCTTCCTGACTTATCATTTGGTAAAATGTCACCCGGGTAACATGGATTGCCATGAATTTTCTTCTCCATTTCTTACAGTTTGCGAAATCTCTGATAGTGAGTCCATCGGAAAGCATATCATCAATCGAGACGTTAAATTAAAGCAAAAAATGACGTCAAATTACTTAATACGTGGCAATAATAAGTAAGTAAGTTATTTTCTGATAATTATAACGTCACTGACATGAAGGCTACCGTGGGTACGAAATATTAGGGGTCATAGAACAAACAAATTATAATTAATGGTAAAATATTATTGTCACACTAGTAATTTAGGGTAATTTTTACCATATTAACAGTGTCGAATAGCCGCAACGCAACTTAACACAGTTTAGACACCAAAGGTCGCTATACTAAGTAATTAATCGAATTAACTTCGACGTTTCTATTTAATTTGCCATAATTTGGTAAATTGTTCGATGACGAGCCATGTTACACATGTAGGTGTGAAAGTTGACATTTTAAAATATTTCCAGTGATTAAGAATGATTTCTCCCGGGATTGTTTTTAGCAGAATTGCTTATTGTGGTATTTTCCAAGAAATACAATCAATTCTAGTGTAGGAAATATGTTTAGTAAAATTACAATCGTCACTGTAATTCAGTGTTTGATGTTGGATGCGACTTAATTATTTGGAGCCCGAGTTTGCTCTTGACTATTAGCTTAAAGCAAAACTACAGCAAATAATTTTCGAACTGTGTATATTTAGACTTTCTCTCCGCTCAGGGGCAGATTAAGAATAACCTCTGCGGCCGGGATCGGCTTGTCGTGAAAGGCGACAAAACAACACTAGCTACGAGGTAGGACCCAAAGCCCGTTTGGATGGCAACCACCCTTGGCTTAAACGTATGTCGCCAAAATAAGCTTATGTTGTGTTCCGGCATTAGTGACCCAGGTTCCTGTACCCCTATGGGACTGCGGCGTGTTCGCGGTGTCCCTGGCGTCGCAAATATCCACAGGTGACGGTAACTGCTTACTGTTAAGTGAACAGACTGACGTCTGTCAGCAGTTCCTGAGCAATTAAAAAAAATCTACATTTTCACGTGTTAATTCACCCTAGCAGAAAGGGACTTTGCTAAATTTGATTTCTACAGGTAGGTTTGGTATATTGTAAGCGATTTAAAACGCAGAGAAATGCATTCATAGATTTAGCATGGATTGTTGACGTGCGATTTGAAATGGCAATATTTAAAGGGAATTTGTGATTGTGGCTTAAAGTTTTACAGTGTCAATAATGTTATATATACTTATGTACCTTATTTTTTATACTGGCATGATAAATAACATAAGTCAATCGACGTCATGGGATTCATTCTTGTCGTATATAATAAGTATATTATAGAAAATACAAATCTAATAAATTACCCAAATAACAATAAAATAAAGATTCTTACGTAACATAACGAGAATTATCTATGATAATAATTAAAAAGTTATTAAATAAAATTAGAAATTTTAGATCACAAATATGTATTTACGCATTAATAAACAATTTAAATTGTTATAGCAGATTGTGCTGATTGGAATATTGACGACGTTTAGACAAACATTTTATTAGATTTATTCGAATCTTTCCCCACGAACTTAACTCATAAAAAGTAAGTACAAAGTTTGTGTATGAATTACTGTTATTTATATTTAGGTATTTATTATTTTAGAACACGAAACTTGAAATACTTAAGTGTCCCAAATCATATTCACAATTTTTTTACAGTATTAGAGTTCAAAATAGAACAATTTTTTTCATTGCTCTAGGACAGCAGACAGGCTGACGGCCCATTTATAATTTAGCCGTGGCCGTCGTCTATGGATGTTTGCAACGCCAATGACATCATGAACACGCTGTTATCCCATAAGGGTACATGAACTTGGGTCACTAACGCCGGAATACAACACAAAGTTATTATGGCGGCATGCTTAAGACCAAAGGTGGTTGCCATTCAGGCTTGGGGCCCTACCACGTAACTAGGGTGGGTTGTTTTGTCGCCTTTTACGGCAGGCCGACTCCGGCCGCAGAGGTCAGTATTCTTTCTCCGCCCGTGCGAGAATAAAATTAAAGACGCAGTTAAAGGCGACTTTAAACGAACGCGTCATTGAAGTGAAATGTGTATCGCCCTTAATTCAATCATAGAAAAGATACCGTAGAACTGCCTTAATCGAGACAATTTGTCTTTTCTATCAGCCAAGATTTAATCATCCTTCAAGCATATACAAAATAATACATAGTGTGTGAATTGTCCCAATATCATTTATATTTATCAGGGAAAGTCAATGAAAGAATATATACTATTAATTTTAAATTAAAAAATATATTTCCAAACGATAAGTGCTCGTTTTGTAGAAATCCCTTTTTCATTGTCAGACAACAAGTGATTTAAAAAATCCTTTACGAGCCTTAAAAAGGTTACCGTAATATTAAATTACTTTGAATTGTTTAAACATTTATTTCTTAAACATGCAAAATTTATATAAATCTCGACCTTTATCAAACTAATTTGTTCTTTTTATATAACTGAAGTTCAGTTCAGTAGACAGGCAAACGGCCCAAATGATACACTTGGTCACAGTCGTCTATGGACGTTTGTAACACAAGGGGCCAATGGGCTGCCATAACCTAAGAAATGTTAACACTTCATTTTAGAATAACTGCATATTGTACTACGATGGGTAAATTTCAGCTGTTATATAATAATAATAATATATTTTGTGACAATTCACACAGCGCCATCTAGTCCCAAACTAAGTAGCGTAGCACTTGTGTTATAGGTACTAGACAACTGATATACTACTTATTTTTTTTTGTAAATAAATACATATTATACATGAACACCCAGACGAGAGACGGGAATCGAACCCGTGACCTCCACAAGCGTACCGAAGTGCGTTATTCGTTACGCCACAGAGGTTATAATGTTACACTTAAGGAAATAGCAAAAGGATTTGGCAGCAAGCTGGTTGTATCCAAGACGCGGAAATCAGCATTACAATAAACATATTGCAAATGTAATATTTAGATTTTATTAAAAAATATTTGCTGTAACAATAGGTGCAATATATTTAGACTTTGAACTACACATTATCTGAATATACCTAGTCAGGTCATAAGTATTGTCACACAGTAAAAACTTTTCTTTTAGAATGCTGGCCATAAAAAAGTTTATTGAATTCGAATTTCGAATTGTTCATGAAAATAAAAATGTATACTTTTAGAATTTTACTCATTTTTTAAATATGGAGTGGACGCTTAAAGAAGACCGTGTTGCAGTTATTGCGTTGCATCGTTGCGGTTACGCGCCAATTCAAATTTTTAACATACTGAAAAATTTGAATATAACCAAAAGATTCATTTATCGTACCATCAAACGATACAATGAAGACTCTAGTGTAGATGACAGGTCAAGAAGTGGTCGCCCTCGGTCTGTTAGGACTCCAGCAGTGATAAAAGCTGTGAAGGCACGAATTCAAAGAAATCCCAAACGTAAGCAGAAACTGTTGGCCCTTCAGATGGGGTTAAGCAGAACCACGGTGAAAAGGGTGTTAAATGAAGACTTAGGGCTTCGGGCATATCGAAGAAAAACAGGACATCGTTTGAATGCTCGTCTAATGGACCTGAGACTGAAGAGATGCCGCGCTTTGTTGAAGCGGTACGCGGGAAAAAAATATCGGGAAATTCTTTTTTCGGATGAAAAAATGTTTACCGTAGAAGAGAGCTACAACAAACAAAATGATAAGGTGTACGCACACAGTAGTGAAGAAGCGAGCAACCGTATTCCGCGTGTCCAACGAGGTCATTTTCCATCCTCGCTCATGGTATGGTTGGGAGTTTCTTATTGGGGCTTAACAGAGGTACATTTTTGTGAGAAAGGTGTAAAAACGAATGCTGTTGTGTATCAAAATACAGTCCGGACGAACCTTGTGGAACCTGTTTCTCATACCATGTTCAATAACAGGCACTGGGTATTCCAACAAGATTCGGCGCCAGCTCATAGAGCGAAGAGCACACAAGACTGGCTGGCGGCGCGTGAAATCGACTTCATCCGGCACGAAGACTGGCCCTCCTCCAGTCCAGATTTGAATCCGTTAGATTACAAGATATGGCAACACTTGGAGGAAAAGGCGTGCTCAAAGCCTCATCCCAATTTGGAGTCACTCAAGTCATCCTTGATTAAGGCAGCCGCCGATATTGACATGGACCTCGTTCGTGCTGCGATAGAGGACTGGCCGCGCAGATTGAAGGCTTGTATTCAAAATCACGGAGGTCATTTTGAATAAACTTTAATGTCATAAGAATCTATGTTTTGTTAAGTTCATTTTGGTATATAAATGGTTACATAATGAATAAACTTGTTACAATTATTTTACATTAAACATGTGACAGAATTTATGACCTGACTAGGTACATCTAAAGCCACTCCTTCCGGTTTTATCCGAAGTATTGGAGATCGAGGTGCGCTATTGGGTATTGTCACAAGGAAACAAAACAAAGTTATTATGTCGGAATATTTAGAAACCAGGGCTGGTTGCCATCCAGACAAGCTTGGAGCCCTATTTATGGTTGTTTTGTCGCCTTTTATGACAAACTCCCAACTACAAGGGTAAGCGACCTAAGAGGCAGTACAAAAAAGGTGGAATAGATATTGTTAAATTTGCTGTAGTGGTACTGCGTTTGGAGCAATCAACACGGAAATTAAAAACCCGTGTGTCCTTCCGCCGTTGTCTATGTAATTAGTAAAAAGTGTAATCCACTCTACTACACCCTGAAAAGTACTGACAGCTAGTAGATTCTTCTTACTTTTTTCATACCACATCACTACTTACTTCCACATCAATATAAAACGAATAATCTCCTATAGCCTGGTTTGCCTGGAAGAGATCGTTCTTTAGCGATAAGGCCGCCCATTGTAAGTCAAGTAGATATTGATTGTGTAAATAATTTTTATTGTTTTTGTAACTTAATTGGTTTATAATAAAGTATTATCTATCTATCTATATGCATACTTCATGAACTTTTCTTAAAGGTGACGGGCTCATTTACATAACACGCATCTTACTTATTATTGTAAATAACTCTAGTTGATTAAAATATTGATGTCCTTTTTTAAATTTTTAATAAAAGTAATTTTATTCAACGAGTTGAGTAATTTATTACATATCAAAATACACTTTTTATCATTATTATTATAAATATATATTTTGATAGCTTTTTCTACGTATATTAAGTGTTTTATATAATTTTTATATTAAATATTATTGAGAATTATAACCATCTCATACTGAATGTATTGAATAATATTTAACATATAAAGTAATTCTTTGAATTTCACTTACCAAATGCAGCTTCAAGTACACATAAAATTAATGAAAAGTAAATAATTAAAAGTAAAATAATAAATAAATTTAAATATTTTGTTATAATTAACAAAATATAACAAACATTTATTATAAATGAAGTTTGAGTCGCCGTGAAGTTTTATTATCATCAATCTGATGAAATATACACAATCCTACTAATTTTAAAATAATAATAAATAAAATATAAAACGTTTTAAAATAATTTAATATTCATATCAAATAAGTAGAAGAAAACATAAGTAAATATTTTAATCAGTAGTTAAACTTTGTAAATAATAACTAACCGGCAAAGAGCAGTGCAAGCACGGCGGCAGTGCGCGCTGCGGGTCTCATAGTTGCGTTGAGAATGACGGGAGAGGTGTGCGCTCCAGCTTTTTAACATAGGGGTGAACCGCCCTAGTCACCGCGGGCGTACCACGTAACGGGACGTGCTTCAGCCTGCTAGTTTTCATAATTGAATTAAAGTATACAATTATTCACAATATTAACATTTATACTCTTCTTTTCTCGACGACCTCCTTGGTGTAACGGCTATAGCACTTGGATACGCTTACTGAGGTCACGTGATCAATTCCCATCGCGCGTCTGGGTGTTTGTATATACATATTATGTATTTAATTACAAAAAAGTTGTATATCAGTTGCTTAGCACCCATTTTTTTTGGTCTCGGAGAAAAACCTCTCTTGACGGGTTCCCCCGGCCCGGGGGGACCGAGGGATATGTGGGACTCCGGGAAAGATGTTCGACCATCCGACTACCCACTAAAAAACCCCGCTGTTCTCCTATCGCCTACGCCCGGGCCCACGGATATATGGCCTGCCGATCTCGTGGCCCGGGCCGGCGCCGGCCCGCCCTTTGTATTCTAAATTGTTGGCGCCGGGGGTCAGGATTTCATCCCCCGGTGCTCTCCTGGATCAACAGTTGAGGGGGGCCGCAGAATAGCACGCGGCTCTCTCCCTCGCGGCAATAGTGCGGGTGGCGGGTCCTCCCCCGAGGGGCCGCCCGCGGCCGCTTTTTATGGCGGCCGGAGGTCGTTACTGGTGCTTAGCACCCGTAATACAAGTGCGATGCTACTTAAATTGGGACTAGATGGCGCTGTGTGAAATGTCCCAGTGTCTATCTTAATTTGCATTTTCTCTGAAGCTTTTAATGCTAATAAAGCTTCGGAGCCGATGTTGAGGTTGTCTGAGATGTTGGATGGGTCACCACTCCTCTAAATTTAGTGGATGTAGAAGAGACATGTGTTACTTTATTGACAGAGAAATTACAAGGTAATCCGATATTACCCAACTGCTCGTCCACATGTGTAAACGGAAAAGTGCATCTCAAAAACGAAAAAGAGCAAATTTTGTTTGCGTCAGTGACCTTACAACCTGACAAGTGCACATTTTTTGTTAAATAAGCAAACATGGCGGACTCTAATCGTGTCGTTAGACCTTTTGATTATTGACAAAACCGATTCAACCATTCTCTGCAACTCATTTTTGGCGTACGTAAATTCTTAAAAACTTCGCTTCAAAATGCATTAACCCGTCCGGAGCATAATAGACGTAAAATGCATTGATGTTATACATTCAATGATTTATTTTTTAAATTGTAAATCTAATCAAATCAATGTTATCTACAAAAGACATGGTATAAAAGAATGTCATTATAATATGAAAATGTACAGCATATTTAAATACGTGAACTTGGTAGAGAAATTACGGGATGTTGAAGTTTTAAATGTCAATTTCTATTATTTATCCATACAAATAAATAAAATTGAATGGTCTGTTTGTAATATTAAAATAACCGCTTTTTAATAAGTACAATCGGACGTATACACGGTACATATACCAAAACAACATTTTTTACAATTTTTGTCTGTCTGTATCTTTGTTCCGGCAAATCTCTGAAATGGCTGCACCGATTTTGACGGGACTTTCACTGGCAGATAGCTGATGTAACAAGGATTTACTTAGGCTATTTTGTTTTAAAAAAAACAATAGTTTTTGTTAAAAATAAGTTTCGGAAATTTTATAATCCAATTTAAGTTCACCTCAGATTTATATCATCAATCATATGAAATAGGGTTCAGTTTAGGCTGCACATTGTAGGTTGAATTTCCAATTTAAGTTTTTATAGGGTTTGTAATCCAAAATAAACCATAATAAGATATATCCAAAAAATTCTGCCCAAAGTAACTATTCCACGCGGACGGAGTCGCGGACACAGTTAGTTGATTAATATAAAAGTACAATGAATATAATTTACTTTTCCTAATAAATAAGTTTACTTAATATTTTTTTATTGCTGAGGAACTCTGCAGTTGTATCTGCATAGGCTGGCAGCCCACTTAATGGAAAGCAGTTACCGTCGCCTATATGTTTGCGACGCTTGCCTCTCTCAGATTATACATACTCTTTTGATATCAACTCTGATCTAAGTATTTGGTTTATGTATTATGTTTGAATTACTTTAAATTTGGAATGTCAGTTTTATTTGTTCAGATTGAATTGTGTCATATTTGTTGATTCCGTGAAAATCGTTTGAAGTAGTAACATGTCTATTTATCTGACATAAAATCAAAAATAAATTCAAAATGTTTAAGTTAAAATAAATACTTTTCTAATCAGTCCTTAAGTGTCTTTTTGGTTTTAAAGTGATCCCATTAGCCACATTTACCATTCAAGAGCGGGCACCGCAAACACGCCACTGTCCCATAGGAGTACAGGAAGCTGGGTCACTAATGCCGGAATATAACACAAGGATTTTGTACAAAATCACTTCATTGCTGTTAAATTTTAAATATCAGTACTTAGTCTTAAAATAACTGTGTGTAGGATGAAATGTCTTAAACCATTTAATAGAAGGATTCTCTAAATAGTGCTAATAAATCAATATATTGTTCACTCCTGCTGTAATTAATTTTGCTTTATAATGCCGACAGTGCCAACATTCTAATATGGTGACAGGTATGTGGGTAGGCCCTCTTAATTGCAGAGACCTGTTGAATTAATAGCAAATTTATTGCGAATAGTTAAAAGCTTCTAAAAGTGCGAGTTTTAAGACCTTCAAAAGCATGTGAAACAAAATTTACTGTGGCAATTCAAACAGCGTCATGCGACGAGCAAAGTAAGCAGCTGGAGAATTATTGACAGATATATAATTTATTATTACGTTAAAATTGTTGTTACTAACCCCTGCGGCCGGAGCCGGCCTGTCGTAAAAGGCGACTAAACAATCCACCCTAGCTTCATGGTAGGGCCTCAAGCCCGTCTGGATGGCGACCACCTTTATTCTTAACTATGCCGCCATAATAACCTTGTGTTGTGTTCCGGCATTAGTGACCTAAGTTCCTGTACCTTTATGGGACAGCAGCGTGTTCGCGATGCCACTGGTGTTGCAAACATCCATAGGCGATGGTAACTGCTAAATTCTAAGCGGGCCGTCAGCCTTTCTGCTGTCCTATAACAATAAAAAAATACTATATTTTGAAGTTAGGTGAAAGTATGAGTTGTTTTTTTAAATGTTAGCAACAAGTTGAATGTTACATTCTACGTCTAAAATAGATCGCCCACTACAACGGAAGACAACAAAACGTAAATGACCTTTATTTATGAGTAATGATGGCCATTTTTTCCACTATGATATATGACATACGCGAGAAATTGCCTCCGATGAAATTGCAATTTTTTCTCAATACGAAAGAACAATATTTCATTTTCTAGATTTTATTGGACTTTAGATGTCTTATTAAAAAAAGTTTTATTGTTTTTTAGCGGCGGTTATAGTTTTAAATGTTTTTCTTAAATATTTTGTTAAATAATGTTTTGAACTATACATTGCAGTCAACGTTTGGCTGATGTGAAAGCGATATTTTACTTATGATTGTAAATTTTATTTATCTAGTTTTTAATTGAAATATAAACTACGTATTTACATTAATTACTATTGAGTATTTGGAAACGACACACAGCTAGCTCAGCTGCGCAAGTAATCTGGATATTATGTGAATTCGATTCCCACGGAGACAAAATATATTATGCAAGGCGTTTTCCCGGTGTGTATGTATTATGTGTGTTTATTAATAAAAGTTACTAAAGTCTTACAATAGTGATTATAGTATTGTATGTATAAAAACTATTTTAAGAGTAGGCCTATGGGAAATAAAATTATTGAATTTATTATATTTATTGTCTCAGGTCTTGAAGTGTGAAAATTTTGCATTTTTTGATCAAAGTGGGTAAAAATCGAATCCGAAAATTCCGTTACATACCTATAAGTCAAGTTAATAAAATAGTGGTAGAAAAAAAATTGAAAGTTCATTAAAAAATGCATTTAATACTAAAGTAGAAATTAGATGACTACTACAAGACAATTTTATTTCAATTCTTAAAAATACTAATTGCTATTACTACTAAATGTTTTAAATATATAATGTATATTAAGTATAGTAGTAATAAATTAACTTATTTCATAGAAATGCAAGTAGTCGTTTCAAAAGTTTTCATATTGCACACGACAAGCCTGTTGTTGGTTTCAAACAAGTTCAAAGTTCAAATTAGTTCTCTAATCTCATGGGAAGTTACTGCAACTAGTTGTCAATTACTTGAACTTTCCTTCATTTGTAGCCTTCGAATTCATTAACTACTTCCATTAATATAACATAATAATTATTTATTATGTATTATATTGTTTGGAGATTATAAAACTCCATTTCTAACTCTTCCTTTAAATTTCTCCATGCAGGGGCGGAGTATGAATACTAACCCCTGCAGCCGGAGTTGGTCTGTCAAAAGGCACAAAACAACCCTAGCTGCGTGGTAGGGCCCCAAGCCCCTCTGGATGGCAACAACCCTTGGTCTGTAAGTCTTCTTCTTCTCCGTCGTTTCGCTGTTGACGTAGCGGTCATAGTCACGTTGAGGCATCCACGTCGGTGGTAGAGGCGGACACAGCACTCCGCACGATCTCACGCCATCGCTCCCTGTTAGCAGACTGTTTGGTGACTGCGCCATACGGTTTCCCACTGCAGCCTCGGTCAGTCTCGGTCTTCAACTCGGTCAGTCCAACGCATAGGTGACTTGCCGCCCGATCTGGCTCCTTCAACTTTTCTCTGCACTAACAGCCGCTATATGGAGTCACTATCTCGCCTAGAGATATGCCCAAAGTACCATAGAATGCGTGATGCCGAGCTTCTGGAGTATGGACATGTTGGTGCGGAACTCCGTCCACGATATCCCTAGCATCTTCCTCTAGCACCACATCTCCGGAGTATCTATCTTCCACTTATCCAATTCCCGTACCGTCCACGTCTCCGCCACGTAAAGAAAAATGAGGAATACCAATGTCCGCACAAGCGTGACTTTAGTGGCTTTGGTAATGTGACGATTTTTCCACACTTTCCGTAGCTTCTCCGTCGCGGTTCTAGCTATGGCCATACGTCGCTTTACTTCGTCTGCGCAGCCACCGTTGTTTGAGATTAAGGCCCCAAGGTATACGTAGGCCTGAACCACGCCGCAGTCCGCAAGTTGTGTTACTTCGGGCGAATTGTCTTTGACGCGGTCCACGATCATAATCTTGGTCTTCTGATGGCCGGCTTAGAATTTAGCAATTACCGTCACCTATGGGTATTTGCAATGCCAGTGGCATCGCGAACATGCTGTTGTCCCATAAGGGTATAGGAACTTGGGTCACTAATGCGGGAACACAACACAAGGTTATTATGGCGACATAATTAAGACCAAAGGTGGTCGCCATCGACGGGCTTGGGACCCTACCACGTAGCTAGGGTTGTTTTGTCGCCTTTTACGATAGGCCGACCCTGGCCGCAGAGGTCAGTATTCTTTTTTAAGTATACCGCATTAAGTATGCCGCCATAATAACCTTACGTTGTGTTTCGGCATTAGTGACCTAAGTTCCTGTACCCTTACAGGACAGCAGCGTGTTCGCGTTGCCACTAGCATTGCAAACACCTATAGGCGGTAACTGTTAAATTCTAAGCGGGCCGTCAGCAAGCTACAGCAATAAAAAAAATATATTATTATACTTTATTGTCCTTTCCTTCACATCGTTTTCACCGTCTTTGAAACGTCACCAGTAAATAAAATGCGCCTGAATTTAGGTAATATGTAAAGGTAATATACCTTTATCTAATACCTAAATTCAGGCGCGCAAATATGTTTGAATAACAAATAACAGTATCTCAATTGTACATTCTACATGAGATGTTTCTGTGTTCATTGTTTCTTAACAAAGAAGCTAACCAATACTATACGTAAGAAGAGATCATTATTCAACACTATCCGGGGGTGGATGTTCGTCAAGAAACCCTTTGATAACATTGACGCCTCAATACAAATTTTTCGCTGCGTCAACACGCCCACTTGTTACGCCTCTAAGATTGATGGATAATTTTAGATCTTCATTTATTTGTGTCGGATTACACGTAGGTTTTGTAGTACGGCGGCTGGGCAATTTTAATTAATATCATAATTGTATAGAGAAATTACAGAGGATGTTTTAAGGTGGTATTCTGGTTTAGAAATTCGAAAATCTGGTTTATTTTTCTTATTTTTATAGTATGAATGAAGAACGATTGACGAAAAAAGTGTATAAGGCGAGTGTAATTGGAAGTGTTGGAAGGGGTAGACCTAGGCGGATGTATCGAGACCAGATCAGGGACGTCTTGAAAAAAGGCCAGGTCAAGAGTACCCTAAACCGAACATGTATGTAACAAAACCGGGCATGTATGAAGGGAATAATGAAAGTGGACGAAGCGAAACAAGTATGTAAGGATCGTAGCAAGTGGAAAGAAGTGGTCTCTGCCTACCCCTACGGGAAAGAGGCGTGATTTATAAGTATGTATGTAATATCATTACATAGTGTAATTAAGAATATGACAATAAAAGAATTTTTTGAAATTTAAATTATTTTCGGAGATACAGCTCATTTTGTGACACGCCGACAAAACTCAATCTTTAAATTGCCTCATCTGGACTTTGGCACCCAAGCATGATATCCATACCCATACAATTGAAATTGATAACTTCATTGCGGTATGTATATATAACGAAGGATTTTTACAGATTATATCAGAAATGGAAATAACAATTGGGCCAGAATCCCACGAGTTCTTTAACAGACGTGATCAAGTCCGAATTAGCAGATCCGAGGTACGAGCTTCTGAGGCTCCAAGGAAGCTAGAACTGCTAGATAATCTGAAAGGGCTTCACTAAACATATTTGAAGTACTTTGTATGGAGCAGGGATCGCTAATTAAAAAAAAAAGTGAGTATAACATGCCGTTAAATGACTCCGACTGCCACGCTACTTGTCCTCAAACTTTAAACACATTTTTCTTGGAACTACTGTTTAATAAACGGTGTGCATATCTCAAGTTCTATTCAACTGATTCACTTAAAATTTTACACAGAGCTTCTTTTATACATTATAGTATTGCACTATTTAAAAAACATCCGAACGGCAAACAAACAGGGAAAACGAAATGTATTTTTCCCAAGAATTATCCCAAGAAGACCGTCACGTAAAACTACAGAATCATTATTAAAAACTTTCATTGCAGTTCTTGTTGAGCAGTTACCGTCACCTATGGATGTTTGCAACGCCAGTGGCATAGCGAACACGCTGCTGTCCCTTAAGGGTACAGAAATTTGGGTCACTAATGCCGGAACACAACACAAGGTTATTATGGCGGCATACTTAAGACCAAAGGTGGTCGCCGTCCAGACGGGCTTGAGGTCCTACCACGTAGCTAGGGTGGGTTGTTTTGTCGCCTTTTACGACAGGCCGACCCCGGCTGCTGAGGTTACTATTCTTTCTCCGCCCCTTCACGGATACCTGTGTAAGAGAGCTTGTCTTCTCGCAGGGGACGGTATGAAGACTGCAACATGTCGACCGCTGCAAGTTTATATCCATGTTCTGCATACGATTCTACCATTCATGAGAACAAAGATGCTAGAAGCTTGGTAAAATACAACATTTATTATTTAGATTATATAAAATAAATAAGAGCTGTTTCATTATAATTTTCAGTATTACTAGGATCTTATCTCGTTACAATTGTTGACAGCGGCATCTGGAATATTCAGTAAGATTTGGAATATGTGTAAATTATATTGTAATTTATAAACAGAATTTTAATTAGGATTAGTCAAGAAGGTTAGGACTTTATAACAATTTATTACGACGGTGAATACCGTGACGTAACGGTACGTAGGTTACAGGTTCAATTACCATCGTATTTGTGTATATATAAATATATAATTTTATTATTTTGTTCATCATAGTTGTTCCAGGTTGTCCATAATTTTTTGGATAAATTACGGTGTATTTAATTGTAAAAACGGTTTATAAAAAATGCGGTGAAAATAAAATACATAAATGCAAAAATAATATACTGGACAATTGATAAAGCGCCATCTTTTCTTATTACGGGTACTAGATAACTGATATGCTATTTATATATTTTTTTATTAATAAATGCATGTACATAAATACCCAGACCCAGGACGGGAATCGATCCAAAAGCCGGTATGCCACAGAAGACAAGAAACTATAACAACATTCAATATACTAGAATCTATAAAAATAAATAAAATTGGAGGGTGTGTTTGTAATATTAAAATAACCGCTTTTTACTAAGTGCATTCGGACATATACACGGTACATATACCAAAACAACCTTTTTTACAATTTTTGTCTGTCTGTCTGTTTGTTCTGGTTAATCTCTGAAATGGCTGCACCGATTTTGACGGGACTTTCACTGGCAGATAGCTGATGTATCAAGGAG
Organism: Malacosoma neustria; assembly: GCA_963693495.1. Taxonomy (NCBI): domain Eukaryota; kingdom Metazoa; phylum Arthropoda; class Insecta; order Lepidoptera; family Lasiocampidae; genus Malacosoma; species Malacosoma neustria. The sequence goes on from OY856385.1 coordinate 2,786,516, forward strand.
TAACTTAGGCTATTTTTATTTTAGAAAAAAAAATCCTCCTCCTCGCGTCGGTTTCCTCAGTGCTGAGGGTCGTGATCATCTCGACGGAGTACTTTGGTGCGTATTATTTGCCGCCATCTGCCCCTATCGGAAGCAGAGTGTAAAGCGTCGTGGACAGTAGTTTCCAGGGCAGTGCGAATCTGATCGGTCCATCGCATGGGGCTCCTTCCTCTTGGTCTTCTTCCCTCCACCTTCCCTGTTGGTAACAGGGAAAAAAAATAGTTTTTTGTTAAAAATGATAAGTTTCGGAAATTGTATAGTCAAATTTAAGTTGACCTCAGATTTATATCATCAGTCATATGAAATAGGGTTCAGCTTAGGCTGAACATTGTAGGTTCGAACGTACGTATTCGATAATACTGACTGTTTGCATATTTCATTTATATTTTAGGGTTTATAGGGTTTGTAATCCAAAATAAACCATAAGATATATCCGAAAAATTCAGCCCAACGTCACTCACTATTCCACGCGGACGTAGTCGCGGGCACTGCTAGTTTTAAATATTTTTAGTATAAATCAGAGTTTAACGTTGTATTATATTATCAACGTGAATCTGCATTAATTATGGAATAATGCGGGGGAATTAGTTGCTTTGTAGATAATGACATTCAGATTATACTCGTCTTTCGGTTCCTCCACAGACTTTAATGTATATTCGTCTAAAGCGATTCCCAACCTGTGTAATACGCTAACCCCTGGGGGTACGCGGGATACGGGAAAATATATAACAAAATAATAACAGATATACTGAGAAGTTAAAACAGTTGAATTATATAATATTATTTTATACATCCGCATCATAACATTATTATTTGATTGTTATAAGGATATCTTTGAAAACGATAAATAAATAAAAATTATAAAAAGTATTTAGTTAATGTACATAAAGGGACTCATTACAGTACCTCTCTATAAAATACAATAAATAAATATACCGGCACAATTCACACAGCGCCATCTAGTCCCAAAGTAAGTAGCATAACACTTGTGTTATGGGTACAGAACAACTGATAAACGACATAATATATACTTTTTTTGTAAATAAATACATATTATACATAAACACCCAGACGCGAGATGAGAATCGAACCCATGACCTCCGTATGCATACCGAAGTGCGTTGGCCGCTACGCCTTGGAAGTTGTTGGTATAGATAATAAGTAACTAAAGACAGTATGTACCAGGTATAATTTCAAAGAAATATGACAATAGATAGATCGTAAGAGAAACGAGACATATTTAAGGGATATGGAGTTATCCGTTATAAAATTTTCATTAAGGGGTACGGTTAAGAAAAAAGGTTGGGAAGCACTGATCTCTTTACACCAGTACTTGATAATAGAGACACGCTAGTTGCTCTCCGAGCTACTCAGGGATCATATGTTCGAATCTCACGATGGCTAATGTGCATTTTATGAATGCCTCTTACCGAGTAGGAAGGACAACGTCGTAAGAAACTTACTACGCAGTTGCACTTACTAGCAGCATGCCGCGATCACTAGTACGTATATATGTAACCCGTCAATCGGCCTTGAAGAAACGTGGCGGGTATACTACGTAGAGATAGGTCCAAGCCCAGCGGTGGGATCACCTATTATTATTTTTGTATATTTGTGGATTCATTTCATATTATTGCGGTTTAATAACGTGTACCTAAAATAATTTAAATATTTTATTTACTTTATGTAAAAGTTCCCACATTTTTTAGTCCACTACTAGCTTGCTCCACTTAAACTACTTCGGTGTTTTTTGTACGTCTAGAGCGCCAGGGCCAAGACATGACGTGAGTATGATCGGGGTCCTGAAATTTAAATCATTTTAACGAGACCCCTGACCACGTCGGAGGGTAGGTGGAAATTTGCTATTCATATCTCCTGGTACCTGCGTCAATGGAAAGATGAATTTGCCAATACCATGACGCAAATAGGCGCCAAGCCTCTTACGCGACTAGAGTACTCTGCTACACAACGGGCGCGGTCTTGACGCAAGGGTTTGCTTTCGGAGTCAGGAAGGAGAATGGCAGCGGCCACTTTATAATGCACACAGTGCGACCTGGTTCCAAAGTAAGCGGCAGAGCGCTTGTCTTTTGGGTACTGGAAAACTGATATACTTAATTATTACAACCTACATATATAATTTTCTATTGTAAATAAAAACCAGGCCACGTCAAAAAACACCACAGATATCGACTTTTTTAGGAAGAGATTTTATTTATTAGTTCTGATTATAGGCACAAGAAAAAAAATAACAAGTAGCTTCAGTATTAATAAATAGGTGTATCCATCGCTTCCAAATGAAGTTTTGTATAAGTACAACCACGAATTAACTAAGAAACTATTCATAGACGATGATACTTATTATTATAAATTCTTAGTATATTACTTGGTACATTCATTTTACTATTTTTAAGTTTATATCAATATTATGAAAGAAATATTTAAAAATTATGACACGTTGCAGCGTAAGCTCGTAAACATGTCACATACGTATCAATTATTCATTCTATAACATATTTTTACGATTATTGGATGCATCAAGTGACGTTTTAAATGCATAACGTGGTAAAACAATCACAATTTCTTGCCTATCTCTATATAGACATATTTTAAAGGGAAACCGAATTATCAGAATCACTTGCTATGCGACTAAAATCCCGAATGTCACCATAAGTTAAGGCTTCGGTCATTTCCCCTAAGGGAAACAAAGGAAGAAAAGAAAGAAATATTTTATTTTAGAACAGCCTACATAAAACAGCCTACAATACAAAAATATAATAAATCTAGATGCCAAAATACAAATTAAGGTATGATTCCGAACTACGCTGCACGCAGCAATGCTGCCGCGACACTACCGGTCCCCAGACAATCTCTATAAGCTTATATGAGAGTACATTCCGAGCTAGGCAGCAATGACGCAGCAGCAATGCAGCGGCAGCAATGTAGCGGCAGCACTGCTGCGCGATAGAGTTTGTATGGGGACCGGTAGTGCCGCGGCAGCAGTGTCGCGGCAGCACTGCTGCGTGCAGCGTAGTTCGGAATCATACCTCTAAGGTAAAGTAAATTATTAGAAAAAGATATGCAGTGTGTATGTATGTTAGACGTAGTAGGGGTGTTCAGTGGTCAAGGGAGCCCAATTTTCTTTTTAATATATATTTGCTTTTGCAAATGCTTTTGATGCCAAACCGTATTTATGATTTCCTACGTGAAAACTAGAGGTTCTCTTTTCATATACCTCTGATGGTCAACAAAGTGAGGGTCCTCCCTCTCAAGGAGGGTAAAACATTGACAAAAATAGGTCACGTAGCGTGCATACATAACAAGGTAACAACCTTATGTGGGGAGACGTAGGATCGGCTTTATGTGGACTTCAGGCGAAGGGTGAGTACTACTAAGCTTTCTTTTCAGTGAGTAATTAAATAACAAGTTGACTCTTCTAATTTATTTATTGACGTGTTCTTGTTAATCGTTATGGACGTTGTGTGCGAAAGAACGGACACGTCAGTGTGCGACGAAAGGACGAACGTGACTCTTGGTTGAAGCCGCCCGAACTGTGGTCCGGGTCGGCTCGGCATCCATACTCTCCCGCGCATCTCCTGCGTGCAGGCGTTCGCGGTAATGCCGCCACAAAGTATCGTAGGGGCGAAGTTACTTCCACTTTGTGTACTTAAATTGTTTCCGGTTGTAGGCGGGTATTACTATTATATTCAGGATTAATTAAGTCCTATTCCAGAATATAATCTATCTCTGTGCTAAATTTCATCTAAATCTGTTTTACCTTCCGCCGTATTATAATAACAAATATATAAAATACATACAAACTTTCACATTTAATTTTTTTCATCACAATTTTTTTTTTTGCTGAATGAAAACAGACAGGCTAACGGCCTACTTACAGTAAGCAGTCGCCTATGGATGTTTGCAATGCTAGGGGCACCGCGAAAATGCTACTGTCCGCATAGGGGTATAGTACAGTAACCTGGGTCACTAATGCCGGAACACAAAACCAGGTTATTATGTCGGTATATTTATAGAGTTGGAATGTTTATCATCCAGACGAGCTTAGGGCCATACCACCAAGCTAGGATTGTTTTGTCGCCTTTTACGACAGGCCGACCGCGATCGCAATGGTCGGTGTTCGGTCAGTGTAGAGAAATGGATAAAAAATTTCAATAAAATAGTATTAAATAGTTTTAGAAATAATAACATACGATTAGTACATAATATACCAATCTATATCGCCTTCGATCACAAAGTATATCGCAGCATAAAATTGATTATCACAGAAAATAACATGTGCAAATCACACAAATAAAGAACGTATTGCGTCCTGCTTGTCTTATATGTTGGCCTGTGAAATTTACCCGACAGACACGACCCTAGGCCACCCAGCTGTGTTGGCGAAATCTTATTAAATCTGCATTTATAACAGTAGAATAAACTAAGCTAAAAAATTTTAGAATTGCCATAATTGTAGAATGCTTTCCTTACCTATAAATATGCATCTTATTTAAAGGACTGTAAAATAAAATGTTATAGAGTCCACAACCATGAAACGTGAAAACTTAATTTTCACATTTTCGAGTATTCAACAGAAATATTTCTTGAAAATATTTGTTGTGCTTCTTAAAGTACTTACTAATCAATCAAAAAGTTAAAGCGATTCTTTCAAAGGTTTTTATTTAAAAGTTTTCATTGATAGAAGTAATCAAAAGTTTATTTGGTTCTGATTGAATCCAAGCAATATTCGATGTTTTTGTTTGTTGATTTATTTAGTATAAAGAAATATTAGGTCTACCGAAAGCAAATTCATGCGGCACCCACCTATAATATTTCCACAACAATCCTATCTTCCGAATTTGTTCCGGAATGGTGTGCTGAGCTGAATTAAGCCTTTCTGCGATCTCCAATGTTGTCAGAAAAGGATCTTGCTCCAACATGGCCTTAATAACATCGTCGTCGATCAAAGATGGTCGCCCAGAACGTGGCTTATCAGAAAGGTCGAAATCACCTGTTTCAAATTTTTCATTCCATATTCTGTAGCATTTCTTCCTTGTTGAAATTCGTACAAAATACCATTGTATTTTGTATGCCATTGCATAGATGAATTTTATCAGTAACCATGGTTACATTATAGTTTCACACTTCACTTTTGTGAATTAACTTTATTATAAGTCAATTTGCTACGTCAGTACGTACACATTAAGCGATAAAACTATAGAATCGAGCATGCACCAAATAAACTTGTGCTTCCGTATCGAAACTTGTTGTAATAGAAACGGAGAGAACTTTCCGGTAGACCAATTATATACGCGCACAACGTTCCACGCTTCCAGCTGGATTCGAATGGTGACTGGTGAGTCACACAGCAATGATCTCGATGTGCAGGTTTTCTTACGATGCTTTCTTTTCGTCAATACATAGCTGTTATGTTATACTTACCCTTTTAGTGCTTAGCTAATTTTCACATATTTTGCATAAATTGCGAAAGGATTTTTGAGAAAAGTATCTTATTAAATATTTTCCTGAAATGTAGATAGATTCTCGTAATTCTTTCTGTTATATGTAAGGTACTTATTTTAAATGGTTATTTATAAATGTTATTATCTTAATATAAACGTTATAATGCGCGCGCTACGAAACGTCCGAGAGTCGATTTATCGACGGTTCTCGCTCTAAGGGTTAAGAAAAACCTATCATTGGCCTTGCTATTTGTACATACTATAGCATAATGTAATTTATGTCACTTTGTTGGTATTTTTTGAAATAAAAAAAATATATATTTATTTAGAAAGATACCATGAGGTGCAAACTATCATAGCCATCGAACACGTGACCTCTCGATTTGGTTTCGAGAGCAATACTACTTGGCTACCTTCGCACCTATCTATATAATAGTTAATTAATTAAGTCTAACGGTAGGAGAGATATCACTAGCCGAGAACGTCGCCGAGCAATGACCAAAAGTCGATCCTGCGACCCCCCACAAAGGCTATATGTAGATGGCGACCGGGGTTTTTAGTGCGTATACTATCCTTTATAGCCAGTTGCAGTAGCAGGATAGAGAACCTCACTTACCCACGTCTAGGCTTGCAACGATATATCGGAAAACCGATAAATATCGCCATTTAAAAAAAATTGCATCCCTAAACATAATCTTTAAACGTTTGATATAACTAAAATTATGCTGGATTTCTATAAGCTTTTAAAAAATGACGAAACATTGAGAATTATTGATATATCGGCTCACAATACCGATATATCGACATACTAAGCCGATAAATCAATACCGACCTAGTACGATATATCGTTATTTGTACAAATTTTACCACTCTACCCACGTCGGCTTTCCCTGGAGCTCTGATGCTACACTGTTATGGTGCAGTTTTCTCCGGGCAAATAAAGAGATATCAGTGTCGACATATAATACGACCTTTTATACGGTTGTGAAGCGTGGCCGGTGTTAGGGCGACACAAGCAAGAACTGCGTGTCACGGAGATGAATATGCTGCGGTGGATGTGTGGAGTGACGCGGAAGGACCGCGTTAGGAACTCCCGCATTCGTGGCAGTCTTCATGTCCGTGACATTGCGGATAAATTGCGGGAGTGTCGGCTCCGTTGGTACGGCCACGTTTTTACGACAACCGGATGGATGATTACGTGGGAAACAAATGTCTGGCCATGCCGCCTCCGCCGGGCCCCGGCAGAAGGGGTAGACCCAAAAAGTGCTGGCTTGACCTCTTAATGCGTGCCAATGGGCTCACTACCAGGGATGCTGAAGACCACGCGAATTGGAGTAGAAAAAGTCGGAAAGCGGACCCCGGGCACCGAAACGGAAGTTTGGGTTGCAACCGGGATACTACGCTGAAATGATGATGATGAGTGTCGACCTATAATGCCTTCAGAATTAATCTTTTGGCCAATGGCGACCCCGGATCTTCAATTTTTTTAGGCGGGACAAAAAATGAATAATGCCGCCCCCGCCTACTTATATTTATTTATTTAATTGATCGACATTTGGACATAGACCTTCCAGAAATAATGCATCCATCGCTGTTCTTTCTGTCATCATCATCATCATCTAAGCGTAGTATCCCGGTTGCAACCTAAACTTTCGTTTCGGTGCCCGGGGTCCGCTTTCCGACTTTTTCTACTCCACTTCGCACGGTCTTCAGCATCCCTGGTATTGAGCCCATTGGCACGCATATCACCCCTTACGACGTCAAGCCAGCACTTTTTGGGTCTACCCCTCCTGCCGGGGCCCGGCGGAGGCGGCAAGGCCAGACATTTGTTTCCCACGTAATCATCCGGTTGCCGTAAAACGTGGCCGTACCAACGGAGCCGACACTCCTACAGTTTATCCGCAATGTCACGGACATGAAGACTGCCGCGAATGCGGGAGTTCCTAACGCGGTCCTTCCGCGTCACTCCACACATCCACCGCAGCATATTCATCTCCGTGACACGCAGTTCTTGCCTGTGTCGCTCTAGCACCGGCCACGCTTCACATCCGTATAAAAGGACAGGCCTAATGATGGTCTTATAGACCTGTCCCTTCAACTTTACCGGCATCTTGGGGTCACAAATGACACCAGTTACCTCACGCCATTTGGCCCACTCGGCAGCAATGCGTGCCTTGACGTCACAATCGATGTCACCAGACGCATGAAACACAGATCCCAGGTATTTCACTTGGTCCGTGCGCTCGACCGTGTCGCCGCCTATGCGTACGGGTGTGGGATCTGTGGAGTTACAGGCCAAGTACTCGGTCTTCGCCACATTGAGCTTCAGAACACCGTTCTCAAGCGACTCCTTCCACGCCTTCACACGTCGCACCAGCCTACCCCTGTCCGAGTCTGCCAGCGCGATATCATCAGCATACATAAGCAGCCACGGGGGCTGTTCATGTGAGTTTCTGATGCTGTCTGACAATACGTCTAATACCACGCTAAACAGAAACGGACTAAGGACGGATCCTTGGTGCACCCCGACGGTGATGGCGAAAGGTTTTGTGTCGCCAACAGCGGTCCGAACTACAGAATCGGAGTCACGATAAATGTCTTGGATGATGTCAATATAGGCCTCTGGAATCCTTTTAGATCGCAATGCCCACCAGATTATCGCTGTTCTTTCTGTGTTAAGCCTATTTATTTACAGATATACAGGGTGACTTTGAAAAACCCGTCCAAATTTTTTTTACGCACTAAACATCATATAAGGAACCCATTTTTGCAAAAAAAAATTGTAAGTCAAATTTTCACCATAAAATATTTCATATATGATCATTAATTCAATCGTACAGAATAGTGCTATGGTGCAACCTTCGTACGTTAACCTGTTATTACCTGTCTCTGTCTCTCCCGCGTAAATGAGTAGTGCATATTGGCTCGCCCGGTGCAATGCCGCCGTCCTCGGCCTTTTACTAGGTCAGATGGAGAGGTCATTGACACTCTAGCGTCGTATTATGTAAATTGCGAGTTCTTTGAATGACTTTGTGATGCTGATTACTCAACATTTTTGTACTATGTGATACAAAACTAAAATACATGTTTCTCATAATTTTTACTAAAGATTCTTCTGTGTGAATTTGGACGGGTTTGTCAAAGTCACCCTGTATATAGACATGAACGTGTAGGATATATAATTATTTTATACACCGCACAGAATAGGATTTAAAGTAAAAGTATGTATAATAAAAATAAAAATCAAATATATAATTACATTTGCGAATTGAAATTACAATTTTACTCTTCGAGTTTTATGTTCAGCAAATAAATTTATGGCCTTGTCATAATTTAACTAGTGTGAAATTCGATTTTCTATCGCTAAGACTGCAAGACTTGATAAGCGTTCCTGGCTCATAGAAGATCACAAATAATTTTTAATTAATTTTAGTTTGCTAAAACTTCGCTCACAGCTTGCGGATGTAGTAGGAAGCGTAAATTCGCAGGGCAATACAAATATTAAGAAAAGCATCCTGCAAATCAAGCGCTCATAGATCTATTGCAAGAGATAGAAACCGTTTTACATAATAAAAGCGGAACTTGCTCCTTAAAAACGTAGAGTTCCTGGCAGAATTTGAATTCTAGCGAGATTTGCGGTACTCGTCACCCCTAGCCGCAACACTCCGCCATTGCCAGTCGCCATTTCGCCGCGCGCGGTGATCGTAATTTGTAAAAATGTCTAAAATTCATGTAAATGTTTCCTCGCGGTATTTTAAATAAACTATTTTAAAATGTATAATCCGTAGTGTAAGTTATGCAAACCCGGGACCATACACCACAGCTCGTATTTTTGAGCCAGATCTGCTCCATACTTCTTCAATTGACATTTTCAAAATATTACCATTAAGTTAAGCAAAATTCAAATTCAGCATGGTAGCACACCTCTTTTTAATTTCTGATATGATTTGACCAAATACCATCATTATTTCTTTAGAAAATAGTTGAACAGGTTGGATTGTTTGTAATTCGTTTTTACCATCTATGGTTTTCACCATGTTTTCACACATCTCATCGAAATGTATTTTTACGTTTCGGAATCGTTTGTTTTGTAAAATAGACACCACTTTTTTCAGCAACTTCTCCAGCCTCTTATATCCAATATTCCATTGGATTTTGTCTCATTTTTTGCAGTTTTGAGCAAACCATCCATTAGTGCGACGGAATGAGCAAGGATAATATCTTCTTTCTGAATTTCTATATTCACTCTATTGATTTCGCGGAGAATATTCGCCCAAATAGTTAAATTAAGAATAAATTTAAAATTCTTTATAGCAGTTCAGAAATGACCTGCCTCGTACTTAGCTTCTGGATCTGGAGCATGAGAAGTCAATAGGTTTCTGGTATGATGAGGCAGAATGAACATCTACAAGATTTAAGGATTGAGCCAAGCACGGTACGAACTCGGCCAGATCATTCCTTTCTGCAATCCTGGCTTGTACTCCTTTATGGATACCGGCTACATCTGACCCATTATCATAAGATTAGCCACGACATTGTCCAATATCTAAATCATCAACTGCCAATTTTTCTAAAATCTGTTGACAATGGCCTCTCAATGTTCTTTTTAAAACTATGGATATATCATCATCATCATCTTTGCGTTGTATCCCGGTTGCAGCCCAAACTGTCGCTTCGGCGTCCGGGGTCCGCTAAAACTATGGATATATAGTATGGATTAATTCAATTTTGAATGGGGTCTGCCCAATGCCGAAAAAACCTTCGGCTCAGCCAGTTCGTGATGGGACCCTTAGATCTCACTTTAGTTAAAAAACTCGCAATAATAAAACATATTTTAGAACATACGCTCCCTGTGGGGCAAAATAAGGGAAGAGGACAAATTTAAGGTGAGGTAAATAATAATAACATTATACTATAACTATTATTTATTTGTCATCTTATTGCTACAATACTATGACAACGCGGTGATAATACAGGGTCAAACAACTTAACTAAATATACATTAACAAATCCATTTTCATATAAAAACAACAATCTATCCAATAAAATCACACTCTCAACAACTTGTGCTAAGCACAATTTTATTAAATAAAATATCACGAGTCTCTTGCGCTCCTCCGCCATCTTTAATTTTATATCCGTTAAGTAATTGGGGGATATCCTCTCAAACAAATTCAAATGTAGAATATCGTCCGCCATCTTTAAGTATTGTTCAAATGTCTCACATTTAGAAATCTTTTTCAATTTGCCTTCCATTACTTTAAAATCTGGTATATGTTCTTTGATAATAACCTAGAATAATAAAAATTAAATAATTTCTGCTGGAGTCAAAATTTCAGCATATTTATGTATAATGTAAGGGGCAACTATGCTCTCACAGAAAATCGGAATGAAATATATTACAATAAAACCACGTCGTGCTAGTATTGTATGGGGTTTCATCAAGATCTGCGGAACTCAAGGTAACCTTAGCAAGCTGGATCACTCTGTCAAATATTGGAAGAGACTCTAATGAGAGGTTTCCCTTCAGGGATGTAGACGCTAATAAGATAAACTGACCTAATAAAAAAAAACAAACAGAAAACTTTTTTACCTGCAAAAAAGCTCTATACACCAAACTTTCAGAGGGCAATTGACGCTGGTTGACAACTCGATCTATTGACTGTGCTGCTAGCATTCGTGCATTTCGTCCCAGATTGTAACCTAAAAGTTAATTAGCATGTGAGACTTAAATTTCTAATGTAATCTATTTTCTATATATATAATTTCACGAAGTATATTTTCAAAAATAATAAGTACCTACACGGGCAATATTATAAATAAAAAAAATCATTATTCGGTCGGTTCGGTTATCGAACAGATATTTCTACTTACGACGGTATATATTTTATATTTCTATCGACGAAGTATGAGACACAGGGCTTAGAAGTCCTTGAATTCATATTTAGATGATACGAGTCTATGGCACGACACCCCCATGATCATCACTAGATTATGGTAGCAATGAATATCAAAATTTAGACCCTAAATCTAATTTCCCACACGAGAGAAACTCGTTAATTCGATTTAGTATAGTATTAATTAATAATGTACCAAAATATATGATATTAATCACACTATCTATAGAATTTTTGTCATTTTAACGTATTACGTCCAGCCATTATGAATTTGCAACCAATTGGTAAAAGTGTATAAATTTTATCGTAGCATTGAGATATGTAGAAGTCAAAACAATTAGCGTCAGCTAATTGTTTGTAAGCATACACCTGCCTGATGAAAATTTGATATTAACTAATTGCAAAAGTACCTCTTAAATATTCTGACATGGGAAACCCCTGTTCAGTACCACCATTACCATAATTCCTTTGAAAGACGTCAAACATGTTAGCATCGACTTGTTCGGTAAGGAGGTGGTAACAGCAGGGCACATTGAAAACTCCTGCAGTCCAACATTGGTTTGTGAAAATGCGTAGAGAATCCGGACCTAAGTTACCGCAAGTATGCAGACCTGTAATATATTTTATTTTGATAAACAAGTGTTGGCCACCAAGATTTCTGGGCCTGGATTGTTAAGTCACAGATGGTTGACAGAGGTCTTAGCATTTTCTTTTAAATTGTATAATAAATTGTGTCATTTGAGTTATTTATTTACTGAGCACACATTTAAACTTTCTTTCTACTTCAAACAATGAATTTTTTATTGATAGATCCAATTGGTAAACCAAAAATGTCAAAATGTGAATACACTGCACCAGAGCCCTGTACATTATTCATTAAAAGATAGTAAATCATATGAAAATGGAAGATAAGAAATATAGTTGTGGATTGCGTAAAGTGCCTTGTGTTACTCCAGTATCTAAAGGTCATATAGATAAGGCAATTTAGGTAAATCGTTTCAAACATAATTATATTCTTCTTCTTTCAGCTATATGGTAAAAAATGTTTCAGGTTAAAAGCAAAGATTAATTTAAGTGACTATCATCATCGGAATCTTTTGACACAAGCATTAAAATTATTAAAAGTTTCCCGCGAACTATATATTCTTAATATAAAAATATTATTATTATCTTCTGATCCATCAATCTCCGAAAAATAACTCAAATAATTTTTATTTTTACGATAGCCGAATAATAATTGGCAAAATACTTACCAGTCAGTAGAACTTTTACGTCGTCATTACAATATTCAGGATACATTTCCTTTACAAGCGCCGCTAGATCAGTCTCCTTTGTGATAAATGCTTTTGCAAATCTATGCAGATTTTTATTAATGCCTTCGCATATTCTTTCCTCATTGCCACCTTTGATTCTCTTTGCTATTGCATGCCATTGTTTCTATAAATTAAATGTAATGTCATTATTGTGATCGATTATTGTATACTTAGTCCATATAATATTGACATTAAAATTTCAAATCGATGTGTATATATCACACTCAAAACAAATAGTTTGTTGTAGCCCGGATGTGCATGTCAACTGTATGTTAACACAACAACACAGTTTTTGAAGTGAAAACTTCTTTAGTCGCGTTGAGCACTTTTTGGTAAGGGAATATCTTATGGGTTTGCGTCACCGACATGCTAACGTTAATTGTATATCTATTATTATATATCTATAGCACATAGTGCTCTGATACCAGACTGACGCATGCGTAGTGGCCTGTGTACACGAATACATATATATGTATACGTATACACGTATAACACATCGTACATATCTGACCATGTGCTGTGTGCATTAGACGCTTTTTGGATGGGTGAAATCTTGTGAGTTCGCGTCATGCGTAATATACTGCATATCTGTAGCTATACAGGTGACGTATTGTGCAAAATTAGTGCTGTGTATATATTTACAAGTAAAATTGGGTATTTGAACAAAAAATTTTTTTGTAATAAATGAAAAGATCATATATAAGTTTTATAACAAAACTATTTTTATTTTATTTTTGTTCGCAATAATTCCAAAGTTATTTCAAAATAAAAATTAATTTTTGAATCCAGTACCGAAGACACGCCGACAACTCCCGAACAAATTCGAGCGCGTGTGACGTCATAATGTTAGTTTTCACTCATTGCAGTTGATAGAAAAATAAGAGTGCCCAACATATTCATACTATGAAAATATTATATAATATTTGTTAAAAAAAATTCAAACTGTTAACTAATGATTTAAAGATGGGGATAATTATATTTAATTAAAAAGTACTCAAACGATTGCGAACATTGCGAAGTTTGAAAAACAATAATGCAACACGGGCTTGCCCTTTAAAAATAATTAATCACTAAATCGATTAATCTTAACCTTTATCGATCAATTAGGTATCGTGTGTCATCTTATTATTTTTAGTACTATTGATCATTTCATTCAACTAATTAACGAACATGATTTCTTATTGTTCATCTTAGTTTTCAACAAAAAATGTATGTAAAAATTGCGTAAAATGAATATTGCGTAACGCTCGGTATTAATATTGTATACGCTTCAGTAAACACAATAAACTTATTATACCTATAGCTTATATTGCAATCGAATCTAATCTAAGGGTCACTCAGAAAAGCAGGTATTATTGAAATATATTTGACGATTAAAGGTCCGTTTATATCTACAGACATTGAGCGTGTCAGACACGTGCCGTGGCAGACAAAATAATATTATTTTATACGGTGTCTATTAACGTATTTATTTCTATCGTTACACGACCGCGCAGACACCAACAGACACGGGCCGTGCGCGGCCAGTATTCGCGGCAAGAATATTTTGTCTGTACGGTTCAAGTCTGTACGTGTCTGTGGCTACCTGCCGGGCAGCATCGGAACCGTGCAGACGTCTTTTTTAGACTCCTTCTAATTGTCTTTTCTTGAGCATAGGATGTACGGTCATGGGTTTTGCTCTTTTTTTTGTTTTACTCTGCTCTTCCTCTTCTAGCAACAACGCAATTATGAATAAATCTTCCACAGAGAAGTGTCTGAACATTGTGAGAGCTGTTCATAAACTGCTTGTTATAGCGGCCCCGACGCTGACAACGGAGCCAGTCAGTGTCTGCCCCGGCACGTGTCTGGCACGCTCAGATGTAAATAAACGGTGTCTGTCCCGGACCTTAAGCGGTGTGTCCTCCAAAAAGATGAATGAGGGACACTGGCACAGACACTGGTCACAACGCTTATAGGTTATCGAAAGACATAAATATAAAAATAATTATGGCAAAATAAATGATACATTTAATTATCCAGTTTAGAATCTAAACCACGATGGTATTATATAATAATCGATCCGAGGGGGACTTAAATAAAAACTGTCATAACACCCGTATTAATATCAATTACTATAAGATAGCCTCATCGCAACAGATCGTATGACATCGAATGAGTCAGATATCAATTTTATTAAACTATCTTGAGTCAATTTTATATCATTTCTAAAGATTTAAATCAGTTTTTTAAAATAACCTAACAGTTGCTATCTGATATACAAATCGTAATCGTTGACTATCACCGATTTAAACAGTGAAATAATAATCTTACAATCGATTACAATGATAGGTTAATCAACTTAATTATTTACGAATTGGCAACACTACAAAAAAAAATACAGTTGACAGTTCATTGTTATTGTTTTTCAAACTTCGCGATGTTCGCAATCGTTTGAGTACTATTTATTTAAATATAATTATTCCCATCTTTAAATCGTTAGTTAACAGTTTGAAATGTTTTTAACAAATATATCATTTTTCCATACTATGAATATGTTGGGCACTCTTGGGTTCTAATTTACTATGGCGACCTGGCATTCCCATAAAAGTTAAAAATGTTAACTTAAAAAGTTATCGTTCTTGTTTTGTACAATTATGTACAAATACTACAAAAAAAAACTCCTGACAAAATGTTTTTAAATGTTCCAAGGTGACAAATGTCGAAATAAATGGTTTCGGGCAGTGCACCGTGATAATCCCAAAACAAAATCAAATTTTTTTTGTTGTGAAGATCATTTCGATGTAAGTATTTCTTAATACCATTGTTATTAATTATTATTTATCTAAATATACAAATAAATTTTCAATGTTATTGTCTAATCACGTATATTAAATAGCCTCTATCTCTGTGCTGTTATTGAATAGCTATAACATTACGACGTCACAACTATGGTGACCAATCATGGCGCGTTTATAGTCACGTGATTTTTATTTAAATTTCATCAATTTTTAATTGTTTATAATTAATTGAAAAACAACTTTTTTAAGTTTTTTGCATTAAATATCAATATTATTAATAATAAAGTTTTAAAATACATATAAAAAATCAATAATATTTTTTTTTCAAATACTCAATTGCATGGATTATGTAATGATGTTGATAATTTTAATTTAAACATTATGAAATTTCTAATTTTAATACTAAAATTCTAAGTTATAAGTTTTCACTTCTATCTACAGTCCCTATGACTGCCAATTTTTTATTTTAACAGAATTTCCTAGAATCATTAATAGAAGAAAAAAAGTGTTGTTATATTTTATTCTATAGTAAAATAATACCTGAATAATTTTGATCCTTTCCATAGCAGAATCAAGGGTTTTTTCATCGCAGTCTACAGTTAAACTGGGTATATTGTAACCCAGACATAAAGCTACTGGTAGATAGCCTCTGCCACCCCCTGCCTCCACACAACATGTTGATTTTGTTGCCTTATGCAGCGATGCAACAAGATTTGACATTGTTTGGACCTAAAAACAAAGAACATATAGGGTATCTAAATTTCTCAAACATTAAAACTGGTGTCCGACCGATACTGGTTTTCCGGCGAAACCGAATATTCGGCCGTGGGTTCAGTTACGGCCGAAACCGAAACTCACGTGGTCAAGTATAAAATTCCTTAAAATACTGAAATTTGGTGCATTTTACCCATTATTATTTAAAATTACGACATGAAATGGAAACACAGTATATTAATTTTGTTGTAATCATTTATTTAATATAATATAAAAAAAATGTTAATAATATTTTTATTATTTTTTCAAATTAAGTTCTCATAGCAAAATGTTTATTAGTTATCAATAATCAAATCACTAATTGTTACTGTTTCATTAAATATTAAGTATTGGTATTTTGAAATCTTATTAATTAATACTTTGGTTTGTATTTGTACTTAGAAGAATCATCAATCTCTTTTAGGTACTTATACCTCTTATATAAAAATAATAATTACTAAAATTATTATTACACTCTTAGTTCCAGTCTCAACAAAGATAATCAAATCGCACATTTAGAATTAACAAAGATACCTAGATCACAATTAGTAGGACAGTCATACTTACATTTATTCAGTGTAGTAAATGTAAGTAACTCACTACTAAACTACAGTAAACATTTAGATTGAAAACAGTTATAAAATCAAATAAAAAAAAACTTCTAAATATCTTATATTTAGGGTTACTTTTTTGGTTTTTCGTGTTATTAATATTCATAATTAAAGTCTTATATTGTACGTCAAGAAAAGCAGTTTGTCTACATTTCCACCACGTAAATTATTGTGACGATCCGAGTATATTTGGCCAGCAGCACTGAACAGCTGTTCACTCGGGATACTGGTAGGTGGAGCTGAAAGGTATTTTAAAACTGCACTTCTCAATATAGGATATTGACTGCTGTTCCAATAACTGTATATGTCAGCATTGCGTTGTAATAATGGCTCCGACAGGTAAGACTGAGTCTTGCGTTGGGCGATAACGCACTGATTAAGTTGTGTTGCTACTTCCGAAATCAGTTTCGGTTTCGGCCGAAACTTTTGCCGAAACCGAAACCGAACTTTCGGTCGGATAGTAATTAAAACAATACAAATAAAGTAATTGCTTTTTTCATCAGGTACAATGTTAATCCTGTAACCTTCAAATATCAAGCCCAACATCTTGAGACCACAACACTTGAATATATATAAAAAATAGATATATCCAAACTACATAAGCTATGCTAGTTATAGGTGACATCACACAATAATACATTTTTGAGGCCATTTTCCCAAAACATCTCTACCAGAATAAATACTGAAAACACTCCACATAACAAAATGTATGGACCCTTCTTTCTATCCCTTTTTCATTAGTTCCTTTTGTTCTGTTTACAGAGTTTTTAAGCTGGAAATACTTTTAGGTGTTACAAAACTCCATAGATAATGTCTGTTTAATTAACTGTATCAATACAAAAAAAATAGTGTTTATTATTCATCACGACCTATGTTATATTTAAAAAAAATGTTTTATACAAACTGCATCATTCCAAAGAAAATGATTCAATTATAATTCTTACAAGAAGAATAACAATTGAATTTAGCTTTAGCATTAGTGTACAAGTAGATTGTTCTTGATTCCAATCATATAAAGACCATACATATTTTCTAAAAGATAAAAACAATACTTGAATATACTTTACATACCTCATAGCTTTTCTTGCTTGTCATAAACTCTTTAACTTTTATCTCCGGCAACACTTCCCCATGCCAAGATTCAATCCATTTTTGGAGCATTGCAGGCGACAAGCAGTAATCACTATTGACTGACACACAATGATTTTTGGATTTTGTGATCCATCTGGACAATTCAGATTCATCTAGAAAGCAAAATAATTGTCCTAGGATTTTCTATATATAGCATAAGCATGACATGGCAGGGGGCCTCGAAAAAAATATAGGCACATCTATTTCAGCTTCTTCTTGTATAATTTTGGTCAAGAAAAAGATGTCACCCAGAAGCATTAAGAAAATAATTTGTTTAAATTGTCTAATGCCTGTACTTGGCAGGGAACTCCTGGTCTCCAACACAAAAACTGGAATTAACCACTTTAATGATGTCAGAATCCTGACATAAGTGTCAAAATTCTGTCAGAAACACTAATCTTCTGCTTTTGCAGGATCTCTTTTATATAATGTGCAATGTCAATATTTTCACATACCTCTATCCCCAGATGCAAACATCCAGAACTTTTCTATGGCTTGTCGAAATTCTAGTTTCTCTAGAGATTCCCTTAATGCATCTGGCAGAAGGGTGTCCCAATGCTTCTCTGTTAGGAATTCCACCATATGACAGTTTGCCAAGGGAAGGAATGGAGATAGGTAGCTTGTTAGTGCATCTAGATGTTTATGAAGTTTTTTGATTGTGATCATAGCAGAACCTGAAAATATTAAGTCATCTTAGATATAGGTTTTAATTTCCAGATAAACTGGGAAGCAATATATCTCTACTCTCAATCGAGTGATCTAAAATTGGATCCATACATTTTATAACTGTTAACACTATGTAGTTGGGCATTTTCCATCTCAAACTCAATGTATCGGCAGGTAGATTGGGTACCATTGACAATAGATAACGCACAACTCCCCACCTGTTTAGAGCCCCTTGCATACAAGTTTCATGCACCTTACCACTTCGCGCAACAGAAGTCTTCCACATTTTACTATAAAAAAAGGTATGACAAGTTTACTTGTTTCCCACTTAAGATGTGTTAACAATGCATATTATTGTGATTTATATTGCTAAGGAACATCATACGGGCTGAGCAGAATAATAAGCAATTACTGTCACCTATTAATATTTGCATAGGGTATTCAAACCATGGTCAAGAACGCCAGAACACAACACAAGGTAATCTTGTGCCATAGCGGAATGTATATGTATATAAACTGAAGGTGGTTGCAAATTTGGCGGATGCAAGACCTCATACACAACTGAAAGTCCATCAAAAACTGCCTTGCAGTGAACATGTTAAACACATTTGTGATTTAAGTTGCAGTTTGTTGATGGAGTTCTTTTCACTATGAAATAATAATTATGTTTTGATATGCATATTAGGACTCCCAGTTGGTGTATACTATTAACCCTTTGCACTTGGGCGAAGCGTAAACAGCACCTAGGTTATTTGAAGTCTTAAATCGAGTGATGCTATTACAGCGATAGCACAATATTAAATATTTGTGCAAGAGAAAAAAGCCTTGAGTGCAAAGGGTTAATCAATGAATAAGGTTCAGATGCAAGATGTGCTAGGCTGGTAGTCTCTTTTAATATGATTCATTCAACTCACCCTCAGAATGAGACACTTGCATCATAAGGATTGTGAGATGGTATTTTCAATAAAGCACAAGTCTTTTTATACTGTGCTCTTATATTCTCAGCCATGCTCAATAGGTCATGTTCTTCGGAATTAGTACGTGGAAATGCATCTATTAGTTCTTTTAACTTGATCAACTGGTTAATTAATTTATCTTGATATTTAGTTTCTTGAGTCTCATTTAAGTTAATATGGTAGGTCGCTATTCCAAGGTAGTAACCTACAACATATTTGGAATAATAATAAGACAAGATGACAAAATAAAGATTTTTTATAAAACACTAAACATATCGCTTTCATTTTAGGGCAAGCGGTATAGTTTAAAGTGTTATTCACCTCTGCATGTCTATTTGCACGATAGTTTCTTTTATCAACAATAGGGGAACGAGAAAACAGACTTAGATATGTACAAGGGTGTGCTTATACATTTACAACATTTTCAAATTCATTTTATTTATGTCATGTGCATTGTTTAGAATTGGTTAATGATATCTAGATTCATCATCTTCACAATTCTTTGGTTGCATCCTAAATCTAGTTGATAGGTAATTTTGGTTTATATTAGTGTAATTGCTGTCTGAACCCTCCACTCAGAAGAATCAATGCTGTGAACTTCATCTAGATTATCAATTAATGATGTCAGTTCAGTTCTTAAGATAATGGCTCCAATGCCTCTAGCATGGATTAATTAATGATGTCAACATCAAATCAAGTAAGACATATGGGGCCGCAAGGCTTAAATAGTATCTGATTAATCGTTATTATCTAGTATCAGGTATATCTTACCGAGTTCTCGGCCTAGTTCTGCACCTTTATGATATCCCAAATGGTAACCTTCTGGATTTCCTGTCTCACTGCCAGCTTTGAATCCTTCTTTGTAACTTTCTTGATATGCTTTTTCTTCTGTGAGGAATATATCTTCGAGCACGTCATTGAAATCGGGTCCCGCAGCCATTAGCAGATCTTTATGGAATTAATAGCTTATAAGTTATTTGATATTTATTTGAAAACTACAATACAAACATAGTGTATATCTTTAACATCAGTAATTTATAGGTTAGTCAAATTCAATTGCATCTTCCAAAAAAATTATTTCATCAATTATTCCTTTACGATTAGGTCATATTTGCTCACCAGTATTTTTAGCTAAAATTAGAGTACGCGATCATTCTCTAACATTTTTGCATTGCCTTCAATTAAGTGTTTAGAAAATAGAAAAATAATTTATAGGCTATAAAAATTGTTTACATAAATACAAAAAAAAAACTTGTTTATTTACCCTGTTAATGTCAACCTGACATTGACAAAATCAGTGCCTAAAGCATTGGACTCATTGGCAGCGTTGCCAGATGGGGGGGATTACCTGCAAATGCGGGGATTTTTTCGACGTTGGGTGGGAAATTCGGGGGGAAAGATTCTTTGGGGGGACCTACGGGGGGAAAAATTAAATTGGGAGAAATTTTGGAGATTTTTTAAGTGCCAATAATTCATCCATAGACACAATTACCATCACTACAATTATTATATAATACGATATATTTTTATCTTATAATTAATTATATGTTTATTTATACATAAACTTCAATTCAATCGTTCATTAATAATTCAATTCATTCGTTCGTTTGTTAATATGCCATCTCTGTCTTTTTACTCATGTTGCCGATGCGATAGCAAGAGCCGAGAGTGCCTATGAGTTTCGTTATTTCGTTCGTGTTGGGTTTGTAATGGCTTGTTACTGTTTCTTGTTGTTGGTTGATTTTGATGTCATGTCGTTGTCGTGTTGTTCATTTAATTTTCCAAGTTTTCTTCTTACGAATTGTTTAAAACGCAAGCAAAATGTCGAAATCTAACAAGTCATATGTCAGAACATACCGGAAAGAATGGAAAGACGAAGCGGTATTTTCAGGTTAGTAAACAATGTTTTAATTATCGTAGGTATTAGTATCGTATTTTACCATAAGTAGGTACATATGTTCTTCGAAAGGCGGCTGGCAGGAAGTGGATGAAAGAGACGAAAATCGGGCTCAGTGGCATGCTTTGGCAGAGGCCTATGTCCAGCATTGGACTTCAATAGGCTGATGATGATGTTATTGATGATGAGGTATGTTCTGTTGAGTACCAGGTTATTATTATAGAAACTTTACACGGATGAAACATAAGTAATCATTAATATCATAATTATTGGACTTCAGAATATTTCAAAAAATAATAGTGTCCCTGTTTAGACATACTACGATTATTTATATATACTTACTCAGTACAATAACATTTTATTTTTATGAAACAGATCGTCCTGTTCATGATGATGTCCATCATATGTATAAAAAATAAAGATATATATACCATGTCCTATCAAAAAGTTACGTTAATAAAGATGAAGTTGGTGGAGGCAAATTAAAAACTACGTTTGCATTGCATTATTTTCTTTTGTGGTTTGATTATTGTGTGAATGGGTATTGATGTTGGCCGATGGGTGGTGGTACAATCTAAATTCACTGGAATGCACTAACTAATTGAGTATTGGTGTTAGTTAAATAAGACGAGTAAACTAACTAGGGTTTGGGTGAGCCATATCAGTCGTTTCATTGTCTGTCTGGCTTTCTGCTCTGCCGCCTCCTACAGGAAAAAGTAGCAGAGCAGGTTTAGTGGCTGTTTTGTACATCTGTCACTTGAGCTTATGCGGCATTTTATTTTACATACATACATATAATCACGCCTCTTTCCCGTAGGGGTAGGCAGAGATTATATGTATGTATGTATTTATTTATTTTATATCTGAATTAACTCTAAAAATGAGGTAAACAATAAAGAATTATCTATCTAGCTACTTTTGCTTTATTATTTCTCTTTTTAAAATAAGTAAAAACTGTTCTGGGGGTTTTTTTTTCCAAAAAGCTTATTTTCGGGGGTATTTCGAAAAAAGTTGGGGGAAATTCACATGGCCATCTGGCAACACTGCTCATTGGAGCCACAAATAAAATAAAGATCTCTGTTATTTCTGATGTTCCAGGTTCCAGTATTTTATTTATTTATGTACATATTTAATTTGTTATTAAATTAATTGAGTGAAAACATTAAAAATGAGTCAGGTATATACAATTGATGAAGTAAGCAACCACAAAAGTGAGAAAAGTGTATGGATTATAATACATAACGATGTGTACGACGTTACAGCATTCTTGAACGAGGTATTTCTTTATATTTTCCGAAAAAATAAGAGAAAAGAAACCTTGAAAAAACATAACTGAAAATAATTCATCTAAATCTTCTTGTATACCATAAGATATTATATTTTTCCGCTCTGAATCATCCTAACATTGTTGCTTTGTAAGAGCGGCAATAATTATTTTATCACTTGCTGCACTTGAAAATCTGATATATTGGACAATCAAGTAGTCTTTACATAATAACAAGTAATTAATTGTACAAGTAAATACTTCGTAACTACCAAGGTTGAGGTAAATGAAATAAATAGAAACATTAGATTAGAGCAGAAGAGAGCATGTAAAGGCAAAAGCATGTAATATATTTGTAAAATAAATTATCTTGCACAATATTTACATAATGATATATTAAACTTCATCATCATCATCCCAGCGTCAGTCCCGGTTGCCACCCCAACTTTCGTTTCGGCGCCCGGGGTCCGCTCTCCGACTCTTTCTACTCCAATTCGCACGATCTTCAGCATCCCTGGTAGTGAACCCATTGGCACGCATATCACCCCTTACGACGTCAAGCCAGCATTTTTTGAGTCTACCCCTCCTGCCGGGGCCCGGCGGAGGCGGCATGGCCAGACATTTGTTTCCCACGTAAGCATCCGGTTGCCGTAAAACATGGCCGTACCAGCAGACCCGACACTCCTGCAATTTATCTGCAATGTCACGGACATGAAGACTACCGCGAATGCGGGAGTTCCTAACGCGGTCCTTCTGTGTCACTCCACACATCCACCGCAGCATATTCATTTCCGTGACACGCAGTCCTTGCTTGTGTCGCTTTAATACCGGCCACGCTTCACAGCCGTATAAAAGGACAGGCCTAATGATGGTCTTATAGACCTGTCCCTTCAACTTTACCGGCATCTTGGGGTCACAAATGACCAGACGCATGAAACACAGATCCCAGGTATTAGGTACAGGACCATACGGCACAATGATATATTAAACTTATTACATAATAATTTGAATTATGTGTATAAGGAAAACATAAAGAAACATACATACCATAAACAGATTGTGGTCATATATGAAAAATGGGTTTCAAACCATCCTCAATTAGTTTAATTTTTATTTATAATTGGTTATAATCAGCTTAAACAATAACTGATCATAACATCCCTCTGATGTGCTCGGGCTTTCTCTTAGAGGGAACAGACAGTATAAGCCACTACATTTTTTTATTGCTGTAGGACAGCAGACAGGCTGATGGCCAAGTTGGCCACCATAATAACTGTGTTGTGTTTTGGCATTAGTGACCCAAGTTCATGTACCCTTATGGGACAGCAGTGTGTTTGCGATGCCACTGGTGTTGCAAACATCCATAGGCAACGGTAACTGCTATCTCCTAAGTGGGCCGTCAACCTGAATTCTGTCCCACAGTAGTAAAAAAAATGTTTTCCTTCACCATCCGTACATGTTAATTATAGTATTATAATACACACATTAGATCTTTCTGACCTGCCTAAATGGAAACTTACAATTGGAACATGAGATGTCTAGATAGGTCTCAGATTGTAATAACACTGAGCTACCAACTACTTTAATAATATAAACAGCTTATCTTATAATACATAATTCTTCTGTGCATATGTATGTAACTGAACTCTTCTATCTCTTCTTTAGATATTAAAAAAATTTTAGCTCAAATACAAGCTCGATTCCCTAGTTCAAATTTTAAGGGCTTCTTGAGAACAAAATAAAGCAACTTTCTTGAATGTTTAAAACAAATCAAAGTTCAGAGAAAAAAGTTCTAGCTATTTAAAAACAGTGATTTTATAAAATTTGATTGGATTTAAATAACTATAACTTTACAAAATCAGAGCAATTAAGAAAAAGCTGGGTAGATTCCATTAAAATATACCTTGACAAAAGATACTAGCGGCTGGTCGACTCTCAACTTCAAATACGGTACATATAGTGTTTTATAAATAAGTAAAATTTAACCAAAACAGCTGTTTAACTGGAAGCTAAGCCCGATATAAGTTTAGACCCAATATCTATTTTTTTCATAAAAGTAGAAGTTTTACTGAGAAAAATGCCACTAGGCAGGAAGGAGTCTTTAAGTTATATAGAAGCTGAGATACAAATATTTGAAAATTTGTGAAAAATCAACTACATATTTTAAAAATTAAAAAAATTCTCCAGTGGTCGGATTTTCACGTATCGGGCTCAAATTTTCAGGATTGTCTCCTTTTTAGGTGTTCTTTCGAGGAAAAAACCAGCATCAAAATCGCCAAACCTAGTGTGCACACTTTCATCAAGAATTAATAGATCTGCCCATATATGTATATATACAAATTAAGTTTAATTGTCATTGTATATGATTGGTTTTAGCATCCAGGTGGTGCTGATTCCTTATTAGATGTGGCCGGAATGGATGGGACTCAACCTTTCGAAGATGTGAATCACAGTGAAGATGCGAGGTTTGAATATTTCCAAGATTTATATTTAAAGCAGATGAAATACGTTTACGTGAAACATATTAAAAGTTACATATATGATGAACAAATATCTAGCCATGCCACCTCTGCAGGGCCCTGGCTGGAAGGGAGATCCATTAAGAGCTGGATGGACGTAATAAAGGTTGCACATCCGCAATGCGTGTGCGGCTGCCGACCTTGCCATCGTGAACAGGTATTTCAAAAAGAGACCCGAGCATCTCATCACCTACAAGAGCGGGAGGAATGCTACCCAAATCGACTTCCTACTCACTAGGAGACACCACATCAGCAAAGTAGCCTACTACAAGGTCATACCCAGTGAGAGTCTCACTGCATAACACCGTCTTCTTGTCATGGACCTCTGCGTGAAGCCCAAAGGCAAACGTGTCGATCACCTTCAGCGTCGAATCAGGTGGTGGCTGCTTGATGAAGTCAAGTCCCCGGAGCAGCTCGCCTCTGCCATCGGCGACAAGTGCGCCGGTGGTGAGGGCGAACCGGTTCAAGCTTACTGGGACAGGATTCAGGTGGCTATCCTTGGGTCGGCGAGGGACGTGCTTGGTGTGTCTAAGGGCGATCGCAAATGTGACAAGGAGACTTGGTGGTGGAATGACACAGTCCAGAGGGAGACTAGAGCGAATTTCTTCGCTCTAGTCTCCGAGGGCTTTCGCCCTCTTTAAGAAGTGGCAAGCGTCCAGATCTCCTGAAGATCGCGACGCATATAGGTCTGCCAAGCGCGCCACTAAGAGAGCTGTAGCCAGAGCCAGACGAGAAATCTTACAACTACTATACGACAAGTTGGAATCGTCTGAGGGGCAGAAGCTCATTTGTAAGTTGGCGCGCTCCAGGGTCAAAGCGGCACAGGATATTTCCAAGTGCCGCTGTGCAAAAGACCCTGTGGGCAACCTGCTATGCGAGGACCTCGCGGTGAAGGAGAGATGGCGCTCATATTTCCACGAGCTGCTGAACACGCAGCACAAAGAGGTGCAGCCGCCAGATCTTCCTCCGAATCAAGGACTAGTGCCACTGGTAACGCCTGCAGAGGTCCAGAATTGTCTTCGCCGCATGAAAAATCGGAAAGCTGTTGGATCCGATGGAGTCCCCATCGAAGCCTGGAAGGCGATGGGCTCTCGTGGTGTGGGCATCTTAACCGACCTTTTTAACCGGACACTCCTTACCGGTAAGATCCCAAGCCAATGGAGACTGAGTATTATTACTCCAGTCTTCAAAGGCAAGGGGTCGGTGTAGGAGTGCGGTAATTACCGAGGGATTAAGGTCTTGTCCTACACCATGAAGCTCCTTGAGAGGGTTATCGACTCTCGGATTCGGCGGGAGTGCACTGTCTCGGGATGTCGGTATGGGTTTCGCCCTGGTCATGGGACCATGGATCCGGTTTTTGCCCTAAGGACTGTCGCGGAGAAATACAGGATGAAGAATACGCCTCTGCATTGCCTGTTTCTTGACTTGCTTCTGCAAGTCAAGAAACAGGCAATGCAGAGGCGATGACCTTCTGGTCATCGACTGTATTCCTCGTGCGATAATCTGGTGGGCATTGCGATCTAATAAAAGGATTCCAGGGGCCTATATTGACATCATTCAAGACATGTACCGTGACTCCGATCCCGTAGTTCGGACCGCTGTTGGCGACACAAAACCTTTCCCCATCACCGTCGGAATGCACCAAGGATCCGTCCTTAGTCCGTTTCTGTTTAGCGTGGTATTAGACGTATTGTCAGACAGCATCAGAAACTCACATGAGCAGCCCCCGTGGCTGCTCATGTATGCTGACGATATCGCGCTGGCAGACTCGGACAGGGGTAGGCTGGTGCGACGTGGGAAGGCGTGGAAGGAGTCGCTTGAGAACGGTGGTCTGAAGCTTAATCTGGCGAAGACCGAGTACTTGGCCTGTAACTCCACAGATCCCACACCCGTACGCATAGGCGGTGACACGGTCGAGCGCACGGACCAAGTGAAATACCTGGGATCTGTGTTTCATGCGTCTGGTGACATCAATTGCGACGTTAAGGCACGCATTGCTGCCGCGTGGGCCAAATGGCGTGAGGTAACTAGTGTCATTTGTGATCCCAAGATGCCGGTAAAGTTGAAGGGACAGGTCTATAAGACCATCATTAGACCTGTTCTTTTATACGGCTGTGAAGCGTGGCCGGTGCTAGAGCGACACAGGCAATAACTGCCTGTCACGGAGATGAATATGCTGCGGTGGATGTGTGGAGTGACGCGCAAGGACCGCGTTAGGAACTCCCGCATTCGCGGCAGTCTTCATGTCCGTGACATTGCGGCCAAATTGCAGGAGTGTCGGCTCCGTTGGTACGGCCACGTTTTACGGCAACCGGATGATTATGTGGGAAACAAATGTCTGGCCATGCCGCCTCCGCTAGGCCCCGGCAGGAGGGGTAGACTCAAAAAGTGCTGGCTTGACATCGTAAAGGGTGATATGCGTGCCAATGGGCTCCCTACCAGGGATGCTGAAGACCGTGCGAAGTGGAGTAGAAAAAGTCGGAAAGCGGACCCCGGGCACCGAAACGAAAGTTTGGGTTGCAACCGGGATGAACGCTGAGATGATGATGGACATAATAAAGGTTGATATGTGCTAATGGACTAATTACATAACAATTACAAATTAGCAATAAATAATAAAACACGCATCGTCAATGCCAGTGTTTTTTTTTTATTGCTGAGGAACAGGCAGACAGGCTGATGGCCCACTTAAGAACAGTTACCCTCACCTATGGATGTTTGCTACACTAGGGGCACCATAAACATGCTGCCATCCTCATAAGGGGTACTGATACTAATGCCAGAACGCAATACAATGTTATTATGGTTGCACACTTATACCAGGGGTGAAGCTATCCAGCTGGGCTTGGGGCCCTACCTATCTAGGGCCTATCTATTTTTGTCGCCTTTTACGACAGGCTGTATGGGTCAGTAAGACCCTTGCGCGGGGCGGGGAATTGCTGGCTGCCGTTGGTTGCCAGTAATGAGACCGGCTGGATGACGCCCTTGGTGGTGACGTCGGGATTGCCGAATGTCTAATTGGCCTGTAATATGGCCAGTGGTCGCCGGACTCGTCCGGCGGCTCGGGGTCACTCATCGCGCTTGTTAACACTGGGTTTTAGGGACAATCAATCGCCCTAGAGGTACCGTGCAAAGGTACCTCGCGCACCTAGCGCACTTAATTAAAAGTGCGCAGTGCAAAAGGTGTTCGCCCGCTTACCTATCCTTACTCTACCCATGCATGGAGGAAAAAGTGCATAAGAAATGTTGGAAAGTGGACCATGAACACTATAACAGTAGTACAAATGCTTAAATGATGATGTAAGGCCTTAGGCTACTACTAGAGGCCGAATAATAGGCTCTTTGGGGATTTTTTTCAGAGATATTACAAAATAAATCGATATTATAACAACGGGATTTTGTCATACCATGGGGATTTTATCATCATTGAACACACAAACCACAATTTCTGTAGCTACATCCAAGACTGTTTTACCACTCGAAATGGATTTCGGGGCCAATGCCCCCGCATTCGGATTTAAGCTTTCGTTATTATTGTGTCTGTAACCACGGATGCATCGAGAGATCTTCACTGGTCAGCTTTTCATAGATTCGTTTGAAGTTTTTTTCTATTCAATGGTCTTCGAGTCACGATATTTTTGGTATCTTGATGTTGCAAAATGACAATTTTCTTCCGTTCTTCTCACTGTACACCACTTTGTTACTCATTGTAAAACCAAAGCAATAATTACACAGGTAAAAATAAATATAAGTATCGCAAGAAACGAGTGTTTGTCGAGTAGCGTCCTCACATGCTTCGTTGTGCCTAATTGTCTGGAATAGACGTTCAACAACTCTAAACTTGTAGACTAGCTAGGACATAAATATTTTTAATAACATCTGCATATAAGTCTGATGGGAGACGGGAAATTAATTTTAATAACTAGCTGATATCCGCGACTTCGCCCGCGGTGCATTCGTCATGAGGCAGAGGTGGAAGAGACTTCGCATCTCCTACGCGTTCTACACCGCTTGCCCCACTTCTCCGCCGCAAGAAAACACACATCACTGAACATATATTTATGTGCTTATAAAAATCGTTATTTCTTTAAACTTCAATAACTCAGTGAAATTTTTAATTATAAGTTGGTTGGGGTTGACATTTTCATGAAATTAAATTATCACAAATTTGATAGTCTGAAGTGAAGAAAATGTGCGCGATTCTACACTAGGGCCGTGGGGAGCGTGCGCGGGGAACGCGGGGCAGTGTCACTGCGCGGGAGCCCCTGCGTCCCTGCGTTGCTATGGATCCGCACGCGTCCGTGAGGGGTCACGTCTCACCCCATACCGCACACAATTGAGACCCAAAAATGTGTCACTGCGCATACAAGGTCATGGTTCAACTTATAGGCTGCGATCTGTAATAGATTTAAGAAAGGAACCACAATGCAAAATGCATCTTGCGTTGTACTATATTAATCGTCTAATTTATAATTTCAGGATAATGATGAAAAAATACAAAATAGGAACTTTGCCACCTGGAGAGCGTAGAAAATTCATGGCATCATGGTAAGAATATTTGTAATACCGTAATATATTTAAAAATTATAATAGTAAAATAATAAATATTTTGCGACAATTCACACAGCGCGATCTGATCGCAAAGTAAGTAGCATAGCACTTGTGGTAAAGGTACTAGATAATAAAAGCTACGTCCCTGATTCAGTCCATGGTTGGGAGCAATCCTGGTTGGACGGCCGTCGCCTCCTTTTGCGAGACAGTCATGTCCGCAAAGGAGGCGGCGGAGCGGAAACGGGACACGACCACTACACTGCTCTCTGGCTAACGCAGACCACGTCGACAACGTCCGGAGGGCGTCCAACTCGACGAGCTATCGACGGTAGCGACGAGTTATTCTGGTTTAATATTGTAGTCATAACCCGTTATAACGACATCAAAGGGTCTATTCAAATTTAGTCGTAAAAACCGCGAAACAACTGGTGTTGTTTCCGAGGTACAAATTCAGTCGGGATCTTTAATGTTGGTCAATATAACCGGTATGTTGTTGTAAACTATGTTGATAAACGGTTTTAATTGTATTTAAATTTTTTATCATTTAATTGTGTTTTTATACCAAAAATTATCAACTTACTTTTTCCTAACAGTTGCCCACCCTTAACAAAATCAGAATGTGACAGTAAAACCTGGCGAACATATGATGGGTCCTCTGGAAGGTTATATTTTTTAAATATTTGTTTTAAAAATTATCAAGATTTATGTACTTTGAACTAGCAACATCTTGCCACTTCTTCAGCACAACATTGGAATATTGTTGTCTACTACTAAAATGTAATTTTTGTCATTTCAATACAGCTTATTTTATAACAACATACAAGAATTATTGTATATTGTCGATATCTTTGTATGTTATCGATTTATAATAAAGTCTGTGTTGCCACCCACATAATATACGAGTATTTATCAATTTAAATTCCTATATTAATTATTCCACTTGTATTCACATATATAATTAATTTTTCTCTCTTTAACTTGCACAATTTTGTATCATTATTTTCTATAACTTCCTTGTTTTCTTTATTACTATTTATATATTTACCTTATGGGTAATTAAATGAATAGACAAGTCAAGAGTTTATCTCGATAAAATTACATTCTATACATTATAAGAGCTGAGGTTGCCTGGAACAAACCGTTGTCACTACAACACCGCCAGCACAATAACACCGCCGGTTGCTCGCCATATATTTTGTTTAATTTGTTACGTGATGATTGATGAAACGTGATTAGTTTTTACCTAATGAAATGATTCACCTTAAAATCTTATGTGGTAATCCAGTTGGAAATAATTTTTATAATTTAAAGTAATTAGTAACTGAATGTGGTAATATATTTTAGCAAAAGTATATCCACGTCGCCGAAAAACTTGCACAAATCCTCACCAAGCCCAAAGCCGGAAAGGAGAGTGCCGTCTATAATAGTTCCAAAAGAAAGGTTCAATTATTTATTTTTTATTTTCCAAGTTTTGTTTTTATACACTGATGGTAATAAATATGAGCAAGGTATGGAACGAATTTGTAGATTTTTTTTATTTCTGAAGAACAGCAGACAGCCAGCAAGCAGTTACTGTCACCTATGGATATTTGCAACGCTAAACGCTCCGCGAACACGCTGCTGTCCGCATATGGTTATTGGAACCGAGGTCACTATTGTCGAACCACAGTATAAGGTTATTATGATTTATAAGGGTGATTGCAATCCAGATGAGTACCCCGGTCCTACCATGTAGCTGCGGTTGATTTGTCGCCTTTTACGACTGGCCGAGCCCGGCCGTAGGGACTAGGATTCTTACTCCCCCTGCTCGGAGATGATTCACTATCCATATTATATGTTCTCTTTAAGCTCTAATATTCGTCTTATAATTGAGTAAATATATATTGTTGGTTACAATAAAAACAAATTTACCGCACCCAAAACTGTCCGAAGTTTTAGGTGCGGTTGGGTTGGCTGGGCTCAATCCACTCAAAACTATATCTTAGCGATGCAGGAACGATGTGAACTCGCAAATTGATTCGGACGATGTTTTATTTATTTGGCAAAACAGGAAAACAATAAATTGGATAATAATATCTTTTATTGTAATTATATACATGGTTTTCCTTTTAAGACGACCGCGAGTCCCGCCATGCAGTCCTGAGAGGTAAACAAACGTGATAACAACTTCAGTAATTTATATTTGTTTTATTTAGTTCTCTCGAAATATGTAGATATCCCGTAAATATTAGTTATTTCTTAAAGTAATTTTGGTGCAAAGGTAACTCACGATTACTTATCTACAACATACCCTCACTTAAATCTGTTAGTTCTATAAAATACTGGATGACCCGGCAAACGTTGTTCTTATACATTATACATTTAATAAAAATATTCGAGTTTCATATTCGCGATAAAAAGTAGCCTATGTCCTCCAAGAACCAATGCATCTCTCTATACCGAAATTTATCAAAATTGGTTTAGCGGCTTAGGCGTGAAAACGTAACAGACAGACATAGTTACTTTCATATTTATAATATTAGTATGGATTTGTATTTTTCGGTATACATAATCATCTTATTGTCTAGTCCTGCTGAAAATGCTTGGGTGTCTGGGGTTCGCATCCGTATTATGCTTCATTTCATACGATGTTCGGGATCTCTGGTACTATTGAGTTCACGGGAATTATCCTTTACGATTTCAAGGCAGCTATTTTTTCGACCTATTGTACGTGCTGAGGCCCGGCGTAGGCGATATAGACATTTCCCCCCCATTATATTACTAACAGCAATATTAGCAAATGTTACTGTCCTGCAGTTTTTTTTTTATAATGAAAAGGACTCGATGGCGATTCTTTTGGAGTGACAATTCCACGCGTTCATCGCATATTCATACCATATTACGTATTTCGTCTGTTTTACCATAACATAATATAGGCTACGTTTCTACATTAGTTTTGTAAAAGGAAGCAGGGGCGGAGTTAGAATACTAACCCCTGCGGCCGGGATCGGTATGTCGTAAAAGGCGACAAAACAACCCTAGCTACGTGGTAGGGCCCAGGTACTTAACCTCACCAGTGCGCTTGACCACGAAATCGCGATTTCAGGTGCGGTATCTGTAGACTTAGAACGTTTTCGTGTCTCTTATTTCACACTAAAATAATCTACCTAGCGAGTGATTTTATTATGATAAACATTTACTGACTTTTAGTTTTCTGCTTTAAAGGACGAACGATTATAATAATATAAACTAACCGTTCCCGCCTCCTTCGCTGGTCGAATAATAGAAAAAAGTAAATCGAAAAATAGTTCTCATACGCATGCGCGCTACCCCGCTCGCCCCACTTCTCCGCGGCAAGAAAACATCACTGAACACGTAGTGCTTATAAAATCGTTGCTTAAAACTTTAATAACTATATTAAATGAAGATATCGCAATATTTTTTTTCAGATAGGGGCCTAGTGGCTAAGAAATAAAATTTAATTTTTATCCAGTAGTTTTGCCGTAATGCGCGCACAACTGTAGACCTTTATCATTTTATTTACGACTATATAGATAAAATAGACATACGCTTTATATGTGAATACTTGAAAGTATTTATAAATTGGTACCTCTAGTAATGATAATTAAGTTATTTGTAGAATGTATGATATGTTTTATACGATATTCGCTAAAACACTAATGTATAACAATCTAGGTGGAATGCATGTGTTGTGTTTTCATATGGCAAATGTTACTTTACGATGCGATTGAATACACTGAATACTAAATAATAAGGATCAAGAGTATTCGAAGACGCTCGGTACTGCGCATTTCCTATTTAGAAGCATCTCGTGACGTAGTTGTCGAGTGTGAATTGTGCACGGACCCCGTAAAAGTCGGCGACTTGGTAAAAGTGCCACCCTGCACACCCAAACCGACACTCGGATATTGTTTACTCAAGATGAAACCAATAAAAGTGTCGCTTGATATATTAGATGATTGACAATGAAATTTTGTGTCCTACTTCCAATGTGAAACGAGAAAATTAATTAAAATAAAAAGGATGACAGATTTTCCCCAAAAAGGGGTTAACGCCAGGCAGACGGCCGGTTATAAAAATTAAGCCACAACTATTACAACATGTAACATGTTGTGCCGACCCCATATAATGTGGGATAAGGGCAGGAGGAAGAAGAAGAAGACTTTTGGAAGTGTGTGTGTGGTCAGTCCACTTTCTGTGGGAAAGTAAATGCGAGATTGTATGAAGGTCATTTAACAGACAAAAAACATTCTTAGATTTATGATATTTCTAAGACTGGCAGCAGGTTTTTTTTTATTACTGTAGAACAGCAAACGGGTTGACGGCCCGCTTAGAATTTAGCAGTCACCGTCGCCTATGCGAACACGCTGCTGTCCCATAAGGGTACATGAACTTGGGTCACTAATGCCGGAACACATCACCAAGTTATTATGGCGGCACACTTAAGACCAAAGGTGGTCGCCATCCTGACAGGCCGACCCTGGCCGCAGAGGTCAGTACTCTTGCTCCGCCCCTTCACGGATAACTTTACGAAAGCGAGGTTCTCGTTGCTCTGGCACTTGATCTGCTATGTTTCGTTCGCTGTATATGTAATCTTCGATCGTAGTTTGCGAGAAAATCACCCATTTCAGTTTCTAGTATGTATAGTTATCCGTGCAGGGGCGGAGAAAGAATACTAACCTCTGTGGCCGGGGTCGGCCTGTCGTAAAAGGCGACAAAACAACCCACCCTAGCTACGTGGTAGGGCCTCAAGCCCGTCTGGATGGCGACCACCTTTGGTCATAAGTATGCCGCCATAATAACCTTGTGTTGTGTTCCGGCATTAATGACCGAAGTTCCTGTACCCTTATGGGACGGCAGCGTGTTCGCGATGCCACTGGCATTGCAAACACCTATAGGCGACGGTAACTGCTAAATCCTAAGCGGGCCGTCAGCCTGTCTGCTGTCCTACAGCAATAAAAAAAAAAAAAAAAAAAAAAAAAAAAAAAAAAATAGTAGTGAATTAAAGGTGAAGATTGGAAAGCGACTGTGGTTAGCATATTTTGCGTACTTAATTTTTTTTAAAGCTGAAGAACAGCAGACAGGCTGACGGCTCACTTAAAAGTAAGCAGTTACCGTCGTGTATAGATGTTTGCGACACCAGGGGCACCACGAACACGCTACTGTCTCATAGGGGTAAATAGTTTTAATGTGTTTACACATCGCTAGCGCTGCCTGTTACGTGGAACTTTGCCTTGGTGACGGCCGCCGTGACGCCCCGCCGCTCACATAGGCGTGCGTGCTTCGGCGGCCAACTCCACGCCGGGGGGTAGTCGCCCCCTTAATTTATGCCAGGGTAAAGAGGCTCGTCTCGACACTCCAATATCCCCTACACAAGGGATATATTCCAAATAGATAGCCCAGAGAAGAACATATGTTTAATATTTTAAACCAGGAGTAGATATTATATACCAGAGGGACACGAATCACAACAGATTTTATGTAACGACTATATTCGATTGGTAGTGTGTTTTTTGTTTCAAAAATTAAAATACTGGTACAATTTAAAAATTATTTTATTCAAAACTTAAAGGAAAATAAAACAACGTTGAGGTTGGATCATGTTAAGCCCCGTCCAATCTACGCCTTTGCCGCCAAGTCATGCATTTTAAGCCGGGTCCAGACGAGTGTAACGCGTAATGTGTGTGTGTAATTACGCGTTACACTTGTCTGGACCCGGCTTTAGATGTTTTATATAACACCAGTTTTATCTAGCTGTAATTATTTTTATAATTCCAGGCCCGACTGCAGACTAAAGTGGGCGCTAGTAGCCCTAGCAGGTGCCCTAATCATTGGTTTCGTCCTCAAGAAGTACACGAGTTAAACTTATATATCCTGTTTAAGGTGTTAGGGGTCCATTAATATAGTTGTGCTGTAAATGTTGTGACGTAGGCGTTCAATCAAATTGAAATTAATTTATGTTTGGACACTATGCTTTTACCTATACAAAAACTTTATCAAATTGCTTAATTAACATAGATCTATTTTATATATAATAATATAGTTTAAAAATGTTGAAGATATAATGATAAACATATGTTACGTACAATAAATATTAAATTTCCAAGCTGAAAATTAAAAACTTGCATTGTCTACAAATCTATTGCCGAACTATATACGCAGGTAGCGTCCCATACCAGAGGGCATCCCATCCTACAGAGCACCCACCATGTCATCCCGTCCGGTCTCTTGCCATCGTCGCGACATAGTCCAATCGGTTCCAAAATGGAAGGCACCCCGACGGTGGCAAGAGATATATATAGACAATGGCATAATTGTTGTTACATTAAAAAAATACTTACCAAAATCTATGGTTTTTTTAATAAACGAAATGAAACTTTATGTTATAAAAATATTGATCATAATAAATTATGTTATTTATTGCATTTATTTATTGAAATATTGTTGAACTTCTTAAGTTATATATTTGTATTGCTGTTATCCAGTGTATAGTTAATAAATATGTATATACAATTAGTTATTTCATTTCTTAAAATGTTATCTCGTCATCACCTTTTCGTTTTTTTTTAATTGCTGTAGGACAGCAGACAGGCTGACGGTCCGCTTAGAATTTAGCAGTTACCTCTGTCTATGGTTGTTTGCAACGCCAGTGGCATCGCGAGCACGCTGCTGTCGTATAAGGGTACAGGAACTTGGGTCACTAATGCCGGAACACAATACAAGGTTATTATGGCGGCATACTTAAGACCAAAGGTGGTCGCCATCCAGACGGGCTTGGGACTCTACCACGTAGGACGTTTTCGTGTCACAGATTGGCAAGGATTTATATTGGATTTTTAACCCAAGAATTACAAACCCGGGTAGGTCTACCTCAGGTAAACTTTTAACTACGTTTCGAAGTTAGTGATATTATCGACTTGATACTGAATTAGCTATTATTAACTAAACTTAGGTGAAATTAAATTGTATTCTATTCTCTGTGACATTAAAAAAATGATGCACAAATAAAGTAATATTACTTCTTTTAGAATAGTTTTTACGATTAAAATACCCGTGGATCAAATATTTACCCCGGTTTGTAGTTCTAGGGTTAAAGGACAGCTTTATGAAACAGTTAAGTATGACACAAGTGGCCATTGAAATTAAGCCGCGTTTCCACTAGGCAACTTTTGGCGCGCGACATGTTGCACAACATGTTGAAAGTTTAGCGCGAAACTTTTGTTTAACAACATTGTCTGTCTACGCATCTACTACAATGTCAGTCGTCGACGTCGCGCGCTGTTGTGCAACGTTGCCGTACATGTTGAGCGTCACGTGTCGCGCGCCAAATGTTGCCTAGTGGAAACGCGGCTTTAGATTTACTGAATGGAAAATCCTTTGTGTCCGTGACTTACAGTATCTGTTATTCCAATCACACCAGCTATAGGCAGCTTCTCCGTGCAGAGGTGGTTCAAAATACTGACCCTTACGCCCGGACGCAGCTTGTCGTAAAAGGCGATAAAACAACCCTAGATCGGCAACGAGAACAACAACGGCCCGTCTAAATAGGCCGCTAAAAGAACTTTGTGTTGCGTTCCAGCATTGCAGCAAGTGACCCAGGTTCCAAGTCCTCCTGTACGCGGGCGGCAGCGTGATAACGATGCCCCTGGTGTTCAAACATCTATAGGTGGCGATAAGTGCTTATTAGAAAGTGGCGTCAGCCTGTCTGCTTTTTTTCAGTAAAAAAGCATAGATAGACTTGAAGAATAAACGGTGATAATGGTATCATCAGCATATTTATAGTCGACTTCCAGTATTTCCTGCTATCCAAGCCTTAATTTATCCAAACACTGCATTCGAATCTTATCCAAGTTATGAATGTAATTAACTTCAGATGTCGGTCAACTGTGATTATCAAGCCAAAGGTTAATTTTATTAAACGTAGTGGTTTGTCTCCTAGAAAATTCGCTGTGATAATATCCATTCAAAGAAAAGATGGGTTTGACCTCTGGTTAGGCGCTTTGTCCTATCCTTTTTGTCCCTGCCTACCCGCAAGTTAGTTTAGATGCTGCGGCGCCTGACGGTGGTTTTCGAAAAACCACTCGACCACCCCCGCGCCGACGCACGTACCGTCGAGCCTTGGTTAAACCCGTACAGTTTTTATATGTGTGTTATTATCGCAAGTAGTTAATTATACAGGCCTAGGCTACAAACCGCAGGATCAGCCGTGGAGGGTAGCAGATCGGAGAACGTCAGGTGAGTCGCCGCTCTTTCTGACTTGCTGGGTATTTCCGTCTCCTTTTCCTTTCCACGTTAATTATCGTACCCGCACTACCTTTGTTTCCCGCATCGCGGCTACCATCTTTCGAGATCTAAGCCGCACCATTCTCATACGGTCCTTCAGCCCCAGCAACCTCCTTTTTATTGCTGAAATATAGCAGACAGACGGACAGCCCCCTAAATAGTGGCCCTCGCCTATGCATGCTTGAAACGCCAAAGGTACTTTTTTCTTAACACAAACTCCCTTATTAATCCGTTCCAATCAGGTTTCCGCCCAGGTCACAGTACCACGACTGCATTGGTTAAGATCACAGATGATATCCGCCAGGCTATGGAAAAGGGTATGTTGACTGGGTCACATATGGCCGGATCGCAACAAAAGGTCGTCATATTTAGAGAACAGGGCTGGTTGCCATTGAAACGGCCTTGGAGCCCTACTATAGCCTCTAGCCCTACTAGCTTGGGTTATTTTGTCGCTTTTTACAACAGGGCACAGATATCAGTATTCTTATTCCGCCCCGCACGGGGAAATACCAAAAAGGAAAATCCTGTGCTACGAGCTCTGCACCTAACGATCTCGGTGAAACCTCTGGTAAAGAGAAAAAACAAACTCATTGAAATATTTTTATTTTACACTACCTATATTTTTTAATGAAATTATAAAGTAATTAATGCAGTAATTAATACTAATATCACTATTACAACGTTATTTGAAAGTATATTATCGGCACTGGAATAGGCACCTAATTTCGCTGCATACGAGATTGCGTGGAACACGTAATGCTGCTCGTGCACATTGTGGAACAGGTGCGAATGAGGTCCTGCAAAGAGAAAATGAAAGTAAAATATATAAAATAGCAAACTGTCCACCCGATAGTTGGTGGTCACCGTCTCACATCGGTCACGTATGCAACGCCAGATGGATTGCCAAAGCGTAGCCAGCCTCGAAGAGGAACTGGAACTTGGTTTACTGATGTCAGAACATAACACAAGGTCGTTGTGACGACGTGTTAAAACCACCATGGTTACCAACCAGTCGAGCTTGGAAGCCCACCTAGCAAAGTAAAATTTTTCGAGAGATTTTTGTGGTTCTTTGATTTTTGATATCTTATGGAAAAACTTTCCTTTTGTAGTTTTAGATAAAATACAAATTGTACACTAAAAGGAGAAAAAATGTCAGATTAATATGTTATAATTAGATTATCAAATCTCAGACTGTTGCATTATGATAAAACGGTTGCATTATGATCTGTAGATACTGTTGTTTTCAGTAAAACTAAGTGGACTGCGGAGCTGATTTGCATTACTGATCTAATGAATGCATTAATGATGTAATGTTGCGCTTGAAAGCTGCCTATGTCTGCATTCAAGCGCAACGGAATGTAGGACCAAGAGCATTCGAAGACGCTCGGCACTGCGAATTTCCTATTTAGAAGCCCTCGTGACGTAGTTGTCGAATGTGAATTGTACACGGACCCCGTAAAAGTCGGCGACCCGGCAAATGTGCCACCCTGCATACTTAAACCGACACTCAGATGTTGTTTACTCAAGAAGAAACCAATAAAAGTGTCGCACGAGGATATATTAGATGAATTACAATGAAATTTCGTGTCCTACTTTAAATGTGGAACGAGAAAAATAACAAATAAAAAGGATGACAGATTTTTACCCAAAAACGGGTTAACGTCAGGCAGGCGGCCGGTTGTAAAAACTAAGCCACAACTATTACAATATGCAGTCATAATTAAAATCACGATAATATATTTTAGCTGTTTCCTCAACAGGGTGTAATAAACTCTGTGTTTAGTCATCAAGCGGAAAAATACCATTATAATAATTACTTTTAAATAAATTCATATCAAGCACCGTCCAGTCCTTATTGTACAATGTACATAGTAAATAAAATAAATTGCTTGCGCAACTAGTTATTTCATGGAATAAACAAATAATACAATTAATATTTAATCGAATTAAAAATAGTTACTCATTTATATATGTAATTAAAAATAGAAAACGGTTCTCGGAGACTTTTCATAATGACGCGGAGACTACGCAAATGCGAGGTATTTTTCTCGGGAAATAAGTAACAAAGTATCCTATTATTCCGCCTGCTAATTCATGTAATTTTAAGTTATTTTTGGGGTTACAAACTAAATTTAGCCATAGATAAACTTATAGATATACATATAATCTATGTTCTTCAGTTTTTAATTGTACAAGAAAATTTAGCGTTACCTAAAGCGTGTGATACAAAAAAGAATTTGGTCTGTGTCAATACACAATAGAGGACCACGGGCTCTAATTAAAAAGTTAGATACATAGATTAAAAAGTTAGATTAAAAAGATAGATGAATT
Organism: Malacosoma neustria; assembly: GCA_963693495.1. Lineage (NCBI taxonomy): Eukaryota > Metazoa > Arthropoda > Insecta > Lepidoptera > Lasiocampidae > Malacosoma > Malacosoma neustria. Next base: position 2,826,963 of record OY856385.1, read on the forward strand.
GGTGATATTATATATATATATATATATATATATATATATATATATATATATATATATATATATATATATATATATATATATATATATATATATATATATATATATATATAGAAGAATAGCGGCTGGCCTTAGTGGCTAGCACCATGCTGAGTCTGGATCCAGTTTGGTACAATAATTCTTTTTTGTTGGTTTGTTTTTGAATCAGAACGTTTGTTAATTTGTTCTAAATAAATGTTTATTTGACTCAAAATTATAATTATTCATTATGGACTAAAAATGTGTCTTTTTATTGCTGCAGGGTTTATGGGCTTTAATATTATCTAAAACAAAAACTATTAAATAATTATGTTAACAAATTTTAACAAACACACATTTTACAACTTACGTATAATTAATGTGCTCGTGAAACAATAGAAATTTTGTCAGATTCTAAAAGGGTGTGTGACAAATTCACTCAGTAACCAAATTAAGTTACAAACAGACACCGTTTATGCAAAACTTCTAGTGTATGCTAATATCGTCTAGTAAATAACATAGCGCATAAATTAATATTACCAATCCTTTAGGATATTGATTCATTCGTGTCGCTACACGGACAGGCGAAGGACGATGGACAATTCAACATTAAATTTGACAAACATATTCTTACCCAACTACGGTTTGGGTCCATATGTAGAAGTGTTGAGGTACATATGGCTTCTGGGAATATTAGTATCAGTGCTGGGAATAATAATCCAGTTATTCTTCTTCATCGTAGTACCCCAAAGCCGAAAGTTAGATCAGAAAGTGCTATTTCAATTATCAATAGCGAAATTGATTAATACAATGAGTGAACATATCATTTGCATCACTCCTATTGGATCTACTACGAGAGAAATTTTCATCACGCTCTACATGCTGACAGATTGGATTCTATTCCTTCTAGAATTTGTATTTGCGAAGAATTTGTATGAGAAAGTAGTTATCGCATTTACGATAGAAAAAATGAGTATAACACTACTTTCTGGTGCTATTTGGACATCTGGGATTCTCATTGGAATTTTTCGTTACTACCTCGAGAAGAGATACAACAAATACATCAAATTAATGCAATTCATACTCGCAAGTATCAAATTGTTTATATTAGTTATGAATATCCTCTTCTTCTGCAAGATTTTCAAAGTTGTTGTCACTCGCCGGCGTCAGAAGGAGCAGAATGTGAATAATATTATCAAGATCTGTGCTATATCGTTCGCTCTTGTTTGCATCACCACGTTACAAGGATTGCTCTCAGTTATTATGATAGATATTTACCTCCATTTCATCAGTCAATATAAAAACTTCACTTACAGAGCGTTTTGTGTGCTTAATTCATTCCAGATAGTTGTTACCACTGTAATATTTATTACGCTTGTTAAAAATTCTACTGATGAAAATGTGATTCGATCTGTTAAACAGAAGCTGTTGAACGTAGTGCCCTGTCGTACTTATGTGTAGATATGTGAATTTAAGCTTCTTTTTATATTGTATGCTTTGTTATTAAAATATCTACTAATCTATTTCTTATATTAAAATCGTACTAATTTTTAATATAAGTAAAGTAAAAGTAAAATATACTTTATTGCACTCCAAAATCATTTTACAATTAAAATCACTAATGATAGTATCTATAATTGGCGGTCTTATCGCTGTGACCGATTTTTTCCAGACAACCGACTACATGGACAAAATCTATTATAAATAAATGGGTCGGTTGAGTGAACATAACTGTTACTTTGTTGAGGTATATTCACATAAATAAATACATAGATATTTATAGAAGAAAAAAACCTAAACGATTTATTTGAAGATAATAATATAGTGATGAAAACGAACGGGAAAAGTGAAATAGGAAATAATATGATTATTGTAATAATTTAATAATAATATATTGTTTTTTATATAAAAATAATACTATGGTACTGTTTTCATAAAAAAATTTTTAAGGTATTGTAAAAAATATAAAAAAATTGTGAAATAAAGAAATATAAGATTAAAATATATTTAGAATTGTGGCTATACATTGAAAATTAGTTTAAGTATTAATTCGTTTCAGAAAACGTTTCATGTTTTTGATGATTTGTAAATTATTTTCCTAGAAGTAATATTTTATTGAATTGTCATCGATTGTTTGTTTATATTCATTGTTCAAGTGTACGAACCGGGAATAACTTTGCGGGTTTTCCCAATAAATTAATCACGCTTGTGTCAACTTGGGACCAAGTACCTATACTATATACCTATTGTGTTGATAGTGTTTACACCTGTTGATTCATACTTTGATTCACATGTTCTGTCCCGCAGTAAATTAAAATTTATATATATTTAAAATAGAAATGTGGAATTTTTGTAACAATACCGTCATTTGCAACACCAGGGGGTTAGGCTAATATTGAAAGTGAGCTGGGTCCAAACGAGCGAAAAGAGAAAGAAATCTAAGAATTGGAAATGTGTCTTCTTTTGTGTTTTTATTTTTTTGATACTTGTATGTTTTAGGTTAATTTTTGTTCGTGAATATATTATTACTTCATGAAAAATTAACGCATTTTTATTTCTCGAAATTTGAATTGTTTATACACTTGAAAATACCTTAGATGTGATACCAATAACATCGTTCAGGTATTACTTTACCGGGATGTGACGTCGGGGTGCCACCACTGTGGCGCGGGCGACGAGGAGGACACGGTTGACCACACTGTCGCCGTGTGCCCTGCGTGGCGCGAGGAGCGCCGCGCCCTCGTCGCCCAAATCGGCGTGGACCTGTCGCTCCCGGCCTTGGTTCTGTCCATGGTCGGGGGCGATCCTGGATGGACGGCCGTCGCCTCCTTCTGCGAGGCAGTCATGTCGGCAAAGGAGGCGGTGGAGCGGGAGCGGGAGTCGACCACCACACTCCCCTCCCGCCAACGCAGGCCACGTCGGCGGCGCCGGAGGGCAAGTAACGACCTCCGGCCGCCGTAAAAAGCGGCCGCGGGCGGCCCCTCGGGGGAGGATCCGCCACCCGCACTTTTGACGCGAGGGTGAGGGCTGCGTGCTGTTCCGCGGCCCCCCTCAACTCCTAGAGTTGTTAGGAGAGCGCCGGGGGGACGAAACCCTGACCCCCTGGCGCCAACACTTTAGAAGGGGCCCGCCTCAAGACAAAGGGCGGGCCGGCGGCGGCCCGGGCCACGAGATCGGCAGGCCATATATCCGTGGGCCCGGGCGTAGGCGATAGGAGAACAGCGGGGTTTTTTAGTCGGATGGCCAAACATCTTTCCCGGAGTCCCACATATCCCTCGGTCCCCCCAGGCCGGGGGAACCCGTCAAGAGAGGTTTTCCCCGAGACCAAAAAAAAGGTATTACTTTATTAAATATTCTATAATACTAATTTGCTGGATTACGAGGCACGCGTGTGCCAGCAATAAAAAGTCTGATGGACTTGCTTGCTCAGGGGTTAAGGAAAACACGCATTTGAACATCCTATGGTCTTTCCCCGGTGTTCCTTCACACGTCTTGAGTGCTGAGGCCGCGGGACGTGACGAACTAGTCAGGCTATCAGGCCCCGACTATCGCCCGCCCGCATTCTCGGGGGTCGATTCCCGGCATCTTCTTTCTCACAAAGTGGTGAACTGTGCGCGCGTTCTTCTCTCAGCCAAGTTTGTACTGAAGTTTGTAAAGTTTCATTTCATCCAGATTGATCAAAGGACAAGCATGGGTGCACCCATTGTATGGCGTGTCCACAACTCCGGTGCCCGGCCCCACGTAGAGGTTGTGGGCAAAGCATTTCGACTCCGCAAAAGGCTCTTCTTTCTTTAGGAATTAACGGTTTCTACCGAGAAAGATCTCAGTAATGCCGTAAAAGATTAAAACTAGGACTCGGTAGGTTATATTATGTTTTGGTTTGTTAAATAAATCAAATATTTATGAGGAAGAAATACAATGCGCGATAAATTAAGAACATATTTATTTAAAATGAAAATTATATTATGTGATTTTTATATACTAAGTACAACTACTTATCTTACAAGCGTTTCATTTTCCTTAAATGTTTATTATAATACGTCTTCAACTATATGTTTGTATTTATTTACATAATTGTAAAGTTTTAAGAGCTCCAAACAACAAACGGATTATTTATTTCCTTTGCTAGATGATATTAGCCAAAACAAAGTAAGCAATTCGAGAGATATAATTAATATATGTAAATACTCGTAACTTGACAGATAATAATTATATTTTTGGACGAGAGTGAGGTTTATAAGCTGTTTCATTAAAAACAATTCCAAAAGCATTCAATATGTTCCAATCGTCAAGTCAATTTTATAAGGATATTTTTTTGGACAAAACGAACTACGCATGTGATAATAAGTGTCAAAATAAAATAAAAAATATTAAGAGCTATTATTTCGTATGGCCAAAATGGAGAAAAAAAAGTCGGAAAGCAGACCTCGGGCACCAAAGAGGAAGTTTGGGCTGCAATCGATATTGAACGCTGATGATTGTTAGGTAGTTATGTAATCTATACAAATAAATAATCTATACAAATAAATAAAATTGGAGGGTCTGTTTGTAATCTTAAAATAACCGCTTTTTACTAAGTGCATTCGGACGTATACACGGTACATATACTAAAACAACATTTTTTACAATTTTTGTCTGTCTGTCGGTCTGTCTGTCTGTCTATTTGTTCCGGGTAATCTCTGAAATGGCTGCACCGATTTTGACGGGACTTTCACTGGCACATAGCTGATGTATCAAGGAGTAACTTAGGCTATTTTAATTTTAGAAAAAAATAATAGTTTTTGTTAAAAATGATAAGTTTCGGAAATTAGGTTCCAATTTAAGTTGACCTCCGATTTATATCATAAATCATATGAAATAGGGTTCAGCTTAGGCTGGACCTTGTAGGTTGAATTTCCAATTTAAATTAATCTCAGATTTATGTCATTATCATCAATCATATGAAATAGGGTTTAGCTTAGGCTTGACTTTGTAGGTTCGAACGTACGTATTCGATAATACTGACTGTTTGCATATTTCATTTATATTTTAGGGTTTATAGGGTTTGTAATCCAAAATAAACCATAAGATATAAGAATATATAGAAAATGCTGCCCAAAATCACTATTCCACGCGGACGGAGTCGTGGGCACAGCTAGTATACTAATAACGTCCAGCCCGTCTATCCTACGAACTATAACAATGACGATTCCGTATGGCCGCTTTGCTTGCAAACGTTGAAGTATGCTCTTACGAGATTCCTAATGTGTTGTTCGTTGATGTTCTCCCACGCCTTTCCCAAAGCTTCTAATAATTTGATTTTATTTTTTACGTTGCCTATATAAACTTTTTGGTCTAAAATGAACCATAGGTTTAAGTGGATAAAAATCCGGCGATTTTGCCGGCCAGTATAGTCAAGTATTATGATCCCTGAAGTACAAAATAATTTTGGGTGTAGAATACTTACGGCCGTTATCTTGGAGACAAAATAACCAACCAGAATGTTCAGTAAAGATTTGTTAAAATTCTCATTATTTCATCGATATTGACAAGATATTTCAAATTTGACCAGGTAAACCATCTACTCATTAAAATGTTAAACACACTGTATTTCCAGTTTTTTTTTAATTTTGATCAGTGGATTTGAACCAAATCTGTGAAGACCAAATGGGCCAGAATGAATGAAAGCTAGAATAGCCATCATCTCCTTCAAATCAGGCATTTCCAGATGTCCACTGGCTAATCGGCATAGTTTCTGGAGACATTTCACACAAAGGGCGACGGTGTGCAAAAGTTCTCTATTGCTCAGTTCCCCGTTGTGTACTACAAATGGTTAGTTAGTTAGTTCAGAAATGATGAGTTGGATATCTTTCATAATTATAGGTAATCGTGAATGCAACAATACTCGTCTGAATACGTCGTCCGTCTGCAATTGCAACTTTTTTGTATATATTTATTATAACTGCAATTTTTTTGTAAATCGTTGACATTTCATTAATGTGGTACTTTTCGCCGAATTTCCTATTGGAGAGTCCCTTTTGCCGATCATTGACTTTTGATTATCTAATTTGCATGGAAATTTGTTTCCATGTTATTCGCAATCTTGCTTCTAAGAGCACACTTGTATAGATTATTTTATCTCCAATCGCAATAGAAATTTGCCACAAAGTCATTATTGCTGAAAGTAAACGAACATTTTAGTTCGCGTTTTATTTTGTCTGAGGAAAATATAAGACAAACGTAACAGGCTCAATTAATGTATCAAATTTCATGCCTCGAAATTCTTTCTCGTTGATTTTAAGAGTAAATTTTTTTTTGTGCGAATAGACAATTATTACATCTGCAAAAACTATGAAGTTCTATATGCTCTCGATAAATATTATTCAGACTCTGCACCAAGATAATCAACCATTAAAAAGCGGTTTCCTAATTTCAACGAGGTGAATTCGATGTGCTTATTCTGTCCAGTACGAAAATAGAAAGCAAAGAACAAAGTTTATGTTTCAGGTTCGGTGGTCAAACAGGGTAGTTCTTACCACCAAATTCAGTCGCACCAGTTCCTTCTTTATTGTCTCTTGCCTTCCAGGAAGTGTCTTGAACAGGTACTGATGCAAGTAAGTCCTCTGACATTACCTACCTTGGGTCCCTAGGTATACTTTGTAAGTATCTGACAACCTTCACCGAGCAACGGCTTTCACACGTCAGAACTTCTGCAGAGTTCAAAGTTTGCTGTCCCGAGGATGGGTATTTTTATGAATTTATTTACAGAATTGTATAAGTAATATCTTAGTTGTTCTGTTGCTAACGTTGCGGATAGATGGCGCTGTATGAATTTCCATAGTATATAATTAGAATAAAACACTTCTAAGTGAAACCTTACCTCTAGCATAAATAGCGACGTCTCCCCCACCGTGACTATTTTCAACTAGTCTAATAGCAGAAATCTGTTGGTAATCAAATCTATCTGTATCGTCAGGATTTGCCTCCTTACGCATGATCTTCGTCTCATTACCATCAGTTTTGACATAATACTGAAACGCCCCAGGACCTCCGGTGCCGTAGGAAAGCGTGGTATAGTTCACGCCATCATAATCCGAAGGTCCAACGACTCCTGAAAATGATTTCATTGAAAAATTGGAGTTAACGAACCAAGGAAAGACTTCGTTCTGTCGTAATGGAAGTGGAGGCACTTCAACTACTGTTATGATCACTTTAATTTTTTATCAACCAGCATTTTGATGACATTTTTTTAAAGGGAGAGAATAGGGGGGACCGAGTATGTTGATTAAAGGCAGCGTATAGATTTACCGGTGATAGTTGTTTTTAATTACCGTTACAATACCCGTTGTTGTAAAGTGGACCACATGAGTACGCGCTATGTGAGCGGCTGGGCATTAGAGCGGTCCTTACTTCTCGGCTTGGCTTAAGGTCTCGTTACCAGGCCATAAAATTTTATGATAAAAATTACTTCACGGACTTTTTTATTGCGGAGGAACAGCAAACAGACAGACGGCGCACTTAATAGCAAGCAGCTGTGGTCGCCTATGGATGTTTGCGCCAGAGGCACCGCAAACACGTTGTGGTCTGCGTGGGGGAACTGGAACCTAGGTCACTTATGCCGGAATGCAACACATGGTTTTTATGGCGGCATACTCAGGGATCCGGGGTGGTTGCCATCCAGACGGGCTTGGGGCCATACCACCTACGTAGCTAGAGTTGTTTTGTTGCCTTTTATGACAGGCAACCACAGGCCGCAGGGGTCTGTAATCTTGCTGCACGCCTATGCAGAGAAAAGATTACCTTTGAGATATAAAGCTATTTATTTTTAAATTTACATTTGGCTTAAAGTTATTTATATTTACCGAAGATATTGGTCCCTCGATACGGATAGCCGTTAATTGAAAGAGTGTGTGTATGGTCACTGGTCACGATGATTAACGTGTCTCTCTCATCAGTCATCGACATTGCGAGTTGGACTGCAGCCTCCATGGCCACGGTTTCGTCAACAGCCCTCTTGGCCCAACCTCTGTGATGAGCTAAATCTATTTTAGCGCCTTCTAACTTGAAACAATTAATTCATTCGAGAAAATAGCTTATGGGTTATTAAATACAGCCATTAACGTCTCACTGCAGGATTAGGACTTCTCCCTAGAATGAACGGTTATTATTCCTTTATCGCCCATCTCGCTTGGCAGATTTCTTCATATTTTCTTTCACAGCCCGAGAATGAAACCACTAAGTTACCATGAATCTTAATTTTACTATTATGCTATTGCTATTCATGTTTTAAATAAAAGAGTGTGCATGCAATTCACACACGGCAGAAGTAAAACTTCAGAAAAGTATACGAGAGAACACTGTATACTTATATTCTATCTAATTCTCTTGCAGGCTAAATCCTATTTATGAATATATTTGTCTTCTTTTGATTTCGCTTTTTCATTTCATTAAATTTTCATATCACAAGGATGTAGAGTTTTACTTGAATAAATAAATATATTTAGACATTTTGCACAGCGTCATCTAGTCCCAAAGTAACATTATGGATACTAGACAACAATTTTTATAAATAAATACACATTACTCATAAACATAAGACGTGCGACGGATATCGAATGATTAATGTCATTAATGTAATCATTCAGATTATCTTGGCTCACTGTTCACTTTAGTGGCATATTTGATAGTTTCTTTTCTTTTATCCTGGTACTCATTATCAGAAGAAAATATGTATATCGATTTAGTTTGGTTTATATGCCATCTCAGTCAGGGAATAACGAAATACGAGTATAACCAAGACCAAACCGTAACTCATAGATGAAAGCGGCGGACCTGCACCCAGAGTCTGCTCGCGGTCGCCGTTTATGTGGCCGGAGGTCATTCGACGCCGAGTGATGCCAGGTAGTTAGTTAGCTAGTGATGGTAGGTGGTGGGGAATTAAGCCCTAAGAGTTTTAGTCGAAATACGTAAGTATACTGACCATGAGAAAATATCCTTTTTTATTTTTCTTAAGAACTTTAATTGCTGCCTCCACCATGTCTGAAATGGAAGGCATGCCTTCTGGACCTTTGTTCCTTTCGTGCTCAAACATTAGATGGCCGTTGGCGAAAATTCCTGAGATAAAAAACACGGAAATTAAATTCATGTTTAATATTGAATTTATATTTTGAATAAACACAAAACAAAGTCTCCCCCCAAAATTAAATGGCATTTTCTAGAAAAGGAAGAGTATGCAAGTAAATTTAAACAAAGAGTGGTAGACAAAATTGTAGAGATGGATGAAATTGGTTGGAAAATCTGTAAATGAATGTTGGAATGAAATAGCCGAATGCATTAGAGGTGTGGCAAAGGAAATTTTTGGAGAAACGAAAGGAAAAGTTAAAATTGAGAAGAATTGATTATGAAAAAAAAAGAAAAATGCTTTTAAAGAATGGAAAACTGTAGATGAAGAGAAAGTTATGATAAAAGAAAGTAAAAGGAAAGAACATTTAGAATGTAAAAAGAGAGCAAAAAGAGCTGTTGCTGTCTCCAAGGCCAAGGAATATGCCAAACTGTATGAGATTTTGGGAAGCTCTGGTGGTTAGAAACATCTTTATAGAATGGTGAATGATAGAGAAAAGAATGGAAGGGATTACCTATATGAAATGTATAAAAGATACTTGAAACTTATTAATTGTAATCATTATCTAAGTGATCAATCAGTTGCATCCAAAGCTTGAGTCGAAAAACAGCGCATTAACGCGTTTCTTATGTGGATAGTAGTTTTCGGTGACTTTTCCATCTTGATCAAAAAGGTTCAAGAATATAGACCATATTTATTCTTCATCAATCGTTATCTTTTGAGCTTAGACGCAATCCACCCTTTTTCTAGATAGAAATGCACTAAACGCACCCTAGTAGACTAGTACCCAGAATGAAGAAAGACTAGAATCTCCATGCAATGCGCCCTTACACCCCTGCCTCTTGACTTAGAGTCGCTCGTTGCTTCTATACCCACTAAAACCATCCCGGTGTTCCTTTCTTCGTCTAGAGCGTAGGGGCCTATTTATAGCCTGGAAAAACCAAATTTAACCACATATATTCTTTGTGGATTTCTTTAAGTAGTATAAAAGACCATAAAAATAGGTATATAACATTTACATTATGTACCACATACACCGAACTATCACTAACAGTCCAGGTTAGTGATAATAATCAGCTGCGTATCTCGGGTTTCATATCATTTATTGGTGATGGAATGCTAGAAGACAAATTATACTCACCGAAAAGATAATCAGTATTCTCAACATCGAAATTTTTCAGTTCTTTTGAATTTGAAACAAAACTATATTTAAGTCCACGCGCTTTTTTCTCTTCTTGGTACTTGGTTATGAGATTCCGCCCATCTCTGCTTATACATGACCAAGTATCGAGAGGATCGGCTGGAGAGCTTGAAGAGTTTGAGACCAAGACTTGTTTTCCACCGCCAAGAACTACCTGAAACCAAATATTATAATATTATGAATTTCAGAGAAGACGAAGCCTGCAGTAGTAACAGTTTGTTGGCTAATTATAATAATAGAATACTGATCTTCGAACCTGTAATGAAAAAAAGAAGGAAATCCTGCGAAAGTTTGAATTATTGTTCATAAGGTTTAACAGGAAGAATAAGGGCATCCCATTCCGATAGTGAAGCGTCGGAAAAGGTGACAAATAGTTTACTATTTTTGAAAGTTTACAGAGAGCTAAAGAAGGGACCTAATTCTACTTTCAGGATTGGGAGGTCAAATAGCAGTCGTCTTTTGGAAAGAAAAAAATAGTTATATCTATTCTATTATATTTGACAAGATCTGTGCTGTTGCAACCTTCGCATATTAATACGTTTGCTGGGTTCGGGTTCGTTTCTCGTTCCGGGCCTTGGTGTTTATTTGCCTAACAATATACATAATAACAGACATATCCATAACAGAAACGCTCTTTTGCTTAATTTATGACTAAATTTTCCTCTTTGTTCAAAAAAAGAAATGTCAGGAATAAAAGCGCAAAAAAAATCGATTTTTAAGTACACTTTAAAGAGGTGGCTCCGAAGTGATAGCATCAAATGCAACAAAGGCAAAACGCTTCTGACAAGAAAAAGGTTATTATTACATTCTCTATTGTGTCTCTCTCAGGTAGTTTCTATTGTTTATTTACCCTCTTATCTGCCCTTGATAATCATCCATATGAGAAGACCCCCTACTTCCTCTAGTTTTCACACAGTAATTCATAAATACAGTCTTTTTCAAATATAAAGTTTTTAATCAAATGATGTTTAGGTGTGTCAGTGTTGCCAACTGAGTTTTAAGTGCTAAAATTAAACTAAATTAAATTATCATTTATTTCAGAATTTCGATGTATATATTATTTATATTTAAATTGAAACTAGACACGCCGTATATGAATATAGCTCGAAAAGTTTTTATCCGTGCAGGGGCGGAGAAAGAATACTGAGTTCAGCGGCCGGGGTCGGCCTGTCGTAAAAGGCGACAAAACAACCCTAGCTACGTGGTAGGGCCCCAAGTCCGTCTGGATGGTGATCGCTTTTGGTCTTATTCTTATTGCATGTCACCATAATAACCTTGTGTTGTGTTCCGGCATTAGTGACCCAAGTTCCTGTACCCTTATCGGGCAGCAGCGTGTTCGCGATGCCACTGGCGTTGCAAACACCCACAGGTGATGGTAACTGCTAAATTTGAAGCGGGCCGTCAGCATGTCTGCTGGCCTACAGCAATAAAAAAAGAAAAAATGCGAGATTTCTTTTAGAGGATATTGACTACGTGACGAAACCCTAAGTCCCACCCCTCCTCCGTGTGACTAAGCGTGGTATTTTGAAGACTTACCTCCCCCATTGATCGGGTCACGCATGAGTAAGTACGTTAAAAGCACCGCGAACACGCTGCTGTCCGTTTAGGAGTATAGGAACCTGGGTCACAAATACCGAAACACAACTTAAGGTTATTATGGCGGCATATTCATACACCAGGAGTGGTTGCCACCCAGACGGGCATCCCCGGCCGCAGGGGTTAGCATTCTTACTCCGCCCCTGCATGAAGAAAACTTCCCTAACCCGTAGTTGGTACTGCAAATTCTACTTGATGTATGGACAGGGAACCAACTTGCCTTCAACGAGCGTGAAACGTATGAAAGAGCATTCTGGGGATCTGAGCCAAAAACATTGTGCTTTTATTATTATGAGAAAAAAACTATACATGCAAATCTCTCCCAGGCCAATCTTCGATCAGTTGTCGAGCGATATCCTTGCAGTGTCTCGCATCAGCTGGCATTTCGGCTTCGCATTCCCACTTCCTGTCAGCACTGTGGGCGTATAGCGGTCCAGGGGTTGCATGAGTTACTCTTGCTGTTGTTACTAGGCCTGAAATAAAAATATATGCATTTATGTAAACAGTTTAATTTTTGGTTGCTTCTGCAATAAATTATAAAATCAAGCGTTAAATGATGTTTGCATTCTAAGCTACGTTGTTACGAAGTTACTAGTCGCTACGAACCGTGAGAACGACTCCACGGTAAATAGTCTGCGGTGGCCGGAATTCTAACTAGGAAAATCCCCACTCCATCTCATTCCTAAAACAGGGCACAAATTGCAAAGAGCATTAAGCCTTCAGCATAAGTTAAGGTTCCGGATATAATCAGGATGAAATGGTATTAGTTTTTTACGATTACGATATCGACCAATTTTTTATCTACTTAACAACGCCAAGCTAGTATTTCTCTAGTCCAACTGCTGACGGGACCTTGTAAAAGTACCATTTTAAGTAGTTACCATGGAGACATTCAGCTCCATAAAACGACTGGTAAGTTATAAGTTTTATTTTATGTTTTACAAATGGCATCAAAATAATCTCACTTACGACCTTTTTTCTAAAACAAACATTTTCGCAGATACATGATCCTGTAGATATGTCACACTCTTTCATCGTTATTTAGTTAAAAAGAGTGCGATATTTCAATCGCTTTAGTGACAAACCTGTTGTACGATGGCGGTCACAGACCGGGATTGCACCGTACAGGAATGAGAAGAATAGCTCGAGAGCTGTGGACTGTATGAGAAAGGAGGAGAGGAGCGGTGGCTAGAGAGACGCGATACCTTGCAGTGGGCAAAGAAATTCGCACTGACCTTGATTCCACCCCTTCCCGGATCGGTTCAGGTCCACTCGCGGAGGAACTTTTGCACGGCACCACTAATTGTTACGCACACTGAACACACAATCTTATGACACGGTCAATGAGAGTAACTGAAGCCAATTGCGCACGGCGCAGAGAATGGTCTTCAGGGAGGTCGAACGTCGACCGTCCCGCGAGTTTAAGAGCTCACGCGATACTACTTATATTGTTTTCGTCCCACCCTCGCTTTTACCCGAGGGTTGGAAGCAAAAATCAGGAAGCGGGATTTCAAATACCTTTTGTACAAAGATTGCACACCTGTCATGTTGAACTCACTCACACATGGATACACGCAGTACCGTACAAACGAATACGATTGTTGAAGTGTTCATTATCATCGTTTATTTAAGAGCTACTGCTGTCAGTGGACCATCTTCTAAACTTTACTACAAAACGCCAATTCATTGACTTCTTGTTAAGTTGCCGTGCTGCTAATTATTAATAGCATTAAAATTACCTGCACTCTTCCCCGCCTTTAAAGCCAAAGCTGCTAAGGAATTAAGTCTAGCTTCAGGTTTTAAAGATGCTGGACAATCTTTATGTTTCACGGTTGCATCGACGCCCATTGTTTGTTGATTGGCCTTTACTCCGCAAAACAACGCCGTCGCAGTACTCGTGGAATCTGGCACCATTTTATTTGCTGAATATGTCTGAAAAATATTAAAAACGTTGTTATAACTTAAATATGACTTAGAAATATGTTGAAGAATTCTTCCTTTCTCTTTATTTCTGGGTAAAACCTAAAATTTGATGCGGTACATTTTGGGGGGGGGGGGGGGGTGTCGTAACTGTGCAACAGTGTGAAACATCTCTCTTTTGCCGTTTCGTGATATACTCGTTTCTTGTACAGGGTACAGGAAAATAAGTAGGACTGCCAATCTTAAATTGAAAGCCGTATAAGGTGTCTTTCTTCTATTGACATTATACTATCAAAAAGAGCAATTCATTTAAGATTCTTTAGAAAATCGAAAAGAAGGCCTCATTTACACTTTTGCAGAAGACACGGACAGTAAAGGTTTCATTAATCATAAATGTACTTTACCATAATTATTGTACATTTATGGCCTTGTTTTACGGTAGCCACTTACGTGGGGAACAAACGTCTGAGCACGCCGCCTCCGCTGGGCCCCGACAGTACGAGTAAGCCTAAAAAGCGTTGGTTTCACGCCGTAAAGGTGTTGCGTGCCAATGGATTTCCTATCAGGGATACCGAAGACTGTCCGAAGTGGGGAAGAAAATTCAGATAGCGGACCCCGGGCACCGAAGTGGAAGTTTCGATTGCAACCGGAATTTAACGCAAGGATGGTCGATGTACGAGATCATTCACGCGTCATTTTGAAAAATGACGCGAGACTATTAATTTATTTATTTATACATGAGATACAAATTTTAAAAATAAAAGATACATAGCACAGCAGTTCATGTACAACAACTAATTTAATAATAAAGAGTATTAATAAGTCATAATAATTTTCAGAGGGAATTTTGTTTCGCATTGTGCAACTCAAAAACTCAAAAAAATGTGCCGTGTGACCCCGGCCAGTGAAAAGAATAGGGTCACCCCAAGTCATTCCAAGGGAGTCGTAAAAGGCGACTGATGGACTACTCCTTTGCCAGCTTTCATGCGGTTAAGGAAGTGCACCTCTCGGTTTTTCCTCTAGGGGTTGGGAGGTCGGACGGCAGTCGCTCCCGTAAAAACCAAAACTAGCCAAATATATATGGTTCGGACACGTAAGAGATTTGTCACGGATAGGGCGTCGCCGCAAAACGACGCGCAGGAACCTCGCCCGACTCCTGTGACAAGTGGACTAGGGCTGCCGTGCCGTGGGCGAGCACGGCTAAAGACACTAGCCCCATCCAAAAGGAAACTCCGCTTCGCAACGTGGAATATTGGCACGCTAACCGGACGCGCGAGAGAGTTGGCCGATGTGCTCTCCAGGCGGAGGGTGGCCGTGGCGTTCCTACAGGAGACTCGGTGGAAGGCCAGCAGATCCCGGTTCATTGGGAATGGCTACAAGCTGATCTACACAGGTGCACCTGGTGGGGAGAATGGGGTTGCCATAGTGCTCTCGGAGGAGTTCCACAACGACATTTTGGAAGTGATACGTCATAGCGACCGACTTATGGTCGTTAGGGTGCTTATCGATGGGATAGTTACCCACTTGATAAGTGCCTATGCGCCACAGGCC
The DNA here is from genome assembly GCA_963693495.1 of Malacosoma neustria. Classification (NCBI taxonomy): domain Eukaryota; kingdom Metazoa; phylum Arthropoda; class Insecta; order Lepidoptera; family Lasiocampidae; genus Malacosoma; species Malacosoma neustria. Next base: position 2,842,346 of record OY856385.1, read on the forward strand.
GGTTGTGACGACGCCGATAAAATAGCGTTTTGGAATCTACTCGGAGAAGTGCTCCGTGGAATCCCATTATCACAGGGGATCGTTTTGGGGGGTGATCTGAACGGTCATGTGGGTGATGAATGTGGGGAATTTGAGCGTGTTCACGGTGGATTTGGGTACGGTAGCCGTAACGCGGAAGGGGAGGACATCCTCAATACGTGTGCGGCTGCCGACCTTGCCATCGTGAACACGTATTTCAAAAAGAGACCCGAGCATCTCATTACCTACGAGAGCGGGAGGAATGCTACCCAAATCGACTTCCTACTCACTAGGAGACACCACATCAGCAAAGTAGCCAACTGCAAGGTCATACCCGGTGAGAGTCTCACTGCACAACACCGTCTTCTTGTCATGGACCTCTGCGTGAAGCCCAAAGGCAAACGTGTCGATCGCCTTTGGCGCCGAATCAGGTGGTGGCTGCTTGATGAAGTCAAGTCCCAGGAGTTCGCCTCTGCCATCGGCGACAAGTGCGCCGGTGGTGAGGGCGAACCGGTTCAAGCTTACTGGGACAGGATTCAGGCGGCTATCCTTGGGTCGGCGGGGAAGGTGCTTGGCGAGTCTAAGGGCGGACGCAAGTGTGACAAGGAGACATGGTGGTGGAACGACACAGTCCAGAGGGAGACTAGAGCGAAGAAAGCCCTCTTTAAGAAGTGGCAAGCGTCCAGATCTCCTGAAGATCGCGACGCATACAGAGCTGCTAAGCGCGCCACCAAGAAAGCTGTAGCCAGAGCCAGACGAGACCACTTACAACCACTTTACGATAAGTTGGAATCGTCTGAGGGGCAGAAGCTCATATATAAGTTGGCGCGCTCCAGGGTCAAAGCGGCACAGGATATCTCCAAGTGCCGCTGCGTAAAAGACCCCGGAGGCAACCTGTTATGCGAGGACCTCGCGGTGAAGGAGAGATGGCGCTCGTATTTCCACGAGCTGCTGAACAAGCAGCATAAAGAGGTGCAGCCGCCGGATCTTCCTCCAAATCAAGGATTAGTGCCACCGGTAACGCCTGCAGAAGTCCAAAATTGTCTTCGCCGCATGAAAAATCGGAAAGCTGCCGGAGCCGATGGAGTCCCCATCGAAGCCTGGAAGGCGATGGGCTCGCGTGGTGTGGGCATCTTAACAAACCTTTTTAACCGGATACTCCTCACCGGTATGATCCCGAACCAATGGAGGCTGAGTGTCATTACTCCAGTCTTCAAAGGCAAGGGATCGGTGCAGGAGTGTGGTAACTACCGCGGTATAAAGGTCATGTCCCACACCATGAAGCTCTTCGAGAGGGTTATCGACTCTCGGATTCGGCAGGAGTGCACTGTCTCGGAATGTCAATATGGGTTTCGCCCTGGTCACGGGACCATGGACCCAGTTTTTGCCCTAAGGACTGTCGCGGAGAAATACAGGACGAAGAATACGCCTCTGCACTGCCTGTTTCTTGACTTGCAGAAGGCCTTCGACTGTATTCCTCGCGCGATAATCTGGTGGGCATTGAGATCTAAAAGGGTTCCAGAGGCCTATATTGACATCATCCAAGACATGTACCGTGACTCCGATTCCGTAGTTCGGACCGCTGTTGGCGACACAAAACCTTTCCCCATCACTGTCGGGGTACACCAAGGATCCGTCCTTAGTCCGTTTCTGTTTAGCGTGGTATTAGACGTACTGTCAGACAGCATCAGAAACTCACATGAGCAGCCCCCGTGGCTCCTCATGTATGCTGATGATATCGCGCTGGCAGATTCGGACAGGGGTAGGCTGGTGCGACGTGTGATGACGTGGAAGGAGTCGCTTGAGAACGGTGGTCTGAAGCTCAACGTGGCGAAGACCGAGTACTTGGCCTGTAACTCCACAGATCCTACACCCGTACGCATAGGCGGCGACACGGTCGAGCGCACGGACCAAGTGAAATACCTGGGATCTGTGTTTCACGCGTCTGGTGACATCGATTGCGACGTCAAGGCTCGCATTGCTGCCGCGTGGGCTAAATGGCGTGAGGTAACTGGTGTCATTTGCGACCCCAAGATGCCGGTAAAGTTGAAGGGACAGGTCTATAAGACCATCATTAGGCCTGTTCTTTTATACGGCTGTGAAGCGTGGCCGGTGTTGGAGCGACACAAGCAGGAGCTGCGTGTCACGGAGATGAACATGCTGCGGTGGATGTGTGGAGTGACGCGGAAAGACCGCGTTAGGAACTCCCGCATTCGCGGTAGTCTTCATGTCCGTGACATTGCGGATAAACTGCAGGAGTGTCGGCTCCGGTGGTACGGTCACGTTTTACGGCAACCGGATGCTTACGTGGGAAACAAATGTCTGGCCATGCCGCCTCCGCCGGGCCCCGGCAGGAGGGGTAGGCCCAAAAAGTGCTGGCTTGACGTCGTAAGGGGTGATATGCGTGCCAATGGGCTCACTACCAGGGATGCTGAAGACCGTGCGAAGTGGAGTAGGAAAAGTCGGAAAGCGGACCCCGGGCACCAAAACGCAAGTTTGGGTTGCAACCGGGAAGAACGCTGAGATGATGATGATGATTGTGCAACTCAAAAACAAATTTAAAACGTAAAATAATAGCATAATTAGTCAAATGGTGTTTCATATTTAAAACAATTACTACAAGAAAAACATTTTAAACTTTTTCAGCTTTTTCTATTTCACTAATTTTGCCGGTGCGTGTATACGTATTATACTTGCGGCACGCTATGATGGCCGTTTTGACATATTACAATAGTGGTGTAAAATGTCAATTTATTTTCGAAAAAAATATAATGAAATCTATAAGTTTTTATTATTCTATAAGTTGTTATTATACAACAAAAGGTATAAACAGAGTCTAAATTAACGAGCAAGGGTCAACAGTACTGCAGTATCAATATTAGAAATCCAAAGCCAGGTCAAAACTATATCACAATCGCAGTGCACTCACAGTTTGTACTTTTCGAAGCAAAGTCAAAACTGCTTTGTTTTGCATAGAGCATTGACGTGAGTTTGCCGGAGGTAGTAGTTGTGTGGCCAGCGATCCTATGTGACGATCGTATTAAACTTCATTTTTTTAAATTTTGAATTTCGAAAAACAAATGCCGAGTTGTATGGTAAATAAGTACATCAATAATTATAATCTTATAAAAATAATAAATAAATGTTCGCGGGACCCTAATATATAATAATAAATTTAAAAAATTAATTTTGTGTCTTATTCGACACATTCGATAAATTTTATGACTAACTGCATGTCACTATTGACAATAAAGAACAGTAATTTGCTCCTTCAAATGTAATTACTATAATAATAAATTAATATATAACTTCATGAGTGGACAAACGTCAAAACGGCCATCATAGCGTGCCGGTAGTATAGTTATAGAATTCAAAATAATTTTTATATTTTTCATAGAATCAGAAAGGGGCAGTCCACTCTCTGATTTACAAATTTGTGACTCTTCCGGTGTTTGATTCAGTAACGCACCTTTAACATTCCCATATGCGGGAACTTCTCAAATGAAAACCTATGGCTTTCTCCGCCTTTATATATCCTAGCCGCAGTTATAGTGTTCGGCCCCATGCCATCTCCAACAAACAGTATCACATTTTTCGCTTCCCCAAGATTCCATTGCACCCGAAGACTTTCTTCCAGCTCCTTCTTTGCTAGGTCCAACCAGAACGATTGATCTGGAAATATCACATTATGAAAAATAACTTGAAGGTACTTTCAGGGATTCAGGTATTTAGGCATAAAATTTTGCTGGCTATTTCTCCCATTGGGAACCATTGTTCTGACCTTATATTTAACTGCACACATCGTGCCATCTGTGACAACTTTAGAATTATTTTCCTATCCCACGTCTTCTTCTACATTCAAGTTATTTCAGATTAACTGTGCCCGCGACTTCGTACGCGTGGAATAGTGACTTTAGGCAGCATTTTTTGGATATATCTTATGGTTTATTTTAGATGACAAACCCATTAATCCCTAAAATATAAATAAATGAAATATGCAAACAGTTATCGAATGCAACTGTTACGCCATGTGCCTCCGGAATACGTGCGTTAGAACCTACAAAGTCCAGCCTAAGCTAAAGCCTATTTCATATGATTGATGATATAAATCTGAGGTCAACTTAAATAAGAAATATAACTTACAACGTCCAGCCTAAGCTGAACTCTATTTCATATGATTAATGACATAAATCTGAGGTCAACTTAAATTGGGTTACAAATTTCCGAAAATGATAATTTTTAATCAAAACTATTTTTTTTTTCTAAAATAAAAGTAGCCCAAGTTACTCCTTGTTACATCAGATATCTGCCACTGAAAGTCCCGTCAAAATCGGTCCAGCCATTTCAGAGATTAGCCGGAACTAACAGACATACAGACAAAAATTGTAAAAAATGTTCTTTTGGTATATGTACCGTGTATACATCCAAATGCATTTAATAAAAAACGGTTATTTTAATATTACAAACAGACACTTCAATTTTATTTATTTGTATAGATTAGATTAGATTAGAACAGGCTGATGGCCCACTTAATAAGTAAGCAGTTACCGTCGCCTATGGATGTTTGCGACACTAGAGGCACTGATATCACGCTGCCGTCTGATTATAGGAATTGAACTTTTAAGTGCCAAGCTTCATAAAAAATTAGACGAAATAAATAAATATACCTATAAATATATATAGTTGCATAGCACAAGTGATAAGAGTAATAACTGATAATTACATGCTTTTTTTATAAATAAATACATAAACAATCAGACGCGGGATGGGAATCGAACCCACGACCTCCGCAAGCGTTCCGACGTGCGTTATGCATTATGCTACGGTCGTCAATAAATATAGCTTTTTTATTGCTGTAGGACAGCAGACAGGCTGACGGCCTACTTAGAATTTAGCAGTTACCGTCGCCTATGGGTCTTTGCAACGCCAGCGGCATCGCCAACACGCTGCTGTCCCATAGGGTACAGGAAATTAGGTCACTAATGACGGAACACAACACAAAGTTATTATGGCGGCATACTTAAAACCAAAGGTGGTCGCAGTCCAGACAGGCTTGTGGCCCTACCACGTAGTAGGGTGGGTTGTTTTGTCGCCTTTTACGACAGGCCGACCCCAGCCGCAGAGGTCAATATTCTTTCTCCACCCCTGCGCGGATAAAAAAGCTACGAATATATTTAAAGTTTTAAAGGGATTATTTACATCTGACCCTAAACCATGAATGGAAATTATTATTTCTAGTATAAAATAAATAATATCAATAATAATACAACATCAACCATGATAAATATATCTGACCAAGTATAATATGTTAAAAACCGTTCTAGTATTATTTAATAAAATATTACGAGGAAATTAGGTGTACAAAATTCGATAGGTTTTTTACAGGAACTTGTTTCATATAATGAATCAAATCTAACCTTGTATTAGTGTTTAATTTACTAAAATTATAAACTAGATAGATATATCAATAAAATTCAGTGTTATTCAAGAATTAAATAATAAAAATAAATAAAATGTATTTACCGGTCGGTAATGAACACCAAACGGAGGTTACATAACCAAAAAACACAACTGCCATGCGTATGCGCATGGCTAATGACTGCTCGACGCTCGTCCGTGCCACTCCGTGCTCGTGCTCGTTTCTTATGTTTAATTTAGGCATGGGAATGTTACGATGACAAATGTCGAGAAAAATATCTCATCGACATTTGTTACGTTTTTGAATAAGGACCAATCCATCATTTTTTTGGGACTTGGAACCTTTCTACATAGTGTTGTTTTGTCACCTTTTACGACAGGGGTCGCACCCCCAGCCGCAGTGATTAGTATTCTTACTCAATCCCTGCATTGAGAAGGAATGGAAGAATATATGTTGAAACGTACATTTTGAATTGTATTTCTTTCCCATACAGACGGCCTAGATACGCTTGGACTTCGGAGAGACGTCTCTTTGCGTATTCTACCGTCTATACAACAGGGAGTGTTCTGAGGAGCTATTTAGAATTGTGCCCTCGTCGTCTTTCTACCACTGCATTGCCCGCCATCGGCTGGGTGTTCATCCTCATTTCTTGGAGTCTCTTCTTTCTTGTACGAAACGGTTCTCAAGAACGTTCACGTTGCGTACTCTCAGGATTTGAAATGAGCTCTCGGCTGAGGATTTTTCAGCACGGTACTATATGGGGTTCTTCAAAAAAGGCGTTATAAAATTTCTTCGAGGCCGGCAGTGCGTTGGTAATGCCTCTGGTGTTGCAAATCTCCATAGGCGACGGTGACCACCTGCCATAGTGGGTCTTTTGCCTGTCTGCTAAAATCTAGCTATAATTTTTTTTTATAAATTACTTAATTATACTAGGACACTTCACACAGCGCCATATTTTTTCAAAATAAGCAGAGCGCTTGTGATGAGCACTATATAATTGATATAATTTTATTTGTAAATAAATATATCTAGACTCGGGACGGAAATCAAACCCGTTAATCCCACAAGCGTTTCGACTGGTCTAATAATATCATACTCGAAGTGTAACTGTAAAAGACTCGAGCCGGTTTCTGTATAACCTACATCGACGTGAACAATTGTGAGTATTGATTTATTTTACTAGTGATTTTCTCTTGGGAAAGGTATGAGGCCCTCAGCGAGATGTTTAGGCGTTCTTTTATATGTCTATATATGAGTATATAGTCTATATATGAGTATCTATATACTCATATATAGACTATATACTCATATATAGACATATAAAAGAACGTTACTATTAACGTCAGCTAAGAGTTTAGCTGACGTTATTGTGTCATAAATTAAAAAAATTACATTCTGGACAGGATTTTCATAAAATCCGTTCTTAGTGAGCGTTTATATCGCGGAATGAGTAATTATGCTAAACTTCAAGTTATTCGTGTGTATAGTTTTACAGCTCTCTTAATGAGTGATATTCATATATTATATTATTATAAACGTTGTGGTCTGAAAGAAGACGTAGTGACAAAAATTGAGAAAGGTATGCTGAGATGGTTTGGATATGTCGAGAGAATGAATGAAGAACGATTGACGAAAAAAAGTGTTTATACACTAAGGCGAGTGTGAATGGAAGTGTTGGAAGTGGTAGACCTAGGCGGACGTTTCAAGACCAGACTGATCTGGTTTTTTTTCAAGACGTCCTCAGGGAGGAAAAGGCCAGCTCAAGAGTACCCTAAACCGAAGGGCATGTATGAAGGGAATAATGAAAATGGACGAAGCGAAACAAGGATCGTAGCAAATGGAAAAAAGTGGTCTCTGCCTACCCCTACGGGAAAGAGGCGTGATTATATGTATATATGTAGCGATCGCCAACCCGCCTGCCAAGCGTGGCGATTATGGCAAAACCCCCCCCTAAAATGACAGATACACACAGGCCCCGGCCCCTAGTCCCCGGCGGCCCCGTTCGTGGTGGTCACGGTAGCAGCCACATAAGCGACGGGGCAGGGGGTGCGAAGAATCCCCGGGTTCGGATTCGCTACCAAGAACGACGACCTTTGGCCCTGGCAACATACAATGTCAAGACACTGCGGACCAACGAGAAGTTGGAGGAACTGGAGGAAGTTTTGAGCAGACTGCGATGGGATGTTGTGGGGTTATCTGAAGTCCGAAGACAGGGAGAGGACTCAATAATCCTAAATTCCGGAAATCTGCTCTACTTCCGGGAGGGCGACCAACTGTCCCAAGGTGGTGTCGGGTTTCTCGTTCACAAGTCTCTTGTGAACAACGTTACTGAGGTGGGGAGTATTTCGACTAGGGTAGCGTACCTAATACTCAAAATTACCAAACGGTATTCGTTGAAGGTCATTCAGGTTTACGCTCCGACTTCGACACATCCTGACGAAGAGGTGGAAGCCATGTATGAGGACATCTCAACAGCCATCCACACTTCTAAAACCCACTTTAACGTTGTCATGGGAGACTTCAACGCAAAGTTGGGGAAACGTAGCGGCGATGAGTTGAGAGTGGGGCAATTTGGGTTCGGAAATCGGAACACCCGAGGCCAGATGCTGGCCGACTTCATGGAGAAGGAGGACCTGTATATGATGAACTCCTTCTTCATGAAGCCAGAACAACGCAAATGGACTTGGATTAGTCCCGATGGTGCCACCAAAAATGAGATTGACTTCATTATGTCGACCAAAAGACAGATATTCAATGATGTCTCTGTGATCAATTCGGTGAAAACTGGGAGTGATCACCGCTTAGTAAGAGGCACATTGAATATCAATCCAAAATTGGAGAGGTCTCGACTGGTGAAGTCTACGCTCCGACCTGCACCCATACAGATCCAAAACCCGGTAAACTTTCAACTCGAATTGCAAAACCGCTTCGAATGCCTCGGTGACTGCGTTGACGTGGACGAGTATAATAACAGGTTCGTGGAAGCTGTTCAAACGGCCGGGTCTAAATTCTTCAAGGCCAGCCGTTCAAAAAGAACCGGAAAAATCTCAGATTCTACTCTCAAATTGATGGATGTGAGACGTCAAATGACCCTTCAGTCCCCGGACGATGCTTCCCAGTATAGGCAGCTAAATAGACAGATCTCCAAGTCCTTGACTCGCGATATCCGCCGCCATAACACAGACTGTGTAAAGGCGGCTATAGAGCGTAACAAGGGCTCTAAAGTATTCGCACGAGAATTGTCTATTGGGCAGAGCCAACTGACGAAGCTGAAGACCGACGACGGCAGGGTCGTTTCGTCTAAACCCGAACTTTTGAGGGAAGTCGAGAAGTTCTACGGACAGCTATACACGACCACACGGGCACCTGTTAACAACAAGGCTAAAGACCCAAGAGCCAAATTAACCCGACACTACACCGTAGATATCCCAGACGTCAGTCTGTACGAGATTAGTGTGGCCCTTAAACAGCTTAAAAACAACAAGGCGCCGGGTGATGATGGAATTACAGCCGAGCTTCTGAGAGCTGGTGGTACTCCTGTGCTTAAAATCCTCCAGAAGCTATTTAATTCCGTCATCCTCGATGGCAAAACGCCGCAGGCCTGGCACGGAAGTATAGTGGTGCTGTTCTTCAAAAAGGGCGACAAAACCCTTTTGAAGAACTTTAGACCGATATCACTTCTGAGCCATGTTTACAAGCTGTTTTCAAGGGTCATCACGAATCGTCTCGCGCGCAGATTTGACGACTTCCAGCCTCCCGAACAAGCCGGATTCCGAAAAGGTTTTAGCACCATAGACCACATACATACGCTGCGGCAGGTTATACAGAAGACGGAGGAGTATAACCAGCCACTATGCTTGGCGTTCGTGGACTATGAGAAAGCCTTTGATTCGATCGAGACCTGGGCGGTGCTTCAGTCTCTCCAGAGGTGCCACATTGATTATCGATACATCAAAGCGTTGAAGTGTTTGTATGAAAACGCCACCATGTCAGTCCGTCTCCAGGATCAGAACTCGAAGCCTATCCGACTGCAGCGGGGAGTCAGACAAGGCGATGTCATATCGCCGATGCTGTTCACTGCTGCGTTGGAAGATGTCTTCAAGCTTCTGGACTGGAACGGACTGGGCATCAACATTAACGGTGAGTACATCACTCACCTTAGATTCGCAGATGATATCGTAATCATGGCTGAAACCATGGAAGACTTAAGCCATATGCTTGATGGCCTCAATACAGCTTCCCAAGGAGTAGGTCTCAAAATGAACATGGACAAGACGAAGATCATGTCTAATGTCCATGTCGCACCTACCCCCGTAACAGTTGGGAACTGTACTTTCGAAATTGTTGACGAATACGTCTACTTGGGTCAAACGATCCAGTTAGGCAGGTCCAATTTCGCGAAAGAGGTCACTCGTCGAATCCAACTCGGATGGGCAGCGTTCGGGAAGCTCCGTAAAATCTTTTCGTCCCAAATACCGCAGTGTCTCAAGACGAAGGTTTTTAACCAATGTGTGTTGCCAGTGATGACATACGGAACGCAGACGTGGTCGCTAACTATGGGCCTTATGAGAAAGCTCATGGTCGCTCAGAGAGCAATGGAGAGGGCTATGCTCGGAGTTTCCCTGCGAGATCGAATCAGAAATGAGGAGATTCGCAGGAGAACCAAAGTAACCGACATAGCCCGGATGATTGCAAAACTGAAGTGGCAGTGGGCTGGGCACATAGCTCGAAGGACTGATGGCCGTTGGGGCAGAAAAGTCCTCGAATGGCGACCGCGTACCGGAAGACGCAGTGTTGGTAGGCCCCCCACAAGATGGACCGATGATCTGGTCAAGATCGCCGGGATAGGTTGGATGAGGGCAGCGCAGGACCGATCATCGTGGAGATCTTTGGGGGAGGCCTTTGTCCAGCAGTGGGCGTCTTCCGGCTGAAATGATGATGATGTATGTATATTATTATAAACCAAAAGTGCTGAATTTTTTATGTTTAATAGCATGTGGGGTCATGGGTTCCGTTCTCGTCTCGAGCCTGGGTGTTTATATATCTACCGACAAAAAAGTATATAAGTAGTATATCAGTTGTTTAGTACCCATAACACAAGCGGAGTGCTACTGACATTAGTACTACATGGCTCTGTATTAATCCTTAAAAAGTTTTCTTTTTTCTTTTACATTAAAGTACGGGTAAGACGTATATTCACCGCAAATATATTAGACGCATAATATGGTGTGTAGATAAATTTATCGATAAAATTAACTTTTTCACCAACCTTAACTATTATATAGTAGTTGTTGAGTCATTGTGAGGTGCTCAAATCATTTGCCATCACAGACAGACAACTTAGGTTTTTTTTTCACTATGTTATCTATCAAGACTGAATTGAGTTTGCTTTACTCATGTTTTCCGGGACATGAAAGATCTCGCTTTCTTTATCTTTCTCGCCAGAGCATGAATTTATTGCTCAGTTTTTCTGATCTAACATTAAAATACCAGCAAGTATTGATTTTGAACGAAAATATTGTCAACGAAAGCAAAAGTCAAATTTTTTTGTGAGGTATGGTATAGAGATAATGAAAAAAGGCAGGAAAGATATTTATCTTTTAACTGAACACTGTTCCGCTGCTCACTGCTGTCCCTTGGTAGATTTTTTCAAAAATCTTTCATATTACAAGGCACAACCACAATGCACTTTAACGATGTTTAACCATTTCGGTACGAGCGTCGACTATGGACGACCGCCAACTCTTAGCTGCAATTACAGTCTGCAATTCTAGTTTTTACGTTCACCTAATACGCGTCTTCGAATTATTGTGTATTATGATGATACCTGTATGTATTCTGCAGTAGTGCTATCCTCTCTAGGAGGACGTGCGGCTGATGAATACCGGCTGAGGGAATGGTATCGTGACCTATAACACCGCACCGAAGTGGTTAAATATAGGCGTATTTTTTATTGCTGTAGGACAGCAGACAGGCTGATGGCCCGCTTAGAGTTTAGCAGTTACCTTCGCCTATGGGTGTTTGTAACACCAGTGGCATCGCGAACACGCTGCTGTCCCATAAGGATACGGGAACTTGGGTCACTAATGCCGGAACACAACACAAGGTTATTATGGCGGCATACTTAAGACCAAAGGTGGTCGCCATCCAGACGGGCTTGGGTTCCTACCATGTAGCTAGGGTTATTTTGTCGCCTTTTACGACAGGACGACCCCGGCCGCAGAGGTTAGTATTCTTTCTATATTGTGTGAACCTTTGGCCTAAATTGTCGAGTAAGTAGGAAACAATTCTGCCATCTGCGAGCTATTCTGGCGTGAGCTGAAAAAACCGTTAGAGTTACATATATATAATGTATAACGGAAATGTTTATCTTAAATAGTCCTACAAAAGCCCACGACAGCATCTATCTATATTTTATGTGTAAGCCATTATCGCCAAAATAGTGAACCGTAAATACAATAAAAATTTATAATTCATTTATAATGCACAGTTGGTAGTAACAAATTGATCTTTATATCAAAATAAATACTTAATATTATAAATGTGGGTATAAATCTGTCTATCTATCTGTCTGTTTCGTTTTCACGTCTAAACCGCTAACCCAATTTTGATGAATTTCGGTATAGAGATAGAGTGAACCTTGGAGAAGGACAGAGCCTACTTTTATTATTATTTTTTTATTTATATGGCATAACAACGTTTACCGGGTCAGCTAGTATTATGATATTTAAACAAAATTACCAGAAATCTTTTAATCCCGGTTGTATCGAAATCATATTTGTAGTTTAGAGTCGAGGTCTACATCTTACACATTGCTCTAAATATGAGTGCCCTTGTTTTGTCATTGCTTCAATGTTCATCAGTGCAGATCCCATGTCTTCTGTTAAGATAGTTTACTATGTATAGTGGCGGACATACTGACTCTTTCGGCTGGGACGGTCTGTCGTAAAGGCAACACAACAATCTCAGCTGGGTGGTATGACTCCAAGCCCGTTTAATAAATAATAAAACAGCGCTATAATGACCTTGGTTGTCTTCAGGCAATAGAAAATCAAGTATTAGTTGCTCTTCGAGGTACGCAGCATGTTAGCAATGCTTTTGGTGACGTGACGCAAATGTGTATAGGCAACAATGACTATACACATGTGACAACCTACTTTTAGGTGGACTGATTGCCTGTCTGCCGATATCTCATAAATAAAAGTCCACCCAAGAAACTTGGTATTTAAAGGGGCGAATGTCTTATATCCGTGAAGGGGCGGAGAAAAAATACTGACCTCTGTGGCCAGGGTCGGCCTGTTGTAAAAGGCGACTAAACAACCCACCCTAGCTACGTGGTAGAGTCACAAGTCCGTCTGGATGGCGACCACCTTTGGTCTTAGGTATGCCGCTATATTATTATAGCGGCATACATACATATTATACAAAGTTATCTTTGTGTTGTGTTCTGGTATTAGTGTTCCTGTATCCTTATGGGACAGCAGCGTGTTCGCGATGCCACTGGCGTTGAAACACCCATAGGCGACGGTAACTGCTATATTCTAAGCGGGCCGTCGGCCTGTCTACTGTCCTACAGTAATAAAAAAGAATTATCCTCCCTCATAATAAAAAAAACCATAACCTGAATGAATAATATAAACCTCGCCTGTTAGCGGAATAAACCGCAGTGTAGCTGGCCGGATAAATTAACTACATCCCAAATATTATGATAATAATATTTCCACCCATTATGAAAGAAATGAAAATTGAAACATAAAACGTTTTATTGAGCTAAACTCGTTCTTGGAGTTCTTAGTGGGGTGCTTAACATCTTTGATTTAAACGAGGTTATATGGGTATTAATGAATTAGGGTATCGGTTTATAGGAGTGCCGTGCCCCAAATGCTATTGATCGGCGGAGGCGGCAGTGCGCAGGTTCGGTGCAGCCTCTTAAAGCGAAGATACGCTCAAATAACTATTTTATTATCAATTTTTTTTACAGACTAGTTATTTTATAACTGAAGCCCAGCAGACCGGCAAACGGTCCACCCAATAGCAGGTAGTCACCGTCGCTTATGTACGTTTGCAACACCAGAGGCACTGTCAAGGCTCCGCCAGCCTCGAATAATTTATATAACGACTTTTTTGAAAAATCTCACATCGTACTACGCTGAGAAAACCTTAGCCGGAAATTCATTCCAAATCCGAAGAGTATGCAAGATGAAAGTTCTTGAGAATCGTTTCATAGAAAAGAGAAGAGGCTCCAGGAAATGGGGATGAACGCTCAGCCGATGGCGAGCACTGCGGTGGTAGAAAACCGACCAAGGCGCCATTCTAAACAGTTCCTCAGAATACTCCCCGCTTTACAGACGGTAGAATACGCAAAGAGACTCTCTCCGAAGGCCAAGCGTATTTAGAATTTCTGAAATATCGCGGGACTTTGTATCCACAATTGATTACGTACACCCAGACTAGAATAAATATTAGCAAGTTATTTATATGACCAAAATATGGTCATTTACTTTGGTCGCATCACCTTTCGTATTGACTAGGTGTCGAAATTATGTATAACAAGATATGCTACTTATGTGACTGTAGTACTGTTTAATCATTAAATTACAAATAAGTGCTACAGAAAAATAATATATTCAGACACAATAGGTTCTTATATTCAAATATAATTTAAACATTAATAATGTTTCATTAAAAATGAAAATTTAAAAATCTAGTTTAATTAAAAATCTAGTTCCTCAGAAATTTTCTACATCAGCAAGCTGACAAAGTAAATTGATCAATTAGTTTTATCCGTGCAGGGGTGGCGAAAGAATACTGACCTCTACGGCTGGGGTCGGCCTGTTGTAAAAGGCGACTAAACAACCCACCCTAGCTACATGGTAGAGCCCCCAGCCCGCCTGGATGGCGACCACCTTTGGTCTTAAGTATGCCGCCATAATAACTGTGCTGTGTTCCGGTATCTAATGACCCAAGTTCATGTACCCTTATGGGACAGCAACGTGTTCGCGATGGCCACTGGCGTTACAAACACCCATAGGCGACGGTAACTGCTAAATTCTAAGTAGGCCGCCAGTCTGCCTGCTGTGCCACAGCAATAGAAAATAAAGTCATGGACGATGCTTATCAGAAATTTAGGTCTGTGGGATATAATTACTAATTCGTTTTTTATTTTATTTATTTATGAAACAATCATTGGATCTGTATGAAAATATCATTTTGAATAATGTGACTGATAATTATTAAAAACAATTCAAAATAATAAACAGAACGACATTTAATGTCGTTCCAGATCAAGACTGCATGATTAGCATCCAGTAATAGAGTTAGTGTATTTATATTTTTATAAAGAGCTGCAGTCGACGGCTTATAAAGGAATGCCTAGAAAAAAAAAAACTTTTACAGTTGCCGAATGTAGGATTTTTTTAACAGACATTATATACAATTTTATTTATTGCTACTCCCATATACATTTATTTCTCGCATCGGTTCATATATTTGATTTGACAATACGTATAAAAACATCATTATAGCATCAAATCCCCGTGAAAATACACTTAGGGGCCCATGGTCCGTTCTAAAACTGTATGTTCACTGTCACTGTATAGTTTTTTTTTTTTTTTATTGCTGTAGGACAGCAGACAGGCTGACGGCCCGCTTAGGATTTAGCAGTTACCGTCGCCTATAGGTGTTTGCAATGCCAATGGCATCGCGAACACGCTGCCGTCCCATAAGAGTACAGGAACTTCGGTCACTAATGCCGGAACACAACACAAGGTTATTATGGCGGCATACTTAAGACCAAAGGTGGTCGCCATCCAGACGGGCTTGAGGCCCTACCACGTAGCTAGGGTGGGTTGTTTTGTCGCCTTTTACGACAGGCCGACCCCGGCCACAGAGGTTAGTATTCTTTCTCCGCCCCTGCACGGATAAAAAGTTTTAACTATTTAGTTTAGTTTTAAGTATTTAGTTTTAACTATTTTCAATATAAAATAAGCAAATGCTAAACGATTCATATGTGTCATTTGTAATATAAAAAAAATCCTGGCGTGTCTTGACCTTAACTCCCCAGGGGATCTTAATCAGTAGAATTCTGGCCAAGTGAAGTTGTCTCCTTAACAATGCTACCCTGAATCTATTAAAATGTGCTATCTGCACCAATTCTTTCTTATATCTTTTTAAAACAGATAAGTGGAAGGAATATTGTGTTGTGATCTAATAAACTAATCGAAAATGGTATGTTTTACGGTTAAATATGAGAAAATAGGGTTAAATATTGCGATTTAATTTTACTATTAAAAGTGTTGTATTAGTAGATTATCTTTAAAAATTTACTATAAGCTTGTATAAAATATTTGATTATTCTTTAAATATGCATTGAAATAGAGTTTATGAGAGTATTAATAAATATTACTTATTATTGGAATATGTTCTGGCTTAAATTAATTTTTAGTTAAATAGAAATATTTTATTGTAATATGTGTTTCAATAGCTAACACTAGTCTTATATTTTTGTTATTTAGTGACTACGTAATATTGCCTTTGTGTTTTAATTTATGACTTCATGCATAATTAAATATACAAAGGAATTTGATAAATGTGAACCATTAATTAAATTTAGCAAGTTAATATTCAATAAAATATATAGCATAGCATTCACTGATAGGATTATATATTTTTATATTTTTTAATTATTTTAATAATTTAGGCATTTAAATAGTATAATAAAGACCATACTTTTAGTGAGGTAATGAAGAAGGAATAGTGATTTACAGATTTTATTTATCAATTACGATTATTAAATCAAATATCATTTATTACCTTTATCATTTATTACCTTTATTACACACCTATATCACAATCATTATACGTACTTAGTAAAACAAAAAACGTTTTTATGTGGGCCCAACCATTTGAAAAAAAAGTTAGGCTTGATTGGTATTATAGTCTTATTGTGTATTTTTATTTCCAGGCGCGAATGGAGTTGCCCGTTTTGGATAAATTTTGTTTCGTTTTCGGACTGAGATCAGGATGCATTGCTATGGGGATTACAAATGCCGTAAGTTTGATTAATGCCGTTTCATTAATATGGTAGTAACATCAAGGAGTCCTCAACTCACAGGTAACGAGTTGGATTTTTTTATGGCTGTTGAACAGCAGACAGGCTGACGGGGCCGTCAGCCTGTCTGCTAAATACTGCTAAATTCTAAGCGGGCGCTTAGAATTTAGCAGTTACTGTCACCTATGGGTGTTTGCAACGCCAGTGGCATCGCGAACACGCTGCTGTACCATAAGGGTACAGGAACTTGGGCCACTAATGCCGGAACACCGTAAGGTTATTATGGCGGCATACTTAAGACCAAAGGTGGTCGCCATCCAGACGGGCTTGAGGTCCTACCATATGGTAGGGATAGCTAGGGTGGGTTGTTACATATTACGTACCGAGAGTGAAGTAAATTATCGCATGACATATCGAGGTCAGCGGTACGTGTAGCCCTCCAATCCACCTTGGCCAAGCGTGGCTGATATGCTGTCAGTTCACAATAGGGGAATGTATACATTAGCAGAAGAAAAATTGTGTGCTTGTTTATTCTCTCCATCAGAGATTGAGTCCGGGTTTACCAAAGGTCATTCACAACTGAATTTCTGAATATTTCAGATCCTAACGTTCATTCAGGCGGTAATTTTGATTACTTTCGCTGTGGCCATTAAGGAGATGGCGGAAATCCAGAACAAGCGCGACGAAGACGCCGCCATGTCCTCAGTGGTGTACACTATCGTGGTGCTTCTGGTTGTTTTGTTGGTGGTTAAATTTTTAGTGGATTTGGTGTTCGTATACGCTGTTTATAAGGTAAACAATTATTTATTAACCTGTTAACGTAAATAGTTAAATGTTAATCATTAAAAGCAACAGACAAACGTGGTTCGGCCATATGATGAAAAAGAACAACGCCATGTGACAAGAAAAATATTAGGAATGAAAGAAGGCGGATACAGAAGAGGGGATAGATAAAAAAAAGATAGATTGCGTAAGATGATATGTTAAGATAACAGTTAACAAGAGAGAGAGTACGCAACATGAACGTTCTTATCAAGACTTATCTTAAATCTAATTCCAGGAGAAAGCTGGCATTTTGAAGAAATATTGTATCTTCTGGATTATCTTTTTGGTGCTGTACATCATCGGGTTCCTTAAGAGTCTCTTTCATATGAATGCCGGACATGTTATTGCGCATATATTGTTTTTAGGTAATTTATCAATATTTTTATTTATCTTTATTCTCTAGACTTCGTTTTACGAAATTTAAGCACGGGTCTATTTAGTTTACTTTAAGACAAGGAATAATATGTGCTTAAATATTTTAAATGTAATTTTAATGATAAAAAGCAGCGGAACCCTAAATATTAAAATAAACATTTAAAAAAATGACAAGACTATAAATCCTATTAATTCGTTCAAATAAACTAGAAGCTTAGAAATTTTTAGGAATACGGATTAAAACCTGAGCTTAGGTTTATAGTTTTGATAAGGCTACGAAGCATAAGCTGGCAATGTTAGCTTTTACGCTATGGAAGAATAAGCTTCAATCATAAAGCTTCTTTCGAATTTTATCATAAAAGTAATATTTATTATTTTATACATAGGAAAAAGTGGTTGATTTTTGAGTGATATCTATAAAAGTTTTTGATGTAATTTTATACCTATTAGAATATGACAGTTGCAAGGGTCTCGTGAATAGCGATAAATGATTTGCCTTGCTCACATGCAGCGAAAGAATGATAAGTGTTTTTAAGAGTTGTTTTTTTTTATTGCAGGCTCACTTAGAAAGAAAGAAAGAAAGAAAGAAAGAATTTTATTTGTCAAAAAGTAACAACGCATAACAAGATTGCACACATATAAATAAATACACAAACTGAGTGTTACATTTTAACCGTTACCTAGTTTGAGTTACCGACACAGCGCTGGTTTTCAGTGTCCGCCTTGGTAGGCGTACACTGGTACACCTATTACCTAATAGACCCAGCAGCATTATTACAATTTTGTGAGAGAATTAAACTAATATAACAATGTTCGCAGCTGCAATGACACCCTATCTTTAACCTGGTGCATACTGCTGAATACCAGATGAAAATTCTAATCTCTAATACAATATATTTGTTTAAATTTAATAATATGTATACATTAAATGAAAGTAAAGATCCATTTAAACTAATAACTTATTACTTATGTATATACACAACAAAGAACATTTATTTAAGTATAATATAATATAGGAAGTTCGTTTATTTATACATTATGACTTGTGCATGTAAAATATCTGCAATAAAAACTTAATAAGAAAAATATAGGTTATTTCTTATAATTCAAAACGGTTTAAAAAATATTATATGAGAACAAATTTGGCTTTAAGTTTTAATATAAAGATAAACTTCAATACTGTAATTGATCTTATGAAGTAAAAAGGAATTACTTATGTTTTATTCTATAATTTTTAAATCATCTCATGCATTAAAATTTGCCAGTAAAATGGAGTTTCTTAAGTTAATTACCGTAGTATATGGATGTTTGCGACGTTAGGGGCACCTCAAACATCTGCCGTCCTCTTCGGGGTACTGGAACCTGGAACACTTATACGGAATACAACACGAAGTTATTATGGCATTTATCCGTGCAGGGGGGGGGGGGAGAAAGAAGACTGACCTCTGCGGCCGGAGTCGGCCTGTCGTAAAAGGCGACAAAAAACTCACCCTAGTTACGTGGTAGGGCCCCAAGCCCGCCTGGATGGCGACCACCTTTGGTCTTAAGTATGTCGCCATAATAACCGTGCGTTGTGTTCCGGCATTAGTGACCCAAGTTCCTGCCTGTATCTTTATAGGACAGCAGCGTGTTCGCGATGCCACTGGCATTACAAACACCCATAGGCGACGGTAACTGCTAAATTCTAAGCGGGCTGTCAGCCTGTGTGCTGTTATACAGCAATAAAAAAAATAAAAAAATGGCGTATTTAGAGACCAGAGGTGGTTGCCATCCAGACGTGTTTGAAGCCCTACCTAGCCAGGGTTGCTTTGTTGGTTTTTACGACAGGCCGCTACCGGCCGCATGGGTCAGTATTGCTTCTCCGCCCATGCACGGAATATAATATAGTAGTTGGTTATAGTAGTTGGCTGTTCCATAGATTGGATAGATTCGACTAATCATAGGAATTAATTTTTACAATAGAAGTGCTACGTTACTTATCACTATTATTTATTTTTCAGCTGAAAACTTCTATTACATTATAGTAATTAGAAGCTATTTGATATCGATCAACGAAGATGGAGTCCTCTAAACACCATAAAAAAGGTTTAAGTTTTAAAACCAAATTTTAGTACAGTTTATTTAATTTTATATAATTATTTTTGAAAGAAAAATCATATTAATAACAGGAAGTTTATAAAACATTATATTATTGAATATAGCCCTGTAAAAACGGACAAACAAAAATATTTTTAATATTCAGTAACATTTAGCCATGTTCTAGAATATTCCAAACTATAGTATTATAAAATTAAGCAAATGTAGTAGGCGTAATGACAATAACTATAGTCTTTGATCAATGTATTTGCATATTAAATAGAAACATTTTATTTTAGATTTTAATAGCCTATAAAAATATCAGCTACGTTAAAAAAATAGAACTTTAAAAGCTAAAGATGAAGAACATCAAACTAGGTAACATGATAAGAACGAAAATGCCTAGGAGTCCGTTTTTAAGCAAGATGTTGTGATTTTTTGTGGATATATTTATTTTATTTCATTGGAGTCTCGTTTCACTTCGCAAAATTGTTTTTTTAACTGGTAATTTTAAATTAAGGTAGTTGCAAATTTATACAAATTTATGCAATATTTTTTTTGTGCAATTAATAATTGCAGAATGTTCCTAGAAGTGGTTGTTCACGTTCAAACGCTTTTCCTTCATTGTTAAGTTCAATATTAAATTATTATTAAAAAAGATATTGCTATATTTACTAGAATGTAATAAATATATTTATTGAAAATATATTTTATTATATTGAATTATAAAGATGGAATATATTATTTACTTAAAGTATTTATGTAATAAATCCTCACTAGGTTTGTTTAAATAATGCAGGTTGTGAAAAAAATGTCAATACATTTGTAAATTAAGTCAAATATTGAAGTCACATGAACCATTTAAAGGTATCAAGGAACATAAAAATACGAATGTAATATGTCTTCAAAGATGCCATACTGTTATTACAGTACCGATATCTGTAGTATTTATTCTACAGATATCGGTAAAAAGACATTAAATAGATGGCGCTACTGTAGTGAGATTGTAAACTGAAAAAAAGGATATAATAATAATAATTGAATTAATGGGTATGGGTGAGTGAAATTGGTATATTTCTTTGACTAAAGTTACAAGTTCATATGCACGTGACAGTAGCGCCATTCTAGTTAAAGTTTGAATTAGTCTGTATCCGTGTAGCCAGATCGTGGGTAAAAGCCCCCTCCACTCTAACACCGCGCGTGTGCCGCACCTAACGTAGGCGAATAATCGTGTGTCGGAAGCCGAAGGTCTTGGCTTCTGGAGACATATGATTAGTGACGCTTCTCGACACGCAGGTTTACTTGATTATTTTGAGTGTGACGCGCTTGCAGTGCTAGACACTTTTAAGATCTTTACCTCTATGGGGCCATCCATAAATTACGTGACACGAATTTTAGGACTTTTTAATGCATATATTAAAAATAATCAAAAGAATAAAACCATTATTTTTCTTACTTTATTAAATGATCTTTATTAAAATCATCATAAAATTTGTTAATTAAATATACAAGACTTAATCATCTTGTGTCCATGGACTTTGGACCCACTCCTTCATATTAGTTATTACTGGTAAATCAGTACTTCATTTTCGCTCTGAATTTGAACGTCAGGAAGCTATGTGTAAGTGTCAACATCGTTTTCTTCCATCTATAAAGCATCATCATCATTCATTCATCGTGACGTCACAAAGCTTTTGAGCCCCGCTGCCCCTTGTCACAATGTCACATTCTGGTGATACCCTCCCTTTAACGTTTGACGTAATTTATGAATGACCCCCAATCATCTTAGTATTGTAGAGTCAAGGACCAGGTCGTATTGTATTTGCCTATACATTTGGTGATCTTCGTGTGTTATGGTTTTGTCTTCCACGATATTTATAGTGTTAATACCATTGTTTGTAAAATTTGTTGAACGCAATTCAAATGTTACAAGTTGTTCTATTGTAGTCTATGGTCCCGCGTGTATTTTTATAATATATACGCCGGGTCATCGTCATTAGCTTGGTCTCGTCCCAATCATTTAGGGTCGGCACAATAGGTATTTTTCCTCCATTTTATTCTATTCTGGCCTTATCTCACTTCGTAAACCCTCATATCATGCATCACACATTTTCTCCATTACCTTTTGGGTCTACCTTTGTACTCTTTCCAATACCTTTCTAATTTCACTACCTTTATAAAATTCATAGATTCAAAGGTTTTAAAATACAGTAAAATTCGCTTATGAAGTGACGCAGTTTTCATTTCATTATTCAAACTAAGATTCATTAACAAGCTTATTTCTTTAATAATTTTATCCGATATAACCACATTTACATTTACTGTATTGCAAATTTAAAATTTGATACTTGTATACAATGATTTGTATAAACCTATACCTCTACATTATCTGTCCTATATTTTATTGGCCAAATATTTCCTTAGAGCTTATACTTCGACTTAAATAAAACATATCTTTTATATCCTTTTTTAGAAATATTCTATATTAAACGAATATCTATAAAATATATCACTACCAATTTATCTACGCTTATGTATACAGTCCTGTATACAGTAATATTTATTATCAATAACAATAATAATATGTAAGCCCGTTTTGTGTTACGTTCTGTTATGAAAAATGTTGTATGACATTACGTTTACTAAGCTTAATATACTAGACTGAGCTCATTTTATAGATCGGAGACATCCCCAATTTAGCGTCACAGATACGGGCGTATTCAGGGGCTATTCCATTTTTTTGCTTGACGGTAATGTTACTACTATAAAAAATATGATAATTAATTTCGAATTCGCCAATCACCAAAATAGCGTTTTTTTTATTTTAGAGCTATTATACTGAGAATGGGACGCCGTTGAATTTAAAATAAAATGTCAAATATATACTATTATCTAAATTTCGCGCATTTCTTTTTATGTAAAAATAAAAATGGTTAGCCCCCCGTATCGCTTATTTTATTAAGATACAAAAAATACTGTCCCTACAGTATAATTATTATATAATATTATAAGGTTTATTTTACGTAAAACAATTGGTACTGTTTAGTTCCTCGCGTCAACCGCTAGGTGTTATAAAAGTTATACAAATATTATTCTAGTTTATTATCGTTAATTATCGAAACTGGGTAAATTTTGTTTTAAAATAAAAGATTTCAAATTTTAAAGAAATATAATCATAATTTTGTGTTCTTTAATAAATATTTTTGTATAATTATTTTATAATATATAATAATCGCTATTGAGAACAACGTGAAATGATTGTGAATTAGTACATATAATTAGTGCATATAATCCTAGTAAAATTCGTTATTAATATTGTATAGTAATAGAGTGTGTATTTGTGTGTTAGAACAGAAACAACTATATATAAAAAATAACGACAATAATACGTCCTTCGCTTTAAATCGTTGATAGTGTTTGTCCGAGCAACTGTGAGGAAGGATATTTTTTAAATAATAAACAACCAAACTTAAACACACATTATAGGAAAAATATTCAATAAGATTGGTAGTACCGAGATTGTATCTTCTAAGAGTCGTAAAAATAAATTCAACATTTTTAAACTTACCAACAGGTGGGGATAGTGTAAAATCACAAGCCTCAAATATCTGGAACTCTAGTAGAAAATTATGTGATTTGATGATTTTGATAGAGATATGTGATTTTATTGATGAACTATTAAGTTTACATGTAAAATATTATTTACTGAAATGACACTTCTTTAGCGCCATTGTGATTTGAAAATCCGATGAAATGAAAAAGCGACAACAAAAAGAGACAAACATATTCATAAATTTAGGCTGTGAGAGAATGAGTTAGATTTTTTTATTGCTGTAGGACAGTAGACAGGCTGACGCCAGCGGCACCGCGAGCACGCTGCTGTCCTAGATAATGGAACTTGGGTCACTAATGCCAAAGGTGGTCGCTATCCAGGCGGGCCATAGGGCACCACGTAGGGAATACAAGTATGTATACTACTGTATGTAGTAATTTTTATTAATTCTCTCGAAAGTTACCGTTCCCTTTAGTTGCCGGACACAACTATCAACACAATGGTTCTCTTTTAAACTATTTAATAGATATAATGGATTATATAACTAATTTATATCTTCCCTTTACGACGATTGTACCCGTATATCGATATTTATTAGAAACGTTTTATGATATAGATGTACATATTTAATATAGAAACACTTGAAATTATTGTATTTATTAATAAAACTCATTTTTAAGCCAATTCAATAACGCCATCTATTATTTGCTTCGAAAATAAAATCAATTTTATTTCAACCTTTTTGAATTTGTAAAGAGAAGTTCTTAAATATATAATAACACAGCAGTAATAGTATCATGTATAATCGAATTACAATCCAGAAGTAATGAGTTCAACCCTCTGTAGTATGCATGTCCTCGGCAGTCTTTCTCACCGAATGGGCACAAGCAACTACTACGAACTGGCAATAATAAGGTAGAAATGTTAAGGAAACCCGCACATCGAGATTTGTATCTCTCATCCCTTTCATTCAGAGATAAACCTAACATTGAAACATTATAGGCCGTAATATTTTAAAGAATTGCAAATACCGGTAACACTTTCTTTGGAAGCATTATAATATCATACCCAAACATTATTAACACATTGATTGTAAAATTACAAACCATATTTAAAAGTTAACTTTAAAATAACTCATAGCTTCTTGTTTTGACGATCCTATTACGCATCGTATGCCCGTACGCCTGCGGAGTTTATAAGCCATATTCCATCCCAAATCTGGGTTGTGTCTGTCTTATTATCTCTCTTTTAAATTTATTGTAGCCTCATATCTGAGGGACGTGATTAAGGTGTTTAATGTATGCTTATGTGTATTATATTTGTTTCCCAAATAAAAGTATATCAGCTCTCTTACTTACTACACTAGATGGCGCTGTTTGAAGAGTACATTTCTTTATATCTTGATGTTGTATCATAGTTAAACTTTTTGGTTATATAAATGAAATAAAAATCGATTTATTTATGTAAACATATGTACGATAATTTCAAGTGTTTTCGATGTTTATATTTGGCATAACTATCGATCAATTAAAAACGCTTTAAATGTTGTAACAATTATTTACAATTGTGGAATCGACAATTTAATTTTATAGAAAATTTTTGATGTTTGTGACAGTTGTACAATGCTTTGTTAAATGCGTTTGAGTATTTAAATAAAACGAAAACGTTATAGCTACTTAACAAGTTTTTTATTTTAATTTTCAAAATACAACTAATACAATTGTGACTATGGATGTAAATTTCGATGAAAATACGTGATTGGAATGAACGGAAAAAACTGACGTTGAATACTTAACTTATATACCGGGGGTGGCCAAGCTCCTTGATAGTCCGAGCTATTTTACAAAATTAGATTTTTTCGCGAGCTGCAATTATATGCGTATTGAGGTATGCAATAAAGGTATTAGAATTTTTTTAGAGAAATTATATTTATTAAAAACATATAAATAAAAGTACAAAATATGTTGAATTTAAATATCAAAAATACATTTATTTTACTTATTTTAATAATTCTTTAAAATTTGGTGGATAATTGGTGACAGCACTTCTCAGTAATTCTTTCAGATGCTGGTTAGTTAATATTAATCGATGTTTCGATTTCACGAATTTTAAAATGGTGTTCGAAGAGTCATTCTTGGACGGAAATGAAATTGGTTACAACGTTGCACTTAGTCTTTCCTATTTGTTGTCAGTAAATTAAAAGATATTTTGAAACACACACGGAACGAAAATACACTCGGGTACATTTTTCGAGAGCCACAAATAATCCTTCAAACAGCCGCATGTGGCTCGCAAGCCACTGGTTGTTCACTCGCCGTCCAGGATCTGGTAGACATCGAGTCACGTCTGAGCAAGATGACCGGTATATTGTGTCAGTTCCTCTAAGAAATCGCCACTTTAACTCTATTCAACTGCAGCAGTAACTCCGTGAGGTTCGAGGATTGACTGTAAGCGATTCTACCACAAGAAGAAGATTGGCGGAGCGTGGCACGAAATCTCTTAAACCAGCTAATGATCCAAAATTGACGGTAGACCACCGAAGAGCGCACCTCAACTTTGCTTTTGAGCACTTAAATTGGTAATACCTTCAATGGAGCACTTTGGAGTTCTCTTTTCTAACGAGAGTAGGATCATGCTGTATGGTAATGACAGAAAAAAGAAGGTATATCGAAGAGAGGGAGAGCGTTTGGCACAGTGCTGCATTAAAGAAAGAGTCAATTACGGTGGCGATTCATGGACGGTTTGGGGAGGTATAAGCGCCGATAGAAAAATCAAACTTGCGTTTGTCAATGCATCGAAGTGTCTGGAGCGTCATGTTGTACCATACGCACATTTTACTGGCGATGACTTCATTTGTATGCAGGACAATACCAGGGCTAATACCGCAGGCATTGTAAATAAATACCTGAGCGAAGTCGGTATTGCGGTTATGGGCTGGTCAGCAAGAAGCCTGGATATGAATCCCATAGAACTCCTATGGGATGAGTTGAAGAGACGAGTTAGAGCGATAGATCCTGCTTCGGAGACGCTTGGCCAGCTTACAATAGCTATACAAAAAGAGGGGGATAACATCCCAGAACACAAGATTGTGATGCTTATCCGTTTAATGAGGAACCGCATAGAAGCAGTGATAAGAGCCCGGGGAGGATATAGGAGATACTGAATAAACTTTTTCTGTTTTACATATTTGTTTCTAACATTTAAATGTCCTATAAGAAGAAATCGTTAACGATTTCTTCTTAAAGGATAAAAAGATATCTGTTGAACAAAACACAATAGCTAAAGAAATTTAATTTAAATTTGAAACATTAATATTCGTTAAATGATACCTTATAATACATATACATAATTAACTGGTATTATTTATGTTTTTGGTTAAATGTGAAATCAAAAATTATACTCATTCAAAGCCAAACTTCAGGGGTGTTTCGAATTTTTTGATGAGAAGTGTATAAAAAAATATCCTTTGCCTAAAACATTTTAAGAGAAATATTTTTTGAGATCAATTTACACAGCGCCGTCTTAGTCCAAAGTAAACAGCAGAACGCTTGTGTTATGAGCACTAGAAAACTAATAAACTAATTCCTTTTCTTTTGTAAATAAATACGTCATAAACACCCAGACTTGAATCGAATCCGTGACCTACGCAGGCTTTTCGACATGCGTTATTGCGCCACGGAGGCCGTCTAACATAAATATATAATAATTGCCAGAATAAAAAGTATAAGAAACTATAATATACGATAGCAAATAATATTGGTAATTTATTTTTATTTTAAATTTTCACTAACGTGCACAATTTATGGAGTATTAATTTATAGATGCCGTATAGACGCCAAAGAAACGCAACTTCAGAAATCATAATTTATTATACAATTTCATTTTATTACATATCAGATAAAATAATAAATATATTTATAGCTTTATTTTAAGCTACTTTTTCTCTTTTTTCGTTTTCACATGCATAAAACGGATTGAACGTATCCTACAGAACAATGGCCAATTTGTCATAAGTACATTTAAATACAATTCATTGAACATTTAACCCCATGGAGTTGCTATTTAGTGATCCCGTTGTTACTCCGTGCAGAAGCGGAGTAAGGATACTAACCCCTTTAGCCGAGGTCGGTATGTTGGCAGTGCCGGAATAACCACATAGCAAGAGTAGCAATTGCTACGGGCCCCGCGCAAA
Organism: Malacosoma neustria; assembly: GCA_963693495.1. NCBI lineage: Eukaryota > Metazoa > Arthropoda > Insecta > Lepidoptera > Lasiocampidae > Malacosoma > Malacosoma neustria. The sequence goes on from OY856385.1 coordinate 2,869,854, forward strand.
AGGGGGCCCCGCATATTTAAACCCGCTCATCTCGGCATGAGCGTAATTTTTTAAATGAAACTTATTAACACGTGGTAACATAATATATTGAATTTATTTGATGTCACAAAAAGGTGAAACGTTACATCTTTTCCTACTAACACAATCTACGTCATACAATCGGTAACCCCCATTATTTGCTTGGCGAAAATAAAACAGAATTTCATACGATAAAAGCACATGTTACAAAAAGTCGCTCGTATAAATGTGAAGAATTTGAGTCGGTCCGATAATGAGCTAGAGCTCATTATCGGGCCGCGAACCGACTCAAACTCTCCTGTAGACTGGAGACACCACATCAGTAAAGTAGCCAACTGCAAGGTCATTGAGCGCTTCCATCACCGAATCAGGTGGTGGCTACTTGATGAAGTCACGTCCCAGGAGCTCGCTTGAGCCATCGGCGACAAGTGCATTGGTGATGTAGTTTTTACGTTGGTGCTGTAGTTTGAGGTATAGAAGCATACTTGCGCCCAGGTGCGGGGTCCTTTGAAAATATTTACTACGGGCCCCGCGCTTGCTTAATCCGGCATGCTTTCTTTTGTCATAAACATCTAACAATAAATTATGACATGCAACTCAATGAGGTGAAGACCGAGTACTTGGCCTGCAACTCTACAGATCCCATACCCACGCGCATAGGCGACGACAAGGTCGAGCGCACGGACCAGGTTACATACCTGGGATCTGTATTTCATGCGTTTGGTGACATCGATTGCGAATTCAAGGCACGCATTGCTGCTGTGTGGGAAAAATGGAGTGAGGTGACTAGTGCATTTGTGACCCCAAGCTGACAGTTAATTTGTAGGGACAGGTCTATAAGACTATCACTAGGCCTGTTCTCTTAGAAGGATGTGAAACGTGGCCGGCGCTAGAGTATACCGCGGTGGATGTGTGGAGTTACGCGGAAAGTCCGATTTAAGAACTCCTGCCTCAGCAGCAGCCTTCATGTCCGTGAAATTACGGACAAACTACAAGAGTATAGCCAGGTTTTGCGACAGCTTTTGCCTGGTACTAGCTATATTTACAAATCTGAATACACAATGTTTTGGTGCAGCCATAAAAAATTGAGAATTGAGAATCTGAAGCTAATTGCGCACGGCGTAGGCCCTCAAGGAAGTCGAATGTAGACACGTTCTGGGCGTTACAGAAACACAAACGACATTACCACTTGTCCCACGCTCGTATTACAATCACTTGACGAGCGAGGGTAGTTCACAAAATCAGAAGGCGTGATCTTATTTACCCCTTAAGCAAGGGTCGAACAGAGTAGCTGTTGTATAATTAGAGCACCTGAAATGCCGCAAATATGCATCTACTGATAACGGATCCATATTTATGACTTTTAGCGGTAAGACTCGGGGGCCATGGTTTCCGGAGGTTTGTATGTATTGTGTGTAATGGTGTGTATTTCAGGTAGTGAATTAGTGTTTGCATCCAACGCAGTTATTACTGCGTTACAGCAAGTTACCATACTTCAGTAAGCGACTCCATTTGGTTCATGCTCTGTTCCATATATAAGGCAATGTGTCCATTCTAGCACATTTTGTATACATAAAAATCTAACTACTTTGTACTTATATAAAAGGCACGTGTCTACTGGCAAAATATCACACATTTTTAAGCGTTTTCTTTTTCTTAAACATAATTTAATTTTCATACTGGTATTGCGCTCTCCCCGTATTCCATTTTCATAGTCCTGTACATGCTGTTCACCACTGTCAGGTAGTATAAGGCGTACACTGTAAAAAAATTATCTTAAATGAATAAACTGGGAATAGAATCCTGCCCATAATTAAGACGACGCAGAGCAATGTTATTAGGATAGGCACCATGAATAAATGAGTTTATATCCCCACGTCTGGTTATCATCTTTTGATGAATAAAACATGAAATTGTTTGAAGGTAGTCTTACCAAACTATAACCAAAATATAAATACCTATGTTTTAAAATTACTATGTTCAATTACTAATACAATATTTTGTTTCTTTTTATACCTTTAAAAGTCTCGAAAACTATCGGAATCTCAAACAATCGATGTTTAAGTAACAGTTAACACAAAATCGCGGGACTTAGCTTTAAGTAACGTTGGTTGGGAGTTTGGGAGTCCAGTCCAGAGGAATTAAATTCTTAGTACTATGGCCGTACGGCCAGTGCATCTGTCATTACTACGTAATAAGATCACGAATGGCCGTCAATTGGTTGCTTGCTTCAACTGGCTGCTCATTTGCTCAAAATCAAAAATGTTCTGTATTCTGGCCGCCGTACCGCCGCATTGAGTTTGCTAAGTACCTGAAGGTACTTAGCAAACTCAATGCGGCAAATGTTAGCGCGTTTTAACTTTTGTCCAACGCCATCTATTGGACAAGCCGAACTAAACCGGTTCATGTTACAGTGGTACATGGTATATAATAAATGTGAAATCAATTTACTTACTGACGCCAGCCAGCAGCAGGATTACAACTAAGGCAATATTTCCCGGCTCTTTGAGGAACTGGTCCATTCTGAAGAGACACCTCACCACTTGGACGAGTAATATACACACTATGAATACTGAGTTAAACACGATCGAGAGCTGCAGTTTCCCGGGGTGCTTCTGAAATTCGGAAATGGTTTCCAAAATTAGGCTAAATGCATATTACAATGTAACGCTTAGTATTTTAGTAGAAATAATGGCTTATTTATTTATTTAGAAATATGTAAGGATGTTGTTTTTTTATTACTGTATAACAGCAGACTGTTAACGGCTGACTTGTTAGTAAGAAGTTATCGCTGCCTATGGATGTTTGTGACGCCCAGGGCATCGCTAACACGCTGCCGCCCACGTAGCAGGACTGGCACCTAGGTCACTTATGCCGAAACACAAGTTTATAATGGCGGCGTATTTAGAGACCAGGAGTGGAGGGGTGGAAGGCATGTTTACCACCAAGCTAGGGTTGTTTTGTCATCTTTTACGACAGGCCGCCCTCGGAAGCAGTTGAATTAATGATACTGATATTTTAAATATTATATGTTAAGCTATTGCAGTAATGGGCTTCTTCTGATTGCTCACGGGTAGTACAAGTATCAGTTATACCTTTAAGGTTTGGGGGAGAAGACGATATTTGTCAACATAAGGATCAAATTTAGCCTTACCTAATTTCTAGTAGTGCCTATTTGTTGACCTAAGAAATTCATATAAGTTTTGCCCTGTATACTAAACTATCAGGCTCCGAAATGGATCTGATGCAATCGACATCGTTCGTAAGAATGCATCAAACGAAAACTTAAGCTGTTAAGTCTAAAAATTACATTACTTTTCTGCGCAATCCACCAACTCTTTAATTCGCAAAACTGCCATGTTTGCTTACTTGTGAAACTACTTTATGAAGGATTTAGGAGTGTAGAAAGTAATGACATGATTTATATACATGTGTATAACCTGTAGGCGACAAGACAAAACCAGAGCGCGAAGGGCATGTATGAAGGGAATAATGAAAGTGGACGAAGCGAAACTAGTATGTAAGGATCGTAGCAAATGGAAAGAAGTGGTCTCTGCCTACTCCTACGGGAAAGAGGCGTGATTATATGTATGTATGTATGTAACAGAACGTCCCCTAAGGACCTAGAAATCGATAGAAATTTCCGATAAAGCCGACAGTAATCACTAACAAACTAGCTGTCCCGGCGAGGGTTGTTATATATGTTTTAGACAGGATTTCCGTAAAATCTGTACATAATGAGGGTCTACATCGCGGAATGAGTAACTATGCTGAATTTCAAGCCAATCGGGTGTATAGTTTTAGAGATCTTATATTACTTATATCTTAGAGATATTTTGCGAGATATCTATCTCGCAAAAATATCTCTATATATATCTATATAGATACATTTTGGATAGGATTTCCATAAAATTTAGTGAGCATCTACATCGCGAAATGAGTAACATGCAAAATTTTTAACCGACGAAAAAACGGAGGTGGTTATCAATTCGACGCGTATATGTTTTTTTCTTTTTTTTTGTGTGTGACATACACACACAAAACTTGTGTGACACATAACTTTTTACAGAGTAGTCTGATTTTAAAAATTCTTGTTATTGAGTCGGCGCCAAACAAGCTAATTAATTAATTACGTAAAGCGTGATGCGCGGCGGCGGCGCAGCCCCTTCGCCGGAATATGCCGAGCGTTTACGAAGCTGTCAGCGAGACAGCAACCCGAACTGGTACACACGTGAGGGCACTGGCGCCGCCACAAAATTGCTTAGGTATACTTAAATTAGTTAAAGAACTTAATTATTAAGGTTAATAAAAAGACGGTTTATTATTTTTTGCTTTTCAGTTTTTTCGGCGGTTTAATTTTTAAGGAAATCGGCTGTATAGCTTTAGAAATCTCGTGATAATATCCTATAGCGGCCCTTGCCAACCCTGCTAGCTTCGGGCGTCCCGACATTGTTCCCGCCATACTTTTCCGAGGCGGATTGGAAGGTTACGCATACCGCTGCTCACGATGTTTTTACATTTACCGACGAGATGAATGTATGTCTATTGAAAAACATATTTACATAATTCTTTTTAATATCTTGGGATTAATAAAATACCTACTTAGTATGTAAAATTACTTAAATACAATTGTTAAGACTATCCAAATATATTTTAATTGCTTTGTACGTACAAAAACGTGCAATAACGACCAATGGCTGCGATAATCGCTCGCGAACTAAATAGTGTAATGATTTATATTTTTTCCTTAATAGTCTTCTTGTATACCAATTTGTTTCACGTGACTGGAATATTCGAATAAAATTAGTCGATTTGTAGTTAAAAGTTATCGTTTCATTTGTAATTTTAATTCGTAGTTCTGTTATTTATTACGTTGTTATTTTTTAGAATTATTTTATTTAATATATAATAATTATTATATACAGGTATTGTTTTATTTTATTAGGTTTTTTAAATTATGTTTTTATATTTGTATATTCAATATTTTGGCACAATTCACACATCGCCATCTACTCCCAAAGTAAGTACCATAGCACTTGTGTTATGGGTACTAGACAACTGATATACCACATAAATAATTTTCTTCTATAAATAAATACATATTATACAACAGCCTGACTCGAGACGGGAATCGAATCCGTGACCTCCTCAAGTGGACTAAGTGCATAGCCGCTACGCCACAGAGGTCGTCAACATATAGTTTTGGGCTAGCAATGCCCTGCGAAATGAAACAATACATTTTTTATTTACATCGTAATCCTTTTTCTGTTGTAGGAATAAATAAGATGTTTAATTTACTATCGTTATTCAACACATCTTATCTTGACAACTTCTGTGTCGTAACAGCTTTAACACATCGAAACAACTGAGAAAGTCAAGGGGCGATTCTCGTTACGAGTCTGGATTATGTTATAATATAAATACATATTTCAAAAAAGCATTTAAGTATCATTTGTCCAGTACCCATAACAAATTGCCGCAATGCTGCTTGCTTACTTCTAGACAAGATAGCGCTGTGTTGTCACAATATTACCCCGTGACAGCAGCGTGTTCGCAGTGCCACTAGCGTTGCAAACATCTACAGGCGACGGTAATTGCTTCCTGTCAAGTGGGCCGTCAACCTACCTGCTGTTCCTCAACAATAATTTTAAGTATTTTAAGCCTTACCAGCCATATCCCTGCTAAAGCGACTAAGTTCCCGATCGCGGACAAAGTTGAGAACATAACCGTGCTCATGGATATCAGATTGTCTTCAGGTTCAAACTCCCTGTGTCGCGGAAGGTTCCATGCCCCGGCCACTATGTTCGCTATACAGGCTAACTGGAAAATAAAAAATTACATTATCATTTGTTTTCCAAGCATGGTCGCAATAATTTATAAAGTAGTCTTTAGCATAAGATTAAAACTTTACAAGACAACATTTTGATCATCTAGGTCAGTGTTCGGTCACCTTGTCATCCAAAAAAGAAATATAGATAATGAACAATTGAAATTTATTCAAAGCCATTTTTTTAACATATGCTTTGTAGTTGGAGACATTATTACGGAAATAATTGTAGATAGTAAGTAATTCCGTGTCTGGACTAAGCATTTCGCGAGAGCCGTGGCCGAGGAGTCAAAGATGCAGCTCGCAAGCTGCGGGTTGCCGACTACTGATCTAGGCAGTCATAAAAGTAAGCTAAAGTAGATAGACAACTCTTTATTGTATACTTAATTTATCTACAAAGATAGAAGTTCTTACAACTAATTCACAATAGGCGGCCTGATCGCTTAAAGCGATTTCTTCCAGGCAACCTTCTATCTAGAGATATTTTATTATTAAAAGGAGTCTACGATGTAGGTATAGCGTTTTAAGTTCGAGTATCCATGCTTATTATTTACTTATTCATATATATCATCATCATCATCATTTCAGCCGGAAGACGCCCACTGCTGGACAAAGGCCTCCCCCAAAGATCTCCACGATGATCGGTCCTGCGCTGCCCTCATCCAACCTATTCCGGCGATCTTGACCAGATCATCGGTCCATCTTGTGGGGGGCCTACCAACACTGCGTCTTCCGGTACGCGGTCGCCATTCGAGGACTTTTCTGCCCCAACGGCCATCAGTCCTTCGAGCTAGGTGTCCAGCCCACTGCCACTTCAGTTTTGCAATCATCCGGGCTATGTCGGTTACTTTGGTTCTCCTGCGAATCTCCTCATTTCTGATTCGATCTCGCAGGGAAACTCCGAGCATAGCCCTCTCCACTGCTCTCTGAGCGACCATGAGCTTTCTCATAAGGCCCATAGTTAGCGACCACGTCTGCGTTCCGTATGTCATCACTGGCAACACACATTCATATATATAATTTAAAGTATTACTTTTTGAGTTTATAAACACTAAAGATACTGTAAGGTTTCTTTTTAATGGTTAGGGATACGGGTTAAATTACCTCTCATTAAAACAAATTTAGCATCTATGTTAGTTTTTTATGCCTTCTTGTTCAAGGCAAACAAGAGTCACCGTGATTTTTCTTTTTAACTGGGGTTCAGCAGACATGCAAACGACCCGCCTGGTAACGGGTCATTGCCAAAGCGCTAACTCGAAGAAATTTTGTAACGACTCGTTTGAAAAATTCCAGAAAAAGTGTTGCTGAATTGGGAAATTCTCAGCCGGAAGTTCATTAATCTGAAGAGTACGCGACATTGAGATATCGAAGTAAAAAAATACGTTGAACTTTTACTGTGAACAGTCGCCTTAAGAGGATGGATTCTGGAGACCAAATAATGGAGCTTAGATAATACTTTATAAAAGTTATGTACAATAGATTTTTAATGTGGCACAAAGAGCAAGGCGTGTGAAGCGGTGAATAGTACACATTTTATATTCTACTACTTAGAACCTCTTAGTATTATCACCCAAATTGTTTCTTGCGTTTTCATCCAAAGTTTTCACTAAGAACTCCAAAGTCGTTATGGCTTGCGGAAATCGGCCCACGTCGTTCACGACAGTACTTTATTATATTTCCTTTTCTCGTACTAAGATAATCAGCTAAAGAAAATAGCTGGATAGATCCAGTTAAGGAAGTTTAGGAGCCACTGCCATCAAACCTTCAAACCTCAAAGAAAAGCTTGTATCAAAACATTCCTAATTAAGTAGTGTCTGTGAAAGTCCCGTCAAACATCATTCAGGCATTATTGACATGATTCCAAACAAGCAGACATTCAATAAAATATATTTTATCATAGGTAACATTTTTACTTCCATATTTAAATGCTTGTTTTTTGAGCGACACACACAAGAACTGCGTGTCACGGAGATGAATACGCTGCGGTGGATATGTGAAGAGACGCGGAAGGTCCGCGTTAGGAACTCCCGCATTCGCGGCAGTCTTCGTGTCCGTGACATTGCGGATAAATTGCAGGAGTGTCGGCTCCGTTGGTACGGCCCCGTTTTAAGGCGACCGGATGCTTACGTGGGAAACAAATGTCTAGCATTGCCGGGCCCCGGTAGGAGGGGTAGATCCAAAAAGTGCTGGCTTGACGTCGTAAAGGGTGATATGCGTGCCAATGGGCTCACTGCCAGGGATGCTGAAGACCGTACGAAGTGGAGTAGTAAAAGTCGGAAAGCGGACCCCGGGCACTGAAACGAAAGTTTGGATTGCAACCGGAGTACGGCGCTTAGATGATGATGATGCTTAAATGCTTGTTTTTTTATCTATCTATCTAATATCGTACCACTAGCCAAAAACATCGTTTTGTTCTCATGTCATCCAGTCAGTGAAGCGATCAGTCTCATTTTATTGTTCCACAAGATTAATCTAGGTATTATAACGGCAGTTATATGCGCAATACGTCAGCCATTATGGCAATGGTGTTTTTATTGCTCATTTACATGTTCAATTGTTTTGTTATGGCCACAAAAATAGGACATTTGATAGATAAAATTTGTTGGTTTTCATTTTTCATTCACTGTGAAGAAGTATCATGTTTTTAGATTGTATTCATTTAATAGTAATACCTATGTATCATAGTCTTTACCTATGAAATTGCCGTTCTGCAATACTGGCCATTTCAAATCAAAATAATTTTTGTTTGGCTAAGAATTCTAATTTCAAATTAATTTTATTTTAAAAACATGGAATTCTTTTTCCAAAAGTAGTAATTTGTTTATTGATTAGTGTTACATTTTCATCGCATTTCAATCTTTTTCGTCATCATGAATACGTTAAAAATTCGAGTAATTATGGAATATGAGTACCGTCGTGGCAGCAACGCGGCACAAGCGGCACGCAACATCAACGACGTTTACGGAGCTAACACTACAAACCAACGCACCACCTGTTATTGGTTTGCTCGCTTCCGTTCTGGGAATTTCGACCTGAAAAATGAACTTCGCGGTCGTCCGAAGACTTTGGTCGACAATGACGAATTAAAGGCGATTGTGGAAGCTGATGATACACAATCTACGACTGAATTAGCAGCAGCTTTCGACGTTAACATCAAAACAATATTGGTCCATTTGCGTCAAATTGGCAAGGTAAAAAAGCTTGAAAAATGGGTGCCCCTAGAACTCAAGAATCGCCAGCGCGAAGTTCGCGTCGAGACGTGCCTTGCACTGCTCAACAGACACACAAAACAAATGAAGGAATTTTGAACCGCATTGTTACCTGCGATGAAAAATGGATTCTGTTTCATAACCGCAAGCGCTCAACAAGTTGGTTGGATCCTGGTTCAGCACCTAAACAATGCCCTAAATGAAAACTTACCCCTAGAAAAGTGATGGTCACTGTTTGGTGGTCTAGCGCCGGTGTGATTCATCACAGCTTCTTACCAAACGGGGTGAGCGTCGCTGCATATGTGTACTGTGAAGAACTGAACCAATGATGGAGAAGCTGGCACATCTCTAACTAGCATTGGTCAATCACTCGTCTCCGCTGCTCCTGCACGACAACGCGAGACCTCATACTGCACAGCAGACGGTCTTCAAGTTGCAAGAACTGGGGTTGGAAGTTCTCCGTCATCCGCCCTACTCACCAGACCTTGCGCTTACAGACTACTACTTTTTCCAGAATTTGGATAACTTCTTGGCGGGAAAAAAATTCAATACCCGAGAGGCAGTACAAAATGCCTTTGAAGAATTTGTTGCCTCCCGTCCAGCTGATTTCTTTAAGAAGGGCATCAATAAACTGCCACTGCGTTGGCAAAGATGCATTGATTGCATTGGTAATTACTTCGATTAATACAAATAAAAAATACATGAAAAAAATTCGTTTAAATTTTTTCATACAAAACGGCAATTTCATAGGTAAAGACCTAATATAACAAAAGAAAACGTTCACCCAGATAATTTAACCATACTTTCATTTGACGACCTCCGTGACGCAACGCTTACAGCAATTCGGAATGCGGAAATTCAAAGGTTCGGATCCCGTCCCGAATCTGGATGTTTATGTATGCATAATTTACAGAAAAGAAATATATGAGTTGTATATCAGTTGTCTAGTATCCATAACACAAGCGACTTTTAGACTAAATGGTGTTGTGGTTTACAGTATATTTATTTATTTACTAGCCGTTCCCGCCCGCTTCGCTGGTCGAATTGCAGAAAAAAAATTCGTGAGATCCTAATTTTTTTTTCCAAAATAAAAGTAGCCTAAGTTACTCCTTGTTACATCAGCTATCTGCCAGTGATTGTCCCGTCAAAATCGGTCCAGCCATTTCAGAGATTAGCCGAAAGAAACAGACAGACAGACAAAAATTGTAAAAAAGATTGTTTTGGTATATGTACCGTGTACATATACATCCAAATGCAATTAATAAAAAGCGGTTATTTTAATATTACAAACAGACACTCCAATTTTATTTATTTGTATAGATGACCAGGACTACAAAGGCTTGGAAATAATCATAACCTATCAATTAAATCAGGCTTCAGTGCATAATCTTCAACTTATTATTTTTATAGTTACGCGATCATCTTGTTATCTATATCTATACTACTATTATAAAGAGGAAAGATTTGATTGTTTGTTTGTTTGTTTGTTTGTTTGTTTGTTTGTTTGTTTGTTTGTTTGTTTGCTTTGAATAGGCTCCGAAACTACTGACCCTATTAAAAAAATTCTTTCATTGTTGGGAAGCTACACTATCCCCGGGTGACATAGGCTATATTATATTTTCAAAAAAATTAGGGATCCTTACTAAAACTACAATAATGTAACCCAAAGTGTAAAAAAATTACCTAAAATATTATTTAAATCGCGTGCGTTGCGAAAACTATTGATGATAGAATAAAATAATGTACTACAACTTTGCAGAACACATCATTATTTACAAAAAGTGTCGCGACAGCATATGTCTAACTATTATAGTTATGCCACAATAAGTGTTCTTTTATTTTAAAAATTTAATTAAAATGCCGCCCCTAGAAAAGACTCTTTATTTGGATCTTGGTATTAATCCTTATCAAAATAAATTACTTCATATTCAAAACTGTTTCAATACCTTTATATAACTTTTTGAATTATTCAATTCGGATATTCCATTCGAAAGATATCACGAGTTTAAAAATGTAAGTATTAGAAAAATGTTGCGTGGTAGCCGCTCACCCTGTTCGGCTAGCTAGGCAGCACCTTATGCAATGTGGGCGTGCGTCACTGGGGTTTTTACAAAAATTAGAATACTTATTAAAAAATAACGAAAAATAAATAAAAAGTAATAACAAAAAAAATCATTAAAATAAAAGCTCATAGAAATAATAATATTCAAACTTTCTTTATAATTTTATTTTTTTAGTAACCTGACGCAAATAGAAGGGTTTGCCCTCAGGGGCGCTCCTCTGTCCGAGGAGTGCACGGGTGTGCGTACCCGAGGTGCCCGAGCATCCGTCGCTTCACTCCCCTCTTCGTTCGAGGCGACAGAGTCCTACCTTTCTTTCCGTCTACCTCTTACATCCCTTCCAACTTAGCTCTCTGTTCGTGGCGTGGTCCCCGGTGGGATAATTGCGAATACTGATTGGGGTCCCGGGTTCTACCCTGGGACCTGATTTGGTAGTCGAAACCATGCCTATTTCGACTGCGCCTGCACAGAGTGTTCATGGGGCGGGAATTGCATCCTCGCTGTCGGTTGGTCTTGCTGGGCCGGCTACGACGTCAGGCGACTCTGCTTTTTCTGGAGGGTCGTCTGGTAGTCATACCCACGCCTGACTAGCACGCGACGGGGATGCGAGTCCCGTCCGGAATTGGCCGCGGACCTGTCACTCCCGGCCTTGGTTCTGTCCATGGTCGGGGGCGATCCTGGATGGACGGCCGTCGCCTCCTTTTGCGAGGCAGTAGTGTCTGCAAGGGAGGCGGCGGAACAGGAGCGGGAGTCCGCCACCGCACTCCCCTCCCGCCAACGTAGGCCACGTCGTCGGCGCCGGAGGGCGGGCAACGATCTCCGGCCGACGTAGGAAACGGCCGCGGGCGGCCCCTCGGGGGAGGATCCGCCGCCCGCACTATTGCCGCGAGGGAGAAGGCCGCGTGCTGTTCCACAGACCCCCTCAACTCCTAGAGTTGTTACAAGAGAGCGCCGGGGGGACGAAACCCTGATCCCCTGGCGCCAGCACTTTAGAAGGGGCCCGCTTTAAGACAAAGCGTGGGCCGGCGCCGGCCCGGGCCACGAGATCGGCAGGCCATATATCCGTGGGCCCGGGCGTAGACGATAGGAGAACAGCGGGGTTTTTTAGTGGGTTGAACATCTTTTCCGGAGTCCCTTATATCCCTCGGTCCCCCGGGCCGGGATAACCCGTCAAGAGAGGTTTTTCCCCGAGACCGAAAAAAAATAGAAGGGTTTAATTTTTAATTTTTTGTTAAATACCCATGCGAAGCTGGGACGGGCTGCTAGTTTAATAATAAAATCGTGTAAAAACGCGGGGCAAGTAAGGATTAATTAATTTTCCCCGACCAGGGGCGCGAAACGTATAACTCAGTGGTATAATATATAAGCTGGATGGGTATAATAAAACTTTCTGATTTATAACGTTTAACACAATGTTATTCCAAATGATTCTTTTGTTTTATAGGATTTTATATATAATACTAGTTGACCCGGTAAACGTTGTTCTGCCATATAAATTAAATTAAATTTTGGACAAGATTTCTATAAAATCAGTTCTTATTGAGCGTCTACATCGCGAAACGAGTAACTATACTAAATTTTAAGTCTATTATATCGACGCGTATATTTTTTTCCCTTTTTTATGTATACGCACTTTTTACAGAGTTGTCCGACTTCATAAATTCTTTCTGGAAGAAAAGACTTTCTGGAATGATCTAGGAATTTCCAAAATGCGTGCAACTGGTGTAATCAATCTAGAAAGTTCTAAGACTTTCTGGAATGATCTAGGAAGTTCCGAAATGCGTGCAACTGATAAAATTGATCCGAAATGGTCTAGAAAATTCTAAAAAATTCTGAAATGATCTAGGAAGTTCCGAAATGCGTGCAACTGATAAAATTGATCCGAAATGGTCTAGAAAATTCTAAAAAATTCTGAAATGATCTAGAAAGTTCCAAAATGATTGTAATTATTGTAATCGGACTAGAATGTTGTAGAAAGTTTTTGAAGCGATCTAGAAAATTCTAAAAATTTCTGGAATGATCTAGAAAGTCCCAAAATGCGTGTAACCAATAAACAGAATAAATTTATTCGCACTTTTATATTTACTTTTTTATGTAATTCGACCAGTGAAGCGGGTGGGAACGGCTAGTTGAATATAAAAATAATAGACTACATTTTCCACTTGTACCACCATTACCGTTACCACGTTACAAACCAATATTAAAAACAAATATACCGATACGTTTATTTGTCAAATAAAATGCTGATAATATTATATTGGAAAAATATAGACACCGTCATACTGCCGTTGTTATCCTCCACAATATCACCTACAGAATATAAGTAGCCTACTTTCTTAACGAAACGATCAATGTGTATTGATTTGGCGAAGTTTTCTCGTTAAGTTTCAAGGTATCTTACTTGACGTCATCGGTATTGGTTAAGCAATGAGATATATGCGACTATTGTTTCACTAATCTATAGTAAAAATCACTATATCACACTTCTGACCTCAAAACATTCGTAACGTAGCGGCTAATACATATCGCATGCTTAATCATAAACTGACCGATTACGAGTTAGGTCTAAAGTGAGATAATATAACGGGCAGCATTGTATCGACGCCCTCTATCGGCCAAACTAAGATTTAAGTTACCGATATTTAGTTATAAGTCAATATATGGGATAAGTAGTAAATGACAAAACGTTTTTTGGGATTTCCCAAAAAACAGGTTTTTTGAGTTAGGTCAGTTTATGATTAAGCATATATATATATCCACCATCGTTTAGGCATATTTGCAACGCTGGACGCACCGCGAACACTGCTGTCCCATAGGGGTACAGGAACCTGAGTCACTAATGCCGGAACACAACAAAAGGTTATTATGGCGGCATACTTATGGACCAAAGGGTGGTTGCCATCCAGACAGACTTAGAGCCTTACCACGTAGCTAGGTTTTGTCGCCTTTTACTACAGGCCGACCCCAGCCGCAGGGGTTTGTATTCTTACTCAGTCCCTGTACGGAAAAATATAGTTAATGTAATGATTGAATGTTAATTAAAAATGAACAATTACATATTATACTTACAGTGGAAATGATGCAGAGAACAATACAGCCTGTCTGTAAAGGTATGCATCCACAGCATCTTCTCAATAAGGGTAGCGGCATATCTTTGCTGAAATGAATAAAAATTATACAACAGACATAATAATTAGTATATATAAAGTTAGGTTTGTGCAACGTGCGAAGACGTGGAAACTGTCACTTCAGATAGGTCATCTGTTCAAGTGACGAGTTCCGAGAAATAGCCTTGTAGCCCTACAGAGTGGGTAAAATAGCATGAAGGCTCCTTCCTGTAGGAAAACAGTCAGTTATTTTACTAGATAGGTAGATAAAAAAAGTTGATCATAGAACGATATAAAAATATAATTTATATGGTGTATTGAAAGACTGCGGTACAAAGGCCCATATTCGCAGCTACCTTCACGTCTGCAACATTGCGAACCAATTGTAAAAGAGTTGCCTTCCTCGCTGACGTTTGATAGGAGAGTTAGAACCAGCGTTAAGAAGTATGATAGGAGTTAAACTGAGTGACAGGATAAGAAATAGTGAGATAAGGAAACGTTGTGGTCTGAAAGAAGATGTAGTGACAAAAATTGAGAAAGGTATGCTGAGATGGTTTGGCCGTGTTGAGAGAATGAATGAAGAACGATTGACGAAAAAAGTGTATAAGGCGAGGGTGAATGGAAGTGTTGGAAGGGGTAGACCTAGGCGGACGTTTCGAGACCAGATCAGGGACGTCTTGAAAAAAGGCCAGGTCAAGAGTACCCTAAACCGAAGGGCATGTATGAAGGGAATAATGAAAGTGGACGAAGCGAAACAAGTATGTAAGGATTGTAGCAAGTGGAAAGAAGTGGTCTCTGGCTACCCCTACGGGAAAGAGGCGTGATTATATGTATGTATGTATGTTAGAACCAGAAAGTGCTGGCTTGTTGTAAAAGGTGCCCATGGAATCACTATTAGGGATGCCAAAGATCGTGCCAAATGGAGAAGAGAATGGACAAAAGGAGAAACGGAAAAGACGTATGAGTGGCAACTTGAATTCCACCCTTTGATGATGTACGGTGAATACTTTTAGAACATTTAGCATGAAATGCTACTATTTTTATCCGTGCAGGGGCGGAGAAAGAATACCGGGGTCGGCCTGTCGTAAAAGGCGACAAAACAACCCACCCTAGCTACGTGGTAGGGCCTCAAGCCCGTCTGGATGGCGACCACCTTTGATCTTAAGTATGCCGCCATAATAACCTTGTGTTGTGTTCCGGCATTAGTGACCCAAGTTCCTGTACCCTTATGGGACGGCAGCGTGTTCGCGATGCCACTGGCATTGCAAACACCTATAGGCGACGGTAGCTGCTAAATCCTAAGCGGGCCGTCAGCCTCTCTGCTGTCCTACAGTAATAAAAAAAAATAATGAATTACATTAAATGCATTCATAGTTATAGTATTTAGTAATAGTATATAAATCGTACTGTAGAGAGACGATCTCGAAACACTACTGAGTTGTAACGTGTAATACTGACATCGGTATAACAGCACGCGTGGATCTATTTTAAATGCGGACCGTCAGTGAGCTTGATTAAAACGCGCTAGATTCCACAGCGGTGTCACGTACCAGTTATTCTCGTGATATATCTTGATTAATGACAGTATTTATATATATTACGTCATCACAGATAATGACGTACGAGGGTAAGTTATCCTCAAGATAGGTGTGGCTAGTCACGTGGTTGTGAAGACTATCACTCGGAACACTCAGTAAGTCGATCTTATGATGCGCCTACATTAAATTCAAGTTGGCGACCGGTGTCTAGTCGGTAAGTCGATGAGATCGACTCTGGCCATCACCATTACGGTCCATCGATACACAAAGGTAGCCATCGTAGGACAGACACAGTCAGTTTGAAATAACAACATAAAGTACCTTCCAGACTTCTAACCTGGTCCGAAAGTCTAACGGACCAGAACGTCACATCTTAAGTAACGCAGCAAGATATAAATTCATCTATGTTTTACTCGACTCTGAAAGATGACATATGTATGTTCTGACGTCGATCACAGAATGGTATTAAAGCGAGTAGAATGGTTTTCGTTAGACCAGACTAATCTGTTGTCCAAGAACGTGTGCATAGTTACTGCAGTTTCTATTGAACGAAAATCTTTTATTAACGTTTCTTCTTTTCTTTTCTCCGTGCAAGGGCGGAGTAAGAATATACTAACCCTTGCAGCCGGGATCGGCCTGTCGTAAAAGGCGACAAAACCTAGCTACGTGGTAACCAAGCATGTCTGGATGGCAATCACCCTTTGGTCAATAAGTATCCAGTCATAATAACCTTGTGTTGTGTTTCGACATTATTGACTCTGGTTCCTGTACCCCTATGGAACATCAGTGTTCGCGGTGCCCCCAGAGTCGTAAACATCCATAGAGTAACTGCTTACTTTTAAGTGGGCCGTCAGCCTGTCTGCTGTTCTTCAGCAATAAAAAAAGTTTTAAAAACATTCAATGCGATGCACATCTTCTCTTAATAATAGAAATATTCCTTTTAATTAGAAGGAGAATAATTATGTGAGAAGAATTGAAGACGTCAGAAAAAAAGCTACAATTAACATACATATATAAACTCCGTGGAGTGACGCGGAAGAAAAGCGTTAGGAACTCCCGTATTCGCGGCAGTCTTCATGTCCGTGACATTGCGCATCAATTGCAGGAGTGTGGGCTTCGTTGGTACGGCCACGTTTTACAGTAACTGGATGCTTACGTGGGAAACAAATGTCTTCCATGCCGCCTCCGCCGGGCCCCTACAAGAGGGATAGACCCAAAAAATGCTGGCTTGATGTCATAAAGGGTGATATGCGTGCCATTGGGCTCACTACCAGGGATGCTGAAGACCGTGTGAAGTGGAGTAGAAAAAGTCGGAAAGCGGTGGGTTGCAACCGGGATACAACCCTTGATGATGAACATATTTATACTCCTGTCCTTTCCGTTCACCGTCAGTACTTATGTTATTTTAATTTTTGGTACGTGTCAATTTATAATATACATATATAAATTATATCAGTCGCTTATCCCAGACGGATTACATGGGTCGGGGATATCGGTGTGGTTTCCTCAAGATTTGGTTTGTCTGAATATGTCAATTATGTTATAGTATGTACATTAGTTAACGAAAACTGCATAAACAACTAACGAATCAAATTATGAAAGAGTTTGAAATTTCACGGCGGAATATGTCACAACAATTTTTTTAATGCTGATAACATAAAAAGTAATCGTGTTGAAAGTTTGCTAATAATCGGACGAGACACCTCTGCGTTAATGAGTTAAGAGATACACGTCATAGTGAGAATCGAAACCTAAACCATTTAGATGCACCTCGAGTATATCTACCTATTGGCATTGCTAAAGGATGGTTTTCGTGGAATTCCATTAAATAACAACGAGCATTAAATGTTTTTGTCATACAAAGTGCATCATCATGACAAATAGTTTATATTTAAAAAACAAAGCAAAAGTTAATGAACTCATAATCGACGTCTTCTTATTTAACACGTTTATTGCTGGGGACTGCTATTTTTGATCCGTCTTGCAGAAATTTGAATAGTTTTTAAAGATAAATTTACCTTTTTTTATTGCTGTAGAAAGCAGACAGGCTGACAGACCTTTTAATTTAAGTTTAAGCTAACTAGCCTAGGCACTAGGCAACGTTAATATCCTGCCGTCCAAGTAATGGAACTGGAAATCTGGGTCAATTATGAACACAACACAAGGTTATTATGGGGACATATTTAGACATAAGGGTGGTTGTCATTTACATGGGTTTGAAGCCCTACCACCTGGTAGATCATTTTTGTCGCCTTTTACGACAGGCCAGCCTCCGGCCGCAAGGGTAATTAAGTTGAAATTAGATTGAATTTTAGCTATTATATCTGTCATTTTTCTGCAATAAATATTTAATGCTTGTTTTTAACACAAGTCTTACGGTATGATATTGCGTTACACTTTACTATCTTTTTCGAAGAATACTCGCAGAAAGAGTGTTAAAGTATTTAGTGTATTTGCTTTTTATTGCTTGTTGGTTTCCGCTTTAAAGTATGCATTTTGGTAATTTTAAAAGACTTAAAAGATATATTTATATACTAAGTAAAATTGGTACTTTACTCGTTATAAGCTACATGTTTTGATGTAAGTATTACGTAAACTTTAAGTTATGGTCATGTTAATAGATAATAGCGTGTTCGCGATGCCACTGACGTTGCAAATACCCATAGGCGACGGTAACTGCTAAATTCTAAGCGAACCGTCAGCCTGTCTGCTGTCCTACAGCAACAAAAAACCAAAACCATAGGGTAAGTAGTGTGCAGTGTAGTTTCTTTTTATTACTATAGAAGAGCAGATAGGCTGGCAGTCCAGTGGTAACTGCTTACTATTAGTAAGCAGTTAACATCACCTATGGGTGTTTGCGACGCCAGAGGCAACTCTAACACGCTGCCGTTCACGTTCGGAAACTATTCACAGCACAATGTTATTATAGCGGTATAATTAGAGATCAAATGAGGTTGCAATCTAAACAGGCTTATCTAAATAGCCCTAGCTAGGCAGTGGCGGATTTGCCCTAAGGCCCAGGAGGCTCGGGCTTAGGGCGGCCAGATATTAGGGGCGGCCAATCGTCACAAAAAATTCACTGATAATAACAAGAAATAACTCAAAGTATGTAAATATTCTAAAGGCTCGTATAACAATAATCTCCCTAAATCACTTATTAAATCTTATCTTGTATAAGAATAAACCTGTAATTAAATAAATAAAACCATTTTAAATGTTTTATTTAAATGTGCAATTATCCCTGAAACCTCGGAAAATATTACAAACTAGCAGATATTATAGATAACTAAATTTCTGAATCGATTTCGATAAAAGTTGACCAAAAAGTAAATTCATTATGTACTTAATATGATGGGTGCTGAGATAGGAGTGGCTGGTACTTACTACATGGCCTGGGGCCTAGGGCGGCCAAGACTGTAAATCCTCCACTGTAGCTAGGGTTATTTTTACGCCTTTTACGACATACCGCTTTCGGCCGCAGGGGTCAGCATTCTTACTTCGCCTCTATACGGTGAAATTTGAAACAACGGAGTAGGTATAGGTTCTACATTGCGGGAAACAAGTAAACGCTTCGCTGATGTTACAATTAATTAATTAATACAAAACGATGTAAGTTCTGTGAAAGAAAAAATTATAACGCCCAAATTAGCCGCTGATCGTACATATAAACAACAGTTCATATTCTTGAATTAATTGAATTTAATACAAACCTTTTCATTTATTATACCACACGTAAAGAAATCCTGCCAGAAATAAATCCATACAAAACAAGGTCACACTTGAAATAAAATGAAACAGAAAATATTGAGTTATTTCACATTTTATTCACCTTTCTCTTAAATATCGTTTGAGTTTATTTTAAAAAAGGTTATTATTAAAATAAAAACAGTTGTTCAAATGTTTTTCTTTAATGTGTTTGTTTTCATTCGCTTCATTCATTCAGTTTATTTAGGTCGTAAAATAAAATTAGATTCTTGCATTGTATACAATTTATATCCATGTAATATTTTACACACGTTTTTATGAGTTTTTTATCACTATCATTTAATTAGGAAACATGAATGGCTATTAAATAGTTTTTGAAATAAGTAAATTATATTATAAGTTATACGATACTATACAGTTCTTTATTTAAAAAAAATATCCGAACGAAACTCTTTATATTAAATATTTGTTTTACTTTTAAATACTACCACGGGATTTAATTTTCTAGTTACGTGAATTTATAAACGCGTCTCGATGAACACAATATATTACGAAGTCCCGCGAGCAACTAGCGTTGTGGCGCTTCCATCCGCTCCGCACGCTTATGGACGACCATGGCCTTGCCGTCTGCTGCGTGACACACAGCCGCTGCAGCGCTTCATTTTATTAATTGATTAAACTTGATTGAGAATTAGAATGGTAGGGCAGCATAGTTCTACGAGTTATACATTGTCTACTTTTGATTACGCGTTTTATTTACAAACCTATGTGACAATTAAATATGACTAGATTTCTGCATTCCATTGTTTGTAATTATAAATCGACAAACTGAGAATAAGTATATTCCAAAACTACACATTTCACTTCACAATTTCTACACTTAAAGAAAATGCTGTTGTTGCTAGTGAGTATCACGTTTTAACTTATTTTATTTAATATTGTATTTAATAAGATATATTTCAACGGGAGCACACAAAAAGTCTTAAAAATTTGAAATTTCCATCGCCAGCAAAAACGTTAGGAGAATAAATTCGCATAAATAGTACTCGTATAAAACATTTGAAATTATTCTAAGAAATATTTAATAATAAACCTTATATTCTGAATTGATAATGTATAAAATTGAATTAATAATAAAAATTAATAGTACTCAAGTGGATTAATGAGCTAAAACGTACACGCTTCTTGTACAATAGAAAAATAACTTGAGGATAGAAAGAGAACAGTGGACTGTATGAAAGAGACGAGGAGCGGTTGGTTAGAGCTATGCGATGCCTTACAGTGTGCAAAGAAATTGGCACTGACTTTGATTCCATTCCTTCGCGTCTGGTTCAGATCTGCTCGCAGAGAAACTGTTGGTAAATGTCACAAGTCTGAACACACAGAGCATCATTTTGAATTCGGATGATCATAGTAATGATTCTGGCAAAACGCCTTGAAGAGAGCTATTTTTACTTCCCTTGTACATCGAGTGAATCTACGAGCAATCATATTGCCTCGAAACGCCAGCGCTCTGCGCTCTCTGTCCACATCTTCATCGTCCCTTAAGTCCGAAGTGAGAATATGTCCCAAGCACTTATAACTTTCAACCAACCTCAGAGGCACGCCATTGAAAAATATAGGAGGAGCTTGGTGGGCTATCGGATGTTTATGAGCCCTAAATATCAGCGCTCCTCCGCATATATCTCGCATATTGGTTAAATGCTAACTATCCAATTTTAATTAATTATTCTTGTCTATTTTCACACCATTTTACTTTACTTTTAAAGGCTTTTCGACTTTCCGACATTTCCTTTTAAATGATCCCACAAGTGGGATTCTCCGCCATGATCTACATTTTAAATTTAATCTTATCCATCCCATGCTCATCTGCTATGTACCTATGCAATCCAATTACATGTCTTTTCTGGTTTGTTTTTCTAGCAACATAACTTAGTGACTGATAGTTCTTGGTCTTGACAGCTGGCTGCCATCTTCCGCTTCTTCTTTTTTTTTCGTACAATAGCTGTCCAGCCGTCGTTACCGCTTGCTACTTCTATTTGCGGAGTTTCTGCAAGTGGTACAGCATTTTTAGATGGCTGTGCGCCAGTACTACCGGAGGTGGGGAGTGTAACGGCCATGGATTTTCCACTTCTAGGCTTAGTTGGGAGGGGCGAGAAGTTGAGTCGAGCATTCAGCATGCAACCAACCTGCTGCATGATAGGGCGCATCAAGCCCTGGTCCAGCTCCTCTTCCCCAGAGGGTCTTCAAGTGTGAAGGAGGACGGGTGGGGCTTGTGACCCCCGACTGAGGGTGGCACTCTGGGAATCCAGACTCACCACCTGTTCCCAAAGGTTAGCAACTTCACCCTCCAGACGGCGATTTGCCGTCCGGAGCCACATCACCTCGTTGGAGCTAGTTAAAACCAGGAGCTCCTCGGACGCCACCTAGATCGTCTGCACGGCTTCCTTCAGATTGCGTGCACAAGTTCCTTTAAGACCTTTGGACAATCCCCACGGCACGCTAATCTTCTTGGAGAGGCCCTCCGCTGTTTGAGCATGGGCCAGGAACTGGGTGGGCCTCCCATAGATTGTATCCGCTCGTAGGGTCGTCCACTCAGATGCGCACAGGTTAGCGTCCCGCTCCTCTCCTTCGAAGCGGCGTCCATCCTCGTCAGCCTTTTTCTTAGTCCACCGTTTACCCACGTGTTCACCAGTTGATGGTGGGCGGCCCCTGCCCCATTTACTTGGCAGCCACTTGTGGCGATGTCAGAAGATGAAGCATCTGACTCAATACAGCTTCCGAGGAGCTGTTCCATCTGACACTTTTGCTTCCTCGACTTCATGCCTGGCGTGCCCGCTCGACTGCTCTAGCCGCTTATTATGATAAGATTCGGACACCTTTATCCATTCTATTGAACGGAAAGACGTGGCTCCCCGTGGCTGGCTACTTCGCGGGGCTGCCGTTTTAGCGTGAAATCAGGGCCAAACGGGTGTATGGCCGGTGACATGTCGAAGCAATCTACCACCGGCTCAGCCTCGAGGGATCCCTTCATCCTAGCGTATGGTGCTCTACTGCGTAGGTCGGAACGCAGCTGGCTGTGAAGCGCCACCCCAGGCCCAGACCACAAAGCCTGGGGTGATATGTTACATCTTAGGTCAGAAGTGGTTGTAGTGAAAGTGCAGCCGTGAGTGCCAAATGCCGCTTGAAGCTGGGGCGCAAAATGGAATCTAGCACCCCTAGTCACGCCGACACACAACCGACTCGACCCAGATATGAGACATGGGGAATGATTGGGGGAAATTGAAAGGGTAAAGGACTCCCTCGGAAGGGAAGAGGAATGAGGCGGCGGATGCTCGGGCTCCTCGGGTAGGTACGTACACCCGTGTACTCCACAGACAGATAAGCAACCCTGAGAGGATTCTGGACTTGCTGGATTTACCTCTGGGTTCTTGATAGCAAACGTGATCCTATTCCTATATCGCAGTAATTTAGTCGAGATAATATTAACGATTCCACTAATTGTATACTCAGACTTTGACCAATGTATGGCATAATACTATATAGCACCTTAAGTTTATAAAAACAACTTTTAATGGATTGGGCCACGTGATGTTCAAATCTAAGGTCACTGTTGATGTACACCCCAGGTTACGTGTCTCTACTACTCTTACAATTGGTGTGCCCATGAGCATACCCTGAATTGATTGATTTATTTTAATTATCTGTTGTTTACTAACAAAAATAAGATACTTGGTTTTTGTCGGGTTATGATGCAAACAATTTAGTTCTGACCACATGAAATTGTAGAAAGGTCTTCATTTAGTTTGTAGATGGCATGGTCTATTTCTGAGGGTTTACATGAGATATAAACTTGTGTATCGTCTATAAAGATGACATTTTCAGTATAATTTATTTGGGTAGCAATACCAGCAGTGTCTAAAATAAAAGGAATTGGGCCAAGTATAGAGCCTTGACAAACGCCTCGAGTGTTAACAAATTGCTGCCGGTTAGTTAAATAGCTAGATAACTATTGCATCGATTTATCAAACCCGTAATAGTTAAACTTAGCGAGGACTTGGAGATTCATTATAGATAAATTATTATTTATTGCCAACAACTGCTTAGTATTGAGTGGGCCGTCGGCCTATTTACTGGTCCAAAGCATTTAAAAAAAAATATAAAGTAACTAGAAATGTACAATAGGCAGCCTTATCGCTAAGATACGATCCCTTCCAGATAACTTTAAGGTAATGTTTTCTGAATGAAAACCCTTCTTTTGCTGCCCTTTTTTTGCTTTATTACATCTACGGAGTTTATCGAACAAATCGCGTTCATTCCAGAGTGGGTCATACATTAAAGTCACTCCTACATTTTGGCCAGCTATGAATATAATTATATTCATGAAACGTGACCATAAACCAGGCAATGTACCAAACACAATTTTATTGCCAGACTCGATTGCTTTTTTATTACTACTCGTTTAACTTTTGTGTTTATCTCATATCTCGTTTATAACAATTTAGTAAGGGTTAATGTTTAATGTCATATAACTTTAATAGGGACTTGGTAGATCAGTGGTATTGTAATACCATGGAGACTTAGGGAGATTTTTTGTCTAATGTGCCTATTATAGCATAATTGCCATACACATTATGCCAAGCATGATTATCGCGAAGGAAAACGTCATGAAACCTGCATACCGTGAAGGTATACGGCCCGTTCCCTCTAAGAGGAGGCTAGTTAGAGTTGTTATGTTTTTTGAACTATGAGCAGATGAGTTGTGTGGTGTTTAGCTTGAGGAGTGACCAGTAATCCATCACTTATTACGACTCTATTGCCGGTTTTCTAATCCCATGATACTATGTCGCTTCAGACGGAGAATGTAGTCTAATTCCATCAACTGGCGAGCTTGTTGATGATTGAGTTGACACAAGAAAAAAATATTATATAGAACGGTATCGTTATAAAATACGGCCATATTACCCGGTTCAATAATAATATAACTGTGTAGTTTAGATCATCATCATCATCCCGTTAAATCCGGGTTGCAATCTAAACTTCCGCTTCGTTGCCCAGGGTCTACTTTCCGACTTTTTCTAATCCACTTCACATGGTCTTCAGCATCCCTGGTAGAGGCCATTGGCACACATACCACCATTTACGACGTCAAGCTAGCACTTTTTGGGTCTACCCCTCCTGCTGGGGCCCGGTGGAGGCGGCATGACCAGACATTTGTTTTCCACCTCAGTATCCGGTTGCCGTAAAACTAATGATTTAGTAGACAGCCGTTTGTTTTTTGCTGCCGTCGAATATAAATGATAGCTTTAGACGTAACTAAATTGAAATAATATAGTGACGCATGAAAGGTTCCATCTGTAGCAGGACATCAAACTGCAGGAAATAATAGATAAAACAACGAAATCTTGATAGCTTTGTGAAATATGTATTTATTTTAGAAGTGCTGAATATCTACTAAATATATTTACTATACATACATTTTTGTGTTTTGAAACAATATTAATAAAATTTTACAAATAAATTATGAATAGAAGATCGCTGTAAACGGTAACGTCAGAAAATTGCATTGCCACGTTGGGCGCACATAATAAATCTTCGTGCAGCGAAGTACACATTTGCTTCTGATCACATGAGACCTCAATAAGGTCTTACAAAGAAGAAGCTGGACACAATAATGACTTTAAATATGGTAGTTGCATATTTACAACATTTCAAGCTCCCTTAATGTGCAGTGGCTGTACCAACCAGCTTCCAGTTCATCTAATGTAAATTGATAAGATAAGGCGATGATGTTTAATCAATATCAAGGATATTGATTATCCAAGAACCTATACGCTATACTTGATGAATAAATATTTTGTATTTCATAATATGTGACACGTCGGCTTTTAAGATACTATTAGCTATCTTAACTTATACATTGCGAGTCAATTTATAGGATTAAACGCGCAGACCCACGATATTTTAGTATTTAAGGTAGTTAAGGTACATCTATATCTCAAACTACAGTGTAGAGTTAATAGAATAAAAATTCCTCTAACTTCGCGTTAGCTGACAAAACATTTGCTTGCAAGGTGTACGGTCCATCTGAAAAACAAATATCTACAATTATTTTATTATTAAATAATAACTAAATATTTTAATAAACACTGCAATAACTTGAGTGTATTGTCTCTTTATCGTGATTCCGCATTTGTGAGATAGATACACAACACAATCTATTTCTTAAGATCAAGGTTAATTTGCAGTTTTATACATCAAGTCATTTATGCATAGTTTACATATAGAGCAGTATTTTTATTGTCATCATCATTTCAGCCGGAAGACGCCCACTGCTGGACAAAGGCCTCCCCCAAAGATCTCCACGATGATCGGTCCTGCGCTGCCCTCATCCAACCTATTCCGGCGATCTTGAGCAGATCATCGGTCCATCTTGTGGGGGGCCTACCAACACTGCGTCTTCCGGTACGCGGTCGCCATTCGAGGACTTTTCTGCCCCAACGGCCATCAGTCCTTCGAGCTATGTGCCCAGCCCACTGCCACTTCAGTTTTGCAATCATCCGGGCTATGTCGGTTACTTTGGTTCTCCTGCGAATCTCCTCATTTCTGATTCGATCTCGCAGGGAAACTCCGAGCATAGCCCTCTCCATTGCCCTCTGAGCGACCATGAGCTTTCTCATAAGGCCATTTTTATTGTAATTTATAAATAATAAAACGTAAGTAGATTTTATTACTTTACATTTACTTTTTTATTGTAGGAAAATCCACCGGGTCGGTGGGATATCCTTCAACTGAAGGTTTGCAGTGATTATGTAGTATCATCCTTATGGCTAGCGCTCTGAAAAGAGCTGCTTGTGCACGGTCGTCGAATGATAACGCACACTAAAAAACCGGTTGCATCAATGTGCGTTGTATGCCTGAAGAAATACCACACGAGTATACAGTCTTGCGACTGTGAAGTATTGTCTCTGTGACATTTTTAGGCTCACGCAAAACTAGTAGTCATGTTCTGGAATACTTTTGTTGGAATTTTTCTGTATAGTAGACTGGGGTAATCTTCATAATATGCTGAGTGAGCTGCTTAGGTTCTCCAAACCTTTGGAGGCCGCTGGAGGTGATTAATAGCTACACCTGCTTACACGAGTTCAATATTTTTCGATGATCGGTTGAACAGAAAACGCGTGCAGGTTACAAACAAATATATATTAGTATTTCGAAGCATGCGCTAGGAATCTTAATTTTTTTTATTGCTGTAGGACAGCTGACAGGTTGACGACCCGCTTATAATTTAGCATTAACCGTTGCCTATGGGTGTTTCCAATGCCAGTGGCATCGCGAACATGCTGCTGTCCCTAAGGGTACAGGAACTTAGGTCACTAATGCCGGAACACAACACAAGGTTATTATGGCGGCATACTTAAGACCAAAGGTGGTCGCCATCAAGACGGGCTTGAGGCCCTTCCATGTAGCTAGGGTGGGTTGTTTTGTCGCCATTTACGACAGAGCGTCCCCAGCCGCAGAGGTTAATATTCTTCCTCATATATAATAATATAATGATATAAATCTAAGAGATCTTAAAGACTTACACTCACATAATTACTTACCGACATTAAACCATTTGTTTCTTGGATAACCTGACTCTTCACGTGACGAAACAAGAGCCTCCCTTATTGCCAAGGCAACACAAACTGCGATACAACTAGGAGGTTCAGCAACCGCTACAAAATAAATAAACATTTGAGTACCGCTAAGGCACAAAGCCTCTGTAAAATGATAGAATCATTGAAAATGCCTGAACAGGTAACTTTGTACCACACTTAACCTTTCCATCAGAATAGTAAACGATGATCTTAAGAGATAATAGAAAAAACAATGTCAATCACTTTAGTCGAACAATCAACTTACGTATATCATCATTCATTTAATCTATGATTTTGATATGCATGTTAAGTAGGATAGAAGTCTTAGGTTCCGCTTTTTTTTTTTATAAATTATATGATATTTTCGACTTTTAAGTGATTATCTGTTCAATTTTTTTTTCTAATCCGAAAGGAAATGCCAAAGCCTCAGCCGTTGTTCAGTAACAGGTAGGTGAGCTTTACTTATGTACCGAAGATCTCGGTGGTATCCCTTAAATGCAAACCTATGTATTTGTTCCCTACTTTTTACTTCCCTCAATCACCTACTTATTACACCCTTGTCTCAGATATTTAATTATAAATTTATATAACTTTACCTCTAGCACCCAACGTTCCCAAAGGATTGAAAGAATTCCTCCTCAGTTGAATCCTAAAGTCAATTGGAATGTCTTTGCTGAGGGGGATGTGGTAATACCAAGTACGATCTGTGAGCAACTCGCCGGTTTTGTCATCGTAGATCAGTTCTTCGTGGGTCCAGTATCCTACACCCATCATGAATGCTCCTTCAATCTGATTAACATCATAGGATATAATAATGGTGATAATATTAATTTCTAGATTGAATAATATAATGAAAATTTGTTAAGTAAAACATTACATACCTAGTAATATTTTGAAGGTGTCATGCTACGCCAAATGGATATTTATCAGAAGTAAATGATTTTGACATCTTACATGGCCGAGTGCCGAAGACTGGAAACGATTTGAATCTTGTTTTGTGCAATTTGTTTTAGAGACTAAGCGAGATTTGAGTAATTTGTATTATATCTGACACTCTTCGAGTGATTCACGTATGAAAGTTATTCAAAAAAGTAAAAAAATATATGTATTGAAATTACTTTGTAACCATATATAGAATATATAACTAAATATGCTAAAACTGACATATATAACTATGAAACTGATGATCCATAAATACGTAGGTCTCATGGTAAATGTATATTAAATGACACTTGGTAATAACTGTCTGACTGTTGTTATTGAGTTAATATTAAATAAGTGTTAAATAATTAATTACTTACTTGTCCAATATCTAATTCTGGATTCATACTTGTCCCCACATCTTCAACAATATCCACTCTTAATATTTCATGTTCACCTGTCAGTATGTCTAATTCTACTTCAGCCAACGCAGCTCCGGCTGATCGATATGGTTCCATATCATTTCCAGTTACGTTATAACTGACTTGAAGATTGATCCCTCTATTGTATGCTTCGGTTATCAAAACTTCCCAGGTAGGATTGTTCAATGCATCTCTTACAGGTGCTAGGCGATCTAGAAGAAGCTGACAACATTTGATTGCTCCGAAACTGACTGCCTGTGTAGTTCTACTACCACCAGATGAGAAAGTATTAGGATTTGATATAACATCTGTAGGTTTACATCTCACTTTATCCATAGAAATATTTAGGGTGTAAGCAACAGTTTGAATAACTTTTGTATTAATACCTTGTCCCATTTCAATACCTCCATGCTTGATTACAACTGTAGCATCTCCGTGGTATACGGAAAGAAGAACGTGATAACCAACAAGAACTGGCACAGGCCAACTCATCATGGCTATCCTAAGACCTCGTTTTTTCCATCGATTCATTCTATTGAATTTGGCAACTTCTTCTTTTCTTTTGTCGTATTCACCATCTCTTAGCAGTGTTTGAACAACGTCTAATACGTCATTGTATTGGGGATTTAAATTATTTAGACGTACTTCTACGGGATCTCTATCGATCTCATAGGCTATTCTTTCCATCATGTATTCAGTCATTGCTATCGCCTCTAATGTTCCTACAATCAAACTGTGTGTAACTTTCATAAATAATTAATATTTTACATTTTCTTTACATATGAAATAATTATTTTACATATATTTTCAAGTTACAATTATTGACTAAGTTTAAAAAAACTAGTAATGTTGATGATCTACACTGTCTGTATTTAAATGGTTGGGTGAATATATCTATGAGCTATTAACTTGTGGGCACCTTGCCTACTCCTCCTTTCAAAACACTAAGAATCAGAACACAACGTGTAGTGCCAGCGTTGGTTCAGCGTTGCGGGCTAAGGCTTACTCACCGCGCGAGGGAACATAGGTACATGCGCAAGCCAGATGCACGCGCGCTGCGCTCGAGTGGCCACTGCCACTGACCAGTTTGCGCCGACGCCATTGAGCAGCGAGCGTACGAGCTAATAATTCATTCAAAACAGTCTCTTGAGCTACCAATCATACTGTAAGCTTGTCTTCTAGCCTTCTGCAACCTTCCATTAAACTTATATCTCTTAGTGTAGTTGTCTAGTGTTAATTATATGACAATAAAACAGTGATACGTAACTGTAGTTTATTTAACACGTCCGTGAACTATATCAGTGACAACCACCACCACAACAACTATAAACTACAATTTTGTTTTTACAAATAATTACCTGGTGCCCTAGCAAACGTATTGCTAGCTGTATCAGTGACTACGTTGAAAATTTTGTATTGCCAACGACGGTTATCATAACAATTTTTCAATCCAGGTAATACATTGAAAGTTATTGGTTCAGAAACTATGTAACCGTTGTCTTCATAGACATGGCATTCTAAGTATTGTATTTCTCCAGAACTGTTTACTCCAACCTAAAATTAAAAGTCAATTACATTAGCAAATATCTCAGTCATTGAATCTTATCTCCTTCCTGCCCTTATCCCAAATTATGTGGGATCAGCACAACATGTTCTCTCCATCCACTCTCCTCCATTCGTCGTTATCTCAACATTTACACCTTTTTTGTCATATCCGCTTTTACACAACCCATCTCAACCCATATTGTCATTGGTCTACTCCTTCTTTTTTAACCACACACAGTCATTGAATGGTATATGTATAAAAAAAAATTCATCTCTATCATTATACCTAGTCAGGTCATAAGTATTGTCACACAGTAAAAACTTTTCTTTTAGAATGCTGGCCACAAAAAAAGTTATTGAATTCGAATCTCGAATTGTTCATGAAAATAAAAATGTATACTTTTAGAATTTTACTCATTTTTTAAATATGGAGTGGACGCTTAAAGAAGACCGTGTTGCAGTTATTGCGTTGCATCGTTGCGGTTACGCGCCAATTCAAATTTTTAACATACTGAAAAATTTGAATATAACCAAAAGATTAATTTATCGTACCATCAAACGATACAATGAAGACTCTAGTGTAGATGACAGGTCAAGAAGTGGTCGCCCTCGGCCTGTTAGGACTCCAGCAGTAATAAAAGCTGTGAAGGCACGAATTCAAAGAAATCCCAAACGTAAGCAGAAACTGTTGGCCTTTCAGATGGGGTTAAGCAGAACCACGGTGAAAAGGGTGTTAAATGAAGACTTAGGGCTTCGGGCATATCGAAGAAAAACAGGACATCGTTTGAATGCTCGTCTAATGGACCTGAGACTGAAGAGATGCCGCGCTTTGTTGAAGCGGTACGCGGGAAAAAAATATCGGGAAATTCTTTTTTCGGATGAAAAAATGTTTACCGTAGAAGAAAGCTACAACAAACAAAATGATAAGGTGTACGCACACAGTAGTGAAGAAGCGAGCAACCGTATTCCGCGTGTCCAACGAGGTCATTTTCCATCCTCGCTCATGGTATGGTTGGGAGTTTCTTATTGGGGCTTAACAGAGGTACATTTTTGTGAGAAAGGTGTAAAAACGAATGCTGTTGTGTATCAAAATACAGTCCTGACGAACCTTGTGGAACCTGTTTCTCATACCATGTTTAATAACAGGCACTGGGTATTCCAACAAGATTCGGCGCCAGCTCATAGAGCGAAGAGCACACAAGACTGGCTGGCGGCGCGTGAAATCGACTTCATCCGGCACGAAGACTGGCTCTCCTCCAGTCCAGATTTGAATCCGTTAGATTACAAGATATGGCAACACTTGGAGGAAAAGGCGTGCTCAAAGCCTCATCCCAATTTGGAGTCACTCAAGACATCCTTGATTAAGGCAGCCGCCGATATTGACATGGACCTCGTTCGTGCTGCGATAGACGACTGGCCGCGCAGATTGAAGGCTTGTATTCAAAATCACGGAGGTCATTTTGAATAAACTTTAATGTCATAAGAATCTATGTTTTGTTAAGTTCATTTTGGTATATGAATGGTTACATAATGAATAAACTTGTTACAATTATTTTACATTAAACATGTGACAGAATTTATGACCTGACTAGGTATTTTTAGTCCAATGGAGAACCAATATTTGCTCTCCACCACTCTTACTATTTGATATATTATTTTAGATTTTATGTGGACCAAGGTTACTTTATTTAAACCTCCGAGAACAAATCTAGGACACAGATTCCGTTCCTGGATGATATGATATTAAGTGCGTACGTTTATTTATTATAAATATTGCAATACTATTTACCTCAAAATCCCTAGTACAAGGCAATCGTTTTCCGATACACCGTAAAGAGGCTTGTATTGTTAGCACGAATCTACATGGTTTGTCTAGAAGGTAAGTAACTAAGGCGCTAGCACAGGCGATTTGGTTAATGCGGGTGATCTTCACTCCATAAGCACCACCGCAACGTGGTACTTCTATATTAATTCTGGAAGGGAAAGTAATATAATAAGAAATGTTCCCCTTTACCTCTATGATATAATAACATAAAAATTGTTTAGATTTTTTTATTCACGTGGAATAGTAGACAGGCTGATAGTTATCAATATATAAGTACAAACAGTAGGATGTTAGCGACGCCGAGTACACCATTAACACGATGCCGTTCACGTAAGGGCATTTATGTCAAACTGGGTCATTTATGCCAGAACACAATTTATCTACAAATTTGCTGACAATACTGAAGAAAAATATCGTAAAGAAAATTTACAATGAAAAGATTGTTTTCAGTTATTACATAAATATAAGTCTGATTTTGATACTATTAAATTACTATCAGATTAACACATTTCTTGGAATGACTTTGTAGATAGTTAAAGTACAACTATACGATTGTATCATTACACTTACCTATTTTGTTCAATGTTCAAAAATTCCGACAAAGCAAGATGTACAGCATCAGTCCACTGGCTTGAAGGAAACACATCTATTCCATCTTCACTCGGTCTTGTCACGCAAGACAACGTTTCCATTGTGAAATGGTATTGCCACAAAATACTGTCGTCACCTTTGATAACTCTTTGGACATCCTGACCACGATCTCTTGCAGGGAACACAAGTAACAGAGATATCCTACTCGGATCTCTTTCCCTAGCATCTTTGACTGTCAAAATAGGCTTCTTTTTATCAACTTTGTACTTTACATTAACCAGTAAAGCAGCTTGATTAGCCAGTTTTTCAGTCTCAGCAACAATAATACCTATAGGCTGATCGTAATACTTTACAAATTTGTCTACGAAAACTTCTTCAGGGACTAAGAGAGCTGGTGTTTTTTGCGATAGATAAGAGTTCCTGCCTGGAATGTCTTTGACAGAAAAGAATGCAAGGACTCCAGGTATTTTCTGTAATATATAAACAGTTTAATAATTATTGCAATCTGCAAGGACTGTATATAAAATAGAAAGATCATTCTCACACAAGAATCTTACAATATTAAGAAATATTTTTTGTAAATAAATAACTATCAAAACGTTACAAATGATCTATTAAATAACGTAGATAAGGCCCAAAAGCAGAGACTAGCCTATTATTAAACAATAAATATTGTAACCGATAGAGTTCTAAATAATTACGAAATTATTTCATGGAAAAACTACCACTAATTTATATTTTATATTTTTAGGAAAATAAAGTCCTATTGAAAACAAAATTACTATAAACTTGTGAATATATATGGCATAAGGGAATCAACGTATCCAAAATATTAAAGAAAAACCGCATCGTGCGATCATTTGCCTCTTCGACTCTTATACATATAATTTACCAAAGTAAAGTAAAAAAAGAAAAAACTGTTTCATAGGATTACCCCACATTTTCCTTTATCGCTTTTTTCATACACATAGTCCTGAGCGTAATAAGAAGAAAAACCAAATTAGCCTTTTGTATTTCAGCTTTTGTTACACTTTCTTGGTCAAGATGAGTATGCCACTGAGAGACATCGACACAAAAAGGTTCAGTCATATGTGCATGATCAACAGTGGACCAAATTCTAAACAAGTTCTAGATACAATCGGAATAACCACTGCAACCACTCTACTGATGATGATGATATTTTTTATATCATATCCAAACTTACCAATGCTGGAGTGGGATCAATACTAACAACCTCGCCTGTACAAATATCAGCTGTTACAAAAGCACAGTATACTTCTTCTGGCTCAGTCGTTATGTCATTCACGTATTTTGCTTCTCCTGCACATTGGACAAGAGCATCCAACTTTGGCATTGGTTCAGTTAACGGCCAAATAATTGGATTTGTATCATAAACCTCCGTGCCTTTAGATAGAGGTCTTGTTTTCCTAAAATCTCGGGCTCCTGAACGATAGCGTGGCCCTAATTGTGATCTTGGAATTAGATTCAACAGACCCTGTAGTTAGAAAGAAAAAAAGAAATTATGATTACTATGAGAAATTACGATATACTGTAAGAAAAAACTAATGCAAATACTAGAAATCTTGATAATAAGCATGTTCAGCAAAGAAATGTTTATTGGGACATTAATACAGACACTAGTAACTTAAACTCACTTTGTAAAACAATCCTAAAGCGACTTTCTTCCTAAATTCAGGTTTCATTTCACCAGCAATCTCATCCACAATTAATTCTTTCTCCAAAACTTTCAACGCTTCTTGAAGAACTTCGTTTGTGAAAATTTTCTTATTTTTAACGAATTTTTCAGTTTCTTTTGCATGAACAAATTTTGCTGACAGTCCACCGATTACAATACGTGCTGATTTAACGACGCATTTGTCGTGAGAATCGAAGTTATAAAGGAAAGCTGCGTTGACTTGAGCATGAGCGTTTTGCGCTCTTGGCATTATCTGGAATATAATTCATAACGAATTTTTTTATTTAATACAAATCATTCACTCTATTTTTTGTGGTCTGTAATCATTTCCTTGATTGTAACATAGTCACTCTATGTTCTTCAATGTTCATACTTTTTATGCCAATCATAGGTATAGGATTATCCATACATCCACCATCTCATCTAAAGGCAGTTGTAAAAGACGACTGATGGATGACTGCTTTTGTTAGTTTACAGATAATATAAGAAGGGCTTAGTTTCTCCTTTGAATTTGGGTCAAACGGCAGTTATTAGTCACAATAAAAATCAAATTGAGTCACATCTCTTCCAGCATATTAATTGTTATTTTTTGGTTTGTATGGTTTAATTTGTTGAGCTGATAATTTCGAATAATTTTCTTTTACAATAACTTTACCTTAAAAGATACAAACTGTTTATTTTTCGATAAAGGGGGCATTTTGACTTGAGTCAATATTCTTCCTTTCATATCCACTGAAAGAAAATCTTCTACAGATACTTCAAGAACATCTTTTTTGTGAACTGCAAAAAGGTATAAAAATATTACGGCTAACAAAACAAAAACATATTTTCATTAGGTGTCGGGGGTCCACTTAGCGATTTTTCACCTCTACTTCTTAATGTCCCTGGTATATCTGGTGGTGAGTTCATTAGTAAACAATCAACCTTTACAACGTCAAGTCATATATTTTTGAGATCTTTGCCGAGTGTAACGTAATGTTACATTTTTTAAAATTAAATTTGCCTTTGGTGAAACTGCATATAACGTGGTCTGCTATATATCAGACCTCACACTTGCAATCACCACGATTACAGCACTCGGGAGAAGGTCGAAGACTAGTTGAATTATAATTTTTTTAGTAACGACAATTTTAAAACGTGATAATTGCTCCCGACACAGAATATATTATAATTTTAATTAATAATTTGTATTTACCATTTAGAACCCATATTTTGGGTTCTTCGTTTGGGGTACAAGGTTCCCATTAGAAAAAAAATTATTGGGCCTTCGAGTGATGGCCACCTTCATACGTTCGATCATCTACGTGACATTCTTCCCATCGAACGACCTGCGCACCGACGTCTAGTTCTTCTGTTCGATTCATGTTGTCGTCTGGCCTCCTGCAGCGACTGCGACGTCAGGAGAGTACCACGCCAGGAAGGGAACGCAATCAGGGCTTTGAATTCGAACTTTTTAAGTGTGCGTCTTACCTTTTAACAACGCGACACGATATCCACCGGAAATGGTCTGGCTAAGCATTTGTTCGTCACCCAATAAGCCAAAAAATGGCTATATCAACGCAAGCTATTGCAGTGAAATAAACGTATTATTGTAACTAAATACTTACCGATAACTAGGGTGGCTCCCACCGTTTCTAGTAATAGGAATATATCAGATGAAAATGTATTAAGACGATGTTTGGTCATCAAGTTGCCAGCAACGGTGCCAATCTGAATATAATTAGAATGATCTACCTTTACTATGAAGTAATAATAGTGTTTTTAATTATTATCTAGTTATGTTAGGTGGTGATGACAACCAACCCTTTTTTTTTTTGGTCTCGGGGAAAAACCTCTCTTGACGGGTTCCCCCGGCCCGGGGGGACCGAGGGATATGTGGGACTCCGGGAAAGATGATTGGCCATCCGACTACCCACTAAAAAACCCCGCTGTTCTCCTATCGCCTACGCCCGGGCCCACGGATATATGGCCTGCCGATCTCGTGGCCCGGGCCGGCGCCGGCCCGCCCTTTGTCTTGAGGCGGGCCCCTTCTAAAGTGTTGGCGCCAGGGGGTCAAGGTTTCGTCCCCCCGGCGCTCTCCTAACAACTCTAGGAGTTGAGGGGGGCCGCGGAACAGCACGCAGCCCTCACCCTCGCGGCAATAGTGCGGGCGGCGGGTCCTCCCCCGAGGGGCCGCCCGCGGCCGCTTTTTACGGCGGCCGGAGGTCGTTACTGGCCCTCCAGCGCCGCCGGTGTGGCCTGCGTTGGCGGGAGGGGAGTGTGGTGGTCGACTCCCGCTCCCGCTCCGCCGCCTCCTTTGCGGACATGACTGCCTCGCAGAAGGAGGCGACGGCCGTCCATCCAGGATCGCCCCCGACCATGGACAGAACCAGGGCCGGGAGCGACAGGTCCACGCCGATTTGGGCGACGAGGGCGCGGCGCTCCTCGCGCCACGCAGGGCACACGGCGACAGTGTGGTTCACCGTGTCCTCCTCGTTGCCCGCGCCACAGTGGTGGCACCCTGACGTCATCTCCCGCCCTATGCGACACAGGTACCTCCCGAAGCAACCGTGCCCCGAGAGGACCTGCGTCAGGCGGAAGGTCAGGGCACCGTGGCGCCTTTCCACCCATTCGGCCAGGACGGGCCTCACCGCTTCGATGGTGGCGAGGCCCGCGCTAGGGTGCGCGAGGCGCTCCTTCCACTCCACCATGAGTACCTCATCGCGCAGCTCCGCCCGCTTTACCTCCACCTCGCGAGGCGCGGGGCGAGAGCCACGCTCGGCCGCATCCCGGCGCCACTGGTACAATAGCGCCAGGACTCGAGCCTCGAGGTCCCATGGTGGGGATCCGGCCAGCAGGGAGGCCGCTTCGAAGGACACCGTGCGGTATCCTCTTATCGCCCTGACGGCCAGGACGCGCTGCGGCCTGCGAAGCAGCGCCGTCGTTTTGGCCGTCAGGCGATCCGCCCATATCGGGGCCCCGTAAAGGGCCATCGACCGCACGGTTCCCTCAAAGAGCCTGCGGCACACTGCGCCCGGCCCGCCGATATTCGGCAGCAGACGGGAGAGTCCCGCCGCCGCCCGAACTAACCTCGGCGCCAGGCGCTCGAAGTGCGCCGCAAAGTCCCATCGCCCGTCGAGCACCAGTCCGAGATAATTCATGGACGGCCCGACGGCGATGCGGACGCCTCCCACCGTTATGCTCAGGCCCGGTGGCGGCCTCTGGCGGGGCCCGTAGAATATAAGGGCCTCCGTCTTGTTTAAGGCCACCTCCAGGCCTAGTAGCCGGATTCTAGCCACCGTTTGCGCCACCCCAGCCGTGCCCAGAAGGCACGCCTGGCGGGGGCTCCTCCCGCGCGCTATGACGAGCGTGTCGTCGGCGTAGCATATGACGCCGACGCCCGGGAGGAGCGCCCCCCTCAGGACCCAGTCGTATGCGATGTTCCACAGCAGGGGGCCCAGGACCGACCCCTGCGGAACACCGCACACGACGTCTCGCTGACTTTGCCCACCCTGGACCGGGTAGACGACGGCACGATCGTCCAAATATGCCCCGACTATGCGACGCAGGTAGGGAGGCACCCGATGGTACTTGAGCGCCTCCCGTACGCAGCTCCACGGCAGGGTGTTGAAGGCGTTGGCGATGTCGAGTGACACCGCCAATATCACCCTGCCTCGAGGCACCGCGTCCTCCGCCTGGCTCCTCAGACACGTGATCGCGTCAATGGTGGAGCGCCCCTTTCGGAACCCGAACTGTTCGTCCGCCAGGTTCGGCCCCTCCGTCTCTAGATGCCGGACGAGGCGGTCTGCGAGGATCCTTTCGAAGATCTTCCCCACCTCGTCCAGCAGCACGATGGGCCGATAGGCGGACGGTGAGTCCGCCGGGCGCCCCTCCTTCGCGATCAGGACGAGCCTCCCCGTCTTCCATCTGCGGGGAAACCGGACCGATCGCAGACACGCGTCGAAGAGCCTCAGTAGTCGGGGCTCCAGGACGTCGTGGGACAGAACCCACGCACGCCCCGGTATGCCGTCGAGGCCGGGGGCGGTGTTCTTGGCCTTCAGCCGCAACATCGCTGCCCCCAGCTCTGCCCGGTCCACGTCGGGCACGGGGTCGTCGTCCGCGCTGGGGTCCCTCTCATCCCAATGAGGCGGGACCATGGCGGGAGGCGAGTGCTCAGCCCTCGTGGGGAACAGAGCGCCGACAAAACCATCCACCTGGCCCGGGGGGAGACTCTCGGTCAGCGGGGGCGCCCACGGGCGGAGCTTGCCCCGCACCGTTTTGTAGGGTCGCCCCCAGGGATCTTGATCTAAGCTGGCCAAGAGTTCCCCCCACGCCGCCGCCTTCGCCTCGCGGATAGCGAGGTGGAGGTCGTTTCTAGCGCTCCGGTACTCCCCGTAGAGCCGAGCCTCCGCGGCCACTCTTACCGCGTCACGGCGACTCCGTCTTCGGAGCCTGGTGTACTGGCGGTGGGCGTAGTTGCACGCCCTGCGGAGCCGCTCAAGCTCCGCATTCCACCAGTACACCCGGCGCGGGGGCTGGTGTGGCCCCCGCCTCGGCATCGCCGCGTCGCAGACGTCGGTCATGAGCGACCGCATGACAACCAACCCTGATCTAATCACCAATAACCTTGTGTTGTGTTCCGGTACTAGTGACGGTTCCTGTACCCCCATGGGACAGCAGCGTTTGCGGTGCCCTTAGTATCGTAAACGTTCACAGGCGACGGTAACTGCTACCCTACGGCAGCTGCTTTTGTTCTGCTGGTCAGAGATATTAAGGCCATCGGCGGCTGAAACCTCATAAAGTAAAATGTCGATACACTACCCTAATCCTTAAATGCAAGATCAAATTATGGTTATTGGTCTCTAACACTCTTAATATGAATTAATTAACTTATTTCCAGTTCAGTTTCTTTCCATCTCTTTTCTATTTCTTTCTAGAATTGCAAACGCCTAAAGGCGGAAGTAAGCGCTTTAAATAATAGATGCAACATCTGCTCAATGTAAAATCTACCTCGGTGGTGATTTTTATCTAGATCGATGAGTAAGACAATAGTGATTTATGTGTAATATCGCAAACAAAGACGGTACACTTACATTCCTCACAGGTATATGAGCAACCAAATTTATATGATCATATAATAACTGCAAATACCAAAACTCTTCACGTTCTTTAGCAACGGTTTGAAACAGCTCCATGAGCTCTGTTAGAGTTGTTCCAGCTCCAAATACTAGATTCTGGTCGAAGTAATGTCCTTTAAGTTCTTTTATCGGACGTATATCGATCATAACTCTTGGGAATGTAAGTATAGGAACAGCGCCTGTAAAGTTTTCAGAGTCGATTAACACTATATTGCATATTATCAAATCAAGTCTTACTGTAACACTTCTTATTATAAGTAACAAAATAGAGAGTTATAGAGTATATAGAGAGTTCAAAACAAGTTTTCTGTCTAAGTGAATCTTAAATTGACTCTAGATGATTCCTGTTTCTTTGTCTTCTTCTTCTGATTCTTAATCAATAAAGCGCAGGGATAAAGCAGGAATGTATGTAGTCAATTTAATTTTAGGGAAGTAGCCGTTTGATTTCCTGATCCCGAAAGGAAAAATTGTGTTTTTTTCGTATGCTAGGAAAACTGTACCGTTCGCCTTTTACGACTCCTTAGAAAAGTGATAAAGTAGACTTATTCTTATTTTTAGCTCAGACCACATGACCGTCAATTACACATTCAATGTAACAATGAATTAATTCTTTTAAGAGAAGTTCATTGATAAAACCACATCAAAATAATGAATAAAAGTGTAAAATAACATTTTCAACGAACACACTTTAAAGTTCACTATCCTATTGATAAAATCATAAATTTTCTGAAAAGAAGGTAGAAGTAAGATATTTATATTTTATTTTTTTATTTATAATTTATAGTACCTGAGTACTACAGATGAAATACGCACTTTATAGCTTCAGATAAGTAATCGCTAAGCCAATCTACAGATTATGCTTGAAGAGCTTGCCTGGAAGATATCACAGTGATAGTAGCATCTTAAAAAGTACTCCTTCAGTGACTCTAAATATTCCAGATTGCAACAAAACTACTGATTGAAAAAGCTTACCTCTGCCAGTATTCCCATTAACAAGTATGTATGAATCATAACCCTCAGCATCCAAAACATGAAAAACATCATCGATATAATATACTCTATACCAAACATGACCATCTTTTAACTTTATTATCGTGATTCCTTCCGCTTCCATGTCATCTTTATTCACGAAACACCAAGAATTATCACAGTTTCCTTGACAACTGTCTTTGTTTTTACAGGTTATCAAATCTTCAATGTCGCGAACTCTGGGCTTAGGAGCGTCTTTAGCGAAGCTTTTGAAAGCATCTAGGATTGGTCTGATTCCAGTACATCTACATGAGTTACTTCCAAAAGCGTCTTCGATCTCAGATTGTGTTAAGTCGTAATGGTTCGATTCCAATAAACTAAAATAATTAGAGAAGGCGATAATATTCTTTTAAGTAAAGTCTCATGTCAAATTGTCAGTTACCGTTACCTTTGAATGTTTGAGACGCCAGGGGCACCGCTAACACGATGATGTCCGCGTAAAGGAACTGGAATCTGGCTCATTTATGAGCCCGGAACACAACACAAAGTTATTATGGTGGCATATTTTAAACCAGGGGCGGTTGCCATCCAAACGGGCTTGGAGTCTTACCACAGGCGGTCCCCGGTCGCAGGGATCAGTATTCTTACTCTACCCCTGAACGGAGATAGAATATGTTATACTAGAAAGTCACATCAGCACATATTACCTGAACATACTCATCACCCATCCTGGTGAACAATACCCGCATTGCGTGCCGTTATATTCTGCTAAAGTTCTCTGCACGGGATGATAACCATTCACCCTATTTCCTATGCCCTCTATGGTTGTAATCTCCCAATCTTGGCAGGATGTTATGTTCACCAGGCACTGGAAATGTTAAGTTTCTTACTTCTGCTTGACTTTAAAACTTAAAGAGACAGAAAAGAGACAAGATCCTCGGAAGCTAAGCACCAAATATAGGCTCTATTTACTCGAAGTTACGACCTAAATAAATAAAAGTATTTGCCATCATTGGTGCAATGTTTTCCGGAAGTTGTAATGCCGTGGAGGTCATGAGTTTGATTATCCCCCAAGTCTGGGTGTTTATGTATAATATATTATTATATATACTACATTTACCGTATCCATGATACAAGCTTTCTGATTGCCTGTCTGGAACGAGAAAATAGGATATATATATATATATATATATATATATATATATATATATATATATATATATATATATATATATATATATATATATATATATATATATATATATATATAATTGAAATCTCGGAATCGGCTCCAACAATTTTCATGAAATTTAGTATCCGGGGGGTTTCGGGGGCGATAATAATACTATTTTTTTTAAATTGCTTTAACGACACAACACTAAAGCTATTCCAGCAGATGGCGTTGTTAAGTAACAAGAAGTCAGAGTGTTTGCTTTGAGGTTAGACTAAGAAACTCATTTATAAAAAAAAATACCGAGCATTGCTCGGTCATCCGGATATTGTACTTAAAGCAAGAACAGCCGAAGAGGTTCATGCTATGGAGGGGAATACGTTACACCACATGAGAGAGACCATTTGTGTACCAAGAACTGTATCTATTGAAATTAGTCTCGTGTTAATGAGGCGGACGGATGTGCACGTTGAAATAAATATGTAAAGATTATTGTAATGAGAACTCATTTCCTTTAACGAAATTACTTGATTGTATTTTTGCATTAATTAATAACGCATTTCCGTTTAGAAATTCAAATTTAATCATTTATTCCGCTAGGATTTTATTTACTTCGGAAATTGATACTTATGCGTAAACAATTGTTAATTTCAAAATGAAATGTCGATTGCATAAAAAATAATACGGCAAGTTGAGTAGCGCTATTAATAAAATTAACAAGTAATAGACTGACGTTGTATACCCATTTAAGAAGAAGGGTAATGACTTTAAAAGTTACATTCAAAAAAGAGAGTATGCGAATATAGAATGAAAGGTAGACCCAAGAAAAGATTCTGAAAATGTTGATATGGTGAATAAAGCTAAAAGACTAGTTAGTATTATTGATCCATTCCGATTTGTATATATTTACATATATATTTTTATTTTCAAAACTTATCGAAATTCCAGCTTATCTCTTTTAGAAAGGTCTGTAATATTTTTGTAATTACCCACAATATTTTCTATTCATTCTGCATATACCTTCCTTAGAAGCAAGCCCTACAGAAACAATACCACTTAGCTCAAGGAGGATCGTTTTTTTTATTGCCGTAGGACAGCAGACAGGCTGACGGCCCGCTTAGAAGTTAGCAGTTACCGTCGCCTATAGGTGTTTGCAACGCCAGTGGCATCGCGAACACGCTGCTGTCCCATAAGGGTACAGGAACTTGGGTCACTAACACAACACATGGTTATTATGGCGGCATACTTAATACCAAAGGTGGTCGCCATCTAGACGGGTTTGAAGCCCTACCACGTAGCTAGGGTGGGTTGTTTTGTCGCTTTTTACGACAGGTCGCAGGGGTTAGTATTCTTTCTCCGCCCCTGCACGGATAAAAACGGACACGGACACGATCACGGATCGTGATCACTTATAATCCAAATTCAAGTACACCATCCACCTAAAATTCCAGTTGAATCTAATTATCAATTCGGATCCAGAATTATGGTCAGATA
Organism: Malacosoma neustria; assembly: GCA_963693495.1. Taxonomy (NCBI): domain Eukaryota; kingdom Metazoa; phylum Arthropoda; class Insecta; order Lepidoptera; family Lasiocampidae; genus Malacosoma; species Malacosoma neustria. The sequence goes on from OY856385.1 coordinate 2,912,709, forward strand.
GGCTGAGATGAAACGACGACAGGTCTCAGGAACAATTAGCGACCCACGAGTGTCGTTTAGACTTAAAGGTAAAGTTTATAAGATCGTTATAAGAACTGATGATATTGTATGGATTAAAATGCTGGTCCATAAAGAGGAAGGACTGGTCTACAAAGAGGTTATTGCTTGCTGCGGAGATGCAAATGTTGTGATGGATGAGTGGTTACGTTACAAAAATGGGTAAAACTAGAAATCAATATATTAGAGAAAGTTTGAAAGTAGTGCCTGTGATTGAAAATCTGAAAAATACCAGGCTAGCCTGGTATGCCCATATAATGTGAAAAGAAGAATATCATGTAACAAGGAAAATTTTAGAAAGAAAGAAATATCGATATATAACTAATAAAAAAAAAAATCTTATCCACTACCTTAATCGACGACGAAGGAATTTTCGCAGGTTTTGGATTCACCCGTATATTCGAAATAACGTAAACTGCAGATTGTCAATTCATTGTAGAAATTCAAAATAGACTATGTTTATGGGATTAAAAGATTATTCCGATCGTTATATTTATTCTAAGAAAAAAACACCACTACGGATTCGATCTGTTATAAAAGGATGGACCTATAATTTCTTAGGTTTCTTCTTTTTAAATTTTCGGCGACGCACATAATAAATGCGATTTCTTCTAAGCACGAAACGTCCATTCTCGATACGAGGGAGAACTGAACTGACAGATAGTCGCCAGCCAGTAGCCAGAGGTAACCATGGCTACGTAGCCGTAGTATTTTTTTATTTTATTTTTTATTTTTATAACGAGGGGTAGACTATGGTCTACCTCTCCTATAGAAAAGATGGATGGTTGTGTAAAGGATGATATGGCACGAAATGTGTGAACGTCCAGATGACCACTAACAGAGGAGAGTGGAAAGAGAGAACATGTTGTGGCGACCCGATATAGTAAGGATTAGGGCAGGAAGAAGAGATAATCCACTAAACTCACAGAATTAACTGAAAACGTCTTCTTTTCTCCACTCTCGGTGGTGGTAACAGCCACCACACAGGCACCGCAACCCCCTTCCTTGCACATGTACTTAGTTCCTCTCAGGTTTAACTTATTGCGAATGTAATCATTTAAACTTGTGTCCGAATCTACTTCTGAACCCGCTGTAACGAAGAACAAAGGTCTAAATTATTATATAGGATCTTATCATCAAATTCAAGTTAATATTAGATATATTGGGACAATTCATTCAGCGCCATCTGTTCTCAAGATGTGTGAACGCATGTATGGCATAGTAAACTTCCCCTTCTTAATGTCTGGCGACTAGAAATATTTATAAATATTTAGGATTATAACTTTCTAGTGGAGCTAGATGGAGCTGGCAAACATTTGTTGCCCGTGAAGCAAGCACAATGCTGTAAAATGACCATGCAGATAACATTAACTCAATTATATTAAAATATGTGCACAAGGTTAGGGAAACATTTGTCTGACGTGTCGTGTCGTGACGCGTCAGAAGCATATCGGTTTCATACATTTAGGACAGACGACAGAACGCGTCACGACATACAAATGTGTCCCTAACATAAGTCTTAGACCGGCTCTAAATACATGTTTGTAACTAGTTTGACAATAGTATGACTTCCTTGTAAATCACCATTTGCAACACGAGTTCTTAAACAATGGCTAATTAAATATTAATATTATGTATGAAAATCTATTAATTATATACCCGGCGTATACTCATATATAGGTAAATCTAATGTTTATGATACTTAAGGATTGAATAAAAATAAGACAGCCACGAACCACGATAAAGAGAAGTTGTGGAATCACGTGGAAGAACTGATTGTAGAACTTCAAAATCAAGACAGTAACAAAGAGAAGTAAACGAAATGTTATCTACTAAAATCTCAAATCATGTAGGTATAAAAAAGAGTGAACGTTCTCTCAAGCAATTGTTTAGAATGTAGCTTATATTCTATTGTATATATACATTTATTTCATGAAAAACTAAAAACATTGGAAATGTACTTTAAATCTATTGTATTTATGATTTTATACATATATATTTTTAATCTATATTCATCAGTTCATCTGCATTTGACAGGCATAGCTCAATGACGTCAAGTCTGAGTACCAGTTTCAAATCTATGGATAGTAAAAACATCACAACTTAACTAGTCCCTGAATATAGGAACTGTAGTAGATTCTTGACATTCAACAAGTGATCTGTGAGATTTCATACTTGAATTTTGATTTTATTTTATCTACTTAGGGATATAATGGCCCCCGACAACTTAGTTTTTATCTAAAGTCACTCTCCACGGTCATACAGGCTAAGACTTTCTATACTATTTCTAATAAATGAAGTCTACTTAAATAAACTCATATATTGTTATAATACTTACCTGAATATTTGGTTCCATTCACCGTAAATGTTATGCGATTCATTTTCCTCGCTTTACAATTAATAAAATTTTAACCTCTATAAACAAAAACACCAAGTTAGAGATTTTTAGTTTATGTACTGGATTAAATTTAGAAGCTGGATTATCTAGTACGAAAGGAAGCCACCAAGACCTTTGTGTCCAAGTCAACCCCTTCACAGCTGGATTTAACGTTTTAACGTTAGGTTTTCCTTTCGGGTAAATGCTTTACGGTAGTTTCCCCCTTTATAACCACATAAATTATCTATTCATCTATTATATTTTCTTGGTCTTAATCTTAACAATCCTTAATCTTTTGTTTTATATTTATTTAATTTATTTTACTTTGAATTTATTCACTTTATTTTCACATTACACGCAAAAATGAATCCACTAAAATGATGAAATATAAGGGTTAGTATTATTTAAAATGCCTGTGGTGCTCCCACATAGGGCTCAAACTGGAAACAGGGATTTTAATTAGTATGTAATAGGGTCCACTGAAGCATCATAAAATACCTTGGAGATCGGTGAGCCGATATAATCACTGCCTTCGCTTATCAATTTATTTAAAATATTTTCACAGCGATTATTGATAAAATTATACCAATTTTCATTGTATTGTATGTTGAGCGAAATTAGTGTACATTACTGAATTAATTCACGATTCTTACTACATATATAATTTCTGTTTCTGATCGTAGACGGATTTAAGCGAACTGACGGCGCGTGAACTAATGCTTCGTTTCCAGGAGTTAATTACTTTATATGCAAAGGTTTAATTTAATTACACATAGGCGATTACAGAACAAAAACTATACTGACTTGCATAGATAGGCAATCTATAAGATAAAAACGATTATTGAAAATATGAGTATAAGCAAAATACCAGTTAACGTGAGAGCAAATGTAGGCATTCAAGTCGCCTACGGAGCCCAGAAGGAGGATAACTCCCAAGAGGCGAATTGATGTCGTTAAGAGTGAGTTAGTAATGCATTTTCTTACTGCTTTACTGTCAGGAAAAAAGTCGGACAAGGAAGGGAAATTTGGGTTGTAACCAGTATAACACTAGAACGATGATAAGACGTTATGTAATGAGATGTAAGTTAACTAAGGTACCGCGAGTATATCTGTGGGCCCAGGCGTAGGCGATAGGAGAACAGCGGGGTTTTTTAGTGGGTAGTCGGAAAAATCCCGGAGTCCCACATATCCCTCGGTCCCCCCGGGCCAGGGGAACCCGTCAAGTGAGGTTTTTCCCCGAGACCAAAAAAAAAAAAAGGGTGAGGGTCACGTGCTGTTCCGCCTCAACTCCTTGAACTGTCAAAGGAGATCGCCGGGGGGATGAAGCCCTGACCCCCTGGCACCAACATCATAGAAGAGGCCCGCCTTGACACAAAGGGCAGGCCGGCGCCGGCTCGGGCCACGAGATTGTCAGGCCACATATCCGTGGGTCCGAGCGTACGCGATAGGAGAACAACGAGATTTTTTAGTGGGTAGTCGAATGGCCGAACATCTTTCCCGGAGACCCACATATCCCTCGGTCCCCCCGGGCCTGGGGAACCCGTCAAGAATAGGGTTTTTCCCCGAGCAAACAAAAGATAATTAAGGTAAACTAGGTAGAAACTTTTGTCAGTTATAGCAAATATTTTTTGAGCTAATAAATATCATACTCGTATTCCCTGAAAAACTAATTCGGAGATAAAAACATAATAATAGCTTTCGTCCTTGTAAAAATGATATTTTCATCTAGTTCACCTCAGTGCTCAGAGAAAATAGACTAAACAGAAGAGCACCAACGCATGTGATGCAGAAGTTTAACCACAGTGTTGATGATAAAAACATCCTCTTTTACGAGTATGATATAAGATCTTAAACTAACTTTCTGATAATTAAGTAACAAACGTTTGAAAATAACAAATATTCTGAAATTTGACCATAACTTATTTAATTTTAAGTTTGAACTTTATTAGGGTTCTTTTGTCAAATGTTTCATCATAGCTACTCAGTTAATTTGCCATTTTTCTACATCAGTTTGAACATTAAAATGTTTCGCATTGTAAATCCGTTTCGTAACCATATATTCGCAATTTCTAAACATTATTCTTACGAATAGGCAAGAGTAAATCAATACAGATTAGTTAATCATTTAATAATTAATCAATACAAATTATAAATAACTATACAAATACAAACAATTTCAAAGTTTTGTTCCTTATTATTGTCAAACTTCTTATTCGTCTTTTAACAGTCTTTGATTTTACTATCCTAGCGACGGACAAGGTAAGCTGGCAAGGATACTGCAAGAAACATATCAATTACTTTATCGTCATTAGTTCTTGATAAGTATGCAAAGTTTCAAGTTGTTTGTTTATAAAAAAAGTTTAATTAATGCTATTCAACTCTGCTGCTACTCTAATATGACGAAGGCATATTTCTAGTTCCTTAATTGTTTAATAATTACAACTATTAAGATAACAACATTCGACGATGACATAAGGTGATTTTATATCGATTTGAACTATCCATAGTGGACAGTTAACTATATGTGTTGTGAATCAATGTTATAAACATCACATTATTCATACAAAATGTGTTTGTGAGTATATATTTTTACTACAAGCTTTAGTACAAAAGCCACATTTTAATTCCTTAACGCACTTGTAGCAATGATAAACAAATATTAAAAATATCCGAGATTGATTTTAGAACAGCAAAAAAATTTTTTTGTATTTTTATAAAAAGTGATAAATTACTTTTTTGACTATTTTCATGGTTTAAAGACAATGCTTAAAAACAAATGCTTAATGTCGATCGGCTGCGGAGGTCAGGGGCCTATTCCATGGGGGCAACCCTAATACAAGCACTCTGCTGCTTTCTTTGGGAGTAGAAGGCACTGTGTGAACTGTCTTCATTCCAGTTCTATAAAAATCTTTCATTGGGCAAAAGAGCGTGCGTTTTTCCACTGGTGACTGCGCGACACTGTTTTTTTTCCGTGCAGGGGCGGAGTAAAACTACTAACTGTCGTAAAAGGCGACAAAACTACCCTAGCTACGTCGTAGGACCCCAAGCCCGTCTGGATGGTAGCCACCCTTGGTCTAGAAGTATGCCGCCATAATAACCTTGTGTTGTGTTCCGGTATTAGTGACTCAGGTTCCTGTAACCTATGGGACAGCAGCGTGTTCGCGGTGCACCTAGCAGTCCAAACATCCATAGGTGATAGGAACTGCTTATTGTTAAGTGGGCCGTCAGTCTGTCGGCTGTTTCTCAACAATAAAAAAAACTGTGAAAAAATTATGTTGCTAGATTCGCTGTGTAGTACGGTACCCTATTCGGATCTGCTACTTCAATTAAGGGTATCGTCTCGTCATGATACAGTTTATTAATGTTTATTATGTAATAGGGCTCCTTGCACCGAATCGTGCCTCGTCGATGTCTGCTGCTACTGCTTCAGCCTGCGAGTGGGAACCTTGATCCTCGGATATTTTTATCTGGTTAGTAACCTTTTAATTATACATGGGGTTCCTTAAGAGGTTCCGAGATGTTTGTGATTTTTTCAAGTAGTTCCAAGAGAGTTTCCAATCAAAAGGGTGGACATACAAGCTTTAAGCAGAATAATAGACGAACCTTGCATACCAGCGATAGCTCGCGATGTTTTCCTTCATCGAATCTTCCCATAGTAATAATTAATTATAGTTTTAAAAACTAAAATACACGCTTTGTACGACACGGAGTGCTTGGTACGGTATTTTTAAACTCTGCATTTCGTAATGAAAGTAGTATAAAAAATTTATAACGATTGATATCGAGCACCCTACGCTTTTTATAACAGTGGCATTAATTTTCTCGTCAGTAATTTTATTCTTGTGTAAAGAATTATTTTTTACTTTTTACTTTGATTAACTATAAAATATAAATTATTTGTTGTCAATTCCCAATCGGTAAATGTTTTTATTAATTTAACGCCATCCACCGGCAGTTTTATTAATTTAGCGCCAGATGGCGTTTCGGCAGAAGGAAAAGAAAGCGTGAATCCTGATGATCCTGATGAGGACTATGGGACAAAGTTGAAAGGTCTTGAAAGGTGTGCAAAATTGTGAATATTTTTGATCGTTCAAAGTGGGTAAAAATTGTGTTTGAATTCATATAATATAAAGCATGTGAAAAAAATAATTAATCCTGAGAATCCTGGTAAGGACTGATACAAACTATACAAATGATTGCATTGTCATCGGTCCTTGATAATTACTATTATTATTTTGTATTATTACGGTTTTTACTCAATGCAATTATTACATTAATTTTATTTAATTTTTTTGTTTAATTTAGTTATTTAATTAAATCATTTTGTACTATATGACTGTGTATGGAACCTCATTTCTGAAATAAAGAATCATTATTATTAACGTCATCTGTCGTACACATTGGAAATATATGTATTTGTATAATATATAACGGCCCTTGTGGGCCGTTATATATTCGTTCAAACAATTGGATAACAAGTGACTGCCTGTCTTTGAGTAGTTTTGATCCTTGCCATAAAAATAGAAGAGTAAGAAACGACCTGTGACACATTTTGCTCATAAATTATATAACGGATTTTTTTTTCAGATTGAAGATATTATAGCAACTGTCGCCTTAGGATCGTTTTTGGCTGGGAATGACTGGATGAAGTTGCAATATTTTCTAGGATCGTCACCAGATGTCCTTGTAGTGGAAATCACTGTTGCTTTTATTGTCATCAATTTTCTCTTCACCATCTCTTTGTTGGTGGGAGTACATCGGGTGGGTACCATTTTGAATTATAAACAGATGTAAGATTTTTATCTCATTGAATAAAATAGTATGCGTGCAGGGGCGGAAAAAGAATACTAACCTCTGCGGCCGGGGTCGGCCTGTCGTAAAAGACGACAAAACAACCCACCCTAGCTACGTGGTAGGGCCTCAAGCCCGTCTGGATGGCGACCACCTTTGGTTTTAAGTATGCCGCCATAATAACTTTGTGTTGTGTTCCGGCATTAGTGACCCAAGTTCCTGTACCCTTATGGGACAGCAGCGTGTTCGCGATGCCACTGGCGTTGCAAACACCTATAGGCGACGGTAACTGCTAAATCCTAAGCGGGCCGTCAGCCTGTCTGCTGTCCTACAGCAATAAAAAAAATTAATAGTAGTCTCAAACTTCCCAATGAAACCCTCCCAACTCGTGAAACCCTCTTGAAGGAACGGATAATTCATCTATCAAACTTAAGCAAGTCAGATTAGCGAGATGCCTATACTCCCCGTGCAAGGGCGGAGTAAGAATACTGACCTCTGCGGCCGTTGGCGTCGTAAAAGGCGACAAAACAACCCAAGATGTGGTAGGGCTCGTCGGCTCGGCTCGTCTAGTAAGTGATCCAAATTCCAGTTCCTTTATGCGGACGGTAGCATGTTGATGGTGCCCCTGGCATCGCAAACATCTATAGGCGACAATTACATCGTTCTCCCTGCTGTCCCAGAGCAATTAAAAATGCTATTTATTATATATGGATAATGTCAAGGTGCAGGTATCCGCCCGACGCGACGTTTTGTTTTACAGGTGATTTTTTTTGTTGATTTGTTTAATGATTTATTTATACATGACATACAAATTTTAAATATAAAAGATACATATCACAGCAGTTCAGTGTGTGATAAATGCCCGTTAATCGATAAAAACATCCTATGCCTGTGCAGGGTCTCGTACGGATGTTCCGCGCGCCCTGCTTACCCTTGCGTGAGAAAGAAGTAGCCAGGGCCCATCATATACCCTGGCTTTGAAGAGCACCACGAAAGCGGGCCGGCGACAGTTGGGGCCGTGGCCTGACTAGTTTGTCGTATCCCTCTGCCTCGGTACTCAAGGCGTGCGGAACCGGAGTGGTTTGATGGGTATACCAGTGATGTGCGTCCCCGAATTTAGAGGACGTATTGCGCTGGGAGTCCCGCAGTATCCCGCCATCTGTCCCCTTCCAGCGGGTTGGGCGTTAGGCTTTTCCAACTACGAAAAAAAAATTCAAAGAGGAACATGCTATGCTATATTTGAAATCGAAAACGTGTAATCTAATAAAAAAATATGATTTTTCAGGAAATTCCTGAATGCATCAGGGTATACCTCGTCTTCTATATGATCTGCATCATAGTGATGATATTGGGGTATATTGCTAGCTTTTTCTTGAGCATCACCGCAGCGGAAGCTGTCGAAGGTATCATAGCTATACGTAAGTTTTCTATTGTATCTGACACTCCTTTCGTTCACAGCTTCTTTATATTTTTCATAAACCAGTAATTTTCTTTTCTTCGAGTGCGAAACGGCAATCGTCTCTTTGAAGCCAAATGTAACCTTTCCCGAATTTGTAAGAAAACGTCTTGTTAGGAATAATATGGAAATATACACGGTGCCCTGGCTGAGAGACCCAAGAAATCCGGCAACGTGTTAATTATAAATGAGTATAACTTTTATACAATGTAGAAGAAGAAGATAACAGGAATCCCCGTGCTCTAATTGAACAATAACAGCCAATAACAACACTGTCGGGCTCGAGCCTACATGTAGAAAAATGGACAGTAAACTCGCTACGCTTGTCCAAGACAGATTTGGTGGGTTATGCATACACACGCATACATACAGAGTCTGGTATGTAGGTTTCCTCACAGTGTTTTTCTTCACCTTCGATATGTGGCAATTAGGGAAAACCTGCCTTAGGAGTAAACCTAACTACCTAGATTGGTCTCCGAGTGTACTCCACTGAGCTACAGGTACTCAAAATTAAAAAGTTACATTAATTAAAAAGATATTCAATTATCGTTTTTCAGCATTACAACTGTACTTTTGGGTGGTGATCAAGAGTTACCACTTCAAGATGGGACAGGTTGACAATTATCTTTCGAAGTATACTTCCGACTCATCCAATGACGTAATGTAGACACTAAGGATGTTGTACAAACGTATTTTTAATTATAACAAAGCATAAGTACTCTTATATTGCGTTACATTAATGTAACAACATCAGGAAACGTACGGTCATACTCCGTGACCCGTTCTGACAAGGTAGGTCTTTTTAATACGAGGCTTGGTTACATTGTTACAAAGTCAATATCCTCTAAAGCAGTGTTTTTCAATCTTTTTGAATACGCGACCCCTTTAATGGTTGAAAAATTTTGGCGACCCCCTTGGGCCATAGAGAGAAAAAGTTAGAAGTAATTTATAAGACTACGTTTATGATTTTCTCTATTTTGGTACATATATTCATTATTAAGACCTACATTCTGTAAGAAGCCGCGACAGCTTTGAAAGTTAGTACGCGGTAAGTTGGTAAGGCTGCGTGCGGCTTTGATTTGGACGCCAGGTTGCGCGGACCTGACTTCGCGGCGTTACCACGTCGCGGGCGAGAGCTTTTTCCTTTTGCCAGTGACCCCCCGAGTAAGGCTTCACGACCCCCCTAAGGGTTGCAACCCACAGATTGAAAAACACTGCTCTAAAGGAAATCTTGCGCTTTATCAAGCTATATTCAAATATAGAGCGAGACAAACGCCTCAGTTCCTAAAACTAAACCGTTTTGATTTGTAACTATGTATGCATACTATTGTAGCTTCACGCGGAAAGCGTTGTATTATTAAAGACAAATATGAGCAATTTTTTTTGTTTATTTTCGAAAAACATTTTAAACTTAATGAAAACCGAATTTATTTAACCGAATTAATTCATTCTCATATATTACGGATGGTTACCAAGGAGAGGGAGTTAAAAATTGTCAAATATAGGTCACGTGGCTTAGGTACTTTCCCTTTGGTATATTCCCCTTATCCTTTTTTTCGTGGACTCTTATTGGATTCAGCATTATCGATAACTTTCACATGAGTTTTATTTGCCAGCCCTGGCTGAATAACTGTTGGTTTAGCCGTCTTATTCGTTAGTGAAAACGTTGGCTTACTGGCTGCAACTGGACCCTTGAGTCCTCTATATGAGCGATATCTGATTTCCCAAAGTCGTCCTTTCTCGAATTCACTTTCACACTTGACGCTGTTCTCTTTGCGCGGAGAAAATTGGCTTTCGAGTCTGGTGTCATAAGCTGCCCCGGGTGGAGTATCTTTATTAGCAGATGGTTTAAAGAGTGACATTCTGTCCAGGAGGATATGTCTGATAACAATAATAATCAAGTCTGTATAAGAGCACACCGATAGGCACTAAATACAACACTCAATGATAATGGCCCAAAAACTGTTCATTTAGCAGCTTAGTATAATACAAAATATAAGAACTATGTTTCAATATAAAAACATATTTATTAGTTATCTAGTACTCGTAACACAAGTGCTGAGCTACTTTAGGAATAGATGAAATAATCAGTAACAAATTAAGTTTAATAAGCTATCACGTGCCTAGGGAGCCGCAAAAGGCGACCATAAAAATCTGCTTTTACTTGTTCCTGCGCCTTTTTGCTGAAGAAATTACTGAGAGACATCGGTGCTTAAAGCGTGAGATATTTTACCGCGTGACTGTAGTCTATAATAAGATCTCAGGCCCCTTTGGATGCAACTAGTTTAATCACATAATTTACCTAGTCAGGTCATAAATTCTGTCACATGTTTAATGTAAAATAATTGTAACAAGTTTATTAATTATGTAACCATTCATATACCAAAATGAACTTAACAAAACATAGATTCTTATGACATTAAAGTTTATTCAAAATGACCTCCGTGATTTTGAATACAAGCCTTCAATCTGCGCGGCCAGTTGTCTATCGCAGCACGAACGAGGTCCATGTCAATATCGGCGGCTGCCTTAATCAAGGATGTCTTGAGTGACTCCAAATTGGGATGAGGCTTTGAGCACGCCTTTTCCTCCAAGTCTTGCCATATCTTGTAATCTAACGGATTCAAATCTGGACTGGAGGAGGGCCAGTCTTCGTGCCGGATGAAGTCGATTTCACGCGCCGCCAGCCAGTCTTGTGTGCTCTTCGCTCTATGAGCTGGTGCCGAATCTTGTTGGAATACCCAGTGCCTGTTATTGAACATGGTATGAGAAACAGGTTCCACAAGGTTCGTCAGGACTGTATTTTGATACACAACAGCATTCGTTTTTACACCTTTCTCACAAAAATGTACCTCTGTTAAGCCCCAATAAGAAACTCCCAACCATACCATGAGCGAGGATGGAAAATGACCTCGTTGGACACGCGGAATACGGTTGCTCGCTTCTTCACTACTGTGTGCGTACACCTTATCATTTTGTTTGTTGTAGCTCTCTTCTACGGTAAACATTTTTTCATCCGAAAAAAGAATTTCCCGATATTTTTTTCCCGCGTACCGCTTCAACAAAGCGCGGCATCTCTTCAGTCTCAGGTCCATTAGACGAGCATTCAAACGATGTTCTGTTTTTCTTCGATATGCCCGAAGCCCTAAGTCTTCATTTAACACCCTTTTCACCGTGGTTCTGCTTAACCCCATCTGAAGGGCCAACAGTTTCTGATTACGTTTGGGATTTCTTTGAATTCGTGCCTTCACAGCTTTTATCACTGCTGGAGTCCTAACAGACCGAGGGCGACCACTTCTTGACCTGTCATCTACACTAGAGTCTTCATTGTATCGTTTGATGGTACGATAAACGAATCTTTTGGTAATATTAAAATTAATCAGTATGTTAAAAATTTGAATTGGCGCGTAACCGCAACGATGCAATGCAATAACTGCAACACGGTCTTCTTTAAGCGTCCACTCCATATTTAAAAATGAGTAAAATTCTAAAAGTTATACATTTTTATTTTCATGAACAATTCGAAATTCTAATTCAATAAACTTTTTTGTGGCCAGCATTCTAAAAGAAAAGTTTTTACTGTGTGACAATACTTATGACCTGACTAGGTACTACACAGTAATACATTCTTCATGCAAGGGCGGAGCAAGAATGACCCCTGCGGCCAGTGGCGCCCTGTCTTAAAAGGTAACTAAACGACTTTAGTTTGGTGGTATGGTAGGGTCCAAGCTTGTTTGGATGGAAACCACCTCTGGTCTCTAGATATTCCGCCTTAATAACTTCGTTTTGTGTTCCGGCATATGTGACACAGCTTGATGTTCTACGCGGACAGCAGCGTGCCTCTGGCGTCGCAAACATCTATATAGGCGGCGGTAACTGTTTAATGTTAAGTGGGCCGTCAGACTGCCTGCTGTCCTACAGCAATAACTAAAAAACTAAACAAAAATACTGCATTTGCCGTGTCAGCTAGTTAATTAATATGGACATGTTTAATTAAGCCGAAAAGAAAAGGTCTGCTCGAACACTTCAATCCTAACTAATATTATAAATGCGAAATTAAGTTTGATTGTTTGTTTGTTACGTTTTTACGCCACTGAACCAATTTTGATGAATTTCGGTATACTCGTAGATTGGACCTTGGAGAAGGACATAGGCTACTTTTTTTAATTCATATAGCAGAACAACGTTTGCTAAGTCAACTAGTAACCTATAAATGGATTTGCTTTATTGCTTAATGCAACTGCTTCATATTAGGTGATCCTGTAAAAAAGTGAAGGAATAGAGATAAAATGCTTGAAAGGTGAATGAGACAATAATAAAGACTATTATATTACAAATTTGTTAAAATTAAATGTATTTGAAAGTTTTATCAATGTATCAACTTTATAATATAATTAAAAAATCTTAACACCGAAATTGAATAATAATTGATGAATCAGACTTCTTAACTGCAGTAAATATTGTTAAAGTTACTTATTAACGGTTTCTTAATAAGCTTATAGAAGAGAGAATTAAGGAGAACGTTCTTCATGTATGTATCAAAGAGTCCGTTAGAAGGCACTGAATACGAGGCGCTACGTCGCAGGTTTAATAAACCACTTTTATTTGCCATTTTTATTTTGGACTATGGAATTAGGAACTTCAAGTTTTACATATTACAAATTCATTATTCCAAATTCGAAAATATTCTATATTCGAATTGGGCTTACTTTGTCTGCAATAATTGGATTGCTAAGTTCATGTAACAGCTGTTACACGTATGACAACTAATGACATTAAAGCCATTGTGTTCGGATTTTAAATTATTATTTTCAATAAAATCGGTTTATTTTTACTTAAATCATATTAACTGAAGTTCTTTAAATGTATCTTCCATGAATATGCTCCTTATTTTCTATGGCACATAGCACTAAAGTAATATTCTTAATAGAGTAAATAAAAAATAGCGCCTGATTATTTTAAATAATCTGACGTTTGACATAATTGCTAAGACGAAAACTAATAATTAAAAAGTAATAATTACCAAATAAATTATTTGATTTGTCTTTCCTCACTATTAATGCCAGTTAATAGGTGCCAATTGATAACTGATATCGTTCACACTAATTGTAACAAGTTTCCACAGTTCATTTGTGACATGAAGCAAGTATATTTAAGTTCAAAACTGGTCTGTTTTTGGATTTGTTTGAACTACTGACTTATTTATTGACTGGACAGTTGTATGACTCACTTAGAAAAGTTGATTAGATTCGTTCACTCGTTATAACATTTTATTATAAAACACTTGTCTATTACCTACTTCTTTTTAACAAAGTATAAAATATTTTAATAAATGTAACGTTAAAATCTCAAAGTGTATTTATACGTTGAGTAGTTAATGATATGAGGTAGTTTTGTCTGACTGTTGAATATTCTTGTAAACTGATACCATCTTAAATATAGAAATATATTCATATAAATTCAGATGATAAATCCGAGAGCTTTGCAACCTTACTTCATAGCACAATAATAAAATCTTAAACATAAGTAATCATAAATCATTTAGAGTATTAAATCATTGAAGTTTTTATTTATGCTTGGAGAATTCAAGCTGTTGGGTCCCACAATTTGATATAATATGAAATTTACCGTTACCATGATCTGACCTCCAATACCGAAACAGGACAATTACATTATCAGATTTATATGAAACCCAATTTAAATGTTAAAATTATAAATTTAAGATAATTTGCACTGTTAACGAAATTAGTTAAATAACGAGAGGCAAAGTGCAAAAGAGAACTTTGATAAAAATTTGTTACTCATTCATCTTCGTTACTCGTGGTGAGTAAACTGTAATTTATTCTAATTAGTATATTTATGTCATTTCCTGACCTACAAATTTCACTGCTATAACTCCGAATGGCTTTAAACTCCAAAAATAAAAATATTGAAAAAATATATACACAAAAATCTCTTGATTACCACAGATAATCAAAGATTTTGTGCTCTTAAATATTAAAGAAATCTTAAGCGGTATATGACGATGGATTCTTGCGCATTTCTCCCATCTTTACCCAGTAACTTCTGACCACGACCCAGAAGTAAATCGTCAACACTGAAAGAAACAAAGACTTGCTTAGACAAAGTGAAGGTTAGGAATTTTTCTGACGCGTAGCTTATGCACGGAATACCTGCGGGAGTCACCTGGTTCCAATCTTTAATCTGTATATCAGTTGTTGATATAAACATAATACCTGTTGGCCAGTACCCATAACACAAGAGCTTTTATGTGTATTTTGGGAATAGGTGACGTTGTGTGAATTGTCACAGTATATTTATTTATAAATAGAGTCATTTACGGCCGACCCCAGCCCTAGAAGTTAGTATTCTTTCTCCGCTCCTGCACGGATAAATTTCCCCTGGCTCGGGTAATACATACATATTATTATAGAATAGTAAAATAATATATTTTATTTCTCTCCATTTAACGACCGCTTCTTCTCCTTGTAACAGCCAAACACGTAGTGAAACGAAGTTAATGTAATTCGTTAATTCGAAGCTCGAGGGACTTATAAAATACTACGAATTATCAAGTGTTTGAAATATCAAATGGTTCGAAATTATTAAGAGAAAAGAAATAAGACTTTGAATTATTGAATGTTGATAATCAATTATGATAAAAATATTTATTAACCACTATTCTTTAACAATAACAACAAATGACAAAGTTATGAGTCTATTTTAAGAGTAAACGTAACTGAAACTTAACTAAACAAACCAATTCGTGCGGAAGTGTGTGTCAAACTAACTAATCATTACAAAAACAAAATCTCGTGTACGATGATCCAAGTTTGAACTTGTCAGCAGCGGGCACACATACTCTTGGACTTGTTTATAAGAGGATCTGATACTTTACGAATTATCGAGTGTTTGGCGCCGATGAGTTGGAATTAACGCGTTGTTTTGTTACGTAGCGATGATTTTTTCGTTCGAATTACCAAATGCATAAAATATATTGATTTAGTTCGAAATATAAAGCGATTTTCTGGGGAACTCATGATAATTTTAAATTATAGAGAGGTTCGAATTATCGCAGGTTTGAATTAACGAGAGTCGACTGTATATTTATATATACAAATTTTTTCTCCAAATTTCACTAAATATTCTAGTTATTTTGAGTAAAGTAAAAATTAATTTGAGACTACGCAAATTTTTAAATACTTACGAATCTGCACGAGACCTTTGGAGACCGAGGCTACTGTCACCACATGAGCGAAGCTTGCCAGGAAGTGGATAATCAGAAGTATAATGCAGATCATATCGAAGATCAAAAAGGCCTTGACGTGTCCTCGTTTGTTCTGAAATGTATCATTTTTAGTCAAGAGGCTGTTAATATCGGTTTAATCTTAATCTACCGTAGATGCATTGACATCCGTGCCTGCGTAGTCAATCTTCGCACAAAGAAAGGATGTACGTAAACCCATATACGGAAGGAACTTTCCGTATGGTTTATAATTGTTATATTTATTTATTTTAGCTGCAGTACTTTTTTTAAATTTAATCATGTCGATGTTATGATATTGCTCAATTAACCTAGTGGAAGAACACCGTTTTCATGTATAAGCCAGGATTATGCTGAATTAGGTCCAATTAATACTTTAATGTACTTTGTTAATTTTCTTTTTTTTTTTGTATTATTGTATGTCCTAAATAAAAACTTTTTTTCTTCTTTCAGAGCTTTTTTCCAGTGACAAATAATTAGCAGCGTGTACCTAGGCAATAAACACGCATACCTTTATATTACTTTATTAAGGTGACATAAAAAAGTGGAATATTGCAGGATCACAAAGCTGGACACCATTTGGTTTGAAAATTAAGGGGGTTTATTTTGCAGATTCACGGAGATCTTTTACAATGTTGGGTATTCAGACAGTAGCTACTTCCGGTGATAAATTAAGGTTTCTTATTATTGTTATTTTTTTTTTTGCTTACGTATATCTATGACCAGTACAGTTTCTACAAGTTGGTAGTACGCGTCAACGTTTTATTTTACTTCTTAATTTTGTTTTATATATGTTACTATTTCATTTTTTCAGTGAATTCAGCATAATAATAACAGCCCTACTACACATAGTACTACACATTAACAACTAATGTTTTACTGCACATAAGTGTTAAAAACTGCCTAAGCGTTGCCATCGTGAGATTTAAACCTGAAACCTCTAGATTTGTTTCCGAGAGTAATACCACTGAGCTGCCTGGTACCTAGAAATTCAAATTGAATAACTTATCGCTAAAATTATAAATTTCTCACCTGATGCACACCAACGAGTAATGAGATCGTAAAAGCCAAGTTGACGATCATTATGATCAACAAAACGATACCCAAAGCAAGAGCAATTACGCCTGCTTGTTTTTGCTCAGTATCTCCTTGGGCAATTAATACGCTGCCACCAGTTATTGTTATACCGGCAATGATTGAAAATAAAATATTGCCAACCTGAAAAATTATTTGACTTCTGTAAATTAGAGTTCAAGAACGTTCATGTCGCGTACTGCCCGGATTCGAAATGGGCTTCCAGCTATGGTTTTTTATGGTATGGCGTTTTTCAAAAAAGGTGTTATAGAATTTCTTCAAGCCAATGCCTTTGATGTTGCAAACGTCCATAGGCGGCGGTGACCACCTGTCTACTAGTGTCTAGTGAACTCAAGCTAAAAAAATATGATGTACAGGAAATTTCCAGCTTGTAACCTGAGGTACGTTGACGCACAAGGTCACATTTATTTAATCTATTTATTCATATTTATAAATTGAGTTAAGTTTTAATTAATTTAATCATTTAATAAATTTTATTCGTGCAGGGGCGGAGAAAGAATACTAACCTCTGTGGCCGGGGTCGGCCTGTCGTAAAAGGCGACAAAACAACCCACCCTAGCTACGTGGTAGGGCCTCAAGCCCGTCTGGATGGCGACCACCTTTGGTCTTAAGTATGCCGCCATAACCTTGTGTTGTGTTCCGGCATTAGTGACCCAAGTTCCTGTACCTTTATGGGACAGCAGCGTGTTCGCGATGCCACTGGCATTGCAAACACCTATAGGCGACGGTAACTGCTAAATTCTAAGCGGGCTGTCAGCCTGTCTGCTGTCCTACGCAATAAAAAAATTTTTTTTTTTATTATTTTATTACATTACAAAGTTTCCATCCGTCTTGTTGCCTCGGTGTCTTTTCGTGTAATTTTATTTTCTTGTGAAATATTTTTCACAAAAGATAATATATACTATACTACCGGCACTCTATGATGGCTGTTTTGACGTTTGTCCACTCATGAAATTTCGTATTAATTAGTAATTGCATTTGAAGGAGCAAATTGCTGTTCTTTATTGTCAATAGCGATGTGCAGTTATTGACTATAAAGAACAGCAATTTGCTCCTTCAAATGTAATTACTAATTAATACGAAACTTCATGGAGTGGACAAACGTCAAAACGGCCATCAGAGCGTGGCGGTAGATTAGAATGTTTAAATAGAGGCGACGAAAGGAACACAAAATGTTTTGGCTGTGATACCTAAAACCTATTTAGTAAGGTGACTTATAAGCGGATAAAGGAAGCTTACTGCTTCATCACCGAGAAGCAGTAAAAAGAGGGCCAAGTAAGTGTTACTGAAACAAAAAACGCGTTCGGAAATTATGTTCGGTATATTCAATACTGTGGCAATACTAAGCTAAAAATGAATGCTGATTTAACCAGGATTAAAATTTGGAAGTACATCTATGTTTAAAAAAGTTGACAGGCATGACAAGTGGAAGGCATTGTAATGTAATACATTCATAATTGGCAGAAATTTCAGGCCTTAAAAAGCCAAACACTTAACTGCGTCTATTCTTCTACAACTTTAAAAAAAAGTCGTAAATAGATTTTTTTTGTAATACATCTATTTGATCTACTTGGACCCCACCTGTCAGTATTTATAGCTAATATTTTTTGATATTAATAAACAAAAGGTATTGTGTTATAATTACCAGAGTCAAGTAGCCGATGATCAATGTTCCGATCCTCAGATCGATGCAGAAGCAGCAATTGTCGACGACCCACCCGCCTTGACCCATTTTGCTTCTGTCAAAGAAAAATAACATTTTTTATAGTAAATAAGGAATTAGATAATGAAATTGGTGTGTATTTTAAGCAAAAGGGCACAGAAATATTATTTCAATTCCAATAAAGTAGAAAAGTGGTGGCTAAGGTGAGCGTGTAATTGCGATGGGGAACACCCCATCGCAATTACACGCACATGCCATGAAAAGGTTCCGGTGAGCGTGGAGGATGTATTTTTGATGTATTATTATTGTATACTTTCTACTACAATTATTCTTGTTATATTGATGTTACATTTTTGATCTATGCAGGGGCGGAGAAAGAATACTAACCTCTGCGGCCGGGGTCGGCCTGTCGTAAAAGCCGACAAAACAACCCACCCTAGCTACGTGGTAGGGTCTCAAGCCCGTCTGGATGGCGACCACCTTTGGTCTTAAGCATGCCGCCATAATAACCTTGTGTTGTGTTCCGGCATTAGTGACCCAAGTTCCTGTACCTTTATGGGACAGTAGCGTGTTCGGGATGCCACTGGCGTTGCAAACACCCATAGGCGACGGTAACTGCTAAATTCTAAGTGGGCCGACAGCCTGTCTGCTGTCCTACAGCAATAAAAAAGGACATTGTTATGGGCCCTGTGTTATATAAAACAATGTTCATTTGGAAGATTGACAAGGCTGACTGAGGCTGTGGGTAATATCTCAAATTGATTACAATGATGTATTGGAACTGGCTCAGGCTATAATCGGATACTGGCTTGGTTTTAGTGGGTATACCAATGATGTTCGTCCCCTAGTCAACCCTACTCAAATACACTCATGTAAATATACTCAGAAAGAAGTATTTTGCGTTCAAGGTCACCTTGTTCTTTTTTTTTGTTCGTGAGTTCTAATATAAAATTAGAATTTTATATTAAACCCCACGAATCAACTAGTGTTGATCCGGCAAACGTTGTATTGCCATATAAATTTAAAAAAGGAGGTCTTTCGTAGTTCTAAAACAAAAAAGCTTCGCAGCGCCAATGTTTTATTTGCTAACAAAAAAGCAAAGCTCCAGTTCCACTTTGTTCAAGCATACCAAAATCTGACGTCATTCGCCATGTTGCGAACGCGGTGCTTATTTTTGAAAACAAACCCGTTTTCAAGGTTAAAACCGGTTGATTTCTCACAAAAAACGCGACGATTCCACGACGACGACGTTCACAATTTTGTTAGGCTATATGCATATAACTATAATTACATAGATTATCTAAAAATGTTTAAATTATCTTTGTATTATTATCATTATTATTTACTATTTTATACGAGGTAGTCAAGTGGTGGTGCCACTCAGAGACATTCGTAAATTCCATCCTTAGGCATTTTCTCGCCATATTATGTACGTTTTATAAAATAACCAAGTAATGATGGTAAAGGAAAACCTGTATACCGGGATGACATGTAATATGCCCATAAACGTCCCACTGCTAGGACCTCCCCTAGAGGGAACAAAGAATACTCGTATACCCGCCACATTTGTCCAAGGCGGATTGGCAAGTTACACACACTGGCAATCTCGTTATGCAGGTTTTCTTACGATGTTACCTTCACCGTTGGTGACTATTATGCTAGTTATACCATATTAATGCACATAAACGAAAAACTAAATGCCGTAAAAGGCGGCAAAACAACCCACCCTAGCTAAGTGATAGGGCCTCAAACCCGTCTGGATGGCAACCATCTTTAGTATTTATTGCATGCCGCCATAATAACTTTTATGTATTCCATTAGTGACCCAAGTTCCTGTACCACTACGCGGACAGCAGCTTGTTCGCGATGCACTAAAAAAACAATACAGCAAAAAAAAAAACTACCCAAGCGGTGCATGCGGATTCGAACCCGGGATCTCTAGTCTCCAATATCAATGAGCTACCAGGAACTGAGATCGCCTGTCTGTGAAACCAACGCCTTGACAAGCGTGAGGGTATAATATGAGCACAGCAGTGAGACGTTATATGCTGTTATTTATTGTTATTTATTATTTATGTAATACTTTATTTTGTTATATCTGCTGTAGAACGAAGGCATCCCTAGTCGTGCATATCTTTGATATCTTATAATCTACCAATTTTATCCATACTAATTTTATAAACAGGAAATATTTCTTTACATAGCCGTGAATGATATTATGAATAAACATTTTGTTCCTAGGATAAGGGGACATCCCTTCAGCTTCCGGGGGCTTAGCAGGCCAAGAGAGACGACCGGGGTTTTTGTAGGCAGGCCCCTCTGGAGATAATCCCACATACCCTACCGGCCTCCTCGGGCCGGTGGAAATTGTAACAGTTTCTCCCGGTATACAAAAAAGGTCCCCTTCAGTTTAGTTACCGAACCGTAAAATCGTGCGATAATAATGCAGTAAGCTTGAATAATCGATTATTTAATCATATCTATGTATCGATTTATATTATCACATATAGAATCTACATGTTTCAATATCTATACGGTTTTGATAGGAATGTAGATTCCCAGAAAAGTAGTAAACTATATATGTATAAATATTATTTATAGCATCAGGTTTAAACAGAACTTATTACTGTTTATTATTAAAAGAAAAATATTATTAGGTTTTGGCAAATAACGCTATGCTGTTAGGGAGATTCGTATTTATTTAAATAAAATGATAGAGATCTGCAGTTGTGCGCGCATCATGGCAAAACTACTGGATATTTTTCAATTAAATTTTCTAAGTTTTATTTCTTAAATACTCAGACCCTTATCTAAAAAAAAAATAATACCATATCATCATAAAAGTTTTAAGAAACAACAATGAATATCGATTTACGTTTTTCTGTTATTCGACCAGCGAACCGGGTGGGAACGACTATTATAAATAAAATATTATATACTAAATGAGATCATTATTTAATTTAAATATAAGAAACGTAATTTGGAGATTATTTTTATTATCGCCCAGTGAGGAATTCGCCGCGTCTCAGGGCCCTGATGCTGACGTTACGGGCGGACGAACACTGGGTTTGTTTTAGTGGGTTACCAGCGACGTGCATTCCCTAGCCGAGAAATGAGAACACACATTTAGTCCGAAAGTAACATAGGAGTTGTGCTACGTATATTAGATTACTAATAAACTACATACAGTGGTGATTATATAATTAGAAACACTTATTATGAAGAAAGTATAACTTCAACGTACAAATGTTCGTAAAAAATATACACATTCAATAATTAATAATCATGCAATAATATAGCCACTCAAATAAAAAACTCATTAAATGCATAAATTAAAAAACATATCTTACTTTTAATTACAAAATGAGTCTTACACATGTAGGAGTTCATTTTCTGTTACTGGCCGCTTGGACGCCTAATTAGAAACATTTTAAAAAAACATCCATAGCTCGCTCTTTTTTTGAAATTGGAGAATAAAATTTCTTTCTTGGCTCTTTCTATTATTTTGGCGGCAATTCAAAATTTAATCTGAATTTTATTTTGTACAAAATGGGCAAAAATAAAAGTTGTGACGCGTCAACTAGGCAAATAATTGTTAATTTACATATAGATCATAAGTAGGCGTACAGAAGAATAGCTGAGCATTTACATTGTTATGTTAAGAAAGTTTTTAATGCAATTGATCATTATAAAATACATGGAATTGTTGAAAATGTTCTTAGAAAGGCTCGTCCAAGATATATATTCGCTAAAAAAATATGTTAATTTGACGGTACGAGAATGGAAAAAAGTGTTATTTTCAGATGAAACAAAAATAAATATGGTAAATTCCGATGGAACGCGTCATTTAGACGTCCTGTAAACAATGATTTTAATTAAAAATACACAAGGAGTATAGTCAAGCACGGTGGCGGTAACATTAAAGTTTGGGGTGTTTTTCCGGATGTTAAGTTGGACCCGTTCGGAAGATTGAAGGTACATTGATCAATGGCAATACAAAAATATCTTAGAGCACACAATGATTCCCTACTTGGACGATCATTTGCCTGTAACCTGGATCTTTCAGCATGACAATGACCCTAAACACACGGCCAATAGCATCAAATGTTTCCTTAGCGAACAGCGTATATCCGTTTTAGACTGGGCAGCAAATAGTCCAGATTTAAACCCGATAGAAAATCTCTGGTATATTGTTAAAAAGAAAGTG
Organism: Malacosoma neustria; assembly: GCA_963693495.1. NCBI lineage: Eukaryota > Metazoa > Arthropoda > Insecta > Lepidoptera > Lasiocampidae > Malacosoma > Malacosoma neustria. The sequence goes on from OY856385.1 coordinate 2,935,619, forward strand.
TCAGACAAACTTAACACCAGTCAAAACGAACTAACTATGAAGCATTTGTTGAAGCATGGAATTCAATCCCCCTAGAAAAATGTATGGAATTGATTGAATCAATGCCACATCGTTGCAGTACTATTATTGAAAATAAGGGATACGCCTCTATATTAATTATAACTATTGGTAGGCTGTGGATAGTAGCTATTTCGTAAATAACAGTACTAATTACAAATACTTAAAAAAATATTGTTTTTTATACTTTTTTGTTGTTGTTTCTGATTAGTTGACCATTATTGTTCATACCTCAAAACTGATTTAAATGTTTGTCCGTAATGTAATATTGAAACTGCACTTGTGTAATGGGATTTATATTGTTTTTTTAATAAATGATAAGTCGTTGAACATATTGTTGTCCTATTTATTGTTTAATTTCAAAATAAAAACGATTGCGGTGAAGTATCTTACATAATGTAAGGACCGTTGGTAGTGTTTTTAATTATACGACCAACACTGTATGTACTTTTTTTTATAGATAAATATTATACACAAACTCTCTCTCTGCTCTGCGCAAACGCACTAACACGTGTAAGGGATTAAAATAAAAATATTAGCTCTAACTGGATTTTATGTGAATTGTTTTAAAAAAAAATTAATGCTTTAGGACAGCAGACTGGCCCGCCCGCTTAGAATTTAGTAGTTACCGTCGCCTATGGATGTTTGCAACCTCAGTGGCATCGTGAACACGCTGCTGTCCCATAAGGGTACAGGAACTTGGGTCATTAATGCCGGAACAAGACATGGCAGCATAATTATGACCAAACGTGGTCGCCATCCAGACAGGCTTGAAGCCGGACCACGTAGCTAGGGTGGGTTGTTTAGTCGTTTTTTACGACAGGCCGACCCCGGCCGCAGAGGTTCGTATTCTTTCTCCGCCCCTGCACGGATAGTAAATTAAATATAGCAGAAAGCATTTAGGTTAAATGTATAACTAAAATATTTAAATAATATCGCCCAGGAATGGTACTACTATTTACATACCAGTACAGCTAAGATTATCCAAAAATAAATCGTATCTTTTAAATTTTATTTCGGCTAACAATTTAGCTTTGCTTCACAATGGCGCCACGAGACGGTAATAAATGATGTCACGTAACCTTGGATGGCTGTACAGACATTTGGTGTCGAGATGGTGTCGAGCGTAGGATATAGCTATGGTATAGATATGGTTTATTGTTAATTAAAACAACATACATACTCATTGTTTTATGTCTAATGCTCATAGAGTTTAATTAAGCTTCTACAACGCGTGAGACTATTCATTGTAGACTTCTCTTCAACTCAGTATTATTTATGGTAAATTAATTCATTACATGACGACCACCGTTGCGTAACGGATAACGTACTTCGGTACGCGGAGGTCACGGGTTCAATTCCCGTCTCGCGTCTGAGTGTTTATGTACAATTTGTATTTATTTACAAAAGAAAAAAATGTCCACAATATTGGAAATCGGTTAATCATATATTATTTTTAAAGTTAAACTTTTATTCTATCGCCCCAAAATTTTTCGTCCATCTATCGCATGTCGCATTACCTCGGCCACAGATCACAGAACAATTTTACTCCTAACGGAGCCACAGATTACTGAATAAGATTTTAAGACCCCGGACCCCGGACCCCGGCGCATGGCGGTGGCGGCATTGGCGGCCAAGGTCAATATGGCGGCGCCCATAGATCGCATCAGCTGACCGTGTTTATATTCTCAATTATTCGTGCAAGTGTTCCGCGGTATTTCTGTGTTTTGATCTGTATATTAATCTAAATGTTTTTTTATAATTCACTTTATCTTGATGGATAATGATACAGCTAGTGAGTTAAATAAACCGGTCAACAAGGGAAAAACCAAGAATAGTGCGAAAAGATCCGACGATTGCCTACAAACCGAAAAAAAGTTTCACTTGCATCGTGTTTCATTAAACCACACAATATTTTTTATTATATTGCAAATTGCAGTTCTTGTTCGGTAGATATAAATTTTTTTTGTACATTTGGAATATACTCAAACCACTGAAATAGATGAAAATAAAATTATTATTATTTACTTTTAAATCATTTTCATGGTTAAGAAAAGTTTAAATTTTTTTAATTTTTAATTTAGTATTTTGGAAATCTTGCAGAAGCGGGCGCATTTAAGATCAACCGTGTGCGCACTGCGCACTTGCGCCCGCGGGGATTGGCAACCGCTGCTCTATCGTATAGATTGCCATCCGTCCGGATTTCCCCGGATTTGTCCTAGGTTAGAAGGCGTCCGAGGAACGTCCGGGCGGGCTTTTATTTGTAGTCCGGGTCCTAAATTAAATATAAGAAGGGATATATTCTAAAGGATATTGGAAAGACTGGAAAATACTAAAAAAAACTGAAAGTAAAAAAGGCAGTTTAGGGAATATAAAAATAAATGTAAGACTATTAATGTCTTGTAAATGTAATTAATGAGTTTATTAGAACTTTAAGAAGATTTGTTTTATTTAAAAAAAAGTGATGTTGAAAAGTTGATTTTATGGAAGTTAAAGAGTACTTATATAAGTTTTTGTTTTATTTATAGACAGTAAAAATGTAAGATATAGTTTCTTTAAACTTGAGATTTTAACACAACTCGACCCAAAAGAGTAGCATAATTTTGTTTAGTAAGAAAAGTTTTATTTTATTTATTAAAAAAATTAAAAAAAACTGCTAATAGTTCCTTAAAACTTTAAGAAGATTCTGTTTTGTTCCTTGTTTGTTAAGATTTCACTCGCTAAGTTTTACTTTTTAGCTTCACACCCCGACACCGAAATTAATTGAGCGTGCCTGGCTTATGTTTCTTAAATTTTTGTTTTCCACCAATTTTCCTTAAATTTCTGTTTTTTCTTCAAAAAGTCTTAAACTCCTTTCCAGTACACAAACTTAAACTTAAGGATATGACCCTACGCTGTTTTAAAGTTTACCAATTTATAGGTTTCAATTTAAATCTGTATAGAAAGTTTGCATACTGGGTTAAAATATTTATTTCAAAGTCGTCTATTACTTTGATGCAGTTTATGAGTCCGTCAGTGTATGTTACATATTTATTCTTTATATCAATATCCGAATAAGAAAAAGATACGATGCAAATAGCACATTTTTTATAATATTTAGTAGTAAGAAGAAAGAAAGAAAGAAAAAAATTTTTATAAGCGACACATACACATAGTAGGTTAACAAAAGTATACACAAAAACGGTATGCCGCAATTTGGAAATGAGGTTGGCACTCAGACACAACACTGATTTTCAGTGCCCACCTCCTAAGATCACATATGTCGCGACCCATAACACTAGAAAAAATATTTATAAAGAACTTATACAAGGAATAAATATAACGTACCTAAAAAACAGAAAAGATAATATTTAATATTTAAAAAAAATTAAATAAATAAAACAATGAACAGGAAATTTAAAATTACATTTTAAAAATTTCCATTTTATTGACCATTTAAATACATGTAACGAAGCTGTATCAAATGAGTTTCTTTGTCTGCCATTATGGTGCAACTAAACAACAAATACTGCATACATTCACGTGGTGCCACATCACTTAAAATTTGACACATTTGCCACGTCCCTTTTTTTTATGAAAACCTCTCTTGACGGGTTCTCCCGGCCCGGGGGGACCGAGGAATATGTGGGACTCCGGGAAAGATGTCTGACCATCCGACTACCCACTAAAAAACCCCGCTGTTCTCCTATCGCCTACGCCCGGGCCCACGGATATATGGCCTGCTGATCTCGTGGCCTGAGCCGACGCCGGCCCGCCCTTGAGACATCAAGGCGGGCCTCTTCTAAAGTGTTGGCGTCAGGGGGTCAGGGGTCTCGTCCCCCCGGCGCTCTCCTGTATTGTAGGAGTTGAGGGGAGCCACGGAACAGCACGCGGCATTCTCCCTCGCGGCAATAGTGCGGGCGGCGGATCCTCCCCCGAGGGGCCGCCCGCGGCCGCTTTCTACGGCGGCCGGAGGTCATTGCTTGCCGTCCGGCGCCGACGACGTGGCCTGCGTTGACGGGAGGGGAGTGTGGTGGTGGACTCCCGCTTCCACTCCGCCGCTTCCTTTGCGGACATGACTGCCTCGCAAAAGGAGGCGACGGCCGTACATCCAGGGTCGCCCCCGACCATAGACAGAACCAGGGCCGGGAACGACAGGTCCGCGCCGATTAAGGCGACGAGGTCGCGGCGCTCCTCTTTTTTTTATTGCTGTAGGATAGCAGACATGCTGACGGCCCGCTTAGAATTTAGCAGTTACCGTCGCCTATAGGTGTTTGTAATGCCAGTGGCATCGCGAACACGCTGCTGTCCCATAAGGGTACAGGAACTTGGGTCACTAATGCCGGAACACAACACAAGGTTATTCTGGCGGCATACTTAAGATCAAAGGTGGTCTCCATCCAGACGGGCTTGAGGCCCTACCACGTAGCTAGGGTGGGTTGTTTTGTCGCCTTTTACGACAGGCCGACCCCGGCCGTAGAGGTTAGTATTCTTTCTCCGCCCCTGCACGGATAAAACCACGCCTCCTCGCGCCACGCAGGGCACATGGCGACAGTGTGGTTTTTAAAGGGGACAGCGCGTACGCAGTCCCCACTACCAAAAGTTACGCGTCCGAGTTACCCACATTAGGGGTAAAATCGAGGAAAGTTGAATTGACAAGTAATTGCTAGTACTGTCTTGTAATTTAATTTTTTCTTCGTGTTGGGGTAGAGTACGAATACTGTCGGCCTTTCGTAAAAGGAAATAAAATAATCCTAACTAGGTGGTAGGGCTCCGAGCCCGTCTCGATGGTGCAGCCCCTCGTCTCTAAATATGCCGCCTATTAACCTTGTGTAGGTTCCCTTACGTGGACGGCAGCGGTTCCCCTGGCGTCTTAAACATTCGTAGGTGATAGTAACTGCTAACTGCTAAACATTATACAAACGATATCAAACTCAAATCAAATATCAAACGATAAAAAAAAATCACGTTTAACGATCAGACAGAAGCAACGTTAATTAAGGCCTTGACTGCTTTTTTAATAATAATCGGCACATGCATTACATCGCTATCTTCAAACAAACTAAATTATGTTTGTACTATGATCGATTTCAGATAGCTATAACTCGGGCCTCCAAAATTGAAGGCATTCATTTTATATGTTTTCTTGATTTTTTACATAAAAACAAAATGTTGCGAGTCTAAATGACAGTATTTAAAAGCTGTCTAGTTCCAGTGTAATATTTGTTTGCAAATCATTGTCTAAACGTCTAAAGCACTGAAGTCATTTAATGAAAAAACGTACAGCAGAGAATAAGAAAACGCCGCATGCAACACACTTGTATTTGCACTAAGCACTATTTTACGAAAATCATACGCCACCATCTTAAAAATGTGTCATACTACATTAGTTTGCACACGTGTTTTTGCGTCATTTCATTTTAGAACATTATTACGTTGTTATCATTTATATACGTAAAAGACTGACATTTTGATTTGACAACCTTATCACTTCTCGAGATAATATTTACAAAAAACAGAGAACAAAGAAATTAAACCTCATACTCAAACGCAATTCATAGGATTTTTTTAATGTATTTGATGAAGTGAAAATATTAAATATTACTTATGCCAGTCACATATTTGAGACAAATAGAATCTCAATATTCCGGTACTTTAATAGATATCAGACATGTATCAACATCCAATAATCCGGCACCCTCCACAAATTTTGAAGATTAAGAAATATGTGAAGCAGCTTTTTTTTTACTTTACATTTATCTCTCTTACGTAGTAAGAGGTTTATTTGTTTCTCCATTTTATAGTTTATTTTCTTGTATATCCTCATAGACTTTTTAGTCAAGTTATTATGTTATATAGTCTGTTTCTTAATTTCATAATGTACTACTTTTTCCTATTTATTTATTTGCAAATACAGTATCATCTAGTTTTGTTTCTTTAAATTACTTGTTTTGCCATTTTAATGCAAAAAAGTGTGTACGTACAAAGTACACAAGACATGTCAGAAGTGAAACTTCTTTGGCAAACTAATTTTTAAATCTTCTTATAAATTTAGAAAAGATAATTATGAAATATTATTATTTTATATCTTATTAAATAAAACTCAACTGTATTTTATTGCAATAAAGTCACAATTTGAATAGATATGTATAAGTAATACAATGCAATCATTCTAAAATTACATTAAAGAACACTTCAATAATCCTTATGCCATTATTAATAAGGTTGGTATTATTACTAGAGCAAAAAATAAATCGTGTATTTTATTGTAATAAAGTCGCACTTAAAAAAGAGATGTATAAGTAATGCAATCATTTAAAAATTTCGTTATAGAATAAGCCTTAAGCCATTACTAATAAGGTTAATATTACTGGAGCAAAAAAGAAATTTCACTTCAAAAACATCCCAAATGTGGCCTGTACAACATATTAGCCATGAGTTCACTAATTGTGTTTTCTGTAAGTTTAGTTTTCGTTATAGTCTGAAGGTCACACCGGTCACGCTCGTGTATTTGGCATTCTAGAACTAAATGCCGTATTGATTGATTCCTCTCCTAGACTACAGGCGCAGTGCAGCCTATCCTTTAATTTCAATTTGTGTAAATATGCTGAAAACCCGCCGTGCCCAGTTATAACTTGGACCCACGCAGGGGTGAGTTGGGTTTCCCTTAGTATCTAGGCAGCTTCAACATTTGGTAGGTACAGTTTTGTAAGCTGGCTATGGTTCACTCGACGTACCTTAAGTTCCACTGTTGGACTGACCTGTGAAGCAGTACAAGGAGAAATCCTTGTACAATATTAGCCACCAACAACTACAACTGCAATAAACTAGATACAGTATTTGTTTCAATACTTGCATAACATGGGCTGAAGAAAACGACGTATCAGCTAAATATACTTTAATTATATGAAACATACAGGAAAAAACAGACAAAACGGTGTAATTACTTATTAGTGAGATAATAAAAAAACGTGTACAACGTGAATACAAAACATTGTATTGCCTATAAAAAATGATTTATTTTATTTATTACGAGGTTTTCTATAAAATCCTAAGCGGTTCCCTTTAGTTTTTAATTAGTGAGATTATACTAGGGTTGCCAACCGTCCTGTTTTTACAGGACATGTCCTAGTTTTTGTGGTGTCCTGGGATGTCCTGGATAGTTTTTAAGTAGCATCCTGTTTTTTAATATTCAAATACTTATTATTAAATAATATTTGTAACTAACTTGTTATACTCTCCGTGCAGAGGCGGAGTAAGAATAACATCTGTGACTGGGGTCGACCTATCTTAAAAGGCTACATAACCACTCTGGCTACGTGGTAGGGTCACAAGCCCCTCTGGATGGCTACTATCCTTGGTTTATAAGTATGCCTTTATGGGACAGCAGCGTGTTCGCGATGCCACTGGTGTTGCAAACATCCATAGGCGATGGTAACTGCTAAATTCTAAGCGGGCCGTCAGCCTGTCTGCTGTCCTACAGCAATAAAAAAAAAAAAAAAAAATGCCGCATAATAATCTTGTGTATGTCTATGGGACAGCAGCGTGTTCGCGGTGCCCCTAGCGTCGCAAACATACATAGACGATAGTAACTGCTTACTATTAAGTGGGCCGTCTGCTGTTCCGCAACAGAAAAAAAACTAATTCTAACTAAACCTACTTAAGTATTGCAACTCTATTACTGCGTCCTGTTTTTAAACTAAATTGTCCTGGTTTTTCCAACATTATATCCTAGTTTTTTAAATTTGGGGTTGGCAATCCTAGATTATACGGTATATGCTCTTGAACAAAGTATTATCTACAACTTTATAGATAACATAATTTGTTTGACAGTATTTATTTCAATGTAATTTGACATCTATCAGAGTTTGGAAAATTTGAAGTTATCTAAGAATGATTAGCACAATGTAGTTGAAGCAAATCACAAAAGTAAATATGTATCTTTGTTCCTAAATACATTAATACTAGTCAGTGAATACCAATGATTATGGAACAATGATTGTAATGACTGGAATTTTAAATAGACTACAACGCGGCTTATTTATTAATGAATACATTATCATTATAATTTTAATATTCATTTATGTGTAGTATGACACATAGTTATGCCTGTGTAATTTTGAACAAATAAATTATTAATGAATAAAATTTTAACTGTAATAAGAATTGGTGATTATAATTATTATTTCTTTAAAATTCGCATACGAACTATACTAAAAACAAAATATACATGTTTAGAACTTATAAAAAAAGGTTTGAATTTATGCACAAAAAGTTCAATGATGCAACGTCAAAACGACTGAAGGTAAAACACGATTAATTTGATTTGACGAAAAATTTGTTATCCGTGCAGGGGCGGAGAAAGAATACTAACCTCTGCGGCTGAGGTCGGCCTGTCGTAAAAGCCGACAAAACAACCCACCCTACTAGCTACGTGGTTGGGCCTCAAGCCCGTCGGGATGGCGACCACCTTTGGTCATAAGTATGCTGCCATGTCTTGTTCCGGCATTAATGACCCAAGTTCCTGTACCCTTATGGGACAGCAGCGTGTTCGCGATGCCACTGAGGTTGCAAACATCCATAGGCGACGGTAACTACTAAATTCTAAGCGGGCGGGCCAGTCTGCTGTCCTAAAGCATTAAATTTTTTTTAAAACAATTCTTTGTTCTTAAGTATGCCGCTATAATAACCTTGTGTTGTGTTCCAGCATTAGTGACCTAAGTTCCTGTACCTTTATGGGACAGCAGCGTGTACGCGATGCCACTGGCGTAGCAAACATCCATAGGCGACGGTAACTGCTAAATTCTAAGCAGGCCGTCAGCCTGTCTGCTGTCCTACAGCAATAAAAAAAATGTGGGTATTATCCGTGCAGGGGCGGAGAATGAATACTAACCTCTGCGGCCGGGATCGGCCTGTCGTAAAAGGCGACAAAACAACACCTACTACACACACCCGCCAAGCTTGTCTATGGCGGATTACACACAGACCGGTGGTCTCGGTATGTTGGTTTTCTTACGAACGAGAAAAGCTACCTGAGCTACCTACGGTGTACCCCGTGGAACCCAGGACCTTTCGATTGGTCACCGAATAGAATACCACTAGGCACATCAGACCTATATAAGATATAAGACAATAGTATTTTTCACCTTACAACTCTTCTTCTTCTATCTGCCTTTATTCCAGACTATGTGGGATCGGCATAACATGTTCTCACCTTCCACTTTCCTCTATTAGTCGTCATCCCCCCATTCACACCTTTTTTCCATATCATTTCTTACACAATCCATTCATCTTACCTTTCGTCTACCTCTCATTTTGTATCCATACACTCTTATTTCTATTATTTTTTTGTTTTCACCTTCCAATTATGAGTAATTAATGAAGCTACTCTTATTTCTGACAGAGACTGAGTGATCATAAAACACTTAAATTAAACCCACATATTATATAAAAATAAATAACTTTAAATATCAAATTAAGTCCTTGAACTAAAATATAATTTATTACGATTTGAAATTTACAAAATATAATATTATTGTTACTATCATTAAAAATAAGAACCATTGTTTGTTTTGATATCTTTGGTCAAGAGGTTAAAGTTTAATGGGTAGGATGGTTAATAGTAAAAAAAAAAAAATATGACAAACAATTCGATTCCGTGAATGACATACGTAAAAGAGCTATTGATGATGTAATAAATACTCGACAATAGATCTAATGATATTGGTCAAGAACGTATTTATCTTCGTGCTGTAGTATAATCGATCACAAATTAAACATTGCGCCCGTCACAGATAGATGTGCGCGGCCCCATTGTACGTCTGCGCACGAACCGAATTAGCTATCGTTTAAAACAGCGCAACAGTCAACACAACATCAGTATAGCAGTATTATATCCAAGTGACTAGACTCTAATAAGCACAATGAAGCCAGTGGACGGTGTCGACAACGAAATCAAATCTTCAGCCTTGGAGTTAATTGGGAATACTCCTATAGTCGCTTTAGACAGACTATATCCAGGACCCGGAAGGATACTAGCCAAATGTGAGTTCATGAATCCTGGAGCTTCCATCAAATGTCGTTCTTCGCTGCATATGATAAAAACAGCAATAGATTCAGGGAAATTGAAACCAGGCGTACCTGTCGTCGAAGTATCGTCCGGAAATCAAGGCTGTGGCCTCGCTGTGGTATGCTCGGTGTTGGGACATCCTTTGACCATTACCATGTCGAAGGGAAACAGTGTCCAACGGTGCATTCATATGGAGGCATTAGGTGCGAAATGTATCCGCGTTCCTCAAGTAGAAGGCACTTACGGAAACGTTACTGTCAATGACGTGAAGGCTGCTGAGGATGTGGGCTTACAGATTGTTGAAGAAACTGGTGCGTACTACGTAAATCAGTTTAATAATCACGCCAATTCTCACTCACATTACGTTACAACTGGACCCGAGATTTGGAGGCAAACAGGACAGAAAGTGGATGCCTTTGTGACCACCGTTGGCACTGCTGGAACATTTATGGGCACGTCTAAATATCTTAAAGAGAAGAATCCTAATATTAAGACGTATGTGGTAGAGCCGGCTGGAGCTGAGCCGATCAAGGGAGAACCTATTACAAAGCCCTTGCATCTGCTACAAGGATCTGGATACGGGTGTGTACCGAATCTCTTTAACTTTAAACACATGGATGAGACTATTTCTGTGACGGATGAAGAAGCGGTTAAGTACAAGAACTTGATTGGTGAAAAGGAAGGGCTGTTTGTTGGTTATACGAGTGGAGCTAATGTTGCAGCGGCAGTGAAGTTGTTAGAATCGGGAAAGCTTCCTGCAGATGCTTGGGTGGTGACGGTGCTTTACGACACCGGATTGAAATATACTCCCGTTCCGCAAGACCTAACATCGTAAAACTTCACTGAGAATTAAAATAACCAGTGGTCGCCAGTCGCCCAGGGGTCGAAATTCGACCATAATTAATTTAATTTTTAAGTTTGAGCTTTATTAGGGTTATTTTGTCAAAGGTCTACACGGTTAGGTTTCATGATAGCTACTCAGTTAATTTAGCATTTTTTTATTAATTTATGATTATTGTCTGATAACAGCAATAATTTAATTTAAATTATTTTATACTATTTTTATTACTATTTTTATTTGTAATCCAAATGAAATTAAATTGTGTAATTTAAAAATAAAATTGTGTACTAAGTGTTTTATTTTTTTATTTAATTATACACAAATGAAATTGGTAATGTATAAAATTGTAATTACTGAATAGATTTTAATAGCCAAGATTCTATATTATATAAGCGAAATAATCATCAAACTTCTAATACACCCGATTGACTTGATATTTAGCATAACATAACTATGCTAAGTAACTACTTATTTTCGGTTTAGGCGCTTACTTAGATTGCGAAAATCCTATTTAAAAATGTTTTTTTTTTTTAATTATACATGAGAAAAAAAAAATTCCGGGTCAGGTAATCAATTAATATGGCTACATATAAAATTAAGCCGATCTGAAAAGATGTACTTCAACACATTCCAATGACGTATAATATAAATGGATTTCTTTTATTGATACTAATATATTAAAGTAATCCCGGTTTCACCTTTCAGGGTTTAGAAAAATCTTTAGTATGTTATGTTCTATTTTTAATGAATCACATCAGAATAATACTATTTTGGCACACAGAAAAAGGAAGTGTCACGCATGACTGACGCGAAACGTCTCACAAAACTAAAAGAATATAATACAAACACGTAGTCTGGGCCAAATAATCACTTGGAAAATAAGCTTTGAAATTTAGTCAAAACAACATATGGAAATATTGTATTCAAAAATATTATGTCCGATAAATTGCGATATGGAAGGTCAACGATAAAAGAGGTCTTCTGATAAATAAGGGATCATACATACATATAATCACGCCTCTTTCCCGTAGGGGTAGACAGAGACCACTTCTTTCCACTTGCTACGATCCTTACATACTTGTTTCGCTTCGTCCACTTTCATTATTCCCTTCATACATGCCCTCCGGTTTAGGGTACTCTTGACCTGGTCTTTTTGCAAGACGTCCCTGACCTGGTCTCGAAACGTCCGCCTAGGTCTACCCCTTCCAACACTTCCATTCACACTCGCCTTATACACTTTTTTCGTCAATCGTTCTTCATTCATTCTCTCGACATGGCCAAACCAAAAATAAGGTATCATAATATTGTAAAGATTCGAGAAGTATTTTTAAGTGTTCTAGCTTATTTTTGTCCTTATCCCGTACGATACGGGGTCAACACAACATGTTCTCTCCTTTCACACTCCTAAATTAGTCGCCATCATTCGCACCCTTGTTCGCCTTATCATCTTTTATGCAAACCATCCATCTCTTCTTTGATCTAACCCTCCTTTCGTGTCCATCCACTCTCAATTCTAGTATTGTCCTTGTTAGGCATTCTTCTCTTCACATTATGTGGCCATACCACGCTAGTTTTACTTTTCATTTTTCTATCACCGGCGCGGCGCTACCTTCTCTCTTCCCTTGATATTCTCATTTCGAATTAAATCCATTTTCGTAACTACATCCATCCTAAGCATTCTCATTTCCCCTATGTAAAACTTTTTCACTTTCTTTTTCTTTTTTAATCTTAAAAGTGTTCCAGTTTAAGAGGCTTTTACTCGGAAGTCAGATGTACGTTAGAGTATTGATACAGAACCTAAGCGAAGCGTCTAATCACTGTTGCTACCTAACTTTTTTTATGGCTGTTAAACAGCAGACAGGCTGACGGCCCGCTTAGAATTTAGCAGTTACCGTTGCCTATGGGTGTTTGCAACGCCAGTGGCATTGCGAACACGCTGGTGCCCCTTATGGTACCCTTATGGATACAGGAACTTGGGTCACTAATGCCGGAACACAGCGCAACTGGGGGCATACTTAGACCAAAGGTGGTCGCCATCCAGACGGGCTTGAGGCCCTACCGTAGCTAGGGTGGGTTGTTTTGTTGCCTTTTACGACAGGCCGACCCCGGCCGCAGAGGTTAGTATTCTTTCTCCGCTCCTACACGGATAACTGGAAACATAAAGATATGATATAGATGGATATATGGCTAAATGTGGCTTTAAAAGCTGTGTGTATCTGTAAATAATAGGGGTATTCGAATATTCGAATTTACGAATTATTCGCCACGAATTCGAATCGAATTATTCGATTTGAAATTCGATTCGACTAATTCGAAATTTCGAATTAGTAAAATTCGAAAATTTCGAACGATATTCGCACACCCCTAGTAAATAACTATAATACACAGGTTTAATATGACAATGTTTGTGACAAATTGTGTGTTCATGTTGTTGGTATGCCATAATTATATAAACAAACTAGCGGCCCGCCCCAGCTTCGAACGGGTATTTAACAAAAATTTCAAAATGAAAAATTATATATGTTACCGGCAATCTGTATAATACGGTATTCTATACAATACCTAGACAATGTATAGAATACCTAAAACGTTAAGGTAATGTATGAAATATTTTTCATTTTATACTTTGCCTAGGCATTCTATACAATACCGAATGCGCTGCTGGCAATGTGTGTAAAAGACAATAGCAGAGGAGACCACGGGTGGTCATTCGTGTAGAAAATACAATAAACCCATCCATGCTATTTGTGCTGCTCCGGAGAAAGATATTGCAGAAGGCTATGGTCCTAAAGTTTTTTATCCTTTATGTGTAAAAAACATCTTAGCTGTAGGGAACCGCATCAGTTTTAAAGAAAATGTTAGAATCCCTTTTCCGGAAGTCGACAGAGTTCGCGGCAAAATATTGGCTATAGTCTTACAAAAAACGGATGACGAACTTTACAAAATTGGAACAAAGCAAGGTGTTATAAAGACGTTGTATTCAAGACAGCATTTTACAGTTTGTCATCAAGAATTACTAAGAAAGAAGATGTCCCTAATGAAGAAACGACGCTCCGTACAGTTGCAAATCGGCAATCTACGGGGACAGGGATTTGTCAAATGTACACGTAAAAAACTCTGTAATACTAAAAAGTATTCATGTCATAAAAGTAAGATTTTATGCACTTCAAAATTCACATGCACTACAATAGATCTTCATGTAAAAATAAATAAATATTTTCTTACTTAATGTATTCTGAGAAGCCAGTAGATCTACTTCCTATTTTTACAGAATTGTTTGGTTGCCTAAGTTTTTTAACTGATTACTTATGAGTAAATTAGATTATGTTAGTTAACCCAGAAGAATTTTAAGTTCAATGCTATTTGATTGTGATTTTACTATAAATACCTACCTTTGAATAAAGATTGTTTTTAATCAGAACTTACTAATTGTTAATTTTAATGAAGTTGATTTTAAGCAAATCTAATGTGTTATTTTTGTCTGTCATTTTATACCCTTCTACTTACTTACTTACATACCATTGATAAATACAGGCCCAAATATAGTTATTTTACACATTGCCGGTGGACCAGCAGGTACTCTATACAATACCTAGGAATTGTATACATTACTTAGGTAAAGTATATACTGGAAAATAATATTCATAATATTTCATACATTACCTTAACGCAGTGATTCTCAACCTTTTTTTTTGTTGCGGCACATATTTAACGATTTCAAAATTTGGCGGCACACAAAGTAAAAGATAAAAATTATTTACTTACACTTACACACTGCATAAATAGTTTATGACAAAAATTTTAAATATACGAAATAAACTAATATATACTACAATAATAACTAAACGTTTATTAAGGGATTAATTACAAGCTAATAATAAAAATATTTTTAATGCGAAATTTGAGCTTGATGTTTTTGATAATTTCATTTATATTTCGTCGTAAAAATTACAATGCTACTCTCATATCGTCTTCTACATTTAACAATCTTGACCTTTTTTTAGTTTTAATGTTGGCTAATGCTGAAAATCCGAATTCACACAAATAAGATGTGGAAAATTGTAATAATATGTTTAAAGCTTTTTTGTCTATCATTGGATAATCGCATCTGATGTTAATCCAAAATAAATTAATTGATTCTTCTGTATGTTTTAAAATTAAATCTCGATTATTAGAAAGCAAAATGAGTTCTTCCTCTTCATTCAAAGTTAAGTCAAATACAGAAGTATCCGTTGCAAAGCAAATAATAAAATAATTTATTTTTTTGTGGATTTAAATATATATTCATGTTAAAAATATTTTTCTTTTTAAATGATGTAATTTAATAATATTAACATTATTATATATTTGCAAAATTTGGCGGCACACTTTTGAATTTTGGCGGCACACAAAAGTGCCGCGGCACAGTGGTTGAGAATCACTGCCTTAACGTTTTAGGTATTCTATACATTACCTAGGTATTGTATAGAATACCTGAATTACACAGATTGCCGGTAACATATACTTTATATTTTATTTTTTTAGTAACCTGACGCAAATAGAAGGGTTTATGTGTGTATAAACCCTTCTATTTGCGTCAGGTTACTAAAAAAATAAAATTATAAAGAAAGTTTGAATATTATTATTTCTATGAGCTTTTATTTTAATGATTTTTTTGTTATTACTTTTTATTTATTTTTCGTTATTTTTTAATAAGTATTCTAATTTTTGAAAAAACCCCAGTGACGCACGCCTACATTGCATAAGGTGCTGCCTAGCTAGCCGAACAGGGTGAGCGGCTACCACGCAACATTTTTCTAATACTTACATTTTTAAACTCGTGATATCTTTCGAATGGAATATCCGAATTGAATAATTTAAAAAGTTATATAAAGGTATTGAAGCAGTTTTGAATATGAAGTAATTTATTTTGTTATCAAAATCCTTATGGATTAATACCAAGATACAAATAAAGAGCCTTTTCTAGGGGCGGCATTTCAATTAAATTTTTAAAATAAAAGAACACTTATTGTGGCATAACTATAATAGTTAGACATATGCTGTCGCGACACTTTTTGTAAATAATGATGTGTTCTTCAAAGTCGTAGTACATTATTTTATTCTATCATCAATAGTTTTCGCAGCGCACGCGATTTAAATAATATTTTAGGTAATTTTTTTACACATTGGGGTTACATTATTGGAGTTTTAGTAAGGATCCCTAATTTTTTTGAAAATATAATATAGCCTATGTCACCCGGGGATAGTGTAGCTTCCCAACAGTGAAAGAATTTTTTTTAAATCGGGTCAGTAGTTTCGGAGCCTATTCAATGCAAACAAACAAACAAACAAACAAACAATCAAATCTTTCCTCTTTATAATAGTAGTATAGAAGTATAGATATAAGGATCACGATTTGGGGTACAGGAGGGAGGGTATACAGGAGGACACTGCGGTAAGCCTCGACCACGATATAAAAGCAGTAATACCTTGGAAGAATCTAGAATTCCTATTAACGCGATAAGATCTAAATATACAGGTATACTTCTGTAAGTAAATTTCATTTTTTAAATCATAGTAATAACCAGCCATGACGTACCACAGCTTGGCTGTACAAGGAGGATAGGCAGGTTATATACCAGCGACCTTTGTACCTGGTAAATGTGTTATAACATAATATGCAGATCAGACGAGAAAATTGCGTAATCGGTACATGCTATCATATCTGAACCTGTGACCTCAGAAATGGTATCCAGTATCTCACTCAATAACAGGATATCAAATAATCAACGTTTAAATATCAGAACACACATTTTAAAACGCTTAGATATATTTGAAGAGCAGATAATTACATGAAAGCAGAATAAATGCAGTTGAGATGAGAGCGTTAAGAAGTACGATAGGAGATAAACTGAGTGACAGGATAAGAAATAGTGAGATAAGGAAACGTTATGGTCTGAAAGAAGATGTAGTGACAAAAATTGAGAAAGGTATGCTGTGGTTTGGACATGTCGAGAGAATGAATGAAGAACGATTGACGAAAAAAGTGTATAAGGCGGGTGTGAACGGAAGTGTTGGAAGGGGTAGACCTAGGCGGACGTTTCGAGACCAGATTAGGGACGTCTTGAAAAAAGACCAGGTCAAGAGTACCCTCAACCGAAGGGCATGTATGAAGGGAATAATGAAAGTGGACGAAGCGAAATAAGTATGTATGTAAGGAACGTAGCAAGTGGAAAGAAGTGGTCTCTGCCTACCCCTACGGGAAAGAAGCGTGATTATATGTATGTATGTATGTAGATAATTACACTATAAAACGAAAGTCTCAGAGATAGATAAATGAAAAAATCGTAAATAATTTACTACTTAATACCAAGGCTATTATAAACTGGACCGTCTTTACCCGGGGGTTAAAGGGGTGTGGAAACACCAGGGCTCAGAGTCCTACGGGTCGCAAGTAAGCCGAACGCTAAAAATTTAGATATTTCTTGAAATTCTAATTTATTAAAATTACAATGCGTTTAGTTGGTTGACAAGAGCGGGGGTGCAAGCTGACCACCCCGCACCCTGCGCAGAATATTTTCAAGACGCTGATTATAAAGGTAATTTTTAAATAATTAGTTGTAATGTTTACTATACAAAATTTAACCATTAATATTCTAATTAATGCAGAACAATTGAATTTTTTTTAACTAATTAACCACGATAGTTCAAAGCAATACCACATATTTCTATAAATATCGGTTATAATATTGTGTATTATACAAAATTAATTTATTTTCGTATTGTAGTTGCGTTATTTTTTTTTTATTGCTGTAGGACAGCATACAGGCTGCCGGCCCGCTTAGAATTTAGCAGTTACCGTCGTCTATGGGTGTTTGCACCGCCAGTGGCATCGCTAACACGCTGCCGTCCCATAAGGGTACAGAAACTTGGGTCACTAATGCCGGAACACAACAAAAAGTTATTATGGCGGTATACTTAAGACCAAAGGTGGACCCCATCCAGACGGGTTTGAGGCCCTACCACGTAGCTAAGTTGTCTGCCGTTCCCAAGCAATAAAAAAATTGAAATATTTAACACAGCGCTATCTTGTCCCAAAGTAAGCAGCTTCTGTTATAGGTACTAAATAATTGATATATTAATAATATTTTTTTATATATACATATTACATATAAACACCTAAATTTGAAGCGGGACTCGAACCCGTTGCCCATGTAAGCGTTCCGGTGTGATAGTATTTGACAGAAAGAAAAACAGAAAGAAGTTACTTTACATTCACTGTTTACTTTTGTAATTGATGTTGTTTTTTGGCAAATAAAAATAATTTTCTTTCTTTCTTTAATTCTTTCAAATATTGTCATTTTTTAACATTGAACACACACATGATAAGATTTATTATTTACATATATTGAATTTATTATAATTGGTGGAAAAGGGACTGCAAATTCATCTTTAACTGACCATTATTTCTAACATATACACGTTTTTGAGGAAATATCAATTATAATATTATACATTTTTGGTCAACACGTGGATTTATTTTAAAATCAACAAGAAAATCAATTGTTATAAGAAAACTAGTTTTTAGATGCTTCATGTACTTATGAATATACGGAAATAATACACTTGGCAATTATGAATACAAAAAGTTGAAGATAAAATATTTTGAAACCGGCCCCTATTCTAATCACCACAGTCACGACCCGACGCGATTCAACAATTCTCGGTTGTTTGTGTACCTATGTTGCTTATAATATATAAGCGAAATACCACTCACTCATCACGAGATCTCTAAGACTATATATACCCAATTTACTTGTAATTTAACATAATTACTATTTCGCGAACGGATTTTACAGAAATCCTATCCAAAATGTATTTTTTTTTTAATTTATACCGTAGAGCAATGTTTGCCGAGTTAGCTAATTGTATAAGTTCATACAAACACTGCATAATTCATTATTAAAAGAGCTATTCCTTCTGCTATAAAAAATAGATTAAATGAAGGTTGCCTATAAGAAATCGCTCTAAGCGAGAAGATCACCAATTTTTCAATATTTGCTATTGCTTTTTCTCCAGTGTTTGTATTTATTTTCTGTATTGTGCAATAAAGAATATTAATTTACTCATGCATTCATTAAATATAATTTAATTCGATTTTTAAAGGGATGACAATGGCCTTCTTCTAACTAGATACTAACTAGATAACTAATAAGATAATTTAGCCCCCGTGCAGGGGCGGAGAAAGAATACTAACCTCTGCAGCCGGGGTCGGCCTGTTATGAAAGGCGACAAAACAACTCACCCTAGCTACGTGGTAGGGCCTCAAGCCCGTCTGGATGGCTTGACCTTTGGTCTTGTATGCTGCCATAATAACCTTGCATTGTGTTCCGGCATTAGTTACCCAAGTTCCTGTACCCTTATGGGACAGCAGCGTGATCGCGAAGCCACTGGCATTGCAAACACCCATAGGCGACGGTAACTGCTAAATTCTAAGCGGGCCGGTAGCATGTCTGCTATCCTACAGCAATAAAAAAATTATATTCTAACATATAAGTTATACGTAAATAGGTCCTAAAAAATAAAAACCTTTTTATTAATCGAAAACTGAACATTATAGGTGTACTGGAATTCCAAGAAGCTGATGTGATAATGTTTCTTCTGCCACCATTACTCAGTTGGCCAGCAAAAAATAATCAAGATGGCCACGGCCACTAAAACACCAGTGGCCACCACAGCCTTTAAGGCGTCGTCCGGCCATTACTCCAGACGTTCCCAACTTGTATGTCCATCTATTTGGATGTAATAAACGACATTTATCCTACCGAGTGAGAAGAAACCAGTCGGTTAGAAGACACCCCGCACCGCTTCACCGAGTGGCTATTGAAAAGTGCCTATTTTTAATTACTGACAAACAGCAGACTATTTTGACCTACTTAATAGTAAGGTAGTTATCGTCGCATATGGATGTTTGCAATGCCAGGGGCACCGCGAACACGCTGCTGTCCGCATAGTTATTAGCACCTGGGTCGTTAATGCCAGAACACAACGCAAGGTTATTATGGCGGCATATTTATACACCAGGGGTGATCGCCATCTAGATGAGCTTGCTGGGGTTGTTTTGTCGCCTTTTACGACAGGCCGATTGTGGCCACAGAGGTCAGTATTCTTACTCGGCCCCTGCAAATATTATATATTTTATAAACGGAGCTTTGAAATTTTGGAGGTACTTAAAAAAACTTAAACATTAATGCGAAAATGCCTATTACTTGGGCACTTATGCTATATTGCTAGTAGTGATGGTATTCATATAATTTGTTATAATTTGTTTAAAATAATAATGTAATATTTCATTTTACGTTAAATGTGGCTAATACCGGAAAAATATTATCAATTGCTGGGAACGGATGTTAATTAATTTTGCGATTTGTCACCACAAATAGACATATCATAATTTAATATAATCGAAATAAATTCATTATAAAGCCCATATAAGTATAAAAAGGGTTGCGATGATGCCGAAATTATTGAAAATATGAAAAGTAATCGCGAGACTTTTAGTAAATGTGCTTTATGCTTAGAATAATATTCTAAGGCTTTATGACCTTTTCTGGGCCCAAATCTCGGAGAAGCCTTATAACCTTCACCGCTTCCTCAAGGGTCAGTAGATATTTTAGTAACTCATTATTATAGGACAAACACAAGTATGGATATAGCAGTAATATCTTTTACAATTGATTCATTAAAATTATATTTAAACCTCTGTAAGTCGAATACCTCGCAAACTCGAAAAAATATTGTGTTCTCTTCATTCTAACCCCCTAAACCGCCGTTGCGTTTAGTGTAGATATATATTGGACATTCGAGAAGAACATCGGCTATTTTTTTTAAATTGATATGGCAGAGAAACGTACGCTCAGACGCGAATAATCTGTTTAATTTGTTAATCTAACCAAATATCCTCCATACAACGTAGATACAAACCAAATATAATATTGTAGTTATGTCCATACAGCTGAAATAAGGTCAGATTTGATGACATCATCCTGACGTGATAAAAGAAATAACAAATGTATCTCATTTGCATTTTACGCCCATGTTATTTTATGCTAAAAATGTTTGTTGTTGTTGTAATGCAGGTTTTGCACTTCTACGTAACAAAATATTTCGTTGTATTGAAAACGAAAAATAGTATGCATATATTTTGAGTAAGAAACCCTGACGGGCGTCCCCAGAGCGACTGTCAAAGTATGTTTAGAATTAGATCGATATTTTAGGAACGAATGAGGAAAAATAAAAACATTTATCTGCATTTATATATTAGATACAATCTATACGACCTGAAACTGAGATAAAAAATAATATTTAATTAACATTTTGCTAAAGTCACCATTTTATATTTCGAGAAGGTGCTTGGTAGCTCAGTGGTCACTCGGAGACTAATCAAGAGATCCCGGTTGTAAAATTGTTTATTAACGGAGACACACAAAGCAAACCACTGTGAACGGGTATAACTTATTTATTGTGTATCTATCCACCATTGGTAGATATTAAGTACCGACACCTACACCGGTTTCGAATCCCACGATAGTATGCATCGCTTAGACAGTTTTGTATTATACAATTGCCATGTGCGACGACGAAGGAAAATATTGTAAGTGCACCTACAGACCGAGATTATTGGTATGTGTGACCCGCCAATCCGCCTTGGACAAGTATGGCGGGTATACTGTGAAATCCCTCGCGTGGGACGCCATGGGCTGTTATCTTAAATATTCATTCTATTCATCAAAATATATAATATACTAGCTGTCCCGGCAAACGTAATTCTGCCACATAAATCAATGGACGCTACACAATACGTTGTAGTGGATGGATTATAAAAATAGATGATTTTGCAATTAATTCATAAAAAATAAGTGATAAAGACATTCTTATGTTAGGCACGCCTGCAAAACACACATTAAAATACGTTAAAATCAGTTAAGATAGTTTCGGAGTTCATCGTAAGAATCAACGTGACACGAGCAATATTATATACAATACAGATATAAAAATAAAATTTATATACAGGTTACTTCAATTTTGTTTTCATAGCATAATGAACATACTTATAGAAATAGTAAATATTAACCCTATTTTCAACAGAAAAGACTCGTTTAGCAAATATGTAATATTTTACCAATTTTCCTGTCTAATGCGTATTACTGCATAATTGTTCTATAGGGGAAACATTGTGAAGAAATCTCCGCACGTGCATGTGCAACCCGTCGAACGACCTTGGAAAACCACATATCCCTTTAAGGGGTACCCGAAGTGGGGCCTTTTTGCTTATTATTTACATTAAAACCAGTTACTAAACTTCGTGATTTAAATTTTATAAATGTTTGGTACATGCATTGAATATAAATGTGAAGACTAAGTTATTAAAATGTCATATGTGTTTGGAAAATATATATACAGTATAGTTATTTTTACTATATATAATTAAATGTATGTATTTACATGAGTTAATAACACGAGTTTTGTACACAAGAGGTACAAATCTCTTTTTAGAAAAATTACGCTAACGAAGGAGTATGAAATTTGGCATAGTTAAAATTTATACAGACAAGAAGCGGAGAAAGCCTAATCTATAGTAAATCTTGAAAAATACATTAAATTAATAAAAACATAGTGTAAACGCGTGGCATGTGTACATGTGGACATGCCACGCGTTTGATACACACACGTGCACACAAATTCATATATTTATCTATCGAAATATCGCTCATCACGAAATCTCTAAAACTATACACCCGTGTGGCTTGAAATTTAGCATAGTTACTCAATTCGTGATGTGGACGCTCACTAAGAACGGATTTTACGGAAATCCTATCCAAATGTATTTCTTTAAATTTACGACAGAACAACATGTGGCGATTTAGTTAGTGTAAGTAGTATAAATGCGCATATTATGTTAAACATATTAATCAACAAAAGTGCCGTGTAAAATATCAGGTGGACACAAATATAGTTTGTATAGCACTGCAAAAGGGAAGGGTGGGCCACGAAGGCGATGATTTACTGCATATAACTCCTGTAAATTGTCCAAAGCCAACGACAGGTTTGATTAAGTTGGATTTATTCTCAAAAAAGGGCTAGACAGCGATTTTAAATTGTTGTTCTTATTATTATATTGAGTTTATTGACAAATTAATATTAAAGAGCATTATTTTATTTTAAATAAAAAATATTAATGTTTTTTTTTTTGTTTTGCAAATGTTTTTGTTAATTAATGCAATGATGTTACATATATTTACTATAACATCATTGAATGTCTGAGAAACAATATCGACACATCGAAGAAGCACGCAAGTACGTAGCTACAGAGGGGAAGCTTTTATAGGAAAAAGGTCGTCTTTTGCTGCATTACTATTTAATCTATAAATATAATATATAAATCTATTTTAAACGAATGATTTCCATTAAAACATAAAATGGCAAACTTTGTATTTGGGTTGTACTATGCACTATGTTATATTGTTTGTTTTAATCTAAATAAATGTTATTTTCTTTCTCTTTCCAATATCAGGCGAGCGCATCTAATAGAGCAAGAGCCCACGACGGCCAGACCTTCGTCATTTTACAAAAGCTGAAAGTTTTTCTGTGCATGTCCCCTTCACAGGTAAGAACGACTAGCGACTATAGAGTTTGGGTTGTGGTTACTTGGTCAGGTAACAGGTAGTAAGGGTGTATAAAATAGTAACTTAAATTCCTTAAAGTATAAAGCTCAATTTTTTTAAATATTTTCTTCGGGATAACTTTAGAAATCTCGTCATCCATTGCCGGACACTTATGACAGTTGCTACGCCCTGCCAGACATCCCTAAACTTAATAAATTATAATTATACTTTCGTTATAGTATAAAAGCTAAATTTATATTACGTACTTGGGGACCTATAAAACATGTTACCTCAATAGCCGGACAGTTTTAATGGTTTTTACATCTTGCCAGACACATTGAACTTACATAATTTAACGAATTTAAGGTACTATTTTATACACCTTTACTGCCTGTTACCTGCCCAGTAACCACAACCCAAACTCTGTAGACGCTGGTCGTTCTTACCTGTATAGGGGACATGCACAGAAAAACTTTCAGCTTTTATAAAATGACGAAGGTCTGGTCGTCGTGGGCTATAAAGCTAACACTTCAGAGCTCTGTTTCCGCTGCTGAATCACAAGAAAGACTGCACTTTTATAACAATTTTTTATTTATTACAAGTTTTCCTGAGCAAATGTCTATAAAAATAAATAAAATTGGAGTGTCTGTTTGTAATATTAAAATAACAGCTTTGCAGTCTGTCAACTATTAAAATAACAGCAGTGCAGTCGGACGTATACACGGTACATATACCAAAACATCATTTTTTAAAATTTTTGTCTGTCTATCTGTCTGTTTGATCCGGCTAATCTCTGATATGGCTGCACCGATTTTGACGGGACTTTCACTGGCAGATAGCTGATGTAACAAGGAGTAACTTATGCTATTTTTATTTTAGAAAAAAAAAATAGTTTTTGTTAAAAATGATAAGTTAACAGACCCTCCAATTTTATTTATTTGTATCGATAATTTCAATTTCTCAGTTATCAGTTCGCCTCTGTCTTTACTTTAAGGTATTTACTGGACGTAGTGATAACTTTATTTATTTTGAATACTTACTTTTTAATTGGTGTGTGCATTGTAATTTTGTAAGTAGTTTAATATATTAATTAGATATATATTTACTTAGGATAGATTACTAATAAGTTTACAGTTTACTAATTATTTAATTGCTGTGAACATTGTAATTTTGTAAGTAGTTTAATATATTGATTAGATATACATACTTAGGATAGATTACTACTAAGTTTGGGGACATCCATTAATTACGTGAGCTATTTTTCGATCAGTTTAGACTCCTCCCCCCTTAGGTGAGATTGGACCCCCCCTCCCCTTACGTGAGATTGGCGCTAAAAATATTTTAAACTCTTGTAGTAACTTGGAGAATTCGTGCGTAGGGAATAATCGATACGTTGCCTATACTTTGCCTATTGTCTTTTCTTTTAAATACCTGGAACATTTTTTCTTTTTTTATGTTTTTCTCGAACTAAATGATTTTAATAGCCATGAGATTTATTTTAGCGGGCAAAATAAACACTCAAAATATTTTTTTTAATATCTGTAATATTTTATATTTTTTGAAGGTGAGGTGAGATTTTCAATTATCCCCCCCCCCCCTCGGTTTAAATGAGATTTGGTGAGATTTCATTGGACCCCTCCCCCCATTCTGAGCTCACGTAATTAATGGATGTCCCCTTTTGCAGTTTACTAATTATTTTGATGTGTACGTTGTTATTTTGTAAGTAGTTTAATATATTAATTGGGTATATTATATACTTAGCATTGGTTACTACTAAGTTTGCAGTTTATATACTAATTACACTGGTCTTCAAAAAACATGTTTTTTCCTCCTCATTGTTTTCATGCACTTTATATTTGGTGCTATATACGGGGAATTTAACATGCAAATGAAAACCAGCACATAGATTTTAAATATTTTATCGATTTAATTAAAGAATGATATTAAAATAAAACTGGATTGAGGCTGTAGACCAGAAATATTTATATTTTCTATCTCCTTGTTATTTTTTGGAGACACTGTTGTCTGCTACGGGTGTCTGCACCACGAAAAATTGGTCTCTTTGCAGATGTGATGTTATATATCATCAATTTTTATGCAAACCTTTCAAAAATATTATATATAGAACGTAAAAATCAGAAGATAAGTTTTAAACTAACTACTGTAAAGTGACAGCGTATACTGTGCAAGCACATATGTACGTACTACCATAAAATTCACTTTTGGCACTTTCCTTGTTTCTCTTACGACTCGCTAAAACCTATTTTGTAAGTTTGTAAGTATAAACTATGTTAATAATATTGACGAATAAAACAACAAATTCAAAAAACCGAAATAATTAGAAAAAAAAAATCATACCACAAAACCTAGACGTGATAGAAAATATCGGCCAACGGGAACAGATTCAGAGCATCAAAATCTCATATTTATGTTATTATTTTATGAAGGAGGATTTTTTTGCAGACCAGTGTTGTAAACTTTGAAGTAATGGCATTGCGATGAAAAACTAGCGTTCTTTGGAATCATTTTGTAGAAGATAGAGACTTTAAAAAAGGTAAATGTAATTATTATTCAGAAATAATTTCGTTTACGTCAGGTAGTTTAGGTAATTTAAGTCGTCATTTAAAACGAAAACTCCCTACCATTTCTGATGCAGCAGTGGAACGACAAAATATACCGATTGAAAAGCGATACGACCCAGACCTATTGCCTACATGCATTTTAATTACCGAAAAATTGTAGGGAGTTAGGGACCTATTTTATTATGACATGAGACATGGACAGAAATAAAATATTTGAACTGTTCATGTTCAATCCACTCGAGGACATGATTTGAACATGTTTAGTTGCTACCATAATAACCTTGTGTTGTGTTCGGGTATTAGTGACCAGTGACCACGGTTCTTGTACTCCTATGGGACAGCAGCGTGTTCGCGGCGTCCCTAGTGTCGCAAACATCTATAGGCGACGGTAGCTTACTATTATCTCAGCCCATTTGCTGTTTCTCAGCAATAAAAAAAATAATTGAGCCACCCGATGTGGATCCAAAAGCTTTAAAAATTGTGACAACAATATTATTTTTAACAACAATACAGAGTAAAAGCAATGAAGATGATATTTAGTCATATAAATTAAGTCTATAATAATTAATAACGTTATATGCACCGACACAAAAAGCCGCACATTGTATATGTTGGTTTATATTAAAGTATCTCTAATTCCGAAACAAAAGCTTCAGAGACGGCACAACTTTTTGATTGTAAAATAAAATAAATATTTTAATATAATGGGTACTTACTTTTTGTGAGTGGAGAATAATTAAAATTGGGACACGTGGCTCACCAATGGCGCCTAATAACAAACTGAAATAAAGTCGGGTCGGGGTCGGGTGCCTGACTAGTCCAAGTCCAACCCAGCCTATCTTAAACCACAGTAAATAACATACAGTATTACAATCTATACAATTAAATAAAATTGGAGTGTCTGTTTGTAATATTAAAATAACCGCTTTTTACTAAGTGCATTTGGGTGTATACACGGTACATATACAAAAACAACATTTTTTACAATTTTTGTCTGTCTGTCTGTTTGTTCCGGCTAATCTCTGAAACGGCTGGACTGATTTTAACGGGACTTTCACTGGCAGATAGCTTTTTTTTTTTTTGGTCTCGGGGAAAAACCTCTCTTGACGGATTCCCCCGGCCCGGGGGAACCGAGGGATATGTGGGACTCCGGGAAAGATGTTCGACCATCCGACTACCCACTAAAAAACCCCGCTGTTCTCCTATCGCCTACGCCCGGGCCCACGGATATATGGCCTGCCGATCTCGTGGCCCGGGCCGGCACCGGCCCGCCCTTTGTCTTAAGGCGGGCCCCTTCTAAATTGTTGGCGCCGGGGGTCAGGATTTCGTCCCCCGGCGCTCTCCTGGATCAACAGTTGAGGGGGGCCGCAGAACAGCACACAGCCCTCTCCCTCGCGGCAATAGTGCGGGCGGCGGGTCCTCCCCCGAGGGGCCGCCCGCGGCCGCTTTTTACGGCGGCCGGAGGTCGTTACTGGGCCTCCGGCGCCGCCGGCGTGGCCTGCGTTCACTGGCAGATAGCTGATGTAACAAGGAGTAACTTAGGCTACTTTTATTTCAGAAAAAAAATAGTTTTAACTATAAATGTTCAGCTTCGGAAATTGTTTATGACCAATTTAACTTTACCTCCGATTTATATCATCAACCATATGAAATAGGGTTTCGCTTAGGCTGGAAATTTTAGGTTGTTATTCAATTTAAGTGGACCTAAGATTTATATCATCAATCATATGAAATAGGGTTTAGCTAAGGCTGGTTTTGTAGGTTCAAACGCACGTATTCCGGAGGCGCATGGCGCAACAGTTGCATTCGATAACACTGTTTGCATATTTCATTTATTTATATTTTAGGGTTTATAGGGTTTGTAATCCAAAATAAACTAAAAGACATATCCAAAAAATGCTGCCTAAAGTCACTATTCCACGCGGACGGAGTCGCGGGCACAGCTAGTTTGTAATAATAACCCAAACGCAATCATTATAATCGCCGAAGCGATACTTTCTCTAATTTTATATCGATAGTAAACAGCAGCTAATTTTATATCGATAGTAACATACCACAGCTGGACTTGGTTCTAGAGAAGTTCCCTAGAGAAAGAACAGTACATCCGCAATATTTTCCCAAAGCGAATTAGCGGGTTTCACATACCGATGATTTCGGTATGTCGGATTCCTCACTATGTCTTTAACCGACGAAAAAAACGGAGAAGGTTCTCAATTCGACGCGTATATATATACCTAGTCAGGTCATAAGTATTGTCACACAGTAAAAACTTTTCTTTTAGAATGCTGGCCACAAAAAAGTTTATTGAATTCGAATTTAGAATTGTTCATGAAAATAAAAATGTATAACTTTTAGAATTTTAATCATTTTTAAATATGGAGTGGACGCTTAAAGAAGACCGTGTTGCAGTTATTGCGTTGCATCGTTACAGTTACGCGCCAATTCAAATTTTTAACATACTGAAAAATTTGAATATAACCAAAAGATTCGTTTATCGTACATCCATTCATTCACGTCCATTAGACGAGCATTCAAACGATGTCCTGTTTTTCTTCGATATGCCCGAAGCCCTAAGTCTTCATTTAACACCCTTTTCACCGTGGTTCTGCTTAACCCCATCTGAAGGGCCAACAGTTTCTGCTTACGTTTGGGATTTCTTTGAATTCGTGCCTTCACAGCTTTTATCACTGCTGGAGTCCTAACAGACCGAGGGCGACCACTTCTTGACCTGTCATTTACACTAGAGTCTTCATTGTATCGTTTGATGGTACTCGTTTATCGTATCTTTTGGTTATATTCAAATTTTTCAGTATGTTAAAAATTTGAATTGGCGCGTAACCGCAACGATGCAACGCAATAACTGCAACACGGTCTTCTTTAAGCGTCCACTCCATATTTAAAAATGAGTAAAATTCTAAAAGTATACATTTTTATTTTCATGAACAATTCGAAATTCGGATTCAATAAACTTTTTTGTGGCCAGCATTCTAAAAGAAAAGTTTTTACTGTGTGACAATACTTATGACCTGACTAAGTATATATATATATATATATATATATATATATATATATATATATATATATATATATATATATATATATATATATATATATATATATATATATATATATATATATATATATATATATATATATATATATAGATATATATATATATTTTTTTCTTTTTTTAGGTATGACCACGCATAACTTTTTACAGAGTAGTCTGATTTTAAAAATGCTTTTTTTATAAATTTGTTTGTTACAAAGTTTTTTCAGAAATCAGCTTCTGTGAGTGATTTCAATGATAAGTACTACCTACCTATTTAACTACCAGTAGCGAAGGATAAATATTGATTTTTGAAAGTAATATGGCAACCTTCAATACATGAAAATACCTAATCTCGTATTGTACCGAGCAATAAGAATTTTGTTTTGATATTCTTTATTAGTAGTTGATTATTACTCTTAAATCCATTTTTCTCATAATGCTGGGAGAATAGATAATTTAGCACTTTAAGAATTTTAGGTTATGTCGCCTACAAAAACATACAAATACCAAATACTCGTAACCTTACATATCGTATTAAACATATATTTTTTCAATTTATCTAAACATTAGTTTTTTTGAGTAAACACATCTCGCCTATTATATGATACTTTGTTAAACATGTTTATACTCTGTTATATGTATTCTTTTGCAGTTGCTACATAAATAATTTTAATTTCGACAAAATAACTGTATCTACTAATCAGGCTGTATGATTCCGTTCGTTGTATGGATATTTGTAAAACATAGCTGCAATACAACACTTTTAAAAAAAAAATAGGGTGTTGATCAAAAATCTGCACAGACAAAGCCGCGTACGAATATGCCAGTAGTAACATTTTTGAACCCAATAACAATAACATTAACAGGGTGCTAGAGTATTTCATAAAATTAAAAAAGCAAGAGTGTTTCTAGAAAAATCTATTTAATTGCATCACTGCCTGCGGAAGTTACTCTTAACGTGTCCAAGGTGGAAAAATAAAGATACTTGATACAACACATTAAACAACCGTACGGTATACTTGAAGCAAATTAACGGGTTACATACACTGCCATATATTAATGGAAATCAAATGGAGGTTCCCTAGGTTGTGAACTTGATAATAATTATCATAACATTAGAGACTTGAACAAACCAAGTACGTCTATAGTTACAAAAAATTCAAGGACGCTGAATTAATATACTGGTTAGTTTAATGTTCTATGCTTTGACCATTATTTGCTCGGATCCCACATTATCGCACATTCGACAGAAATTCCGGTTTTACATTATTCTGCCGCACCTAGAGTATAATAATGGACATTTATACTTAATTCTTAATTACTAGTGTAAGAGACAGATTCTTATTTTAACTGACAGAGTTCTTATCTTAACATCCTGCCGCTGGCTTCAAAAAACCCCCGCCGAAATCACGTCGCGAAGGCGGCGACAACACTACCTGCATCACAAATAAATCGCTTTGGATTTCCAAATACTTTAAAAATCTTATTTAACTCGTTTATAACAACCTCACTTTTTGTATTTCGCACCGGTGAAATAAATACAAACTTAGTAAACGAATCTACAAATATTAACAAGTAAGTGTTTTGTTTCACAGTTTTCACAAACGGACCGATGTGGTCAATATGCAAAGTATGGAAAGGTCTAGCATATTTAGGGATAGGATATAGTTTCCCTTCCTTTTTGCCGTGCAGATTTTTCGAATAAATACAATTTAAACAATTTTTAATATATTTAGAAACTATATTTTTCATTTTAGGGAACCAATAAACTGATTTAATTCTTTCAATAATTTTCTCTACGGCAAAATGACCTAAATCATCATGGTTCGCTCGAATGATCTGCCAAATACATTGTTTTGGGACTACCCAGCGTCTGCCATATTCAGTTCTACGATATATTTTGTTGCCTAACAATTCATATTCATTAAATATGTTTGCATGAGATTCGGCATCTCCTGACTCCAAAATTTTTCTAATCTTACATATATTTGGATCTTGCAATTCCTAAAACTGCATTTATAACACCGGATGGCCATTATGAATTTCTCAGAATGCCTTTTGGTTTATGTAATGCACCATCTGTATTTCAAAGGTTGATGGATACAGTTTTGGGAAAACTAAGATTCGATCGCGTTGCATGTTACATGGATGATTTACTAATAGGAACTGATACTATAGAAAGAAATATTAAAATATTAGAAATGGTGCTAGATATACTGCCACAAAATGGGTTGACTATAAATCTTGACAAGTGTCATTTTCTTCAGAAGTCTAAATTTTTTAGGATACGAGATATTGAATGAAGGTATTCGCCCGGGTAGCAAAAAATTAAAAGCGGTTGAAATGTACCCAGAACCCAGAAATGTACATCAAGTACGCCAATTTTTGGGATTGATAAACCATTTTCGTAAATTTATTAAAAACTGTGCTATATTGTCCAAACCATTGACAAACCTTTTGAAGAAAGATGCTACATGGGAATGGGGACCAATCGTAAGCGGTAGCCATTTTAAAAACTGAATTGTTAGAAAATGCGGTATTACATATTTTTGACCCTAAACTAAAAACTACGCTTTATTTTGATGCCAGCCGAGATGGCGTAGCGTGTATTCTAACCCAAAATACAGATCAAGGGGAAAAACCTGTATATTTTTATAGCCGACAAACTACAAATGAAGAAAAAAAATATCACTCGTTCCAACTCGAGTTTTTAGCTATAGTTGTTGGACTAAGTCTCGAGGAAGTCGGTCTTATGATATAATATAAACGTGAAATTTCTAAAAATTGTAATTTGTTAATAAAATAACTAGGTACTGAAACCTGGGTCACTAAAGCTGGAACACAATACATACAAGGTTATTATGGCAGCATACTTATAGACCAGGGGTGGTTGCCATCCAGAGGGCATGGGGCCCAACCTGGCTAGGGTTGTTTTGTCACCTTTTACGATTTTGTCTTTTGTGGCAACGTCTATTTTATAATTCTCTAATCCAGAAAAGACTACGTCAGTCTTGTGCATTATTCAGTTAATATACAATCTTTAAATAGTGTTTTTTTATAACTAGGTGTTTATGAATTTCTTTTTCTGTCATATCCCCTATAAAATATTAATTTTTATTTCTTACATTACTTATGTTAAAAATCTTTTTTTATTTAATACCTGTTTAATTTATAACACATTCAGTTTTATTTTGTAAAGATTCCCTAGACAAACAATTGACGAACCCTCATTCAGACTCGTCTCCGTGAGAGTTGAATTTTACCAGACAAGATACGGCCGTACTAGACATAGACACAGCATGTCGACACATCGTATATTTACAACCGTGTAATCCCAACCAGCTGTTAGGGAAGACGATTGCTTAGCCAGTTCGATGACAGTAAAAGCGTCGTTCTATTTTATAATTTATAGCTAGAGGCCACCAAACAGGCCAACGGCCCCCGCGAAAGCAGGTGAACACCGTCGCCAATGGATGTTTGTAGCACCAGCAAAACCCCATATCATACTGCGATGGGAAAACTGAGAGTACGTAAGATGAAATTTCGGGGTTCTGTGGTCACGTGGTAGTTGCTTTCATAGATACATCTATGTAAGTGACTTTCTGATAAATAAAGGAATGTATCAAAAAAGGACATTGAAGCGAATTGGCACAAAGAAGTTTACGCCTCTGACGATTCTCATAAGCATACTTTGATTTTCTAATCATGTAGGTACTTGAGTTTTAAAAGAAGATTGCTCATTATGTAAAATTAGGAACTTCTACGATGCATATTTGAAACTATATTTTCAAACAGGTTTGACATCGCTAAAAATTAATCTTAGTTTCCTCAAAATACTTTTGTTTTTGTGAATTATTTTTAGTAATGTTTTTTCGTCGTAGCATTAAATTTATTTTTACTCTGGGATACTTCTAGGCGGTAATGATAAAGTCTAGGTATAGATTTCATCATTACCGTCTCACAACTTCAGAAGAAACCAAAAAAAAAATATGTGGACTTATTACTGCCACCACCCGGCTGGATGGTTAACCGGGTTAAAGAAAAAAGCAAAATTTCTACTAAAAACCTTTGTTTATTGATGATCGATTTTTGTAGACTACGACAGTGGAATCTCCGACATCTTATTCTTTTTTTTTACATACTATGATATATATATATATATATATATATATATATATATATATATATATATATAGTTGACAAGGGGATGCACGTCGGTGGTTTACCCACTCTAGTGTTTGAATATACTACTTGAAGACCGGGAGGAGGGATATGCTTTCGCGTGTGCACCAGACCTGGGTGGGCTGGGTATCTCCAATATGTCAGCCGGGGTTCAGCCTTATTGCGATAAGAGGGGGGCGCGAAATACTGTACGTCCGTCACCAGCCTGCAATACTGTGAATACTTCTGCTGGAGGTTTTGACTACCCTCCAACCAACTTGGGTCTATTAGTGACCCAAGTTCCTGACTCTTATGGGACAGCAGCGTGTTTGAGATGCCACTGGCGTTGCAAACACCCATAGGCGACGGTAACTGCTAAATTCTAAGCGGGCCGTCAGCCTGTCTGCTGTTCTACAGCAGTAAAAACAAATTTTTGGGAGGAATGGGCGTCACTGCAGCGTTACTTTCTTCCACCGCCCGCAGAAAAAAATTATGGTCTCGCTAAAGAGCATATGCGAGGCAAGATTTCTCAGTAAGAAATCAAATTTATAAATGACGGATGTCAATATCCCGCTGCTCGGCACGGCAAAATAAAAATAGCTCCATTATCATTAAGAAATAAAGTAAATAATGTTTCAACAGTTTGATAAAAGAATCATTATATATAAACAAAACAAATTAATTTATTTGATAAAGTAATGTAAACATCTTAACCTATACATTAAGAGGGTTGATAGATATTTTGAATAATAATCGGTTATACTAATATAACTAATAATAATAAATTCATACTTCATTCAACCCCTAAGGGTTGAAGTATGAAATTTTCGATTTGTACTGAAAAATTTAAACATGTTGTTTTAAAGATGTAATCAATATAATTATTTAATCAAAATATATATTATATATACCATGAGATACATAAAATAATAAACCCATACCACTCCACTGCTTGGCTTCCACTAGAACTGATGGTATACCCACCAGGTTTGTCTCAGGCGGATCGGCAGGCTTGCTCAAGGTTAATCTTCGTATGCATCATTTCCTCTAGATTATTTCATTCACCGTCAGTAAGTGGGAGTTCAATTTAAATTGCGGGAATCGAACCTAAGACCACTGTGTTGAACTTCAAGTGTGATGAGAGGATATTAATACATATTAATACTTCCAGTAATATTTGTAATTAAATTTCATATATAACACTGGTCTGCAAAAAAATCCTCCTTCATAAAATAATAACATAAATATGAAGATTTTAATGTTCTGAATCTGTTCCCGATTTTTTCTATCACGTCTAGATTTTGTGGTATGATTTTTTTTATCACCGAAAAGATATCGGTAAGTTACACTGGTCTGCAAAATGTTTCATTCATTGTTTTCATGCATGATAACATTATATTTGGTGCTTTAAACAGGAAATTTAACATGCAAATGAAAACAGCACATAGATTTTAAATATTTTATCGATTTAGTTAAAGAATGATATTAAATTAAAACTGGATTGAGGCTGTAGACCAGAAATATTTATATTTTCTATCTCCTCGTTTATTTTTTGGAAACACTGTTGTCTGCTACGGGTGTCTGCACCACGAAAAATTGGTCTCTTTGCAGATTATGATATTTAGAAAAAAAATCATACCACAAAATCTAGACGTGATAGAAAAAATCGGCCAACGGGAACAGATTCAGAGCATTAAAATATCATATTTATGTTACTATTTTATGAAGGAGGATTTTTTTGCAGACCAGTGAATTGTTTCACTTTGTCAAGTATAGGAGCGCATCGGAGTCACACAATATCCGGCTGCGAGCCCTCAAGTGGTGGGGTGTATCAAGTAATTCAAGTTGAAAAAAAAATATAATTTAACAATATTCAACCTTTTTATTGCTGAAGAACAGAAGAGAGGATGACGGCCCATTTAATAGTAAGTAATTACAAAACAAAGTTATTACGGCGGCGACCTAAAAACCAACAAGTGTGGTTGCCATCAAGACGGGTTTGGGTCCCTACCACCTAGATAAGGTTGTTTTATCACCTATTTTACCTATTCTTCCTCCGCCGTTGGACGATGAAAATTAAAAAATCGTGACCTTTTTACTATCTAGCGGCCCTGGCAAACTACAGGATAGCGTGAGGGGGCCATAAATTATAAAAGCATCGCTTGGATAGCCGAGAGAGAGGTGCGAATGGATGTTCCGCGCGACCAGCTTAAATTGCTACTAAAAACTTTGATACTGATTAAAATTAATATAATAGCCCACAACCCCCCACAGCTGGGCTCGGGCCCCCCTAGAGGAAACGAACAATATGCCCGCCACGCTCGTCCAAGGCGGATTGGCGGGTTGCACATATCGGTGATCTCGGTATGCAGGTTTCCTCACGATGTTTTCCTTCAGATTCAGATTAAACTATTAATTATAAAATTGTATAATCGTGAAATTTGTATATTGGTTATCCCACTAGCAACTTCTATAAATTATTTGTTTCCTGTACTGGGTTGTCTGGGAGAGGTCGCTTTTAGCGATAAGGCCGCCCTTTGTGCAATATTATTAACCACAAAATTTCAATGTAAATTACTTTTATACAATGTACAATAATACAATGCACAATGTTGCGGCAGATCGCCTATGAGATGGACGGACTAAGTAAAGGCTGCAGTGGACGTCCCAGTACACGTGTGCTCCCGAAAGGAGCACACGTCTGCTGTCCGGGAGGAATGGAGGCGGATTGTCAGGGGGAAGAGATTTATAATCAATACACATCAAGTTTACAGTTGAGATATTTATTTAATAATAATAATAATAATATTTTGTGACAATTCACACAGCGTCATCTAGTCCCAAACTAAGTAGCACTTGTATTATTGTATATTATTAAATATTTGATTTAAAAAATGTTATAATCTTAACTAATATTATAAATGCGAAAGTAAATTAGTTTGATTGTTACGTTTTCACGTCTAAACCGTTGAACCAATTTTGATGAATTTCGGTATAGTCATAGATTGGACCTTGGAGAAGGACATAGGCTTTTTATAAAATTCATATTTTAATCCGTACAGGAGCGGAGAAAGAATACTAACCTCTGTGGCCGGGGTCGGCCTGTCGTAAAAGGCGACAAAACAACCCAACCTAGCTACGTGGTAGGGCCTCAAGCCCGTCTGGATGGCGACCACCTTTGGTCTTAAGTATGCCGCCATAATAACCTTGTGTTGTGTTCCGGCATTAGTGACCCAAGTTCCTGTACCCTTATGGGACAGCAACGTGTTAGCGATGCCACTGGCGTTGCAAACACCTATAGGCGACGGTACCTGCTAAATTCTAAGCGGGCTGTCAGCTTATCTGTTGTCCTACGCAATAAAAAAAAACAACGTTTGCCAGGCCAACTAGTAAATAATAATCAAGAGTCAATTCAAGGAGTATTAGGCGCTTGGAATTAACGTGATGGAATAACTTGGGTTATAGTAATAACTAGAATAACTTACTAACGTAGAATAACTTGGGTACACAAGCAGGCACTGCGAGTCACGGAGAGAAATATGCTGAGGTGGATGTCTAGAGAAACGCGGAAGGACTGCGTTAGGAACTCTAGCAATCGCGGCTGCCTTCATGTCCGTGACATTGAGGATAAATTACAGGAGTGTCAGCTTCGTTGGTACGGCCACGTTTTACGGCAACCGGATACTTACGTGGGAAACAAATGTCTGGCCACGCTGCCTCCGCCGGGCACCGGCAGGAGGGGTAGACCCAAAAAGTGCTGGCTTGACGTCGTAAGAGGTGATATGCGTGCCAATGGGCTAACTACCAGGTATGCTGAAGACCGTGCGAAGTGGAGTAGAAAAAGTCGGAAAGCGGACCCCGGGCACCGAAACGGAAGTTTAGGTTGCAACCGGGATACAACGCTGGGATGATGATGATGAACTTGGGTTATAGTACCTTTGTGATAAATACTTGGTTAAGTTGTTTGTCTTTGTATTTATTAAGGTATTGGTTTACATTTTGACAGGACTATTTTTGGCGGATAGCTAATATTAATAGTCATTTTTGATTGCCTATTTAATTTGTGTGGCACGCACGCTATGTGAGCGCAGTGACACGGTTTAGCGACACTCATAAGGGGTCAAGGGGTTAATTATACTCTATCCACTTTACCAAAAAATAAAATGTAAGCAAACAAACCAATGTTTCTCAAACAAAGCTAGAATAAAAACAACATGGCGGGTATAATCCGACCATAACAATAAAACACTCCTTCCAATTGACAATAGTACGTTAAACATTACACTTATAATTAATACCAGCATAGAAAACCAGTAAGAGATTTGGAAACACTGTCTTTTTAGGTTCTTTATAATGTAAGTTAGTTATTACAATTAATGTTGTAAATATGTAAATTTTATTTGCCTTATATTTATTATTCTTAATTGTAAAAATAAAATTATATTATGTTTTTTTCTAAAAGTAAGGAATAGTAATATAAAAAAATAAGAATATTATATATATATATTTCTAATAAATAATTAAAAGTTGCTATGATAATTTTTATATCATGTTGATTATTGTAAAATCGACATCCAAAAAAACCCTTTTTACGATTTGTTTACATTTTATATTTTGGTAAAATGGATAAGGTATAGTGCATGCGCCGCCAGCGCCGCCATCTCGTGCAGTCGCTCCCGCGCCGAGCGGTCGGCATCAGTCGCGGTAGGGATGTCAAAAGTGAAAAAAATATCGATATGACTTGAATCATTGATTTCGATTGATATCGAGAACTCCACGCTTTCTAGAACCACAACAAGTGACATTAATTATATCGTCAGTAAGTATCGTCAGTTATTCTTATTTTAAGAATTATTTTTTACTTTTTAGTTAAATTAATTACAAAGTTGTCTTTTATAGTTATTTTTAACTATAACGTATTTCTAACTTTTTAATTTGATTAACTATAAAGTATAATTTTTTTGATGTCTATTCCCAATCGGTAAATGTTTTTATTAATTTAACGCCATCTTCCGGCAGTGTTTTGATTAATTTAAGGCCATCTTCTGGCAGTGCTATTAAATAAACGCCAAATTAACTAAACGCGCTTAAGCAGAAAGAAAAGGTAGCATTAATCCTGATGATCCTGATAAGGACTATGGGACAAAATTATTATATTTGTATATCGTCATCAGATCTTGACGAGTGTGCAAAATTTTAAATGCTTTTGATTGTGTATAGTGGGTAAAAATTGAGTCCAAAAATTCCGTTTCATACAGGTCAAGTTAATATAAAGCGTGTAAAAATGAAACATATCCTGGTGTCTGAACTCCGTTGACAAAGATTCAAAGATGATAACAACCATGACAATAGCCTTGATTGTAAAATCTGTTTTATAAAACACCTATCGATAATATTTTATTGTTAAGGAAAAGCATATAACACAATATGCTGAGGCCCACCTAAATATACTGTCGCCTATGGATATTTACGACGCTAATAGTATCGCGAATACGCATTGGGGAACTGCAACCTGGGTATAAATGTCGGAACACAACACAAGGTTATTATGGCGACATGTTTATCAACTGGCCGTGGTTGCCATCCAGACGGGCTTAGAGTCCGACCCCTAGCAAAATTTGAGTTATTAAAGATTTTTTGGGGTACATTCTAAAAAAGAGCATTACTGATTGTTAATTCGTGGATTTGCCACTAAGGAACTTTGGTATTTTAGGAGTTCAAATAGGTCTCAGTACCGTATTTTTGGACTATATGGAATCATTCAAATTTAGATAGGGTTGGTTTATAGGTGTATTAGATAAATGTGTATTTTTCTTTGCTAAAAACCACGTCTTATTGTCCGAAAAGTATGATACTTAGCCGACTTCACTACGCATCTAAAGTACAAATGGGCTGCCAACGCCGTTTTGAGTATTTTTTATTATTTTAAACGCGCCATCTCATAGTCATACTTCCCTGGCGTAGCGGCCAACGCACTTCGGTACGCTCGCGGAGGTCACAGGTTCGATTCCCGTCTCGCGTCTGGGTGTTTATGTATAGTATATATATTTACAAAATAAAGTGTAGATGTAGTATATTAATTGTTAGTACCCATAACACAAGTGTTACATTTAAGTTAAATATAAATATCACTCTGCTATTGACATTTCTTAAAATTATAATGTCATTTTTAAATAACCAAATGTAGGTTTTCTTAACATAAACTAACCGGAAGTTTGTAAATGTTTAAAAACGCAATAACCAAAGTTAATACAAAATACTTAAAGAATTAATACATACATACATAATAAATAATCTTTGGAATTGGAAGAAATCTATTTTGATACCATTGCACAAGAAAGGCTCGACGAAGAAGTGCGACAACTATCAGACAGTGGCGCTTGTATCCCATGCTAGTAAAATTGTGCTCTCTAACGTTAATGGACGCTTACTACCGTATCTGCAGCGGCAAATACCAAGCGAGCAGGCCGGTTTTGTCAGAGGGCGTGGGATGAGAGAGCAGATTGTTAATGTCAGGCAACTGATAGAAAAAGCAGGGAGTTCAATGTTCCAATGCTGCTATGTTTTATTGACTACTCCAAGGCGTTTGATTATGTAAGATGGAACTGCCTATGGAAAATCCTTCAAGAAATGGGCGTTCCTCTGCACTTGGTTTCGTTGATTGCGAACTTATACACTGGTGGAGAGTCAATGGGGCGAGTTAATGATGTGGTGTCAGGACCTTTTAAACCCCAGAAGGGTGTCCGGCAGGGGTGCATTCTCTCACCTCTTCTATTCAATATCTACGGAGAATATATCACGAGAGCAGCCCTGGAGGGGTGGGAGGGAGGCATCTCAGTCGGAGGTAACAAGATCAGCAACCTTCGATATGCGGATGACACTACATTGTTTGCTTCCTCAGAACAGGAACTGGCTGCGCTGTTTGAAAGGGTGGAGCGCGCGAGTGAGAGGGTTGGTCTCTCCACCAACAAGGCCAAAACAAAGGTTATGGTGGTCGATCGGGGTGGACAGCTTGCACGTACAGGGGAACAAGCGGGCCTGAAATTCGTTAGCGAGTTTGTTTATCTGGGTTCTTTGATCAGTGACCAGGGAGGCTGTTGCGGAGAGATCCGTAGACGCGCACACAAATGGCCAAATCTGCAATGAGCAAGATGAAACAGAAGCATCTCTAATACCACAAAGATGAGAATTGTGCGATCTCTGGTCTTGTCGATCTTTCTGTATGGCTCAGAATCATGGTCTATTTGTGCGGCCGACCGGAAAAAGATCGAAGTTTTTGAGATGTGGTGTTGGAGGAGGTTGCTACACATACAGTGGACAGCAAAAAGAGCCAACACATCCATGTATATATATATATATATATATATATATATATATATATATATATATATATATATATATATATATATATATATATATATATATACCTAGTCAGGTCATAAGTATTGTCACACAGTAAAAACTTTTCTTTTAGAATGCTGGCCACAAAAAAGTTTATTGAATTCGAATCTCGAATTGTTCATGAAAATAAAACTGTATACTTTTAGAATTTTACTCATTTTTTAAATATGGAGTGGACGCTTAAAGAAGACCGTGTTGCAGTTATTGCGTTGCATCGTTACGGTTACGCGCCAATTCAAATTTTTAACATACTGAAAAATTTTGAATGTAGCCAAAAGATTCATTTATCGTACCATCAAACGATACAATGAAGACTCTAGTGTAGATGACAGGTCAAGAAGTGGTCGCCCTCGGTCTGTTAGGACTCCAGCAGTGATAAAAGCTGTGAAGGCACGAATTCAAAGAAATCCCAAACGTAAGCAGAAATTGTTGGCCCTTCAGATGGGGTTAAGCAGAACCACGGTGAAAAGGGTGTTAAATGAAGACTTAGGGCTTCGGGCATATCGAAGAAAAACAGGACATCGTTTGAATGCTCGTCTAATGGACCTGAGACTGAAGAGATGCCGCGCTTTGTTGAAGCGGTACGCGGGAAAAAAATATCGGGAAATTCTTTTTTCGGATGAAAAAATGTTTACCGTAGAAGAGAGCTACAACAAACAAAATTATAAGGTGTACGCACACAGTAGTGAAGAAGCGAGCAACCGTATTCCGCGTGTCCAACGAGGTCATTTTCCATCCTCGCTCATGGTATGGTTGGGAGTTTCTTATTGGGGCTTAACAGAGGTACATTTTTGTGAGAAAGGTGTAAAAACGAATGCTGTTGTGTATCAAAATACAATCCTGACGAACCTTGTGGAACCTGTTTCTCATACCATGTTCAATAACAGGCACTGGGTATTCCAACAAGATTCGGCGCCAGCTCATAGAGCGAAGAGCACACAAGACTGGCTGGCGGCGCGTGAAATCGACTTCATCCGGCACGAAGACTGGCCCTCCTCCAGTCCAGATTTGAATCCGTTAGATTACAAGATATGGCAACACTTGGAGGAAAAGGCGTGCTCAAAGCCTCATCCCAATTTGGAGTCACTCAAGACATCCTTGATTAAGGCAGCCGCCGATATTGACATGGACCTCGTTCGTGCTGCGATAGAGGACTGGCCGCGCAGATTGAAGGCTTGTATTCAAAATCACGGAGGTCATTTTGAATAAACTTTAATGTCATAAGAATCTATGTTTTGTTAAGTTCATTTTGGTATATAAATGGTTACATAATGAATAAACTTGTTACAATTATTTTACATTAAACATGTGACAGAATTTATGACCTGACTAGGTATATATATATATATATATATATATATATATATATATATATATATATATATATATATATATATATATATATATATATATATTATTATTATTACTCGCCAGGGTACCCTGGACTCCGATGTTTAAATTTCATGCAAACTAGCTGAAACGCTTGTAAAAGAAGAACAACCAAACTTATTAATACAATAATTTAAATATATATATATATATATATATATATATATATATATATATATATATATATATATATATATATATATATGTGTTATTATTACTCGACAGGGTACCCTGGACTCCGATGTTTAAATTTCATGCAAACTAGCTGAAACGCTTGTAAAAGAACAACCAAACTTATTAATACAATAATTTAAATATATATATATATATATATATATATATATATATATATATATATATATATATATATATATATATATATATATATATATATATATATATATATATATATATATGTGTGTTATTATTACTCGACAGGGTACCCTGGACTCCGATGTTTAAATTTCATGCAAACTAGCTGAAACGCTTGTAAAAGAAGAACAACCAAACTTATTAATACAATAATTTAAATATATATATATATATATATATATATATATATATATATATATATATATATATATATATATATATATATATATATATATATATGTGTGTTATTATTACTCGACAGGGTACCCTGGACTCCGATGTTTAAATTTCATGCAAACTAGCTGAAACGCTTGTAAAAGAAGAACAACCAAACTTATTAATACATTTTTCTATTAGCTAGGAAATGTATACAACCTACTATTGTGGAATCAGCTCCACTATTTAAGCTTATTTCATAATAAGCCTAAACATTCAAAAAAACTTATTTAAAAACCCATTCCAGTCGAAGTCCAACCATCGCCCATCGACGATGCTAGGAAATTTCGAAATATTAATATAATATAGGAATAATGAACAATGGCTTCCATATAGAGGTCAATGACCTATATGAAACCAACAACGCCTATTACAAAGGGAAAATTTGAGACATTTGAGATACTTCCATATTGATCTAAAACCCCAGACTTTCTGTCGCCGAAGAGGCAAAGATCAAGTCCATACAGAGTAATTTTATAGAATTTGATACCTAGGCATAGTAAGGGAATTACTTTGAATATAGTATTATCAGCCCTCAACGTTCCACTGCTGGACTAGAGCCTCTCCCTTTGAGGAACGGAGAGCATATCCGCCACGCTTGTCCAAGGTGGATTGGCGGGTTACACATACCGGTGATCACGGTATGCATATTCCTCACGATGTTTTCCTTCACCGTGGGTACGTGGCAATTATGCTATAATGTGCACAATAGGTGAGAACAACTACCTATGCAGTGCATGCCAAAAAAAATATTTTTAACGATCGAATCATTTTTTTTTATTTCGTCAATCAGAAATTATAATAAAACAAGCTTAACAGAGCTCGTAGAGCTTAATTACAAATATATAATATACGGACAAACACCCAGGCCGGACAAAAACTAATGCTTTACATTTTTGTATGAAATCCACAGACCGTTTCCATAGTCAGGGGTGTCATATTAATTCTGTGCAACAGTAAACAAACTGGAGGAGAAATTTTAATATTAAGGAATTACCTGTGAATATTTGCCATTGGAACCGGAACTGGAATACAGCATAAGGTTATTATGGCGTCTTATTTAGAGACGGGTTCGGAGCCCTATCACATAGGGTAATTTTGTCGCCTTTTACGACAGGCCGCCCCCGGCGCAGGGTTCTGCATCCTTACTCCGCCCCTGTAAAGAGAGAATATTAACAATAGTTGTTGGCTATTCTTTTTATATTAATTTTCAATTTTATCAATCTATTGATACTACATCATTTTTGTGCTTCACTTCATGTTTTCAACTTTTTGAATTTACAACGACCTATCCCTCTGGCATGTTAATGCAGTGCTTCTTAAATCTATTACCCTTTCTTCTCATAATTCACTTGATGTAGAGACACCATTTTCTAACTTTTCCTAT
Source organism: Malacosoma neustria (assembly GCA_963693495.1). NCBI lineage: Eukaryota > Metazoa > Arthropoda > Insecta > Lepidoptera > Lasiocampidae > Malacosoma > Malacosoma neustria. The sequence continues at coordinate 2,979,769 of OY856385.1, forward strand.
TTTCCATTCCTAGCCATTGTGTTATCTCGACATGATATGAATTCGACTGTCCAATACAACGCCCCTCTGGTCGAGTAGTTAAAGTATAATCCGTACTGAGGCGATAAAAAATTGTGTTATGGGGATACTTTGCTAACTATATATACTTAAGACTTTGTATTCGATTTCTGGTAGGGTAAATGGGCCGGGGGTGGACTGGAAGATGCTGTACTGATAAGAGCGGTAGCTCTGAAATAAATGATGATGATGATAAAATGGGCATTCTAAAAACAGCCCTGTAGATATTTTGGTACGGTATCTGTAGTAAAATAATAATTAATATATATTTTTACCAACTCATATTATTAATATTTTTTTAAATTCATATACATAAAAAAATTTTTACCTTATTTATTTACCTATTTATAACCTCTTTTATAAACTCTTTCTCTTATTGGTCCAGTATTTCTTAAATCGTTCATATATAATTCAATCATACTGATAAGACAGTAGGTATAAAACTATCTGTTTTAATTTATTTCCCTTCTTTACATTATAATTTTTCTCTCAAAGAATCTCAAATACAGTCAGTTCTTGCTATACGGTGGTTCACTTTGTTAGGTTCACCGGGAAAAAATTGAATTGTAAGCTTTTAATAATATTAATATATTTTTTATAATAAATATCAAATTAAACCTTAAACAGTTAAAAAAAGATACTTAATATAATTTTTAGGTGACGTTTAAACACGGTGAGCGTAAAAAAAAATTATGTGAAACATATAGTTAACATACATTATCGTCTCTCTTATTTCTAATAATAATAGCTCACAACATCCCACAACTGGGCTTGGCCCTCCCCGTAAAGGTAACGTAATATTAATATTTTTCTTCGCCGTTGGTACCTGGAAATTATATTATGCAAATTAATATCACGTAATTATAATTGGCTATCACGTAGTTATAATCAATAATTTATTTTTCTTAAATTATTTTTGATGGTTCACCACTTTCTTAGAATATTCCCTAGTCTGGTATTCGGTCCCAGATATTTTCTGTTTAGTACCCACCCGATAGCAAGTCACTGTCGCCTATTGATGTTTGCAACACCAGGCATTACCAATGCGCTGTCGACCACTAAAAATTTATTAACTCCTTTTCTTGAAACCCCATATCGTACTACAACAGGAATTCCAAAACTGAAAGCTAATCCAAACCCGGAGAGTACGTAACGTTCTCGAGAACCGTTTTGTAAAATAAAGAAGACTCCAGGAAAGGGGGATAAACGTCAGACGACGGAGGGCAGTGTGGTGGTAGAAAGATGTCGGAGGCACCATTCTAATAATAGAATGCTTATAAAAGCAATTCCTACAGTAGAATACAATATTGTATATACTCTATATAGGTATATAGATATATGATATAGTGCAATTACTGGACAAATATTGTGTACTTATAACACACTTTAGGTTTCTAAAGTATTTTTTGTTACATGAAATTAATTTAGTTAGCTAATAAAGAAATCACGTGTTTTAAAATTTCAGAACATGGGTCTACCGCAGCTAGAAACTTGTTGCTTCGTCTTGGATTTGAAGACCGGAAATATCGTCATAGGATGCATGAATGCAGTGAGTAGTGGTGATAATTTTCTATTTATTTATTTAATTACTAAACGAAAAACATGGACGATATACATATGCATCTGGACAACAAATACGAGTATGTTAAATAGCCCATAATGGATTCGAACCCTTTCCTGATCAATCAGTAGGTATCAGTAGGAAAACTTGTACTGCAGAGTTTTTCTTCACAAACACAATTGAAGGAAACATGCACTTAATTATCTGACTCCAAGTTCGACTCAGAGGTCTCCGGATCGATTGCCACTATGGTATGTATTTCTTTTGCCTGATATGTATATAGTTGTACATACCGTCACGAGTCTTGAGCGCTCGGCGAAAGTAGTGGGGAGGATATTATTACGGTCGGACGGTACGCGGGGGTGGCAACTGATAAAACAATACGACACCAGCGCTGGCCATCTCATCCGTCGCACCCCGCTCCCCCGACAAATAGACCCAAAAAATGACAACTGCTCAGTCAAGGCCAGCGCTCAAAACTCGTGATTTTAGTATAACTGACAAAATTGACGCTGATGGAAAATATCACGAGGAAAACTGGGTGATTATCCTGACAATCCATTTTGAGGGAGGCTCTAGCCCAGCAGGAACTAGAGCTGGTATTCTTCTTCTTCCTGCCCTTATCCCAGACGATTTGGGGTCGGCACAACATGTTCTCTCCTTCCATTCTATTAGTCATCTCAATATTCACACTTTTTTGCCATATAAGAAAGAAAAGAAAGAAAAACATTTATTTGTCAAAGAAAACGACACTACTCATGTACACCATTACATAAAACTCTTAATATAAAGCCAATGCCGCAATCCTGACAAACGAGGTTGGCCACTCAGCATTTTGCTGCATCGAAATTATTCCGACACAGCGCTGGTTTTCAGTGCCAACCCCCAGTTTTACTACATTAAAACGATCCAAAAGCAATTCAATCAATTGTACAAGGCATGGGTGATACTGCAGCTAATAGGATGACAGCGAACGTTAAAAATTATTATTACCTAAATATTAATTACTAGCAGCCCGTCCCAGCTTCGCATGGGTATTCAACAAAAAATTAAACCCTTCTATTTTTTTTTCGGTCTCGGGGAAAAACCTCTCTTGACGGGTTCCCCCGGCCCGGGGGGACCGAGGGATATAAGGGACTCCGGAAAAGATGTTCGACCATCCGACTACCCACTAAAAAACCCCGCTGTTCTCTTATCGCCTACGCCCGGGCCCACGGATATATGGCCTGCCGATCTCGTGGCCCGGGCCGGCGCCGGCCCACGCTTTGTTTTAAAGCGGGCCCCTTCTAAAGTGCTGGCGCCAGGGGGTCAGGCTTTCGTCCCCCCGGCGCTCTCTTGTAACAACTCTATGAGTTGAGGGGGGCTGCGGAACAGCACGCGGCCTTTTCCCTCACGGCAAAAGTGCGGGCGGCGGATCCTCCCCCGAGGGGCCGCCCGCGGCCGCTTTCTACGGCGGCCGGAGATCGTTGCCCGCCCTCCGGCGCCGACGACGCGGCCTACGTTGGCGGGAGGGAAGTGCGGTGGCGAACTCCCGCTCCTGTTCCGCCGCCTCCCTTGCAGACACTACTGCCTCGCAAAAGGAGGCGACGGCCGTCCATCCAGGATCGCCCCCGACCATGGACAGAACCAGGGCCGGGAGCGACAGGTCCGCGGCCAATTCCGGACGGGACTCGCATCCCCGTTGCGTGCTAGTCAGGCGTGTGTACGACTACCAGACGACACTCCAGAAAAAGCAGAGTCGCTTGACGTCGTAGCCGGCCCAGCAAGACCAACCGACAGCGAGGATGCAATTCCCGCCCCGGGAACACTCTCTGTGCAGGCGCAGTCGAAATAGGCATGGTTTTGACTACCAAATCAGGTCCCATGGTAGAACCCGGGACCCCAATCAGTATTCGCAACCATCCCATCGGGGACCATGCCACGAACAGAGAGCTAAGTTGGAAAGGATGTAAGAGGTAGACGGAAAGAAAGGTAGGACTCTGTCGCCTCAAACGGAGAGGGGAATGAAGCGACGGATGCTCGGGCACCTCGGGTACGCACACCCGTGCACTCCTCGGACAGAGGAGCGAGCGCCCCTGGGGGCAAACCCTTCTATTTGTGTCAGGTTACTAAAAAAATAAAATTATAAAGAAAGTTTGAATATTATTATTTCTATGAGCTTTTATTTTAATGACTTTTTTTTTGCTATTACATTTTATTTATTTTTCGTTATTTTTTAATAAGTATTCTAATTTTTGTAAAAACCCAAGTGACGCACGCCTACATTGCATAAGGTGCTGCCTAGCTAGCCGAACAGGGTGAGCGGCTACCACGCAACATTTTTCTAATACTTACATTTTTAAACTCGTGATATCTTTCGAATGGAATATCCGAATTCAATAATTCAAAAAGTTATATAAAGGTATTGAAACAGTTTTGAATATGAAGTAATTTATTTTGATAAGGATTAATACCAAGATCCAAATAAAGAGCCTTTTCTAGGGGCGGCATTTCAATTAATTTTTTAAAATAAAAGAACACTTATTGTGGCATAACTATAATAGTTAGACATATGCTGTCGCGACACTTTTTGTAAATAATGATGTGTTCTGCAAAGTTGTAGTACATTATTTTATTCTATCATCAATAGTTTTCGCAACGCACGCGATTTAAATAATATTTTAGGTAATTTTTTTACACTTTGGGTTACATTATTAGAGTTTTAGTAAGGATCCCTAATTTTTTTGAAAATATAATATAGCCTATGTCACCCGGGGATAGTGTAGCTTCCCAACAATGAAAGAACTTTTTAAATCGGGTCAGTAGTTTCGGAGCCTATTCAAAGCAAACAAACAAACAAACAAACAATCAAATCTTTCCTCTTTATAATAGTAGTATAGATATAGATAACAAATAAATTAAGAAACAATACCATATTATATACACAAGGAAATATATTATAACAGACATATGAAAATAACCAAGCGTCAAACAATAAATGGTTAAGCAATTACAAATCTTCTTATATATATAAAAATCTTGAGTCACGATGTATGTTGCCAACAAACTCCAAAACTACTGAACCGATTTCAATCAAATTTCACATGTACCCGTATTTTAGTCTAACTTACTGGATAGGATAGTTATCATCTCAATTATTCGCTTATGTCGTGAATTTAAACGAATAAAATGTATCAATTAATTGTTTCATAAGCAAGTGTTTATTTACTGTTTAGTTTTATGAAGTTCTCATAGATGGCGGTGTACGTTGATTCATCGATAAAATTCTTCAATATTGTTTGACATCTAGGTTGCAAATACACCCAATAGATGGCGCTGTTCAATTTTACCGGAAGGGTTTTATTTCCTCAATTGCGATTACAGAAATAAAATATGGCGGTACAAAGTTCGCCGGGTCAGCTAGTTAAAATATAATTCACAAATAAATAGGGTCTTTTTTCTGTTCAGTTATTAAATATTTTTTATAATATCATATTTTACACAATCCATCCATCTTATACTTAGTCTACCCCTCCTTTTGTCTCCATCCGCTCTCATTTCTAGCATTTTCCTTGTTATATGACATTCTTCTCTTCGCATTACATGGCGATACCAGGCTAGTCTAGAGCTGGTATTAATTTTTACAAATATTAATCATTTCAGTTCTTCTCGTTCGTGTTGTTCGTGGTGACGATAGTAGTGGCTGTGACCCTGGGTTCAATCGATTCATCAATGCTATCGGTGGACGAGCAGGCCCAATTGACCGGGGCGTACGCCATGTGCATCATCTTGGTTCTAATGTTCCTTGTGAAATTCTTATTTGACGTTGCCTTCATCTACGGAGTGGTTTCGGTAAGTGACCTTTATGACAACCTTTACTGGTATAACGGCTAACTCACTTCATAATATTTATTACTTTACATTAGAAAAGTATATATCTATGTATATTAGTTATCTAGTACCCATAACAAAAATGCTACCCTACTTGCTTTGGGACTAGATGTCGCTGTCACTGTCACTGCATATTTATTATTATAGATATTTAACATATATTTATTTATTTTACTTTCCATTATTTCTTTGTTGTACGATTTTGTAAATTATTTTTATGTTTAGTAACTTTTTTGTCGTTGTGAAGTCACTCCATGGGCCTGACGGAAGATCAGCGCTGGCGTTTCCTTAGGCCAGCATTATGCTGAGTTAGGTCCGATTTAGGACACTAGTTTTAAATTATTAAAAAATATTTGTAGCACTGTATACTTATTTAATGTCTTATATAAAGTTTTATTTTTTTATATATATAATAACACAAAAATGAAAAGGGAACTCAGATACATTTATCGAGAGCCACAAATAATCCTTCAAAGAGCCGCATGTGTGATATATATTTTATGCCATTTTCAATTATTTATTTTTCCTTACGTGTCAATTTACAACAATGAGAAAATGTTCATTTTTTTTATAATTATCATATAAATCATTATTATTAAATATTAATATTATCATAACTTACTCATTCAATCTTTAACTGAGTAAATCATTTTATCTAGTAGCCATATTTTCAGTGGTCTTTTATATTGGATCAGTGGTAATTATGTGATTGACAACGGTAATTTATTACATACATTAATGCACGTAGTATATTAATTTTTTATGAAAAAGAGCAGTTATAGGTACAAAGTCTAATACTAACCTCTCTTTGTTTCTAGTACTACGCTCGTATACATTTTTGGCCTTACATACATAGCTCAAAAATATACATCCATGGTAGTGGCAAAATTTGAAGCTCTAATATATATTTTTTAAATGACTCATAAAGAGGAATGCCCATTATTGCTCTTACACACTTTATTGGACCAAAAAAACGTGTGAAATCCGTGTTATTTCCCCATATTAATAGTCCATATCGTAACAAAGAACTGACATACTGGACTTTTTATAAATATATGAAAGCAACGGCGTAGCGTGGGTGACGGCCGCCCGGGGCGGAACATAATTTTGCCGCCCTTTTTTTTAGGTATTTCAATTTAATGCATACTATATCTATACTAATATTATGAAGAGGTAAAGTTTGTGTGTTTGTGACGTTGTAGGGGGTAATCTCTGGATCTACTGAACCGATTTTGAAAATTATTTTTGTGTTGTGAAGCCCGGTTATTGAGAAATGTTTTATGCTATCATGCTATCATCATAACATCATGCTAATACCAAGAGGAGCGTAGCGGTAATGAAAAATATATTTTCAATCGGTCCGAATTTGTAGTTGCGATAAAAATATGAAATGGTTTAAATATTTATATAATTTATTGTGAAATTTTGCCGCCCCTTATAAAGTGCCCCTTCCGCCCCCACTACGCTACGCCACTGTATGAAAGCTAATCGTTGTAAGATATACAACGGTTTTGTGTGCTTTTGTAATAACTTGTATTCATGCTATAATTGAACGTTTTATTTTATTTCAGGAACGAGCAGGAATAGTGAAAGCTTATTTCATTATGTGGATTGTATTCTTTATTCTATCTCTGTTCATATTCTTCGTCAACATTTCTAATTTTACCGTCGGACACATCCTTACCCAGATGTTCTATGTTGGTGAGTATAATTACGATTTAATTTAGGTTCAATTCAGCACATAGATATTTTAGGGGATGTGGTTGTTAGATCTCCTAATTGATAGTTGTGTAAAAACACATAAATTGTAAATTATTATTACTGCACTATATTTATTTTGTGAGTTGAGTTATTATATGATATTTGAAGAATAACGCCTTATAAAACAAGGTTTCTATACTTGAAACGATCTCCAAAAGCGTTACTTAAAGTTATGTCTTTAAAAAGATACAGCTAACACATTGTATTCCGAATAAATATTTAAACTTTTTTATGGTTTTATACTTCGTAGTTTAGCGTTGTACTTTAAAGCAAAACGCAAGGTACTAAGTTAGTTTATTGTTTGTTACTGCTATCCCAAGGAGGCTAGGAAGCGAAAACTTAAACCCAATTACCAAATTGTTAGTTATTTTGTTAGATCTTATCAAAATGACGTCTTTAAGATTTTCATGCTAATTCTAAAACCATATTACTCTGTGACATGTTTTTAATGTTAATCATTTAAATTAGACAGTGTCTCAAAAGAAAGTTTTAAAAATCTTTTATAAATTTAATATTTTTTAAAATTTTATCTTTTGATTGTAATTTAAAAATGTAGAAACTCATTTATATTTTCCAGGTATCAACGTTTATCAAATTTTACTTATGTATAGTTTCAACAAGCAACTTAACACTCGGGAAGAAGTTTAAGGTTCAATGTATACGTGCGACAATTATAATTCTCTTGCATCGAGAATAATATGTATGTTTTCATCGCTTCAAGAACATTTCTAGGGCTGGTTACGTTCTCGTGCATCGAATACCTAATTTAAATTGCTGGAAGCAAAAGTAGTCTTTATGTGGTTTTTTTAGGAAGCGCTTGACTACGAACAAGAAGGCATATTTTTCTCTTTGGACGAGATCACACTAGACATTTTTTTTATAACTCGAGTTAAGTATACAGGCAAATAGCTCATTAGATAGCAGATGGTAGCAATACTAAGGAGAAACTCTCTGGATACTCTAAGAAATTTTATAACACCTTTTATGAAATTTTTTATGCGATGTAATGAGAACTATTTTTAATTGATTCACTCGCTCGCTTAATAACTTATTCCGACTCATTAGTACTGTACTAGCTACTTCAAAATTCGACAAATGGAGTCTCTCTTAGGCTACACGTGTTTGTATAAGCTGTAAAAAGTTCGAAAAACTATTGTTGACAAAGTCAATAACTTAAAAATCGAATTATTTAATTAGACCCAGTGAATAAAATCACAAATTATTCTATTATATAGGAGCTTAAAGCTTTTAAAAGTAAACCTTTTTAGTGAACCATTTCTTCCATAATATATGGTTCAAATATAAATGTTTAATATAAATAGTAACAGATTATAAAAAATTTACACTAGAAAATTGTTAAAAAATAATTATTTAATTGTATGTCTTGTACTCGTATATCGTATCGATGTGTTGAAAATAAAACAAATAAAGCAAAAAATAATATTTTTATTCAATATAAGATTCTTATAGATTATTAGATTACATTATAGTAATAACTAAAATTACGTATTGAGGAGAACGTGCCATCGTCTACCCGGTCCAGGGTGGCGTTCCTCCCCGGCGACGGCGTAATCTGTTACGCCGACGGATACCTATATACACCTACCTACCTATACATATCGCATGCTTAATCATAAACTGACCGATTACGATTTAGGTCTAAAGTGAGTCAATATAACGGGCAGCATTGTCTCAACGCCCTCTATCGGCCAAACTAAGATTTATTTCGATATCTCTTTCCCGCACTGAGTTACCGCTATTTAGTTATAAGTCAATTCTATGGGATAAGTAGTAAATGACAAAACGTTTTTTACGATTTCCCAAAAAACTGATTTTTTGAGTTATGTTAGTTTATGATTAAGCATGCGATATATACCTGTGACGAAGGCGAACCTACATACATATTTTAAATCATGGCGCGGATTGCGCGCTCGTCGCATACGACCGGTCAACTGTTGCCGGGCGCGCCGCGCGCGCCAGTACACGCAAACTCCCGCGCCGTATGCATGTCGCTGTGCTATTTACAGTATTTTCTAATATTATCAAGTATTAATTCTTACCATTTATTAACTGTGTTCATCTTGTCAAGCTTTATACCTAGTCAGGTCATAAATTCTGTCACATGTTTAATGTAAAATAATTGTAACAAGTTTATTCATTATGTAACCATTCATATACCAAAATGAACTTAACAAAACATAGATTCTTATGACATTAAAGTTTATTCAAAATGACCTCCGTGATTTTGAATACAAGCCTTCAATCTGCGCGGCCAGTTGTCTATCGCAGCACGAACGAGGTCCATGTCAATATCGGCGGCTGCCTTAATCAAGGATGTCTTGAGTGACTCCAAATTGGGATGAGGCTTTGAGAACGCCTTTTCCTCCAAGTGTTGCCATATCTTGTAATCTAACGGATTCAAATCTGGACTGGAGGAGGGCCAGTCTTCGTGCCGAATGAAGTCGATTTCACGCGCCGCCAGCCAGTCTTGTGTGCTCTTCGCTCTATGAGTTGGCGCCGAATCTTTTTGGAATACCCAGTGCCTGTTATTGAACATGGTATGAGAAACAGGTTCCACAAGGTTCGTCAGGACTGTATTTTGATACACAACAGCATTCGTTTTTACACCTTTCTCACAAAAATGTACTTCTGTTAAGCCCCAATAAGAAACTCCCAACCATACCATGAGCGAGGATGGAAAATGACCTCGTTGGACACGCGGAATACGGTTGCTCGCTTCTTCACTACTGTGTGCGTACACCTTATCATTTTGTTTGTTGTAGCTCTCTTCTACGGTAAACATTTTTTCATCCGAAAAAAGAATTTCCCGATATTTTTTTCCCGCGTACCGCTTCAACAAAGCGCGGCATCTCTTCAGTCTCAGGTCCATTAGACGAGCATTCAAACGATGTCCTGTTTTTCTTCGATATGCCCGAAGCCCTAAGTCTTCATTTAACACCCTTTTCACCGTGGTTCTGCTTAACCCCATCTGAAGGGCCAACAGTTTATGCTTACGTTTGGGATTTCTTTGAATTCGTGCCTTCACAGCTTTTATCACTGCTGGAGTCCTAACAGACCGAGGGCGACCACTTCTTGACCTGTCATCTACACTAGAGTCTTCATTGTATCGTTTGATGGTACGATAAACGAATCTTTTGGTTATATTCAAATTTTTCAGTATGTTAAAAATTTGAATTGGCGCGTAACCGCAACGATGCAACGCAATAACTGCAACACGGTCTTCTTTAAGCGTCCACTCCATATTTAAAAATGAGTAAAATTCTAAAAGTTATACATTTTTATTTTCATGAACAATTCGAAATTCTAAATCAATAAACTTTTTTGTGGCCAGCATTCTAAAAGAAAAGTTTTTACTGTGTGACAATACTTATGACCTGACTAGGTATATATCAATACACATTCCTACATACCTATGTATACCTCGGACTGGTGCTCGACGGACGATGGGACTTTGCGGCGCATTTCGAGCGCCTGGCGCCGAAACTAGTTGGCGCGGTGCGCGGCGGCGGGAATCTCCCGCCTGCTGCCGAATTTCGGCGGGCCGGGCGCAGTGTGCCGCAGGCTCTTTGAGGGGACCGTGTGGTCGATGGCCCTTTACGGGGCCCCCATATGGGCGAATTGCCTGATGGCCAAAACCACAGTGCTGCTACGCAGGCCACAGCGCGTCCTGGCCGTCAGGGCGATAAGGGGATAATACCACATCGGTGTCCTTCGAAGCGGCCTCAACTCCTTAAGCTGACACAGGAGAGCGCCAGGGGGACGAAATCCTGACCAACTCCAATAAGAGGCTCACTCCGACACAATGGCGGGCCGGCATCGGCCCGGGTGTTGGCGATAGAACAGCGGGGTTTTTAGTGGGTAGTCGGATGGCCGAACATCTTTCCCGGAGTCCCACATATCCCCCCGGGCCAGCGGAACCCATCAATAGAGGGTTATTTTCCAGAGAGCTAAAAACTAAAATTACAATACAAACGATTCTATTAACTTTAACTACTTAGCAGACTATCTGTTTTCAGCCAGTGTTTGTATCAATTTGGTCAATATTTGTGATTGTAATAGCAAAAATGACCAAATTAACATCGATTTACCATTAGCAGTGTCAGGAAAATTAGGCACAAAATAATTTACACAACGAATTTGATTCATTACTTTGTTATACATTTTTTTTCTTTACAAATAAAGTAGATGCAGTATTAATAATATAATATCCGAGTGGTTTTTCAAATAGGTAACCCATTATTGTATAATGGTTCACTAGGGGATGACTTTGTTAAATTATAAACGCGTCGATAAAAATATGAACATAAAATTATCGTTCTCTCTTCGTGTATACTTGGTGAAATAACCAGTGCTAACTTAATCCTAACTAATATTATAAATGCGGAAGTGAGTTTGTTTGTTACGCTTTCACATCTAAAACGCTGAACCAATTCTATGAATCTCGGTATAGTCATAGATTGAACCTTAGATAGAGGCCACAGGCTACATTTTTAAATTCATATGATAGAAAAACGTTTGCAGGGTCAAGTAGTACTTATAGTATATTTGTCTAAAAATAATTACTTTTATATTATTATTTTTTATTGCTGAAGAACTGCAGACAGGCTGTCGGCCCACTAAATAATAAGCAGTAACCGTTGTCTATTGATGTTTGCGACGCCAGGGACACCAACAACCAACCAACGCCAGGACACGCGTTTTTTCCATAGGGGTACAACATAAGGTTATTATGGCGACATACTTATAGACCAAGGGTGGTTGCTATTCAGACGGGCTTGGGGCCCTACCACGTAGGGTTATCCCTATACGACTGTAATATATTGTAGAAGGATCCAGAACTAACTAGCTAGACTCCCTTGGAGTAAATATTTGACACTAAATATTCAAAAGGAAACAAAATATATTATGTAAACAGAATATTTCAACAAATTTAATATTGCTCAATAAATACTGCTTTTGACTGAAGCTTTTGCAAGTTTTATCGCTGGCTGAAAAGTAGTTAAATTTTAAATCTAGGTTAAAATAAACATAGATATTATAAAAATTTGTAATAACACAACGAATTAAGGATATTTAATAAATTTTTGAGGCCGGCAGTTCGTCACCACCTACCAGGGTGGGCTGTTTGCCAGTCTGCAGAACTCTAGGTATAAAAAACATAATAGAAACAAATAATTCATTCCGCTTTAGCAATTTACGCGGAAACATCGTCAAACTCATTTAAAATCGGTGCTTCTTCGTCATATGATTGCGTGCAGTATCCGGTAAGCTGGAACTTTCTTCCGTTGAGCATATTTTCGTATATGTTATAAACCACTGATGATAAATGCAGATTTAACACTGTAACAAAAGTATTGTGATTAGAGCTAACGCGGGCTTGCCATATCTGTATGTAAACGTTCCAAATGTCATGTAAATAAATTTCTGCAAGCGTGCGTTAGTGCACTTCGAGAGTTCAATTTAATTTCTACAGGAATGCCGAATTCTCAGACTCCAGAAACAAGGTCAAACTGTGCGGTCACTGTCCGTAACTAGGGACTCCTGTGGAGGTCACGAGCTAAATTCCTGTTCCGTAGTTAATGCATTGTATGTGCTCATATATGTATTTACAAAAGGCAAGTACATACGTGTAGTACCCATAAAACAAACACACTGTCGTCCTTTACAATTCGCCGGGAAGCGGTGAGATACCCTTAACCCGATTTCTAGTGTCACAAATGAAATTGGAACCCACTTTGGGAACCCATATTGGGACATTTCACACTACACAATATAATCCCAAACTAAGTTGCATAGCACTTGTGTTATGAGCACTAGACAACTGATACTACATATATACTTTTTTTGTAAATAAATACATATTATACACACCAGGGTGTTTATACACTCAGACGCTGGACGGGAATCGATCCCGTGACCTTCTGCAAGCGTACCAACGTGCGTTAGCCGTTACGCCAGGTGTTAAAACATACTTACATGAAACAAGAAAATTGCCGAATGAAGAAATCCAGAAATTATGAATAAGCTCCAACAAAGCTCCAATCATAATCAGCATCGTTGCCATACAGGAGAAGCCAAAGAATGACAGTACTAAGTTCGGTTTATTCTAAAAAGAAAAAACAAAAAAAAAAAAACAGCTTAGATGTTAATCCATAAAATAAAAAATAATTTTGGCTGAAACTGATTTTAGTTTTGCATCGCCAGGCTACAATTCTAAATCTACAGTTTTAAAGCTACTTTTAAAATAATTTCGTCCATTTTCTATGATTAGAATTTTGAATCAATTTACTAATAACTGATGAACCAACGATAACTTTTCAACAATAAGCCTGCAGTCGGGGGTGGCCTCTCGTATAAGGGAACAAAAGAAACCTTACTAGGTGGTGGAGCCCAAGCCCGTCTGAATGGCAACCACCTCTAATGTGCTAGTCTCTAAACGTGGGACGTGGTCACTTATGCCCTATTCCTACGCGAATGACAGCATCTTAGCGGTGCCCCTGGGGTCACAAACATGCAGATGACAAAAAAAATTAAAAATCTATGTAAATAAAATGATAGAGGTCTGCAGTTGTGCGTGCATCGCGGCAAAACTACTGGATAGATTTCAATTAAATTTTCTAAGTTTTATTTCTTAGACACGCCCTTATCTATAAACAAATTATCGTAATATCATTTAATGTAAAGTTAATAAAATTTTAATAAACAACGATTTTATAATCACTACGTGTTCGTGATGTATGTTTTCTTGCCGCAGAGGCAAGCGGTGTGTAGCGCGCATGCGTATGAAAACTTCTCATATTTTTTCAATTTACTTTTTTCTGTTATTCGACCAGCGAAGCGGTCGGAAACGGCTAGTCTTTTTTAAATTTTAGTTCATATTAGTGGATAGTGTTTTAAGTTCAAAAATATATTTTTTTGAGTTTTGTTTACTTTATGCGTTGATTTTAAGCCTTAAATCCCCGCCAAATTAAGAAAATTATTATATGTGTTGTGGGTAATATTCAAAACCATTTCCGAGTGAATCATATCATACTTCATACTAATATTGTAAATGTAAAAGTAAGTTTGTTTGTCACGGCGGCTCCACATTAGTGCCGTGAATTTACGCGCAAATTCACGCCATGAATTCACGGCGCAAGTAGTGACCTCCACATTCACGGGATGCTCACAATCGTTCGTGAAACCTGCCGCGAAATGGACGTAGAAGCTGCTTAATAACTTTTTTGCTGTGGCAACATATCACTATGTAGACGTGTAAAACAAGAAAGTTATAAGAAGAAGAATAAGAAGAAATATAAGAATAATTATAAGAAAGTTGTAAAAAAATAAAAAAACAGGGCCGTGAATGTGGATATATACGCGTGAACGCCGCGCGAAGGGGGCGCGAACCCTTTGTCGCGGGACAAAATACCGACTCTGATCGGGGAACAGGCGTTAACGCGCGTGAACCACGCGAAAACCATCCACATTCACGTTCACGCCTGTTTACGGAGCTTCACGGCACTAATGTGGAGCCGCCATTACGCTTTCACGCGAAAACTACTTTTTTTTTTTTTTGGTCTCGGGGAAAAACCTCTCTTGACGGGTTCCCCCGGCCCGGGGGGACCGAGGGATATGTGGGACTCCGGGAAAGATGTTCGACCATCCGACTACCCACTAAAAAACCCCGCTGTTCTCCTATCGCCTACGCCCGGGCCCACGGATATATGGCCTGCCGGTCTCGTGGCCCGGGCCGGCGCCGGCCCGCCCTTTGTCTTAAGGCGGGCCCCTTCTAAATTGTTGGCGCCGGGGGTCAGGATTTCGTCCCCCGGCGCTCTCCTGGATCAACAGTTGAGGGGGGCCGCAGAACAGCACACAGCCCTCTCCCTCGCGGCAATAGTGCGGGCGGCGGGTCCTCCCCCGAGGGGCCGCCCGCGGCCGCTTTATGCGAAAACTACTTAACCGATCATCATGAAACTTTGTTCACATATTCTTGAAAGTAATAGAAATAACATAGAATACTGACTTTTTATTGAAAAAAAAAAACATTTTTACTAAAATATTAATTACCCTTTCTAATTTTTTTTTCGATTTAATTTTACCTGTTAATCGCCCAGCGGAGCGGCTGTGATCGGCTATTAGTAAATAAAATAATGAATATGTTGGAACGTTTCACACAGCGTCGTGTAGTCCCAAACCATGTACATAAAGCACTTGTGTTATGGATACTAATATACTACATATAAAATTTTAATTCGCAAATAAATATATATTATCCATAAACACCCAGATGCAAGACAGAAATCGAACCCAGACAGTTTTGGAACACACAAGCCAAAAATATACATAAAAGTTCTTAAAAACAGTCATTGCTTTAGCTGCAACCGTGATTAAACTTTAAAATGTTACCTTAAGGAGTCCGATAATAAACTGTATTGTGAATATTAGATGGAGTAACGCAAATACTAGAATAATCCAGATAATAACTTCAAAATCAATCTTGCTCAATTCGAATACGTTAAATATATTTTTCAGATGCTTCCTGTCGAAGCTGGAGTTAGGTTCTTCGTACAGCAGAAAGTCAATTGCTAGTATAGATAATATGACCGACGAGAGCTGAAAAAAAATATTTGTCAAGGTTAATGGCGTCGCAAACATCCATAGGCGACAATAACAGTTTACTATTACGTGCTGTTCCATGGCAATAAAAATACTGGATGCAGGAAAAATAAATAAATAATAAATAGATATTCATTCACAGTCACACCCAAACGCGGGACGGTAAAAAAGAAGAAAGAAATTTTTTTCTACATTCAAATTTTTTCTAAATTAAAACTTTCATCCGTGCAGGAGCGGAGAAAGAATACTAACCTCTGCGGCTGGGGTCGGCCTGTCGTAAAAGGCGACAAAACAACCCACCCTAGCTACGCGGTAGGGCCTCAAAGCCCGTCTGGAAGGCGACCACCTTTGGTCTTAAGTATGCCGCCATAATAACCTTGTATTGTGTTCCGGCATTTGTGACCCAAGTTCCTGTACTCTTATGGGACAGCAGCGTGTTCGCGATGCCACTGGCGTTGTAAACACCCATAGGCGACGGTAACTGCTAAATTCTAAGCGGGCCATCAGCCTGTCTGCTGTCTTACAGCAATAATAAAAATACATTTATTTAGAGCAGAGGTTCCCAGACTTTTTTTTCTCATAGACCACTTTCAAAATTTAGCTGGTTCTGGTGGACTCCTTGCAGCTAAATTTCTACCATATTCCCAAAACTCGACCAAAAATGTGAACCTGGACCACTTTGGGAACTAAGGATTTAGAGCTACAAATAAAACAAACTGAATACCATACC
Organism: Malacosoma neustria; assembly: GCA_963693495.1. Classification (NCBI taxonomy): domain Eukaryota; kingdom Metazoa; phylum Arthropoda; class Insecta; order Lepidoptera; family Lasiocampidae; genus Malacosoma; species Malacosoma neustria. The sequence continues at coordinate 2,996,367 of OY856385.1, forward strand.
GGTATAAACAAAAAACGATAATTAAAAATTAGCCCTAGAAAGGTTGTAACTTAGCTTGCCTGGTCATCATTACGTCACGGAGATCGTCAATAAATGATATTGAGATAATGCACTTTGTGACTGCATTATAAACTTTTGTACTGATGCACTTATATACCTTACGCATGTCGGTAATTCCGAAGCGTTGGTTTCCTAATGTTTTCCTTTTCTTTAGTGCTATATATTACGTTTTACATAATTGTATTTGCATTGATTTATTTTGATTGATTATATTTTGCAATTTACATGTGTCCTTCAGACATACAGAAGTATATTAGCCATAATGTTTCGACTGACAAAATCGCCTGTTCCTGAGAGACGTATAGATTCGACAATAGGTGTAGCTTAATAAATAATAGTAAATGTCAGTGGCATCTTTACCCGGGGGTTCAAGGAGTTCGGGTGCAACTGGGAGCAGTCCTATGAGACGAGCGCGAGAAATTTCGATATTTCAATAATATTTTTTTTAAATAAAAGTTAAAAGTAGTGCAAACAAACGTTCCGTCTTCTTAGTTATGCAATTTTAATGCACAATGCAACTATTGTGCTTTGCGTTAGAGACAATTGGTTTATTAAATTTTTATTTTTATTTCTCGCTCGCATGACACAAAACAAATATTATTTATTTAAACGTAGTGATAACTTTAATTATTTTGAATACTTACTTTTTAATTGGTGTGTACATATTAATTAGGTATATATTTACTTAGGATAGGTAGTAATAATATATAGTAGTAGTAACTAAGTTTAACAAACTTTGAAGTAATGACATCGCGACGAGAAACTAGCGTTCTTTGGAATCATTTTGTAGAAGATAGAGACTTTAAAAAAGGTAAATGTAATTATTGTTCAGAGATGATTTCATTAACGTCAGGTAGTTTAGGTAATTTAAGTCGCCATTTAAAACGAAAACACCCTACCATTTCTGATGTACCAGTGGAACGACAAAATATACCGATTGACAACAATGCCGAATTTGTTCATTAGCCTACAGAATCTGAGTAATTTGTCTCAGATGTTTTGCTGTCATCAGCATCATCATCACGTAATACAGTACGTGTAGTTCAAAGAGCCATACAGTCTAGAATGGATGGGTTCACTCAAAGACCCTTCCCACCAAGCAAAAAATTAAAAATAGATCAACAATTAGTGACTATGATTGCTAAAGAGTACCATCCACTCAATACTGTGAATGATCCGGAATTCAAAAACTTTAAAGCACTTTAAATCCATCATACTGTTTTCCAACAAGAAAAACCCTTTCAGAAACTCTTAGTTTTACCACAGCAATACTTGCAGTTGAAAGAGCAAGTTATGAGTGAAGTTTTATAAGCATCTACAGTTTGCATAATAACATATAGTTGGACTTCTGAAAATAATGAAATGAAATAAATACGCCTGCCAAGAGTAATTTCTATAATAATAATTAGTTTTGTAGCTTATTCTATTGCCCTAGTAAATTTAAATTTATATTTAGTCCTTTGTTTACAGTCCTAAGCCTGCAAAGTGTGAAGGTAAATCATCGGACGATTTTAGTTTTAAGAATTTATAAATTGCCTACATGCATTTCAATTACCGAGAAATTGTAGGGAGTAAGGGACCTATTTTATTATGACATGAGACATGGACAGAAATAAAACGTCAGAACTAGTGGAACTAGATAGTTCCGCGAACATGTTTCCCGGACATGGTTCTGATTTTTCGATAGGGAAGGAATGGTTCCATGTTCAATCCACTCAAGGACATGATTTGAACATGTCTAACCTTTAAGGACACTTTGTTTTACGTCAAATGTATGCACGAAATAAAAGGCTTGTGTTGAGAATCGTTTGACATCTGTATGGGGGTAAAAGGGGTCAGAGCTGGTAGATGTTGGATACCTGATTATAATGGTACTAGTAATAGCTTATTACAAGGTAATCCTTTTTCGAGAAAATAATAAAAATTATTTCTAACTTCAACGACATAAAAAGTGAAAACGAAACGTTAAACTAAATCAGTACCAGTATATTATTGTCTGTGGTGTAAAATGATAGATGAAATGGAACGTAAAAAAAATGCCGCCATCAGCTAGGAATGTCAGAAGTGAAAAAAATATCGATATATCGATGTATGGATACTTATTAAAATATCAAAATCGAAGTTGATATCTTGAAGAAAAAATATTGATTTATCGATATATCGGTCAATTTCAAAAGATTTTGCGTTTTTAAAATAATAATTTAGCTCAATATGTAATATCTATATACAAATAAATAAAATTGGAGGGTCTGTTTCTAATATTAAAATAACCGCTTTTTACTAAGTGCATTTGGTTGTATACACGGTACATATACCATAACAACATTTTTTACAATTTTTGTCTGTCTGTCTGTTTGTTCCGGCTAATCTCTGAAACGGATGGACCGATTTTGACGGGACTTTCACTGGCAGATAGCTTTTTTTTTTGTACTCGGGGAAAAACCTCTCTTGACGGGTTCCCCCGGCCCGGGGGGACCGGGGGATATGTGGGACTCCGGGAAAGATGTTTGGCCATCCAACTACCCACTAAAAAACCACGCTGTTCTCCTATCGCCTACGCCCGGGCCCACGGATATATGGCCTGCCGATCTCGTAGCCCGGGCCGGCGCTGGCCCGCCCTTTGTCTTGAGGCGGGCCCCTTCTGAAGTGTTGGCGCCAGGGGGTCAGGATTTTGTCCCCCCGGCGCTCTCCTAACAACTCTAGGAGTTGAGGGGGGCTGCGGAACAGCACGCAGCCCTCACCCTCGCGGCAATGGTGCGGGCGGTGGATCCTCCCCCGAGGGGCCGCCCGCGGCCGCTTTTTACGGCGTCCGGAGGTCGTTATTTGCCCTCCGGCGCCGCCGACGTGTCCTGCGTTGGCGGGAGGGGAGTGTGGTAGTGGACTCCCGCTCCCGCTCCGCCGCCTCCTTTGCGGACATGACTGCCTCGCAAAAGGAGGCGACGGCTGTCCACCCAGGATCGCCCCCGACCATGGAAAGAACCAGGGCCGGGAGCGACAGGTCCACGCCGATTTGGGCGACGAGGGCGCAGAGCTCCTCGCGCCACGCAGGGCACACGGCGACAGTGTGGTTCACCGTGTCCTCCTCGTCGCCCGCGCCACAGTGGTGTCACCCCGATGTCATCTCCCGCCCTATGCGACACAGGTACCTCCCGAAGCAACCGTGCCCCGAGAGGACCTGCGTCAGGCGGAAGGTCAGGGCGCCGTGGCGCCTTTCCAGCCATTCGGCCAGGACGGGCCTCATCGCTTCAATGGTGGTGAGGCCCGCGCTGGGGTGCGCGAGGCGCTCCTTCCACTCCACCATGAGCACCTCGTCGCGCAGCTCCGCCCGCTTTACCTCAACTTCACGAGGCGCGGGGCGAGAGCCACGCTCGGCCGCGTCCCGGCGCCACTGGTATAATAGCGCCAGGACCCGGGCCTCGAGGTCCCATGGTGGGGATCCGGCCAGCAGGGAGGCCGCTTCGAAGGACACCGTGCGGTATCCCCTAATCGCCCTGACGGCCAGGACGCACTGCGGCCTGCGTAGCAGCGCCGTCGTTTTGGCCGTCAGGCGATCCGCCCAGATTGGGGCCCCGTAAAGGGCCATCGACCGCACGGTTCCCTCGAAGAGCCTGCGGCACACTTCGCCCGGCCCGCCAACGTTCGGCAGCAAACGGGAGAGTCCCGCCGCCGCCCGAACTAGCCTCGGCGCCAGGCGCTCGAAGTGCGCCGCAAAGTTCCATCGCCCGTCGAGCACCAGTCCGAGGTAATTCATGACGGCCCGACGGCGATGCGGACGCCTCCCACCGTTATGCTCAGGCCCGGTGGCGGCCTCTGGCGGGGCCCGTAGAATATCAGGGCCTCCGTCTTGTTCAAGGCCACCTCCAGACCGAGTCGCCGGATTCTAGCCACCATTTGCGCCACCCCAGCCGTGCCCAGAAGGCACGCCTGGCGAGGGTTCCTCCCGCGCGCTGTGACAAGCGTGTCGTCGGCGTAGCAGATGACGCCGACGCCGGGGAGGAGTACCCCCCTCAGGACCCAGTCGTATGCGATGTTCCACAGCAGAGGGCCCAAGACCGACCCCTGCGAGACACCGCACACGACGTCTCGCCGACTTTGCCCACCCTGGACCGGATAGACGACGGCACGATCGTCCAAATATGCCCCGACTATGCGACGGAGGTAGGGAGGCACACGATGGTACTTGAGCGCCTCCCGCACGCAGCTCCACGGCAGGGTGTTGAAGGCGTTGGCGATGTCGAGTGACACCGCCAATAGCACCCCGCCTCGAGCTACCACGTCCTCCGCCTGGCTCCTCAGACGCGTCACTGGCAGATAGCTGATGTAACAAGGAGTAACTTAGGCTACTTTTATTTTGAAAAAAAATGGTTTTAGTTAAAAGTGATCAGTGTCGGATTTTTTACCAATTTAAGTTGACCTCAAATTTATGTCATCAATCATATAAAATAGGTTTCAGCTTAGGCTAGACTTTGTAGGTTCGAACGCAGTTTGTATATTTCATTTATATTTATATTTTAGGGTTTATAGGGTTTGTAATCCAAAATAAACCATAAGATATATCCAAAAAACGCTGCCCAAAGTTACTATTCCACGCGGATGGAGTCGCGGGCACAGCTAGTTAAATTATATATTCAAAGTAATATTATATCATTTTAATAAGGAAAAACTATTTTATACAAGTTAAAATATAATTAAGGTAATTTTATATAAGGAAAAACTAGTTAACAGTATTTCAACCGTAAACATCTAAACCACGATAGTTCAAATTTCTATACCTAAATATAGGTTATAATATTGTGTATTAAACAAAATTAATTTATTTTTGGTATTGTAGTTGCGTTATTTTTTTATTGCTGTAGGACAGCAGACAGACTTACGGCCCGCTTAGAATTTAACAGTTACCGTCGTCTATGGGTGTTTGCACCGCCAGTGGCATCGCGAACACGCTGCCATCCCATAAGGGTACAGAAACTTGGGTCACTAATGCCGGAATTCAACACAAAATTATTATGGCCGTGTGGCGAAGGTGAACCTACATACATATTTTAAATTATGGCGCGGATTGCGCGCTCGCCGCATACAACCGGTCACCTGTTTCCGGGCGCGCCGCGCGCGGCGCCGCGCGCCAGTACACGCAAACTCCCGCGCCGTATGCATGTCGCTGTGCTAACTACATTAATTTCATAAATTATCAAGTAATAATTTTACCAGTATTGATTGTGTTCATTTTGTCAAGCTTTATATATATTAATACACACACTCCTACAGCGGCATACTCAAGACCAAAGGTGGACCCCATCCAGACGGGTTTGAGGCCCTACCACGTAGCTAAGTTGTCTGCCGTTCCCAAGCAATAAAAAAATTGAAATATTTGACACAGCGCCATCTTGTCCCAAAGTAAGCAGCTTCTGTTATAGCTACTAAATAATTGATATATTAATAATATTTTTTTATAGATACATATTACATATAAACACCCAAATTTGAGGCGGGACTCGAACCCGTTGCCCATGTAAGCATTCCAGTGTGACAAGTATTTGACAGAAAGAAAAACAGAAAGAAGTATATACATTTCACTGTTTACTTTTGTAATTAATGTTGTTTTTTGGCAAATAAAAATAATTTTCTTTCTTTGTTTAATTCTTTCAAATATTATCATTTTTTAACATTGAACACACACATGATAAGATTTATTATTTACATATATTGAATTTATTATAATTGGTGGAAAAGGGACTACAAATTCATCATTTACTGACCATTATTTCTAACATATACACGTTTTTGAGGAAATATCGATTATAAAATTATACATTTTTGGTCAACACGTGAATTTATTTTAAAATCAACAAGAAAATCAATTGTTATAAGAAAACTAGTTTTTAGATGCTTCATGTACTTTTGAATATACGGAAATAATACACATGTCAATTAAGAATACAAAAAATTGAAGATAAAATATTTTGAAACCGGCCCCTATTCTAATCACCACAGCCAGGCCCCGACGCGAGTCAAAAATTCTTGGTTGTTTGTGTACCTATGTTCCTTATCTACAGTTACTTATCTATCTACATTATAGGAACAGCAGACAGGCTGACGACCCACTCAACAATAAGCAGTTCCTATCACCTACGGATGTTTGGAAGCTAGGTGCACTGCGAACACGCTGCTGTCCCATAAGTTACAGGAACCTGGGTCACTAATACTGGAACACAACAGAAGGTTATTATGGCGGCATACTTCTAGACCAAGGGCGGCTACCATCCAGACGGGCTTGGGGTCCTACGACGTAGCTAGGGTAGTTTTGTCGCCTTTTACGACAGTTAGTAGATTTACTCTGCCCCTGCACGGAAAAAAACAGTGTCGCGCAGTCACCAGTGGAAAAACGCACGCTCTTTTGCCCAATGAAAGATTTTTATAGAACTGGAATGAAGACAGTTCACACAGTGCCTTCTACTCATGGAATAGACCCCTGACCTCCGCAGCCGATCGACATTAAGCATTTGTTTTTAAGCATTGTCTTTAAACCATGAAAGTAGTCAAAAAAGTAATTTAACACTTTTTATAAAAATACAACAAATTTTTTTTGCTGTTCTAAAATCAGTCTCGGGTATTTTTAATATTTGTTTATCATTGCTACAAGTGCGTTAAGGAATTAAAATGTGGCTTTTGTACTAAAGCTTGTAGTAAAAATATATATTCACAAACACATTTTGTATGAATAATGTGATATTTATAACATTGATTCACAACACATATAGTTAACTGTTTAATATGGATAGTCCAAATCGATGTAAAATCACCTCATGTCATTGTCGAATGTTGTTATCTTAATAGTTGTAATTATTAAACAATTAAGGAACTATAAATATGCTTTCGTCATTATGAAAGTAGCAGCAGAGATTAATTAAACTTTTTTTTATACACGTTTCTTTTTAGTTTGACCTATCTATACAAATAAATAAAATTGGAGGGACTGTTTGTAATATTAAAATAACCGTTTTTTACAAAGTGCATTCGGACGTATACACGGTACATATACCAAAACAACATTTTTCACAATTATTGTCTGTCTGTCTGTTTGTTCCGGTTAATCTCCGAAATAACTGCACCGATTTTGACGGGACTTTCACTGGCAGCTATCTGATGTAACAAGGAGTAACTTAGGCTATTTTTATTTTAGAAAAAAAAAATTATTTTTGTTAAAAATGATAAGTTTCGGAAATTTTTATTTCAATTTAAGTTGATCTCGATTTATATTATCAATCATATGAAATAGGGTTCAGCTTAGGCTGGACTATATAAGTTCGAACGCACGTATTCCGGAGGCGTATGACGTAGTTACATTCAATAACACTGACTGTTTGCATATTTCATTTCTTTATATTTTAGGGTTTATAGGGTTTGTAATCCAAAATAAACCATAAGATATATCCACAAAAAATGCTGCCCAAAGTCACTAATCCACGCGGACGGAGTCATGGGCACAGCTAGTCAATATTAAAAGCCGGCTCCTATTGTAAAATAGGTCGAATCTATTCCAAAATCGAATCGGGACACCCGAATCTACGTAGTCCTTTGGCTGATACCCCCAGTGTTTATAAAAAGCGAAGGCACGAAGGCAGAGCAACCCTCGCCCACTGTAATAAAGCATAGGCACCCATGCTTACCTCTGCAGCCTCGGAAAATATATTTATCATAGGGCTTATTCTTTATGCACGAACCCGAAAATGGATCTATCTCTGTTTGGTTTATTATTATCTGAACATATAAACCCCGAATGAAGGGAATATTCATGTGTAATACTACCCTTAGCTGGATTACGTCGCCTAACGTCGGCAACCAGTTATTTTCACTATGGGTTTCCTAAATTTACGCCTCAAATTCCGGTCTTTCAACATCTGTGTCAATTATGAGACATCCTAGAGCGTTTGCCGAGAATTTAGTTAGCGTACCTGACATAAGTAAAATACTCAAATCGTAACACGCTACCATCCAAAAAAAAAAATAACTTACCAAATTTACACCGCCAATAATAAAGGAAGAAAGACTAAGAGGAATGAAAAAGCAGCACTTTTCAGAACACATTTTCAATGGAATAATAGAAATTGTTGATTGGTAATTTAATATAATTTTAATGTGTACTACTTCAGGAAATATTTTTAGCTGATTTAAATAATTATTTATCCCGTTAACAATTATTTTATTGACATGCAAGCAACAACTATTGCACACTCGACCACTCAACACTCGACCATAATGAGTCTCTCTAGCTCTCCTCAGTAGAGATGTGTAACACTACGCTGCGTAGCGCAATTGCGCCAACTCACTTGACTGCGCTGATGTGTTAACTCACTTCTTCAAAATTAGTTGGCGCACAGCGCAGGACCGGGAAATTCGAATATAATTTTATAAACTGCAACTCCGTGAAATGTAAATGGATAAAACTATCTTGGTGATCTTTATTTTCTAGATTTCACTTTACTTATTGGCCATAAGGTTTTATTTTGACAGATGGCGGAGTTGACAGCTGTGTGTAAAATAAAACAAATGACGTAATACTTTTACATTCGAAAATCAAAACGAATGAAATGTAGTCGATTCTGTGGGGAGTAGTTGAAAGAAAAGCATGGTTGATTTATTTTAATTTGCTATTAAAGTATGTGTTAGTGTTGTTATTCTGTATTATAAAGTGCAGTGAAGTAACAAAGATAAAAATTCATTGAAAAATACATAAATTTTGGACATGCATTGAGTGTCAAGCGACTTGCCATGTAAACCTACTTCTCTGGATGATTACTCTCCAGAGGATCCAAAACCTTGACTGAGAAATAAATATTACCATAATATGTAACCGTTTATTTTGCGACAAGATATATTACAAATAAAATATGCATAGTAATCAACTACGATACACAGTTACATTTTTTTTGTCTCGGGGAAATACCCTCTCTTGACGGGTTCCCCCGGCCCGGGGGGACCGAGGGATATGTGGGACTCCGGCAAAGATGTTCGGCCATCCGACTACCCACTAAAAACCCCGCTGTTCTCCTATCGCCTACACCCGAGCCCACGGATATATGGCCTGCCGATCTCGTGGCCCGAGCCGACGCCGGCCCGCCCTTTGTCTTAAGGCGGGCCCTTCTAAATTGTTGGCGCCAGGGGATCAGGATTTCGTCCCCCGGCGCTCTTCTGAATCAACATGAGTTGAGGGGGGCCGCGGAACAGCACGCGGCCCTCTCCCTCGCGGCAATAGTGCGGGCGGCGGATCCTCCCCCGAGGGGTTGCCCGCGGCCGCTTTTTACGGCGGCCGGAGTTACTTGCCCTCCGGCGCCGCCGGCGTGGCTTGCGTTGGCGGGAGGGGAGTGTGGTGGTGAACTCCCGCTCCCGTTCCGCCGCCTCCTTTGCGGACGGGCGGGACTTGCAGCCCCGCCGCGCGCCAGCCAGGCGTGGGTAGGACTACCAGACGACACTCCAGAAAAACAGAGAGTCGCCCAACGTCGTAGCCAGCCAGACCGACGAACAGCGGAGATGCCGTTCCCGCCCCAGGAACACTCTCTGTGCAGGCGCAGTCGAAATGGGCATGGTTTCTACTACCAAATAAGGGCCCGGGACAGAACCCGGGACCCCAACTAGTACTCGCAACCATCACACCGGGGACCGCGCCACGAGCAGAGAGTGAAGTTGGGAAAGGATGTGGAAGGTAGACGGGAAGAAAGTACCCTTTTTTTACGGAGTGGGGAAATCCTCATGGACTACCTCCACCTGGGGAGGGGCGTGCCGGACTCTTACCGGCTAAAACCACCGCCCCGGTGTCTCCTCACACGTGCGCGCGGGGCCGCGGGAATCCAAATTCTTCCGCAGCCCCACACTAGTGCTGGCCCGGTCTGTCCGGGCCTCGTCTCCTGCACGGGGTAGTGAGGTGGTTAACTACCCCGTGCATCGCCTCAGAGGCGCGCGCCGGCACCCGCGCGCGCCTCCTCCTCGGGTCCATCGAATAGGGGGCGGGAACTTCCCCAAGTCCCTCGCCGACTTAACAAGCCACCCTAGCTACGTGGTAGGGCCTCAAGCCCGTCTGGATGGCGACCACCTCTGGTCTTAAGTATGCCGTCATAATAACCTTGTGCTGTGTTCCGGCATTAGTGACCCAACTTCCCGTACCCTTATGGGACAGCAGCGTGTTCGCGATGGCACTGGCGTTGCGAACACCCATAGGCGTCGGTAACTGCTAAATTCTAAGCGGGTTTGCTGTTTGCTGTCCTACAACAATAATTTTTTTTTATTGAATATTATCTAAGTTACTAAAGTTCCCTTATTTTGGCAGGTGGAAGTGCGGCTGAGTGTGCGTCAGGTGTGCCTGACAGACCTCGTGCAATGTACCTCAACGTTCTTTAGGCTGACGACGTACGTCGCTGGTATACTACTAAAGCCACCTGTTCCTTTACACAACTTGAGTGTTGAGGCCGTGAGACGTGACGAACTAGTCAGGCCGCAGCTTCAATTGGCTCTTTAATAGAAGAAGCTGCGTAATAAACTGCTCAGTAACATGTTTTTCTTGCTGATATGGATGTAAATATATGCCATCTAAGTATTTTTGAAATTATTAATTTACACTTATTCTTTAATAGTGACCCTAATGACCTGCACTTCCTTCACGGCGTCAAGCTATTTATTTCCTACATTGATAGCTGGTTAGCAGGCTATACATACTGTAGATTGTACCAGTACCTAACATCAAAGGCACGAGGTTGCCGTGGATGCGAGAATTCGGAGGACCATCGTACCACGTCTACAATGTCTGTTTCTTGTGCTGCTTTAGTAAACGTTCACAGCCTTGTATGACATAGATTTGATTCGCTCATCTTCTTTTCCGTGCAAGGGCGGAGTAAGAATACTAACCCCTACGACCGGGGTCGGTCTGTTATAAAAGACGACAAAATAACCCTAGCTAGGTGGTAGGGCCCCAAGTTTACCTGGTTGGCAACCAGGTAAACTTGGGGCCTTGATCTATAAGTATGCCGCAATAATAACTTTGTGTTGTGTTCCGGCATTAGTGACCCAAGTTCCTGTGTCCCAATGGGACAACAGCGTGTTAGCTCATCCATAGGCGATGGTAACTGATTGCTATTAAGTGAGCCGTTAGCATTGGATGGACCATTTCTACCTGTAATCCATTACCTCATCGAAACGAGATACTATCCCTATAATCTGGTAAGCAGCGAAATATTTAAATATAGACTAATTACCAAATACTTCCCTGTATGATTTAGGTCATACGTAATAATCCCCTGATTGTTTGTTGAGAAGTTCACCAGTGTTTCCACTTTTAGAGATTTCGCCCTTTCTTAGGGTGAAACCATTAATTTAAAAGATGGCTTAAGGTTTTTTTTTTTATTTTTAAGGATTTAGGGCAATTTAGGGTGAAATGTAATTTAAAGGTGACGACAGCACTATTTTGATATAAAAATTGCTGTTTGTCTATGGTCGTGGGCGACGTCAACCGTCGGGGGTTCCCCGAAGTTTCTATCATATTATTATAAAACCAATAGAAATATACAAGTGGGTTGATAAATGTCTTTATTCGTTTAATGTTTCTACGTACAAAGTTTAACGACGACGTAGAAATTGATTTCATTATAAGTAAAAAAAAATTAAATGTTACGTTGAATTTTCGAGTGTTAACATATTAGGAAACTGGAAAGTTGCCGACATCTAGTTGCACCGACACAGGACCAGGTAAAGAAAAAAAAATGCAAAAATTTAAAACTTCATGGTTGGAGAATCAAGATTTTAAGCATTGGCTTAAATGATCAGATAAAGGTGAAACTAAAGCCTACTGTCAAAAAAGTGTCAAACACGTTAAGCGGATTGCCGTTATATCAAAAAGTGGTAATATCACATCGTTCATAAGTGGACGTCTGGACCATACTAATAAAGTATTAGAAATATAATTAAAGGTGCGGTTTTCTTGTAGAGCATGATTTGTCATGACTAGATGGCGTTGTGTGAAATGTCCCAATATATTTACATTTATTTTATTTATTAGGATGGGACGGATATTCGACGCGGAATTTGTCGTAGATGCGTCTAGGCCATCGAGATACTACGTAAATCTCGATGGTCTAGGCCAGTGATTCCCAAAGTGGTCTATATCGACCCCTAGGGGTCTATGACAACCTGCAAGCGGTCTACGTCAGCGAAAAAAAATTTGAGGGTCCATGAAATGAAAATGGGGGTCCACGATAGTGGATCTCAACACATACACTGATAGTACCCATTTACTTACATCATACTATCTTATAATATCAAAACATATACATTATTTATAAAAGTACCTATGAAGTAAAAAATTTATTTTATGTTTATTTAATGTTACGTATACAAACAGATACAAAATTATATTTTGAGTAGTTTTAATTTAAATTCAATTAATAAATGTATAAATTAACATATGTTTTTACTTTAAGTTTTTAACACTAAACTTCACTATAGTTAGAAATTTACAGGAAATTAATATCAGGTAAGTAGGGGGTCTACCCAACACGGAAAAACATGGCAAGGGGTCTACGACACAAAAAAGTTTGGGGAACTCTGGTCTAGGCTTACTTTTTAGATTTTGTTGACCCTTTCTTATTTTTGTTCGATTTACTTTGCTCTGTTATTCGGCCAGCGGAGCAGGCGGGGACGCCTGCTAAATAAAAGAATTGAAATGAGTGTAAAAAGAAAGGTATTCAAGGTAAAGTATTGGTACAACGGTGTTGCATAAACTTCAAATACTTGGTTTATTGCAATCCATTGTAGTGTAAATATTTCGTAACGCCTGTGACCTTCATGTTGATTTTTGTTCGAGTTGTTAATTTCATTTTGCTCGTTATCATCTTAATCTATACATCTATACAAATAAATAAAATTGGAGGGTCTGTTTGTAATATTAAAATAACCGCTTTTTACTAAGTGCATTCGTATATATGTATACACGGTATATACACCAAAACAACATTTTTTACAATTTTTGTCTGTCTGTCTGTCTGTTCCGGCTAATCTTTGAAATGGCTGCACCGATTTTGATGGGACTTTCACTGTCAGATAGCTGATGTATCAAGGAGTAACTTAGGCTTTTTTTATTTTAGACAAAAAAAAATAGTTTTTGTTAAAAATTATAAGTTTCGGAAATTTTATCATCATCATCATCCTAGCGTTAGTCCCGGTTGCCACCCAAACTTTCGATTCGGTGCCCGAGGTCCGCTTTCCGACTTTTTCTACTCCACTTCGCGCGATCTTCAGCATCCCTGGTAGTGAGCCCATTGGCACGCATATCACCCTTTACGACGTTAAGCCAGCACTTTTTGGGTCTACCCTCCTGCCGGGGCCCGGCGGAGGCGGCATGGCTAGACATTTGTTTCCCACATAAGCATCCGGTTGCCGTAAAACATGGCCATACCAACGGAGCCGACACTCCTGCAATTTATCTGCAATGTCACGGACATGAAGACTACCGCGAATGCGGGAGTTCCTAACGCGGTCCTTCCGCGTCACTCCACACATCCACCGCAGCATATTCATCTCCGTGACACGCAGTTCTTGCTTGTGTCGCTCTAACACCGGCCACGCTTCACAGCCGTATAAAAGGACAGGCCTAATGATGGTCTTATAGACCTGTCCCTTCAACTTTACCGGCATCTTGGGGTCACAAATGACACCAGTTACCTCACGCCATTTGGCCCACGCGGCAGCAATGCGTGCCTTGACGTTGCAATCGCTGTCACCAGACGCATGAAACACAGATCCCAGGTATTTCACATGGTCCGTGCGCTCGACCGTGTTGCCGTCTATGCGTACGAGTGTGGGATCTGTGGAGTTACAGGCCAAGTACTCGGTCTTCGCTACATTGAGCTTCAGACCACCGTTCTCAAGCGACTCCTTCCACACCTTCACGTTCAAGTTTCGGAAATTTTATATTTCAATTTAAGTTAAACTCAGATTTATGTCATCAATCATATGAAATAGGGTTTAGCTTAGGCTGGACTTTGTAGATTCGAACGTACATATTCCGGAGACGCATGGCGTAACATTTGCATTCGATAATACTGACTGTTTGCATATTTCATTTATATTTTAGGGTTTATAGGGTTTGTAATCTAAAATAAACCATAAGATGTATCAAAAAAATTCTGCCCAAAGTCACTGTTCCACGTGGACGGAGTCGCGGGCTCAGCTAGTCTAAAATAAACCATAAGATATATCCAAAAATTCTGCCCAAAGTCACTATTCCACGCGGACGGAGTCGCGGGCAGAGCTAGTCAATTTTATATAGAAAAGTATGGGCAATATTAATAATAATACTCCATAGCGTACTACAGCCTTGTGGCCTTGAGAACAGACATGCCCGGCACGCGTGGCCAAGGCGGATTAGCGGGTTACACATCCTTGTCATCTCGGTATGCAGGTTTCCTCACGATGTTGTCCTTCAATACTGTAATATGCAAATTAGGTGAATAAAACTGCTTAAGCGGCTGGGATTTGAACCCGGGACCTCTAAATTGGTCTCGGAGTTTAATAACAGAGGTACACGGTATCAAGCAATATTAGTGAGCTAGTATTTTGGCGCGATATACTGTACTTGTATTATTTGAATTCGTGATAATTTATATAGAGATTATGTGGATATACTGCGATAATTAACACCCGCCAATTAGTCCTAAAACAAGTAGTAGAGCGTTTGTAACTTTAAGATATGAAGTAAAAACATTGTCATATAAACTTTTATATGATACAATTTCTTTTAAAGTGACTCATATTAAAGCAATTACACACATCAAAAAATTCTAAGCAACATGTACTAATTTAAATTTTAGGATGGTGGATGAGCCGCTGTATGGATGAACTTCCTGAATGCACCTGAGCCTTTCAGTATTTCCGGGCCGACGGTACACTCGCAGCCTTCTTGTATCAGGCTTAAACCCGAATCGCGACTCATTGGAAAACATAATTTTATCCCATTGTTCCTGGGTCCATGTTCTGCGTTCTCTACACCATTCATTTCGGCGAGCGTGATTCCCGTGACGTATCGGTGGGCACCTAATTGGGCGTCGAGCTCGTAGGCCGTACTCATGCAGTCGATTTCACACAGTTTGGGGACTTACATCAACACCACTTGAATTTTGTAGCCTCAAACTTATCTCTCGAGCGGTTAACATCGGCTGG
Organism: Malacosoma neustria; assembly: GCA_963693495.1. Classification (NCBI taxonomy): domain Eukaryota; kingdom Metazoa; phylum Arthropoda; class Insecta; order Lepidoptera; family Lasiocampidae; genus Malacosoma; species Malacosoma neustria. The sequence continues at coordinate 3,011,628 of OY856385.1, forward strand.
CGTCTTGCAGTTAGTTGTATGTACCGGTCTTGCCGAGTGCTTGTACTCCTTTTACGCCCCGGATGCTGTTCAGCGGGTTCCCTTGTATTATTGTAGCGCTGCCAAAGACGACAAATAACACTTCTATGAATGCCAAAATGCCGAGATACCTGAGATTGATTACTTCCCGCTTGCAACATCCCTACAGCTCTTTACATTTCATTTGCCGTCAAATGACGTCGCTCCATAACGTAAAGAATATCTAACAATTCAATTTTGTCGCTAACTTTATTTAAATGGTTGGTAAAATTATAAAATCAAGACTAAACGTAGCAATAAAAACGCACTTAAATTCAAACAAATTCCCTTTCATTTAATTTTATGAAAAAAAACAAAACAATCGAAATTTTTTTTTACAACCAGCCAGTATGTCATCAAGAACAAACAAGTTTACATACCTACGCACTTTGAGTGAGTAAGGACTTAGAAATTAATTAGTATAAATGGTACCTAAATTTGTAATATCATGCATGTTGCTTAGACTTTTTTGATGTGTATATTACAATCACATAGCCGTTTTTATATATCAAATTTTGAGTGGCAAACTAGTCATAGTAGTCAAAATGTTGAAAAAAGGTACCTACACATAACAGATACATATTAGATAAAAATACCTGTTAGAAATCGGACCCGTAGGGTGGTCTCCAGCTGTGTATCACTTGACTTGCAGGTACCAAGTTTGTATCAAGCCACACTGCTAGTATTGCTGCATGATCAGTTTGTAGTAATAAGATACCTTTAATACTTTCGTTGCTACTCGGTTATGGCCCATAATTTTTGAAGTGAAAACTTCTTTAGGCGCGTTGAGCACTTTTTGGGTGAACAAAAATCATGGAAGGCGCGTCATAATCACCGAACGCTTGCCATGAGATATTTTTGCTCCAGTAATACCAATCTTATTTATAATGGCTTAAGGTTTATTCTATAATGTAATTTTTAAATGTTTACAATGCATTACTTATATCATTATCTATTTGAATTACGACTTTATTACAATGATATACACTTGAGTTTTTGAAGTGAAAACTTCTTTAGACGCGTTGAGCACTTTTTGGGTAAACAATTTTGGTTTGTAGTGTTAATTAGCCATTTAAACTTTAATTCTTGACCATAAACACTTCTTTATAAAATAAAATAATTCGAAAATAATAATCTAATAGCCCGACGATACCATTCACAAGGGGACATCCATTAATTACGTGAGCTCAGAATGGGGGGGGGGGAATGAAATGTCACCAAATCTCATTTAAAACGAGGGGGGGATAATCGAAAATCTCACGTCACCTTAAAAAAATATTAAATATTACAGTTATTAAAAAATATGTTTTTATCTGTTTTTTTTACTTTGTATTTTATTTAATTTAAATTAATTAATTATAGTATACCTGAACGGTTTATTATTTTCCCGAATAGAAAAAATAAAATTTAGTTTAAAATGCCAATCTCACATAGGGGGGGGGGGGGGGGGGGTCTAAACTGATCGAAAAATAGCTCACGTAATTAATGGATGCCCCCAAGTTACTTAGTTTTCACTTCTATCGGCAGTCCCCAAAGACTGCCCCGCATGTTTTTTTTTGCCTAAAAACTTGTTTATAGCGGTCACGCGGCCATTTGGAAACGGACCAAAACACGCCATATCGCGTGAACGTGAATTGCTATGAACGTGTTAAGACCTACATCGCCGCGGTCAGTAGCGTTCATTGACAACTGACAGGACAGCGGGACAGGCACTAACTATCAGTACTATCAGAATCACAACACACTACGCTCGTCTATAAATCGTGAACCAACTATTATTTTTATATTCATGTGTGCATTTTATGTTTGAAATGGATAAAGTAAATTTTACCATCAATGGAGAACATTATTCGTTAAGTAAGTAATGAATTAATTATATTTTATAGGATATTATATTAGTTTTTATTTTAAGATAAAAGTGATATATTTTATAATAAATTTATATAAATTATAAAGATTATATTAGAATTCGTTTCTGGTTGTTTTTTTACATTTATAAAATCTATTTTATTTTATATTTTTGTATTTCTTGATTCAATAAATTGAAAAATAGTAATTTAAATGGAACCATCGGTTTCAATAATTTTATAACATAGTATCAAAATAGTTGTTATAGTTGTTTGGTCATTCAACAAATTACGTGTGAATGTACGGTAGGAATAAATTGTAGGTAAGTACTTTATTAAAGTAAGGATGAAAATGAATATTATAATAAGAATTGTAATTACTTTAAGATGTTAATGTGACATTCAAGACTTATTGGGACTTATTGGGTGTAGTTGAATATTTTGTAAAATAAATATTTTTAATTAATAAATTTAAAAAAGATGGAAGACCAAACACAACCAATCAACAATAGCTGCCGGCTGCGTTGCTGTTGACTTATAGCCAGAGACCTGACCTTTTTAGATGGATAAAGCTCTATTTCCAAAAATCAAATTCAGTCAAATCAATCTCCTCTTGTTTTTAGTGTTTTTTATTGCTGTAGAACAACAGACAGACTGACGGTCCACTTAGAATTTAGCAGTTACCGTCACTTAATGATGTGTGCAACGCCAGTGGCATCGCGAACACGCTGCTGTCCCACAAGGGTACATGAATTTGGGTCACTAATGCCGGAATAAAAAACAAAATTATTATGGCGACATACTTAAGACCATACTGGTGGTCGCCATCCAGACGGGCTTGGGGCCCTACCACGTAGCTAAGGTTGTTTTGTCGCCTTTTACGACAGGCCGACCCCGACCGCAAAGGTCAGTATTCTTTCTCCGCCCCTGCATCGATTACATAAACCGTTGATTTTGGTCTTGATTAAATTAAAATTGTAACTTGTATAGTAGTATAGTATTTGACTTGACGGCTCCAAGCTAAGTAAAGCCTGTATTTTTGACATTAAATATACACATATTACACTAGACACATTTAAATTGAGCTAATAATACATACATACATAATTCATATATATTATTATCACCAAAATTCATTAATAAGGTCTTGTAATATTTTTGTCTTGTAACAAGACCTTATTAATGAATTTTGATCAAGTGCATCAAGCATGGAGTAAGCTCAAGTCAAGTGGATAATGTATTTACATTATCCACTTGATGCATTATAGCAATCAATTTATGATAACAAATTGTTGACATACTTTTTTTTATTTACGCAAGAATAGTTTCCAAAGAGTTACGACAAAAGAAAAGTTATGTTGATTTTTTACTGATAGTGCAAAACATGTCTCATTTACCGGAGTACAAGCTTGAAAAGCTTTGAAAACGAAAAGTTTGAAGTTGATGACCAAAAGTTTTTAGACCAAACAGGGGCCGATCGAGTTTCTAGTTGGCATGCTGGCACCATACTAACCATCCTTTACTAGCAAGCCTTTTTATCCATGCCGGGGCGGAGAAAGAATACTAACCTCTGCGGCCGGGGTCGGCTAGCTACGTGGTAGGGTCTCAAGTCCGTCTGGATGGCGACCATCTTTGGTCTTAGCTTATCTTATTTCGGGGCCGAGAGTTATCTCGAACACTTCGACCCAATGGGATCTTTTGTGTTCCCCTAGATAGCAATCACTCCTCTCCAATCTCATTGAAGATTTGCTTCACGAGCCTAACAATGAGATATGGAGATAGGAGCCTGTAGTCTTCCGGTGTCGGATATCCTACCCCTAAAAGATTCATTCGCCTCCTGGCCAATGCATCGCATGTACACAGTAGGTGTTCCATGCGTTCTGTATGTTCCCCACACAACCTGCACATAGGTATCGCGGTTAGACCCATCTTCATGACCATGTTGTTGGTTCCAAAGTGCCCAGTAAAGGCCCCAAGCAAGTAGCGTATTTGCCCCCTGATCATGTTCCAGATGGATCCTCGTGCTTTGTACATGGATCCCAAAAATTTTTTGGAGTGTTCCAGACCGATTCTAGTCATCTTTGGTCATAAGTATGCCGCCATAATAACCTTGTGTTGTGTTCCGGCATTAGTGACCCAAGTTCCTGTACCCTTATGGGACAGCAGCATGTTCGCGATGCCACTGGCGTTGCAAACACCTATAGGCGACGGCAACTGTTAAATTCTAAGCGGGCCGTCAGGGTCACAGTAGCAGGGTAAATAATACCACATACTCACTTCGGCCATCCCACTAACTTCTGACGCAGCCCTGTTAAGAGGTTCCCTGGGCGAAAATAAATCAGTTTACGTAAGGATTAATTAATCTTGTTTGTCTGTTAAATATATCCGCAATCATACATATTCACGATGGTTTATTTATTTAATAGCTTTGTATGTGAACAAAGATAATTTTAATTAGATAAACAGAAAAACATATTTGATAATCCGTCACGTATTACTGTGGTTATTATAATTTACTATACATACATTGGTCTACAATTGGTTATAACTGATGCGCCCGGGGGTAATAGCTTATTAACACGTTTACACTTTATAGCGAGTTGCCTAGTCAGGTTTTTGACATAACGGTGAACCCGCTAGACCGGGCTTTAGAGTCTGTTTTTTTATTTGATTTTGCATTTAATTTAAATTTAACGCTACCATTATCACGATCCATTAAATTCCTCTCCGTGCAGAGGCGGAGTAAGAATACTCACCCCTGAGGCCAGTCGTAAAAGGCGACTAAATAACCCTAGCCACATGGTAGGGCTCCAAGCTCGTCGGGATGGCAACCCTTCGTCTATAAGTATGCCACCATAATAACCTTGCGTTGTGGTTCGGCTTTAGTGACCCAGGTTCTGTACCTATATGCGATCAGCGTGTTTGAGGTGCTTCTGGTATCGCATACATCCATAAACAGTAACTGCCTGTCTGCTGTAGCTCAGCAATAAAAAAAGACCTTGGAGTTGGAGAACCAGGGAAGAGGTCATAAGGTGAAAATAGTGGGAATAATTTGCGTAGTTTTTTTTAAAATTATAATCACCTTAAAATAGATTAGAAGTGGCATTTCGGCTTGTATTAGGAATACTGCTACCCGACCTCTCCGATCCTTGTTTTCACACATGGCTACTTAGTATCAAAGTATAATCATGACTCCCGCAGGAGTTTCGACATGTGAAAGCCGTTACGGAGGTTGTCTAATCTAATTAATATACATAAAATATACACATCAAAAAAGTCTAAGCAACATGCATGATATTACAAATTTACCATTTATACTAATTAATTTCTAAGTCTTTACTCACTTCAAAGTGCGTAGGTACGTAAACTTTTTTGTTATTGATGACATACTGGCGGGTTGTTACAAAAACATTCGATTATGTTTTGTTGTTTTCATAAAATTAAATGAAAGGGAATTTGTTTGAATTTAAGTGCGTTTTTATTGCTACGTTTAGTCTTGATTTTATAATTTTACCAACCATTTAAATAAAGTTAGCGACAAAATTAAATTGTTAGATATTCTTTACGTCATAGAGCAACGTCATTTGACGGCAAATGAAATGCAAAGAGCTGTAGGGATGTTGCAAGCGGGAAGTAATCAATCTCAGGTATCTCGGCATTTTGGCATTCATAGAAGTGTTATTTGTCGTCTTTGGCAGCGCTACAATAATACAAGGGAACCCGTTGATCAGCATCCGGGCCGTAAAAGGAGTACAAGCACTCGGCAAGACCGGTACATACAACTGACTGCAAGACGCCAGCCGATGTTAACCGCTCGAGAGATAAGTTTGAGGCTACAAAATTCAAGTGGTGTTGATGTAAGTCCCCAACTGTGCGAAATCGACTGCATGAGTACGGCCTACGAGCTCGACGCCCAATTAGGTGCCCACCGATACGTCACGGGAATCGCGCTCGTCGAAATGAATGGTGTAGAGAACGCAGAACATGGACCCAGGAACAATGGGATAAAATTATGTTTTCCAATGAATCGCGATTCGGGTTTAGGCTTGATACAAGAAGGGTGCGAGTGTACCGTCGGCCCGGAAATACTGAAAGGCTCAGGTGCATTCAGGAAGTTCATCCATACAGCGGCTCTCCACCATTCTAAAATTTAAATTAGTACATGTTGCTTAGACTTTTTTGTTGTGTGTATATTAAACATGTAATTTAGAACGAAGACATTCTACAGCTTGTCACCGTAATCATTTTACCGGTACATCATAGTTGCATACGAAACCTGGACCTGAGAGGACTGGGTCTGATTTCATGTTTTTATGATCTCCACTGCTAACTTCTTTTCAAGTTCCTAATAACGGTAATTGAACATTGAGAACATTTAGAATATCTCCGACTCCTCATCTCCATGCATGCTCTTTTACGGCCTCAGGCCAGCTTCCTTGGAACTGACTGTTTAGGTTTTTTATTATTGAGAAACTGGAAACCGAACAAACACCTACAGAGAGCATTTTATCTGCCATCCTCGGAAAGAAGATTAAGGTTGACAAGGATAGTAATGGGAGAATAAATAAATAAATTTTTATTTCATACTTACATTTCATTTGAAGTGTTTTTGTACACAATAATGATCGAGGAGATTACATGGATTTTCCAAATTCGTCAATTTTCTACTGCACGGGCTTACCAAAGATTTCTAACGAAGTTTCATCACAGTCTGATTAATAAAACGCAAAAAAACAAACATATTATTGTACATCAGCCTATAACGTCCAACTGGGCATTGCCAACCTCCTAGAGGTGTACATGTCCAAGATAAAGTTGTGACCCAATTCGTCTTGGACAAGCCTGTGTGATGTGCAGTAGTGATTGTGTATGTGTGAGAATTATCATATAAAAGCACTTATCTAGTTAGTATAATAAGTAATAATGACCGAGAAAAACTTATCTACTGGAAATCAAAAATATTACCTCTAGTCGCTCGAGTGAGACCACGTGACGTGATCTTTTATTTTTTTATTATTGAATTGAATATCAGTTGGCAAGAAATATTTCTTATTTTTTTGTTATAAAACAAGAATCAGACTGATTCGGTGACTAGTTTATGCATTTGTTTTTAAGTTTATAAAGTTCAAAGACCGTTTATTTGAAATTATTTGCTGTTAATAATAGTTGTTTTTGCGCTACAATTTTTTTCTATTTATTCAAATTCAAGTAATCTTTATTTGCATTAACATAGCGGATATAATGTTGTATAAAAACTAGTTTGCATGCGAGAGCCGAGATGCATGCAAATATTCATAAATTATAAATGAAATACATATATTATGAATATCAATAGTGTAAACGAATAAAAAATGTACGTTAGACAATAAAATTAGACAATTCAAACCCATATAAAGTTTGTCAGGATGTAGGTGATTAATCAAACTACATTAAAATATGTAATTACATTTTAATCATTAAGATTTGTACGTGATAAGGTAGAGAATATATAATCTTGCAGGTTCCTTTTAAAGTATTAAAGACAATGTAATAATACTGGGTATTTTTAGATATATTATATACTAGATGTGCCCGAGACTCCGTCCGCGTGGAATAGTGACTTTGGGCAGCATTTTTTGGATAAATCTTATGGTTCATTTTGGATCAAACCCTATAAACCCTAAAATATAAATTAATGAAATATGCAAACAGTCAGTGTTATCGAATGCAACTGTTACGCCATGCGCCTCCGGAATACGTGCATTTGAACCTACAAAATCCAGCCTAACCTAAACCTTATTTCATATGATTGTTGATATAAATCTGAGGTCAACTTAAATTGGTATATAAAATTATCGAAACTTAAGTTACTCCTTGTTACATCAGCTATCTGCCAGTGAAAGTCCCGTCAAAATCGGTGCAGCCATTTCAGAGATTAGCCGGAACAAACAGACAGACAGACAGACAAAAATTGTAAAAAAATGTTGTTTTGGTATATGTACCGTGTATACTTCCGAATGCACTTAGTAAAAAGCGGTTATTTTAATATTACAAACAGACACTCCAATTATTTATTTGTATAGATAATATTCATATAATATAAAAATTGTATTGTTGCATGTGTATTATAAATATTTTGCTGCCTTCATCGTCCAAATATTTCATTGAAGTTAAGGCTTTGCCTTGAAGCGAGAAATATTTGGGTTAGTGTCCTGCAATCTTATAACAGATAATAAATCCCTTAGTCCCGTAAGTTCCATCTAGTCCATAGACCAAATGTAACTTTACAAAGCATGCTCTATGTTTGTCATAGACCGAGCCTATACGGCTATGTAGAATAATTATCCTTAAAAAAATTACAATTTTATACAGACTTAGGCCATATAGACATAATAAATATCTACACATAGTAAAAGTATGCTTATCCCACCACTTTTTTAGAAAGGAAAGGATTACTCCGTTTGCTTGTACTGTTAGAATTGACTGTTTAGGCATTATTTCTTGTAAAACTCAAAAACCAAATGTATGTAGCATTTCTCCCGTGATTATTTGTTAAATAAATGGAGATTCAGAAAGGCGCATTTAATGACGACAAAAAGGAAGAACTAAATAAATAAGCTACCATGAATATTTATACCAGGGGTGTTCAATAAAAAGTGACAATGACGCAATTATCTTTTGTTAAATGTTATTTTATTTTTCGACGTACTTAGTCACCCTTCAGGTTTATATACTTTGTATATCTTTTTCCTACCAATGACCTTATATACAGCCGTGCGTTTGTTCAGTTTATTTTTTATTCGTGGTTACTTTTTGTATTCATTAATCTATTATTTAAATAGCTATAAGAATGGTTTGACCTCTTTTAAGAGGCCTTTAACTTATTCTTACTCTCAGTCTATTGTCCCCGTGTATAGTCTACGAACCATCTGATTAAGGATATAATATGATTAGGCTTTGATTTAGGGTTGCCAAAAACGAATATGCTCACTATAACTTTGATTCTTCTTAGCTTCTTCTTCTATTAATTTGGCAGATTAAGATTGCTATTTTTTACCAGCCTAATCTGACAGCCTACTTAATTAGTATGTTAATAATATACTTATATTTATATTAGGTTACCGTCACTTATAGATATTTATAGCGTTAGAGGCACCGTAATACGCTGCCATTTGCACAGGGGAACTAAAACCTGGCTCACCTAAAATGAAACACAACACAAAGGTGGCATATTTAGAGTTGAGATTGGGTTGCATTCAGATGAGCTTGGAGTCTTATCACCTTGCTTTATACGATAGGCCACCTTCGGCCTATCATAAAAGGCAACAGGCCTGATCAGTATTCTCATTCCGCCCCTGCATGGGGAGTATGAATATATTAAGTTAAATGTTTTGCAATACTAACAGAACATCGAATCCACAAACCAACCGAGCAAGACCATTCATATCCATTGAACCAACTGTACCATCAAGCAACCAGTTGTGCAGACCTGTACTATCTGTATAAAAAGAAGTAAACAGACCGCTTTAAGCGATAAGGCCGCCTTAAAGATATACAATGGTTTAGTTAGTTCTAAGATTTTTTTAAATGTTTTTCGATAAAGTTATATAATAATGAGTAAGTTTTAATAACTCGTTCTATTCCAGGTGGCACAGAAGTAAGTCCATCGACGTCGTTAAATGACTACATCCGCAATTATCTCCAGTTACATGGCACTAAGTCAATGTGTAATGAAGGTGGATGCGGGGCGTGTGTTGTCTCCGTATCACAGGTTCATCCCACTACCAAGGAAAGGGTGGTGTTTTCTGTTAACTCTGTAAGTCACCATAATTTTAGTATTAACCACCCATGACTGAAAGAAGATGTAGTGACAAAAATTGAGAAAGATATGCTGAGATGTCTGGCCATGTCGAGAGAATGAATGAAGAACGATTGATGAAAAAAGTGTATAAGGCGAGTGTGAATGAAAGCGTTGGAAGGGGTAGATCTAGGCGGACGTTTCCAGATCAAATCAGGGACGTCTTGAAAAAAGGCCAGGTCAAAAGTACCCTAAACCGAAGAGCATGTATGAAGGGAATGATGAAAGTGGACGAAGCGAAACAAGTATGTAAGGATCGTAGCAAGTGGAAAGAAGTGGTCTCCGCCTACCCCTACGGGAAAGCGGCGTGATTATATGTATGTATGTAACCATCCATCACAACTCCGTTCGTTGCATTATCCATTGTTCTAGATGTATTATTTAGTCAAGGTTGCTTCCCGAAGAACATAGGCCTAAAGCTAGTTCATCATCATCAGCCTATTGAAGTCTACTGCTGGACAGAGGCCGAGACCTTAGAAAAGCCAGAAGCTTGCCTAAAAGCAAGTTCATCGCTATGTTTCGTATCTTCTCAGCCATTTTGTGAAAGTGGTTGCCTCCTGGATGTTGGGCTTCCTGCACTTACCGTTTCTCTACACTTGAGAACTCGTTTACTCCATCGGTTGTCAACAACGAGCTACCTAGTGCCATTTCAGTTTGATTGAAGTATCGATACTTCAATCAAACTGAAATGGCACTAGGTAGACATTCATTGTCTAAGAAAACAATTCTCAAATATACTCTTTCCTTGGCTCGCTGAGCAACTTTCACTAGTAGATCAACCCTACAGTGAAAATCCATTTTATTATCGGTAGGATGCACTGGTTAAAGACTTTCTCCTTTCCACATTGTGACAAAGCGACGAAAAGATTTAATTCTTAAATGTGTAATAAAGTTCTTCCATACATTGAAACTACGCAATACAACTGTGATGCATATAACTGCATTTAATTACACAATTACTCGTATTATTTGAGCCTGCTGTGTTATAATTGTACGATGTCTAGCATACTTGGAACAAGCGGCTGCATTTGTTATTTTATCCCGACGTTCCATACGGCATCACTTACCCAACTTTTTGTTGAGGCGGAAATGTTGCACGTCCCACCACTTGAGGGTTCGCGGTGGGGTGATTCGTGCGACCTCACAGTCGAAAGGGGACGCAGGTCGCGGGTGTATCACCCCAGAGTTCCTATTGCCCGAAGTCCGGATATGCTTTTGTAATGATTATAATTTATTCCATCTTTGACGACGACTTTTGGGGTTTTAGCCGGAACGTCAGTGAGGTTTACGATCTATTCCCATCCTGAGCAGGGTGTTTAACTGTTTATACATGTATAATATGTATTTACTTACAAAAAACACGAGCATACGCTCCAATATGGAGGTTTCGGATGTAACTAGGAATAGTCACTTAGAATCACACAATGGGTCTTCTCTACAACGTTTCCTTGGGGAGGTTTGGGTGAGGCCCCAATACTCTTTACTCAGTAAAGACCACGTAACATAGGTCGGGCTGCTTAGAATTAGTGTTGTGCCGTATCACACATTTTAATATATTGCATGTATTAAGTTTGTAGTTTATATATTGTATGTTTTTTTTATTGCTGTAGGACAGCAGACAGGCTGACGGCCCGCTTAGAATTTAGCAGTTAGCGTCGCCTATGGGTGTTTGCAACGCCAGTGGCATGGCGAACACGCTGCTGTCCCTTATGTGTACAGGAACTTGGGTTACTAATGCCGGAACACAACACAAGGCTATTATGGCAGCTTACTTAAGACCAAAGGTGGTCGCCATCCAGACGGGCTTGAGGCCCTACCACGTAGCTAGGGTGGGTTGTTTTGTCGCCTTTTATGACGGGCCGATCCCGGCCGCAGAGGTTAGTATTATTTCTCCACCCCTGCACGCATCATTGCCTGCACGAATAAAAAATAAGATCCCTCCATATTTTCTCCTAGCAAAGATGTTGATTAAACAATTATTTTAATATGAAAAACCGGAAATAAACATTACATAGACAATCTATTTATAGCTAAATCAAGATTCTAAAATGGAATATGTATTTTTATTTTAATAATTTTCTTGCATAATAAAGCCAAGCCTTCACGGTAATTAAACACACATATTACATAATTAAGTCCGAGTAAATTTCGGCGCGCTTGTATTGTGTACATCATTTTTAACGCCATGTTAAAAAGCCTTAATAATAAACAGTCCAGACGGAGCGCGCTTAGCTTCCCTCCCGCTCACGCAGGGCCACTCGTCGCCGGTGGTTGGCGACAGACTTCCGACCGCCGTAGTGATCGGTCGCGGGCGCAGGCGTAACCCCCTTGAAATGGCCGCAACCCGCAAGAGAAAACCACAACACATGGCCACGAGAAGGGTGCACGCGGGTGTTTTGCGCGCCCAGCTTCCACCTGCGTGTGGAAGAAGATGCCGGGGTTCGTCACTTCCTTGGATTTGAAGAGGACTAACCATTCGCGTCCCGCGGCCTCGGCACTTAAGGGGTGTGAAGGAGCACCGGGGTGGTTTTAGTGGGTATACCAGCGACGTGCGTCCCCCAGCCTAGAGAAGGGGACGTACGGGCGCATTCCACGGAGTCCCACGCAGCAGGGTTTCCAACTCCAAAAAAAAGCTTTGGAAGAACCTGAAAACCATTTCGATGATGGGATGAGACTTAGTCCGTATGATTTTCAATACTTCTATATTTAGTCTTTAACGATAACTTTCTTTAAAAATCATAAACGGCTACAAACAGTTTATACAGTATGATTCACAAACAGTATATGGTCAGATTTCTTTTTTTTTATTAATAATGAACTGGCACCTAACGAAACCAGAATCTTTTAGTTTGTATTTTCTTTTGATTCATTCATTTATGTTATTACTAAAATTATTTTACTTTTCATTTAAATTTTTTTATATAAATTTCCTAATATATTTACAATTTATTATGTTTTTTATACTTTAATATATTTCATGATTAATATTTCTGTTTTACTTATGTTATAATAAGGTCCTTGTACAAATCTAAATAATACTCGTTTTATTTCTTTTTTTTTCACTTAAAGCTTGCCAGATGATTTTTAGGTGTACCATTCTAGGCGCAGCCCGGTCTGTTTTTTTAAGTTTGTTTCAGTCATACATTTGGCATTTGAGAAATTGGATGGCATTAGGTGTTTGGTCACATACGCAGCTAAGATTATCTCTAAGCCTAAACTTGTGGAGATAAGCGAAGAACTGTCTTTGCTCTATCATAATCTGCACCCATTCGATAGTCCGGTTAATGCACTTCAGAAGCTTTTGAGTGCGTGATCGGCCTGCTTTTAGCGGTTGAGGAGGTCAATCAGAAATATCACGGATAGGCAACGATACAAATAGGTGCATGGAAGTTACCCCTTCTTTTGTACCTAAGTGACATGACTGTCCTATTCTGTATCGGTCTTATAAAATTGGGTGAGAGGGTTCTTGATTCCTACTGAATGAATGTCTAGCAATGATGTTTGTTATCTGGTCCTTTTTTCATTTACATATTTGTTTTATATCAACCTCATTATCTCCGTGTAGGGGCGGAGTTGACAAAACAACCCAACCTAGGTGATAGGGCTCCAAGCCCGTCTGGATAGCAACCACCCTGGTCTCTAAGCATGCCGCGATAATAAACTTGTGTTTTTCCGGCATCAGTAATCCATGTTCCAGTGCCCCTACTTGAACGGCAGCGTGTCAGAGGTGCTCCTTGCATCGCAGACATCCGTAGGCGACGGTATCTTACTATTAAGTGAGCGGGAAGCCGATCTGATGTTCCACAGCGATAACAAAAATCCACAACTTCTGCATTTCCTCTTAAAGTATTCTACAAATGTCAGAAAGTCGTTTTTTTAGGCAAAATTTGATCGATTTAAAATATAGTAATTATCAACAGTGTTCTCATAAAAATCACTTTTTAATATTTATTAGTATATATAAAAAGATCTTATACATAGTTAGAAAATTTTAAATCATATTACTACAGTAAACAATCATGACACGTACCTATATAACTATTTTTAAACTTCTTATAGAGTTAATGTAAATTTAGCAATTACTTTAAGTGTTTGCTTCATAAATATTTAAAGCAATTTTAAACTTTATTATCACATAAATATGTACAGCTTATTGCCGACCGATTTAACAAGAACCGTGAAAACGTTTAATAAAACGTTATGCGTAGTAACGCATTTCAAACCGATGACAGTTAACAATAATTTTTGAGCCTAAAATTCATTATACTGTAATTTAATGGCATTATGGTCTGGTGTTAGTCAAACCTTGGCGTTACAGTTACTAATTTTATACTGTCTTGAAGGTTTTAGGCATTCTTCAATTGCTCCCGGCGATCATCCAAGCGATGGTCTCCCGACCAAGCTGGATGGGACGCTGTCATCTCCTTCTGCGAGACAGTCATGTCTGCGAAGGAGACGGCGGAGAGGGAGAGAGAGCGTGCTAGGCTCCCTTCCCGCTCACGCAGAAACACTCGTCGCTGGAGGTTGTCGACAAACCTCCGGCCACCGGAGGTCCATCTGATTAAGAAAATTTTAATTCGTGAAATACAACAATCTAGTTAGCAGCGCACTGTACGCAATTTACTTTTTTATGCATAAATATTTCCCTCCATTTCATCATTTTCCTGTTTGAGTTTAAATCGCGTTTGGAATTCCTAATAAGCTAATAATAATAATACTTATAATGTTTATATGTAAAATATACTTTGTTGTTGTTTCATTAAAACAAACCAACCTTGAATATATTTTTTATTACGCTCATCCTCCTTGACAATAAAAGATGACCCAGATCCAATCGTGAACTTATTTGTCCACGAAGACCGTAAAAATCTGCCACGGATGTTAATAGCTCACAAGATCCATCCACTCTATATGAGATTGAAAGCTTATTAAATACCCTACCCTTATGTAACTTTATTGTATATTAATTTATAATATCCGGATGACCGAGCTTTGCTCGGTATTTTTTTTTATAAATTGTGTTTTTTGGAAATTAAGAATTGATTTTCTTAGTCTAACCTCAAAGCAAACACTCATTGACTTCGTGTTACTTAACAACGCCATCTGCTGGAATAGCTTTAGTGTTGTTGTGTCGTTAAAGCAATTTAAAAAAAATAGTATTATTATTCGCCGATAGATGCCAGGAAGAGTCACCTTTTTGTTATTTTTCTTCCAATAAAAAAAGCTAATAAAATGACATTTTCTAGAAATGATTCCTAGCTAGATCGATTTATCGCCCCCGAAACCCCCCGTATACTAAATTTCATGAAAATTGTTTGAGCCGATTCCGAGATTCCAATTATATAAGTATATATATATATATACAAGAATTGCTCTTATAAAGATATTGGATAACAAGAAAGCGCGTGCGCTCACGACACACACACACACACAAAAGCTCATTCCCTAAATTTACTGGGACTGAAATAGCATAGCATTTGTGTTACGGGTGCTAGATAGCTGATATACTACTTATATACTTTTCTTTTTGTAAATAAATACATATCATATGTACATAAACGCGTGACGGGAATCGAACCGGAGACCTTGACGAGATCATCTAATACAGGTAACCTAATTTAGGTGTTATAGAACGCTTTTATAGGTGTTTTGTGTGTTTATTACGTAATCTTAGTTGTGTTAATGTTAATTTGATTAAATAAATATTATTATTATACATTCACCACAACATGGATGTTTTAATAATTTCCAGTGCTTAGTACACGTGTTATCCTGTCATGATTGGGATATAACGACGGTCGAAGGTATTGGCAATAGGAAAGACGGCTACCACACAGTGCAGAGGAGACTAGCCGCCTTCAATGGCACGCAGTGCGGATATTGCACCCCGGGGTGGGTTATGAACATGTATAGGTATGTTTTAAATCTCATTTTATTTTAAAATAACAAATTTATCTTATATTTTCTCATAGAATTCTGTAATAAAATATTCGGTCTTATAGGGAAGAAAAAAACGTGAGATTGTTGTCATTATTAATCGTGTTTTCATATTATTATAATTTTATGACCTTCATGATAATTACATATGTACTTTCTTAATTAAATTTATTTAAAAGTTGTATATTTAATTTTTTTATTGTAACGAAATGCTCAAGTTAATGAACTGGTTTAAAGTAATTCTATATAAACTACTCATATTTTTGTATAAAATTATATAAAATAATTGTTATTTCATATTAAAAATATTTTTTAAGTTAATTTTTTTAATATAGAAACAAATTGAAAATATCGCCAGTGATTTACCAACTAAAACGTAACACATCAAAATCACGCGTCTCTAGCCCATGTAGCCATGATGTAGTATTCATGTGTAGTCATTACTTTGGCGCCCTTTAGTAAGCACGCGGTCAAAATGTATGCAAACCGGAGCTCTTACGTGGAATTGAGTTTTAACGCCCGGCGTCATACTCGTTAGACTGGCGCAGATTCATTGAGAGTGTCGCGGTCGGCGCCCCTAACACCTCTGCGCTCGTGTGCTACGCACACCCTGCACCATAAGTAAAACTGCCTCTGACTAGCATGATATGAACATGTAATACGAGGGAAGAATGTCACGTGAGAAAGATAATGTTAAGAATTCGAGTGGATGTATACATAAGGAGTATCAAATAAAAGATGGACTGCGTAAAACATGATGGTAAAAAGAGTGTGAATATTGACATGACGGCTAACAGAAGGAGAGGACATATGTCCTGCTATGTACCGACCCTACATAATGTGGAATAAAGACAAAAAGATTTATATGATTGAGAAGGATTACTAAGAAATGTTAGTTTGGCGTCGTAGGAGACGGTACGCGAGCTAACAATCTCACGTATTATATTATTAAAAGAGTGAAATGCAGAAGATAAAGTTATAAAATGGACATTGAGCATAAAAGTGAATTTTGAGAGCAAATCTCTACAATAATTTTCATTGATCTAATTTTTAACACGGTTTGTATTAAGCTTGACCTGTGTTTAACAAATGTGTAACGAAATCTTTAAATATGACCTACTCCCACTTACTTATTACTTAAAAACCAATTTAACTTGAAACTGTGTATTTATCAAGAACAGATGACAATATAATAATAATATTTATCCCCGAATCCTCTCCAGGATCAAGATGACATCAAAAGTAATTTCTAATTTATTCTACGTGGTATATTTTATTACAGCTTATATAAAAATACGAAGAATAAGATAACTATGGAGCAAATTGAGAGCTCTTTTGGGGGAAATATGTGCCGATGTACGGGCTACAGGCCTATTCTGGATGCGTTCAAAAGCTTTGCGAGTGATGCTGAGGCGAGTCTCATAAACAAAGTATTGGTATGTAAATATATTTATTATTAATATGTTATTTGTGAAAATAGCAAAGTACCTGAAAACCAAAATAATCATCGTACAGAGGCGCAATAAGAATACTAATCCTTGCGGCCAGGGTCGATATGTACTTAAGGGCGACAAAATAACCATGGTTAGTTAGGGCTCCAAGCCGTCTCGATGGCGGCCACCGCTAGTCAATCAGTTCAAACAGTTATCCTCGCCTATGGACTTTTGTGACGCTAGGGGTACCATGAACACGCCGTCTCATAGGGGTACAGGAACTTGAGTCACTTATCTCGGAACACAGCACAAGGTTATTATGGCGGCATACTTATATAGCAGAGTGTTTGCCATCCAGGCAGACTTGGTGCCCTACCAGTGGCTACAACACTGCTGACTCAGCGATTACGCAAGTAGCTAGCCCACTGTCTACTGTTGTGTCTGTAAATTTGGTCCCCATGAAGGACAAAATATGTATATAATGCAAATACTTTGGTTTGTGTGTCCTGAACGTAATAATTGTATGTTTGCAAAAAAATCCTGCGAAACAGGTTTTCGCCTACTGCAGTTAAAAGAAATATGTTCATACGAGCAGTTATATTTTTATAGATGCTAAGTAATAACTTATATTAGCACTAAATAATATTTTGCATGTAGTTATATACGAAATATCATAATTAATAGATTATGTAAAATAAATGCAGATACGTCATGTTGTATGTAACAGGACGTAGAAGATCTACATTTGAGTAAATGCGCAAAAAAATGTGAAAGAAAAAGCATTTCAGAGGAAGATTGGTGTTTGATAGAGAATCCGCGATCCTTGGTGATGAGCTTACCACTGCAGAACGGAAAGTGGTACAAGGTGTTTACATTACAAGACCTATTTGAGGTACGTTTCAGTTACCAGCTTTATGGTGTTACGTTTAAAGAATCTTGAATATCTAATCGGAATAGAAGTCTGGAATAGTGCAGAAGACACAAAAGAAAATAATATAATTTAGAATATTAGAAAAATTTTTTCCACTTTTAAGGGTGTAATGGATCCTACCAGAACTTTGTGGGGCCTACGTCAATTGAACTTGCTGGCTGGCATATCCTAACAATTAATAGACGAAGTTTGGACCCATATAGTTTTCGTAGATTTGCTCGTATGTTAATGGATCAGTAAAAATCAAATAAAGCAAAATTCATGCCAACGACGCACACTAATTTCGATAATACTCAACAATGGACGTCATATTTTTATGAAGTAAAAATTGTTATTGCAATCGAGATTAAATTAGATGATAACGGGTGTGGCTGTGTGTAGTTTTTTTCAAGTAAAAACTATTTTTCCATGTTTCCCCTACGGGGGGTCGAGGTTTTTATGGGACTCTTCGAACCTACACACTCAAGCTGTCTTCTTATCACTTAGTGTCTGAGCCGATTAATTTTGCTAATACCATGACCTGCATAGAACCTTCCTGAGATGTGCGCCGCTAAAGTTTTTGACCACCCGGGGCTGAATGTCAATCTAGACAATAAATATGATTCTTCCGCCTGCCATCACTTTTAAATGATTCCGTAATGTTCCTCAACTTTCCTTTGTTGAACTTTAATATTCTGTTCAAACTTTCAGGTAATAGCACGAGACGGTAAAGATAGATATAGACTAGTAGCTGGAAATACTGGTCAAGGTAATTCATACTGTTTGTGGTAGGTATACCATCACCTGTTTTATCATCCCCTAGGTCAATGTTGGACAGTAATCAAAAATAGAATTGCGTTGAACTGTTTTTGACCACAACGTATTTTAATTAAGAAAGTGATAAGTGTGCCGGGGCGGCAAGACATTTGTTCTCCATGTAAGTAGCTGGTTGCTGTAAGATGTGGCCATACCAGCAAAGGCAACGGGCCTTTCTTCTGCCTTCTACAATTTATGTGCTGTGACAGAGCCACGGCGGCTGTCGCGAATACGGGAGTTCCTAACGCGGTTCTCCCTCGGTTAATCCACACATCGTCCACATATCAGTCCACCATCGTGCAGTTCCTACTTGCTCTAACGCCGGCCACATTTTATAGACATTACAGGCAATAAAATACGGGTGCCAGTCGGTTTTCCTTTCTTAGTTTAGTAGGCGGAAATAGTGTCGCTGAAAATCAAACTAAAGTTCATCCACGCCATCTAGAGCCTTGTGAAAGGAAAGTAAAGAGTTGACATTACACAAAAAAGTGTCTCTTCATTCACCTCGTATGTAACGGATATAAAGAAGAAATGCTATCAAATAAACCATTTATTGGTTTAATTTAAATAATATTGTGTTTTGCAGGTGTGTACCCTTTGGCCACAGAACCTCGTTGTCTAATAGACATATCATCTATAGAATCACTCAAAGACTCTTTGACTGATGCAAATTTAATAATTGGTGCTGGTATGCCGTTGACTGATGTTATGAAAACCTTCCAACATTGGGCCAACGAGAACATGAATTTTAAATATTTGGAACATTTTGTTAATCATTTGGAGTTAGTTGCCCATGTCCCCGTGAGGAATGTAAGACGATTTTATTTATGTCGGTCCTTTTTTGTTTTTACTTTATTTTAATTTGGTTCCTATTTATAATTATTTATAGTTTATAAATGTAAATTTATTAATTTTGAAGTTAGAGTATATTTATTTAATTAAATAAATGTAATAACTATACATATTTTATAGACCCTACCATGTGACCCTTCATTAGTATTTTACTCACAGAATCACTAAATATATAAAGTATTTTAGCAATTGTATCATTAATTTCTAAAACATGACACTATTATTTATATTTCAGATCGGCACCATTGGCGGTAATTTGGCTTTGAAGAACCAAAATCACGATTTTCCTTCTGATATTTTCCTAATATTAGAAACCGTCAGAGCTACGGTAACAATAGGTAAGTATTCAAAAACAACTACTAAAAGTTAAAATTATTTTTAAATTGTTACTAAAATAATAAAATACTTACTATCTGGTTTAATATAACATTTTGAATATTTCTTTCAGCGAATAGCAGTCTAAAGAAATCAGAACTAAAAATGGTAGATTTCCTAAATATGGATCTAAGGAACAACATAATAACGGACGTTAAGTTACCGCCTTTGTCGTCCCATAACCTAATTCGCACATACAAGGTATATTTTTTAATAATTAATGATTTATTTATATATAATATTTACATAGCGGTATATCATAGCATTTATCTGTGCAGGGGCGGAGATAGAATACTGACCTCTGCGGCCGGGGTCAGCCTGTCGTAAAAGGCGACAAAATAATCCACCAGCTACGTGGTAGGGCCCCAAGCCCGTCAGGATGGTCCCAAATTATTTTCCAAATAAAATGAACAATTTTTTTCAGTCAATTTTTCAATAAATCATTTATTGTGAAGCCAAATAGATTCTTTTAGTATTTAACAAACATATAGAAATATAATCGGAAACAAGAATTATCTCAAATTAAATTTTAGTATTAATGAATGGAGCCTTCCCAGCTTTTTTCGCCGAAAAATCGTTGATGATTTCGCTGACCCCAGTTCCCGAAGTAAATCGCTTTCAATGCTCAGGAGAGAAAACTTGGATAGACGGTTTTGTCCCATCGTGGTTCATTTTCAGTAAATTGCAAGGGCTATCAGGGCCATTTAAGATTTTGATATTTCACTGATTGTCTGATTGGAGTGAACAAATATAGATCAATGATTTCTGTTAATATTTAAGCACAATATAAACATGTTAACTTTTACACTAGTCGGAATTTGAAAGATTTTATTTTTCCGAAGTCTCTATTGTGGGGGCCCCTCTTTTGTGGAGGCCCCTCTTTTGTGGAGGCCCCTCTTTTGTGGAGGCCCCTCTTTTGTGGAGGCCCCGGAGCTGTCACCCCGGTTGCCTTCCACTAAATACGGCCATGATAATATACGTCATCTCAAACAACAAGACCAGCAAAAGATACACAGAAAACGCTTGTAGCCTTGTTCACGCGGTAAGATGCTATTAAAGGGAAAAGTAAAACAAGAAGTAACTGGTGTCCTATATTTTAAGGAAACTAATTAAAATTTACATTATTATTGATATTTTGTATCTAATGCCGATATTGATACTTTAAAGTTTTTAAAAACTTCTCTTTTTTTTTCAGATAATGCCAAGAGCCCAAAATGCACATGCTATAATCAATGCAGGCTTTCTTTTTGAAGTAGATCCTTCAAATAAAGTTATATCTTCGAATATTGTTTTTGGGAACATTAGCCCAACCTTCGTCACAGCTAAGGAAACAATCGACATAGTGAATGGTTCAGAACTGTTTACCGATGGAGTGTTACAAAGAGCATTGAAGAAATTGGAGGAAGAAGTAGTTCCTGTGGAAATACCAC
Organism: Malacosoma neustria; assembly: GCA_963693495.1. Taxonomy (NCBI): domain Eukaryota; kingdom Metazoa; phylum Arthropoda; class Insecta; order Lepidoptera; family Lasiocampidae; genus Malacosoma; species Malacosoma neustria. Next base: position 3,033,122 of record OY856385.1, read on the forward strand.
CAGAGCCATCTAGTTATTGCAGAAAGATGATCGCTTTAGGAATATTTTACAAGGTAAATAAGACTTACACTTGAGTATTGTGTATTGTATTTGGTCGTATGACATGGCATCAGTCTTGTTTTCCGGTAGCGGAAGAGGATAACCCCATCACTTTCCTGTGGGGCTTAAAAGGCAACAAACGAATTACTTTTATGGTATATGGGAACACAATTTTGGAATTCAGAAGGATTGAATTTTTCTTTATAGATAAGAAATTACATATGCGTCGTTCCTGTAATCAATAAATTTAGTTGCATCTATATCTTTCCTGTTTATTTCTGCAAGAAAAGAAAACAAGATGCAAGAAAAAAGGTCATAAGGTATCCATCCTCGCAAATAAGTGCTTATTTCCCTTTGTGATAATACTCACCAGTGTATTTCCGTACCTCGTACTTTGAAGTATTTATACTTAAAACCGCGATGGAATGTGTACAAAAAAAATAATAACCTCAAGTAAGGAGTGAGTTATTATTTTTACAGTTTTCTACTTCTTTGAATTAAAACTAATGATCTATGGTCATAGAGTTGACAGACTCAGATTCGGACCTGTTTAGTGTTATATTATTAGGGAAACAACTTTTGTTAGATATAATGAAATATGAAGGTTGAAAATTAAGAATTGTATAAAATTCTGATATTGTGAAATTTTAAGCAATGGTAATAATCTAAGTGAGATAGCTTGTGCAACCTAAGTACTAAGCAAAGAACTCAGAAAATGGTCGTACTTAGGTACTTTTATTTAGATGTCCTTTACGAAATCGGGGATATCAGACGCTTTTGTAAAAACTTTTTCAAACTCAATTCCATCTATTTACTTACTTATATAAAATATCTTCACAGAAGAGTATCATGAATGATAATTGACCAAATCACACTAGTTTCGACCTGTAACCCCAGGTACCAAAGTTTGATGTTACCAAGTTTAATCACGTAATGATTTCAAAATTCCAGGCGATCCTGGACATGTCCCCTAATGTGAACCGGCGATACAAATCTGGAGGCAAGTTATTAAAACGCGAAGTATCACATGGACAACAGAACTTTGATACAGACAAATCTCTATGGCCTCTCAATGAACCTGTGCAAAAATTGGAAGCAATGACCCAGGTAAAGAGACTTTTATACATTTCAATAAAGTAATCATTTTTTTATGAAACACTTAGAGATAAGTACCAAATAAGTTATCCGTTCACACAAGTGTGAATCACTTGTTTAATGATTTTAAAAATGGATTTAATAATATTCTAAGAGTGTTATTAACATAATGTAAAAATTATTAGAATCAGATTTTGGGGATTTAAGATTGCAAAATGACTACATATATAAAAAAGGTGACTATGTAAAAAAGGTACAAGTATAGAGAATTTATTTAAAAATAATCAAATTGAAAAGCAATGTGTTTTTTTTATTTATGACTAGTGCATTTACACGAGAACTTGTTCCATGCCCGTACATTCAGTAATTTTGTACTAAGTAATAAAAAGTCATGGTAATAAATTTGTAGAAAAAAAAAGAATTATTACTATAGATTTAAATTGAACCGAAATGAAACGTTTAGAAAAATTCACTATTAGCAATGATGGGAAATGTCTAATACATTATAGCAAAAAAATGAGAACATGGCTATGACAGCTATCGCTTTATTCACATATACTATGTCGTAAAGGAGGAAAAGGGGACTTGCTAATTAAGGAATCAGATTTAAGGAAGAGTTGAAATAAAATTGGTTTTCAGTTACATCTGTCTGTATGTAGAATATATGAAGTAATAGGATGCGAGATGGAGTTCTATGATATCACTACATAGTATAAAACAAAGTCGCTTCCCGTTTTCTGTCCCTATTTATATGCTTAGATCTTTAAAACTACGCAACGGATTTTGATGCGGCGAAAGCCAAAACATTTAAATATTTGTAATGTGATGTCGTAACAAACATATTTTTGTGCGCTTAAATCGCAAAGGCGGGCTAAACCTTATGAGATTGATCAAATTAATGTACTACGGAATTGTCTATCTTGAAAAGATCGATAAAAAAACCGCGATGGCTGAACCAATTTTGATGAATTTCGGTATAGAGATAGAGTGAACCTTGAAGAAGGACATAGGCTACTTTTATTATTGTTTATTTATTTGTTTATTTATATGGCAGAACAACGTTTGCCGGGTCAACTAGTTATTGATAAGTTGTAACTTACTTTTGAATCAAGCAAATTATTAGTAAAACAAGTTAAATTTAAATAATTATAAATTTTTAGTGCTCAGGCGAATCAATATACGCCTGCGACATTACTTTGGAGCCACGAACGGTGCACGTCGCGTTCGTACTTTCTGAAATATGTCGAGGAGAACTGGTTAGCATAGATGCCACAGAAGCTTTGGTAAGCATGATTTTTTTTATATACTCCGCTTAGAATGTAATAATTAATGCCATTCGCCCTTTTACCATATTACTTATCTCTTATTTCCATTAAAGTAAGTGCCGGCATCATTTAAAGCTTGTATTGCATAGTAGCAATTCATATTTTTGTGTTACGTTTCACGATTTCAGCATCTCTGATACAGGGCCCATTGGCAAGTATGTCATATCAAGACATTACGTTACGACTTACCTTTGCCCCGTTTTTTCGGGAACTTTTCGGGAATACTGAGCTCTGCGGCCGGGGTCGGCCTGTCGTATAAGGCGACAAAACAACCCACCCAGCTACGTGGTAGGGCCCCAAGCCCGTCTGGATGGCGACCACCTTTGGTGGTATGCCGCCATAATAACTTTGTGTTGTGTTCCGGCATTAGTGACCCAATTTCTTGTACCCTTATAGACAGCAGTGTGTTCGCGATGCTACTGGCGTTTCAAACACCCATAGGCGACGGTATCTGCTAAACTCTAAGTGGGCCGACAGCCTGTCTGGTGTACTACAGCAATAAAAAAATTCACTCAGTGAAATTATTGCAAAAACATATTTCTATATTGCATTAATCCTTTTCAATTTGCAAACTTATTCCTAAATCTTTCTATATATAATTCTTATGTGCGTATGTATGTCACTGAAATCCTAAACGTCTGGACCGATTTAGTTGAAATTTTTTGTGTGTGTTCAAGTGGATTCGAGAATGGTTTAGATTCACAATTGGACCCGGTAGGTGGCACTGCGATCGAGTTCTGGGATTTTTATTTTATTAGAACATAACCCCAAAATTTCAACAGTTCATTTTCTTTTTATTCGACTAGCGAAGCGGACGGGAACAGCTAGTATTGTATATAAAAATTACTACTGACTTACAAATTTTGGTCACTTTTTGTTTGTTTGTTTCACTTTGTGCATCCCAAATAGCTACTTTTATAGCCGTGGTTCTATCCATCATTACTCTCCCCTTTTTCAAATTATTCGCCATCCTTTGTGGAGAGTCGCATATCATCACCCCAAAACATCGAGCGGCTGCTGTTCACTATATATTAGATTGGCTACCAAAAATTAATTAATTTTGGTTTACAGAAAATACCCGGTGTGATATCATTATTCACTGCAAAAGATATCCCCGGGAGAAACAGTTTCATTCCATTAGAGTGCCCGTGGCAAGAAGTTGAAGAAGAAATTTTGGCTTCAAATACGATATCATATTTTGGACAACCTATCGGTGTAATAGCTGCAACTACACGAAAATTAGCCCAAACTGCAGCTAAGCTGGTCAAAGTTAAATACAATAAGTCTAATAATAAACTAGTTTTGACTACTAAAGACGCCTTGATTGCCCCTGATAAGAAACGACGGGTAAGTTTTGCTATCTGGCCTGTGAGTCTTAAAAAGTTTTTGATGAAACATTTTTATTGAAGAATTTTTCTTTTAGATGTCTCGAACGTAAACCTTTCAGTATGATATTTGAAAGTAGTTAAAAATGTTCGCTTTATACCACACACGACAAACTATTTTTCCAATTTTTATCTAGTTTAAAGGCTGGAACAGATCTTTTTGTATTCGTATAATATAATTAACTATAGTTAATCACCCTGATATTATTTTGGTATTGTTATTTTATGATCACAGTTTAATGAAAACTTTTTAATGAAATGTTATTATTATTAATTTGCAAATAGTTTGTCGTATTTTATGTATCCGTCAATGGGATTTTGTTAAAAGCTCTGCAATATACGTTTTCACGTTTATTAACAAAAAAAGACAGAATTTGATGCTGTTCACTTATTTTAACCTATTTTCATTTAGTTCAATAGCCACATATGACATAACACTTTTTACATCCTTGTGAATATTCTAATAGGTCCGTGAAGAGGTAAAGATTGCACCCACAGATAGAGGCACAGATATAAAACACGTCATAAAAGGCAAGTTTAACAGTCCATCACAGTACCATTATACAATGGAGCCACAGTCGTGTGTTGTGCAAAACACTAGACGAGGCATACGAGTTAGGTCTTCGACGCAGTGGATAGACCTTGTCAACGTGGCTGTATCAAAAATGCTAAATATAGACGAAAATTGGTAAGAATTTATGAAAAATACCTCTTGTAATACAATACCTTTTGCAGACATAATAAAATTCTTCATCTGATAAGTTTTTGGAGGTGCAGGGATTCCTGATCTTGCTGTTGGCTTTTTTGTTGAGTGAAGGCAAAATTCTTCCTAGGAAGTTTTTTTAGGAGTCGTTTTTAATAAATACCTGATACGTGTTGTTTTCAAGATTTCAAAAAAATACAACAATAGTAAATAAAAAAATGCTAGATTAATGAGATAAATATCTGTAAATGTGTGAGAAAGATATTATTTTATGCAAATTATTTGTAAAAGTATCAACTTTTACAAATAATTTGACTAGAAATATTCAGCATTCTTTCTCCGCCCCTGCACGGATAATATTAAAGATAAGGTTGATACCTTACTTTATATATTATCTTTAATATTATCCGTGCAGGGGCGGAGAAAGAATGCTGAATATATAGAGCTTGTATTCGGGAATTTCTAGTATATTTCTAAGCGGCCAGCCTGTCTGCTGTCCTACAGGAACGTAAAAAAATACAATTAGTAATTGTATGTTTTTTTTTATTGCTGTAGGACAGAAGACAGGCTAACGGCCCGCTTAGGATTTAGTAGTTACCGTCGCCTATAGGTGTATGCAACGCCAGTGGCAGCGCGAATTCGCTGCTGTCCCATAAGGGTACAGGAACTTGAGTCACTAATGCCGAAACACAACACTAGGTTATTACGGCGGCATACTTAAGACCAAAGGTGGTCGCCATCCAGACGGGCTTGAGACCCTACCACGTAGCCAGGGTGGGTTGTTTTGTCCACAGAGGTTAGTATTCTTTCTCCGCCCCTGCACGGATAGCATTTATGTGGAACAGCAGACAGGCGGACGGCCCGCTTAATAGTAGGTATTAAGCGGGTATAAGTAAGTATTACCGTTACCTATGAATATTTACGATGCTAAGGGCACCGCTAACACGCTGCCGTCCGCGTAGGGAACTAGAACCTATGCCGTTTATGTCGGAACACAACACAAGGTTATTATGACAGCATATTTATAAATCAGTGGTGGATGCCATCCAGACGGGCTTGGAGCCCTACCATAAAGCAGTAGGTACGTATGTGGCAGCAGTACGTACTCCGAAGGCATTGAAAATTACAAACAAGCAAATATGTTTACAGCGTAGAAGTAGTGGTAAGCCAAGTTGGAGGTGCATACGGCGCTAAAGCCTCGAGGTCATCCCTTACTGCTTGCGCGTGCGCATTGGTCGCACACAAGTTGAATAGAACCGCGTCTTTAGTGATGCCCGTCACTGACAATATGGCAGTTATCGGCAAAAGACAAGAGTGCAATTTCGAATACGAGGTAATAAATTCTTTTCAAATATGGTTATTAGTATTCTCATTAACAATAAAAAATAAAACTTTACTTATGAGGGGCGAAATGCTAATTGTTTTAAGCGACATTTTGGGCGATATTGATTTATATTCATATTCGGAATCAGCGATTATTTCTGTAAAACATTTGGTTTACAAGCTTTACAGGAGAATCTTGTAAAGCTTATAAAATGTTGCTTAAACATTAGCCTTTCATCTCTCGATATATTCAAACTAAATAAGAATTTAAATTCAAGTTCTTTTAAGAGCTACAAAATTAAGATGAAATAGAAACACTTCCAATCATTTTCAAATGATTTATGGCAATAAGACTTTAATGGACCAAAATAGTACCTATTTTAATTTACGGACAACTTTATGAAGTTAGTTATCACTTAAGTAATTTAACCCATTCGACGCCATTTTGCGACTACTTACGTAGGTACTTACTTACTAATTGATAGTTTATAAAAGGAATGTTGAAAATAAAACTAAGTTTTTAGTGGCTGATAAAATACCATTATATCCATAAAACTATTAAACTAATATAAATATTTATCTATACGTAGTCGACCATTTTTTATATCTAAACATACAACGAGAAAAACTCGTCGAAATGCTTGGCAGTGAATAGATATGCACAATTAAGATACAATAAATTAGAAAATAGCAAGTCCTGATATTCAAATGTCGGTACTAATTCATACTAATATTATTATCTACTTTGTGCTATTATTATGAATGTCAAAGTAACTCTGTTACATTTTCACGCTATAGAGCTAGCTTTTGAAGAAGGACATAGGCTACTTTTAGTCGCGAAAATGACACTTGAAGGGGATGAAATAGAGGTGAATAAAAATTAATAAACAAAGCAATGCATTCAAGCGGTATCAATACTATTAAATCTCCAACAACAGATGAGAATTCGGTCTACAAAAAGAAATAATTATTATTTCTTAATATATGACAGAACAACGTTTGCCGGGTAACTAACTGAGTTAAACCGGGTTATTAGTTATGTATATAAAACTACTATAGATACCTTTTAAATTTTAGATCGGTGTGAATGATGACGGCCTAATCCAATACCTGGATATGTTCTATTACTCAGATTGTGGTTTCTCCTTCAACGATAGCAGTGCATCTGAAATAGTGCATATTCTAACAAACTTGTATGAGAGTTCTAGGTGGAGTATCAAAGGGTACAGTGTGCTGACTGACAAAGCCAGCAATACTTGGTGCAGGGCACCTGGTGAGTCTCTACTATAAAGCCTTAAATTTTATTCTGTTGTAGTTTTAAAACCATTTTACCTTACCAGTTGATGCAATAATATATGATTTATCCAATAGTCGGCAACCTTGTCATCTAAAAGAGCCAACTGTAGATAATATAATACATATACAATAATATAAAATATATACAATTGAAATTTATTCAAAAAAACATTTTTTCAACATATGTTTTGCTTTACGAGACATTATTACAGAAATAATTATAGATAATAACTAATATTCCGTGAATATACCATTTCGGGGAAGAACCGTAGCCGAGGAGTCGAAGAGACGCGGGTTGCCAACCATTTATCTAATCGAACAACGCAGCTTAACACGTATAAATGTTGTTGCTTTTGTTTAGTGTAAATTCAAAGAAAGCAGCTGCATGTCTTATAGAGCTTCTAATACAAATATTCTAATACGTTTTAATTCCCTTACAATTCAAGACTCGAAAATTGCTAGTATTGTCACATGAGTAACTAAACGTACAGAGACCAAGCTTCTAAAGAGCGAGCAAAATTGTTATCTATTCTGATAGGGTTGGCACAGGAGGATTAAAATAAATACACAAAACGTTTGTCAGCTTTTTTATGTATGTATATATTTTTTTACAAATTGCTTAAAATAGTTTTTTTTTTGTAATTTTTGTTTTTAATAATTTGTTATACCTCTTAATCGAATGATAAATTCTAAGTCTAATATAAAGTTTTTTTTTCAATAATCAATGGGAAAGCACTTGCGTGGCATATCAAATTTACAATCTTCTATACGTTTTAGTATATCACTACCAATATTAACAATATTTATTTCTAGATTGAAATATTCTCAAAATTTTAAACTTAATACAGGGGTTTTCGAAGTGATCTACACAGATTCTGTATTGTTGCCTTATTTTATCATTTACAAGTTTGGAAGATCTTCTCGTCCGACAGCTTGTAACCACTCTTGTCGTCTGAAATAATAATAAAACCATGAATAGTATTTTAATTTATAAACAGAGGTAATTATTAAACCACTAAAGGATACCCAAACAGAGACCGCCGGCTTTTGGCTTTCTAAATAACTATTTTTGCTCTTGAACGCACCGTTTACGAGATAGGTATTACCTATTTCGTGCAACTTACTAAAAAACTACTTAAATCATTTATGATCAATACCAAAATATTTTTTTTGCACCATCGCACCCATATGAGTTTCTTTCGAAATTGAGGCAGATACATATTATAAAATATGAGGTATCTATCATAACTAAGAAAAATAAAAATAAATTATAGTTACTACTTACTTAATGGAGTCTTTGGGATAATTAAAAAAGATATGTTTTTATTTTTTCGATTCTTGTTCATGCACACAGTACAATAAAACCATATTTAAACTCTTTCTAATTAATTCAAATTTTAAATTTAAACAAACACGCACGACGCGACGCACAGCAAGCGGTGAGTGAGCCCTTTGTTTGAGCACTGGCCGAACCAGTAAAAACAGGTTTCGTTCCGTACGTGACGAGCCGCCAGTGCTCACGCACACACGCGCATCATACTTGTAGTGATGTACCTACCGTGGCGCGGTTGTTGAATCTTTGTCTCTGTACGTTTATTAACTCATGTCACTGGTGGATGAAATGTATTGCATTTAAAATTTTCATTACAAAGCTTTTTAGCAAAGGGGCACAAATATCAACGTCGAAAATTTATCGATGCCCGTCTCTTGCTGTCTGTGAGCTATACGAATGAGTATTTATTCCATTAGTCGGCCTAAACAAAAATCTCATAATGAAATTTAATATTAAAAAAAAAAAACATTTAAAACTGAGATCTATTTAACCCACTCTCGTTGACTGGTACTCTACAGACTACCGCACCTCTTAATATAAATAATAAATCTGTAAATAAATCAACAGGTACCACAGAAGCTATTGCTGTAACCGAGCATATAATGGAAAGGATAGCGCATATCACAAAGAAAAATCCAATAGATGTCAGGATAATCAATTTATCACCAAAACATTATAGTATAACAGATATGATATCAGCTTTTAAAACGAACTGTGAATTTGATGCACGAAAAATTGAAATAGATGAATATAACACTAATAATGCCTGGAAGAAAAAGGCTTTAAGTCTATCAATAATGAGTTTTCCCGTAGGATATTCGTGGAACTTTCCAGTAATGATATCAGTGTATCATGGAGACGGTACCATAGCTATATCCCACGGTGGTATAGAAATGGGCCAGGGTATCAATACAAAAGTAGCTCAAGTATGTGCATATACTTTAAAGGTTCCACTTAAGAAGATAAAAGTAACAGATTGTGATAATTTTGTTAGTGCAAACTCTATGGTCAGCAGCAGTACTATAACCAGCGATTGTTTAGCGTTTGCTACTCTTAGAGCTTGTGAAGCATTGCTAGAAAGATTGGAGCCAATTAGGAATGAATCTGCTGATGCTAGTTGGGAAGAAGTTGTATCTAAAGCTTATAATAAAGGTATATATTGTCTGTATACTATTTTTACATTATATACTACAATTACATAGAATACTATTAGCATAAATACGATACTGATGAGGTAGCCCATTGCTTAGGCAGTTTTCCTCTTTCAATGTGCACTTTTTATTAATTATATTCGGGGCATTCACCCGACCAAACCGACCGTATCGTGTATTCTTTTCTATCTACAGAAGTGACCCAAGTTCCTGTACCGTTATGGGACAGCAGCGTGTTCCCGATGCCACTGCAAACATATATAGGCGACAGTAACTGCTAAATTCTAAGTGCGTCGTCAGCCTGTCTGTTGTTCTACAACAATAAAAAGAGTTAACTGATGAATAAATTCTACGTAGCAATTTTCCCGTATAAATTTTCAGGAATAGATCTTCAATCGCACTACATGATGACTGGAGACGACCCAAATCTAGTTGGGTATAACATATACGGGGTATGTGCAGCTGAAATAGAATTGGACGTATTAACGGGAAACCACATTCTGAGGAGGGTAGACCTACTAGAGGATACGGGAGTCAGTATGAGTCCGGATATTGATGTTGGGCAGGTAAATAATTTAAGCGCAAGTCGCTTTTCTACACCCTGATCATAATACTTAATAAATTAATATTTACTGCAAAAAAATTGCAAGGTTATATATATTACATAAATACTACAATATATAATGTGCCTAAAAGTAAATAAAATAATTTTACTTGCTCCAGAACTAACCCTTTTAGTGCTGGGAGCCGATACGAGTAAATCGGCCCGCGGTGCACTGGCAAAAAGTGCCACAGGCGATAAATCGGTTTACACTTTGTTGCGCTTTACTATTCGCATTACGAAATATCTCTGTCTCTAAACAAATGTATAATACTTTACTAATAATTTTATTTCATTATGAGAGCATTTAAAATAAACAATTGGTCTGTTTAACTTTTTGAGATTGTTTGTTTACCTACACGTGAGCGCTTACGGCAACAAGGGGCCTTGTTCGCGGCGCTTTCCGAACTTGTATAATCATTGCCGTTGTTATCCACTTTTATGACTCAGTTTTGTTTATAATACCAACATGTATCATGATTAACGTGACCAGACATCCCCTTTTGAACGGGACTGTCCCTTTTTTGCTTGCCTGCCCCGGTGTCCCTAAAATCAACTCTGGGACGGAAAATGTCCAGTTTTCAGAAACTTGAAAACTTTTATATTTTAATTGAATATATTTTATGTTTGGCTCCTACAAATGCTTCAGTGGAAAGAGTATTTTCCATGATGAACAAATTATGGAGAGCTGAAAAAACCCAGATTAACATTCCAGTTCTAAAGGCGATGTTGATAATTAAAGTAAATATAAAAAAAAACATGCCAAGAGTTTTATTTGTACTTAAAATCATCACCAGTTATAATAATTGTTCCTCTGATGAATATAAATTTAACTAAACATTTAAGGTATATTTTTTAATTTTTAAAAATAGCTAACTTTTTCTAAATAAATAATTTAAAAAAGTGAAGATTTTTCATTGACTACCTGTTAATTGACGCAAATAATACAATGTCCCGTTTTGAATCAAAAAATAAATGGTCACGTTAATCATGATCCAAGCGTAGTAATTTACTTGTCTGTCCTGCCCTGAGTCCTCTGTTGAGTACAATGCAAAACTTTAGCGCGATTTTTACATCGATACCTCTCGGAAACTCTTTTTCTTGACCAATTCTTCTTCAAAAAGATTAATAAAACAACTCAGAATAGACGTGGCTATATTTGCTTTTAATAATAAAAGAGGAGTCGTCTTTTATGGCGTCCTAGGAACAAATCTTTACAAAATGTGTTAGTCCTTTTCGTTTGTCGGGATGACATAGTAAAATTTCTTTCATCCTCCTTATCCGTATTATTCGGTATCCTGTGCAAATTTAATGAAACAAATTCTACAGATTGAAGGAGCTTTTATCATGGGTCTTGGGTTATGGACTACGGAGAAATTAGTTTATGAGAACTCCACTGGGAAGCTACTAACGAATCGTACTTGGAACTACAAGCCTCCAGGGGCGAAAGATATTCCTGTTGATTTTAGGATATCATTTTTAAGGAATTCTCCAAATCCTGTTGGAGTCTTGAGGTCTAAAGGTAAGTTTTAAATACGAAGTTATTATTTCCTAAGGCACCTGGTAGCTCAATGGTATTAACACTTGGAGACCAATCTCGGTTACGAATACCACAGTGGCATTTACCATTTAGGCTATTTTTGCTTAATGTTTATATTATATCATAGTCGCCATGTAACTAGGTTCAAGGAAAACATCGTAAGGTAACCTACTGAAAATGTTGAGCATTTAATTCTGCACGCTACCATGAAATGCCGCTGAACTATAGAAATAAAAATTACTTAACGTGCATTTTAGATTCAAAATCGATTTTAGATTTAAAATTGAAAAAAAGTACCTTAGCATTAAAATTAAAAGCTCCGTTTTGGACAGGATCTTTTTGCGGCCTATAGAACCATATTTTGCTACGTGAGCAATAAATTGTCGTCAAAACAAATCTCTCTAATGAATTTTTTTTGTGAGTTGTACCATATAGAATATTTTATAATTTAGGAAAACTACATAAACGTAACTTACCAATCTTTTTTCTTTTAGCTACGGGAGAACCGTCCTTAACTTTAGCGACAGTTGTAACACAAGCTCTTCACGGCGCCATTTTGGAAGCACGAAAAGAGTTTGGATATCAAGACACAGACTGGATTCACATAGGTAAGAATTTAGTTGACTAAAATGTATGGATTTTTAAAATATTCCAATTTCCGAACTAAGATTCAATATTTTGATATCTAGGTACCTCTATTTAAAAATAGGTAGTACGAACGCGGATTTATAATATTCCGTATTTAATGTAACGTAGATAGATTGAGAATAAGAATTAAATGGCCCCTTTATATATTTTACGCTATAATAAGTAACTACAAGGTTTCAATTCTGTACTTATTTAGCGGAAGTGTGAAACAGATGCACAAAAACTAAGCGTTACTATATACATATATAACAACCCATGACGTCCCACGGCTGGGCTTGGGACTCCCCTTAGAGAGAACAGCCCGTACACCAGCTACGCTTGTCCAAGGCACCCATACAAGTGACCCCGATATGCAGGTTTCCTCCCAGTTTTCCTTCACCGTAGGTACTTGGCAATTATGTTATAACATGCACATTAAGAGAAGAAAATACGCCTAAGCTGTGCGTGGGTTCCTAAACCGGGATTTCTAGGTTAATCTAAAACTAACTTAGAAGTTACAACACTTGGCTACCACGTACTTAGGCTGCGCTCAACATTATATAATACTATACCACTAAGAAAAGGCGGGAGGGAAGACCCCTTGTATCGTGTTATTTCTATGTAATTTCAGTGATAGCTTTTAAGCGAAAATGAAAAATTCGGAAAATCTGGCCGAATCTGTTGATTACTATCGAGCCTTCCTAGGAAGGTTGCATGGATCCATCGTCGCACATACCAAAGAGTTATTGACCGAACAATCGACACTAAAAGTTGCTGAATTCAGAACAACGGCAAATCCGATGATTAACATTTTGCACAATATTGAATTTAAATTTAAATTTATGAACGATTATGAATAATTAAATATTCACTCTTGTATAATTATTATAATTTCTACCTTATCGAGCTTCCGCTTCCGTCTACATAACATTTTATCTCTGTCATATTTTTCATCTTTCAGATAATCCTTACAGCGTGGAGAACATAATTACTGCGATTGCTCCAAAAATAGAATACTTTAAGTTATTATAGAATATAAAACATTATAGGTATACTGTTGTAAATAGTGCACGATATTTTGTTTTTATACGACGAATTTTTAAGACGCAGTCTTCTGATTATACATTAGAATACATTTCTATGTGTTTGAACCACCGGCAAATTTAAGGTAATATAATTATATTCAAAATGCACTCATTATATCTCCTTAACGGATGGATCAATTTTATTTACGCGGGAGTGGCAGAGACAGATAATAACAGGTCAATGGCCGAAATTCTTCCTGCTCGGCGTCCGGAGTATAGAATAAGTGTATAATTTTCTTTCAGGCTTTGTTAGACGAAATTGGCTTGTAGAAATTAAATTAAGACAGTTTTTTTATCGATATCTACAGCGCAAAATAACATGTTATCCAACTGCAAATACTTGAAATTAAATGAAATTTTTATATAACATTGTATTGATAACTAAAAATACCTGAGTTCCAGTAAACTTACATGTCGTATGTTTGTCAAATATACCCATTTTTAAAACCACACCAGTGTAATTGTATATGAGAAATAAATAACAAAATAAAGTATTTAAAAATGAAAAGTAAATATTTTTGTCTTCCTATCCTCTGTAAATGTAATGTAATAATAATAATACCGGAATGCAACAGGTTACTATGGCGACATAGTCAGAGTCCAGAGGTGGTTGCTATCCAGACGGGCTAAGATTCCTACCATCTAGTTAAAAGGGTTGTTTGTCGCCTTTTACAACAGGCCGCCCCGGCCGCAGGCGTCAGATATCTTCTTGTTCCTGCGCGAAGAAATAACAGCACGAATCCGCTATGGTCATGTTTTACCTGAAGCTTTATAAGTACTTATGGAGAATTTATATTCTTACGAATTTCTGAAACTACTAAACACATTCAGGCTACGTAAAGAATAATTAGCTATTATTTTTTAGAACACATTGCGTTGATTCATGTCGACGAAGGTTCCTTGCCTCTTGGCCATCCGTGCTTACCATTATGAACGTTGTTCACACTCTGATATCCGTGCAGGGGCGGAGAAAGAATACTAACCTCTACGGCCGGGGTCAGCCTGGCGTAAAAGGCGACAAAACAACCCACCCTAGCTACGTGGTAGAAGCGCAAACCCGTCTGGATGGCGACCACCTTTGGTCTTAAGTATGCCGCCATAATAACTTTGTGTTGTGGTCCGGCGTTAGTGAATCAAGTTCCTGTACCCTTATCGGATAGCAGCGTGTTCGCGATGTTACTGGCGTCTCAAACGCCCATAGGCGACGGTAACTGCTAAATTCTAAGCGGGCCGTCAGCCTGTCTGCTGTCCTACAGCAATAATAAAAAGCTGTACAGCCAATGTTGGACAAAATGAACCCCAACTCTAGCAACGCGCGTTGCCCACTACGTAAGCGACCAGCGCGCTCTATTAGAGCGGAAAGGTCATTATACCCACCATCAACCTGCAATGAATAACACCTTTTGTACGTGGCTGTACTGTATATCCACACTAATATTACAAATGTTAAAATAATTATGTCTGTCTGTTACGTTTTCACGACTAATCCATTGAATTTTGATGAAATTCAGTATAGAAATAGATTGGACCTTGGGGAAGGATATAGGCTACTTTTTTAACTTTATATGACAGAACAACGTTTGCCGAGTCAGCTAGTATCTATTACGTTAAGAAAAAACTTTGTACTTACCCCTTTTCTACGAAAATTGCGCTGACGAAGGAGAATGTAATTTGGCACAGTTACTGTTTATACGGAGGAGAAGTGCAAAAAGCTATTTTTTGCCTAAAAACCATTAGAAATCCATTAATTAAAATAAACATTACGGACACTACTGCTCGAATTGTGTACAACATAAACACACAATACACATGCATACTAAAGATGGCGTTAACGGTTGAATTTATTTATCTGTTAATTGGTAATTGATATTTTTTTACCGATATTTTATTGGTTGAAAATATCGGTAAATCTTTTCGTTGATTTAATTTTGCTACTGTTAAACTCGAATGGTTGAGTTTCTTAACATTGTGCTTTATTTTGAGGGCCATAGAGCATACAATCGAATCATCAAAATTCAATATTTATAATGATAAGTTGAAAACACCTGCAATGCGGAAATAAATCTTATGCGTTGAGGAATAAAGTTGAAACTTGCATGTATATAATTTCCAATAATTATCTACGCGACTACATGCAGTGTTTTTGTTAAACTGTATTTTTAACAGTTTTGGTTAATTTTATTTATCGAATAGAAGTGATAATTTTTTTTACCGATAAATTTATTGGTTAATAGTTATATTTGCCACCATTAATGCATACCTTACTTACACTTTTAGCTTATGGGTTGGGAAAGACCATAATTTAATTTTACCAAGGTTAATTTTATAATAATAAAATATTTAAATTCATAATATACATTACTAAACACTTAATCAATAATATATATAATAATAAATTAGCATTCATTGTCTATACTTCTAAGGGATTAAGAACCCTAAAGCTCAAACTTAAAAAAATTATAGTCGAATTTCGACCCCTGACCACGAGTATAAATAAAACCACAATATTCTAGTAAAATTTTTTTATTCATATAGTATTTATCGTCTTTGTCCCTTATTTCATAAACAATTGTACATCACGCTGAAATTATTTACAATAATATTTATTACGACAAACTCATTATCCTTATTATTTCTTAGGCTTGTGTTTAGTATCGTTTGGCAGTGTATGGGGCTGGGTAAAAGGGGTCAGAGCTAGTAGATGTTAGGTCCCTGATTATAACGGTACTAGCTTATTTATTACAAGGTAATCCAGATTTTTCGAGAAAATAATAAAAATTGTTTCTAACCTCAACGACATAAAAAGTGAAAACGAAACGTTAAAATGTGACTGACATTGACAACTAAATCAGTACCAGTATATTATTGTATGTGGTGTAAAATGATAGATGAGACGGAACGTAAAAAAATGACGCCATTAGCTAGGAATGTCGGAAGTGAAAAAAATATCGATATTTATTAAAATATCAAAATATATACCTAGTCAGGTCATAAGTATTGTCACACAGTAAAAACTTTTCTTTTAGAATGCTGGCCACAAAAAAGTTTATTGAATTCGAATTTCGAATTGTTCATGAAAATAAAAAAGGTATACTTTTAGAATTTTACTCATTTTTAAATATGGAGTGGACGCTTAAAGAAGACCGTGTTGCAGTTATTGCGTTGCATCGTTGCAGTTACGCGCCAATTCAAATTTTTAACATACTGAAAAATTTGAATATAACCAAAAGATTCGTTTATCGTACCATCAAACGATACAATGAAGACTCTAGTGTAGATGACAGGTCAAGAAGTGGTCGCCCTCGGTCTGTTAGGACTCCAGCAGTGATAAAAGCTGTGAAGGCACGAATTCAAAGAAATCCCAAACGTAAGCAGAAACTGTTGGCCCTTCAGATGGGGTTAAGCAGAACCACGGTGAAAAGGGTGTTAAATGAAGACTTAGGGCTTCGGGCATATCGAAGAAAAACAGGACATCGTTTGAATGCTCGTCTAATGGACCTGAGACTGAAGAGATGCCGCGCTTTGTTGAAGCGGTACGCGGGAAAAAAATATCGGGAAATTCTTTTTTCGGATGAAAAAATGTTTACCGTAGAAGAGAGCTACAACAAACAAAATGATAAGGTGTACGCACACAGTAGTGAAGAAGCGAGCAACCGTATTCCGCGTGTCCAACGAGGTCATTTTCCATCCTCGCTCATGGTATGGTTGGGAGTTTCTTATTGGGGCTTAACAGAGGTACATTTTTGTGAGAAAGGTGTAAAAACGAATGCTGTTGTGTATCAAAATACAGTCCTGACGAACCTTGTGGAACCTGTTTCTCATACCATGTTCAATAACAGGCACTGGGTATTCCAACAAGATTCGGCGCCAGCTCATAGAGCGAAGAGCACACAAGACTGGCTGGCGGCGCGTGAAATCGACTTCATCCGGCACAAAGACTGGCCCTCCTCCAGTCCAGATTTGAATCCGTTAGATTACAAGATATGGCAACACTTGGAGGAAAAGGCGTGCTCAAAGCCTCATCCCAATTTGGAGTCACTCAAGACATCCTTGATTAAGGCAGCCGCCGATATTGACATGGACCTCGTTCGTGCTGCGATAGACGACTGGCCGCGCAGATTGAAGGCCTGTATTCAAAATCACGGAGGTCATTTTGAATAAACTTTAATGTCATAAGAATCTATGTTTTGTTAAGTTCATTTTGGTATATGAATGGTTACATAATGAATAAACTTGTTACAATTATTTTACATTAAACATGTGACAGAATTTATGACCTGACTAGGTATATGTGTATTTCATGAACTGTAGTTTTTGTTTTATGCTCACGTTGTGTGCACTCAAAACCTGCCACTTTTATTTAAATAATGTTTCAAAAGGTTGAAAAAAAGTCGATCACAGCGACAAGACCGCCGATTATAACTTTATTTGTTATTGTTATAAAAAAATAGTCACTGTGTCAACAAAGTACATGTATATTTTCTAATATATAAAAATATAATACAAAATAAAGAGTATTTTATACATTTTTCATCGGTGCTGGGGCGGAGAGAGAATACAGACCTACAAAACAGCCCACCCTAGCTACGTCGTAAGGCCTCAAGCCCGTCTGGATGGCGACCACCTTTGTCTTAAGTATACCGCAATAATAACTTTGTATTATGTTCCGGCATTAGTGACCAAAGTTCCTGTAACCTTATGGGACAGCAGCGTGTTTGCGTTACCACTGGCGTTGCAAACACATATAGGCACATATAGGTTAACTACTAAATTCTAAGTGGGCCGTCAGCCTGTATGCTGTCCCTACAGCAATAAAAAAACATTAGTCAAATATTTTTTTATTTTCCACTGATGAAAATTTCCGAAAAAATTATAGTCCCAAAAATACTGTTTCCGGATCCTTCAAAACATTTATATAAATAAATATATATTAGGATATTTCACACAACGCCATGTAGTCCCTAAGTTGCATAGAACTTTTCAAACATTCAAACACTCCTTGTTGAATACTCCGCCAGTTACAGCTATTCAAAGCCTAACCAAATTATTTAAGAAAAAAATAATTTGTCGTAAATCCCTCAAAAAGTAATAATGTGTACTATATTAAGTCAGAAATATTTTATATTTATAATAAAATCAAGAAGAAAACTTTATACATGACATTGACAGCTAGTTTTTTTTTAATTCAACGGTTCTAGCAATTGAAATTGGGGTCCATTTTTGTAAGTGAAATCGAGTTAAGTGTATGTCAGTCCATTCCGGGGGGCAGGGGTTCCAGGGGCGCAACGGGGGCTGCCACTGGCGACGGCGCCGGTACTGGTTTGGGTACGTACCCATCCTTATAAATAAAATTAAATATTAAACAAAATTATACCTTCTAAGAAAACTTTAGAATCAAGTCAAGGCTACGAGTATAATAACTTTTTTTTTAAACAAACATACTAGTAAGCTTGTGGCAACCAAGTGGTATCATAGTAATACACTACTGGTTTGAATTCCTCGGAGGCACTTTTGTCACCTGTATCCGTGCAGGGGCGGAGAAAGAATAGTAACGCCTGTGACCGGGGTCGGCCTGTCGTAAAAGGCGACAAAACAACCCACCCTAGCTACGTGGTAGGGCCTCAAGCCCGTCTGGATGGCGACCACTGTTGGTCTAAAGTATGCCGCCATAATAACCTTGTGTTGTGTTCCAGCATTAATGACCCAAGTTCTTGTACGTTTATGGGATAGCAGCGTGTTCGCGATGCCACTGGCATTGCAAACAACTATAGGCGACGGTAACTGCTAAATTCTAAGTGGGCCGTCAGCCAATCTGCTGTCCTACAGCAATAAAAAAAAGCCAGACTATTTTGACAGATTTTCAATACCAACACGTGTACATGTATGTAAGTGATTGTAATGTTATGAATCTTCTTCCTGTCCTTATCCCAGCTATTTGGGGTCGACACAACATATTCTCTCCTTCCACTCTCCTCTATTAGCCGTCATCTGAACATTCACGCCTTTTTACCACGTTTTTATTGACTATCTATCTATGTATCGGAATTTGCAGACTCGATTATTACCCACTTTAAACGATCAAAAAATTAAAATTTTGCACACTTGTCAAAACCCGATGACAATACACAAATTTAATAATTTTGTTCCATAGTCCTTATCAGGATCATCAAGATTAGCGCTTTCCTTTCCTTCTATCAGAACATCATCTGGCGTTAAACAATAAAACTGCTGGAAGATGGCGTTAAATTATTAATAACATTTACCGATTGGTAATTGACCACAAATTTTATTTGATCAAAGTTAAAAATAAATTATAATAGTCAAAAAAAAAACTAAAATACACTCTTTTTAGAACAGTGACATTAATTTTCTCATCAATAATTTTATTCTTATGTTAAAATTATAATTACTGATATGTGTATTTGAGTATATTTTTACTTTTTAATTTATTAACTATAATTTATTTACCATAACATCTTTTACATAATCCATCTGTCTTTTCTTTAGACTAGCTCTCCTCTTGTATCCATTTCATTTTTAGTTCTATCAGTCTCACTATCCAGTCTCATTTCTAGCATCCTCCTTGTTACATGACGCTTCTGTCTTCGTATTATATGGCCATACCAGGCTAACCTATTACTTTTCAGCTACTCAATCACTGGCTCTACTTTCAAACTTCCCCTAATATAGTCATTTCTAATTTTATCCATTTTTGTAACTCCGCTCATCTATCTCAACATTCGCATCTCTGCTGCATGCAATATCCTTTCATCCTTCCCCTTTGTGGTCCAACATTCCGATCCATAGAATATGATGACAGGACTTATTAAGGTTTTATTAATTACGGATGTATTAATGTAATGTTGAATTTTTTTTTTTTAATAAAACTATTTTAAAGTATTTACACTTAAATTTCTGTCTGTCTGGTTGCTTTGATTAATCTAAAAATAGACTGGATTGATCCCCGCTGGCATAGTGCTAATTAGATTTTTGTAATTTATTATATAATTACCTATAAGTGGAAACTTTACTGATTTGTTAATTTTTATGTTTTCTTTATATTGTGATGTATTGTAATTGTTTGTTTCCCAAATAAATAAAAATAAAATAAAATAAATATAAAATACCATAAAATGCTTTACAAAATTATTTTATAATACTTAATATCTCAGCGGTAATACACTCGGAGACCAATCTAGAGGTCCCCGGTTCGAGTCGTAGTCTGTTTATATCTAATACACATATTATAACACAATCGCCATGTACCGACGGTAAAGGAAAACATTATAAAGATATCTGCATACCAAGATCGCATGTGTAATCCGTCTTGGACAAGCGCGGCCGGTTTACTGTATTCCCTCTAGTGAGAGGCCAGAGCCCAGGAGTGGGACGCTATGTGCTGTTGTTATAATTATTTAAACTATTTTAACTGCATTAAAAAGAATACCTGTTGAGCAAAAGCGGCTATATGGTGTGGCAACAGAGCCAGCTCGGCAGGCGTGAGGCTGCTCACGTGGCTTCTCAACGCGTGAACGAGGGATTGCGCGGAGGAGAACGCGGGCATCGCACGGACAGGCAATGAGGTGAGGAGGAAACACGAGGACGGTAGGAGGCGTTCGCAACACTTAATCCAACCTTCCCATGCCACTTTATTCGTCCACACCTGGTTTTAAAGAACAAAAATCTATATACTGCTCGAAGGATCAAAAATAACGCACCTGTTCAAACGATATGAAGTGTCTATGGTCTATATATCTATGGCCTGTCGAATAAATCATCAGGCATCGCAGTCTTTTTTCTCTAGTCCAATGACTACCCGCACTACCTTTATTTCCCACACCGCGGCTATCATCTTTTCTATCGCATCTAAGCCGCACCGTAAGTATTATTAGATATACACCTTAACATAACATACAAATAAACAACCAAATATATTATTTTAAGTAATTCTACAAGACATACCTCTTTTTCAATTAAAACCTGCAGAATATTCAATACAAGTGGCCCCAGAGACGGATACAATGTTAAAGCTTGAAGAACGGTCCTCATCATCAAAACGGGAATATCCATTTCCTCTATTAGTAGTTGTAAGACTGTGGATAACACCTAAAACCAATCGTTTACCGACTTATTTTCTCTAGAACCTTCTTTCTTTCTAAACATTTCCTAGCAAAACAGAAGTTTCTTTTTATGTTATTACCCCTCTTTTTGATGTAGGACAGCATACAGGCTGACAGCAGTTTTAGTATTTGCAGTTACGATCGCCTATGGGTGTTTGCAACGCCACGGGCATCGCGAATACGCCGTTATCCGCGTAGAAGTACTGGAAACTGATGATTTATGCCGAAACACCACACGAGGTTATTATAGCGGCATATTTAAAACCAGAGCTGGTTGCCATCCACACGCGATAGTAGCTCTATCACCTAGCAAAACCCCTCGGCGTTTACTTCTTTTCTTTATTAATGAAACACTAGAAAACTTGATAAGTAAATGTATCATAATTTGGTTTTTATTGGAGCGACTGTAGTCTATCTCTCTGACTGTAGTCTGTCTCTTTTTGACTAAAAAAATAAAAAGTAAGCTGTTTACAGCTTATTTATAAACTGGCAAAATTAGTAAGGCATTTGAAGCTTTTAACGACTCAAGGGAAGGGATAGAGTAAATCCAATATCATTTGCTTTATGGTCCGTTATAAAAAAAGATTTGTATCTTTTCTCAATGGCGCCAACTAATGAGCACAAAACGATAGCTCATGCTGACGCTGATGTTTATAATGTGCAAATATATATAAACATATAACCCACAGACAAAATAAACTTACGTCCTGCGTGTATATATGTTTTTCCGCGAAGCAAAGGGCGGTTGCTTTAATAATGTTCTTCAGGTCGGCCTTGTTCGGGTCGATCAGATGGAGGGCCACCAACAACTCCGCGGGGGTGACTGGAATCAAATTATCACACAGATTAACTTCTGGAATCTTCTTTCGGCGATTTACAATCTACTCTCTTGCAGCCTTTCCTCATGAAAATAACGATCAAATATAATAAATAAACTGCCTACGTGGGTTTAAGTACATTTAACTACTGTAGTTTGTAGTTTCTTTATGTATTTAGTTTATTTAAGCGAAATCCCCTTTCATTGCTCCCAATCTGCACATAGTATGAAAAATATGTACATATCAAAAGTAAAATAGTTTACCTGGACAAGTTTCTTCGTGAATATTCTGCAATCCCAGAAGCTTATTAAAAACTTCTTTAACAACAAGTTGGTTCAATTTTATTAATTTTGGAAGAGCTGCCAATATCTGCAAATTCATGAGAACCCTATTTATATGATGGGTTGGCGGATGAGTGAATGTCACAACATATTTCGTCAGCAATTGGTAATTATAACGTGATTACCACGTAGTCATCTGAAGGTTATAACTTTGGAGATGACAGAGATTGCTGAAGAACATCAGACAGGCTGACGGCTCAGTTAATAGTAAGCAGTTACCGTCGCCTACGGATGTTTGCGATGCTAGGAATACGATGCTGTCCCATAGGGGTACTGAACCTGGGTCACTAATGCCGGAACACAACACAAGGTTATTATGGTGGCATACTTAAAGACCAAGGGTGGTTGCCATCCAGACGGGCTTGGGGCTCTACCACGTAGTTAGGGTTTTATCGCCTAGTACAGGTTGACCCTGGCCGCAGGGGTTAGTATTCTTACTCCGCCCCTGCACGGATATTCGTTTTGTGTGTATAGTCAGATTCTGTGCGTGTGTATAAGTAACTCCTCCTAAATGGCTGGATCGATTTTTATGAGATTCAAAAATTGTTTAGATTCACAATTCGTTCCACTACAATTTTTTTAAAGTATTTTGTTATTCATGTGTACCTACAGGACTGAGTCGGGTGTGTTAGTCATCATCATCATCATCTAAGCGTAGTATTCCGGTTGCAACCTAAACTTCCGTTTCGGTGCCCGGGGTCCGCTTTCCGACTTTTTCTACTCCACTTCGCACGGTCTTCAGCATCCCTGGTATTGAGCCCATTGGCACGCATATCACCCCTTACGACGTCAAGCCAGCACTTTTTGGGTCTACCCCTCCTGCCGGGGCCCGGCGGAGGCGGCATGGCCAGACATTTGTTTCCCACGTAATCATCCGGTTGCCGTAAAACGTGGCCGTACCAACGGAGTCGACACTCCTGCAGTTTATCCGCAATGTCACGGACATGAAGACTGCCGCGAATGCGAAGTGTTAGTATCATAATAATATGATACTTGCTTACGAAATACTTTACGGAATTATAAAAATCCGATTAAATTACCTCTTTTTTGGATAATCCTGTCAATACCGGTATTAGGAAACGGACGTCGTTCACTCTGGTGGCATACAATTCCCGAACCAGTGATACCAACTGCGGCGATGGTGGTGCTATCAGCAAACAACAAACAAACGAAAAAAATCAGACAAAAATATTTTATAATAGATAAATATACTGGAAGAATTCACACAGCGCGTTCGAATCCTAAAGCAAGCAACATAACGCTTGGGTTATAGATACTAGACAACAGGTATACAATTTAAATACTTTTCTATTATTAAATCTTAAGTATGCATTCTTAATAACCTTATGTAGTGTTCCGGCATTTGTGACCAAAGTTCCTGCCCCCATATGGGACAGCATCGTGTTAGCGGTCCCTAGCGTCGCAATCATTCATAGGCGACGGTAACTGCTTACTATTAAATTGATCATCAGACTGTCTGTTGTTGCTCAGTTATAAAAAAATACCATAAACACCCTGAACCCGTAACGTTAAGATAAGAAAGTTGTCAAACGAATGAAGATTGCCAGATAATTGTGGACTCAACCATAGAAACAAAGATACGGTCACCTCCGGATTTTTTTTTGCAATGCTAGGGTTACAGACAGCATTTGCCTCTGTTGAAAACAATTTTTCCATACCTACCCCACCTTTTTTTTTGGTCTCGGGGAAAAACCCTCTCTTGACGGGTTCCCCCGGCCCGGGGGGGCCGAGGGATATGTGGGACTCCGGGAAAGATGATTGGCCATCCGACTACCCACTAAAAAACCCCGCTGTTCTCCTATCGCCTACGCCTGGGCCCACGGATATATGGCCGGCGCCGGTACGCCCTTTGTCTTAAGGCGGGCCCCTTCTAAAGTGTTGGCGCCAGGGGGTCAGGGTTTCGTCCCCCCGGCGCTCTCCTAACAACATACCTACCCCACCTATAATATATCATTTTATCTCCGTGCACAGGGAAATCATATGCATCTTCTATTGGAGTAATAAAAATGTTTTTTTTTTTATTTTTATTTAGAAAAATATATATTTGACAAGAAATAATTTATTATACATTGTAGGTATTTATTACAATTTTGGTTCTGCATAAATTAATATTTACACATATTTAATAATTACATTATAAATTACATGCTTATTCTTAAGTTTCTATTCTATATTTGCAGAAGCTTATTAATTAAATTGCGGTGCCCCAGGCGTCGCGAACATCTATAGGCGATGATAACTACTTATAAGTGGCCGGTCAGCCTATCTGCTGTTCCTTGATTACTATTTGACATTTAATGAAAAACTTACCTTTTTCAGTCAAAATATGCACAAGCTTTGTTAGCAACGTCTCTGCTCCCCTTGGGCATTCCTGTAGGAGTGACAGGAACGCTGGTCGGATTGGGCTTACTGGAATCTGTCTTATCGGTGTCTCCAGACAGCGGAGCACCACACGCTTCGCTTCACTGCCAGCACAACCGTAAACACGAGCTATTTCTATGATTAAATCTGAAACAAAAAATTTAAATCTGAAAAAAAATCTGAATCATAAAATCTGAATTAAATCTGAAAAACATTTATTTTCTCGGCTCCAAGTCTCTTTACATATCCTACCCTACTCCTTTTATTTCCCTCCCTATGCTCATTTTTTAAACTAGCAACACTGATAAACCGGTGTTGCCAACATTCATAGTAGACTTAAACGCTTGCCATTAACAGGTTATCAACCACAACTGTTACTTTGAACTTATGAATGTTATGGTGTTCATCTGGGTGTTCATCCTTTTCTTGGAGCCTCTTCTTGTACGAAACGGATCTCAAGAACATGACCATGTTCCATCTCAGAATTTGGAATGAGCTTCCTGGTGAGATTTTCCCAGTGTGGTATGATACGGTTTTTAAAAAAAACACTATAAAATTTCTTTGAGGCGGGCAGCGGATTGGTAATGCCTCTGGTGTTGCAAACGTCCATAGGCGACGGTGACATCCTGCTAGGGTTTGCGTGTCTGCTGAACGCTAGCAATAACAAAAAAGATGTTTTTATCAATTTCGTGACTACCTCTGTAGCGTAAAGCCTAACGCATATCGGTACCCTTGCAGAGGGCACGGGTTCGATTCCAGTCCCGCGTCTAGGTGTTTATGTATATTTATTTATTTAAAAAAAAGTATATATGTAGTATATTAGTTGTCTATTACCCATAACACGAGTAAGTGCTTAGTTTAAGGCAAGATGGCGTTATGTAAATTGTCCCAATATATTATTATTAATTTATATAACTATAAAATTTGCTACTTACCTTCATTACTAGGAAATAATGCAACAACCAAGTTCAGACAAAGCTTGTATAAGTCATCGTTCCAGGGCAGCCTCGAGTGCCTCGAGGAAAACAACTCCTGAGGTGGTGTGGACAGAGATATGAAACCCAAATACAAGGACGCGTGTTTCTCGATCACTTTCCGCACGGAGTCTGTGCTGCGTTTGTATATTTTGACGGAAGATTTTAATGCTATCTCCCGAATTTCTTCGCTTTCATTCACTGTAAACAATACAAAATCTATGCATAAAATTAAAAAATACATTAACATAAATAATAAAACACCAATCAAAATATCAAATAAATAAATATAATCAGACAGTTCACACAGTGCCATCTAGTCTTAAAATAAGCAACATAGCGCTTGGTACTAGGCTACTAATGTACTACTTATATAATTTTTCTTTTGTAAATAAATGCACATTATACATAAACAGGCCATGTGATCCCAATCAGATGAATAGAGCCAGCCTAACATTAGGCAGACATATTATGCAATTAATGAACTGCCTAGTTACCAGGCAGCAAAAATGGAAACCATTAAATTTTCCTTTCGGGGTTCAGAGAGCATCAATAAATGGAAATATCACAGAATGGCATCTGTAGATATACGAGTCCAGTAATATAAAAGTACGCATATGCAGCTTTTAAATTCCTTGTACTGTCAAAACTTTTGACTGAAGAAGTGTATGAATTATAAACAGTTATACAAAATATACTCACAAACATGACATACAAGAGATGCCACATACTTATGTGCCCGAGGTGGCCTCATTATACACAATTCTTCCAACAATTCCAAAGAAAATATAGCTTTCTCCTCAATAACCAAATGTTTCAAATAATCAACAGCCTCGTCTGTAACCACGGGACATTCACAATATATCTTCCTTAACAAAACTTCTTTCGAATTCTCAATAACAGGCTCCCTGTTTTCACATATCTGCGTAATCAATGCACAAAGCAACTGATTGTAGTTTTGATCGTGTTTCTCATGCATTTTTGGGTACAGAGTCACTGGATGCCGATTGAAACCTTGCATGAAGGCATATTCCTCGAACAACCATGATATGGCTATATCAATCCTGTTTATAGGGTCTTGGAGTATATAATTGAGAACTAAATCACGTAATTCAGGTGTATAGCTTGAAGCGAAGATCGTTATAAACTTCATCCGTATTTGTGAGGCCCCACCAATAGCACACTCTTTATCTGCTGTCATTATTCTACTAACAGCTTGAATGATTAACTTTTCTTTTATTTCTTTTGGAATTGGTCGTGTTAATTCTTGCAATTTAAGTAACTTAACTTTCTGTTTTAACTTTGGAATCGACGGCGTTGGAGGTGGCTGCAGTTTCTCTTTCTCTTTAGCTTTTCTTTCCTCTTCTTTCAAGTGCTCTTGTCGGGTTTCTTCCATGAGTTTTGATACAGCGTTTTCCATTTGTCTGTCAGCTTTGGTTGATTCTTGAAGTTTCGCGACTGCATTTTTTAAAGTAATTTTTTCATCTTCATCTCGTAATAGTGGTATTTTTGCTGCTAAATCTGTTAGTGATGGTTGGGGGGTAGGGGCTGGTTCATTGTTTATCATTGCCAGAAGCAACTTCGCTAAATTTCTCTTTTGTGGAGTCGTTCCTGGATTTGATATAGGTTTATATTCTGTCATGAAAGAACTTGGCATTTCGTTGGGCAAGCTATTAACTAGCGTATGAGTAACTAACTTTAAAACATTCTCAATGGTGAGACTTTCAAAAATAGAATCTTCTGTAACTGTTTGTTTAACTGCAGCGAAGAAATTTTGCTGACTGCTGTCGTCTTCATACATGTTAAAATCACTTCTACTGTTACTATCGCTACCTTGGCTGTTACTCTGTGGGGAATCTATTCGTAGCCTTTTCGCAGGTGTATCTCCTGTTTTAATTTCCCCAAGACGTTTGTTTCTCTTCTCTTTTGGTATAGCTTTGTTTATTTCTTGTGTAGTCATACCAATGTCCATTAGTAATTGTGTTAATTGTGGCATCATATCATTCGACGATGGGTGTTTGATTAAATTCAGCAATAGTACTCGTAGATGCTTTCGGACTGAGTTCACTTGGGATTGTGACAGGGTAGGGGGAAGAGTTGTGTGTAAATCACCGAGAGCTTGAATGACGTACGGCATAAATTTCGGCCGCAGTTTTGCAATTAAGCATAGTGAAGTCATACAGGTCATTAAGTTCACACTGGAAATGTGTTGAGAGTTGTGAAACTTAACTAATAGATTGAAGATGTGCCTGAAAAAAACATTTTTTTTTTTTCAACTAAATAATGGTCCCAAAAACGAAAATATTTTAATTGATAATAAGATAAAGCCGGTAAAGTTGAAAGGACAGGTCTATAAGACCATCATTAGGCCTGTCCTTTTATATGGCTGTGAAGCGTGGCCGATGTTAGAGTGACACAAGCAAGAACTGCGTGTCACGGAGACGAATATGCTGCGGTGGATGTGTGGAGTGACACGGAAGGACCGCGTTAGGAACTCCCGTATTCCTGGCAGTCTTCATGTCCGTGACATTGCGGATAAATTGCATTTGTGTCGGCTCCGTTGGTACGGCCACGTTTTACGGCAACCGGATGCTTACGTGGGAAACAAATGTCTGGCCGTAACGCCTCCGCCGGGCCCCGCCAGGAGGGATAGACCCAAAAAGTGCTAGCTTGACGTCGTAAAGGGTGATATGCATGCTAATAGGTTCACTACCAGGGATGCTGAAGACCGTGCGAAGTGGAGTAGAAAAAATCGGAAAGCGGACCCCGGTTACCGATATGGAAGTTTGGGTTGCAACCGGGATACTACGCTGAGATGATGATGATTTTTTACTTATTTTGAAAAAAGCTAAAAAAACATAATAACTCAAAAATGGTTCACTTTTGCATAATGTCACTGCACCTACACTATCACCTCCTAACGAGAATACCGAATTACCAATATCCCTGTTTATACAGGGATGGTAAGATATCACGGTATAAAAAGGTATAAAAAATCTGTGCGTCTTCGCTAGACAAATATTTGGACAAGTTTTTGGAATGGCCCAAACAAAGATACGCTACGATCAAATCCATAGGAAACTCACTCTGATTCTTCTACGAGAGCACGTCTATTAATAAAAGGCAAATGAGTCGGAAGTTTGTCCAAACTGAAATCCTCTTCAAGCCCTTCCGATGAACTCTGCAAAAGGACTACACTCTCCAAGAACTTAATCGAGTGTGTTCTGATTCCTTCATTGTCGCTGTCTATCAGATTTAAAACTAAAAGCTGTGAAACAAATAAAACGGGTTTTAGTCAAATTTTAATATTGATGTTTATTTTAGTATGAAAGCGCATTGGAGAATAAATATAGGTAATTATAGCATCTATTAGTTCTTATTCTCCTACTCTTATCCCACATTAGCTGTGCCCGCGACTCCGTCCGCGTGGAATAGTGACTTTAGGCAGCATTTTTTGGATATTTGAGATTAATTTTAATTGGAAATTCAACCTAATAAGTCCAGCCTAAGCTGAACCCTATTTCATATGATCGATGATATAAATCTGAGGTCAACT
The DNA here is from genome assembly GCA_963693495.1 of Malacosoma neustria. Lineage (NCBI taxonomy): Eukaryota > Metazoa > Arthropoda > Insecta > Lepidoptera > Lasiocampidae > Malacosoma > Malacosoma neustria. The sequence continues at coordinate 3,062,816 of OY856385.1, forward strand.
TAAATTGAGATATAAAATTTCCGAAACTTATCATTTTTAACACTATTTTTTTTTTTCTAAAATAAAAATAGCCTAAGTTACTCCTTGATACATCAGCTATCTGCCAGTGAAAGTCCCGTCAAAATCGGTGCAGCCATTTCAGAGATTAGCCGGAACAAACAGACAGACAGACAAAAATTGTAAAAAATGTTGTTTTGGTATATGTACTGTGTATACGTCCTAATGCACTTAGTAAAAAGCGGTTATTTTAATATTACAAACAGACCCTCCAATTTTATTTATTTGAATTGTATGTATTGTATAGATGTATAGATTATATGGGGTACAACAGTTTTCTGCCTTTGCCATAACATCATATAAGTAATCCATCAATATTTCCGTTGGTCCATCCCAAATTCTGCATCCACTTATCATTTCTATAATATCAATATAAGATGCTAGTTTGTTACATTTTAATTTAACAATTAACATTTTAATTTATCAATTACTGGGCTACTTTCAAGAGTTCACTGATTGATTTTTATTTGAAAAATGTTTTCCATTTTAGTAGCTCCAGGCATCCTTCTCAACATTCTCATCTCTGCTACATACTATCGCCCTTCCCTTTTGTGGCTGCTTTATTATGGACTGATAAACTTTACTTTTGAGTTCAAGTGGCACTTATGGATAGCAAATGTAACTATTTTCGACTATAGCTATTAAAATTTACACAGTATTTTTTTAATGAGAATAGATAATTTAATGGTAGTATGTAAGTGTTAACCCTTTTCAGACGTATAAAATTTGGTCATGGTTGTTGTACTGGTCAGAATTAGTACAAACATTATCACTTTCTTTATCACTGTCAATATTTAGGTGTCAAAATAACTCTTCATCTGTATTTTCAGAACACCGCCACTAAACTGATACATAGATTAATACAGTACAATATTAGTACAGTTTCTTAATGTGGTGGCTGCGAGCAGATATACGACCGGAACGGTAAAAAGGCTTTGGTGGCTGAGAGTAGACATATGAGCACAAAGGGTTAATAGTTTTTGTACACATACCTTTAATTTAGACAAGTATTCCCAAACATATTGCATATCAGTCATATCCGCCTCTCCCTTGCATATCCATGAGAGAGTATTCTGATACAATATGCTCGCAGCTTGGATTGCTCTCTTTTGAACTGCAATTACCGTATCTATAATCAGTAGCTGGAGTTGACCTATGATCTTTGGCAGAAATTGTTGGTGTAGCTTACTGTAAAAATATACATTAAAACATATAATATTAAATGGTTGACAGATATGAATCTCTTTTTTTGTTCTCTGCCCAAAATATCTAGTAAGGTATGTTCAACCAACAATCTGTCAGAAGTTTTCCCATTGAAATAGCACATAAAAGTGCTGTTTTTACATTATTTATTCTTGCGACTTATGATTTTATTTCATAAAATTAATGACTATACCTTTTGAAGTATTAAATTTCTGACAAAAAATATCACTGAGTCCAATTTATATCTGCATTATTAATTTTCTAGTGTTGAAATTTTACTTATCGCAAATTTGCATACCCTAATAAAATTAATAACACAACTGATCACCATAAACATCCAACCAAGAGGCACAGACATCAAAAGCACACCAGGATGAGAGCAGAGGGAGAGGGAGAAGAAAGGGAAGGTGAAATGATATATTCATGATATCATCATATAAATGATTCAATCAAATTTGAATATAAATATGAAAAAAAACCAATAACCTATTCCCGATTGCCATAAATTACTTCTTATAAATGTTCCAGGCAGCATTCATTTGTCTTGTTGAGATATGGTATGAATATTATAGTAATTTATATTTACTTCCCATAATTAATCATACATATCATCTCTTATTGCAGATTAATTTATCAACTGTAGGAAAATGCCTTAAAGCTTTAGGAATGATCCAAAAGGCATGAGATATTTCTATTCGTGCAGGGGCAGAGAAAGAAAACTGACCTCTGCGGCTGGGTCAGCCTGTCGTATAATGCGACAAAACAACCCATCCTACCTACGTGGATGGCAACGACCTTTGGTCTTAAGTATGCCACCATAGTAACTTTGTTTTGTGTTTCGGCATTAGTGACCCAAGTTCCTGTACCCTTATGGGACAGCAGCGTGTTCACTATGCCACTGGTGTTGTAAATAGCCATAGGCGACGGTAACTGTTAGATTCTAAGCCGGCCATCAGCCCGTCTGCTGTCCTACAGAAATAAAACGAAAGATAATACAGAGGGATGTTGGCAGCTGTATCTTGACTATAAAATACTATTTCAATGGCACATAAGACCATCAATGGTTCTTTTTTAATAGGTTTATATGTTTTCATTTTCATATAAGTTAATGCAAACATCTAATATTTTCAAATAAAATCAATTTGAAAGACAGGCAGTGAACGTTTTAGGGCTTTAAGGTGAATAAAAAAGAAATTAGTTTGATTGGCTTTGCCAAAATCTGGTTTTTACAGTCAGTCATATCATAAGTGAAAAATAACTATCCTGATATTAGGAACAAAATGAGATAGATTTGTTTTAATAGCAAGTCACATGGATAGCCTATCAGCAATCTTAGGTATATCGGTAAAGATAAGGATGCCTACCTCAATTCTTCAATGAACCCAATAACAATTTTCTTAACATCAGTTGATTTGTCACCTACAAAGGATAATATATTCTCCACATAAGTCGGTAATAAGGAGGATCCCTGATGCAGTAGAACTTCTACAGCTTTTCTGAGACAATCTGATCGTTTGCCACCTTCCGACATACCAGCGTCGTTTATCCATTGTATCAGCTGAAATTACAAATATCAGAAATAAAAAACGTATTATGTATCAAATTCTTTAATGATTACATTAATTACAATCAAAAATACACAGAAATAGTTCAAATAAGATATAGCGCGTCATCCGGCATCAACCAACCTGATTTTGCACAGCTTTAGTCGTGGTAGGCTGATATTTATTCGACATCTTGTGCAATTTACGCTTTACAAACTTAATTATAATTGTACTAGCATAACATTTCAAATTCTAAATTAAATTTATTTTAGTAGAAGTAAGCATTTTTCTACAACAAAAACGTTTTAGCTATAACTCTGCCATGTAGAGACTAGAGATAGAGAGTATTTCCCGTTATATTGCTACTTCTAGTTTATACCTCCGTAATACATATAAAAGAATGTGATATAAGATGTTACACTTAATGATGGCGTAATTTTAATTTAGTCGGGTAGCATTTTGACATTTTTTACCATGTGTCACTAGCTAAATAACTTTTTTTTTTGGAATTTTATGGCCTGGTTACTAGACTTTTAAGCCAACTAAATGTCATTTGGACAGTATTGTGTCACCAACTTATAAAATATTGATTTTACATGCGTTCACTTTTATTTTACTTCGAAAGAAACAAAATCGAATGCTAAATTTTAAGTTGAAACCCGTTATAAGTATTAAGAAAATCTTTAGACAAGAAAATTAACTATTTCTGTACATCGAGGAAAGGAAAATTAAAAATTCAATTTGGCTGGTATTTTTTACATAATTTATATTGTTTATCAATCCAAATTACAACTTATAAGTAAAAATTATAATTATAAATTAAGCGGTGCTTGTTGAGAAATATATAGGTTTTGCATTTCGAATGATTTTGGTTTGTTACGTTCTTCCATATCCAAATATGTACTTCTTACTACCACCAAGCAAACCAATAAAATAACTGTAACAAAAATTTTAGTTTTGATAGATGCTCCTTGTACTTGCCTTTCTGACACATCATTTAATACATTTCTAATATCCAATCGTCAGCGGCGTCATATATTTCCATATATAATAGTGGCATGTTTACAAAGGGTCATATCAGTTATAAAACAATTTAAAATGAGAAAAATTCTGATGAGGTGAAGTGACGGCCTTTAAATCGAATATGCTTTTTAAACCTTGAGATTCGTTTGAACGAAATTCTATTTGATAAATAAAATATTTATAAACGGTCTTCGAAAAGGATGTTATTGCTGATGAAACAGCACTAAAGTAAATTAAAACTACGCTAACATCGTTTTAGAATGAAATTTCTATGTTAATATTATAATTATCCGTGCAGGGGTGGAGAAAGAATACTAACCTCTGCGACCGGGATTGGCCTGTCTTAAAAGGCGACAGAACAACCCAACCTAGCTACGTGGTAGAACCTCAAGCCTGTCTGGATGGCGACCACCTTTGTTCATATGTATGCCGCCATAATAACCTTCTGTTGTGTTCCGGCATTATTGACCCAAGTTCCTGTACCCATAAGGGACAGCAGTGTGTTTGCGATACCACTTGTGTTGCAAACACCCATAAGCGACGGCAACTGCTATATTCTAAGCGAGCCGTCAGCCTGTCTGTTGTCCTACATCAATAAAAAAACTTTTTCATAATACTTACAACACCATTTCAATATCGGGACCGTAGCTATGAATCCCATAAAGACGCATGTTACCACCACTAATACAATAGATAAGGCAAAAAGTACTAAAGTAGTACGGAAGTAAAGTCTTAAAAACTTGGGCTTGTTCTGAAAACAAAGTATTGTTTAAAATATTGCCTAAGTACATAATAATAACAACATGTTGCGTACATATTAACCCATTAAATGCCACTAAAGTAGGTTACTGGTGACTGACGCTTATTTTTTGATATAATATTTTCCTAAGCTGAGAGCATAGGAAGGAAATATAGGAAATATGTTTCGGTAATGATGAGACAAAACACCATAATATCTTGAAAACTGATTAAAAATATATTTATACATAACTGTGGTTTAAATAAACTTGCAACAGAAAATTTGTCATATATTGCCTGGCAGTGAATATGTTATTATAAGTACATTATACGTTATGATGGCTTTTAAACCGTTCTTGAACCATACATGTTATGATACTCAAGATAATGTTTATGTGGCTTATCAGCTACTTTAGGCGTGAAAATCTGACCAAATGATTTTCTCTTGCACTATGCGGGTCTACTGCGGCTTACGAGCAGATGGCTTCGGCCAGCGTACGGCAGTACGGGTCACACGACGTGTGTTATTGCTGTATAATATATGGGTACTGATATTTTTTTTATAATGAAATTAATCTTTGGAAAAATATATGTAATGATCACAAAGTAGATAATGTAATGATATAAAAGTCCTGCACAGTCAGTCAAAGAATAATAAAAAAGTCATGTACATTACTAAATTTGCAAAGGGCGTCTCTCCAAACCCTAGAGAAATACTGAACGAGGAAGTACATTGCAGTTATTAATTAATAAAAAGGATAATTAATTAGTTTTTTATAGCAGCCAAAACAGGTATGTAACATTCACTGCTGACATCTCCCTGCAGAGAACGGTGGGTATACCTGAGAGACTCGTTCAAGATTGGCGAGTTACGCATACCAGTGGTGTCGGCATACCTGTTTCCTCGCGATATTTTCCTATACCGTCGGTACGTGACAATTATGTACATTATACTACCTAAGTTATCGAGGGATTCAAACCGTGACCTTCGTTGGTCTCCGAGTAACACCATTTAGCTACAATTTCCTAGGTAAGTAATGCGGTCTCGGAACTTAACAATCGATCTCCAACTTGCTAGTGAACTTACCTAAACCACGTGACATTTTTAACATTTACCACCCTCTCTTCCCATGATAAACATTCGTATACGAGAAGACCCCACATCCCTCCTTCTAGTTTTCACGTAATAATTCATAAATACGGTTTTCAATCATTTATTACAAATAGGAATTCGTGTTGCACATATTTATGTCTTAATTAATACAGCGCTCAACGCTGTGCGACATGTTTGAATATACATAGTTGGAAAAAGTGGGAAATTCCCTTTAGAGGATATTGACTACGTGAAGAAAATCTAAAGCTCATCACCTCCCTCCTGAACAGGTAACGTAGTATGAGTACGTTCCCTTAAGTACGATTCACTCACCGTATGAACGCCAATCACGAGTAAAACATTTATTATCAAACTATACAAAAATACTAGCATGTAGTATCCGAACACCGTGTAGAGCATTAGGGAGACTTTGGCCACTTCTTCGGGAGAATGCTCAGTGCTTGTGTGATTTTTATTTTCTCTAACAAACTTTGCTACTTTATACACGTAGAACGAAGATGCCGCCAACGTTAGACATGCTGCTACCTGATTATATAATATAATATTTAAGGTTAATACAAATACTTGAAAAGCAATCTATAATAAGCGACATTGGGTGAACTTACAAGGAAAGTGATTTGAAATCAAATATTTAGAAAAAAAAAATAACTCACTTAATAATAATTGTTGGATTGAAATGATCCAACAGAAAATAAATAATCATAAGTTCACTCTATGTCGCTTAGTACCATAAATGTTGCCTTTTCATCGTCGATATAACTAGGGGCATTTCCTTTTCATCGAATCACCTCCATGGCAATATTTTGCACAGCGAACGCCTAGGTTACGGGCCCAATTTCCATCTCGAAGGTATTGCTCATGGATTTATAAATTTAAAAAAGTATATATCCATTGCCTAGTAGCTATAACATAAAAGCTCGCCTGCCTGTTGACTTCAAATTGTCCCAGTACATATAATATGATTTATTATTCTGATTGGAGTCTGAGATGTGGTTTACCTATTATAGCTCTTCAATAACTATATAGGGACTATTAATCGACACAGGATCTCAATACGATATACAGCCCACAACGTCCCACTACTGAGCTCGAGCGTCCCCTAGACGGAACGCATTACTGACATGCACACACCACGCTTGTCCATTGCAAATTGTCAGAAAAATATCAACACTATATTTTCGTTTACAGTCAATAAGTGTGACATCATTAAGTTACCATCAAAAGTTTACTATACGTTTATACTTTTCTTGAAGAGGGAGCTACAAGAAACTAAATTAAACAGATGCCGCATATGTAAAGTGAGTTTAGTAAACAGAAAATTACTTCAAGTATACGATGCAATATATTATTGGGTAGATGTAATCTGTTAAAAATATTAAATATCACTCAAAATATTATAGGGTAGAGGAAAAGAAGAGTATTTGTGTTTGAAAGTGTCCGTTGAAATACGTTAAATTAAAATGTTGCCAGAGTAGCGTCAGTGTAAATCTTTAGGTTATATTTACTCAATAATTTTGAACTACGCTATAGTTGTTTTCAATATTGTACTGTCACTAACTACTGTATCCGCCAAATTAAATTAATAACTCAGCTTTCATACTAGTCACTGTAGTGGCACTAGCGCCATTTTGAACTCTAATTTACAGCGCACAGCTGGACACTTTCAACTTATCCCCCTTATAAGATAATCCTTAGCTCTTCGCTCCATTACTCAAAATTTTCTTATTGCCGCCATATTGGTATAATGTCGTGCATTTTTTTTTATTGCTTGAGTTCAGCAGACAGGCAAACGGCCCACCCTGGCAGGTGGTCACGGTCGCCTATGGACGTTTGCAGCACCAGAGGCACCACCAACGCGCTGCCAGTCTCAAAGAAATTTTATAACGCCTTTTTTGAAGAACCCCATATCATACCGCGCTGAGAAAACCTCAGCCGGAAGCTTATTCCAGATCCAGAGAGTACGCAACATGAACGTTCTGGAGAACCGTTTCGTACAGGAAGGAAGAGGCTCCAAGAAATGGGGATGAACACCCAGCCGATGGCGGGCAGTGCGGTGGTAGAAAGACGACGAGGGCACCATCCTAAATAGTTCTTCAGAACACTCCCCGTTGTACAGACGGTAGAATACACATTTGTGACATTGCTATTTTTTTCATTCAGGCGCTGAATTTATACTGATTTTAATATATTAGCGATATAAATGATTATATTATTTAAAAAATAAGTACTTACGATTGAAATATATCCAATAAGTAATGATGCCAATCTTAATGGAACACAAAAGCAGCATTTTTCAAATCTAGGCAACTCGATGGCCATGTTAATTTAATAAAATATACACTAACTTACTATAATTATGTTTATGTAATATTTATACGTGTATAATTAAAATCATTTTTATCTAAAGGCGTAAAAGTTAGTGTAATTTAACACAATCATTTCCAAAATGAATCACTTTTTAGGAAATGTTTTGCTGAACAGTTCGTTTGTCATGGTGCTCGTATCAGTGTAGCCAACTTTTATCATATCATTAGATACCGATGTTTGAGATAAGAAATGGCCAATCACGATGTATTATTCGATGACACGAATATCGGCTTTGAGATTATGCACTTAGTTTTGTGTATCCCATTACCGTTACTAAATATCCTATGTTCAATTTTCAATATTTTATCGATGAATTTTGACAATATGTAAGTCTTAGTATTGAAGTCAGAGGTCGATGTTGAAGAGCTTCACAATGAAGAGATATTTCGTGGTAGGTGACGGGCATCGTTATAAATAACGTTTCTAATAATTGTTCTTTAAAGATTTATTTCAAAACCAACGAGTATGTTTATTATTAGTAATACAGATACCATATGGTGTATTAAATTTAGACAGCGTATGCGAGTCGGAGGGCTTAGAACGCTATAATAAATCAGGTCTTCGTTTACGGGCCACTGAAATTTCACGTGTGATGCACGAAGAGCCGTTATATCCACTCAAAGTCACTGTGTGGTGTGGCGTTCACACGGGAGGAGTAAATGTTGCAAAACATTACCTCCTGAGGGGGCTGTCTATTCCCCTCGGGCGGACCGGGGCAAAGTCCGCCGGTCCTGCCCACTAAAAACCCCGGTCGTCACTTTTGGCCTTAGAGGGAAGCTTCACAGGATTGTCTTTTTGGCATTGCTCTGCTAAGCTCACAGCCAGACGTCCCCAATGAGGGTGCCCTGAGTGACAGTTCCCGCTGCCAGCGGTCATACTAGACCTGCCGGTGACCAGACACGGAGTGTCCAGTCGGGGTAGGGCACCTTCCGTCCTTCCGGCCTTTACCGGGAGCGCCCGCTCGAGTAGTTATCACCGGTAAATTTGCAGAAAGTCATAGAAAATGTAATAAAATGAGCATAATCGTAGATATCAACATGGTGGCAGCCACTTGACGGATATAATCTTTTCCAGTAAACAACATAAATAACAGAACAAATTATAGAAATCTAAAATAAAGATTTCCATCACTCAAAATCTGATTTTTTATTTAGAAAAAAAGTTATTCAAAATCAAAATTGGATGATTAATTTTGCCCCACCCTGTAAACAAAGGGAAACCAAGAAACACATTGGATATACAACTTTATTCACAAGATTCACATAAAGTAACTTCCGCGTGGTTTTCTTTGCAACATGCACCTCTTTCACAAACACGAACTTCTACGAAGTAACTGTAGACCACCACAAAACCGTAGCACTCCAAAACTGTATACAAATAAAAGACTTAATTTAAATACATGTTCCTAATAAAAAAAAAAATATATATATATATATATATATATATATATATATATATATATATATATATATATATATATATATATATATATATATATATATATATATATATATATATATACCTAGTCAGGTCATAAATTCTGTCACATGTTTAATGTAAAATAATTGTAACAAGTTTATTAATTATGTAACCATTCATATACCAAAATGAACTTAACAAAACATAGATTCTTATGACATTAAAGTTTATTCAAAATGACCTCCGTGATTTTGAATACAAGCCTTCAATCTGCGCGGCCAGTTGTCTAGCGCAGCACGAACGAGGTCCATGTCAATATCGGCGGCTGCCTTAATCAAGGATGTCTTGAGTGACTCCAAATTGGGATGAGGCTTTGAGCACGCCTTTTCCTCCAAGTGTTGCCATATCTTGTAATCTAACGGATTCAAATCTGGACTGGAGGAGGGCCAGTCTTCGTGCCGGATGAAGTCGATTTCACGCGCCGCCAGCCAGTCTTGTGTGCTCTTCGCTCTATGAGCTGGCGCCGAATCTTGTTGGAATACCCAGTGCCTGTTATTGAACATGGTATGAGAAACAGGTTCCACAAGGTTCGTCAGGACTGTATTTTGATACACAACAGCATTCGTTTTTACACCTTTCTCACAAAAATGTACCTCTGTTAAGCCCCAATAAGAAACTCCCAACCATACCATGAGCGAGGATGGAAAATGACCTCGTTGGACACGCGGAATACGGTTGCTCGCTTCTTCACTACTGTGTGCGTACACCTTATCATTTTGTTTGTTGTTACTCTCTTCTACGGTAAACATTTTTTCATCCGAAAAAAGAATTTCCCGATATTTTTTTCCCGCGTACGGCTTCAACAAAGTGCGGCATCTCTTCAGTCTCAGGTCCATTAGACGAGCATTCAAACGATGTCCTGTTTTTCTTCGATATGCCCGAAGCCCTAAGTCTTCATTTAACGCCCTTTTCACCGTGGTTCTGCTTAACCCCATCTGAAGGGCCAACAGTTTCTGCTTACGTTTGGGATTTCTTTGAATTCGTGCCTTCACAGCTTTTATCACTGCTGGAGTCCTAACAAACCGAGGGCGACCACTTCTTGACCTGTCATCTACACTAGAGTCTTCATTGTATCGTTTGATGGTACGATAAACGAATCTTTTGGTTATATTCAAATTTTTCAGTATGTTAAAAATTTGAATTGGCGCGTAACTGTAACGATGCAACGCAATAACTGCAACACGGTCTTCTTTAAGCGTCCACTCCATATTTAAAAATGAGTAAAATTCTAAAAGTTATACATTTTTATTTTCATGAACAATTCGAAATTCGAATTCAATAAACTTTTTTGTGGCCAGCATTCTAAAATAAAAGTTTTTACTGTGTGACAATACTTATGACCTGACTAGGTATATATATATATATATATATATATATATATATATATATATATATATATATATATATATATAAATAAATAAATTAATTAATTTATATAAATAAAAAAATTAATTTAAATACGTGTTCCTAATAAAAAAATATATTTGTCCCAAATTTATCTCTAAGGCTTACAGCTGGTCTTCTTTTTAAATATACTGTCACAATACACACAGCGCCACCTAGTTTTTGAAAATAAATGGCGATAGCAAACAAGAAAGCCCCTTTTTTCGAGAAAATACTCTTTCCCAATTTTCCCGACCGCGGAATTCGGAGGGTATGTGGGATTCCGTGAGACTACCCATTAAAAAAACTCTGCTTTTCTCCTATCGCCTAACGCGTGGGCCGATGAACAACTAGCCTGCCGATACCCATGTAGTCCAAGCCGGCCAGCCCACTCCTAATTTGTATTATTCAAATCATTCAAGGAATGAGTTGTGCTAGTCCATTTTTCATTTTGGCAAGGAACTGTATTCCTTGGAAATATGGACTCTTACCAAATTTAAACAATCGGGATTCACTGACATACGAGTATATTGATGATCAATGATTTTGAGTCGTCAACATGATTTTAAAAATGGAGTCTGCCTGGTTGACTGACTAGAGTACCACATAAAAGTGCGTAGATAGTTCGATCTTGAGGGTATTTTTAAATAATTATAATTAAAAAGAATACCAAACGGCCTAAGTAGCTTTACTTTAAAAACCTGATGATGAAGTCTGATTTAAAAAAGATTAAAATTAATTAGAAACACTAAAGTACTTACTTATAAACATAAGCATGACCAAATACCAGCCAATAAGAAATTTATGTGTCAGGCAGAGTGTGAACAAGGAGATAACTTCTATTAACCAAGTTATAAACCGACAGGACAAGTAAGCTTGGAAAGGTGTTGAATTTTTCTGCAAAAGGGACGGTTAAATTTTCAATCTGTTCATAAATTGGCGTAATAATGGCCTAGGATTCTAAACCTTCTATGAGAAAATACCACTTTTTCGAGCACATAGTGAGTTCTGGTCTGTCTTCAGATGCTAGTTAAAATAACCAGTGTCGTTTCCTACCTCTGTTAAATCAGAGATCTGGACGAGAAGGAGCAATTCTGCAGCTGCAGAAGGTGGCTTCCCTTATATGTTGCTAGTAGTAAAGCTAAGCTGGCTGTGAGACTATATTATAGGTACTTACTCATGGTAGCCAAACAAGCTTCTTTGGGATAACAATAGTAAGGCAGGTCTTTCCCGTAATTCTGTTGTAAAAATTATCTGTTCAAGTGTTACGTGACAACCATTTTTACTAGTGACTATGATAAAGCTAGTGAATATAACAATCGATTCCATAAACAATATCAAGCCTATAGGTGAATTTATATTTGTCTGACGTGTTGTGTCGTAACGCGTCAGAAGCATGCCGGTTTTATACATTTAGGACAGACGACAGAATGCGTCACGACATACAAATGTGTTCCTAACCATATTAAATGTATGAAACCGATATGCTTCTGACGCGTCACGACACGACACTTCAGACAAATATAAATCCATCTTTAGTCGTCACTGAAATATCAATGTCAAATATTGACAATACTCAACATCGGATTCAAACTATATACATAAATCTATTGTCAGGCTTAGAACTTCAGCCCAACGGAATAAATTTAGAGACACTGTCATCCATGGTCTATAAGCCCACGCTTCACTCAATAGATAAATTTCACGCAGAATAGGTGTGTTGCGGGGATTTCTTTCGCCGTTTCTTCTTCCCATACACATTACTAAAAGGGTAGTAGTAGTAGATTAGAATAGGATCGACTTCAACGGTGAAGTTGACATGACCTATAATATTTTTTTATTGCTGTAGGAGAGCAGACAGGCTGAGGACCCGCTTAGAATTTAGCTGTTTAGCTGTAATTTAGCCGCCTAATATGGGTGACTGCAACGCTGTGGCATCGCGAACACGCTGCTGTCCCATAAGGGTACAGGAACTTGGGTCACTAATGTCGGAACACAACACAAGGTTACTATGGTGGCATACTTAAGACCAAAGGTGGTCGCCATCCCGACGGGCTTGAGGCCCTACCACGTAGCTAGGGTGGGTTGTTTAATCGTCTTTTACGACAGACCGACCCCGGCCGCAGAGGTTAGTATTCATTCTCCACCCCTGCACGAAAAAGATTTTTAGCCATTCATGGCTTTTTTGCTTGTTTGTAATGTAGTGGTTGAGTGGACAATGCACTTCACAAGAGGCGCGTCCCCCGAGCACGCTGCCACGACTCATAGACCTTGCTCCCACGGGGTCAGACGTCTTTTCATCCGAAGTCACTGTTACGTCGTATACCAACAGCTTTCAGCACATAAAAAAATTTGAACATCAATTTGGAAAGAGACCACATAGTAACAAGCTGATACCGTAATTTTATTACTATGATTGTTCATTTTCCTGTGAATCATTAGGCAATAGATCTGTTTAATATGATTATAATACTTTTTTGGATAACACTCGTTTAATTTTATATCCCTATTGAGGTGTGGTAATTCCTTGTCTTCGTGGATGGGAACTGCTCTTATCAAGCCCACGAGCATCTGCGTGCTCGAGGCTATTCGAGAAGTCTCGCTGCGGTCTTGCCGCGCTGGCGTTGGTGGCACCCCAGTCCGAAATTCATGTCCGATGATCATATCAATCCAATTATATTTGATAGTATACTGTAATTCTCTAGTCTCTGCAGCATTATCTTCTTCGAAACTCTTATTTGAACATATTCGTATGGTATGCACTGGCTATGGCTCCGAGTCCTTGAATGATGTTATCCAACATATACTCGTATGTACAGGATTATGGGTAAACTAACGAGCTCTCAGAACTTGGATAATATTAATCATCTTTTCATTCTAGTAGCTTATCCCGTTCGCATTCACTTAGAACCTTGGGATCTTGGCAAAATGCGCATGATTAGCCTGGTAATGGTCGACCATTTCTTATATCGAAAGTTTCTTATTTTCATATTCCAATTAGCTTTCCTTCTACTCCTCTGTTGGCAGTTATCTCAATATTTACGTCTTATTTCACCATATCGTCTTTTTCAACATCAATCTTTTTTCGTCTACATATTTTTCTGTACTAGTAGTCCATTTTCGTTCTTAGATATTTTAGAAAGAGGCATAAAATTTTAATGTGGCCAGCAGCGTGTTCGTGGTGTGAACATTCATAGGTCGTCACCTATGTGACGTCACCTATTAGTTACGTCTAACTACATACAATTAAGACGTCAGCATAAAACATTTTCTCATAAAAAAATCGGAACAAATACTCACATATGCTATTCCAGATATTAAATAAATTGTGTGATAGAGCAACAACGCTTCAGCAATAATCATGGCTATGAATGAATAATAAACGAAAAGTGTTGAGCTGTATTCCGTCGTGTCCGTTTTTGTATGAACGAACATAAGGCCAAAGGGCGAGGGCCGTTTTACGAAGGTTTCCAGCATCGCTACCACAAAGAAGAACAGGTACGCTAATGAACGTATCTAAAACAAACAATTTCAATGTCAAAATAAAAATCCAGAATTCACTATCCCTACAAAAATCTCAAAGAATTAAAGAAATCCCATATTTAAGTTAATACAGTTGGATTACAAATTCAAATAGAATTACAGGTACTGTGTCTTAAATAGAACCCAACTAAGCGTTAAGGTGGATTTATATTTGTCTGACGTGTAGTGTCGTGACGCGTCAGAAGCATATCGGTTTCATACATTTAATATGGTTAGGGACACATTTGTATGTCGTGACGCGTTCTGTCGTCTCTCCTAAATGTATGAAACCGATATGCTTCTGACGCGTCACGACACGACACGTCAGACAAATATAAATCCACCTTTATGCTCGTTTTAAAACCAGCGCTGATCTTCCGTTTAGCCAAAGGCTTATATTCAGAGCTGAAGGACGATTCACGTCGGTCATCCACGGTTTTCAAATTTAAACTAACTGGTATCATATCATCTAGACCCACTTCGAGATCTTGAGCTTAATTTCCATCATGGAATGCACCGCTTAGAGAGTTTTTTTCTCGTGTAACATGCTTCTTCTTATTCGTACACTCTTGACAGAGTGGTCGTGCTCATGCGTCGGTCAATTTCTGCGCCACCGCTGTTTTGGCGATGCGCCGCCATTCGCATAGTGTAACATGCATATTAGAACAAAAGTCGCGAAGAATCGACGGTGAAGGAAAACATGGTGAGGAAACCAAGATCACCCGTATATGTAACCCGATAATCCATTGAACAAGTGGGTATACCGTCCGTTCTTCCGAAGAAGCCCGGGTCCAGCGTTGGGACAGTATGGGATATAACAATGAATTCTTTTATTACTGAAGAACAACAGACAGGCTGGCGACCCACTTAAAAGTAAGTAGTTACCGCGGTGTATGGATGCTTGCGACTAGCTAGGCGCATCGCGGACACGCTGCTGTCCCATAGGATACAGTAACCTTGGTCACTAATGCCGGAACACAACACAACATTATTATGGCGGCATACTAGACCAAAGCTGGTTACCATGTAGTTAGGGTTGTTTTGTAGCCTTTTACGACAGGCCGCCCCCGGACGCAGAGGTTACTCCCCCCGTGCACGGAGGAGATAATTAGTTATGTAATTACTATAATTCATGTGAATTATTATTCAAATCTTACGATAGTCCAAATCACTGCACACGTAGATCCACATCTTAAGCTATACAATAGTAGACAGTGGGTGACCACCGGCAGCTGCACATTTACGCACATAATAAATAATATATTAAACCATAATAAAAAAATTCCTCAAAAATAGTATTACATAAACTTAAATATTGATTTCATGACAACCAGATGTCAACGTATTTGATAACACAATACATTCTTGTATATTTTTTATTAGGTATTAATTTATTTTTAATAAAGAGTCTTCAAATCCCGGTCTTATTCAATGTCACAGGATTTAAAATGTATAGATGAAGGAAACTTCTTTATTTATATATATTGTTTATATTTTTCCTGAAACTAGATGGCGCTTGAAATATTAAGTAATAATAAATAAATATATTGGGACATTTCACAGAATGCTGTCTATTCCCAAACGAAGTTGCATAGCACTTGTGTTATGGGTACTAGACAACTTATACACGACATATATAATTTTCTTTTGTAAATAAACTCAAAACATATATAAGCACCCAGATGCGAGACGGGAATCAAACCCGTAACCTCCGCAAGCGTACCAAAGTGTTTTAGCCGCTACGCCACGGAGAACGCCAAATTGAATAAAACAGTACACTCTTGCATGCGCCATGCAATGACGTCAGCAAACGTATAACCCATCCATTATATCTACGCGTCTTTCCTGTCAACTTTGTGGGATTTCTGTCAAAGATAGCAAACTCCAAGTACCAGGCCATGACCATAACAGGCTAGTTTATTACTTTTCAGTCAGCTTCTCAATCAGAGTCGGCAGAGTACATACGATAATAAAACCCATGTTTTCATTTATATAGCAACGTAGAAATGCCTTTAATGTAATGCTATTTAAACTCGTATTTTTAAAACGAAGCCAAACA
Source organism: Malacosoma neustria (assembly GCA_963693495.1). Classification (NCBI taxonomy): domain Eukaryota; kingdom Metazoa; phylum Arthropoda; class Insecta; order Lepidoptera; family Lasiocampidae; genus Malacosoma; species Malacosoma neustria. The sequence continues at coordinate 3,079,305 of OY856385.1, forward strand.
CATGAACTAATTAATCTACTTCATACCAAGATAGTAAATAAAGCCTGATTGTATTGGAATCTTCGAAGTCTATTGCGCAAAATGAAACCCAACCGTCTGAACCATTCCTGTACGTTAAAATAAATGATAATCGTCTATTGAGATATACAAAATCCATAATAATTAAGTACGAGTAATCGCACTCACTCCACTCTCAAATCTATCATTTCTTCTTTCTGTGGTTTTTTTAATGCTGTGGGACAGCAGACAGGCTAACGGCCCGCTTAGAATTCAGCAGTTACCATCGCCTATGTGTGGTGCAACGCCAGTGGAATCGTGACCACGCTGTTGTCCCTTAAAGGTGGTCACCATCCAGACGGGCTTGGAGCCCTATCACGTAGCTAGGGTTGTTTTGTCGCCTTTTACGACAGGCCAACCCCGGTCGCAGAGGTTAGTATTCTTTCTCCGCCCCTGCACGGATAAAAACGGCCTGTCGTCTATCATTTTCTTCTTCTTATATCTTATTATTCGTTATTCTTATTCTAAGGGTGGTTGCATGTACGTGTGAGATGTGATATGTTCATAATATGTTAGTTTCCGATCAGAAAATGCATTTAAGTTACATATTGGATACTTTGATGACGTCATCCAATTTAATCCAACAGGTTCTTACGTATATTATATGAAAATATTTATAAAAACAATAATTTCGACAGCTATCTGGACGGAATTTAGCATCCGCATCAGGGTTTTATAATTACGTCTGCGAAAATACCTCGTGTTGATGTAAACACGATTCATTCAAACAATACTTAATTTTTTGCATACATTACTGATTTTCATTAAAGTTCTGAAAACAACTGTTATACAAAAGGCGTAATGGATGAATAATTATTATAGACCCTATGTCAAAGTTCAATACTGTTATCATTTCTACGTATTTATAAATGATAACGATTAGTAAAGTATTTAAAACTTTAATGTATAGTAAATACAGATTAAAGTAGTTTTTATTGGAGTATCACGTATGTGTCAGTCGTGATTTTAAACACAGTAATAATTACATCACCTAAACGTTTAATGTCGGTTGTGTCCTAGACGAAAATTTAGAACTTGGAGCTTGAAGTCGAGTTATCATCCATATTATATCATCATCTAGGTGATAAATCATGGTTGCAAGCCAAACTTCCGCTTCGGTGCCGTTTCGTTTTTCGACTCTTTCATCTCCACTTCACACAGTCTTCGGCATCCCTGGTAGTCAGTCCAATGGCACGGATTTGGGTCTACCCGACTGTATCATTGTAACTTATACTAATGTCCAACATATTGACATAGATTGAAGGTGCTACAATAAAAAGTTTTTAATTTCATTTATTCAGTACAGTGGCAATTATGTAACATAGATGTGATAATATGGTCTGAATTTGGTTTTTACAAGATTCCAACACAAAATATCGTCAGAGCTTCGTCAATAATTTAGCAAGGAAATCCAGCTCGCAGGTGATATTTATTTGGTCTCAAAGGTACATACGAAATATCCAAGCAAGTGCTTACTTATTTTTATACCCGGCAAACGTTCTGCTATACTTAGAAATAAAAAAAACAGAACTTAATTACGTTCACCGCTATTTCACCTCTTCAAGTTTAATTTTCGCGACTAAAAGTAGCCTATGCCCTTCTCCACGATCGATCTCTAAACTGAAATTTGTATATATATATATACATCAAAAAAGTCTAAGCAACATGCATGATATTAGAAATTTACCATTTATACTAATTAATTTCTAAGTCTTTACTCACTCAAAGTGCGTAGGTATTTTATGTAAACTTTTTTGTTATTGATGACATACTGGTTGTAAAAAAATTTCGATTATGTTTTGTTTTTTCATAAAATAAAATGAAAGGGAATTTGTTTGATTTTAAGTGCGTTTTTATTGCTACGTTTAGTCTTGATTTTATAATTTTACCAACCATTTAAATAAAGTTAGCGACCAAATTGAATTGTTAGATATTCTTTACGTCATGGAGCGACGTCATTTGACGGCAAATGAAATGCAAAGAGATGTAGGGATGTTGCAAGCGGGAAGTAATCAATCTCAGGTATCTCGGCATTTTGGCATTCTTAAAAGTGTTATTTGTCGTCTTTGGCAGCGCTACAATAATACAAGGGAACCCGCTGAACAGCATCCAGGCCGTAAAAAAGGCTACAAAATTCAAGTGGTGTTGATGTAAGTCCCCAAACTGTGCGAAATCGCCTGCATGAGTACGGCCTACGAGCTCGACGCCCAATTAAGTGCCCACCGATACGTCACGGGAATCGCGCTCGGCGAAATGAATGGTGTAGAGAACGCAGAACATGGACCCAGGAACAATGGGATACAATTATGTTTTCCGATGAGTCGCGATTCGGGTTTAGGCCTGATACAAGAAGGGTGCGAGTGTACCGTCGGCCCGGAAATACTGAAAGGCTCAGGTGCATTCAGGATCCATACAGCGGATATATATATATATATATATATATATATATATATATATATATATATATATATATATATATATATATATATATATATATATATATATATATATATATATATATATATATATTACATACTTTCTTTTGTAATTACAATATTTTAAAAACTAACTAGTACATATTTAGAAAAAATGCTTACATTATTTATTCTGTTTAGGAGAATAATATACCCTAAAATGTCACTTACCGCATCCAGTCAGGAAGCTGGCGAGTTCAAGCTTCATTAAATAAATGGCCAGACAAATAGCCCGGACATTCAGTCATTGGCCATCGCATGAGACGACTATTTTATTTTTTATATTTCGAATAAGTTCAGAATGTATTGTGATTGGCCAGTACTTGGAAGATGTTGTTTTTGTTTACCATTGCGGAAAGGCGTTTTAGTATTTGGAACTATTAACATTGTAAGTACTTTTTAAAAATACAAAACTATAATATATAAATAAAATGATAGAGCTCTTCAGTTGTGCGCGCATACGGCGGTACCACTGGATAGATTTCAATTAAATTTTCTAAGCTTATTTCTTAGACACTTGGCCCATATCTAAAAAAAATTATTGCTATATCTTCATATAATATTTATGAAACAACTATTTTTATAGAAGTGGGTTAAACGGTGTAGCGCGCATGCGTAAGAAAACTTCTCATATCTTTCGATTTACTTTTTTTTCTGTTATTCGACCGGCAAAACGGACGGGAACGGCTTGTGTGTATATTAAATATGATGTGTATAATATTCAACTCTTTCAAAACGATACTTTAAATACACTTTGTAATATTGGATTAATTAGTATTTATTTTTGCTTATAATATAAATGTTTATCTCATTATGCAATTATAATATTCTGTGAATTAATGACGCCCACATTTCAATTATTATGTTATACTTACATAGAATTTTACAATCATGCTGTAAATAACATACAACTGGATAACATTGCAATTAATTTCTGTTGTTTAAAATTATTAGTCTTATTATCGTAACGGTTCATGGCGTCCCACTACTGGGCTCAAGCCTCCCCTATAGGGAACGGATAACATACCCACCACGCTTGATACTGGTGATATCAGTATGCAGGATTCGTCTGTTTTGGGTACGAAAATATAATATTTTTGAGGACCTCCGTGGCCTGAAATGGTGGATTTAGAATAGTTTTATTAGTAAATTTTTTTGTCATTTTGTTCCATCAAATAAATTTATTTGCTTTCGTTCTTAATGGCTAACACATATCAGAACGCCTGCAGAGGTCATGGGTTCGATTCCTGTCACGCGTCTGGGTATTTCTGTATAATATGTATATATTTACAAAATACATTTTTTTCTCATTCCATTTTTTTCTCTCCGTGCAGGGGCGGAGTAAGAATAGGTACTCACCTCTGTGGCCGGGGTCGGCCCATCGTAAAAGGCGACAAAACAACCCACCCTAGCTATGTGGTAGGACCCCAAGCCCGTTGGGATGGCAACCACCCTTGATCTAAACTAAACCATAATAACCCTGTGTTGTGTTCCGGCATTAGTGACCCAGGTTCCTTTACCCCTATGGGACAGCAGCGTGTTCGCAGCGCCCCTAGCGTCGCAAACATCCATAGGCAACGGTAACTGCTTATTGTTAAGTGGGCCATCAGCCTATCTGCTGTTCCTCAGCAATAAAAAAAAGGAAAAACCTAAAATGGCACTCGGGGACTGCCGCGGTAAAGCTATTGCATAGCATTTTAATCAACTTGCAATTATAATTATTTATTTATTTTTTATTTATGCAGTAATTATTTTTTTTCTAGAGTAACGATGTTTTCTTTCGATATTTTTTGAACAAGATGTATCGATACTCGATAATAAAAATCTAAAACTATCGATGTTACGATATCGATGTTTTTATTATCGAGTATCGATATCTTGTCCAAAAAATATCGATAGAAAACATCGATACTTTAGAAAAAAACATCGATAGTTGAAATATCGCCCATCCCTACCACACTCACCATACGTGCGCCCCGTAAATATACATGTACATGTACAAATATACATAGGTGTACATTCAAAAAGTGTAACTTGAATTAATATCAAAGAAAATAATTACTGCATAAATAAAAAATAAATAAATAATTATAATTGCATAACTTGATTAAAATGTTTTTCAATATCACTCATCCCTACGTACAGTCGTACCATATACATACACGTTAAGCGAACGCTCGACCGAGCTACATGGTAGGCGGAGTGGGGGGGTGTTAGGTTTTATTTTCGTTACGGAATTTCTTGATTCGGTCGCCGCGCTCAAAGCCCGCGATAAAAGCTATGCAATAGCTTAAAACTATATAAGTTGTATATCAGTTATCTAGTATCCATAACACAAGTTCTATTCTTACTTTCAGACTACATGGTGCTGTGTGAATTTTCCCAGTATATTTATTTATTTATGACCTATATGTAACATATACATATATACCACGTAGATAATATATTTAGAATCAGTTCAATCATTCACCTTCCCTCTAAAATTTGGCATATGATCGCAATTTAGCATTGAACTAATTAACACATTCACTGCGTCATCTTTATCATCTTAACGTTAAATTTCAGTTGTAACCCAAATTTTCGCTTCGGTGCCCGCTTTCCGACTTTTTTTCTACACTTCGCACGGTTTTCAGTATCTCTAGTAGTCAAACCATTGGCGCGCATATCACTCGTCAAGCCAGCACTTTTTGGGTCTACCAGTCCAGCCGAGGCCTCACGACCTATCACACTCATTGCGTAATGAGACATAAATAGCCTCATGCGAGATGTTCCACTGGTATGCTGATTGAAATCGTATGTTTTCACTACGTAACAAATTTTCTCCAAAAATTCCTCATACGAACTGGCTGCAAGTCCACCAAAAACGACCTCGCAGTGAACGTGTTAATTAGGAAATTATTATCTACTCTCTACTCTTTGCACTAGAGAAAGGAATTATCATAAAAAGGAAAAAAATAAAATGAAGAAAGAGTATTATTAATTAACAGTATTTGATTTAAATCTGTGTTATATTATTAATAACGGGATTTAATGTTCTAAGTCCTTCCTGTATGATTAAAAAAAAGTGCGTGCGTACAAAGTACACATGTCAGAAGTGAAACTTACTTGGCAAACTAATTTTTAAATCTTCTAATAAATTTAGAAAAGAGAATTTATGAAATATTATTTTAAATCTTATTAAATAAAACTCAACTGTATTGTATTGCAATAAAGTCGCAATTCGAATAAATACGTAAAAGTAATGCAATGCAATCATTCTAAAATTACATTATAGAACACTTCAATAATCCTTAAGCCATTAATAAGGTTGGTATTACTAGAGCAAATAAAAATCAAGTGTATTTCATTGTAACAAAGTCGCATTTCGAATTTAAATGTAATATAATTAATGCAATCATTTAAAAATTACATTATAGAATAAGCCTTAAGCCATTATTAATAAGGTTAGTATTACTGGAGCTAAAAAAACGTTTCACATCTTCGTGACGCTAATATTGCGTTTCATCCGTAAAAAATTTACCCTCATGCGCGCAAAGAAGTTTCACTTCAATTCAACTTCAAATCAAATTAGTCCCTAATATACATGTTCCTACATTTTTGGATCTACATAATAAATAATAATAAATATACCGTGGCAATCAGCGACGCCATCTACTTTCAAAGTAAAGAAGAGCTCTTGCGATATGAGTACTAGACAACTGTTATGCTACTTATACACACAAACACCAGGCTAGAGACTAGAATCGAACCCGCAAACGTTTCCATGTGCAAACTATTTATTCGTTTCGTTATACTACAAATTTATTCGTTCTTCCTTTTACGATTTATATGTCGATTTAAAAATAACACCAAAGGGCAGCGACGCACAGTGTTAATGACCCGTGACAATGTTTTACAATGGATCTTAAGTTCTGTAATTAAATATTAAGTAGACATACGGAAAAAATACATTCTTCACATATATTTCACAGATTAATTAATTAAAAATATAAACTACATTTAAATATTAATTCTAATTTACTAGAAATATATACAAAAAGCGAAATTTATATAAAATTAAATAAATTTTGGGCTCCAGATTGGAAACTTTCCCGAAATGCTGGCTGCAATACCGTATTAGATGGCCACACTTTTCCTTGGTCCCAAATAGTACAAGCCAGCTTTTGGATCCTCTGAGACATCTATAAAACGTCTTGATATATTAGGACAATTCACAAAACACATTTGTGTTACGAGTAGGTACTAGATATACTAAAATACTACATATACAATTGATGCATTTTGTAAACTTGTTGTAAAATAGTTCCATCATATAAACAGATTTTCTTTCTTTCTTTCTTCGTATATACTTTACTTTTGTAAATAAGTAAATAATATAATATCAACACTCAGACACAGCACGGTAATCGAAGCCGTGACCTCCGCAAGCATACCGTATTTTAACTGATACGCCAGGGAGGTCGCCAAAGGCGGCACTGATTGATCTCGATAAAGGCGATAGGCTTCTGGTACTTTACCTAAGTCTCAAGAGTCTAAAGCTACAAATATAATTATTTCAGTTCTGTGCCTTCGGCTTGACCTATCGGAGATTACCTACCTTATCTTTCGTGCATATTTGCCCAAAGTTATCGTATTTAGGCCTCAATCGAGGCTCAAGAAAGGGGAATTCCCCTTGCGACTATGGTTTCCGTGGTGCCGGGTAGCACGTACCGCCCAGGTCCGTGAGTTGTCAGTACGCTATCGTTTATTGAGTAGTGTGTACGTGCCCAAACGTTGTTCTAACGTTCGAAGATTCATAGAATCTTATTTAATAATATTTGGTGTATAACAAATAAGTATCTATCAGAAAAGAATTACCCGTGCTTGTAAACCAGAAATAAAGGTAAGATATCAATGCTTTGCGTTTCAGTTTTGTTTTAGGTTACCTTTACGGGTCATCGGCCGCAGCAGTAATTATCACTCGCGACACGCAGCCGCAGACGTAAAGGCTCGAGGAGCCGCAACGGCTCGCTCTGCGAAGGCTCGACTGCTCAACTTGAGGCGCAGCCGCCTATTGAAACTCCGCTAAGCAGCCCTTTCGGCTCTAGGAGTACAACAACACGGCTCGCGACACGCAGCCGCAGACGTGAAGGCTCGAGGAGCCGCAACGGCTCACTCTGCGAAGACTCGACTGCTCAGCTTGAGGCGCAGCTGCCTATTAAAACTCCGCTAAGCAGCCCCTTCGGCTCTAGGAGTATAACAACACGGCTCGCGACACGCAGCCGCAGACGTGAAGGCTCGAGGAGCCGCAACGGCTCACTCTGCGAAGACTCGACTGCTCAGCTTGAAGCGCAGCTGCCTATTGAAACTCCGCTAAGCAGCCCTTTCGGCTCTAGGAGTACAACAACACGGCTCGCGACACGCAGCCGCAGACGTGAAGGCTCGAGGAGCCGCAACGGCTCGCTCTGCGAAGGCTCGACTGCTCAGCTTGAGGCGCAGCCGCCTATTAAAACTCCGCTAAGCAGCCCCTTCGGCTCTAGGAGTATAACAACACGGCTCACGACACGCAGCCGCAGACGTAAAGGCTCGAGGAGCCGCAACGGCTCGCTCTGCGAAGACTCGACTGCTCAGCTTGAGGCGCAGCCGCCTATTAAAACTCCGCTAAGCAGCCCCGTCGGCTCTAGGAGTACAACAACACGGCTCGCGACACGCAGCCGCAGACGTAAAGGCTCGAGGAGCCGCAACGGCTTGCTCTGCGAAGGCTCAACTACTCAAGTTGAGGCGCTGCCGCCTATTGAAACTCCGCTAAGCAACCCTTCGGCTCTAGGAGGACAACGGCACGGCTCGCCACACGCAGCCACAGACGTTAAGGCTCGAGGAGCCGCAGCCGCTCGCTTTGCACAGCGGTTCGCTCTGCAAAGGCTCAACTGCCCAGGTTGAGGCGCAGGTTATCTTTGCGGGTCATCAGCCGTAGCAGTGGTTATCACGGCTCGCGACACGCAGCCGCAGACGTAAAGGCTCAAAGAGCCACAACGGCTCGCCCTGTGGAGGCTCAGCTGCTCCGGTTGAGGCGCTGCCGCCTATTTAAACTCCGCTAAGAAGCCCCTTCGGCTCTAGAAGTGTCTCTGCAGCCGTTAGGTTCGGAGCGTTACTGATACCGACATTGAATCCTGGTAAAGCATACTAAAAAGGAGCGATTCTGTATGTGGCACAGTGTCCTTATGTTCAATGACATAAGCTCTTAATACGCCTGTTTGCAGACATCCTGTCTCAAGCGGTTTAACTTGTAACCCTCTTCTAACATCGGATCTCCTTTTACTGTGTAGATGAATGTCCGAAGTTAGCCTTCGTGACCATAGAGGAGTTGATAGAGGAGTCAGCAGAGACTGAGGAACAAAACAAGATGTCTGTCTAAGGACAGGCTTAAGCTAACGGCGGAAGAGTGGCTTCCAGACGATTGGAGAAATTGGAAAGTAGTAAACCTCTCCAAGAAGGAGATTTTTGGGGACGATCTAGATCCTCAGGTGCTCAACAAATTAAGATTTGCCTTGCCTAGAATAGCGATCGCAAGAGCCTTCAACCCGTCAATCAAGGATCTTCCGCAAAAAAACAATATCGGGATTTCAAGGTTGAAATGCTGAACTGGGCTTTCTGCAGAGCCCTGATTATGAGTCCACCGGCAGTAGTTAACAAGATTAAAGGTTCGGCAAGTCAAGTAGAAGTGTTCTTGCACGCATTAAAACCCTTGAAGGAGTTTTTTGTTTCCCGCAAGCAAGCGGCCTACTTGTTAAGGCCTGCGGATTCTTCTTCGAAAGAGGAGCAGAATGAAAATGACTATCTGTTCTGCGGAGGTCAGTTAAAAAGCTTCGTCAGCCACTGGCAGAAAATGGGAGCTCCGGATTACATCTTAGAAATGTGGAGAAGTTACAAGATTCCCTTTGTCAAAAAACCGATCGCTGTACCGTTCTCAAAGGAAAATATAAGACGGTTTGGGACCAGAGGGTCTCGGCAAATGTCGCTGGAAATAAAGAAACTTCTAAAAGCAGGGGTGTTGGAAAAGGCACAAGGGTCAAAAGAATTTATTTCGCCCATGTTCCTAGTCCCGAAGTCAGAGGGATCGGTAAGGCAGATATTCAACTTAAAACAGTTAAATCAATATCTCCAGCCAAACAAATTTCGTCTAGTCAATCAGCGTCAAGTGCCTCGGTTCCTCCGAAGGTACGACTACATGGTAAAACTGGACATTTCTCAGGCTTAGTTCCACGTGCCAATTACCGAACGTCATCGAAGATACCATTGTCTGGCGTTCAAGGACCGGGTTTACAACATGACGTGTCTCCCATTCGGCCTGGCGACAGCCCCTTTAGCCTTTGCAAGAATCAGCAACTGGTTAGCCAATCTTTTTCGTCAGTTAGGAATAAGAGTTCTGGTATACTTGGACGACTTTCTTATTGTGCATCAGGATTCCCGGATCCTGCGGGATCATGTGAAATGGATAATAAATTGCTTGCGATATCTGTGTTGGGTAGTAAACCTAAAAAAGTCGGTTACTACCCCAACAAGGAAACTGGAGTTCCTGGGAATCATCTGGGACAACGAGAGGAACCTAAGGATTCTACCAAAAGGCAAGAAAGTCCATATTTTGGGTGTTAACGACCGGATCTTGGCAGGAAACAGATGGGACTGGCTGAAAGGGACGTCGCTTTTAGGCTAGCTCAACTTTGCAGCAATTGTGAATCCGCTGGGTCGACTTTTCTCGAGGAACTTGCAGAGAGCAGTCTTACATATTCAGACCGAAAGAGAAAAGAGCGGTCCCATTGTCAGCGGTAAACGTCTGTGTTTGGTGGAAGCAGAACATTCACCAATCGAGTCCGTTATTCCCAGATCACCCGACAATATTTCTGACGACGGATGCGTCCGAGAAGGGCTGGGGATTTCACCTGAAGGGTGAGATGAGAGCGGGTCAGTGGTCGCCGGAGCAGAGGCAGTGGCATGTGAACCGCAAGGATCTTTACACGGTACTGATAGCTCTCAGGGAATTCGAAACAGGGCTGCGGGGCAAGTCAGTGATGCTGCAGTCCGACAACAAGACGGTAGTGGCCTACATCAGAAAGCAGGGAGGCACCCGGTCCAGGATTCTGCAGGAAGATTGATTAAGATTCTTCTTGATCAAGGAGATCTTGATCTTGAGCCACCAAGCCTAAATTCATCTGGTTCCTTTCTACCTGCAGGGAGTTTACAACTGTTGGGCGGACAGGTTATCGCGGGGAATGCCTCTCACGGACTGGCACCTGAATAACAACGCGACACAGTTGGTATTCAGAAAATGGGGAAGACCACAGATAGATCTGTTCGCCACAAGCCGATCAAAGGTAGTCAAGACGTATGTCACACTGGAGGTAAACGACAGCGAAGCAGCGTTCATCAACGCGTTCAGCAGGCCTTGGAAGGTAGACTTAGCCTGGGTGTTTCCCGTCCTCCACTAATCCCGGAGGTTCTACACCACTTGAACGCAGCGAAAGGAGTGTTTCTGATTGTGGCACCTCGGTGGGAGAAAACATTCTGGCGGAGTGAACTGAAGAGCAGGACTTTGGCAGCTCCTTTCGAATTGTGAAACCTGGAGCACTCACTGGTGGATGTAGCAACCGGAGAGCCTCCCTAGAACGTGAAAGACCTGTGTTTGGAGGTTTGGCGAATACGGGGTGGGCCGATTTAGTGTCTGGCCTAAGTAGCCCTGACGCGGACCTCGTGTCATTCTGCTGCTGTTAGCTTCGGGAAGGCGTGTACACTCTTCTGGCGATTGGCGGAGATAATTACGTATCGCTACAATAATCTGTCACCTTTGGTCGATCTTTGGGTCCAAGACTGACAGTGTTCGGCACGGGCAGTCTGGGTGTAAGCTGTTAAGGTCTAAGTAGCAAGTGTTTGACTTGATCTTCTGGGTGAAGTGATTAATAGAACTGTCAGCTGAGAGGCGCAAGGCAGTATCAAGCTTACTTAAGCTATTCATCACGACAAGAGGCAGGGTGACGGAGGCTTCGTAATTGCTGGCTGGCTAAACACAATTTTTAAAGATCTTAACGTTGGCACGATCCGGTCGGCAGTGGCTTCATATTGGTTTGAACAAGAAATGGGGCTAGATGAAATCTTAAAACGAGGCAACTGGCAAGGTGCGATGAACTTCTTCAAGTATTACTGTAAAGAGGTGCAGAGACCTAAGTCAAAATCTCAGAATCAAACAGTATTAAGTGTATTTGAACCAGTCAAATAATTTAGTCAGACAATTTAGTTACGCTAGACTTATATGTTACGATTGATTCTTTGATACTTTATTTCTTCTCGTAATCTTTTATCCTTGTTTATTACTTAGGTTTATGTTCTGTTTTGTATGTCGTTGTGCTAAATAAATATTTAACTAGGGTAGATGGAGGTAATTCTTTTCTGGGTCACAGTACGCTGTTGGTGCCGGCAGAATCTAAACATCTCTCCGATAGGTCAAGCCGAAGGCACAGAACTGAAATATGAAACGTTTCCTACCCCGAAGGGAGGGAAACGGTTATTTCAGGTCTTGCCAAGGCTTGACCTAAGCAAGTCCTTGCCGTCTCAAATCGGAATATGTACTGACAACTCACGGACCTGGGCGGTACGTGCTACCCGGCACCACGGAAACCATAGTCGCAAGGGGAATTCCCCTTTCTTGAGCCTCGATTGAGGCCTAAATACGATAACTTTGGGCAAATATGCACGAAAGATAAGGTAGGTAATCTCCGATAGGTCAAGCCTTGGCAAGACCTGAAATAACCGTTTCCCTCCCTTCGGGGTAGGAAACGTTTCATATTATTTCTCTTTCCAGGTCTTCAGCGCGTTTATGATAGGTGTATACAGCTATGCAGAGAACAAGAACCAGAGTTATGCTCTCTTATACCATGGTCCAGCTTCCAGTATTGCGCCCCCGGCATTTTGCATTGCCTTGTACTGCATAGAGCTTGTATTTAACGTTGTGCTGGTATACGGGGCATATATAGTACGTATCTATTTAGTAAAATATTTGTGACCCTTTTCTTGTTGGCTGAATTACTAGAAGAATGTTGAACCTGAAAGTAGATGGGTACAAGAGTAGAGGTAGACCTAAAAAGCGATGGAATGCGTGATTAATGATATCAGGGTGTGTAAAGTGACAGATGAAAAATGCCAGGATAGAATAAAATGGAAGAAAAAGATATATTGTGCTGATCCCATATAATTGGGACAAGTCCAAGCCAACGATGATACCAAATTTTGTGAAGCAATACATGGTGAGTCGTTTGCCTATCTGCTGAACACTCGCTATAAAAAAAAACATACCGCATTTCGCCTAAACCTTTTATCATCCCTATTTTATTTTGTCACAACTGTACATAAAGTAATAGAACGAAGAAAGCTCTTTTTAAGAAGTGATAAGCCAGATCTGAAGATCGCAACACACGTGGAACAGCGCCATGAAGAGACCTGCAGCCAGATACAGACGAGACCACTTACAACTACTGTATGATGAGTTGTAATCGTCTAGGGACTGGGGTCAAAGCCGCATTGTCAAGAAAGATTCGGAAAGCAGACCCTGGATACCGAAGCGGAAATTTAGGTTTTAATTAATTTAACGGAATTTAACGCTAAGATGCTGATACAAAAAAGTTTTATATAGCACCATATCTTGTTGTGGCAAATAATAAATGTAGAATCAAGATACCCAGACCGAAGAAATATTTAATCCTTTCTAAATTCAATTCCTTGGGACCAGAAATTGTTAAATTTAAATATTTCAATTTTACTATTATAGTTCTTTATTTAATTTTTGTTCTTAGATTATGCTATGTGGTGCTTATATTTTTCCTAATATTTAAATCAAATATGTCCCATAAGGGTACAGGAACTTAAGTCACTAATTCTGGAACACAACACAAGGTTATGGCGAGATACTTATGACCAAAAGTGGTCGCCATCCAGACGGGCTTGGGGCCCTATCACGTAGCTAGGGTTGTTTTGTCGTCTTTTACGACAGGCCAACCCCGGTCGCAGATGTCAGTATTCTTTCCCCGCCCCTGCACTGATGAAAAATCTATATCTAATCTCGTGTTCATAACAGAAATCCACACCCTGCATAAGGGCGTACTACTACTTCGCAATCACCACCACCCTCGCAGGTGTCGCCCTTCAGATCCTGGAACTCACTAGCTCCGTGGGCTTCCTTTTTGAGATGTTCTTATTCTTATTTGCTGGACTGTGTGAGTATATTTATTAATATCTAATTAAAAATAACAAATCTTTATATATAAAAAACAATAAAACTGTAAACAGAAAAGATGTAAATAAAAATTAAATAAATAAAATAGAAGAAATGAAAATATATAAAGAGCCACAGGGGAGAAAATATAGAAGTCCCATAAATAAAATGCAGCAGTGAAAATTACTGGCTATGCAGTAGGACAAAAGCAATCCAAACCATAAAAAAGCTACATTATAAGCTAAACTACTGTGTTTAACAGATCTGAGTAAACAATATTATGATGTTGCAAAATGCAAATCCTAAATAACTATTTTATGACTAAAGTTTAGCATAAAAGAATTGTATATTTTTATTTATAGCACACGATGGTGGTTTTAATGATAACTAAAACAAACCAGAACATTTAAACCTAATTATATATTGGAAAGTTCGTATATTTACCCTGTTAAAATTGATCTCAGAACATCGGGGTCGTATTGGCTTGGGACAGGCTATCGCCTGTCCCATAGGAGAACAGCGGGGTTTTTTAGTGGGTAGTCGGATGGCCAAACATCTTTCCCGGAGTCCCACATATCCCTCGGTCCCCCCGGGCCGGGGGAACCCGTCAAGAGAGGTTTTTCCCCGACACCAAAAAAAAAAGACATTGCACCACCAAAAGTGATTGCGCAATGTGATGTTAATCTTCCAATGGCTTGTTTTTTTTTAATAAATTTAACGACTTCCGTGGAGTAACGGCTAATGCACTTCGAAACGCTCGCTGAGGTCACGGGTTCGATTTGATTATTTATTCACAAAGCATATCTGCAGTATATTAGTTATCCAGTACCCATAACATACGTGCTATGTTAATTACTTTGGGGCTAGATGGCGCTGTGTGACTTGTACCAGTATATTTATTAAAAATATTGAATTGATGATATATTCATATTTACAGGTATCCAATTATACATCCTGGTTTTAGTGAGCAGTCTCCTCAAAAAGCTTCAGACGGATGGACCTCATGCGTACGAGAACCAGCTGCAGCAAATAGTCACGGGAGATACCAAAATCGGACCCAATGGAATATATAACAACTCTACTGTGGAACCTATTGCTGCTAATTAGACTTAGGTCGAGCATAGGCGACGGTAGCTCACCATAAGTTGGCCGTCAGCCACTCTGCTGTACTTTGTAGATCTAATACACTGTATCTTATTTACTGTATCTACTTAAAATACAGGGTATTGAATTTACACGGCACTGCTATCCAACAATAAAAAAATGTTAAGAGAAAATCTGCTTTTCAGGCTAGCGATGTCTATTAGAGATATTATTTTTCTTCAAAATTGTGGAGCGTTCAAGTATTACGTAACGAATTTTTTGGGGTGTCTTGTAAAACGTTACGATGCGTTACATTGCTTTTTTTAACCCTTCAGAACGGTCGCGTAGACAGATTATCTCACGCATTTTTTAAAACGTTCTTTTTTCTCATAATTTCAAATGGAATGACCACTTGAAAACTTTTTTACCTTCACAAACAATAACAAAGGTATTTTAGCGACTTTCCGGTACTTTACGCCACATAATTGTGACTTTTAGGTAAAAATTGTCACTTGGTGGTTACGTAGCGTTTTACTAGGCACGGGGGGTACAGAAAAATGTTATTGCGCGTTGTATGGGGGAGGGGTGAGTGGTTCAAAAATCTCTAAAAATTGTGACAAATAATACTTGAACGCTCCCTTGAATAAAAAGTTAATATATAAGTAGTCTAAGTCTATATATGTAATATAATACGAACGTTCTTATTGTGCCAAAAATACTTGTCCGTTGTGACATATTATTATTGTACAATATTATACAGCCGTTCCCATCGCTGCGCTGGTCGAGTAACAGAAAAAAGTAAATCCAAAAAATATTAGAAGTATTCGTACGTGCATGCGCTATGGTCCGGACGCCGGTCATTGCTCTGTGCGAGCGAAGCCGCATTATATTTACGTGGGAGTGACAGAGACAGATAATAACAGATCAACGTATGAAATTCTTCCTGCTCGGCGTCCGTAGCTCACCGTTTGCCTCACTTCTCCGCGGCAAGAAAACACACATGAACACATTGTGTTCGCGATAAAAATCGTTGTTTCTTAAAACTTTAATAACTTTATTTTAAATGAAGATATCGCAATATTTTTTTAACTAAGGGCCAAGTGTCAAAGAAATAAAACTTAGAAAATTTAATTGAAATTTATCCAGTAGTTTTTTCGTGATGCGCGCTCAACGAAGACCGCATTTTTTTATTTACGAATATATAGATTGAATAAATAAACTATTCTACAAAATTATGTAAATATTTGGTTTGCTAATAAGAGCTTCTTGCACTAGGATAAAACTGCAAGGCTTTTTCACAAACACAATCTCCTGCGTGGCCAGACCAGAATAAATATGCCATACAAATATTCTCTACTCCTTCTCGAACCTTCGCACGATAGTATCAGATCATTTGACTATAATGAGCCAACAATTTAGTTTGTACATCAAGATCGTATCTAACCTAAACCACCTACTGGGACCAATCAGGATTTTGATACTAAAATTTGTATTATATGTATATTGTATTTTAATATCCAAAGATTATAGTTAATAAGTATTATTATACATTATTATTAACTGTACATAACTAATATAACATAATTATCATTTGTATATATTTATAAATAAATAATTAAAAACCTTAGCTTTTATTTAAAAATTAGTGAAGTGCTAAAATGATTTTATTTATTGCTGAAGAACAGCAGACAGGCTGACGGCCCACTTAATAATATAGTTACCGACGCCTACACATGTTTGCGCCGCTAGTGGCACCGCGAACACGTTGCTGTCCAAGAACACAAGATTATTATGGTGGCATAATAAAAGACAGGCTGACGGCCCACCTAGAATTTAGCAGTTACCGTCGCCTATGGGTGTTTGCAACGACAGCAACAATACGCTGATGTCCCATAAGGGGACAGGAACTTGGGTCACTAATAAAACAACACAAATTTATTATGGCGGCATACATAAGAACAAAAGTGGTCGACATCCAGACGGACTTGGGGCCCTACCACGTAACTAGGGTGGGTTGTTTTTGAAGGGTATATGAATGCTCAGATGAGAGAAACAAACCTTTTATTTCTATTATTTATTATAAGATATCACTGTTTTTACATGGTTTTTACCGTTATACATTTTTAAAAGCACAATTACTAGTGTTGTGTGTCAGCTCACACTTCTTAATAGTGATGTACCCACTAACACCTTCTCCTATTATTAAAATTGTTTACAATTTAAATAATACCTGTTATTCTATGCATTTAGTTTTGAAATATCTCCTCCTTTCTTGTACATGATTCCTTTCTGTCTTGTTCCATTTAAATATTTTAGTATTCTTAGTATTTAGTATTCTTTGAAGCTATGACATCATCTTTCGTAGGGTTTTCTATTTTTCTGCTTGCTTCATTTATAGCTTAACTTATGTCTGGTCTTGTTCTTGTAGATACGTATAGAAGTCCTCCAATCAGTTCTCTATATGGGAAGTTTGTAGTATCTGTGTTTTGCGTTTCTGTTTTCTTTTCTGTATCCGCTTAAATGCTCTGTCCCATATTTTGGCCAAAATCATGCACCCTAAACTGCTGTGGCCACTATTTTGGCCAAATTTGGTCCAATCGGAAATCGGATAATTTATTGTCAAACGCATTATAAAGGTGGTCGCCGACGATCCAATTTGACGCCCCCTTAAGTATCCGAACGAAATAGGCCAAAACTTTGTAGCCATGCCATGACAAAAAAAAGAATAAAATAGTTGACGTTCTCATTCTTCTGAAAACTTGTTAGTGTGCGTCGTACCATAGTCGTGTACGTTTGTGACTTTAATTTTTATACTTTATGTGAGTATATTTATGTGATATTTTGTTATTTATATGTTTAATTATCTAATAATACGTCGAGATAAAGGTTTCAGCATGAGACACAAAATTTTAGCCTTTTTTAAACCCGATAAATTAGCGTGGTACATTTTGCTGGGTGACGCCATGATGACGCTATAATTCTAATCTCATTTTTTGGCTGTTTTATCATACTAAATGCGATTAATATGTTAGATCAAGTAATCACCAGCCGGGATGGCAAAAAACATTATCAAAATATATCAACTAAGTTTCAAGATTTTTGAATTCCAATTGTGAAGTGTCGTAAAAGTGTCGTTGGTGCGGGTTAAGGCTGGGGCACATTATGAGAGCCGAGTTTTTAACAGACTTTTTTTTTGTACGTGTTTTTAAATGTAAACATTTGGTAATGAAAACTGCGTATATGTGTTTTTTTTATTTTGTTGGTGTTATATACATAGTAAATTTTTGAGTCCTGATTTTTTTTAATACTTTATTTTTATTTGCGTGTTTTTTTTTATTTTATAGCTTGTATTGCATGTAGTAAGAATGCCAAGAGTGAGTCGAGGAGCTGCTGGTCGAGGAGGTCGAGGTGGTCGTCCAGCACGCGCACGCTCTCTCGGTTTAATTGTAAGTTCTTCTACTAACCAATTTTGTATTTTATTTTTGTTACTTCAGTTTCATTAATTTCATTTTATTGTTTCTTTCTGCAGGTGAAAATGTGGAGGAGGCTGTCCACAGTGCCCAGCCTGCCCACAGTGCCCAGCCTGCCCAGCCTGTGGAGCCTATTGCAGGCTCGTCCAAAGAAGATTCGCGGTAAAATCAACATAATTTATTATTTATAGTATTTCGGGATGACGCACTCAGTGTGTGCACCAAGCCTTTACACCCGCCATTTGGTGATAGTTTTTTTGTTTACTCTTGAATACGTTTTGTAAAACGATCCATTGTACAAGTGTGATACCTTTTTAGAAAGGGCTTTAAAAGTGCTATCTTACATAGTAATTGTTTTTTTTGTATTGTATAAATTGTAGAACAAAAAAATCTGTAAAACGAAAGTGATTTCACTGTGTGAATGAGAACTGTTGCACTAATTTTTATTTTTCTCAGTAATAGTAAATGCTATCGGTATGATTTTTGTTTATTTTGTGAGAATGTTAGTCTACTTATGTTGTATTACTTTAATTGTAATCCTAGCTGTAGTATTTGCGCATCTGTGACATTTAAAGTTTATCTAGAATTACGGCTCCCGCTGCCAGTTTTTTGTGAAAAATTAAAGGGCTGTAAATAAATTATTTTGTATGAAGAAGTGTACTGTTTTATTTTCTATCCTAAAGTATATATAATAATCTTTGTAATTTACAATAAAAAACCCTATGTCATCGATTTAATTTTTGAATTATGATCGTATAAACACAAGTGGTGCTCAAATACGCGCTACCTCTGTGTTCAGCGTATCGTAATTCTATACCATAGTTGAATAATTATAAACAAAACACTTAAATAAATAGCTCCATTCATAAGAAACATAAAAACATAACACATGTTTGTGTTTCAAAAGCCACTTGAGGCACAATTAATAGTTTTGTGAAAGGGACCGCCGCGGCGCGTCGTAAGAAAAACAAGGTGGCAGTTTGGGGTGATTCTAACGGTCGCCGCATGTAATAAGCGGGTATTGCAGGGTGTATTAACAGGCTTAGAATCGTCCATACTAAATTTCTTCAATAGGTTTCCAATTTAGCTTTCTTGTTTCAGTGTTATACCTTTCTCAGTCTTCTTAACTTCAAATCCAATAAAAGTAGTAGGATCATTGTATACTTTTATTTCAAATTCCTTTTCTAGGCAGTATAAAATGTTTTTTAATGTTTGTTTTTCTTTAGCCAAAGCAAGTCCATCATCTACATAGATTGCTATTATTGTTGTATTATCTTCATTTGTAAATACACATTGATCTGTTTTAGTAGCTTTTAAACCAAGTTTTAACATTGCTTTTGTAAATCTTTTGTTCCATGGATTTCTTTAATCGACAAACTTTCCTAGGTTGTTTTTCATATCCATCCGGTATATTTATATACACATTTTCTTCCAGCTCTCCATATAAAAATGCAGTCTTAACATCGATTGTCATCATGTTAAAGTCTTTAGAGGCAGCAAGTGCAAATAAAGATTTTAAAGTTGACTGACTGACAACTGGACTGTAAATTTCATTGTAGTCAATACTGTTTTGTTCAAATCCTCGTACAACAAGTCTAGCTTTATAAGTGCCATTTTCTTTCACATGGAATACCCATTTGTTTGTAAGTATTTTACTATCTTTTGCCTCTTTCTTGTCTACTATTTCCCAGGTATTATTGATTTCCAGGGATTTCTTCTCCGAATTTATAGCCTTCTCCCAGTTTTCTCCCTCTTTAGATGTTACAGCCTCTCTGTAAGTAAGTAAACTGTAGTCTCTTAAATGTATTGGTATGTGTTTCATTCTCTTGCTTCTTCTTAGGTAACCATCTTCTTCATTGTGTCTGTTTCTTTCTCTTTCTGTGTCTTCTGATTCAGTTTCTGATACTACATCTTCAAAAGTCTCATCAGTTTTATTTTCTTCTGTTCTGATATCGTCTATTGTCTCTTCCTGCTTTTCTATAATCTTTTCCTGATTTTCTGTAGTATTTTTCTGGTTATCTGTTATCTCTTCCTGGTTTTCTGTTGTCTCTTATTCATCATTTTCACTTTTATTATTTATTTTCTTTCTGTTGTTCAGTTTCATTTTTTACTATCACTATGTCCCTTGATATCTCTATTTTTTCTCTCCTTGTCATTCCACAGTCTGTACCCATTATTAGTGTATCCAATCAGTTTCTTGCTTCTAGGATCCAGTTTCTTTACATTTGGATGTAACTGTTTTGCATAGACAGTAGAGCCAAACTTTTGAATATTAGATATATTAGGCTTTTTTCCAACCCATATTTCATATGGTGTTTTGTTTTTCAGGGCATCACTTGGTAGTCTATTTAAAATATAAGTAGCACAATATATTGTATCACCCCACATTTCTTTGTCCAATTTAGAATCAAAAAGTAATGCTCTTGTTTTTTCTAATAAAGTCTGGTTTAGGCGTTCAGCCATTTAACTGTGATGCCATTTAATTGTGGTGAGTAGGGCACTGTGTATTCTAATTTTATGCCTTTTTGTTGACACAATGCTTTAAAATCATTACTTGTATATTCACCTCCGTTGTCGCATCTTATAGTCCATACTTTACTATTTTTCTCTCGCTCCGTTTCTTCAATAAATTTTTACGCTAATGGTAGAGTTGTATCAAATATCGATGAATGAAAAGTATCAATATATCGATATTTTTAATTAATGTACGATATATATATATATATATATATATATATATATATATATATATATATATATATATATATATATATATATATATATATATATATATATATAAATACCTTTTATTAATTTACACTTCTATGAATAATACATACCCAAAGGACAGTAAATCAATTAAATAATCTTTGTAAGGAATGCACCTATTTTGCGCATGACAAGTAAAGTATTTTTGCTACTTTTATATGCAGCTCAAAATAAATTTTTTTGCATATACCCTCTGAGTGCTTCATCATTTCAGCCGGAAGACGCCCACTGCTGGACAAAGGCCTCCCCCAAAGATCTCCACGATGATCGGTCCTGCGCTGCCCTCATCCAACCTATCCCGGCGATCTTGACCAGATCATCGGTCCATCTTGTGGGGGGCCTACCAACACTGCGTCTTCCGGTACGCGGTCGCCATTCGAGGACTTTTCTGCCCCAACGGCCATCAGTCCTTCGAGCTATGTGCCCAGCCCACTGCCACTTCAGTTTTGCAATCATCCGGGCTATGTCGGTTACTTTGGTTCTCCTGCGAATCTCCTCATTTCTGATTCGATCTCGCAGGGAAACTCCAAGCATAGCCCTCTCCATTGCTCTCTGAGCGACCATGAGCTTTCTCATAAGGCCCATAGTTAGCGACCACGTCTGCGTTCCGTATGTCATCACTGGCAACACACATTGGTTAAAAACCTTCGTCTTGAGACACTGCGGTATTTGGGACGAAAAGATTTTACGGAGCTTCCCGAACGCTGCCCATCCGAGTTGGATTCGACGAGTGACCTCTTTCGCGAAATTGGACCTGCCTAACTGGATCGTTTGACCCAAGTAGACGTATTCGTCAACAATTTCGAAAGTACAGTTCCCAACTGTTACGGGGGTAGGTGCGACATGGACATTAGACATGATCTTCGTCTTGTCCATGTTCATTTTGAGACCTACTCCTTGGGAAGCTGTATTGAGGCCATCAAGCATATGGCTTAAGTCTTCCATGAGTGAGTTATTATTATATTCTCTGAGTGCTTACCAAAATTTTATTAAACAGAGGCAGCTCATTGCAGCTTAATGGAATGTTTAAATAACACCCATAATAGCTTACAAACCAACCTAATCTAACCCACCCCCTGGCACCACTCCCCTAAAACGCAAGTTAGTTTATTAACTAATTGTTAATTATTTTTAATGCTTTTTATAAATTTATCAAAACAAACCAACCTAACCCACCCCCTGGCACCACTCCCATAAAACGCAAGTTAATTTATAATTTCACTTCCAACATCCCTAGCTAATGGTGTCGGTCAGATATATAAGAGAAAAAAACCACTATCAAATAAAATAAAACAAAATAATTATGAACTTTTCATTTATTAAATAGACGTGTTCAAATCATGTCCTCGAGTGGATTAAACATGGAACGGTTATATTCCCTATCGGAACCATGTTCAAAGCCACCGTTCCTGTGATATAACTATTCAAAAAGTGCACACGTTTCCACGCCACCTCTGAGGTAGTGTACTTAGCGCGTTTTTTTTAACGTGGTTTCCCCAGTAGGCCTATTCCACGGGTATTTTTATATATCTAATTAATATATTAAACTACTTACCTTACAAAATTCTGATTAACACCTAACAATACCTAACAGTAAACTTAATAGTAATCTATCCTAAGTAAACATATATCTAATTAATATATTAAACTACGTATCTTACAAAATTACAATACACACAATTTCACATGGCGACGAACATAGTTCCTGGAACTATTACGAACCAGAACCACACCTCTATTTATTATAATATGATTAATTAATGACTTCAATCAATTCTTCATATAAATCTTTTCTGTTTCTTTAAACATCTCTCCTCCATAAATATTCATACAACAAATCATGAATATTAACACGATTGTTATAATTACATTTACAAAAAAACTGTTTAATCACACGCCACTGTGCCTCAATTCTTTGAGTGTACGTACCATCTTCAGCTATAAAAGGGTTGTCGGGATCACTATGGTTTAACTCTAAAGTGCATATATCCTTGATCTTTAAGGCAGTCATATGCCCGCCAACAATCGGTGTGTATAGTGGTGCCCTCGGCCACATGCTTTTTTATTAGGGGCAGAAGAACATCTGCCGATCGGATATTATCCGGGCAGACCTCTAGACCTAAGGTCTTCGCCGCCATCCTGAATTAAACCAAGTACCCAGTGGCCATCCACGTTACGGCCCTTATTATATTTTCGTTTTCCAAATTTGCTTTCGTAAATTTGGACAATTTGTCCAGGGCCTCCAATCTTGCTAGCGACTGATTGCTTGTTTCTGATATGAAACAACTGCCTCACTACAGTAATTAAACCAGTCATTAATTGTTGCCCTAGAGAGGCGGTGTTCTTCTCCAGAAAAATCTTCAATTATTTTCTATCTATGAAGTTTAATATCAACTTCTTTACCTTAGCATCCTTAGTTTGGAATTCTGGTTTTTTTCTCTGTTCTGGGCTGGGTCTGTTTCTTTCAACAGTTCCGACAGATTCGATGCCGAAACATGTATATTTATCTCAAATTTCCAGATGTGGAAACTGTCAGAGTTCATGAGTTTTTCTATATTTTCTTCTTGGTTATTCATTTTGTTTTTATTAGTTTATGCACTGTTCTCACTCTGGGCCCATAACCTGAAGGGTATATGAATGCTCAGATGAGAGAAACAAACCTTTTATTTCTAATAATTATTATATCACTGTTTTTACATGGTTTTTACCGTTATACGTTTTTAAAAGCACAATTATAGTGTTGTGGTGGTTGTGTGTCAGGTGTCAGCTGTTAGCTCACTCTTCTTAATAGTGATGTACCCACTAACAGTTTTGTCGCCTTTTACGACAGGCTGACCCCGGCCGACTGTAGAGACAGTGTTGCCGTTTTAGCGACTTTGTCGCTAGATTTAGCGGATTTTGGATGTGTCTAGCGACATTTCTTTCCATCTAGCGACAAAAATAAATTTAGCGACATCTAGCGATTTTTCGATATTTTTTGTTCGATCGGTTTTATGCGTCTCACTCTATCAAAAGATGTACAGATATAGCTATTTAGATGTGTTTCGTAATTTTATAGTTTTAATAAATAAATATCGTGTTATTCTAGAGTTATTGATCGATTATCATAAATAGTAAGGTGAAATATAATACGAGTGGTGTTATTCAGTGCTCTAAAGAAGATTTGAATTCTAATCACTTGTTTTAAAGATACGCGGTCAATTAACTTGGATCCACCTCCATTTTAAAAGTAATATTTGATAGTTCAATTCATATTATATACTAATAAAATCATTTAAAATGCCTACTAAAAGATGCGGAAACTGTAGGAAATTTATTTCGAATGCAGAGAACGCAAAGTGTACTCAATGTGGTTTTTTATACCACAAATCATGTGTAGGATTCATAAATGAAATCAAGTTACCCTCAGTGTGGCGCTGTCCTGATTGCATTGAGTGTGATGCGCAAAATAACAAAAACGAAGCCCCATCCCAGAGCACATTGGATTTAAAAGAAGTTAGTACTAAGGACTACACCATTACAGATATTATGGAAGAATTACGTGCCATGCGCTTGGACTTCCTGAGTTTCCGGAAGGAAATCTGTGACTTACAAGTCAAGGTACAAACATATAATGATCATGTTGAAGGCCTGGAGGTCCGGATGGCGGTTTTGGAAAAACGTATTTTGACTCAAGAAGAAACATCTACAAATGTCGAGATTTTGGATCAGCTCAAAGCAGACTTGAATGACCGTGATCAAGAACTTCTTTCAAACGACATAGAAGTTAGGAATATACCAGAAACTGTAGATGAAAATCTAACTAATTTAGTGATCTCGATTGCATCAAAACTTGGTGTTGAAATAGAGGAGCGAGATATTGTGAATGTGGAAAGATTTGGCAGTCGCAAGCTTAATAGGCCCAATAAGGATGCAACTATGCATATTCCTGCTAATCCCGCTCCATCGCGTATTATGGTAGTTCGCTTAGCCCGAAAAAATATTCGTGAGGAACTGCTTATGAAAGCCCGTAAGCATCACAATTATAACACAAAAGATCTTGGATTTTCTGGTAAGCCTAGTCAGTTCTACATAAACGAACGGCTTACGAAGACAAACAGACATTTATTTCGTATGGCACGAGAAGCAGGACACCAAAATGGTTGGAAATTTGTATGGATTAATCATGGTCGCATACTGGCTCGTCGCAAACCAGGGGATAGTGTTGTCAAAATTAAGAATGAATGGGATATTACGCAAAATATTGTGGCATGCGCAAGTGCTTTGTAGTATATAATTTTTTCTCTTGTTTTTTGGTATCATACAACTAGGTACATTATTTCTGATTTAAAGAAAACAGCTGAACGCTATAGTTTATTATTAACGTAACATTTTTGGGATAATTATATATTTTAAGGGAAGTACATATATTTTAAGGGTACATAATTGCAAAATTATTAAAAGAATCTGATGAAAATATTGCACTCATGTAAATGTTTTTATTTTATTTTTTTTACTTACATGTAACATTTATAATTTAATCTTCTTTAACACCAGTAAACTATATATTAATTATTCACTCAATTATTAAAATTATTCACTCAATTTCAGTTTTTACATACTTTTTATCCTAATTTTAAATGTGTTAGTAATTGGCTTGTACATATTCTATATATGTATGTATTGTTATTATACCTTACATATTATATTATTACTTAAAACATTACATACATAACTTATAACATAACTTATAACTGAAATCTTGAAATTTTCGATATTGTTTTATGTATTTATATTAATTTATTTAAATACTTATTTTATGGATAGTCTGTTCATGCTGATTGATACCTATTAAAATTACTAATAATAATGTTTTTTTGTAAAAATGTAATCCGTTTTGGATGTTTGAAAGTCTACAATGTGTAATGCTGCTGGGTTAAAATATTTTTTTTTTTTTATGTGGTTTATGGAGGTTGATACTGAAAACCAGCGCTATGCTTGAATAACTTCAGGCACAGCACATGCTGAGTGATTGACCTCATTGGCAGATGTATATATTTCATATTGTTTCTTTGTTATTGCTGTTAATCTATTTTGTATCATTTGCCATTAAAGCTTTCTTTCTTTCTTTCTTTCTATTTCTTTAAATGACAGAGTTGCTTTTATTTAGACCATATTTTAAAATTGAAGATTTTAAAATATTTAGCGACTTCTAGGGGTTTTTTTGAGTACTTTTTTCTTATTAGCTAGGGACATTTTCATTGAGGTCTGGGGACTTTTTTTTTCCTAAGCGGCAACACTGAGTAATACCAATACCAAGGTTGGAACTTGGAGTTATTTACAGTGTTCTGTGGTTATTTATAAACAGTGAGAACGCAATAATAAAGTTTAAGTGTGCGGCGAGTTAAAATAATTAATTATATGAATATAATTCAATAAATAATTCAATATATAATTCAACTAGAATCGACTGTAAGTAATATAAAATAATTTTTTTATCACTATAGATCACTATTACAAAATAGTTTCGTACACGTCTTATGTGATTGAAATAAAAAATGCATAAAACGATATATTATGTAAAATACAGGCTTTTTGATTTGACATACTTATAGGAAAAATTTGGACTTTTAATTAAACTTTTACAATATTTACAATTATAAATACAACGTTTTACTGTTTAGTTCGCTGTACGGGAGGTCAATCGCACGCATCGCTATTTTTTATTTTTCTACGTGTTACATAAAGTTCAAATTATAATATTATTATACTTTTTAACCCTTATGTCGGAATACAAAAATAATTCGAGTGAAAATGATCGTTCTTCAAGTTGTGAAAGTGATAGTGGGACTGGGAGTGACATTGTGGTGCACTCACACCGCGTAATGCAAATTTTGAGTTGAGTGAGTGATAATAATGACAAGTCTAAGAAGGGGCTCTGCAGGGTTGGATTCGGACCCTTGGAAAATTATTGTCTATGGAAATTAAAAATATAGGTACTACTTGACCAAAATTATACTACGTTTCTGTTTTCGTCGATTTTGTTTTGAATGGAAATAAAATAGGTAGCATTTTTAGTGATTTTGTTTTAATACTAATACTAATAATTTGTTTTAATACTAATAATTTTTACAAAATAATCAAATTGAGGTAACTGGATGTCTATCTCAGGCAATTCGTCAATTTGATTATAAAATTTCGGCTCCCTCTCCCATTCAGCCCTGTATTTTTCTATAACTTTTACATCTCCTCTATTAATACGTTTCTTCTTTGGTGTTGAAACACCATATTTTTCTTCGTCCTCGCTTTCACTCATCACTTCAAATTGCAATCACAAAAAACAATGTATAAACACTAGGGTGACCGGATCTCATAGAGGGAGAAAAAAATGTTGGAATTTTGTTCGTCTGGACCCCACAAAACGATTCCCCTTTCCAGATATTGAGATAGCCAGAATTTGAGCTCGATTAAAGGACGTTAACCCGTGCCGCTCGTCGCTCAAAGTTTGAATAATTCCAAATTTTTGACCAACAAGCTGACATATGGAGCCATATCTCCAGAACGGTAAATAATAAAAACACGCTTAATATCTCAAAAGAAAGCTAATGTTGTTCTTCAAAATTTATATTCTATACATAATTGTTGTTATTTCAAGTCAAACCGAGTTACAACAGCCTTTAGCCTCAAAAACCTGACCTAGTACCACTCGGAGCATACTTCGTATATTTTGTTATTTAGGGATAAATATTGCTTTTTTGGTATATATTTGAGTTTAAAGTAGAAATATAATAAAAATACAAGTAATACTGATGAGTCTAATGACATTTTTTATTTTAAAATACAAAAATCAGGTATTATATATACATACAAAACAGACACAGGAAAGATACAGGCGTAGTACCTACATGAGTTGATAATTTTACACAGTTATCTTATCTATTCTAGAGATTTAGTTAAAGTAGTTTTTGAAACCTCAGGATATAATGCTCGGCATTTGCTTACAACTTCAGGACATATTGCTTTTGGCCTTCATCTTTTGTCAGAAGGTTGTTAAAGTTGGTTATTAATTTAACACCACGCATTAACTACTTTTAATGTTTTGCCAATTTTCAATCCTTCTTGGAAGTCTTTATTTTGAGGACAGGTGTTTGGATTTTGTCTTAGGAAATCTATGTTTATATTAAATTGGTGAAAGAATGTAAACGTTTCTTTGGTAAGTAAATTTACCAATCCTCCATCAACTACCTCTTTTAATTTTTCTTTCCTACTTTTGGATTTACAACCCTAGCGTGCCCTGATGGTTCATCTGTGCTACTGAGCAATTTATTAGCCATTAACAACTTTTCACCGTCTATAATGTTCGAAAATTTGGTCAGGGCTATTTCTGCAATGTCGTTGTCACATTCTTTATAGTCTAACAGACTATGCAAAATACCTAAATCTTGCTTTGCTGCAAGATGAGCTTTTGGAGCATTGAACCAAGCTTTACAATAAATTTTAACTAGGAATACAGAAATGCCACGCATAGAACTTTCTTCTTTAGACATCTTAAATTGACGACGAAAAATGAACATTTTTAAGCATTAACTAGCCTTTGCCATCCATCTAGCGTGATGAACGGCTCCTAAAGTTCTAAATCCACAAAATTGCCGTCTAGTAATCCAACAAATACGAGAACTAACTGCAATAGCTCCTTGTAGTCATCTCTGGGGTTGCTCTCAGTTAATTTGGTATTGAATTCAGCAGTAACATTTGCAATTACTTCTGGAGTTAGCTGTTTTTGTATTAGATTGTCACTAATGCCTGTGTTGTATTTTCCTTCGTCGATCTTGGGCCAAGCAGTGAGGAATCTCTTAAAAATGTTTGGATATAATAATACGCCTCTTAACAGAATTTCCAAAATATGGTGACGGCAAGCTAGGTACAACAATTCTCTTCCTAACATTTGCTCCAATATGATGCATGCTCCTTTGAGTCTTCCCGTGTTGGATGCTGTAGTGTCGAAACACTTCGCCTTGACGATGTTGGTAAGACCCCATTCATGCAGGCATTCATATACGGCTACGGCTTGCTCCTCTCCAAAGCTGTTTGCTGATACAGGAACTCCCAGCAGCTATTCCTCTTCGCCATATGAAATAGCAATAGCTATTCGCTCACATTGTTCATTTTTACCGTCCCAACCACGAACTCTTTTTCACGAAGGTTTACTTTATCAAAAAAAAATTTAGTATATTGTTCTCTGAACCTTCTATAATGTAGTAAAGTTTTCGAGACTGTACTCAAGAGAGTCAAGGTTTAGTGCTTTTAGAGTAGCTATTAAGATTCTCGTGGCATTTCTGTCGGATACCTTACATCGATCTAACAAAATGGACAACTTCATGTTTAAAATCTCCTTAACGCCCCTTGCAAGTGAAACTTACTCATAAGGCTAAAGGCTGTTGTAACTCGGTTTGACTTGAAATAACAACAATTATGTATAGAATATAAATTTTGAAGAACAACATTAGCTTTCTTTTGAGATATTAAGCGTGTTTTTATTATTTACCGTTCTGAAGATATGGCTCCATATGTCAGTTTGTTGGTCAAAAATTTGGATTTTTTCAAACTTTGAGCGACGAGCGGCACGTGTTAACGTCCTTTAATCGAGCTCAAATTTCGGCTATCTCAATATCTGGAAAGGGGAATCGTTTTGTGGGGTCCAGACGAAAAAAAATCCGACATCGATTTTTTGCGGTCACCCTAATAAACACTCTAAAATTAGCTTCTTCAAATTCAAATATTCACTGCCGACTTACACTAATGGGTCTAATGATTATGAATCTAATGGACAATATTATTTTGTCGTAATATCATCGTCTCACTCACACTCATGCATAAAAACATCTATCCTATTCCGTCAGAACGACCGGTATAGTAAAACATTACGTTGAGGAAATCCCCAGTGCTTGTCGTTGCCTGATTTGATGTTGCCATACGTACAGAAGTTCCCTATATTGTAGGATACATTTTAAAAGCAAAATCACCACCAAAAAAAGGAGTCTGGTCGGCCTGAACATAAAATAATGGTATTTTCGCGTAGTATACTTGCATTACGATACTACATATGACGAAAATATGGTACGAATAGTATAATTATACTACGAAATCCAACACTGGGGCTCTGTGAACAAGTGTAAGAACACATGTTAACTTTTTTACTTTTAGATTCCAGTTTTTGTTATAATTTTTGTTCACAATATATATTTCCATAATGTTCTTTGTATTTTATTATCTTTGTTCAATATAAAACACCAAAAAAAGGATAATTTTTGGAAGAGATACAATTTTTTTAGAGACAAGTAAAAATTAATGGCACTAAAACTGTTAAAACCTAAAACCATGTATTCTCTTTCCACTTTCCTCGGTTATGTCATCTTTTACGCAGTCCAAGTCGATGTGTCTACCGCTCCTCCTGTCTCCACTCTCATTTATTTAGTAAAATATACATTATGGTTCTATCGTGTATTAAGTATGCAGATAACGAACGACTACAAATGATATAGATCAAGAAGTGTGGCATAATTACAGTTAAATATTCTTGATTACCGCACAAACTGGGAACAATTTTTCATCACAGTATAATAATTATATGAAAATTGTAATGTTATTAATTAAGTACTATAAATGAAATTAGACAAAATAGTCACTGGAGTGCATATTTCGTTTAATATCCTTTTATTGTTTTTATTTAACAAACAGTGGTGGATGATCATCTTTTATTGAGTAATTTACGTAATTTTAAACTGAATATACTGATAATACAGACACTAAAACGAAGTGAAAGTAAGAAAAGATATATAAGAAAGAGAAGATCAAAAGAATAGTAGAAATACTGACCCTTGTGGGGGCCTGTCGTTAAAGGTGACAAAGCAACCACAGCTAGGTGAAAGATCTCCAAGGCCGTCTGGATACTAGCCATTCCTGGTCTCTAGATAAACCCCCATAATAACCTCATGCTCATAAATAAACATAAATAATCCAGGCTGGTTAGTCCTGGGGTTTCGTTAATAACGCGGTCGTGACTTTGTTGTTGCGACGCCAGGGGTACCGCGAACACGCTGCTCTCTCATATGAATACAGGATCCTGAATCACTAATACCGAATTATATATATAATATATAATTATAGTATATAATTAGTACTATATTAAAAAGATGATAAATGAGGCTAATTATTTTTGTAAGGAGAAAGCGCCATTCAAATCATTATATTATAAGGTGCTTTTAAGATTTTTATATACATATATATACTTAGTGATGATATTCTAGACGTGAGGTCACGGTACAATAAAATTAGTGACTAATGGATTTCCCATTTTGCTAGTTGACAAACAAACAACGTTCGAATTATCTTCTCGAGGTTGATTACGTGAGAGCTACTGCTATAAAAACGAGTGTTAGCCTTTTGTACCTTTCTTCTTTCTGTACATGGAAAGACAATGCCAAGCGACGCATTAACGTTAATTGTACGCACGAGTTTTGTGCCATAATAAATAAATATATTACGAAAATTCAGTGTAATCTAATGCTAAAAGAAACTACAGAGCGCTTGTGTATGAGCAAGAGTGCGGCCGCAGGCGGCTCCTTGGGGAAGATCCGTCGCCCGCATTTACTCCGCAAGGGCATGCGTATTGTTCCGCGTACTCCCTCAATACTGAATTGATACAAGAAAGCGCCGGCGGAAAACCCTCTAGCGTGAGCAGTAGAGGCCTACCCTGTTACTAGGGGTGGGCCGGCTTCAGCCTGGGCCTCAGGGTTGGTGAGCCAGTTTATCCGTCAGCCCAGGCACAGACAGTGGGGTTTTTAGTGGGTAGTCGGACATCTTTCTCGGAGTCTCACACCCCCGATCCCCCCAGGTCGGAGGTACTCGTCATAATGAGATTTTCTCCAAAAAAGACACTAGTTATTAACTTTTAATGAATACACTTTATTAATAAAATAAAACAGGCAATAGACCACAGTGGTCGTCAAATGATAGTGATGGCAGACATGTTAATGGTAGCCATTTTTATTATATTTAATTATTGTTTCGTTCCCAGATCAGGAGCATTGCGTGTGGTGTCTTAAATATGGATTCGTTCTGTTTTTGTAAGCATGCCAGGCTTATTTTGATTGTGTGGGCATATATCAAATTGGTAAGTGGGTCACCGCTTTAATGCTAATAAATGACCAACGGACATTAATGAAGATGCCTGGCTGACAATCTTTGGGTACCAGGGGAATGTTAATTATATAATTATCCTGCCATTGTCTCATTATATCAATTATTACCCCGCCGCTTACACCTGTGTTGGCACACGTTCTTTACCGTGATACCCCCTCAATCCCAGATTAACAGGTAGAGCGCCAGGGGCTCCCGTCTTTTAAGGGTTCAGGTATAGGCGACAAGATATAAAAAACGGCCGCGGTCGGCCTGTCTTAAAAGGCGACAAAACAACCACTCTAGCTACTTAGTAGGGCTCCAAGCCCATCTGGATAGCGACCACCTTTGGTCTTAATTATGCCGCTACAATCTATACATCTATACAAATAAATAAAATTGGAGGGCCTGTTTGTAATATTAAAATAACCGCTTTTTACTAAGTGTATATGGATGTATACACGGTACATATACCAAAACAACATTTTTTACAATTTTTGTCTGTCTGTCTGTCTGTCTGGCTGTCTGTCTGTCTGTCTGTTTGTTCCGGCTAATCTCTGAAACGACTGGACCGATTTTGACGGGACTTTCACTGGCAGATAGCTGATGTAACAAGGAGTAACTTAGGCGACTTTTATTTTAGAAAAAAAAAAAATAGTTTTTGTTAAAATGATAAGTATTAGAAATTAATTTCCAATTTAAGTTGACCTCAGATTTATATCATCAATCATATAAAATAGGGTTCAGCTTAGACTGGACTTACTAGGTTCGAACGCAGTTTGTATGTTTCATTTATTTATATTTTAGGGTATAAACCCTATAAAGGATTTTGGATTACAAACGCTATAAAGCGTTTGTAATCCAAAATAAAGCATAAGATATATCCAAAAAATGCTGCCCAAAGTCACTATTCCACGCGGACGGAGTCACGGGCACAGCTAGTTATATATATAATAAATAAGTTCCCGTACCCTTATGGGACAGCTACATAGTAAGTAAGTTCATTTGTATAGTACCCATAACACAAGCGTTCTCCTAGTGCATTTATGTTAATGTATTTGAAATTATTTAACATTGTACTAGCTGCTAATTTTGCCCTAAAAGTCGTCCCGTTTCACACCAAGTTTTATGCGTTATTGTATAATAATAGCTTCTTTTACAGCTTCTTATATCTGCCTGCACGTTACCGGTGTACTATGTATTGATAATAATACTGTTCTATGGATCTCAGACCCAGATGATTATAGTTTGGACAATACTGATATCATATCCGTTAGCACTAGGATTTGACATTATGTTGATTGTAGCTGCACACATGGTGAGTACAAAATACTGAGAGATTTTTTTTTGTCTATGTGTAAAACTGTTGTTGTCTCAGACGACGCAAACAGCGACTCCGGGCGGAAAAGGCATTCCGACCCCGTGGGAGCGGGGCGAGAGTGCTCGGGGTGCGTCTCCTGTGAGGCACCCTCCTGGCTCGACCGCTGCATGGGGACCAAGTGAAAACCAGCCACAAATGGCAAGAATATTTTAATTGGGAACTATCAGCTCCACCGGTGAAGCCGAGATAGAAACATAGTAAGTTTATACACAGGACGACCTTCGTGGCGTCGGCTAACGCACTTCGGTACGTATGCGGAGGTCATGGGTTTGATTCCCGTCTCGCGTCTGGGTATTTATGTATAACATGTATTTATTCACAAAAAAGTATACATGTAGTTTATCAGTTATTTAATATCCATAACACAAGTGCTATGCTGCTTACTATGGGACTAGATAGCGCTGTGTGAATTTTGACAGTATATATATATCTATGCAAATAAATAAAATTGGAGGGTCTGTTTGTAATATTAAAATAACCGCTTTTTACTAAGTGAATTCGGACGTACACACGCTACATATACCAAAACAACATTTTTTACAATTTTTGTCTGTCTGTCTGTCTGTTGGTCTGTCTGTCTGTTTGTTCCGGCTAATCTCTGAAATGGCTGCACCGATTCTGACGGGAGTTTCACTGGAAGATAGCTGATGTACCAAGGAGTAACTTAGGATATTTTAATTTTAGAAAAAAAAATAGTTTTTGTTAAAAATGATAAGTTTCGGAATATATATATATATATATATATATATATATATATATATATATATATATATATATATATATATATATATATATATATATATATATATATATATATATATATATATATATATAAATGCCACCCAATTGTGTTTATTTCCGTCATTAGGACTATACAGTCCATTCAATCTATGTACGTCTACTTAAGACTACTAAAACACCCCGCTGTATTTCTATCGCCTAACGCCTGTGATGACAGAAAACTGGTCGGCCGTTCTCGTGGTTCTATGTTATGCGCCAGGGGACAGGATTTTGATGCCTCGGCACTTTTCTATTTCAATCCGACAATGAAGAAGGCACGTGTGCCCTCACCCTCTCGGTGCAGATGCTGGCGATGGAGCTTCCCACTAGAGACCACCCGCGGGCGTTGCCTGTGGCAGCCTGAGATCGTTGGATGCCCTCCGGTGCCGTGATCTAGTTTTGCGTTGACGGAACAATGTCTGACTTCCTTCTAACTACCTAGTAGAAGGAGGTGACAGCGGCCCATCTAGACTTGTTCCCGATCATGGGCAGTACCAAGGCCGGAAGCAAGAGGCCAATTACGATATGGGTGATGAGGGCGTGGTGCCATTGATTTACATATACTCTCTGGCGTGGTGCTTTCAGCGCCACGCTGGGCACACGACGACCATGTTTCTAGTGACAATGGTGGCCTTGAAGTCTCCTTCCACTCTGTGTGTCAAAGATACTTCCCGGAACATCCGTACTCTGAGAGGATCCGTGTTAAGGAGCCCTGGCCTTCCTAGTCAGGGCTATGTGGCACCCACACAACCAGTAAATCAGGGCATGTTTCACCGCTTCTATAGAGACAAGACCCGCGCTAGGATGCATGAGTAGTTCCATCCACTCTACCAGTAGCTGCATGACGACAATGTCATCGGACATCTACTCCCGCTTTGCTTGCACTTCGACAGGCGTGAGGCGTTAGCCACGCTTGGCCGATTCCTTTCGCCAGTAGTACTAGAATCATGGCCAATAGGGCTTTATTGTATGTAAGTAATTCATTTCTAATATTCAATCATCTCTTAATATGTTTATTTTTTATTTTTTAGCAAAAAGTGTATACACTAAAAGTGTGCTTCTACTACCTTATATGTGAGTTGATAGTGACGGCACTTCTCGTACCGTGGATAGTTGCGCCAATTTTTCAAGAATACAATATGGAGCAACCCTGGTTGGCTATTGCAATAGAAACCATTCTAGTGATTGGTGAGTATTAAATCCGTTTTTGTTTTGTTCCTTTGCAACGTATGTTTGAGATAACCTTTTGTGTAAAGCTACACACAATGCAAACTTCTATGATACTTGTTGTACCGTGAAAAACTACGGTCTGGCTTAAACTACTTCTAAGATAAGGTAAGTAGCTCAGTGGTATTACCCTCGGAGACCAATCTAAAGAGTTGGGCACTCCATACCAAGGTAACCGGTATGTGAGATAACCAGTCCGTCTTGGACTGGCGTGACATTACTGTACGTGCCCTCTAAGGGGAGAACTAAGCCAAGCAGTGGGATGTTATGGACTATTTATTTTAAACTTCTGCAAAAACGCGGCTGCAAGACATAATAGTGATGAAACAATCACGTTGATAAAAGTCATTGAGATTAAAGCCTTGCCCATATTTGCCAAACTGATTGGCCCAATGTATTAAACCAACGCGTACCACTTTTTTATTACTGAGGAACTACAGACAGGCTGACACCACCACTTAATAATAAGCAGTTACCATCGTCTATGAATGTTTGCGACGGTAGGGCACCGCGAACACGCTGCTGTCCCATAGGCGTTCCACTTAGAGCACTTTGACTAATAGCGACATCCAGTTTTAATAAACCAATTTGGAGTGATTGCGCCACTGCGATGACACGGTTGGTGCAGTGACTACGTAATGGCCGTGTCAAGTGTAGCCCCACTCTATGACCGCGTTCTCGTCGCACACAACAAACACAACCGTGTATGTCCAGAAGCCGAAACTTTGTGAGCGACGCGAGCGGGTCATAGAGTGGCGGTTCATTTTACCCACCACATTCTTTTTTTGTCCCGGGAAGAACTCTATTCTTAACGGGTTTCCCCAGCCCGGGGGGACCGCGGGATATGTGTAAGTCTCCAAGACCAATCTCCTTCGCGACGGGTACTGCGTAAAAACTTTGTCGGTAGCGTCTTGAACACGCCAAAAAAGTGAGCCGTTTCAGTCCCTTCGAACTCCCTGCCCTGGGACTGATAGAGGCAGAAGTACACCCGGGTGGAATGGAAAGGTCCCTGTCTTCGAGACCGCGAAGACGATGGCAGCATATATCACCCCGGACGTAAAAGCATACTCCAGCTTTTAAAAGGAACAAATGTTCCAAATTATAGCCAGGGTAGCAAAGGTGCGATGAGTTGGCCGGGGCAGATATCTGCGTCTCCGTCAGAAACAGTAGAGCTGGTTTTGCCGTTTCCAGGTGGTCGTGGATGGCATTGATATTTGAATGAATACCTCTTATGTTACAAAAGTCCACCTTAAATTATTCTCATCTTACTATTTCTTTTGCGTTTCATGTGTACTGACAAAAGGGGGGCGTTTTTTTGGAACTTTAAGAGTGTCCACGAAAAGGTAGAAAAAACTGAATGTGCTTTTCCCACCCAAACCCACAGATTGTGTGATGAGTTGGTGCGGGGTATGGAAGGGCCCCCGATCCCTCCTAGAGGATATCACCGGTCCACGTCCAGTCTCTGTCATATGACATCCTGGATTTTGCAAATCTCGGGTTCCAAATTTCGTAGGCACTCCAGAACTTCGGGTAAGGGAAGCTAGAACCTGGGTCACCTATACCGGAACACAACACAAGATTATTATGATGGCATACTTAAGACCAAGGGTGGTTGCCATCTAGACGGGTTTAAGGCCCTACTACGTAGCTTGGGTTGTTTTGTCACCTTTTTCGACAGGCCGACCACATCCACAGGGATTAGTATTCTTTCTCCGCCCCTGCACGGATAAAAAGACATGGTACGAGGACCTGTCGAAAAAGGCGATAAAACAACCCCAGCCAGGTGGATGAGCTCTCAGCCTGACTAGATGGCAACCACCCTGGTGTCTAATTATGCCG
Organism: Malacosoma neustria; assembly: GCA_963693495.1. Classification (NCBI taxonomy): domain Eukaryota; kingdom Metazoa; phylum Arthropoda; class Insecta; order Lepidoptera; family Lasiocampidae; genus Malacosoma; species Malacosoma neustria. The sequence continues at coordinate 3,116,781 of OY856385.1, forward strand.
CTATATAACCTTGTGTTGTGTTCTGGTAGAAGTAACCCAGGTTCCAGGTCCCTTACGCAGACAGTATGTTAGTGGTGCCACTGGCTTCACATTTACAGGTGACGGTCACAGCTTACTATTAAATAGGCTGTCAGCCTCCCTGCTGAACCAGAGCGATAAAAATATAGTTTTTCTTACTCTGAGTATACATACGTTTGAGTAAATACTATTAAGTACTATTTTTAAAAAGATGCAAGTTTTTAACGAGTGCAGGTCAACTACCTGGTTCACTGCCATAACTAGATCAAAATTAAAGAGTTTACGTGCTAAAATATTTTTCTTCTTTCAGCACAAGGTGTAACTACAATTCTACTTTTGGATTCCGAAGTCAAAAAGCTGTCAGATGTCAATGGACTAGCTCATGAAGAAGTTGGGTATAAAAATCTTAAGACTGGCAAGGAAACAATTTAAAAGACTAATTAACAGAGAAGGATTTTTAACAGTGAATACTCGTAACGAATAACGTAACGTAATAAATGGGAAATTTATAACTTAATTTTTTTATTCGCGTGATTATTGTTGTGATTATAATAGTAGTTCATAAGTTACTTGTAAATTTTATATATGTATATATTTTTAAATGTGTTTTTTTCAAAAGTATTGTTTTATTTCTTGAGCCATAACTTCTTCTTCTTCCTCCTGCTGCTATCCCACATTATATGGGGTCAGCAGAAAATGTTCTGTCCTTCCACTCTCCTCTGTTAGCCGTTATCCCAACATTTACACCCTTTTTTGCCATGTCATCTTTTATGTCATCCTCTACTCCTGTATCCATACAATCTCATTTCTATAATATTCCTGTTATATGGCATTCTTCTCTGCGCGTCACATGGCCAAACCACACTAGTCTATTACTTTTAAGTTTTTCAATAACGGGTGCTACTTTCACACTTCCTCTAATTTACTCATTTCAAATTTTATCTATTTTCGTAACTCCACACATTCATCTCATCTCCGCAGCATGTAACACCCTGTCGTCCCACTCCTTTGTGACCCGGCATTCCGATCCATACAATACGACAGGCCTTATTACAGGATTTATTAACATTTTTATATATAATTTTTATTATGTAAGACAGGGTTATGAATCTCTTAAAAGGCCTATTAGTTATCATTAGGATCTTAAATAAAATGAGCCATTTGATCTGAGCTTGCAGTAACATCTGATTGTGAAACCTACTGATTAGATATTAGTGAAACTTTACAATAATATAGCTTATACATTAGAATAACACATAGGCTATAATTTATAACGATATTATGTGAATTGTCCAAAATATAAAGATAAGTGTCAAGTAAGTAGGAAAAAATTCCTGACATCTGCGTACTATTCTGGCGTGCGCTTCGAAAACCGTTAGACTTACACGTATATAATTTATAATGGAAATGTTTATCTTAAATAGTCCTACAAAAAAGCCTTATAATAAGCTATCTATCTTTTATATGTAAGTCATTATCTAACTAGCTAGCCATTAACTAGCTATTAGAACAAAGTTTGCCGGATCAGCTAGTTTTATTATAAACTAGCAGCCCGTCCCAGCTTCGCATGGGTATTTAACAAAAAATTAAAAATTAAATCCTTCTATTTTTTTTCGGTCTCGGGGAAAAACCTCTCTTGACGGGTTATCCCGGCCCGGGGGGACCGAGGGATATAAGGGACTCCGGAAAAGATGTTCAACCCACTAAAAAACCCCGCTGTTCTCCTATCGTCTACGCCCGGGCCCACGGATATATGGCCTGCCGATCTCGTGGCCCGGGCCGGCGCCGGCCCACGCTTTGTCTTAAAGCGGGCCCCTTCTAAAGTGCTGGCGCCAGGGGGTCAGGGTTTCGTCCCCCCGGCGCTCTCTTGTAACAACTCTAGGAGTTGAGGGGGGCTGTGGAACAGCACGCGGCCTTCTCTCTCGCGGCAATAGTGCGGGCGGCGGATCCTCCCCCGAGGGGCCGCCCGCGGCCGTTTTCTACGTCGGCCGGAGATCGTTGCCCGCCCTCCGGCGCCGACGACGCGGCCTACGTTGGCGGGAGGGGAGTGCGGTGGCGGACTCCCGCTCCCGTTCCGCCGCCTCCCTTGCAGACACTACTGCCTCGCAAAAGGAGGCGACGGCCGTCCATCCAGGATCGCCCCCGACCATGGACAGAACCAGGGCCGGGAGTGACAGGTCCGCGGCCAATTCCGGACGGGACTCGCATCCCCGTCGTGTGCTAGTCAGGCGTGGGTACGACTACCAGACGACACTCCAGAAAAAGCAGAGTCGCCTGACGTCGTAGCCGGCCCAGCAAGACCAACCGACAGCGAGGATGCAATTCCCGCCCCATGAACACTCTGTGCAGGCGCAGTCGAAATAGGCATGGTTTTGACTACCAAATCAGGTCCCAGGGTAGAACCCGGGACCCCAATCAGTATTCGCAATCATCCCACCGGGGACCACGCCACGAACAGAGAGCTAAGTTGGAAAGGATGTAAGAGGTAGACGGAAAGAAAGGTAGGACTCTGTCGCCTCGAACGGAGAGGGGAGTGAAGCGACGGATGCTCGGGCACCTCGGGTACGCACACCCGTGCACTCCTCGGACAGAGGAGCGCCCCTGAGGGCAAACCCTTCTATTTGCGTCAGGTTACTAAAAAAATAAAATTATAAAGAAAGTTTGAATATTATTATTTCTATGAGCTTTTATTTTAATGATTTTTTTGTTATTACTTTTTATTTATTTTTCGTTATTTTTTAATAAGTATTCTAATTTTTGTAAAAACCCCAGTGACGCACGCCTACATTGCATAAGGTGCTGCCTAGCTAGCCGAACAGGGTGAGCGGCTACCACGCAACATTTTTCTAATACTTACATTTTTAAACTCGTGATATCTTTCGAATGGAATATCCGAATTGAATAATTCAAAAAGTTATATAAAGGTATTGAAACAGTTTTGAATATGAAGTAATTTATTTTGATAAGGATTAATACCAAGATCCAAATAAAGAGTCTTTTCTAGGGGCGGCATTTCAATTAAATTTTTAAAATAAAAGAACACTTATTGTGGCATAACTATAATAGTTAGACATATGCTGTCGCGACACTTTTTGTAAATAATGATGTGTTCTGCAAAGTTGTAGTACATTATTTTATTCTATCATCAATAGTTTTCGCAACGCACGCGATTTAAATAATATTTTAGGTAATTTTTTTACACTTTGGGTTACATTATTGGAGTTTTAGTAAGGATCCCTAATTTTTTTGAAAATATAATATAGCCTATGTCACCCGGGGATAGTGTAGCTTCCCAACAATGAAAGAATTTTTTAAATCGGGTCAGTAGTTTCGGAGCCTATTCAAAGCAAACAAACAAACAAACAATCAAATCTTTCCTCTTTATAATAGTAGTATAGAAAATGTAAGCAATAAAGGGTTCTCTATCTATTTATATCTAATTTAAGAATGTTTCATTATGTAAATATATTATAAATATGAGATACTAAACGAGAATTATACCATACAAAAAGACCAGCTACTTGAACTTACTTTATCATATATACCGACGGTGGCGCAAGATCCTAGTGGTCTACTTTGAGCTACGTGGTAGGGCCTCAAGCCCATCTGGATGGCGACCACCTTTGGTCTTAAGTATGCCGCCATAATAACCTTGTGTTGTATTCCGACATTAGTGACCAAAGTTCCTGTACCTTTATGGGACAGTAGCGTGTTCGCGATGCCACTGGTATTGCAAACACCCATAGGCGACGGTAGCTGCTAAATTCTAAGCGGGCCGTCAGCCTGTCTGCTGTCCTACAGCATTAAAAAAAAAAGACGATGACGCTAAATACGACCAGATGATATCTACGAATGCGCTTTAAAAGACTTGTAAATATTACTATTAAAAATATTTAATTTACAGAATATACACTAGCGATGGTGACCTGAGATTGGTTGAAAAATCGACCTTTTGGGCCAAAAGATCGATTTTTTTTTGTGTATTGCTGAGGAATAGCAGATAACAGCAAGCAGTTGCCGTCGCCCATGGATGTTTTCGACGCTAGGGGCACCGCGAACACGCCGCTGTCCCATAGGGGTACAGGAACCTGGGTCACTAATGCCGGAACACAACACAAGGTTTTTATAGCGGAATACTTGGCGCCCTAACACGTAGCTAGGGTAGGTTGTTTTGTCGCCTTTTGCGACAGGCTGACCCCGGCCGCAAGGGTTACTATTCTTATTTTGCCCTTGCACGGAGAAAGAACGGTAGTTGCACCTGTTCGACTAAATCTATCCAGTGAATTGGCATTGCGATGTTAAAATTATTCATAGTTACTACTGAAGAAATAATTGTTATCATAATTTCTCAATAACTCTATCATCACGTTCAATCACTAGCCATAAATTGTATGAGTTCAGTGAATGACAAATGACCTCTCATTTGTACAAATAAACGTCTTATTCCACAATTCTTACCAAATATCGTACTGATTTAAATATAATACTTCTCTAATTTTCTCCATGCGGCGAAGCAAGAATACCAACCCTGCGGCCGGGGGCGGCCTGTTGTAAAAGGCGACAGAACAACTCTAGCTAATTGGTAGGGCTCCACGCTCATCTGAATGGCAACCGCCCCTGGTTTCTAAGTATGTCCCCATTATAGCTTTATACTGTTTTCAATTGACAAGTTCAATATCTAGCCAAATTGCCCTACGCGTACAGCAGCGTGTTAGCAATGCCCATGGCGTCGCAAACATCCATAGGCGATGGTAACCTTTTTCTATTAAGGGGATTGTCAGCCTGTCTGCTATTCTACAACAATAAAAAAAGCAATGGAATTAAAGGAGTACAGAGATTCAACCAAGATCATGACTATCTTAAAAATAATTATAATACATCGCCGCAATCAGACGTCCAGACTTCCGCATATCCACCATCTAATCCTCGATATAATGGATGTCTATATAATATACATCATACATAGACGTAGAAGTGTTATCGAAAATTTCTGAGTGTAACACAAAGCCGGCTATGTATAAATAAATTAGTTCCTGTCGATTAGGACCAATCTCCAGAGTGTGGGGGCAGGAAGTGTCTTATAAAAGGCGCATTCTACGATACCATTTTGTGAAGGATTCGACCAGTAAGAGAGCTAAGCGGTATTTATTAACTTATTCAAATAATGCTTAAATAATACTTTTAGTGACACACAAAAACTCGGTTCATATGAAGTCAATAAATTTTAATGTAAGTATTTTTATGTGTACACAGTGTTGTTAAAGGTCAATTGAACCTCGCTAGAAAGTCTAAACAACGGAGAAGGCTCCAATGCAAGGTGTACCTCTCGAGGTTGTGAAAACAGACGCTAGTTATCATCTTCTTAGCGTTAAATCCTGACTGACAAACTTCCGCTTCAGTACCTGGAAACCGCTAATCAATCAGTAGTCCTTGTAACAAAATAATTTAACTAAATGCCATATATTTTTAAGCATGTATCTTACCATGTATCTTAGTATAAAAAAGTATTACGCACGTAAAATTATATTTTGGTAACGAGCTACTTTGATGATGACATTGATAAATATTACTTTAACTCTGTAAATTTGGGTAAATTACACCAACTAAAATTTAAATCTTCCAACTAAAATATTATGTTTATTGGTCTAATCAATATGAAATGACAGACAAATGAGGTTGACTTGTCTTTCAAAGATCCTGTAGAGACTTCATACACTCTTTATTGCGAAGTCAAAAGAGCCGTATTAGTGCTTTACCATAGAAATCTTGTAATAGTAATTATTATCCATATTCTTATTTCTATCTTCTATATTCTTCCTTCAGGAATACTTAATCTTTTATTGCTGTAAGACAGCAGACAGGCTGACGGCCTGTTTAGAATTTAGCAGTTACCGTCGCCTATGGGTGTTTGCAACGCCAGTGACATCGCGAATACGCTGCTGTCCCATAAGGATACAAGAACTTGGGTCACTAATGCCGGAATACAACACAAGGTTATTATGGCGGCATACTTAAGACCAAAGGTGGTCGCCCTCCAGATGGACTTGAGACCCTACCAGGTAGCTAAGTTGGGTTGTTTTGTAGTTAGTGTTCTTTCTCCGCCCTGCATGGATATAAAACGTATAAAGTAATTTTATCCATATTCCTGATGAAATGGGGAAATAGATGATGTTATTTATTTTTTAATAAATAAACTGCAGGTTCGTTAAAGCCGATTTCAATTCCTTCACTCTGGTGAAGTGAGTGTAACCCTTTCCTTCTTGTTACTGCTTGGATCTTAAATTCATATTCCTAAATTAAAATTGCAAATATTCTTTATAAAAATAACTGTGAATGAAAATTCCGTAAAAATGGATTCTACTACTTTAGAGATAGCATGTATTTTTCTAATAATTTTTGCCATAAAATTTATTGCAGGGGTTTTATATTATATTATTTATTAATTAAAAATGTCGCTATGCAAATACAAGTGTCAAGTGCCAATAACTAGAAAGTGCTGCTTCTGCGTGCCTATACGCAGGGGCGTCACCATATTCGGATATGTTAATTTGGTATGTACTTTCTAATCTTTCACTTTAACATTACAAAGGGTTTGACGGATTGGTTTAATTGAGTATTGTTTAAAACGTAGTCTAATCACTGCGTGACTCATTATACAAATAATTATTTGTAGTTTGAAACGAAATGTACCTGATAGCTCAGTGGATATATATACTATACTCTCGGGATCAATCCCCCTTTCGAATCCCATGGTGGCATACACAGTGAAGGAAATTATCGAGACGAAACCGGCATACCGAGATCAACGGTATGTAACCCGTCAACCTGCCTTGGACAACTGGATGCTGTACCTTCCCCCTTAGGGGAGGCCCGAGCCCAGCAGTAGGATGCAATGGGCTGTTAATATTATTATGATTTCGAAAGTCTGGATATTTTCAATGCATTAAGTACTAATAACTTTAATTGGTGATTATTAAAATCATCTTAACAGCAAGACTGTGTTGGAAACAGCTGCACCTGAAGCAGCCATCTTGTCTGTTAGAGTCAATTATGAGAGAACCTAACGCACACTTAATCATAAACTGACCTAACTCAAAAAACCTGTTTTTTTGGGAAATCGCAAAAAATCGTTTTGTCATTTACGACTTATCCCATATATTGACTTATAACTAAATAGCGGTAACTCAGTGTGGAAAAGAGATATCGAAATAAATCTTAGTTTGGCCGATAGAAGGCGTCGATACAATGCTGCCCGTTATATTATCTCACTTTAGACCTAAATCGTAATCGGTCAGTTTATGATTAAGCGTACGCTATGTAACCCATGACCATGACTTACAGCTGGCGCCATCTAACTACGTGAACAAATTTCTGATAATGCCGTCTCCATTACACTCGAGAAAGGGTAGTCAAAGTAGTGTTAGCTAAATTTTGCAAATTTGGTCAATAGACTAGCAAACAAAGAAGCTGAAGACGTAATTCATCCCTTTACAAAACTCGATAGAGTATTCAGAACTCAGTGCGGCAAACCCTAATGAAGACCTATTTGTTTCCAGGTGCTATCTCTCCTATCGTTTCCTTTACTGGTATTCCTGCTGGTTGAACAAGTTGTCGCTGGTAGAGCAGTGGAGAGCAGTAACCATATGGACCCAATGATCCACATTCCATTAACAATTGCCTTCGTAGTCATTGACATTATAATGACTATCGTCCTTCTGATCGGTGCTCATAAGGTAAGGAGTCGCATACTATGTTTGAATGACATAAACATGTCCGGGACATAGTTGATTCAAATTTAATGGAAGTTAGGAAAGCTTTAGTAAATCGATCTCTACTCATAAAGGTCTCGGATAAAGGTCTTATTTAAAATTTCTGAATTCGTAGTAAGGTCTGTCATATTATATGGATTGGAATGCTTGGCCACAAAAAAGAAGGATGAAAGGTTATTGCATATGCGAAGATGCGTATATTGAAATGGATGATTGGAGTTACAAAAATGGCAAAATTAGAAATGAACATATCAGGGGACGTTTGAAAGTAGCGCCAGTGATTGAGAAGCCAAAAAGTAATAGACTAGCTTGGTATGGCCATATGATGTGAAAAGAAGAATGTCATATTACAAGGAAATGCTAGGAATGAGAATGGAGATTGTGTAAAAGATGAAAAAGGTATGAATGTTGATATGACGACTAATAGAGGAGATTGGAAGGAGAGAACATGTTGTTCCGATCCTACATAGCTGGGATCTTCTTCTTCTTGATTAAATTCTTCATTGCTGAAGATTGTGTCCTTGAAAATCAACCGTGGCCTGTCTCGTAAACTGTTTCCACTTCGTTCGGTCCTATGCTTCTCGAATAGCGGTTGATATTGGGAGTCCAGTGAGCGCGGTTACTTGGTCATGCCAGCGGGTAGATAATCAGCCACGTGGTCACTTTCTTTTCACCTTGCTCGTCACGATCAGCTTATACAAGTTATCCGGCTGTCGTCGGGCAATGTGACCAAAGTATCCAAAAATCTTCCGATAACAGATTGTTAAGAGCCTGACTTTAATGCGAAGCTGGTCCAGAATAGATTTATTTGTTCTTTTGGCCGTCCAAGGTATGCGGAGCATTCGTCTCCAACACCACATTTCGAGTGCATCTATTTTCTTGCGCCAGAGCGACGGCATCAGAATGCCCTAATTGTCCATGATTCTGCCCCGTAATGAAAAATTGAAAATACCAATGTTCGGACTAGTTTCATTTTAGTCACGTTGGAGACCTTTCAATTTTGCCACATGCGTGTCAGCTTGGTCATTGCAGCTTTGGCCATTTGTGCTCTTTTTTTAATCTCTAATATACTTCCTCTTTGGTCAGTCAATAGGGATCCGAGGTAAACAAACTCGCTGACAAATTCTAAGTCCGAGAATTCTCCAATTCTAGAGAGTTGGCCGGATCTGTCCACAACCATGACTTTCGTTTTGGATTTATTAATAGAGAGTTCCACCAAACCAGTGTCATACTCCACTCTGCGAAACAAGTCAGCAAGTTCCTTCTCCGATGATGCGAAAAGTATGTTGTCGTCCGCATATCTCAGGTTACTAATTTTCATGCAACCGAACGAAATGCCCCTCTCCCAATCTTCCAAGGCTTTCCTCATTATTCACCATATACGTTAAAAAAAAGAATTGGCTCTGACTTCTTTCGAGGCTGATCGAAAATCATCCAAATCCATCTATTCTCTTGTCGAAAAAAAGAAAGCTTTTTTACACAGCAAAGAACATTTCTACAGTTAAAAAATAGGTTGCGATAGTCGTGGTTCTGTGAAATCACAGAAAAAAAAGACACTTGAGAGACATCGAAAGAGAGAAAGAATTGAGAGGGATTACATATTTCAAAAGTAGAAATACCTTTTTACTGCTTGCATCCGAGAATACCATGGCTATTTACCTGCCAGCTACGCGGTTAAAGTGGTGGGCAACTCATGTGAGGTACACCACTTTGACCACGTTGCCTGACCCCTAGGGTTCGCGCGACATTGCAGTTCAGTTTTCTTCAGACATAAAAAGTGGTGGTTTGTGGTATGCATTTATTTTTGGGACTTTTAACATTTTAATAATATGTGATTTACAGAAGAACAAAATGCTATTGAAAATCTACTTTTACTTTGGAGTAGTGTTCCAGCTTCTGACTTTGTGTATGGACTTGGTGTATTTCGACTACAGAGAATATATTGAGAACACGGTCTACTTCATCTTCTTGGGTAATTTATTATATTTAATTTTCTATTATCATTTTAACGGTTATTATTTGTATTTTTTATGTTATTAGTAGTATTTTATCTGTACAGGGGCGGAGAAAGAATACTAACCTCTGCGGCCGGGGTCGGCCTGTTGTAAAAGGCGACAAAACAACCAATCCTAGCTACGTGTAGGGCCTCAAGCACGTCTGGATGGCGACCACCTTTGGTCTTAAGTATGCCGCCATAATAATCTTGTGTTGTGTTCGCCAGAACACCTAATGCCAATGCCAATGCAATACTAATGCCAATTAGTAACCCAAGTTCTTGTACCCTTATGGGACAGCAGCGTGTTCGAGATGCTACTGGCGTTGCTAAAACCCATAGACGACAGTGACTGCTAAATTCTAAGCGGACCGTCAGCCTGTCTGCAGTCCTTCAGCAATAAAAAAGTCAAATATGAATTTTTTAACTATTATTTACAATTTGAATTAAAATTATTACCACTTCAGAACGGGTTTAGCTGTTACAATTCCAAGCTTCAATATAATATTTAATCATCGTTAATGTACTATTTGTATACTAAAAATCAATTATATGGGAGAAATTATTGATCAGTATTAAATAAACCACACCCGGATATTCACTTAAAATTAATATAGGTACGTTTTTAATATATTTACATGTCTACATATCCGGCAAACGATCATTATAGTTAATAATATGTTTATAACAGCTCAATTAAATATCCGAACCCAGTATTTATTTAATGTAAAAACTGTTGATGTTAGCCAAAAGTGCTTACGTAAGAATACCGGTAAAAATTGCAACACCAGGTCTTATAAATTTGCTGAACAGCAAACAGGCCGTCGCCCGCTTAATAGTAATCAGTTACCGTTGCTTATATATGATTGCGACACCAAGGGCACCGCGAATACGCTGCTGTCCCATAGAGGTACAGGTACCTGGGATACTAATGCCGGAACACAACACAAGGTTATTATGGCCGAATACTTATAAGACCAGGGGTGATTGCCATCCAGACGGGCTTCGGGTCCCACCACCTAGCTTGGGTTATTTTGTCGTATTTTACGACAGGCCAGGTATTCTTACTGACCCCTGTATGAAATTACACTTTCAGCTTATTTTGAATAAGAAAAATATTTTTAATTTTCAATTATAGTTTCTTGAAAGAATTGCTGAATAGAAATGAGGTTGTTAAATTGTCGTGTATTTTCTTATACTTTAAGTAATCCACTGTGTACTAGTTGTCTGTATACTTCTGTACCACTGTGATATTTTAATACATATTTAAGATTAAATAAAATTTCTTCAACATCAAACTTGCTTCCTTTGATAGTCTAGTATTCGTCAGATTACTTAGCCACAGTTTTAGAATTGCGCGGTTCTCTTCTTAAATGGTTCGAGTTCAAAATGGGCTTGCAGCGTAGAGCAATAAACTTAAATCATAAGGTTCTCGAGTTTGCGGTCTGCCCTGTGTCAAAAGGGTTCGGGTATCGTATAAATATTATGTTCACCTTTCATTAACGTTTTCTTCCAGGTCTCAACATCTACCTGCTATACCTAGTCTACAACACAATACACTTAATAGAAGAAAGTTCTGAAGTACAATACTTCGCGTATCAGAATCCACATGTTTCCATATAAAACACGAGGCACAACACTTAAGGGACCAGATGTTTAATAAATAATATTTTTATTAGTTCTTTCATTTACTGATTATTCTTTTTACATTTACTAATTTTTTGGTCTTGAATTTACTGATTATTTGTTCTTTCATTTACTATATTCATTCTCTCATTTATGAACTATTAAAGACACATTTTAACATGTTTAAAGTTTTGAATTCGGTTGTAATATTCAATGGGGACTATGAGGATAATGATTTAAACAGAAACTCTATAAACGTCTAAATCAGTCGGAAAGTTTTGTATATATTATCTCCGCATTAATGATGCTTGGACAAGATCACTGATGCAGTTGAAAATATTTTAAATTTGTAATTTAAATTAGTATAATCGTCCATTAATGAGTGTATCTATCATCTCGTTTGTATAATATCATAATATTTCAAGTACGCTAAATAAAGAGCATGTGGTAACCAAGTGGGGTCACAATCGAAAAGGTACCTAGAATTATCGTCAGTTCCCACGATGTATTAGGTAGGTTTTCTCATCTAAAGTGCACATAATAAAATAATTGCCACGTATGGTAATAGAAAGTAATGAGAGAAAACTTACATACTGTCACTGATACCCTGATACATATAATTCACTTTAGCATGGCTGTCCATTTCCTCCAACTGGCTGGAGTCCAGACAGGATATTGTGCGCTACTATTATAAAAATCGAGTATTGTCGTCTTGGTTTATGAATGGACATGGAGATTAGACAGTAGCACATGGTACACTGGTATATTTTTAATAATAAGTTCATACTACCTCCACTTAGTATCTAGTGGCTCAGTGGTATTAATCTCGGAGAACAATATAAAAATCCCGCGGAATGCACAGATTTCCTCGGCTAATGTGCCTATTAGCATAATTACCATGAATCGGTGAAGGAAAATATTGTGAGGACACCTGTATACCGAGTCACCGGTAATCCGCCTTAGACAAGCGTGGCCGGTATACTGCCCTTTCCCTCTAGAGAGAAACCCGAGCCTAGCAGTGGGACTTTAAGGGCTGTTATTATATACCTCTAGCAAACAAAATAAATCATTATTGTTTCATACTTTTATAAGAGTAGGGTACGATAAACAGGGAAACAATAGTACAATGAGGTATCTGAGTTCTTCCCACGAACCGAACGCTCTTTACCTCATGGTAAACTTTATATGATTTAGAAAATAGAGAGTTGATAATACCTACTTTAAATTTATTCTCAACATAAAAATTATTAATAAAAGTGTCTAAAGTTTACATTAACTAATAAGAATCTAATACAATTGCTGGTGTTTGAGTCTTCTTCCCGCTTCCTTTATTTTGTGTTCCGGCATTAGTGACCCAAGCTCCTTTACCCTTATGGGACAGCAGTGTGTTCGCGATGCCACTGGCGTTGCGAACACCTATAGGCGACGGTAACTGCTAAATTCAAGTGTTTTCTAATTCTTAGGTTGTCTGCTATCCTACAGCACTTAAATATTTTTATTGCTGTATGACAGCAGACAGGCTGACGGCCCGCTTAGAATTTAACAGTTACCGTCGCCTATGGGTGTTTGCAATGTCAGTAGCATCGTGAACACGCTGCTGTCCTATAAGGGTACAGGAACTTGGGTCACTAATGCTGGAACACAACACAAGGTTATTAACGCGGCATACTTAAGCACCCATAGGCGAGGGTAACTGCTAAATTCTAAGCGGGCCGTCAGCCTGTCTGCTGTCTTACAAAAATAAAAAAACATAAAATACATTAGATATACAATCGTTTAAAAACATAATACACACAACTATAATATAAGATATGCAAAATGATAAATAAAATAAAAAAATAATTCAGTTCACAGCTTCAAGTATCTCCTTGACGAGATTATTGAACGTCCTGATTTATGATGTCTACACTTTCGTATTATAACGTAATTGCTATGAAAAAATGGTGAAGGAAAAGACTGTGAAGAAATCTACATACCAAGATAAGAACACCGGTATGCACAAGGCAGGTATCATCGACATCAGAACGACTGCGGGGGTCACGGGTTCATTTCTTCTTTTTTATATTCCCAATCCCCAGTGTGGGTTCATGTATAATATGTATTTATTAACCCAAAAAATTAATAAGTAAGAGTATGCTTTATGTACGGCTAGTACCCACCCATAAGCGATGCGATGCCACTGGCGTTGCAAACACCCATAGGCGACGGTAACTGATACATTCTAAGTGGACCGTCAGCCTTACTGCTGTCCTACAGCAATAAAAAACTCCTTTAATATTGCCCTCATTCTGGGGTATTTGATCAATATTTTTGTTTTTATTTTCAATTGTAGCCACACTGATCTGTTCGCATAAAATTCTTTTCCGTAATGAATAATAAACGACATCTCTTTCTAAACTATATTTACGTACATATCCGAGCCAAATTTCATAAAATTCCATTCAGATTTTCTGTCCAGTTATTTTACTTAAACTACTTATTTTACTTAATTATACTTACTTTAATATATGATATTATTACTCATGTAGTCCAGATAATTTACAATGCTAATAACTCATCTTGATCAAAAATAATAAACCATATGATAAATGAACAATAGTTGTTTTGTTCACTCCATTTGGATTTTTTACAGTTTATGTTCAGTTTATGTATGGTTCGTAATAGGGAGTCTTAGAATATTTAATAGAAAAAAGTGTACAAAGTCAACATAATGTTATAATAACTGCTTCAGCCAGTTTTATATGTGCTTAAAAATTATTTTTAATTATCTGGCGGATTAGTTTTCAAAATGCTATTATATGTAATTAATGTATATTTTTGTTTAAAAATACTTACTTCTGTAGCAAAACAACTCTAACTACGTGATAGCTCTAGCCTGCCTGGATGGCAACCACCCTTGGTCTATAAGTATGCCGCCATAATAACCTGTTGTGTTCCGGCATTAGTAACCCAGGTCTTCTACGCGGACAGCAGCTTGTTAGCGGTGCAGAGAACATCGCAAACATCCATAAGCGACGGTAACTCGTCGAATTGCAAAAAAGCGCCAAGAGCTTTTCCTTAGACGTAATAGTTTTAATATTAATGATAACGGATCATAAATGCAACTTATTGTTTTTAAAACTAAAGAATTATACAAATGGCGGCCCAAGCGATTTCTTCCAGGCAACCTTAGGATGGATTGGAATTAAGAAGGCTAAGTGATACGTTGCACTTCTACTACATAATATACATAATAAAATATACAATACGTACATACAATATATATCGACGCTTGAAAAGCGACCTTTATTAAGGGGAATTGAGTGAACTTACCGGGGAAGTTGAAATTACTTCCCATGTTCAAATAATTAGAAAAATATATTACTCACCTAATTGTCGAATTGAAATGATCCAACAGAAAATAAATAATAATTTCAATCCAAGAATGAGGTAAGATACATATTTTTTTCTTATAAATATTTAAACTTCAAATCACTCTCTTGGAAAATTTACTCAATGGCGCTTAGTAAAAGTGGCTTTTCAAACTTCGATATAAAGTATATTTTAGCTAAAGTATTAATATGTGCATTAAGTTATGATAAAGAGATACATCAATATGTTAGTGTATTGTATCGAGTTTTAAATAGGGGAATAATCATTGTTATACGGATTCTTTGTTTCACAATGTCTATGTCAATAACTGGCTGATTAAAATCGATAAGAAAACGTGGTACTTAGTGGGTATTATCATCTCTATAAATTCCACAATGTAATGCAACCGAAGAAGGTTTTTCTGTGAAACAGTCGACGACGGTTGGCGAGTCAGTGATTAGTGGACCGCGCCGCGCGACGCCTGCGCATCCCAACTATGTCGGCAACCGTGCAAACTAGTTTGAAGTAAGTGCAAGCGAAAGTTCTGTTTGTATACACGCAACCGACGCGGATTTGTGTCACTTTTAATTTTGTCCGGATTTTCTTATCGGATAAGTTTTATTTATTTTTAAATGACGACTCATTATTGTTTTTCTTTTTATATTTTATTTTCTAACTATATAACTTAGATATGTAATTATAATAATATTAAATAATTATTTTAAAACACTTCAATGTTTACGCTATTTCACTAGTGTGTAATTTAAATAATCAATCATTTGAATATCAGATATGCTTAGATTTGAAGATGTAAAAAAACAGCTGATTAATTATTACAGTTTTACATAAAACTCGCCTTATAATATTTAACGACTTGGGATAATAGAAGAAATGACCACCGTGTCGATAAATAAATAGAATATTTCTGCTTTACAAGAGGCGAAAGGCCAAAGAATTTGATGTGAAAATGAAGTTAATGTATACATTTGGTTTACAAAGTCTACTGTCATCCAAAACCTCGAAATGAGAAACCGAATGCTGCTGGTCTTATCCTGCAGGTTACAAGAAGTTATCCATTTATCAGTGTATTACTATGTCCTAATGGTTCTTAGTAGGGTAGTCAAAAGTAGTCTTGAAGTATTTTTATCGTCTGAGATCATATTAGTTATAATAAGTTTAGTAATAGTTCAACAAACACCAATAACGTTTTGCGCATGTCCAGTTCGCCCTTCCGTTGTTTTAATTTGGTCTCAATGCGGGTTATTACATTAAGTTATTTCCAAGTACATAATATTATGTCAATTTACATATTGACTTTACCCCGTTACATCTATTTTATGCAAATCTATAAATATTTTTTTTAATATTGGACCGCTTTCTTACATTTGATTGTGACAGATTGTGATGAAACTTTGATAACGTTTTGAAACGATCGCGAGTTTCTCGTCCAATAAATGTACTTATACGCACAGACTAACTGACTCGGCAAAAATAAGAACTCTGCCAGGTTTCAATATATTTTCATTCTGAAGTTAACCAGACAATTTTTTACTTTCCGTGGATTGCGACGTATTCCGGATATAGATAGTAATTATTAAAACAATATAAACCTTTTTCGCATAGAATAGTAAAATACTTTACACTATAACTCGAATGTATTTGAAATCAAAATGTGTTGATAAAAATACTCATAAACATTCATATTGATTGCTTTGCGTTATATCTTACATGTCGTTTTGTACTGGCAAAATTTAATTAATTTTTATGTTTCAGCTATTATCGATTCTTACTTTAAATTCTTATAAACTATACATTCAGTACAGGAAAATATTATATTAAATAACTGATAACCTAGCATTTAGACCCTTTTAAAGAAATAACAGTAATTCCTTAACTTATCTTACTAACCTAACTTATCCCTTTAAATTAAATATAAAAACAAATAAATTACCATGAACGTTGATAGTTCAAGTATTTAATTTCCATTTCCTTATACCAATAAAAATTGTCTAAAATATAAAAAAATAACTACCATATGACTCAACTTCGAAAACTGCATCGTTGTCATATGAACATTTAGTAAATCTTCAACAATACTGCACTTTACCGAGCGATATAAAATACAACGGTGCGTTAGTCAGATTTAATTATTTGTTCAACTAATTAAACAAACTGCTAAGCTAATTATTTGTTAAACCAACACAGTTACGTTTGTTTTACGATATCCAAATATAGTTTAAATATTAACTTATATAATCTTCTCTTCTTCCTGCACTTATACCACATTATACGGGATCGGCACAACATGTTCTCTCCTTCCATTCTCTTGTTCTCCGTCATCTCAACATTCACACCCCTTTTCGCCATTTCATCTTTTACGCAATCCATCCATCTTTTCTGTAGTTTACTCTTCTGTATCCACTCACTCTCATTTCTATAATTTTCCTTGTTATATGGCATTTTTATCTTCGCATTACATGACCAAACCGCGCTAGTTTGTCACTTTTAAGTGAATGACAATTTATAAAATAATATATGTAGAATTATTTATGAACTGAAAAAAAATTAAATATTGTAACAATATTTTTTTTAAAATTTGTATCCAAAACATCACCACATAGGCCATAAAACGTATTGAGTCGAAGTCGTAACACAGAGTTGCAATTTAGGAAGCGAACAATTGAAATAATTAAAAATTGAAAACAAAAATAACGTGTATATTCAAAAAGACGTGACAGAAGAAAAATTAAAAATGCAATAGAAAGGAAAACTATATATTTTGAATTATACTTCTTAAAAACATACGAGTGCTCTAATTAAACAAGTAATAAAAATGCAGGTTTTAAAATTAAGTATTCTCACAAGACCTCTGCAGAGCTACTTGCGTCGGTAATTACGCACACATTTTATACAAAAACCACTTCTAATATTTATATCAGCACGTACTTGTTTTTTTTTTTATACACATAATATGTTTGTACATATTTATTTTAACGAACGTGAGAAGAAACTTTTGCACTTAGCTTTTTTACACCAGCTGTTGTCAATGTTATTATCGTTAAAGAAGATTTATTATTATTTGAATTACTGTATAAAAATTTTGAACACGTACTACCAAGTGTATTATAGCCGCTAACTCAGGAGACAAATAAATGTCGCTCGACCTGGGCCTTCGAGATCAATTTGCTATAAATCGCTAATGAAAATTGGTAAAATGGATTATTGTTATCACACGCTGCATCCATATTTTTACTCATGTCCGTTCTGTAACTAGCGACACAGACAAGTTTATTGTTGCGGTGGGCTTACACCAAGGATCGGATCTTAGCCCATACCTATCTGTTTCTCCCGGTAGTAGATGCAGTAACATCAGGTGTATTTTACCGATGACATTGCGTGAGTTGTAGAAAATGCTCACGAAGTCCAGAGTAGATTGGCTAAATGGTAGGAGAAATTGGAAGGTGTTAGGTTGAAGATAATTAAAACCAAAACTCAACATCTATTTTGCGATTTTGGTGGGATTTCCGTCTTCACCATCGAGATAGTATCTCGATGGTCTTCACCCACATTAACTTAAAAGGTGACTCAGCCAACTTGCTCCAACTTCCGGTACCTCGGATCATCAATTCAGAGCAACGGTAAGATATGTTGAGATGTCAAAAACAGAATGAATGCAGGATGGATGAAATGGCAACAGGTCTCAGAAACAATTTGTGACCCACAAGTGCTACTTAAACTCAAAGGTAAAGTCCATAATAAAGTCTGTCGTATTGTACTGATCGGAATGCTTGGCCACAAAGAGGAAGGATGAAAGGTTTTAGATTGCTTGCTGTGGAGTATGAATGGAGTTACAAAAACTTATCCGTCCAGGGGCGGAGAAAAAATACTGACCACTGTGGCCGGGGTCGGCCTGTAGTAAAAGCGGACTAAAAAATCATTACGTCGCGGAGGTCGTCAAAAGTTTCACTTAGTAAAAATGTTATGGTTATCTATCATAATATCTATATATTAATACGTGAAGCGAAAACTATGTACCCCTTTTTACGAAAATTACGCGGTCGCGTTGGAGGATTATGAAATTTGACACAATTACAGTTTATATGAAGGAGAAGTGCAGAAAACTATTTATTTGCCTAAAATCCATTAGAAATAAATTAAATTAATTAAAATAAACATTATGTACACTACTGCTCGAATTATACACAACATACACACACATGCATACCATAGTTACGCTTATGTTTTTTTATAAGAGTTTATGGCCTGGTTTAGACCATTATGGGTAGTTTTATTATAACTAATTAATTAATAAATAATATTATACAATTACTAATAATATAAATTTAGACCTTTTCAACCGGACACTCCTCACCGGTACGATCCCGAGCCAATGGAGACTGAGTATCATTACTCCAGTCTTCAAAGGCAAGGGGTCGGTGCAGGAGTGCGGTAGTTACCGAGGAGTTAAGGTCATGTCCCACACCATGAAGCTCTTCGAAAGGGTTATCGACTCTCGGATTCGACAGGAGTGCACTGTCTCGGATTGTCAATATGGGTTTCGCCCTGGTCACGGGACAATGGACCCTGTTTTTGCTCTAAGGACTGTCGCGGAGAAATACAGGGCGAAGAATACGCCTCTGCATTGCCTGTTTCTCGACTTGCAGAAGGCCTTCGACTGTATTCCTCGCGCGATAATCTGGTGGGCATTGCGGTCCAAAGGGATTCCAGGGGCCTATGTTGACATCATCCGAGACATGTACCGTGACTCCGATTCCGTTGTTCGGACCGCTGTTGGCGACACAAAACCTTTCCCCATCACCGTCGGGGTGCACCAAGGATCCGTCCTTAGTCCGTTTCTGTTTAGCGTGGTATTAGACGTATTGTCAGACAGCATCAGAAACTCACATGAGCAGCCCCCGTGGTTGCTCATGTATGCTGATGATATCGCGCTGGCAGATTCGGACAGGGGTAGACTGGTGCGACGTGTGAAGGCGTGGAAAGAGTCGCTTGAGAACGGTGGTCTGAAGCTCAATGTGGCGAAGACCGAGTACTTGGCCTGTAACTCCACAGATCCCACACCCGTACGCATAGACGGCAACACAGTCGAGCGCACGGACCTTGTGAAATACCTGGGATCTGTGTTTCATGCATCCGGTGACATCGATTGCGACGTCAAGGCACGCATTGCTGCCGCGTGGGCCAAATGGCGTGAGGTAACTGGTGTCATTTGTGACCCCAAGATGCCGGTAAAGTTGAAGGGACAGGTTTATAAGACCATCATTAGACCTGTCCTTTTATACGGTTGTGAAGCGTGGCCGGTGTTAGAGCGACACAAGCAAGAACTGCGTGTCACGGAGATGAATATGCTGCGGTGGATGTGTGGAGTGACGCGGAAGGACCGCGTTAGGAACTCCCGCATTCGCGGCAGCCTTCATGTCCGTGACATTGCGGATAAATTGCAGGAGTGTCGGCTCCGATGGTACGGCCACGTTTTACGGCAACCGGATGCTTACGTGGGAAACAAATGTCTGGCCATGCCGCTTCCGCCGGGCCCCGGCAGGAGGGGTAGACCCAAAAAGTGCTGGCTTGACGTCGTAAAGGGTGATATGCGTGCTAATGGTCTCACTACCAGGGATGCTGAAGACCGTGCGAAGTGGAGAAGAAAAAGTCGGAAAGCGGACCCCGGGCGCCGAAGCGAGAGTTTGGGCTGCAACCGGGATTCATCGCTGAGATGATGATGATGACTAATAATATAAATTTAATAACATTAATTAACTATATAGCCTTAACGGATTATATTCTCTTTGGTCTTATTGAATGTCAAAATTGACATTTGACAATAACAAGGAATGAAACATGGAAATTGTTTTAATTTTTATTTTGTGAAATACATCTTACTCAAGCATAAAGAAAATGGTATATAAATAATCTAAATTGATTTACTCTACCCTATTTGTAAGAATATTGTTTAAAAAATGTGAATATATGGTTACGAAACGGATTTACAATGCAAGTTTTGCAATGCAAAACATTTTGAAATTTGTGATGCTGTTCAAACTGCTGTAGAAAAATGGAATATTAACTGAGTAGCTATGATGAAACCTTTGATTATAGAGTGATTTGATTATTTGACATATATTTGAATATTTGACAATTGAACCCTAATTAAGTTCAAACTTAAAAATTCAATGAATTATGGTCGAATTTCGACCCCTGGGCGACCACTAGTAAAAGTAAAATACATAAATGTCCCTGTGACAGTGATGTCGACAAGCTAGGACATCACGGACTGTCATGTCAAAAAAGTGCAGGCCGCTTCTCGAGACATGCCGCACTTAACGATATCATTTGCCGGTCCCTTGCCACCGTCAACGTGTCAAGTCTACTTGAGCCGACTGGTATTGCAAGAGACGATGGCAAGAGACCGAACGGTATGAGTTTGATTTCATGGAAGATGGGCCGGGTGCTGGTATGGGATGCAACCTCTTCAGATACGCTGGCCCCTTCCCATCTACATAGAACCAACAACAGAGCTGGTGCGGCTTGTGAAGTGGCTGAAAAAGCTAAAGCATGCAAATACAGAGGTATAGGCTTCGAATATGATTTTGTCCCATTCGGTGTCGAGACCCTTAGTCCGTGGGTTCCTAGCGCTATAAGGCTTTTTAAGGAAATAGCAAAGAGGTTAGTCGACATCACAGGAGACCGAAGAGCTGGCAGCTACCTCGGGCAAAGAATTAGTCTAGCTATTCAAAGAGGGAACGCTGCCAGTATCTTCGGAACCTTGCCTAAAGGGACTCCTTTTAATAATATATTTTAGTTATTTTATTATTATTATATTTTTTAAGGTTTTTAGTTTTATGTTCATTGTCCTAGTATATATTTCATACTATGTATATTTTATTTATTTGTATAGATTTAATCTTTAATTTCCTATTTATGTTATTATTGTAAGTGCTTGTGTTTGTCCTATATAATAAACTGTATTTCAAATACACGTAAATTCATATGACCTGTAAAAAACAGTAATAAAACCCATTTTAAAAAAATATTTTTTCTACCGGCATGTGCACACGTGCGTATTATGTCATGTAACTTTACGTTACATCTGTTATTAAATGTTCCAAAGATGTTGGTCTTAATATTAACAAAACAAATGTTGAACTCTTGTTTCTTAACTATAAAGAAATGTTACCTAAAATAGCCCAATGCGAAGAATACGAAATGAGTAAAAAGTGAAAACGCACTCTAATCAAGTAAAAGCGAGGAAAGTAAACACAATCCGTATTTGCCACGGCTATAAAATCGATAACCGTGTAAGGATGTATCAACATTTTGGAGCCAAACGTTGTATTGCCTTACATTATTACACTCATTCAAGTAGTTTCCTCGTATTTACTATTTATATTTATTAGTAAATACTTCTTCCTACCCTTATCCCAAACAATGTGGGGTCGGCACAACATGTTCTCTTCTTCCACTCTCCTCTATTAGCCGTCATCTGAACATTCACACCCTTTTTCGCCATATCATCTTATACGCAATCCATCCACCTTCTTTTTTGGTCTACCTCTCCTTCTGTATTCATCCACTCTATGTCATTTTCTTAGTTATATGGCGTCCCTTCGCGTTACATGGCCAAACCACGCTAATTTGTTACTTTTAAGTTTTTCAACCACTGGTACTTCCTCTAATATACTCCTAATGAATTTTCCATCACTCATTTCTTATACATTATCACAACTATAAAACATATATCCATATATAGAAGTCATGGGTTCGAATCCCATGACACTGCTTATATTCTTATCACCTAATATGCATCCTATAATTGCCACGTTACTTAATTGCCAAGGTTATAAACACCGTCAGGAAACGTGTGCGCTATGTTTACTGGTATGTGTTACCAGCTAATCCGTTTTGAATATACTATCCGTGCCATCTAGACGTATACCCGAGCCCAGGAAGGTCAAAATAAAATCTTTAAATTTAATCATTATTAAGTTATTTATGATAAAACGACATTTTTAGCACGTTCCCGCATAGTTATAATATTTATACAAAATTAGGTATGTATTATATATATAGATGATACCTACATAATATGATACGACGTACTCTATCCGGTCATTTTCAAGTAAATTTTCTAATTATACCAACTGCTTGCAAACGATTTCTCGAGATACCTGTTCAAATACCGGCATCGTTCATTGACTATGAGAGATTGATGTGATTACTTCGACTAATCGTCATGTGAGAGTTGCTCTAATTTGCCCCGTATATTGTAATGAAGCCTTCGATTAACAACACGTTAAAAAAGCAACATTAGCTTAACTGAAGCAAAATATTGGAATCCTTCACTCCCCCGGCTTTACAAAGACCAGGCTGTGTTGTTAGACTCACGAGGCACGATACAACCGGCAGCTACAACACTCCCAATGCCGGGGCCGTTCATAAAATACGTTCGCATACAGACGCCAATACCAGTGGCGTCGTGAACGCTTCTGTCCCATAAGGTTACAGGAACTTGGGTCACTAATGCCGGAACACAACACAAAGTTATTATGGCGGCATATTTAAGACCAAACGTGGTCGCCATTCAGACGGGCTTGGGGCCCTACCACGTAGCAGGGTGGGTTGTTTTGTCGTCTTTTACGACAGGCCGACCCCAGCCACAGAGGTCAGTATTCTTTCTCCGCCCCTGCACGGATAAAAGAATAGAATCTATTCACAAGACCATACACTCAACAAACAAACCATTTCTAGAGAATGCATAAAGTACCCTTCATTGTTTAAACTAGTTATCTGCCAATGCTAAGCCTCTGCGCATCTGATAACGTTTATTAATATTAATGAGGAATTACCCAACCGCGAGTGCGTTTGTTATAACGACCTGTGTTAGTTCGTCTCTTCTTCTTGATCCCAGCGTCAAATCCCGGTTGAAACCGAAATTTCCGTTTCGGTGCCGGGGTCCGCTTTCCGACTTTTTCTACTCCACTTCGCATGGTCTTCAGCATCCCTGGTTGTAAGTTCATTGGCACGCATATCACCCCTTACGACGTCAGACCAGCACTTTTTGGGTCTACCCCTCCTGCCGGGGTCCAGCAGAGGCGGCATGGCCAGATATTTGTTCCCAACGTAGTTAGCCGGTTGCCGTAAAACGTTGCCATACCAGCGAAGGCGACACTCCTGCAGCTTGTCCGCAATGCCACGGACATGAAGGCTGCCGCGAATGCGGGAGTTCCTAACGTGGTCATTCCGCGTCACTCCACACATCCACCGCAGCATATTTATCTCCGTAACACGCAGTCCCTGCTTGTGTTGCTCTAGCACCGGCCACGCTTCACAGCAATATAAAAGGACAGGCCTAATGTTGGTCTTATAAACCTGTCCCTTCAACTTAACCGGCATCTTAGGGTCACAAATGACCATTTGGTCCACACGGCAGCGATGCGTGCCTTGACGTCGCAATCAATCTCACTAGACGCGTGACCTGTGTTAGCTCGTGTCAGTGTGTTAATGAGAATAATCTATTATCATATTCCTAACCTAAATAATTGATAATAAACCAGTCATAGCAAAAATAGAATACTATTTCTGCTATTTTGACTTCAAAGAATAAAAGAAGAATTGACAAGTGTTTTGAATGAGTAGAATCTGGAGGAACATTTCAAAATTCTTTTTTGAATTCCTGAAAATAATAAACCTTATGTATGACTGAAAATAGTTTCCTTACCCAAAGACTTTTGCTATCCTATTAATGTGAACTTTTTTATTCTGAAGTAAATTCTCATTATTAAATAATATATATTTTTAATATCGTCAATACATTATAAATATTTTATATTGCTACCAGGTCTACAAAATACTTTCAGTTCAATTAGTTTATTCACAATATCAGTTGGACCTATATAAAGCAACTGTCAATTCTTCTCTTACTAAGACATTGACAAAGTCAATACCTAAAACGTTGGAACCAAAAACAAGTTTAATAGAACGAATCGAATTAGGAATATATTCATTAAGTTGGAAGTAACATAAGTTATTACGATTTGTTGATGTTGTTTAATTTGACCAAAAACAGACAAAGGACCAATAAACAGAATAAGTTAAACTGAACACTAACCAAATGATGATATAAAACGATCGTGAAGAGTCATATTTAAAAAGAAGTAGAGAAAATATGTACTCATTATTCAGCTAATTAGGTATCCAAGAACACATGTCGTAGAAATATATAATCATAAAATAATTACGAAATTTGTTAATACCAGCAAACTTGCATTTTACTTAATATTTCGTAACGAATACGTCTGCTGTACTGAGGTCAGCAACCCAGGCCCTGCATTGAGCAACGGATATGCTTTTGCCTCTGCCGCATTAATTACATATTGTACAATTAAGATTAATTTAGATTTTAATTTAAAAAAAAAATATACTCCATGGCGAAAGCAGTTGCATGCCTCGGATGTAAATACTGTGATAATTAATACAGCGCCATCTAACCTCAAAGTAAGCAGAAAAGCACATGTGTTACGCAACGTTTGGGTTAAAGACAATTTATACTTTTAATTTTCTCAAATCAATCAAATCCGTCTAAATTATCCAAATTCTAGTGGAAATTTATTTATAATGATATAAAATTTACAAAAGAAAGGGAAGTAATTGTAGATTCGAAAAAGCTTTCCGAATGCACGTTATTTGTAAAAATCTGTGACCTACCTGGTATGAGAATAATCTGATTATAACATTAATTTCCACAATATTTATAGTGCGAACGTAGTAAATATTTTTCACTTTCCTCGTACCTATAGTGTCGTCCCGCATAATTATCTGAACGTATAGGACCAAGGGTGGTCGTCATCCAGATGAGGTTGGGCCCATACCGCGTAGCTAGGTTGGTTTTGTTGCCTATTACGACAAGCCGACCACGGAGAAAACTATTTTAAGTTAACTCCTTACTGACGAAAAACTTGCAACTGCTTCAATAATATATTTAAAACTAGCTGTGCCCGCGACTCCGTCCGCGTGGAATAGTGACTTTGGGCAGCATTTTTTGGATATGTGAGGTCAACATAAATTAGAAATAAAACCTACAAAATCCAGCCTAAGCTGAACCCTATTTCATATGACTGATGATATAAATCTGAGGTAAACTTAAATTGGAATATAAAATTTCCTAAACTTATCATTTTTAACAAAAACTATTTATTTTTCTAAAATAAAAATAGCCTAAGTTACTCCTTCTTACGTCAGCTATCTGCCAGTGAAAGTTCCGTCAAAATCAGTGCAGCCATTTCAGAGATTAGCCGGAACAAACAGACAGAAAAAAATTGTAAAAAATGTTGTTATATGTACGGTATAAACGTCCGAATGGACTTAGTAAATAGGGATTATTTTAATATTACAAACAGACCCTCCAATTTTATTTATTTGTATAGATATATATATTAATCTTGATCATTTTTCGGTCAATAACTTCGTTCAAACAGATGCGACAGCGTGAAACTTTTTTGTTATTGCTTGACCCTTATTTTCTGGCCTGTTCATTATCTGGAGCAATAACATTGAGTGCATTTTCATGAGCGAGAGCGGAAACGGAAGCGATTTAAGGCTACTTATTAGAATTTCCGCTAACTTCACTGTTTATTAGTGTAATTTTATTAAAAGAATAAATTATAGAAGTATAGTATAACTCAGATTGGTGATTTTGTATTACTTTATTTGGTGAACAATACAGACTTTTATTGATTCCTTTTTTTATTGCTAAAAACAGACAGGCTGACGGCCCATTCAATAGCAAGCAATTATCGTTCCCTATGAATGTTTGCGACGCTAGCGGTGCCTCGAACACGATGCTGTACATAGGGTACTGGAACCTGGGTCACTAATGCCGGAACACAGCATAAGGTTATTATGGCGGCATACTTACAGACCTAGGGCTGTTTTGTCACCTTTTATGACATTTATTCACTTCTTCTTGCCCTTATCCCAATGTGGGGTCGGCACAACATGTTCTCTCCCTCCACTCTCCTATGTTAGTCGTCATCACAACATTCAAACCCTTTTTCATAATATCATCTTTTACGCAATCCACCCATCTTTTCTTTGGTCTACCTCTCCTCTTTTATCCATCCAGTCTCATTTCTAGCATCCTCCTTGTTACATGACGCTCCTCTCTTCGCATTATATGGCCATACCAGGCTAACCTATTACTTTTCAGCTTCTCAATCACTGGCTCTACTTTCAAACTTCCCCTAATATACTCATTTCTAATTTTATCCATTTCTGTAACTCCGCTCATCCATCTCATCATTCGTACATCTGCTGCATGCAATAACCTTTCACTTTTGAGCATACAATATGACAGGCATTTTGATTCATACAATATGACAGGTTTTATTACGACATTTATACACATAATAACTTTTTGATTAGAATTTTATCTATACAAATAAATAAAATTGGAGGGTCTGTTTATAATATTAAATTAATAGCTTTTTACTAAGTGCATTCGGACGTACACGGTACATATACCAAAACAGCATTTTTACAATTTTTGTCTGTATGTCTGTCTGTCTGTGTGTCTGTTTGTTCCGGCTAATCTCCGATATGCTGCACCGATTTTGACGGGACTTTCACTGGCAGATATCTGATGTATCAAGGAGTAACTTAGGCTATTTTTATTTTAGAAAAAAAAAAATAGTTTTTGTTAAAAATGATAAATAAGTTTCGGAAATTTAATTTTCCAATTTAAGTTGACCTCAGATTTATATCATCAATCATATAAAATAGGGTTCAGCTTAGGCTGGACATTGTAGGTTCAATTTCCAATTTAAGTTAATCTCAGATTTATGTCATCAATAATATGAAATAGGGTTTAGCTTAGGCTGGACTTTGTAGGTTCGAACGTACGTATGCGCATGGCGTAACAGTTGCAATTCGATAATACTGACTGTTTGCATATTTAAATAATATTTTAGGGTTTATAGGGTTTGTAATCCAAAATGAATCATAAGATATATCCAAAAAATTCTGCCCAAAGTCATTATTCCACGCGGACGGAGTCGCGGGCACAACTAGTGTAAAATATGTAGAAATTGCAATTGGCGTTTAAATAACATAAATGTAAGTCCCCAAGGTCGACAATAAATGACTGATGACACCAATCTATAGAAGAAATGGAGTATCCATAATTGTTATAGCAGGAATTGAACTAGCGGACTGCGAGCACCAATTTGGCCTCATTTAGTCGTTTCCTATTTGACGCAAAACACATGCCTTCTTATCGAACTCGATTGTTAGACCCTTCTTATCGATTGTTAGATAACTGAGCTAGAAGCACATCATCTTTTTTCTTTGACCGTGTAAACACATGTACGAGTTTGATTCCCATCCTGAGAATGGATGATTGTGTATAATATGTATTTATTTTAAAAAAAATACATGTATATATTTTTTTATTGCTGAGGAACAGCAAACAAAATGGCGGCCTACTTAATAGTATTCAGTTATCATCGCCTATGGATATGGCGACGCTAGAGGCATCGAAAACGCGCTTCTATCACACGGGGGTACTGGAACCTGGGTCACTAATGCCGGAACACAACACAAGGTTATAAAGGCGGCATATTTATAAGCCATCCAGTCGGGATTGAGGCCCTACTACGTAGCTATGGGTGTTTTGACACATTTTACGATAGCCGCTTCATGGAGAAAATATTAGTTGTCTAGTACCCATAACACAAGTGCTGCTTGCTTAGAGACTAAATGGCGTTATATGAATTCTCCCAATATATTTATTTATTTTATTTATAGTTGACTCAGATTTGCACCTAGCATAATAACAGGTAATTTTGTTTGCCATCAAATATGATCTAAACGTGATCTAAACGTTACTATTTCGTTACGGAAAAACCTGCTTGGTTTTTACATTATAAAAACAAGAGGTATCGTCAATGACCTTGAATGATAATTTTTGTTTTATATTCCTAATACCGTTAGTTTTAATATAATTTATTTTATTTACTGTTAAGAATCAACATTTTACTCAACTCAATCAACTTTCTTGATTTTTATATATACCTAGTCAGGTCATAAGTATTGTCACACAGTAAAAACTTTTCTTTTAGAATGCTGGCCACAAAAAAGTTTATTGAATTCGAATTTCGAATTGTTCATGAAAATAAAAATGTATACTTTTAGCAATTTTACTCATTTTTAAATATGGAGTGGACGCTTAAAGAAGACCGTGTTGCAGTTATTGCGTTGCATCGTTGCGGTTACGCGCCAATTCAAATTTTTAACATACTGAAAAATTTGAATATAACCAAAAGATTCGTTTATCGTACCATCAAACGATACAATGAAGACTCTAGTGTAGATGACAGGTCAAGAAGTGGTCGCCCTCGGTCTGTTAGGACTCCAGCAGTGATAAAAGCTGTGAAGGCACGAATTCAAAGAAATCCCAAACGTAAGCAGAAACTGTTGGCCCTTCAGATGGGGTTTAGCAGAACCACGGTGAAAAGGGTGTTAAATGAAGACTTAGGGCTTCGGGCATATCGAAGAAAAACAGGACATCGTTTGAATGCTCGTCTAATGGACCTGAGACTGAAGAGATGCCGCGCTTTGTTGAAGCGGTACGCGGGAAAAAAATATCGGGAACTTCTTTTTTCGGATGAAAAAATGTTTACCGTAGAAGAGAGCTACAACAAACAAAATGATAAGGTGTACGCACACAGTAGTGAAGAAGCGAGCAACCGTATTCCGCGTGTCCAACGAGGTCATTTTCCATCCTCGCTCATGGTATGGTTGGGAGTTTCTTATTGGGGCTTAACAGAGGTACATTTTTGTGAGAAAGGTGTAAAAACGAATGCTGTTGTGTATCAAAATACAGTCCTGACGAACCTTGTGGAACCTGTTTCTCATACCATGTTCAATAACAGGCACTAGGTATTCCAACAAGATTCGGCGCCAGCTCATAGAGCGAAGAGCACACAAGACTGGCTGGCGGCGCGTGAAATCGACTTCATCCGGCACGAAGACTGGCCCTCCTCCAGTCCAGATTTGAATCTGTTAGATTACAAGATATGGCAACACTTGGAGGAAAAGGCGTGCTCAAAGCCTCATCCCAATTTGGAGTCACTCAAGACATCCTTGATTAAGGCAGCCGCCGATATTGACATGGACCTCGTTCGTGCTGCGATAGACGACTGGCCGCGCAGATTGAAGGCTTGTATTCAAAATCACGGAGGTCATTTTGAATAAACTTTAATGTCATAAGAATCTATGTTTTGTTAAGTTCATTTTGGTATATGAATGGTTACATAACGAATAAATTTGTTACAATTATTTTACATTAAACATGTGACAGAATTTATGACCTGACTAGGTATAGTGCTTCTGTGCATATGTGCCTGAACTTCGCCTAAATAACTGCAACGATATTGATGAAATTTCTTATATGTTCTAGTGGATTCTAGAATGGTGTCCTAAAACAAGCAGCAGAACCTTTGTGTTTTAGATACTATATACCTTTTTTTTGTAAATAAATATACATATCATACATAAATATCCGGATTAGAATCCGACGAACAAGAGCCGTTGCGTCACGGAGGTTCTCTGAAATAATTTATAATACGACATTGGGATCCTACGAAAACTTTCGAGCATTCAACCTCACTTGACAGCTAGCACCGTGCGACCAGGCTCTCGTCGCAGAGCAATAACCAAACTCGAACCTGCGACCTCCACAAAGGCTTCCGGTGGCAATCGGGGTTTTTAGTGGGTATGCCATTGAGACCACCCTGGCTAGTTAGTCAAGCCGGAGGGGAGAACCCCACATCCGTCGGCTTCTCGGAGATCCGACGTATCACACTCAAAGTGCAGTTTTCGCCGGCCAAAGACCAGGCCCTGTCAATGATGCAAATGTCAATGGTGGAATGTATTATATTTTTCTATGCTGATCCTAAACACTCACTAGGGAACCGAATAAACGGGATTAATCAACTGATTTACTTTATATAATATAATTCAGTATAGTGTTTGCAAATTACAATGCTGGTACATGATTACAGCGTGTACCAGTAATTCAGTTGTGACCTTCGTTTGCAATGAATGGCTCGTTCATTACCCTCATTACCCATCACGTTGGCTGCAGCTTCCTGTCATTAATTACTGTTTGTTTATAAGCTAAATGATTGTATTGTCTTACATATCACACACAATATGTTATCTGACTAGGATACATTTACTGGGAATAACCGTGCTGTCGAGAATTTTGAGACCAGCGTGTCATTGTTAATAGCTTTACAAGGCTAATGATACATTAGTTGCTAGAGGTCAGCGAATGATCTTCGGCCACCATTGCGAGAGATAGCGACCATCTCAGGGTAGGTGTCTACATTATGACCTCGGAGGCGATACGGGATAAAAAATGTATATGTTCAGTTCACATGAATAAAATCAGCCTGTAGGGTATGGTTGTCGCTATTCAGGCACAAGGCCGACTATTATTCAATTTTTAATGTATTGATTATCTGCAGCTCAATAAAGTGATATCTGTTTTTACAATATATACTTTACTAGTAGCCTATGTCTTTCTCCAAAATATGATTAGCGGTTCAGGCGTGAAAACGCAACAGACAGAGTTATAATAATAATAATAATTATATAATAAACATTTATATAATATTAAGATAGATATAAAAATTTAAACCTAGCCGCTTGAAAACAATACATAGATTATGACGAGAAAATATCCAATCTATGTTGTATTGTAATATTTTCTTTGTACGTGAAAATATTTTATCAACATTTTGAAAAAATATGTAACGGTCACGTACCTTAGTCAAATGGAATCACTCTCAGAGAACGATAGTCGTACTCGGCCGTATCCCAGCGGTTGGACGTTACTAACTCTAAAATTATAAACCTGGTGACCCAAGTTCCTGTACCCTTATAGGATAGCAGCATGTTCACGAAGCCATTAGCGTTCCAAATACCCATAGGCGACGGTAACTGCTAAATTCAAGTGTTTTCTTATTCTAAGCTTGTCTGCTATCCTACAGCATTTAAATTTTTTTATTGCTGTATGACAGCTGACAGGCTGACGGACCGCTTAGAATTTAGCACAGGGTAAGTGTACAGGAACTTGGGTCACTAATGCCGGAACACAACCCAAGGTTATTATGGCGGCATACTTAAGACCAAAGTGGGTCACCATCCAAACGGGCTTCGGGCCCTACCACGTAGCTAGGGTGGGTTGTTTTAACGGCTTTTACGACAGGCCGACCCCGGCCGCAGAGGTCTGTAGATAGATATTCTTTCTCCGCCCCTGCATGGATTTCCATTTCTCACAATTTGTGAGAAATGTATATCAATTATTTAAAGTGCTAAAAACGGTCGTGTAACGTAGTTGACATTATCAAGGGTAGATATCTACCACTGTGAGTAGTTATGGGGTTAAGTCTACATCGTGAAATACAAATTATCAACAGATCTCTAAAACTATAAACCCTATTTGATTTAATACTTATCATAATAATATTATCTTATTTCGCAATGTACACGCTCACTAAGAACGAATTTTATGGAAATACGTAGAACAACGTTTTCCGGGTCAGCTTACAATACTATTCGCCCAGGGGTCGAAATTCGACGATAATTCATTTAATTTTTAAATTTTCACTTTAGAGTTGTTTTGTTAAAGGCTGTACTGTGAACCCAAGGTTTCATAATAGCTTCAGTTAATTTGCCATTTTTCTACATCAGTTTGAGCATCACTGAAAATTTCAAAATGTTGCACTGCAAAACCTGCATTTTAAATCCGTTTCATAATCGTATATTTGCATTATGTATTTTTAATGGATTTTAGGCAAAAAAAAAGCTTTTTGTACTTCTCTTCCATATAAACTTGAACTGTGCCACATTCCATACTCCGTCGGCGCAATTTTCGTAAAAAAGGGTATAAAATTTTCGCTTTACGTGTATAGATAAAATGATGAAATATATTTAACAAGAGCGTAAAACCTCACCAGTACCCAAGTAATTCCATGGTACACTTGTTGAAAATCAAACAAGTTCCTGTAAATTTGATCGTTTAAGAGGAAACTCTAAATCGCATGTACGAACCGCTGTCACGTGAGTGCTGTCAAAGGATCTACACTATGCGTTATGAAAATGAATAGTGACGCTAGAAAATTATTCACGTGGTCAGCGAAATCAGCCACGTGGGTCTACCTATATAGGTATTAGTATATATTCTATGAAATAGAAAACTGTACTTTTTTCTGTGTGAGTAACAAAATCCGTTGAAAATGGTTTAATTTCTTAATAAGTACTACTTTCGTAAAATAACATAACAATTTTAATGAAGACATGAATTGACAATTGACGACCTCCACGGTGTAACGGCTGACGCACGTGGGTTCACTTGCAGAGGTCATGGGTTAGATTCCCGTCTCGCGTCTGGGTGTTTACGTATAATATGTATTTATTTATAAAAGAGAAGTGCCGGGCCCCGGTAGGAGGGGTAGACCCAAAAAGTGCTAGCTTGACGTCGTAGGGGTTGATATGCGTGCCAATGGACTCCACCACCAGAGATGCCGAATATCGTGCGAAGTGGAGAAGAAAAAGTCGGAAAGCGGACCCCGGCCACCGAAGCGAGAGTTTGGGCTGCAACCGGGATTCAACGCTAAGATGATAATGATGATGTATTTATTTATAAAAGATAAGTATATATATATATATATATATATATATATATATATATATATATATATATATATATATATATATGTGTGCCCACGACTCCGTCTGCGTGGAATAGTGACTTTGGGCAGAATTTTTTGGATATATCTTAAGGTTTATTTTGGATTACAAACCCTATAAACCCTAAAATATAAATGAAATATGCAAACAGTCAGTATTATCGAATGCAACTGTTACGCCAAGCGCCTCCGGAATACGTGCGTTCAAACCTACAAAGTCCAGCCTAAGCTAAACCCTATTTCATATGATTGATGATATAAATCTGAAGTCAACTTAAATTGGAATATAAAATTTCTGAAACTTATGTATCATTTTTAACAAAAACTATTTTTTTCTTAAAATAAAAATAGCCTAAGTTACTCCTTGATACATCAGCTATCTGCCAGTGAAAGTCCCGTCAAAATCGGTGCAGCCATTTCAGAGATTAGCCGGAACAAACAGACAAACAGACAAAAATTGTAAAAAAGTTGTTTTGGTATATGTACCGTGTATACGTACGTCCGAATGCACTTAGTAAAAAGCGGTTATTTTAATATTACAAACAGACCCTCCAATTTTATTTATTTGTATAGATTAGTCGTCTAGTACCTATAACATAAGTGCTATGCTACTTACTTTGCGACTAAATGGCCCTGTGTGAATTGTCACAATATATTTATATTTATTAATAAGCAATTGTACTAATTAACTATGTATAACAAATATATGACGGGATTATTATGGAATAAGTTTGTAGTGTTTCTATGAAAAACGTTTATATTAAACAAAAATCAAATTATTGATAAGTTAATCGATTAGTCAATTACGTATTCGCCGTTGCTGTTTACGACCTCCTTCTGACTCTCGGCCAATTTGTCATGTTGAGACAGTTTTTACGGGCCTTTTCGATGTTAATAACCCTCAAATAGTTCGGCAGGGAGTTCGAAAAATATTATTTTGAACATAGTATCAGTAAACTTAATAACGGCCATAAAAACACACATTTAATTAATAATATAATTTGTTATTATAATTAACTTTTCTAAAGAAAAAATTACAATATAATATACATTAAAAAATAAAGGAATGTTTGAATAATATTATTACATAATATGAATCATATTATTTCTTCAGTAGTTTTATGTAATATTCACTGAACCAGCTTTAAAATAGAATTAATTTGAATCAAATTATTTTGATTCAATTTCAATATAATTTGGCGTTGCAATCGCCCATAGGCGACAGTAACTGTTAAATTCTAAGGGGGCCGTCAGCTTGTTTGCTGTCTTACAGCAATAATAAAAATATTCCAATTGTAGAAGCACACCAAATAAATTCAATAATCAATGTTAGATTTTAATCAAAGATAAATATTTTTGTTATTATGATAACTTGAAATTCAGATAAATCGAAATATATGTTTACAACACTAAGGACATTCCAATTGTGATGCTGGCCACGAAAGAATTGTAATGGATGGGAAAGGAAAATAACAAAAAAAAACCGCCTTCAAAAAAATACTATTCCAAAACAAATTAATATGTACTAAAAAGTAAAAAAATAATTGCATATTCTTCTATAACTTACTTTTTCTACTCATCAATATGTAGGTTTTTTTTATTGCGTAGGACAGCAGACAGGCTGACAGCCCGCTTAGAATTTAGCAGTTACCGTCGCCTATAGGTGTTTGCAACGCCAGTGGCGTCGCGAACACGCTGCTGTCCCTTAAGGTACAGGAACTTGGGTCACTAATGCCGGAACACAACACAAGGTTATTATGGCGGCATACTTAAGACCAAAGGTGGTCGCCATCCAGACGGGCTTGAGGCCCTACCACGTAGCTAGGGTGGGTTGTTTTGTCGCCTTTTACGAGAGGCCGACCCCGGCCACAGAGGTTAGTATTCTTTCTCCGCCCCTGCACGGATAAAAAAGGTACAGTGTATTATATTACGATAATATAATGTAGTTACAATTATTGTTATTTTTGGAGTCGGTGTCAGCCATGGTTATAGGTTTGGAACTACATACATAGTTATAAGTGAGATGTGCTTGTGTATTATTATTGCTAGGTATATTGTAGTGTTTCCTTGGCTGACACCGACTACAAAAATAACAATAATTGTAACTACATTATATTATCGTAATATACATCGTACCTACATATTGATGAGTAGAAAAAGTAAGTTGATTATTAAGTTATAGAAGAATATGCAATTATTTCTTTACTTTTTAGTGCATATTAATTTGTTTTGGAATAGTCTTTTTTTATTGAAGGTGGTTTTTTTTTGTTAAATATTTGTCACTTTTTGATTTTTAGTGAATCTGAAGTACACTAACTAATTTGTCTGAATATGGGTAGACGTACTAAACGTGCTGTTCATATGAGACGGCGCCGTTTAAATGAAACAAACGAAGTCAGGGAGAAACATCTATTATATCTCAACAGAGGAAGAGGACAATTTTAATAGAGACTTGCGAAGAACGCAAAAATAGACTTTCGAAAATTCGGCTTTACATGAAAAAAGTTTTGAACAGGAAAATATCAAAAAACGTAGTCACCGTCTCGGCTTGATCAACGATCGTCTATTGAATGAGACGGAGGAGCAACGTGCCCACCAACTCAGCGTTTTACATGATCGTCTATCCAAAGAAACGGAGGAGCAACGTGCCCACCGTTTCGGATTAATCCACGAATGGGTATCTAATGAGACGGAAGAGCAACATGTCTACAGACTCAGATTTTTTGAAATCGGTACCTCCTATCGGTAAAAATACAGACGAATTGATAACCTCCTCCTTTTTTGAAGTCGGTTAAAAAGATGGAAGATATTTTACCTATGAGAGAGTGAAAGAGTCCATTTGTAGCTCGCAGCACAACAGAGAGTCACGAGGAAATAGATGAAACAGACGTGACTAGATTTGTTTTTATTTGACTTTTCGCTTCCTCATTCTTCTAACGACTCTACTCTCACGTGTTTAGGTGCTAGATGAACGTAATCTACTTTCTCATTCGCAGGAATAACACTAATACGCCATAATGCTATATTTACAGCCTGGCTACATAGAGAAAACGGTACAAAAACATATCTTGAACAATTGTAAAAATTTTAAAGTGCTGTAAATTATGAAATGATTTAATGGTTCTTCAACATGTGGGTTTACCGCAAACACGACTGTACTATGTAATCATAAACAAACGAGTAAATAGACCATGTCCTGTGATAAATTATCACATTATTCCATTCGGACTCATTATGCATCTATTTGATAAATATAATATGATATGCTTTGATTTAATTAGCATATTTATGACGTTATAATTTAAATAACATGTATTATTTGAATGATTTACGAAGCTAGGACGCGGCTGTAACGTTTAATATTTAATTTTAACACATTAAACGCCATATTGGTCACTAGTGACCGGCACGTGTTTTATGGCACTTTTTTCCTAAGACTTTGGAAATTTATTAAGGGAATATAGAGAATTGAATTAAGTTCTTTTGATAACTACGACTAAAAAAATGTAATATCTTGGTAACCGTCAATGTAATAAACAATTTTAACATCTAAACTTACAACGGCCAAATAGGCACATACTCGTCAAAATGATTGGCAGTTAATGTGTTGAGTTACTAAGTATTTTAACAATTTCAGGCTCGGGAACTCTATTTGTGAGTCTATTAACAAATCACCCCTTAGGATGAAATAGGAACAGCTCTTATCATTGTTATATTAGCGAGACAGGGTTTGTCAATGAACTATAGAAATACTAGGTTAAATAAACTAGCCATAGCCTTTCGAAATAAAAATAATAAATCACCCTTTACGAGGTCAAGCTAGCATTTTTGGGCCTGCTCCTTGTTCCACGGACGGGTGGATTGAACATTATTTCGCCCAGTGAAACGTGGTCTGCTATGTCCGCAATATCACGGACGTGATGACTACCAATGAGTTCTAACACGATTCTTCAAATCAACACATATCCACCGCACATACTATTGACCGCAAACGTGCCCTTCAGACTAACGAGTCTGAAGGGCCACATTACTGATTAATTTAGTAATTGATTTACCATGCAACAGTTATGCATTCGCTTGCTGTTAGAAACCTAGGGTTGCTAGACTGTTGAATACTGTTGCTATTGAATTTAATCGCATCATTAGCGTTTATGCTTTTAGAAATTCTCATTACTAGATATTAGCCCGAATTTTTTTTAACTATATGTATGTGTTTAGACTTGTACCCACAATTGAGGTTTGGATTGACACAAATCAGTAAACACTTCACTTATATATAATTTGAGCTATGAATTTGGGTATGATAGTGGTCATATTGACTGATATCGGAGTGTTGTATTTGTTAGTTGAATCTCAAGAAGGCTTTCCTGAAGAAAAAGCGGAGAACAATCACCATACATGTCCAGAAAAGCGGCGAGGTATTTAAGGTGGGGTGACAAATATATTCAATCGTATAATTTCTAAATAGAGTCAATAATTTAATAGTAAAATAAGCTAGAATTTCAAATGTTATTACTTCCTAGGAAATTTTAAAGTAACCTTGGCAATTCGAATACACAGCAAAGTTTTTGTGTGTGAAGGAAAAATTTCAAGGCTAACATATTCATTCGTAACTTCGTAAAGCCTGGTATACACATCCTTTAGGATGTTGCATTTATAATATTAATTATAATATTATAAATGCGAAAGTGTGATTGTTTGTTTGTTTGTTACGCTTTCACGCCTAAACCGCTGAACTAATTTGGATGAATTTCGGTATAGTCAGGATTTTATAATATTTTCATTGTTTTCTTTATTTTCTTCTCTTATTTTGTGATTTTATATCATTTTATAATAAAAAAGCATAAAGGTATGCATATGATATGAGGTAAAACTCTTATAGAACACAAGAATTTAGAAGAAGAATCCCGCAGCTTGGGATACAGGTAGGAGCGTAATGTAGGGCTTCCATGCATTGTGACCATACGCTCAAGGTTTTGGCAAGAAAGATATGCATCATTGTAAGGTTTAACCAAGAAGGCCACCCCAGTGTTCATTCGCACACCTGGAGCGCCAGGGGCATGGGATATGACGAGGATCTGACCCCGACCGTATTCGACAGTCCTGTTAAAAACAATATATTTTTGTAACGCATTATTGTTAACGGAAATTTGTTCTGAAGAAGATGTTGGACGGAATTCAATAGTCAAATGTTAAGAATAAATTGCATAAATAATGAGATATACCGATAATCCCCATGTAACGTAATCTGGGGTAATTTTTTAAGTAATTTCA
The DNA here is from genome assembly GCA_963693495.1 of Malacosoma neustria. Classification (NCBI taxonomy): domain Eukaryota; kingdom Metazoa; phylum Arthropoda; class Insecta; order Lepidoptera; family Lasiocampidae; genus Malacosoma; species Malacosoma neustria. The sequence continues at coordinate 3,155,579 of OY856385.1, forward strand.
CTCCATTAGGTTAAAACCCATATTACAGGGTTTTTTTTACATCTACCACACATATTTTGTAGATCAAATATTTTACCTTAAGTATAGTCAGATTGGTGCTGACCTCTATTAGCATATTTTTGCAGTTTATTATCCATAACGCGGATATATATATATATATATATATATATATATATATATATATATATATATATTATTAAGGGTAGAGTAAAAGTAGTGCCAGTGATTGAAAAGCTGAAAAGTAATAGGTAAACCTGGTATGGCCATATAATACAAAGAGAGAAGCGTCATGTAACAAGGAGGATGCTAGAAATAGTGGATGAATATAAGAGAAGAGGTGTAAAATATAATATGATTAAGTGCCCCCGCGCATTAGGCGGCCAGGTCGCTGCGGCCAGACCGCGCAGCAACAATTCATCAACGGCCACGTCGGGCAACCAGGTGTCATCCTGTACACACAAAAACGCGTGGCCGCTGGGACACGTACGCGCAGAAGTTATGTTCATACAAAATGGCGTATCTCGATTGTCGCGGCGGCCAAGTGGCCGCGTGTGAGTCGCGATGTTTTCGTTAGCCGCGCCTCCAGAACGTGGCCGCTAACCGCTGGCCGCATAATGCGCGCAGTTACTCTAAATCACCTATACATATATCACGGCAGAATTAATGGCCACAGCGACCCGCGACCTGGCCGCTTAATGTGCGGGGGCACTTATAAAGGTGTGAATGTTCAGATGACGGCTAATAGAGGAGAGTGGAAGGAGAGAATATGTTGTGCCCGGGGGTGACCCCCCCCCCCCACATAGTTTGGAATGAGGGCAGGAATAAGAAGAACGCGGAAGTGCATGTTGTCAATTAATATTTTATGAATTGAAAAATGATCTTAACAACCTTCCTTTTTTTCTTTTTCGTTCACACATGCCAGCTATCTTTGCTTAATTTTACATTTGAAATTGCAACTTTATATTAGTATCTTTCGACTCAATTGTCAGTTTTTATACTAATAGTTGCCACCAGAAATATAAGGTTTTATTAGTTTAGGTGGCAGTTGTAGCAGACTATACGCAGATGTGTAGAGCTTTGTACTACCCGTAAATAAATAAATGAGCGTCCAAATAACACTGAAATGCTTTTTAGAGTGAGTATTAGTATTTATTTTCGCGGTTCAAACATTCGACCGAATCGCAAACCGGTCGGGAACCATCCTCGTGACTAGCAGGCACCATGTTTCGTTTTTTGCATGCAATTCTCCGAAACGCTCCGCCGTTGTACCTTGTAATATTAACCCTATGGTTAATGTATGTTGTTTTTAATTCAAGCCATCGTTGTTTATTTAACAATGATGTCATAGCAGACATCTCAAACTTATATTCCCATACATAATAAACCGAAAATGAGCCAAAAAATATCAAATTTTGTGGAGTACATAATGTGAAATGGAGAAGACATAATATTATGAAAAAAAAAAAAAATATATATATATATATATATATATATATATATATATATATATATATATATATATATATATATATATATATATATATTTAAAAGAAGTGTGTATTACAAAACCCGCTATAACGTTTTTTGATAAAATGACGATAAATCATTACATTTACATAGCCATCAACTTTTTATAACGTAAATGCATCTATAGTGTATATATTCCAATGTTATATTCAATCTTTTATTTTGCGTTTCGAATCAAATACTACTAAATTAGCATGGGTTTAGGTTTTCAATTTACGAGTTTCCAAAAAACAATGTTATACATTGAAGAAAAAATAGAAAATTTATTTAAGGAGAAAAATATTACCTTTTATCTGATAAAAGGGAGTTTGCGTCCAAAGTGACCACTTTGGAGACACGTTCGCTCGTTTATAACAATAGCCCATTACGTCCCACAGCTGGGCTCAGACCTCCTAGTGCGAATGGACAGGTTTACAGGTTATATACTGGGGATCTCGGTAAATACATACTGCACATTAAGTGTCTAAGAAACGCATGCCAGTAGAATTTGAACCCGAGACCTGTCATTTACAAGTCCATCCATCCATCCATCTCTTAGCAACCTGAAAACATCGAATACTGTTCATCTCTAGGTTTTACGAATATAACTAGCTGACCCGGTAAACGTTGTTCTACCATATAACTAAATAAATAAATAAAAAATTGATAAGATTTCGGTTCTTAGTGAGCGTTTACATTGCAAAATGAGTAACTATGCTAAATTTCAAGTCAATTGGGTGTACAGTTTTAGAAATTTCGTGATGAGGCGAACTTTAGTTACATATAGAAAAATTAATTGTACCAATTCATTCGAATTGCGACTTTATTACAATAAAATACAGTTGAGTTTTTTTTATAAAGAATCTAAATTAGGGAATAATTTAATCTATATCTATAAAAATGTTATGTTGGTTTGTGTACGCTTCGAAAACTCAAAAAGTTCTGCACCGATCGAGCTGAAATTTTAGCATGATATATAATCCGCATCAAGGATTGTTTTTATCTATTTTTTTTATCTATTTTTTTGTTTCTCATTTCTCAACCATTCAATCACAATGTGCCACAGCAAAGCGTGGCAGGGTGTACCCTGTGACTGTAGTCACAGTGTATCACAGCGAAGCGTGGCAGGGTACATCACAATGTGCCACAGCGAAGCGTGGCAGGGTACAGTCACAATGTACCACAGCGAAGCGTGGGTACAGCTAGTAATATAATTTTGAAACAGTTTTTGGAAAAATTGGAAATTCGTAAACTTTAGTTATTTTTTAATTATTTTTGGTTTTATTAATAAATAACCTTTCTTTACATTATCATATTAATATACAATGACATATAATTTAAGTAATTACCTAAGCTTTTCTCAAGTTAAACAATTTCAACATTAAATAGTTCAATTTAGATTAGCTTAAGTTTTTTAAAGTCAAATACATGTGTATAAATAAATATTATTTATAATATGAGCAAAAGGTACCACTGCCTCAACGTGTTTGGCTGTTACAAGGAGAAATGGCAACAAACTCCTACACTACACTAGTCTCGCTAGTTTATAACAGTTGCGCGAACTTCTGAAATGCATTTGTTTTGAGATTTACAATAAATTAGACTTTTATCGATCTGGCATTGAAAATTAGCACAATTAGAAGGTGATAACGAGGTCGCTTACTTAAATGCAAAATGATACATTTTAATTTTTAATCAATGCATATAAAAATATATTACCTACGCAGCAATTCGAACTCACTCCTTTTTTTTTGTCTCGGGGAAAAACCTCTCTTGACGGGTTCCCCCGGCCCGGGGGACCGAGGGATATGTGGGACTCCGGGGAAGATGTTCAGCCATCCGATTACCCACTAAAAAACCCCGCTGTTCTCCTATCGCCTACGCCCGGGCCTACGGATATGTGGCCTGCCGATCTCGTGGCCCGGGCCGGCGCTGGCCCGCCCTTTGTCTCAAGGCGGGCCTCTTCTGAAGTGTTGGTGCCAGGGGGTCAGGGTTTCGTCCCCCCGGCGCTCTCCTGTATACAATACACACAACAACTCTAGGAGTTGAGGGGGGCCCCGGAACAGCACGTGGCCCTCTCCCTCGCAACAATAGTGCGGGCGGCGGATCCTCCCCCGAGGGGCCGCATCCCGGCCGAGCGTGGCTCGTTAGAAAACTCGAATTGTACTTTCCTACAGTGTTATGTTATGTTATCGAATGCAACTGTTACGCCATGCGCCTCCGGAATACGTACGTTCGAACCTACGAAGTCCAGCCTAAGCTAAACACTATTTCATATGATTGATTACATAAATCTGAGGTTAACTTAAATTGGAAATTCAACCTACAAAGTCCAGCCTAAGCTAAACCCTATTTCATATGAGTGATGATATAAATCTGAGTTCAACTTAAATTGGATAATAAAATTTTCGAATCATCCTTTTTAACTAAAACAATTTTTTTTTAAATAAAATTAGCCTAAGTTATGTCTATGTGGTAGGGCCTCAAGCCCGTCTGGATGGCGACCACCTTTGGTCTTAAGTATGCCGCCATAATAACCTTGTGTTGTGTTCCGGCATTAGTGACCCAAATTCCTGTACCTTTTTTTTTATGGGACAGCAGCGTGTTCACGATGCCACTGGCGTTGCAAACACCTATAGACGACGGTAACTGCTAAATTCTAAGCGGGCTGTCAGCCTGTCTTCTGTCCTACGCAGTAAAAAAAGTTACTCCTTGTTACATCAGCTATCTGTCAGTGAAAATCCCGTCAAAATCGGTCCAGCCATTTCAGAGATTAGCTGGAACAAACAGACAGATAAAAATTGTATAAAATGTTGTTTTGGTATATGTGCCGTGTATATATCCGGATGCACTCAGTAAAAATCGGTTATTTTAACATTACAAACAGACACTCCAATTTTATTTATTTGTATAGATTTGGTTGTGATTTGGGTAAATAAATTTTAATCTGATTTCTTACACACTACACTCCACAGTTTGGGAATTCTTCGTGTTTCAAATAACTACATAAATCATTACAATCTTGCAAAGCAAGATTCTTTTTTTCAGGGATGGAATATAGACCAGAATACTGACCCTGCGGCCAGGGTCGATATGTCGTAAAGGCGAAAAAACAATCCTATCTAGTTGCTACCACGGCCCTGCGGCCATGCCTGCCTGGATAGCAACAAGCCCTAGACTTTAAATATGCCCGTATAATAACCTAGCGTTACTACTTGCGTTCCGGCTTAAGTGACCTAGTCTACGTCCCCTACTCCTCTCCTCGCATTCTTCTCTATTAATCTCTGTTTAAGCCAATATATAAAATCAGAAAAAGTCAATGCCTGACTTGAATGATACCAGAGAGAACGTTTGATAATAAGTCTAATATAATACAGTTAGTGTACTTAGGTTCAATACCAATATTTAGCGGACCTCGGGCACCGAAGCGAAAATTTGGGTTACAATTGGGATTTAACGCTAGGATGCATGACGTAGTTTCAATAAACAACCACAGAATTGCATTCCTTCCATTACGTCTATTGTAAGGTAAAAAAAATTCACACAGTCATTATACCTATATAATGAGGTTTGACTGAAGAAATCTTCATTCGTGTAACAAGACGGTGTATTTCACAATTGGAAGCAAGTAAATTAATGTTTACCTGAGTTAGTGGTTTTACGACATAATTTGTTTCTAGTAGTTCTAAAGAGGTTTTTGTTTTTAATATAAAGTTTTCCAATCGCAGTACGATATGGAGTTTAAAAAAATTAGTTATATAATTTCTTAGAGGCCGGCACTGCGTCGGCAATGCAACTGATGTTGCAGACGTTTAGAGACGACGTTTGCCTGTCTGCTGTCTACTACAGCTATAAAAAAATCAGTATTCACCAACTTCCTGCTAATGGATGATGTTCTAACTAAAGATTTTTCGGGAGCTGGGAGGACGAGGATTGAAAGTTATCACATCTTATGTCTATAAAGACACTGAAGCTTAGTACTCTTGGTCTTGCCCCACGATACTTCTTATGTACAAGAAGGAAAAATATACCATGAAATATAAGCAAATATACTGTGACAATTCATACAGAGTCATCTATTCCTAAAGCAAGCAGCACTTCTGTTATGGATTCTAGACAACTGATACTACTTTGACATTTTTTATGTAAATAAATACATAAAAAAGGGTAGCCCAAAACATCCCACTACTGGGCTCTGGCCTCCCCTTAAAGGTAACGGACAGTATACCTGCTAGACTTGTCCAAAGCGGATTGGCGAGTTACACGTGCCGGTGATCTCGTTAAGCAGGTTTCCTCGTGATATTTTGGACAGAAAACAAACCCATGAATTCCGCAGGCGTTTCGATGTGCGAAAACCCGTGGCTTACTGAGGTTGTGAAATAAATACTATAGCAGCAACTATCTACACCGCTATCTAAAAAAAACATGAGAGAAAAATATTTCATATCCTGGAACGAATGGAATGGCTTTTCTTTAGTCCATTCGCGTTAAGAAACTCATCGTTGTCCGCCGGCTTAGCCACGCCCCCACAACCAATTAGGACATAATTTCAACTGATCAATGTGAACATAGTTTTTTACTTTCTTGTAACCGGATTGATCGGGGGCCTGGGCTAAGCCGACGGACAACGATGATTTTCTTAACGCAAATGGACTATAGTTACTCGGAACTATACAACTAATTTTATCTTCCTTGTTTAACTGGAAGAAAAATCATGTCAAAAAAGGGTATCAAGTGGGTCCGGTTGATAAGTTAAAGATAAGCTATCACACATCCTTTTACGACTGTCCATTCTGATAATACCGAAAGATAAAAACTTTCTAATTTGTAATAGACGCCATTTATTTTAAAATAAAATAACAAATTTATTTATGGTTTTAAAAAGTCGTAGTCGTAGCCTAGGTAGCTTTTGCTAGATGCCTTTACCTTTGTATATCTATATGTATGGCGCCTTAATAGCATTGTGTTGTGTTCTGGCATTAGTGACCCAGATTACAGTAGCATCGCAAACATTCATACGCGACGGTAACTGCTTATTAAGTGGGCCGTCAGTTTGTCTGATGTTCCTCGCAATAAAGAAAACGGTAACAGCTCAAAACATACCACAGCAATCTAGTTGGTCTAGAACGGACAGTGAATACTATACTTGTCCAAGGCGCATTAGACCCACACCTGATGGTCATGAGTTCTATTGTCCTGCGTCTAGGTGTTTATGTATTTATTTTCAAGTTTTCTAGTATCCATACACAAGTGCTTTGCTACTTACTTTGATACTAGATGGCGCTGTGTTAACCCATTATATTCATTTATAACAAAACCATTACAAATAAAGTTCATACAATCGGCGGCCATATCCATGTGATCAATTTCTTCCAGATAACTTCAATAAATAGTTATAGGAATACAAAATAAAGAATATTTAACATTTTAACTCCATTTAGAGGCAATATCTAATTGAAGGGTTGTATTTCTAAAGGGTCTAAGTGCCAAAAAAAAATCGACATTATTACAAAAATACGATCTATGTACCAAGCCTAATAATATTTAACTGGATTCAAGTGCCTATTTCTTTTCATTTTTCACTCATACACAGATGAAGTTGTGGCGCGGTCTAAGTACCAACACACTTTTCTTTCTTTCAGTTATAGAATTTACATATATAATCAATTTTATAGTAAGTAGGAATGGAACTGTTGTAAGGGGCGACAGTAAATTTCTTCTTAACTCATAGATAGCAGAGGGAAAATAATATTAAGTTTATCATTCGAGGTTTGGTTCAGACGGTAGTTGCTCGAAAGAAAACACATTCCATTTCTTTCTTTATGTCCCTTTTTGATAAAGCATAAAGTGAGAAGTGTCACCTAACATGAACCTGATGTTTTTTATTTATTTATTTACCAAAAAATCTTATATCTAAGTAACAATTTTATTTAAACTAATTTATTGACTATACTAAAATAAATTTATGACTACTAACATCTAAACTAGACTGTGTTTTAAATGTTAGTATCTTCCTTTTAGATGATGTTGACATTTTAAATAGCATACTTATGAACCTCAAGTATCTAACACATTTAATGTGAATTATAAGTATTCCACATAATTATAAAACGTGAATAAAATCTAAAAATACTACATAAAAGCCTTAATACAAAAATAAATTGAAATGTTTATCCGTGCAGGGGTGGAAAAAAATACTGACCTCTGCAGCCGGAGTCGGCCTGTCGTAAAAGGCGACAAAACAACCCATCCTAGCTACGGGTAGGGTCCCAAGCCCGTCTAGATGGCGACCACCTTTAGTCCTAAGTATGCCGCCATAATAACGTTGTGTTGTGTTTCGGCATTATTGACCCAAGTTCCTGTATCCTTATAGGACAGCAGCGTCTTCGCGATGCCACTGACATTGCATACATATAAGTATAGGCGACGGTAACTACTAAATTCTAAGCGGGCTGTCAACCTGTCTGCTGTACTACAGCAATAAAATAAATTAAAACTATAAAAATATTTTCAGAGAGAAAATTGCTAACTCAATAGAAATCCCTTTGCTAACACGATGCTGCTTCTGCTTCCCGCTGAGGAAAGGACTAATTGCCTTCGCTTACGTCAATCTGGTGAGTAGATCTCTCAACATCTTATCTTAATGTACCTTTATTGCTGTTTTAAAAGTCAATATATTATTATTGAATGAAGATACAATACGAGTATATATATATATATATATATATATATATATATATATATATATATATATATATATATATATATATATATATATATATATATATATATTGTTAGAATTAATTAAATGCAATACTGGCCACAATACGCAATCTATTTGCAAATATGAAAACTAGAGAACGACATATACTTGTCATACATACTTTGACATTAACTGGATTTTTAGAATAAAAAGATTATTGCTCAGTTTGCGTATTTTCTTAAAATAGTTCTGGAATTACTTAAATACTTACATAAATTATTAGGTTATGGGCTATATATGTCCGAAAGTATATATATAAAAGTAATTCAATACTAAAGTGCTGTGATTCAATTAGATTAAAATTACGTAACCTCGGAACCGGCCATTACCGGTGTAGTTGTTCTTCTTTTTCAGCATAGTTTTGACGAAAAATATATTAAAAATGGTATCACAAATATATATCAATGGGCACGATTGAGAAGCTAATTGGAAGAGAAAATTACCAAAGTTGGAAATTCGCCGTAAAGAACTATCTGGAACATGAAGAATTGTGGCAGGAGATTGAACCTGACTTAGGTTATGTATCCGACAGCAAGAAAAATACGAAAGCAAAATCGAAAATAATACTGTTGGTAGACCCAGTTAACTATGTACATGTTCTGGAGGCTACGACAGCGAAACAGGTTTGGACAAAACTCGAAAAAGTATTTGATGACTCAGGGCTCAGTAGAAAAGTAGGTTTATTAAAAGATCTGATTACCACCAATTTGGAAAATTGCTCGAGTGTCGAGGAATATATTAATAAGGTAATGTCAACAGCTCATAAGTTACGGAATATCAATTTTGTTGTTGGAGACGAGTGGCTTGGTACATTGCTGCTCGCTGGCCTCCCTGATTACTACAAACCGATGATAATGGCTTTAGAGAGCTCTGGTGTGAATATTACTGCTGATTATGTAAAAACTAAGTTGTTACAAGAGATCAAGGTATCAGATTCTGTTGCTTACTATGCCAAGTCATATAAGAAACAAAATATGTCAAAGTCAACCCCGAAAAATCCACATAACCAACCACAAGAAAAAAGGCAACCCAAAGGCCCACGATGCTTTGTATGTAATAAGTATGGGCACATTAGTAGGGATTGCTATTTTAAAGATAAAAAGAAGAGTTCCTCAAACAATGATAATACAAAAAATAATGGTTATTATGCTGCTTTTCCAGTTGCTGCTGAGTTGGATGCAAACTGCTGGTATGTTGATTCCGGAGCATCATTGCATATGTGCAATAATAGGAATTGGATGTATGATTTTTCTCCATCTACAATCAACAACATTAAAATTGCAGACAATAAAACAGTAGCAGTAAAAGGCAGTGGTAAGGTGGATTTTCAGATAAGAAATTCAGATGGCATATTACAGACTATACAGGTCAGAGATGTTTTATTTGTACCCACACTAACAGTAAATTTACTTTCTGTAACTCAAATGGTAAATAATGGCTGTGAAGTGAAATTTGAGAGAGATGGTTGTCAGATATATCAAAATAATAAATTAATATTGACAGCTTTGCATCGCAATAACATGTATATATTAAATAATGTTTCCGAAGCACCGGCATTGCTATCAACAATAGATGAGCGAGATATAAATTTATGGCATCAAAGAATGGGCCACCTCAATTTCACAGACTTACAGAAAATAACAGAAAGTGCAGAAGGGGTTGAATTATTAAAAAAAGGCAATCAAGTTTGTACAACTTGCTTAGAAGGAAAAATGAGTAGACAACCATTTAAAAATACTGGTACTAGAGCTTCTGAATTGCTCCAATTAATTCACTCTGATTTATGTGGTCCGATGGAGACAAGTTCTATTGGAGGTGCCAGATATTATGTTACTTTCATAGATGATTACAGTAGGAAAGTATCTGTCTATTTCATGAAGAACAAGTCTGAGACTTTAGAAAAGTTTAAAGAATTCAAGAATTTAGTTGAAAATGAAACTAATAAAAAAATAAAGATATTGCGCTCAGATAATGGAAGAGAGTATATAAATAATGAGTTTAAATCATTTCTATGTAAATCTGGTATCCAGCATCAAACGACTAACCCATACACGCCTCAACAAAACGGCATGGCAGAGCGAATGAATCGCACATTAGTAGAGAGAGCTAAATGCTTAATTTTGAATTCCAGATTAGAAAAAAAATTTTGGGCTGAAGCGGTTTCAACAGCGGCTTATATTATAAATCGCTCACCAACAAAAACTTTGGATTACAAGACACCATATGAAATGTGGACAGGTAAAAAACCAAATTTAAATAACATGAGAATTTTTGGTTGTCATGCAATGGTACACGTGCCAAAGGAAAACAGACAAAAATGGGATTCAAAAGCTATTAAAATGATATTTGTGGGTTATTGTGATTACACTAAAGGCTACAGATTGTACGATGAGAGTAAAAAACAAATATATAAGAGTAGAGATGTTGTTTTCTTGGAACACACAGTTCGAAATAATTGTGTTATTGTGCCGCTTACTACTTTGCAACAACAGGAAACTACAAGTAAACAAGAATCTGATACCGATACTTTAGTAAATCACAGTTCACAAGAGGAACAATTGTTTGACGCTACCAGTGAATTATCATATTCAGAATCAGATAATGACCCAGATTACATACCGGAGAGCTTCGAAGAAGAAGATCCTATACCATTTAGAAATATAACTCTGAGGCCGAGGAATATCAAACCTAATACATATTTTTGTCATGAAGAGAAACCAACTGATTCAGCAGTATTATTAAAGGAACCAGAAACCATGGAAGAAGCTCTTTCAGGCCCAAAAGCAAAAGAGTGGAAAGATTCCATGGACAGCGAATATGAATCGCTTCTTCAGAATAATACATGGACATTAGTAACTCTACCTGAAGACAAAAGAATAATTCCTTGCAAATGGGTTTATAAAATGAAAACCGATGCAAACGGTAAATTAACCAGAAATACAACATTGGCTAGCAGTAAAAAGAGTGCTGCGCTACCTAAAGGGAACAAAGAATTGTAAATTAACATTTAGCCAAAACAAAGAAGAAAGAAGAGTATTTGGCTACAGTGATTCAGATTGGGCTTCAGACATTAACAGCCGGAGATCATGTTCTGGCTATACTTTTCTGTTCCAGGGTGCTTCGATCTCATGGTGTTCTAAACGCCAAAACACAGTTGCATTATCAACCATGGAGGCAGAATATATGGCACTGGCTACTGCCACACAATAGGCTATGTGGTTAAGGAATTTAGAGTCAGAACTACATTGCAAGGTTACAGTTGCGCCTACCATAATTTATTGTGATAATCAAAGTACAATCAAGTTTGCAGGTATTGATTCTTACTGTGCACGCAGCAAACATATTGATATAAGATATCATTTTCTTCGAGAGAAAGTTGCCGAAAAGGAAATTGAACTCTGCTATGTTGGGACTCAAGATATGGTTGCCGACATACTTACAAAACCGATTTCTCAAAAGAAGACTGAAGACTGTTCCGTGGCTATGGGTTTGCATTTAAGGAGAGGATGTTAGAATTAATTAAATGCAATACTGGCCACAATACGCAATCTATTTGCAAATATGAAAACTAGAGAACGACATATACTTGTCATACATACTTTGACATTAACTGGATTTTTAGAATAAAAAGATTATTGCTCAGTTTGCGTATTTTCTTAAAATAGTTCTGGAATTACTTAAATACTTACATAAATTATATATATATATATATATATATATATATATATATATATATATATATATATATATATATATATATATATATATATATATATATATATATATATATATATATATATATATATATATATATATATATATATATATATATATATATATAGTGAAAGTGAAAGACTCATCGTCCTCTAAATTGTATGCGGTCGTGAAAGACGCGCTGGATAGGAACCACGATCCTCAGACATGAGGGACCGACTAGAGAGAGAGATATATATATATATATATATATATATATATATATATATATATATATATATATATATGTGTGTGTGTGTGTGTGTGTGTGTGTGTGTGTGTGTGTGTGTGTGTGCGTGCGCGCGCGCGTGTGTGTGTGACCTATAGTTGTTAAAAGACCTCAAGAACTTGTTAAAAGGCTGGTGTCAAAATACTATTCCGAATATTATCATTGTCAAACCAATACCTGCTAAGAGCAATAAGTTATACTTTGAGATATGGAGTAAAAACATCTAATATATAAAATTCTCGTGTCACAGTTTTCGTTGCCATATTCCTCCGAAACGGCTTGACCGATTTTGATGAAATTTTTTGTGCTTATCCGGTATCTATGAGAATCGGCCAACATCTATTTTTCATCCCCCTAAATGTTAGGGGTAGTCCACCCCTAAATTTATTTTTTATTTTTTGACATTTTATTATTTATATGGCAGAACAACGTTTGCCGGGTCAGCTAGTTATCATCTAAAATTTTGTAAGAAACAAGTTCTTTTAAAGTGATTTATATTAAATATTAAAATTTGTAATTTCCTCCTTCAATTATTTAGATTAATCTCTGATTTCGGAGTGCCTCTTGGCAAAGGTCTCCTGCAGCTCACGCCAGTGTGCGGCATTCAGAGCTGCTCGTCCCCGAAACGAAGCTTGACTTGATTTTTGATCTCTTGGTAAATGTGCTGGAGGATATTGATATAACTCCCCACGGAGACCACCCGGATTGGGGAATGAAGTACTTTATGTTATTTTTGTATTGAAAATTATGTTTTTTATTCTTGCAGTTTCATAGCTTTTCTAGGTGAGGTTTGTTATTTGCTTGATTGATATTAAAATAACATAATGTTTAGAATCATCATCATCTCAGCGTTGAATCCCGGTTGCCACCCAAACTTTCGTTTCGGTGCCCGGGGTCCGCTTTCCGACTTTTTCTACTCCACTTCGCGCGATCTTCAGCATCCCTGGTAGTGAGGCCATTGGCATGCATATCACCCCATTACGACGTCAAGCCAGCACTTTTTGGGTCTACCCCTCCTGCCGGGACCCGGCGGAGGCGGCATGGCCAGACATTTGTTTAGATATTGTTACGTGTTGTGGTGCTATACAGATAGATATATCTATCTGTATAGCACCACAACACGTCTGTACAACTTCATGGTTAAAAAACCGTTCTCAGTGTACGCTCTACATGATGTGTTTAGTCAAAACACTAGTAACTACAGGTTTTTGTTAGACATTGTATATCTAGGTTTAGTTTTATAGAGTTTATTTTTCTATACTCGTATTAACATTAATATCCGGATGACCGAGCTTTGCTCGGTATTTTTTTTTTATAAATTGTGTTTTTTGGAAATTAACAATTGATTTTCTTAGTCTAACCTCAAAGCAAACACTCATTGACTTCTTGTTACTTAACAACGCCATCTGCTGGAATAGCTTTAGTGTTGTGTCGTTAAAGCAATTTAAAAAAAATAGTATTATTATTCGCCGAGAGATTTTCTTCCAATAAAAAAAGCCAATAAAATGACATTTCCTAGAAATGATTCCTAGCTAGATCGATTTATCGCCCCCGAAACCCCCCGTATACTAAATTTCATGAAAATTGTTGGAGCCGATTCCGAGATTCCAATTATATAAGTATATATATACAAGAATTGCTCGTTTAAAGATATATGATTTACAAACATATATTTTAGCTTCACGTTGAGTTGTTTTGTTTCTTAAAATATTATATTAGTGTGTGTGTGTCCATTAAATAATGATAATTTTATTTTGTGCTGATTGTAACGCTTTTAAATTTGCTTCCGCTGCACTGCCCCCGATTCTGACAAGATATTCAAGTTTGAATTTAATGAGTGAATTATAAATAATTGTACGTACATTTTTTGGTATGCATCCGACAACTCTTCGGAAGGCCCCATTTAATTTATATAGTTTAGTGTTAATGTGTGGCTTCCATGTGATTTTACCGTCGAGATTTTACATCTCTTCCAAACCAACCCAACATAAAAAAATACATTATAGGATATAAAATAAGTAATAAGTTTGTAATAATGTATTTACTTATATCTTTTTCTTCCTCTTGTCTTTATCCCACATTATATGGGGTCGTCACAACATGTTACGTGTTGTATAATAGTTGTGGCTTATTTTTTACAACCGGCCGTCTGCCTGACCCCTTTTTCGGGAAAAATCTGTCATCCTTTTAATTTTAATTGTTTTTCTCGTTTCACATTGAAAGTAGGGCACGAAATTTTGATGTCAATCATCTAATATATCCTCAAGTGACATACTTATATCTATATAAAATTAAGGACGCTACTTTGTATCGAACGTTACTAAGAAAAAATATATCTGATTCCAGATTTTAACGATAGTAGTGGCCATATTTCTTTCACTATACGTCTCAATACTGCGGCACACCACGGAGAATGCGCCGGTGATATCAGAATCAGAGTTTGCCAGAGTCATCATCGACATTGTAGCGCTGGTCATTGAAATTGCGATGTCGGTTGTTTTTATTGTGGCTTTACACAAGGTGAGTCTTACAAATAAAGCTAATAAATAATAATAAAATATAACTAACTAAAATATAATATTCTGTAACAAATAGGTACCAGGTATCTCAATGATATCAAAAATTAAGATCAATCTAGACGCTATGGGTTAAATTTCCACTCATGTGCATGTTATAAGACAACTGCAGTTCCTTTTTATACGTGCAGGGGTGGAGAAGGAATACTGACCTCTGCGGCCGGGGTCGGCCTGTCGTAAAAGGCGACAAAACAACAGTAGTTACTACTTGGTAGGGCCCCAAGTCCGTCTGGTTGCCGAACAACTTTGGTCTTAAGTATGTCGCCACAATAACCTTGTGTTGTGTTCCGGCATTAGTGACCCAAGTTCCTGGACCCTTATGGGACAGCAGTATGTTCGCGATACCACTGGCGTTGCAAACACCTATAGGCGATGATAACTACTAAATTCTAAGCGGCCCGCCTGCCTGTCTGCTGTCCTACAGCAGTCCCATTTCCAGTGCTGCGATGGATAGACTGTGATTATTAATAGCCCCATCATTTACCAAGTCGTAGTGTTCTGATAAACTGTTAGAATGGTACTTTCATCGTCTCTCTACCACCGCTCTACCACTAGTTGGGCGTTCATCCCCATTTCCTGGAGCCTCTTCTCACTTGTACGAGGCAGTTAACAAGAATGTTCATATTGCATACTCTCCGGTTTTGTAACGAACTTCCGGCTAAAGTTTTCTACGAATTGTAGTTTTTCAAAAAATGCGTTATAGAATTTCTTAGAGGCCGGCAGCGCGTTGGCAACGCCTCTAGTGTTGCAAACGTCCATAGACGACGGTAACCACCTGCTATTGGGCCGTTCTATTGTGTGGTTCTAAAACCATTTAATGTACGAATCTCTTAAGTGTTCACCTTTCGTCTATTTCAGAAACATGTGCTTCTCATGAGGGTGTACCTGTACTTTGAGATCGTATATTCAGTTATTGGCTTCTTCTACAGCATAGCTTTCCTTAGCAAAGAGACTGCTGGCGAATTATTTGTTGTACTCTTCCAATTGAGTAAGTATACAATTTTCGACCTATTTGTTAAACTACAGAAATGTAGCTTTACTGTAATTAAATAATCTTTGTCTCATTCATTGAGGTTATTAATATGGGTTATGAATTAATAATTAGTTTTCAATATAGGTAAGCTTTTATATAAATATTAGCCGTGTAATCTCGGCAATAAATAATACTACTACCAATATGATAATTACAAAATTCTACTCAAAATACTCATTTTACTAGTACAGAAAGTAGACTAGTCAAACCTAATAAGAGCACCGTTATGTCTCTTCTGTCAGGGTTGGGTGATACAGATGAAAGTTGCTCCACCAAGAACCGAATTTAGGCGAATTTACTCTAGTATTGCCTTCTTGATCAAGAAAAAAAGAGCTAAGGGATCTCAACACATAAAGACGTGTTGAAATGTTGTCCCGTGAGGTATTCAATAGAAGATTTAGGCTCCGAATTTTAGGTACTGCTTTGTAAATTAATAAAGAAGAGAAATAGACGGAGTATACTTGCGTGGTAGTGGCACGTCATGAGAATGAATGCAGACCACGTTACCATTCCTAATGAATGAACCTGTTGATGGGTACTTTACATAAAATCAAGGGAAAATGAGTGATGATATGAGGGTTTGTTGAGTGATAGATAAAGCATGCCAGGATAGCCGACCATTAAGGCGATCCCCAAAACTGATCAGCTATGTGGTAATACTTTATTTATTCATACATTTTGATTGAATAGAACATGAAAATTTATATTATTTATTTTGTGGTACTAAACCTTATACTTACATAACAAAATTATCACAACAGCTTGCAACTACTTCACAATAATTTTTTAGAAACTAATTTAAAATTACACACGACTAGGTAATTAAGACAAATAACATCTCGGTCTTAAATCAAACTAAAAACTTGGACTTATAGCTAAGAAAATACGAGTGAGCATTGAAAACTATTATGTAGAACGCTTGTAGTGCGCAACAATCATAAGATGTGTTTCATGAAATAATTTCATACGAGAGATAGCATGCAAAATTCATGCATTATCACTTTCTACTGTAACACGATACAATCTTATAAATTTAAATAAATTAAAAATTTACATGCAGTTATTGAAAAAATATACAACATCCTTATTCATTCATCATATCTTTTTAGCAACACGGCTATTCTAAAAATAATTAAGTCAATAACTAACTTCGATTTAAGGTTAATTAATTTGTAATATACAACTTCTAATATTAAAACCACGAAACAAACTGCCCAAAATGCAAAAAGGCCATAAAAGCAAGCACTTAAAGTGTTTATACTCAGAGGTCTGAAGTTCTGCTTCTCTTTAGCCGCTTCAGTAGTTTTTTTCCAAGCATGGCTGAAGTCTTCAAATATTTTGTCCACGAACCCAGTTTCAATTACTCGCAATATAAGCTGATCCATTTCTTTGGCTGCAGTCCATCCAGGTCTCATGAAGAAACACATTGGCGGTCTGCTAACAGGATCTTGTAAGATTTGCACTATCCTACCAACTTGTTGGAGTACTAGCAAATCTGCAGCTAATAAAAATCTTTTTCCATCAGATATATCATTGATATATACAGGCATTTCGTGTAAACGTAGTACTTGATACTGCGAGCCTAAAGGTGTGTCGCGGTAATATTCCCGGAACGCTTCAACACCTCCAAATCCATCGAGAATCTCTACAGCTTCTTCTAGCGTAGTTAACGGTGGTTCTAAAAATTTTTTATTTAAGCCCTCTACTAGATCGCCTTGATAAACAATTCTCACTATAAGACAAAACCAAATCCACATCACGTAAAGAATGTTAACTAGATAGGAATCTGTTTCAAATCTCGTCTCTTGTCCTAAGAATATTTTAAATACTTGGAATAGTACACTATCTCTAGTCACAGACTTTGTTTGTTTGATTTTCTTGAATATGATTGTAATGACAATAAAAACAATAGAAGTAAGACAAAAGTATGGAGCTGAACGCGAGAAGAAATGAAGCAAAATTTTCGCCCACGCGTAAATTTCACGACGGTTCGGTCCACACCAATATACGTCGGATGTTTCTATTACGTGTGACGTTTGAGCAGCCGAAAATCGTCCTGGATCTATAAGCCCAGCAGGGACCAATATATCAGCTCGACGGTCTACCAAGTCTCTAAAAGATCCGGTTCCTGAACCATTGACGAACGTCCCAAGTATTCCTTGATTGGTGTAATGAACAATATCCAAACTAGCGTTAAGTTTTTTTATTAATATCATAAATATATCTCCATCTAATCCACCGATAGATGTAATAGAACCATTCTCTTCTTTTAAAACTACGTAGGGTGGAAAATGAAATAGAGTAACTCTGATCGGGCATCCATGGAAGTTGTAATATTTCTTTGAAAATATATTTCCACTAATATCTATAGTTACAGGAGCATAATTACCGCAGCTTGATGGATCATATGGAAAATATGTAAACAGAGTAATATTTCCATTGCCAACTTCATTTATTATTACGATATCAGATACATCATTCTCCCACGAAATTCTAGTTATTTCAGAAATTTCTATACTTGGGTTAAGTAATACGAATATTAATTTTATAGGAACAACTACGTATTGGTTAAGCGTGTCTAGAAAATATTTATAATCATAAATTGAGTTCGCAAAAAGAACAGTCTGTTTGAATCCCGTGTTTTTATATATTACACGGATATCTTCATTTATACTAAACTGCATTGGAACTGTTACAATTACTCCTTTATAAGCCTTTATTAATTGTGTTATGTAATCTATATCAGTATTCCACCATACGACTGATGTTGCTTGATCTTTATTATAAACAGAATTAACGACAAACACTGCAGAATCTAATAACGAACCTTGCAATTTTCCTATACAAACTAGAACTAGAATTAATTGTATACTATTCATAATACGTTTTTTAAATTTACACAACTGTATATGCCGAGAAATAATGTCTTTGTAGTGCTTGTCAGGTTCTGTAGTCACTTTATATATTTAGTAAGGATTGTTGCACACGAGGTGTTTCGCGTTAGCGAAAGTAAAGCAGCGAGAACGTTAGACACATTTATTAAGATGAATTAATATTTTATCATCCATGTCTTTATTGTCTCATAATTTTAACGAATTAAGTATTTTTCCTTTAAGCATATCATTACAGTTTCATGCGAAGCTTTGAAAGGTCAAAATCTTTATGACATATCAAACAAAAGCATGCAACAGATTTTTTTAGACCTCAATCTCTCGTATTTGTCAAAAAAAAGCCACTACCAAACCAGTTAAAAATTCCACAAGCAGATTGTATTTTTGTTATGGAAAGCAATGGATGTTAAAAAAATGAGTGGGTGATAAAACAAAAGTCGTATCTGCCGTATTTAGCCACACATATTTCGGCTCAGGAAAAGAATGTTCGTGCATCAAAGTGAAGTCTTGCAGAAATTTGGCTCTATGACAAAACCATTCAAAATAACAATTGTCTACAAATGAAGCTTGATAATATTAAGACATATGGGAAGCGACTATTACTCAGACGAAAAAAATACTACAATCTGCCAGTGTGAACAAGTCATAAGCTTTGATGCATTGACAATTTGATTATACCTCAGAACACTGATTTGCCATAAAAGGTAATCACGCAATGCATTAAAACAAATTGTATTTACCTTACTCATATGATTGAACGTAAGAATGCTTTTACGAATACATAATCATAAAATTATTTATTACGGGTAGTTTTTTATTAGGTTACTAGCATATATCGCGGCTTCAATTGTATTCGGTGTCAATTTTAAGTTTTCACGGCTGGTATCACTGACATACTGTCAGTAACTACTTTTTACATTACTATGTAAAAAGTAGTTTAGCCTTTTACATCACTGTCATTGATAGATGGCTTCTGTGACCCAACGACGCGTCTATATATAAAATACTTTTATTTACAATATATAACTGCATATAAGTAGTCTAATACTCTCTGTACTCTCTTTTAGGTTTTGGGAGAAAAAAAAGTTTATTCATTTCATTAAAAAAATTGTAGTCTTGTAACACGAGCGCTTTGCTGTTATACTATTACAAAAACAGGCACTTCAAATTCGTAAAATGTATTACCAATGACGAAAGGGGTCCATTGCTAAGTACTTTTGCTGGGCACACCTTTATCTTGTGCCGAGTAGAAGACCACAAGAAAGAGAAACGTTTGGTTTACAATGGGGCGTTTGCTGTCAATCTCGCCAATCTCGCCCGAACGAAAAATCTAACGTCAAAGTCTGTGGCTTAGCAGTTGCCCCAGCCAGCAGTTTGTCTTAACTTAGGCTCCAAAAGTCTTAGTGGTTCTCTCACATCCAAAATTTATAGAATTTGGTTTCCTTGTAATTACTCTTTAATTTATTCCATTCAACCTGCTACAAATCCGTTGTTTCTTATGTAGACATATACACATAACAGTTTAAAATTACGTACATCATACAAATAGAGTCTAGTCTTGTCTTCATATAGCGTTATCTGTTTTTCACAACTAAGAAAACGATACCAAGCAAAAACAGGCTACAAATGTCACATACATATCGATGGCGTGTGTCAGTAAACGCTCTACGAGTCCAAATCTATGCGATTGTCTAGATAGACAATCGCAATGGGCTAGATAGCCCAACATATATTATTTACATGCATTACTAAGCAAAATCAATTTTTTTTTATTACTGTAGGACAACAGACAGGCTGACGGCCCACATCGACTTTAGCAGTTACTTTCTCCTATGAGTGTTTGCAACGCCAAGGGCATCGCTAACACCTGGTCACTTATACCAGAACACGACACAATGTTATTATGGTGGTATATTTAAAAATAAGGGGTGGTTGTCATCCAGAAGGGCTTGTGGCCCTACCACGAAGCTAGGGTTGTTTTGTCGCCTTTTACGATAGGCGGACCTCGACGGTAGGGGTCAGTATTCTTTCTCCGCCTCTGAACGAATAAAATTTCATTTTTATCCATTCCACCTATTTGTCATATTCTATTTTCACACAAAGAAAGGGTACTTACTGGTAAGCAGTGTCAAACTACGCGCTCTAATGACAATCTATAAAAGGAGACAGGAGACTTAGGAGCTAAGTAAAAGCCCAAATACAACCTGGATACCTGTACAGCTATATCCGCCAAATTTACTTACAAGACAAATCATTTTTACTAAATATCCTCTTTTGTTTCAGCGTTGCAAATTTACCTCTCAATCCTAATATGGAGCTCAATAGTAAAGATGGCGAGAGATGGAACAGTGAAGTATACCAGAGACAGTGAACCAGTATAAATTACGGTGCCGTTTTATATTATAGTGTAGATGCAGAAACTTGGCAGAAGGAACTTTGACTTATTTCATAATTTCCTATTTACTTCTTTTTTCAGATTATGGATTTTTTAAAATAATTTTCTATAGATTTTTCGCTATGGATAAAATAAGTAACCTCCATCTTGTTGGCCATTTTGAATTCTGAACTAATTTCGTTACGTCTAAAACATTTGACTTGGTTTGTAACAGATATTTTATAGGGATAACAGGATTTATGTACGTGCCTTCAATGAATATAATATTGTAATAAAATTCTACATTGATGGAATAATAATTAACAACTAGAATGCCAAACTCTTAAATAATAAATGACTGAATAAAATTATGACATATAATTTAAATGTTGCAGATATTCTACATAAATAATTACATTTGAACTATTGGACATACTTTTGTTTATTTTAAATCCGTGTTGAACATATTTGGGCATTCATAATTTTTACTTTGGTAATTAGATATATAAAACATGGGTCACTTTGTATTTTTGAATTAAGTATGATATTATGTTATTAGAAATATATTATAATTAGTTATATATATATGAGTATTAAATTTCAAATTATATGTATTTAAAATTTGTGTGTAATGTGGGCCGTAAGGTTTCAACAAGAATTAAGGATAAGTCTAAGTAGCCATCATTTACTGAGTCGTAAAAGGCTTTAATGAATACTATGCTAATGTACTAATATCAAAGGACGGTTTAGCGGGTTTAACCATAATGTTGTCGCTATTTTTTGACTCACGCCATCACCGTGCTCCTGGTACATACTTGAGGTAAATTTTAATATTTTTTTTATAAGAAAGTGACACAAATATTTTAACGGCATGTAATAAGCCACACCCATTGTCAAATCCGTACATTTTTTCTTTTTGTGACAAGCAATTTCGTTAAGTCTATAACATAATGGCTAACCCCCCAATTTCTCCTTTCAGGGGTTCTTGTACTTTTTTTGTCACGATAGCTAAAAGCTTTTGTCAAAAAGTGTGCTAATTTTCCTCTGTGACTTTAATCAACAATGAGGCATGTATGGCTTCTTTTGACGATAATTGGAATGTGTATACCTATTGAAAAAATCGGTCTATATTCTTTTTTCTAAAAAACTTAAAAATATCAAATTCAATGTAGTATAATTATTATAAGCATTATAATAATTATACTACATTACATTTGATATTTAAGCAATGTTTTCTGAGGAAGCTTCCAGCACAAAAACTACTTTGTGATATTTTAATTAATATTTAAATTGTTTTTTGCATCCATGCAGGACTGATGGTTTCTATGCATTCGGAAAGATGCCTTGAACGCCAGTGGTTGCCGGATACCCGTGTATTATAATAGTACGGAACACAAAATATTATTATATACATATCTGAATTACTAAAAACAAATTTTGAAATGATGAAAAAATATGCGTAAACTTATGCAAAAGGTATATTTTTATGATATTATTATATATTGATAAATAAAATATATGTATACAATCATATAATGTATACGGCGAACTATGGATTGTTACCAAAACTTAAAAGTATATTTTTATAGATTTGTAAATATTATTGGTAAGGTCCACGAAATGTTATGCCAAATAAAATTATTATAGATTTTTATATTTTTATTTCACAATATTTACAAAATTATCTTAATATAAAATTTTAATAGTTTATTTTTTTAATCTTGATAAGCCTTATCTGCCTGATAAGCCTGATAAGGCTTATCAAGACGGGCACGACCTTCAGGAATGAAGAACACGACGAAGAAGAAGATTTTTTTAATGCTGTAGTACAGCAGACAGGCTGACGGCCCAGTTAGTAAATTCTAACCGGGCAGTTACTGTCACCTATAGGTGTTTGCAACGCCAGTGGTATCACGAACACGCTGCTGTCCCATAAGGCTACAGGAACTTGGGTCACTAATGCCGGAACACAACACAAAGTCATAATGGCGGCATACTTAAAATTATTGTAAACATCAAATATCCTCTTTCTCGACTGTCTCTTTGAAGTTGGTTGGGACCGAGACATTTTCGTGAAAAAAATTATTACTAATTTGATATTCTGAAGTGAAAAAAATGTGCGCGATTGTACACTAGGACCGCGAGGAGCGTGCGCGGGTAACGCGGGACAGAGTGTCACTGTCACTGCACGGGAGCTAGCGTCCCTGTGTTGCTATGGATCCGCACGCCCCCTCACGTCTTACCCCATACTGTACACCAGTGATTTTCAATCTGTGGGTCGCGACCGTTAGGTCGCGTCTGTCGGGAAGCCTTACTCGGGGGATCACCGGCAAAAGAAAAAAGCTCTCGCCCGCGACGATAATGCGGTATGGCAACTCCAAATCAAAGCCGCACGCGTCCTTACCAACTTACTTCGTACGTACTTTCAAAGCTATCGCGGCTTCTTACAGAATTTAGGTCTTAATAATGAATATAGGTACCAAAATTGAGAAAATCATAAACGTACTCTTATAAATTACTTCCTAACTTTTTGTCTCTCTATGGTCCAAGGGGGTCGCCAGAATTTTTCAACCCTTAAAGGGGTCGCGTATTCAAAAAGATTGAAAAACACTGCTGTACACAATTGAAACCCAAAAATGTGTCACTGCGCATACAAGGTCATGGTTCAACTTATAGGCCGCGATCTGTACATAGGCGAGAAGAAATCTTGGATGATAAATGTACTGTATCGCTTTATGATAAATTTTTAATTTTATTACGCAGAATTGTACCAGGTGTCACTTAATATCGCATTTATTTTCTCACTATTTTCTTCTTCCAATTGCTTGTAATAACTGGCTACCAACATCAGCATGTAGAAACGAATCACTGAAATGGAAAAAAAGGTCAGAGAAATGCAAAAACTTTATAACCGAACACAGTTTTTTATGTTATAATAGTAAACTTTTCTTAGCCATATATTTCATGCAGTCCATTATCTCTTCAATTCCTGTACGACACTAATTGAAGGGATTATAATTCTAAAGGGTCTAAGTGCCAATTTTATGTTTTAGAGATATAACAAAAAAAGGTTGTGCGAAAGTGTGTTGGTACTTAGACCGCGCCACAACTTCATCTGTGTATGAGTGATTTTATAAAACTTTTCTGGTTTATGTACATATTAAAAATATTTTGAATGTTCACGTGTAAGTCGTGTGTAGTAAAGGTAAAATATTTTTTGACTATGTTAAAAATTCATTTGATATTAAAATAAATTATAACTAATGACTGGATTAGGATAATTTAAAATATCTTCTCTCTCTCGTTTGCAATATAGGCAATCATCCCTAAAAGTGTATTCAGTGGTCTTCAGGGAAGTCGAACGTCAACCGTCCCGCGCATATCGAGGCTCACATGATAATACTCTCGTCCCACCCTCGCTTTTACCATTTACCTCAACAAGAGTGAGGGTAGATAACAAAAATCAGGTGGCGAGATTTCAACTACCCTTTAAGTAAAGATCGAACATTGTTATATAAATAAATATAATGCAAGTACTACTGTATAGGTTGATACTTAGATAACGTTGTATAAATTGTCGTAGTATATTTAAAACACGAGTATTACCAGACGTACATTAACGTAGTAATCTTATGAATGTGACTGTCCTCTGTCGGATAATGTGAGAAACGAATATAGAGGATCTCTGAAAGTTGCACCTATAAATGATAAATTGAGGAAAAGGTGAATGACATAGTACGAGCATGTAATGAGAAGGGATGTTGACTACGTTACTAGAAGAATGTTGAACCTGAAAGTAGATGGGTACAAGGGCAGAGGTAAGCCTAAAAAGTCTAGAAAAGTTTTCAGTATCTGCCTGCACCAAATACTCAGGTACTTCGGACATATTGCTCGGGATTCCGGTAACCTGGAGAAACTGATGGTGACAGGAAAGGTGGAGGGCAAGAGGCTAAGGGGACGCAGTCCAAAAAGGTGGCTAGACCAGGTATCCGAACACCTAAAAATACCTGCCAGACCGCGCAACACGTGGAAGGAGACGTCAAGAAATTGCAGCAACAGAATCACGATCGTCAGCTCTGAGGGACCGACTGAAGAGAGAGAGACCTAAAAAGCGATGAAAATAATATGATGTATGAGGTATATGATGATGATATGAGGGTTTGTAAAGTAACAGATGAAAAAGACATTATGCCGACCCCTAATGATTGGAACATAGCCAAGCTAATGATGATGTTAAATGTGACTGTCCTCTATCACTCTAGGAAGAGAAGGTCTGTCCCTACAGAGGTCAAGTTGTTAAAAGCATTTATACTTACACAAGCCCAAGAAGTCCACCACGTAAACCAGTAATGAGTTTTCTCCCATATGGTTTATCATACTCATTGTGGTGAAGAACACAAACATGAGAAGGTAGAGCGTAACTTGAACTGATGTCCATACTACCCACGGCCTCATTAGGTTGGCTTTATCCTGAAATACAACATTAACTTTTTTCAATCCGAAACTAAACATTTTCACAATTTCACGTCTTTCTCTAACATTTATCCCTCTATAAAAGATCTCGCCTGCAAAGAGGCACATCATCATCATTTCAGCTGGAAGACGCCCACTGCTGGACAAAGGCCTCCCCCAAAGATCTCCACGATGATCGAGCCTGCGCTGCCCTCATCCAACCTATTCCGGCGATCTTGACCAGATCATCGGTCCATCTTGTGGGGGGCCTACCAACATTGCGTCTTCCAGTACGCGGTCGCCATTCGAGGACTTTTCTGCCCCAACGGCCATCAGTCCTTCGAGCTATGTGCAAAGAAGCACATAAAAGGACATTATAGCCAGTAAAGATGACTAATATTGATATTTATTGCTAAGGAATGCAAAATCTACTAACGAGAATTACCAGAATTTTCTCGATGCATTCCAATATAAGAGAGGCAGACTAGAACTTTCAGCGTTATTATTATTCATTGTTTTTATCGTGCCACGCTAAGCTTTTTCACTTCACTACGACGCGGGGTATTTCAAAAAGGGCGTCATAAAATTTCTTCGCGGACTGTAGCGTGTTGGCGGTGCCTCTGGCGTGGTAGACATGCATACGTGACGGTAATTGTTTACTATTATGTGAGCCGCCAGCTTGTCTGCTGTAAAACGACTATTATTACTTTTTTTTCCAGGCTTTTAATAACTTGACCTGTATGTATTTATTTATCTGTAATTTATCTCTAACAGAATTTTCGGAATCGATTTTTATCCACTTTGAACGGTCAATACAATTCATAATATTACACACTTGTCAAGACCTGATCACAATACATAAATTTAATAAATTTGTCCCATGGTCAGTATTAGGATTATCAGGATTAACGCTTTCTTTTCCTTCTACTGGAAAATGGCATTAAATTAATAAAAACATTTACCGATTAGGAATTGACAATAAATAAATTATAGTTAAAAAACTGAAAAACGCGCTTTTATATTTAATCAAACTAAATTGTAAAAAATAATTCATAAGTGTAAATGTAAAAAAATATATCAATAATAACATAATCATAAAATTACTGACGAGAAAATTAATTTTACTATTCTAAAAGCGTGTGGTGCTTTTTATGATATTTTTTTAATAACTAGTTGTTCTTTTATATAATTTTTAACTTACTCTTAAAGCGCCAACCAGCATAATAGCCGTAAGCATGAAGGTGACGAGGTGTGTGATCGTAATAGCGATGACGTATGCGTAGGTGGCTAAGCTGTCCGCGTCGTTCGTCTTTAAACCTGGTGAAAGAGAGCCCAATGTTGCGCAGCATTGTGCCAGGGCTAATACTGAGTACAGCTGGAAATATTTAAAAATATATTAACACACATGTCTGTAAGTATTCAACCTTTCTTTGTAAATAATAACAGGCCACAGCATCCCACCGCTGGGCTCCGGCCTCCCCCTACAAGGAACGGACACTATACCCGCCACGCTAGTCCACGGCGGATGAGTGGGTTACAAATACTGGTGATATCGGTATGCAGGTCTCCTGACGATGTTTTCCTTTACCGTCGGTACATGGCAATTGAGCTACACACATTAGGCGTCACCGAAGGATTCGAACGCGAGACCTCTAAATTGATTACCAAGTGTACCACTGAGCTACCAGGTACCTTAGTACCTACCTTCTTTATAAAAATTCCTATATAATTAAGCAACCGTCGCCTTATTGTAAATCTGATACATTTATCAAAACATAATCTATACAAATAAATAAAATTGGAGTGTCTGTTTGTAATATTAAAATATCCGCTTTTTACTAAGTGCATTTAGATGATGTATACACGGTACATATACCAAAACAACATTTTTACAATTTTTGTCTGTCTGTCTATCTGTCTGTTTGTTCCCGCTAATCTCTGAAATGGCTGGACCGATTTTGACAGGACTTTCACTGGCAGACAGCTTTTTTTTTTGGTCTCGGGGAAAAACCTCTCTTGACGGGTTCCCCCGGTCCGGGGGGACCGAGGGATATGTGGCACTCCGGGAAAGATGTTTGGCCATCCGACTACCCACTAAAAAACCCCGCTGTTCTCCTATCGCCTACGCCCGGGCCCACGGATATATGGCCTGCCGATCTCGTGGCCCGGGCCGGCGCCGGCCCGCCCTTTGTCTTGAGGCGGGCCCCTTCTAAAGTGTTGGCGCCAGGGGGTTAGGGTTTCGTCCCCCCGGCGCTCTCCTAACAACTCTAGGAGTTAAGGGGGGCCGCGGAACAGCACGCAGCCCTCACCCTCGCGGCAAAAGTGTGGGCGGCGGATCCTCCCCCGAGGGGCCGCCCGCGGCCGCTTTTTACGTCGGCCGGAGGTCGTTACTTGCCCTCCGGCGCCGCCGACATGGCCTGCGTTGGCGGGAGGGAAGTGTGGTGGTCGATTCCCGCTCCCGCTCTGCCGCCTCCTTTGCGGACATGACTGCCTCGCAGAAGGAGGCGACGGCCGTCCATCCAGGATCGCCCCCGACCATGGACAGAACCAAGGCCGGGAGCGACAGGCGTAGAATATCACGGCCTCCGTCTTGTTCAAGGTCACCTCCAGGCCTAGTCGCCGGATTCTTGCCACTATGTGCGCCACCCCAGCCGTGCCCAGAAGGCACCTGGCGGAGGTTCCTCCCGCGCGCTGTGACGAGCGTGTCGTCTGCGTAGCAGATGACGCCGACGCTGGGGAGGAGGGCCCCCCTCAGGACCCAGTCGTATGCGATGTTCCACAGCAGGGGGCCCAGGACCGACCCCTGTGGAACACCGCACACGACGTCTCGCCGACACTGGCAGACAGCTGATGTAACAAGGAGTAACTTAGGCTACTTTTATTTTAGAAAAAAAAAACATAGTTTTAATTAAAAATGATCAGTTTCGGAAATGTATTAATCCAATTCAAGTTGACCTCAGATTTATATCATCAATCATATGAAATAGGTTTTAGCTTAGATTGGACTTTGTAGGTTTGAACGTACGTATTCCGGAGGTGCATGGCGTAACAGTTGCATTCGATAACACGATTGTTTGCATATTTCATTTATTTATATTTTAGGGTTTATAGGGTTTGTAATCCAACATAAACCACAATAGATATCCAAAAAATGATGCTCAAAGTTACTATTCCACGCGGACGGAGTCGCGGGCACTTCTAGTTTAGAATATAAATATATAAATATGATGAATGATTTACATTGCAAAGCCACGTGTTAAAACTTAACCAAGAATTTTAAAGCTCGTCCACTGATGAGACAGTCCAGTTCAGGACCGTTCTAATAAGCATCATATCTTGTCCTTTCTTTCCTTCGAGAGTACACAGAAATCGACTAAGAAGGAAGAATACAGACTTCATTGGTTTTTATTCAGCTATCTTCTAACCTCCCAGTTCCAGAATCAGAGACTGATCTGCTCTTGAATATAGTACATCACTGGCAAATGAAATCGTAAGCCCCCAAGATCAGGGTGAAGCCTGGTGTCATACACAATCACATAATACTCACAATAGTTGCCAAAGCGGTGACGACACAACCGACTCTTAACGAAAGGCATCCAAAGCTCCGTTGCCTTGGAATGTTCTCCATTGAAAATGGAAATTCTGAAAAATAGCATACAACTAATCAATTTCATCGTCACCACCTTAGCGTTAACATTGCAACCCAAACTTCTGTTTCGGTGCTCGAGGTCCACCACTTTCACTTTCCAACTTCTTCGAGGCTTAATTTGTGATAAAGTAAATTTACATTAAATTTGTAAGTTTATTTGTTACGATTTCAAAAATTAATTCAACCCAAGTCCTTGCTTGATGCGGACAAGTTACAATATTGTATAAAAATGTTTAATTGACATTTTAAATGTATATCCATAAAAGTATCGTCTCCAAATATTGTAAATGATAATAACAATTTTACTTAGGAACAATTTCCATTTATTAAAATGACATTGGATATAAATTATTAGATTGTAATGTTATAAATAAATTTTGACAAATTTACAATGAAATAAATAAAATACTGTAGGGAGAGTTGTTTTACAATAAAACTTTTTTCTCGAGGAAAAACTGGATGCAAGTCCCCCCGACAACGGGAGATCAGGGAGTATTTAAGACTCAGATTGCCGATTACCCACTAAAAAACCCCGTTGTTTTCCTCGGCACTAAGCCTGGAGCGACGGGCAACGAGGCCCAGGATCTTGTATCAGGGACGGCCTCTTTCATAAAAAAAAATTATAATAAAATCCAATTAAAATTTTTTTTAATAAATAAGTGCTATTATAGCGTAAAAGATTACATAAATGATATTATTTCTAATTAAATTTACATGTAAATTAATGTCTACAATGCGGAAATATTATAAATCATAATTGACAAATATTAATAATCAATAAACAAAAAATAAAATAATACTTTATTAATGTTATAATTAATTTAAAATATGTAAGCGCTCATTTATTCATGTCGACAAAATTTTGTATCATTATCAATATTTATATGTATACACAATAAAATATATATATTTTAGTCATGGTATTACATAAGGGTCCTTTGTTCTTGTATTTTGATTTTTTGTTTCTTAACGGTTTCACAAATCATAATTCATATGTTATGTATTTTTGTTTTCATGTTTAGTTGCTATTATTGCTTAAATATCTGAAAAAATTGTGATCTTATAGAGCAGCAGAAAAGGCCTACTCATTTAAATTTTGCACGCCAAACTTGGCATAACATGTCGGCTAATTACTATATTTTTCTAACCAAATGCAATGTAGTATATCAAATGTAGACATTGTATTGTAAACATGTTTAGCAAATAAAATTATTATTATATATAAAATTATTATATATTATAGCATTTTTGTAATCATAATTGTAGTGTACTAACTAACAAATATATTTCTACCATTACAAATATATTCACCATTTTAAAGACCTTGGCCAGCCTCTTCTACTCAGTAACTTCTACTCTGGTATCCAAAGCCTTGGGTGGATCAAATTTGCTTTGACAGGGAGAGTAACACGAATAGTGAAGGTGAGTGTTAGTCCCGACTGACATTTTTATTGCTGTAGGGTACTAGTAGCAGATAGGCTGACGGCCCGCTTAGAATTTAGCAGTTACCGTCGCCTATGGGTGTTTGCAACGCCAGTGGCATCCTGTCTCATAAAGGTACAAGAACTTGGGTCCCTAATGACGGAAAATATCAGAAGGTTATTATGGCGGCATACTTAAGACCAAAGGTGGTCGCCATCCAGATGGGCTTGAGGCTGAGTTTTGTCGCCTTTTACGGCAAGCTGACCCCGGCCGCAGAGGTCAGTATACTTTCTCCGCCCCTGCACGG
The DNA here is from genome assembly GCA_963693495.1 of Malacosoma neustria. Lineage (NCBI taxonomy): Eukaryota > Metazoa > Arthropoda > Insecta > Lepidoptera > Lasiocampidae > Malacosoma > Malacosoma neustria. The sequence continues at coordinate 3,186,534 of OY856385.1, forward strand.
ATAGAATGATGCTCCGCCCCTGCATGTACATGAGAAATGGTTTTATGAAACTTGTATCCACGATACAAGCCTCGGTAGGTACTCGGAGTTTCTTTTTCTGCCACATAATGATGATCCATGGATTGCTAAATCGTTCATGTTTCTGTTTGTTCTTACCAAACACCTATATACATGTTTCCAAAATGACAACCCTTCGCTAGGCTGTGGTGGCTAAGTATAAGTTTAATTTAATTTTGTAAGTTATTGTAAATTAAATATATTAAAAAACTTTATTTTATTAATATCCCGATTATTTCCGATTTTGTCCCTAGCAAGGGCCGTCATTAAACGGCATTCTCTCTTAAAGTAAGTTATTTGGGATAACAAATTTAATATTGTTTTGTAAAGTATACTACTGGCTGTAAAAGCAATACAAAAAAATACAACTTAGCAGGCTAGTTTTTGCGTTATGAGGGCAAATGTAAAAAAGTGTTTTAGCGAGGAATTACAAGTGGTGGTTTTATTTTGTCTGTAATGCCTTTAGTATCAATAGACACTGTATTACAGTATATAGAAAAAAAAATTCTCATTCAATTAGCGTAAATTTTTTTTTACGAGGGCTCATATGTATTTAGTTATCGTCATTTATCTACATAACTTCTACATGAAGACACAAGTCATCTACATGAAGTGACGTAGTTGTGATGAGAAAATAAAAATGGCTGCCATTCAAGAGGGGGTGAAGTAAGTCAAGGGGTAGGAGAGATTTACCGATAAAATGGGTTGAAAAACAACCCCCTTAAATATCGGTATGTCAAGAACAAACACATTGTATGATAATATTATATAATGACTTTAAATGATGTATCTAATGTTTGCTTTTTAGAAATTACTGTTGAATTACGGATGATGGTCAATGTCTGGACAAACATGTATATCTTATCGCTGAATAAATTTTGTTTAGAAAATATTTAGCTATTGTTCCTATTTCCTAACACGCTGTAACCATTGCTTGGTTTCGTGATCACGATCAAAAATAATACCCGCATGACTTTTCTAGTTTTGCTGCAATTGTAGGGGTGCAAACAAATATGGACTACTTTCTAGGCTGAGGAGTCAAGCGAAAGCCCCAGAAAAAAAACTAAATTTAACGGTCGATCTGGAACCTTCAATCCCTTGTACAGGGGGAGGTTGGGACGTCGAAGCGAGCCTCTTTACTCCAGCATAAACTTGGGAGGTGACTACCCACCGGGAGCGTGGAGTTTGCCACCACGGTTTTGTTTGGCATCACGGCCAGTCATAAATTTTGCCAAAGCTATGCTATTTTGAATCGTAAAGGAAGATATCATGGAACGACATAAGTAAGCTCGGAATTTTTCCCCTTTGATTTGATTCAACAGTTTACCTATTACTCCGAAGACAAGGGCTTAGGAAGCAACCCCTATAAAATGCGTTAAAAAAAAGTTTAGTCTAGTATAAAAAAATACGTGTAAATATTATTTTCAATATTAATATTATTAATTGTTATGGTACGACACCAAAAACCTATTCGATTTATCAGTTGAACATATTTTAGTTTTTCTAAAATATGTACGTATCTTTTTTCTTAAGTTCCCTTATAATAACAAACTACATTAATTTATATTATTTAATAATTGCACAATTTGTGAAGGACATCATAGTTGTCCAGTACACATTACTTTCGCCATGAAACAGCACTTAACAAACTCGGGACTACAAAATGAAGACCGAATATAAAATACCATCAATATTTGTCTTTTCAATTACTATAATACAATTTCTTTTAAACTCGTACAATAATTAACAGTAATAATTTACAGTTATACTGTTTATTCGGTCAATTAGACCTCCTATACTAAACTCAGCTGCTAATGCAATGAAAACAAAATTAACAGTTAATAACCCATTTTATGTTGATAAAAAATTTGCTTGAAATATTTGTTCAGGCGCTAATACTTTTAAATAACCTGAATATTAAGGTTTATGCCCTTTTAACATAAATCAAATAAGGAAAAAGTAAGTAATTGTGGTCAAATATATCTAAAGGTCATATGGATTCCTCAGTAGGAAAAAAACGTTTGTACTGGAAATTGGAAATAAAAACATACACTCATATCCCATATACATATTATATTCGTATAATAATTGATTTTATATATATGTAATTAATATTTAAATAATAAATGACATTAATATTGTAATAATATTGACATAATTTAAGATTTTGAATTTTTAGGGCTATATTGTTTTCCAAACGTAGTTTAAACATCTGATGATTTCTATTTTAATATTATCAACATATGCACCATGCTGGTGGGCTTTCTACGCCTAGTTCAGAGGAAGTTGGGGCGTCGAGGCGAACCCCTTTACTCTGTCATAAGCCCGGGGAACGTCTACCATCGGTGGTGTCGAGTGGGCCGCCGGAGCACGAACACGTTTATGAGTGGCGGATGCCCCGGCGTTATGTATCAAGTTTGTTGCGATATATACTTATTATACCCTATTTTTGTGGCCAAAATTTGTACTTCTACATCATCGTTGATAACATATTTAATTTAGTAGATGATCAAGTGTACGACAAAATATGTGTACGTAGATAATGCTTTATTGTCTACCAAATAAGTTAAAATATGATTTTATATGCAATTAGCGGTACTATCGGTAAACAGGAACCTATTCCATAGTATTAAAGTACATAAAAGCATCCCTTCTTAATAATATAATAATACTTATTATATAACTAAACAAGAAAATATAAGCCCAATAAACACATTTACGAATTACTTCCAAAGATTGTCCATCTTGAACAGCGAAGGCGAAAAACTGGAGTTTTGTAGAATGATACACTTGAGCAACTAAGACTGAGAAATACATTATCCAAATCAAATTATTCATTTCCCTGAAACATTCACTAGTTATATATCACTACCACATATATTACAGCTACCTACTACCACATATAGTACATACCACTTCAGAATGAGTATATGAAAACACGTGGTCATATTCTTTCAAATCACATATAAACTTGATACACACAGTTCATGAAGTGCCTTAAAAAATATTCGTAACCTCCTGTCAGTATTTTATTAGCAATACACAATGCAAAGTTTTACAAGGCGTTGTTATTATTCATTCAAAGTTTAAAATATTATACTCAAAAAAGTTTAACTTGTTTTCAAAACCCCATGACCCCATCCATTAAAAACTAAGTACACAGTTTAATTTACCTCCCATAATTACATTTCTAGAACCTTCCAAAAATTAAACATTTCTCATTGTGTAGTTATATAGACACATAGGTATATAAAAAGCAATTGAGATTGCTGTATTTTATTTAAAAAAACGTACTACTACACTAAACTAAGTACTTAGTGTATTATTATTTTAATGCTCTTACCGATTATTGAAATATTACCAAACAAAAAACACAACACAACAGTTAAACATTCACAAACCAACGCTCACGAAAGAGAACAATAATAAAATTTCACTAACTCGAATACATTTTGTGCTTCATATACGCTATGAGCAAACTTTCTTTGTTAAATTGTATAAATATTTGAGGCCACGTCTGTCTGTCCAGAAAGGCTACCGATACTAGCTAGCTATCAGAGTGAGATAACGCGTTTATCAAAATATAGGATATTAGTACCGATAAATTAAGATAATCCGGATTTGTTTGATAAACAATATTATTAGTCATTGCCTTTAGCACGTAATTATAATCATTAACTTAAAAGATAATATTAATTAATGTGTACATATTATTTAAAACTTTATAAATGAGATATTTCACAACTAATTAAAACTACTTCTAGTAATCGCTGGATTTTATCATACAAATTCCGTTGTTTACAAATGTGTTTTTAAATTGGCATACTTATGTATATAGGCTATCGTAATTTTTAACTTTCGAATGCAAAGATTGTATTTACCAGTAGTTACAAAGGTTTCAATCCAAGCATTTTGACAAGGCGAAAATAACTGAGTATTAATGCATCACTCGTGTATAAATAGGATAATTATACTGACATAATTCACAGAGCACCATCTAGTCCCAAAGCAACATTGCACTTGTGTTATAGGTACTAGACAACTGATAAACTAAATACAAGACATACTTTTTTGTAAATAAACATATATTATACGAGTAGGTACATAACCAACCATGCGGTTGAATCGGGAATCGAACCCATGACCTCCAAACAATAACAAACATTTGTATTACTCCGTGTGCTTTTGTAGATAAGCACTTATTATGATAAGCATTTTTACGGAAGGACTGTTGTCTGAAATCTATAACATATAATTATAAATTAAAACTATACATAAAGAGTATGATGCGGTTCCCTTGACGCACCGTCACAACAAAACTACTGAACATAAATATGGGAATGGGACTACTACCATTAGACGCGGAATTTTTCGTAGATGGAGATTATAGGCTTTTTGTTTATTTGATTTCATCAACCCTTTTCTCATTTGTTTCGATTTACTGTTGCCTGTTATTCGCCCAGCGGAGCGGTTGTGATCGGCTAGTGTACAATATAAAAGCAAAAGCTAAAAGTTTTTTATTTTTCACGATATCCAAAGAATAGATAGATAGCCTATGGATAGCCCTTTCTATTCTGACCAAAACTATTACTTTAAGGTCACTTTAAGTCTTAAAGTCCATTAAATTCTTAATATTAAGTTGATGATTTTGTATATCAAACTCCTTCTGATATTATTTATAATAGGTTACAAAAATTTCAATAAAACGGTAAGTATATATTTTTTTATTATATTTATTACATGTCAAATTAAAGCTTCAAATTAAAATCCACATACCTTAAACTTAGAAAATATCACCAAAAGATTGCTTATCTAATAAATCAGACTTTAAACAGAATAAAATCTAAAATAATAATATAAGTAAAGAAGATTGTTTTTAATTAAGACATTTCAGTTTCAAATATAATCAATGAGAAATGTAAAAAAATGAATTGTACGAATTGGAATGAAAAGCAGAATTTATTAATTGGAACCAAATTACTTAGAAGTTTTTCATATTTAGAGATAAAATAAAGCCACAAATAAAAATGAGTAAAAAAACAAGCATGATTTAGGAATTAATAAGTTGATGATTTTACAATATAAAGGATTTTTTATACTAGACTACCCTCTGCAAGATAAAGTACCCTCCAAGAAATCAATGATGGTGATATCCATGACCATGTCCGATACCACTGGATACCACTCCATGTGATATACCCCCATAGCTGTGACCTATCCCCGCTCCATAGCTGTGACCTAGACCTCCAATAGAACCTACACTGATCTCTCCTATACCTCTACCTATGCCTATCCCACTAGAAACACCCCCGATCCCACTTGATAAACCAATACCTCCACTAGAACCACCCCCGATCCCATTTGATAAACCAATACCTCCACCAAATCCACTACTTACTCCAGCAGGTACTGGAACAGGCACTGGAGCTGGAACGGATACAGGATATGGTTGAGGCACAGGTATACCAACTCCTTGAGTGACTGTCACAGGAACTGGTTGCGGCACGGACACTGCATATGGCCGATCTACAGGAACAGGCACAGGTCGTGATACCACATGAGGTACTGGATGTGGTACAGGGACAGGAACTGGTCGTGGTCGGTCTACCGGAATGCCAATATGAACGGGATACGGCACAGCTCTAGGAACTGATACAGGAACTGGCTGGGGTACAGGAATAGCAACTCTATTTTCGTACTCTGATACTGTATGGGTGGTGGGTATACCACCTCCTATACCTCCGCTGAATCCAGCTCCACCTCCACTCCCAGTGATAATCCCAGCTCCTGAACCTATTCCGGAATATCCTCCAATGCCTGATGAAAGTATTCCGGAAGACAAGCCCGAAGAGTAGCCGGATGATAATCCAATGCCAGATGATATTCCATGGGATCCTAATCCAATTCCTGAAGAGATTATTCCTTCGCTTAAACTTCTTTTAGAGGGTTCTGATTGTGGTTTAGAGCTTGTAGCGCCGTGAGCGCAGAAAAGGAGTAAAATCTGAAAAACGACATTTTACAAATTGAGGTCACATTTATTCTTGGTGCAATTAAGTAAAAAAACAAAAAGGTATTTTTTTATTGCATAGAAACAACAGATTTAAAAGTAAGCAGTTACCGGCTCCTATGGACATTTGCGACGCCAGAGGCACCACTAACACATCACCGACACTTATATCGGAATAAATTATGATTATGATGACATAGTATAGAGAGGGTGGTTGCCATTCAGTCGGGCTTGAAGCCCTAGCTGGGGTTGTTTTATTGCGGTTAATGACACCCCGCCTCCGGCCACAGGGTTAAGTGTTCTTGCTCCACACGGAGAAAATTATAAATTTTATTAAGACATAAAAATATCAGAACGTAATTAGCCACATATCAGAAATTGTATTAGTTAATTAAACTTACATAAAACCGAGACATATTCGTGAAACTCCGTACAAGACAACTCGTCGTCAAACGTGGAAGGAAAGTGTGCATTTCTAATGGATGTAATGGTATTTATAAGTAAAACACGTGGTTAAGGCTCAAAGTACTGGGTGGTAAGCATAGCGGAACATAGGTATTGCTTACCTATTACGCACCCCTTACAGAAAACAAGTCTATATGTCCTAAGAGCTGTTAATACCACCTCAAAGTTTTAATTTTTTTGTTTATAACCAAACTCACATGTCATCATCGCGTTGCCATAGGAGCAAGCACATAAGTAGTGTTTTAGCATTGCGTATGTTATTCTACTTTATGTAGAATAAGATAGCTCATTTTTGTTAATGTGACGTCACTGCTGGGTTCTAATGGAAGACCAGCGCTGGTTTTTCAACCAGTCATGCTGAGTTAGAACCTTTCTAGGGCTAATTTTAAGTAAAGTTTTTTGATTTTTATTTGTAGCTCTAAGTAAATGTATTTTGCTTTCTGTCTTTCTTTCTTCTAATATATCACTTTCCTGTAAGGAATCATTCTCATCATAAACCAAGTTTGATATCTTTTTTAAAACTAATATTGCTAGATTCTTCTTCGTCCTGTTGCAGGAGCTGCATGGATCTAGATCTACGACCCCGATATCACCTCGCAGGTTAATAAATATCTGGTCAGTGCAGCATCATTATCGGCTCTGTATTGACCAATTTCAGTACAGCGGGTGAATCTAGGTGTTTGCAACCCTTCTGCTATAGTTAACCACCTGTTGCTTCTACTATCTTATCCGCAACGTTAATAAGTTACTAATATATTTCGTCTCTCTAATAACTATGTAAAGAGAGAAACTTTTGTAGTACGGTTATGTCGTGCACATAAATAATTATGACGTAGAATAGAATGAAGTATCTAGAAATCGAAAAACAACGCCATCTACCGGACATTTATGCAACGTAGGTGTCATGTTAGAGATTTGTATCAATGAATCAACTTACACCGGTTTCTATTAGGCATTCATAAAACTAATTAATAAATATTTATTATATATTACTTTTGTCGTTCAATAAACATTTAATATACAATAACATATATAAAGTTCAACAGTTACCATAAAAACTATCATATTTTTATTTACAAATAGTTACAAAATTTGATCAAAATTGGTAATAATACCGAAACTAAAAAGTTTCGGAATTTATACTGAAGATATATGTGACAACGTTATAATTTTCTTCTATAATCATATATGGTGAACAAGAATGTATTATCTTTTTTTATTGCTGTAAAACAGCAGACAGGCTGGCGGCCCGCTTAGAATTTAGCAGTTACCGTCGCCTATGGGTGTTTGCAACGCTAGTGGCATCGCAAACATGCTGATATTCCATAAGGGTACAAGAACTTGGGTCACTAATGCCAAAACACAACACAAGGTTATTATGGCGGCATACTTAAGACCAAATGTAGTCGCCATCTAGACGGGCTTGAAACCTTTAGCAGGGGTTGTTTTATTGCCTTCTACGACAAGCCGCCCCCGGCCACAAGGGTTTGCGGTGTTATCTATCTAATGTTTATATTTCAAAGGAAAATATTTACAAAATAAATAACGACTGTGTTGTAACAGCTCTAGTATTATATCCGCTGTCACATAAACTTCATGACGAGTTAATACGATATCTGAAGTTAACCAAGATTGCAGATCTAGTCTAGACCTACATGTTATGTCTAAGTGAACATTACATAAGTGTTCATACGATATCAGTAGGTAATTATATAAAATTAGCAACCTGCATTTTTTATTCCCTTTCAGAGGTATCTATTCAAAGCTGATGATGTACGGGGTCTCACCAATTCTTATAACCTACGAATATGTAGGTTTCGACGACTTCTGTAGCGCAATAGCTTCCGCACATCGCAGTTTGAGTTTCATAGATTCGATTTCCGTTTTGAATCTGAGTCTATATGTATAATAATAATAACAATCTAATGTGTTCAACTGATGGGCTCGGGCCTGCCCTAGACGGAACACACATACTGGCGATCTCGGTATGCTGGCTTTTCTCTTCTCTCCTGTTCTCTTTCACCATCATCTTCAAATTTGTGGCCCCGGAACATCCCTTTAACCGCGGAAATAAGTAGAATTTCACTAGAAGCTAGGTCCGTTGAATATGGAGGATGTTCCATCAATTTGAAGCCAGTTCTTGAATGCTAGCCATCGCAACTCTGGACTGGTGCGCGGGGGCGTAATCTTGGTTAAACAAAACAACTTTAACGAGTTTGCCACGCCATTGCTTGCGTATTTCCTCACGCCACTTTGTTATTTGTCCTGCGTACAAAGTCCCCGTAATAGTGGCTCTAAGATTAAGGTTTTCGATCATTACCACCCCTTGGCTGTCCCAGAAAAAACAGCTCAAGACCTGCTCGACCTAGGCCATAGCGAATGGCGAGAACTATCACAAGATGGAGACGCACGGCGTGATCTGGTGTCAGAGGCCAAGGCCAATATTGTGTCACCATAGATACTAACTAATATTATAAATGCGAAAGTGAGTTTGTTTGTTAGGCTATCATATGTAAACCGCTGGACCAATTTTGATGAATTTCGGTATAGTCATAGATTGGACTTTAGAGAAGGACATAGGGTATTTTTTTAATTCATATGGTAGATCAATGCTTGCTGGATCAACTAGTATATAGATAAATTGGGCAGCAATCGTTTCCAGCCTTCGTTGTTGAGTCTAGTTGAAGACCGGTATCCGATAAAATAAGCAAATGGCTTTTTAAATTCGAAATAATAACCTGCCTGTACTTTTTCTATTATCTAGAAGGGTGCATCCTCCTCATGAGAGAAATCTTGCAAAATCATGGATCAATAAAAAGAATTGCAAGTTTGTAATTAGAAAGAAATGCTTGAATGGTAAAATAAATTATTCATCACTTAACAGTATCCATGTCAGTGACGAAATCAGGATTAAAAAGGTAAGGTGTTCGCAACGACGGGATATTGGTCATCTGCTGCGTAACTATTTGCAAAAATGGGATACATTTCAAATATGGATGCATATGTTATAATTTAGAACCCACTTGAAATTATTTCCTTTCGTGTGGCTTAAATTTTCTAATAATTGCTACAATTTCAAGTTCCAGTACTAGAGAATAGTTGCCAGTTTTTAGAAAACGTGGTTGAAACTCCGTATACTTTATTAATATTTTACGTGTTAAATTTAAATTTTTTTTAGTCTCTATAATGTTTAGTAGATCTGATAATTAAAATTTCAGAAATATAATTTTTTAAACTCCTGTGATAACACAATTTATTTAATTTCATAAAACGAAATAGATGCTTACGTAAGTTTTGAAACTTTAAGTAAGTCCAGAAAAGATTTTTATTGTTGAGTACAAAAACAAATGGAAAAACTTAGTCCCTATTAAAGGGTAGGCTGATAAAAAGAAAGCCTAATCGATGGTCAAAAAATGTTATTACTACTTTATTATAATTATATCATTGCCTGTTTACAGCCACGTTTTGCAGCAACTTCATTGGGTAACAAATGTCATGTTGGGTAACAATTATGCGTACTAAAGGACTTACTACCAGTAATGCCGAAGACCGTACGATGTGAAGAAGAACACGTCGGAAAACGGACGCCGGGCACTGAAACGGAAGTTTGGGTTGAAAATGGGATTTAACACTAGGAGAATGATGATGAAATAATGTATATTTGGTAAAATTATTAATTAAAATTTATTATTTACCTTTGTGAAACAATTATATCATGACCTTGGAGTTAGGACAGTTCAAGAAGAAATAAAACATATGATGAGATCCTACAGAATTAGACTAAACCACCATCCAAATGTATTAGCATCGGGACTGATGAATATCGATACAGCGTTCAAAAGGCTGAAAAGAAAGTCACCTAATGACTTATAACTTGTAAGATAGACCTACCTTCATAAGTACCACTTGCAATAAAGGGCAAATGTCACTGGACAGACCGCCCTCCAAGACACTAAACATGCTTAACTAGTTGCTGAAAGTTAATAATGAAACAGATCGCAAAAATATATACAAAAAAAACCTGTGTGAAACGGGAGAAATTACCGTATGCTTATAATTTGTTGTATAAGAATCTAGTGGATTACTTAAATAAATTTTACAAGATTTACGTCATCGTTCAAAGTCTGATGTTAACGATGAAGGAAGACTATAAATTTTAGACACGTCTGTTAGAAAAACTTGAACAGGGAAATGCCTTTTCCTTTTACGCTCGTACGGATCCACATTCTCCAACTTAACACGTAATCGTTTAGAGATAACTCTGCCATTATGATAATTGTACACGGGTGATAGTATTTTTGAAGAATCATAGTTTCTTTGAAGATCTTTTTACCTAATGATAAAAAAGCTACAACAGACGGTTACGCTCATCTTGACCAGAAAAAACTATTTACAAGAAATATTTGTATGTATTTACACAGAATGTTTATTCAATATCTACAAATATCAATCATTTGATGGCTATCAAGATTAATAAGGACGGAAACGGAGAGGAGGGATAAGGATGTGAGAGACCACATTACTCTTTCAATTAGAAAATTAATAATCTTATGAAACGGTTTTCCTGCAGTATTGTTTTATGTGCCGATTTTATGTAGACCTTTCTTATAGGCTCTTTATTCTTAACTCTCTATTCTATTTTTTTAATGTTGTAGGACAGCAGACAGGCTGACGGCCCGCTTAGAATTTAGCAGTTACCAACGCCTATAGATGTTTGCAATGCCAGTGGTATCACAAACACGCTGCTGTCCCATAAGGGTACAGGAACTTGGGTCATTAATGCCGGAACACAACACATGATTATTATGGCGGCATACTTAAGACCGAAGGTGGTCGCCATCCAGAAGGGCTGAGGCCCTACCACGTAGCTAGGGTGGATTTTTTTGTCGCCTTTTACGACAGGCCGACCCCGGCCGCAGAGGTTAGTATACTTTCTCCGCCCCTGCACGGATAAAATTTTTATATTACAACAATAATTATTTATCGGACTTAATCGAGTCATCACCGTTCACAATGGTCATCTATTGCTGTATATATAAAAGTTTCACATAAAGTTAAATCTTTGGCATGTTGCATCCAGTTTCTGACAACTATATTCCGCAGTGTTACGTTCTTATCATGTGCGTTCAACGTTTACTGAACACGGTCTCGATTATAAACAACGTTTCCGTTACATATCAGTTTTACGAAAGGTATCAGCAACATCCTGCCAGTTTAGATTGTTACGAAGCGATTTAATCTTTGTTTCTATAACGTATGTGATTCTTCTCCTCGTTTCAGACGCAGAAAGACCTCTACAGAAATGACTGAATTAGAGAACAGCCTTAACGTCCGTGTTAGCTTATTACCTCCGTTATATAAAGGCTGGAACTAAGAAGTCGTAGAATGACTGATTCAAGAAATGATTAACAGGTGGTCACTGTCGCGTATAGACATCTGCAACGCCAGAGGCATTGTCAACGCGTTGCCACAATCAAAGAAATTTTCTCCGTGCCGGGGCGGGGTAAGAATTTTAACCTCTGCGGCCGGAGTCGATTTGTCATAAAAGGCGAAAAAACACTAGCTACGTGGTAGGGCCCCAAGCCTGTCTGGTGAGCAAATACCCTCAGTCCTAAATATCCCGATATAATAAACTTTGTTGTGTTCCGGCATTAGTAACGCAGGTTCCTGTACCCTATGGGACAGCAGCGTGTTCGCGGTGCCACTAGCGTCGCAGACATCCATAGGCGACGGTAACTGTTAAGTGGGCCATCAGCCTGTCTGCTGAACTATTTTTTTTAAATACCTCATATTGGACTGCGATGGGAAAACCTCAGTTGGAAACTCATTCTGAATCTGGAGAGTAAGCAACATGAACGTTCTTGAGAACCATTTCGTACAAGAGGCTTCAAGAAATTGGGGTGCACACCGAGGCGATGGCGTTCAGTACGGCTGTAGTAAGATGGCAATTATAAAGTAAACAATTACATATTAATCATAATCTTTATTTGTTAAAATGCAGGTCTGTTTACAAATGATGTCAGTTTATAAATTCTTCCCAGTGCATTTTTGCCCCTTCCCAGTGCATTGTTGGTATATAATTATAAACAAATTGTTACCTGAGCTCATGGGAAACATATTGCTATGGAAAATACAGGGGCACTATGGTACGGAGTATTATAATTACAATAATACCTCGGAGTTACGGGATAGGTGGGACCGACCACGTAGGTGGAATTCGCGTTAAACGGGGTAGCGTAAGTCGGGGTATTACTGTAGTGGAAAACACATAACAGAGTCTATCAACGAATACAAATAGACTACAATGCATACTCAACCCACAATATAATTCCTAATGAACATTAATTAAATCAACGTAACGGAATTTCCAAATTGCTAACCAATACATACATCGTCCTACATTTAACATCACGTGTTTTCAAAATTTGTATTCGCATATTGCGAAAAGGCTTTATCCTTTTCAGTATTATAGGGGTATCACTATTATATTCATAAACTTACATATTCTTATATTTTTTCTTTAACTTGCCAGTATTCAATTCCAAATTAGCAAAATTTTTGCTCTTTCAACTTGTATTTAATAGTTTTGTTCGTGCAGCAGTGGATTGAAAATACTAACGTAAAAGAGGACACAACTACCCTAGTTAGGTGGTTACCTTTGATGGTAAATACCTGTGGCAGCCTGGCGGCTTCACTATGCCTGCGCGATTTGTCATCCGTTGCTAATGGTTGTTATTTTTGTGAGAGAAAAATCTAAGTCGTGCTACTAATTTATTTTTGTTATTTTTGTATTTTAATGTGAATTAATGTAGCCTATTTAATTCTTCGACGGGACGTACTACATCCACTTCTACATACCTTTAATCTCTAAATTTGCCGCCATAATAACCTTGTGTTTTGACATAAGCGACCCAGCTTCCAATTCCCCTACACGGTCGGCTATATCATCTATATCAAAACATTAAATTGAAAATATAGACATTCTCGGACCTAAAAACCTTTAAAATAAAATAAAAATATATGAATTTCATCTTCAGCGTGATGAAGGTTGTATTATTTCTTTATTGATGCAGGGGCGGAAAAAGAATACTGACTTCTGCTACCAAGGTCGGCTTATCGTAAAAGGCTATAAAACAACCCACCCTAGCTACGTACTAGGGCCCCAAACCCGTCTGGATAGCGACCAACTTTGCTTTTAAGGATGCCACCATAGTAACTTTGTGTTGTGTTCCGGCATTAGTGACCCAAGTTCCTGTACCCTTCTCGGACAACAGCATGTTCGCGATGCCACTAGCGTTGCAAACACCCATAAGCGATGGTAATTGCTAAATTATAGGTGGGCCATCAGCCTGTCTGCTGTCCTACAGCAATAAAAAAAATTATGACATGATGCTGTTTTCATTTCGACATGATATTTTACTTCTAGATTTCTAGACTTAATGGTGTCACCCAGAACTAAGGCATATCTTAGTAATGTCATATTTAGACATGATTTTGACATCTAAAAATTTATTGCAAAATTTCATTGACAAGAAGAAGAAAAAACTGATTATATACATAAATAAGTATACTGAGCCAATTCATACAATGCTATTCGTAAATTGCTAAGTAGCTTAGCTTTTCATCTAGTTCAAGAGTATGCAACAAAGATTTTGTTATACCTGATTGTGTTATACATTTCTATTGTAAAGAAATTATATATTTCTTAATGAGATCCTAGTTAGGTTATCTGGAAGAGATCGCTAATAAGCGATAAGTCCGCTGAATGTGTTATATTATTTTTCCATCCAGCGTGTTCGCGGTGCCTGATTAGTAGTAATAGAGTGGGCCGTCAGCTTATCTGCTGTTTCATAATAACAAACAAAAGAAACACCCAGACGCGGGACGGAAATCGATCACATGACCGCAAGTTCAAATGTGCGTTAGCCGTACGCCATAAAGGTCAATGAAGATATAATACAAAAAAAAAACACTATAAAACCAATTACATAATCATTTTAATGGATAATATCCTTCACCTCCAGTTTTCACACTTACGAAAAATCTTTAGGCCTGACTCAAATACTTAACAGCATATCTTCCGTGTACAACTGACCCAATATTCTGGGCAGGAGGTGCTGTGGTGCATCCTAATGTCCATTATATAACTGTTCTTCTTGAGCCGTCTGACCATACGGTTGCTAAAGTGTCTTGTACTTCACACGTATCTGTATGTCATTTGAATGCATGACGTGTTTAAAAATCCCGACAAACATTTTTATTGCTGTAGGACAGCAGACAGGCTGACGGCCCGCTTAGAATTTAGCAGTTACCGTCGCTTATGGTGTTTGCAACGCCAGTGGCGTCGCGAACACGCTGCTGTCTCATAAGGGTACAGGAACTTGTGTGGCAGCATACTTAAGATCAAGGGTGGTCGCCATCCAGATGGGCTTGAGACCCTACCACGTAGCTAGGGTGGGTTGTTTTGTAGCCTTTTACGACAGGCTGACCCTGGCCGCAGAGGTTAGTATTCTTTCTCCGCCCCTGCACGGATATAATGATGATACGGATATAATATGACATTCAGCTATGTAGGTTTAAATAACAAACGCCTTTGAATTGAAATCTATTTAAACTATCTTCTTATTAAGAAGACAAAAATAATTGGCAGCTCATTGGTGCTATTCTATTACACTTCGAGAACAATCTAGTGGTAAACCGAATCTCACGGCGAGATGCATCGCTTGGGCAGTTTTTCTCGTCTTACTGAACATTATAACATTATAATAAAGGTAAAGGAAATCATCGTAAGGAAACCTGCAACCCAAGCTCACTAGTATGTGTAACTTGTGCTCACCAGTATGTGTCCTTTCCCGCCAGGAGTTGGTCCAAGGGTAGAAGTAGAATGGATCAGCTGTTATTTATATAAGTAAAATAGGCATTCGGTTTTTATAAACGCGACTGCAATATCTCTTCCAACACCGAAAACCATGGCCTTTGATGCTGGAGAAACAGTAAAGCATTCTATATGCCATACAGTGAGACTGGTATAATAATGAGGTGAGACCAAATGATTATGAAAATCGAATATATGAATCTAATGTTCAATGATTTAAATAATAAACTAAACGATTAATCTTGTAACGAAACTCGAACAAACTTAATAAGCATAGTTAATAAGATTATGAAAGTTGTAGATGGGTTACAATATGTATTTGTCGCTGAAATTAATCATTACCATTTTACGAGGAATTATGGTAGTATTCCGAATTTCAGAATCCAGTATTCTGTACACATAAATATTTCGACATGTCTCATTAAATGAAGAACGATTTGCTTAAGTGAAACAAAGATGTGTTTTCTCTTTGTCTAGTGTTAATGGACTTTAATAATTGGCATAAAAGGGCTTACCTCGCCAAATGTAGCGCATTACATAAGGGATTTTCCGCATAATACAAAATAGTGTAAATATTGCTCTAAGATTTCCCATTAAGATCTCTGCAATCAACTTCACCTACGAGGGTACTGTTCTGTATTGTAATAAACAGGGTACTAGGGTCTGAGGCAAGATCCTTCAAGGTCATTTACTTCTAATGATTATCACAGGACAAGAAGAGATGTTGATTTTATGACAGTACTGTCAACCCTAGGATGGTTCCTATAACCACGTAACCGGATACTTACGTAAGGCACAAATGTCTAGCTTTACTGCCTCCGCCGGACCCCAGCAGGAGAGTTAGACCCAAAAAGTGCTGGCTTGACATCGTAAAGGCTGATATACCATAAACCTGCTATCAGGGATGCCGAAGACCATGCGAAGAAAATTTAACTCTAAGATGACCCACCTAAAGATTCAAAGAGCAAGATTCAGAAAGAACGATGACGCAACGTTGAGTTATGCAGATTAACAAAAAAGATTTCCAAAATTGTTTTGCCAAAAATTTTGAATACCTGATATACCTACTTACAAATTCACTAATCATAGTTTAGTCTAGTTTCTTTAATCTTCCTAAGCCTAACAACAGCCGACATTCTAGAGGCATATTTAATTAAACCAGGTTAATCTTATACATTGACATTCACAGTTAATACGTTTAAACATGGTTGCCATTAGATTTGTTTGTCGTGTGACTGAGGTTATTATTTCGAATCTTTAAAGTTCCAATCCTTATATATATGTTTATATACATAATCTTTATCTTAAATATCAAACTGTACCGCATTATCATGCTTTATGGATATTCCAAGCTATGTATTCATGTAACTCTCAAGCAGTATGTCTCATCTAAGGTCTTCTTCCTGACCTCCCACATTATATGGGGGCATAACATGTTTTCTCCTTCCACTCCCCTCTGTAAAAGTCATCTCACATTTACCCTTCTTCGTCATATCACCTTTTACGTACCATCCATCTTTTCTTTGGTCTACCTCTGTTCCTGTATCTACTCTTTATTTGTTGTACCAAAACGCAGCAAATGAGAAGCTTAAACGCAGTTATTATGAACTCGAAATAGCTACTCGAAATTTCTAGCCAATCCTCACTTCCTCTGAATTATTTATGAGAAATAAAAAAGCACGCAATATAATTTCAAAACCTACACATGGCTTTGAAGGCTTAATAAGCCGGCTCTTTAGGTCAAGGTTGCTGACGGATGTTGCCGGTCGGCGGATACTAATTAATCTAATATGATTTGCGTAAAAATCCACTTTTCGAAGTTTTGCAACAGTAACCTTCATTATATCTGAAAACAACAGGCTTTTATATCTTTGTATGTAAACAAAAGCGTATCCAATGAAAACTGACTCCTGATCGGTAAGCAATCCACTTTACACAAGGCATTGGAATTATTTGATGTTCCGTTAACCCCTCGGTTATCGATGGAGGGGCGCCACGGCACCCTGACCTTCCGCCTGACGCCAGTCCTCTTGGGGCCCGGTTCCTTCGGGAGGTACCTGTATTGCATAGGGCGGGAGATGACGTCAGGGTGCCACCATTGTGGCGCAGGTGACGAGGAATACACGGTGACCCACACTGTCGCCGTGCCCTCGTCACCCAAATCAGTGTGGACCTGTCGCTTCCAGCCCTGGTTCTGTCTATGGTCGGGGGTGATCCTGGATGGACGGTCGTCGCCTCCTTTTGCGAGGCAGTCATGTCTGCAAAGGAAGCGGCGGAGCGGGAGCGGGAGTCGACCACCACACTCCCCTCCCGCCAACGCAAGTCACGTCGTCAGCGCCGAAAGGCTTCCAATGACCTCCAGCCGCTGTAAAATGCAGCCGCTTGCAGGCCCTCAAGGGAGGATCCGCCGCCCGCACTATTGCCGTGAGTGTGAGGGCCGCGTGCTGTTCCGCGGGGGGCGGAGGGTCGCAACTTCTCGGAGTTGATAGAGGAGAGCGCCCGTACTAATAATCCTGACCTCCTGGCGCCAGCATTATGGAAGAAGCCTGCCCCGACACAATGGCTGGCGCTGGCCCAAGCCACGATATTTGCAAGCCACATAACCGTGGGCCCGGGAGTAGGCGATAGGAAAACAACGGGGATTTTAGTGAGTAGTCGGATAGCCAAACATCTTTCCGGGTGTCCCACATATCTCTCGGTCCCCCTGGGCCTGGGGAACGCGTCAAGAATAAGGTTTTTCCTCAAGACCTAAAAAAAACAAAATGAAAATCCTCGTCTAACGAAACATGGAGCATCCTGGATTGCTTGAATGTCATTTACATAATGATACTAATCTTTATAAATAAAATAATAATAATAATAATATAATAATATTTTGTGACAATTCACACAGTGTCATCTAGCCCCAAACTAAGTAGCACTTGTATTATGGGCCCTAGACAACTGATATACTACTTATATACTTTTTTTTTTTGTAAATAAATACATATTATACATAAACACCCAGACGCGAGACGGGAATCGAACCCGTGACCTCCGCAAGCGTACTGAAGTGCGTTATCCGTTACGCCACCGAGGTCGTCCTCGGTGATGATATAGTCTGAAGTTGTGCGCGCATCACGCCAAAAGTACTGGAAAGATTTCTATTAAATCTAAGAAATAAAAGTTTTATTTCTTAGATACTTAGCCCTTATATAATAAAAATATTGCGATATCTTCATTTATTTTAATATAAAGTTATTAAGTGTTCAGTGATATGTGTTTTCTTGCCGCGGAGAAGTGGGGCAAACGGTGTAGAGCATGCGCGCGTACGATAACTTGTAACATTTTTTCTATTTACTTTTTTCTATTACTCGACCAGCGCAGCGGTGGGAACGACTGTATAATATTGTACAATAACAATATGTCACAACGGACAAGTATTTGTGGCACAATAATAACATTAGTATTATATGTATAATATTATAGACTTAATAAAAACTATACTTATTCTTTAAATATGTCTCTTAAAAGCAATAATGTTTTAACTTTTTATTCAATTTGTAAGAATGATTTAAATACTTTCATAATCTTAGAGTCCTATAAAAATCAAAATAAATAAATATTGAGATATTTGAAGACAGAGAAGAAAATCCAGGTTATTAATAAAACGTTACAAGAAAATTCTATAGAAGCCTTTCTGATTGATACATTTCACAATAAAGATGTCAATCGGATTAGTCATCGATAACGATGCCGACACCATAAAGGCCTGGGCGCCCGGATTATGTCATTCGACGGTGAAAACTTATGCGTTTCTAATAAGAATAGGATCGACTTTGCGCCATGTTGTGACGTTTATTCCACAAAATTAGGTATGTTACCTGTATATGACTTCAATTCCACTCACCATTATTATTGATTGATACGCAAATAAGGTTTCGTTCCAAACCGTACTTTTCTAGTGAGACATTTGACAGATAGAGGTCATTGACGTTCCTATTCTTATTTGAATCGCAATGTAAAAACTAATACAATATTTAAACCATAGTAAAATGTATACAACGTTTTATGCATTCTTCTTTAATTTGGTTTATCCCAACTTGGACTAAGCACAGTATGACTTCCCGGTTTTCATTCTAGCGATGGCCGGACCTAAGCCGGATGGGACGGGTCACTTCTTTTGCGAGACAATAAAGTCTCGAAAGAGGCGGCGGAGAGGGAGAGAGCCATTCGTCGCCAGAGGTTGGCAACAGATTTTCGGCCGCTATAATAAACAGTCGCAAGCGCGGCACCCTGGGTGAGGGCCACAGCCCGCACACACACATGGCCGAGAGCAGGGTGCGCGCGGGTTTTCTGAGTTCCCAGCTCACTCCTGCGTGAGAAAGACGAGAGCGACGCCAAAGGTGTACCCAGGCTTTGAAGGGACCTGCAAAAGCGGGAAGGCGGCAGTCAGGGCCACCGCCTGACTAGTTTTTCACCGTACAGGGGCGGAGTAAGAATACTATCCTCTGCGGCCGGGGTTGGCCTGTAATAAAAGGCGACATAACAATCCTAGCTACGTGGTAGAGCCACAAGCCTGTCTGGATGGCAACCACCCCTGGTGTAGAAGTATGCTGCCATAATAACCATGTGTTGTGTTGTGTTTCGGCATTAGTAACCCAGGTTCATGTACTCCTATGGGACAGCAGCGTATTCGCGGTGCCCCTAGCGGCACAAACATTCATAGGCGACGGTAACTGTTTACTATTAAGTGGGCTGTCAGCCTAAAGAACGTCCCTGATTCTCCCCGACTGACGGATTCAGCTGCCGATCCCGTACTCCAGGCCGGCATTCACCCGAATCAGTGCACTTTGTATGAAATCAAATATTATATCAAATATTTTTATCCGTGCAGGGGCGGAGAAAGAATACTAACCTCTGTGGCCGGGGTCGGCTTGTCGTAAAAGGCGACAAAACAACCCACCCTAGCTACGTGGTAGGGCATTAAGCCCGTCTGGATGGCGACCACCTTTGGTCTTAAGTATGCCGCCATAATAACCTTGTGTTGTGTTCCGGCATTAGTGACTCAAGTTCCTGTACCCTTATGGGACAGCAGCGTGTTCGCGATGCCACTGGCGTTGCAAACACCTATAGGCGACCGTAACTGCTAAATTCTAAGCAGGCTGTCAGCCTGTCTACTGTCCTACGCAATAAAAAAAAATAAAAAATAAAAACATTTTCTGATATTGCGAACAAAACGGATAAATATCGTGTAAAAAAATACACGTAATCACTAAACTGGATGGAGAAAAACTGAGCTTCTGTACCATGTTAACACATTTCCCTACAATTTTACTGAGAAGTATAAATTACTGTCGTGTATTTTACCGGCTCAGCTCATGTAAGTCGATGTAATTAGCAATTTAAACTATTATCTAATAGCTTTTTGAATGTTTGATAGCATATTTATGTGATTAGGTTTTACATAAGGTATTTAAGCTAGACTTTTTACTTATTAAGTTGTTAAATGCAAAAAATGTTTGTTCATAACAGTTCTCAAATGTAAAATGGAGCAGCGTCACCGTACAGAGGCGGGGTCAGAATAATCACCGTTGCAACCGGAGTCGGCTTTTCGTAAAAAGCGACAAAACAACCCTACCTGGGTGGGTGCATCCAACTCTTCTAGTTTGCAACCACGACTGGTCTAAAAGTATGCCGACATAATAACCATGTGTTGTGTTCCGGCATTGGTAACCCAGTTTCCAATATGCGTACAGCAGTGTGTTAGTGGTGCTACTAGCATCGCATAGCATCGTCGACAACGTTAACAACGTCGTAAAAACTAAATTTATTCACAAAAATTATAAATTTTCTTGTGAGTTAGAAAAAGGAAGGGTTACGAAAAGGCTCTGACGCCAATAGGCAGGAGTTTTCCAGTACGCTACAGAATATGAGTAGGTGCAGTTCGGAATAAAATTCGTTAAAGCGGTAGTAATAAGTTTATAATTAAATCGTTAACAGCAATTTAATGCATAAGAGGATATAAACATACAATCGTTAAGATCCGTGCAGAGGCGGAGAAAGAATACTAACCTCTGCGGCCGGGGTCGGCCTGTCGTAAAAGGCGACAAAACAACCCACCCTAGCTACGTGGTAGGGCCTCAAGCCCGTTTGGATGGCGACCACCTTTGGTCTTAAGTATGCCGCCATAGTAACTTTGTGTTGTGTTCCGGCATTTGTGACCTAAGTTCCTGTACTTATGGGACAGCAGCGTATTCGTGATGCCACTGGCGTTGCAAACATCTATAGGCGACGGTAACTGCTAAATTCTAAGTGGGCCGTCAGCCTGTCTGCTGTCTGACATTACCGGAGTGTATAACCCGCCAACATGCCTTAGACAAGCGTGGTGAGTATACTGTCCATTCGCTCTAGAAGGAGACTCTAGCCCAGCAGTGGAACGTATATGGGCTGTGTAAATAAGTGACCAGTTTCCAGATCCCCTACCCAGAAAGCAGCATATCAGGGATAAGCGTCGCTAATAATCATAGGCGTTGGGAACTGCTTAATATTACCGGTTGTCTACCTGACCACTGTCCCACAGCAATAAAGGCAGCTTGATCTTTGTTTTTATACTGTACTTCTCATGTTCTGCGACTCATAAATAACAAATAACATGTATTATTGTAACTCGCGCAGCCTTAACGTCCTTGACATTCTACTTCAAATGATTGTATGGTTTAACAACTGATAAACCTATTTTCAATTGATCAAAATTTTATATAAGGAAAGCTGAATCCATTTGGAGGTATAAATAATGCATGCTATTAATAGTGCCGGTATTTAGTAAGTGTTACGCTATTATCCTGCCTGCGTGACACAGAAATGTTTCCGCCATTTGTCGCAATGGTCGCCCCCCTCTTGATCTCCTTTATTAGTCAAATTGGTTCACTATTACCTAAGTTACTCAGGTTTTTTTACAATTCACAATTATATAGATCAAGAATCCGCCAGTGACGCCAGGGTCACCGCTAACACTATTTGGAATCTAGATCAGAGACCAGGGATGGTTACCATCCAGTCGGGCTTGGAGCTTTAACATCTAGCTGGGGTTGTTTTGTCGCCTTTTACAACCGGCACCGGCCGCAGGGGATCCGCTTACTCCGCTTCTGTAGAAAGAAGTAGCAGAGCACTTGTGTTATGGGTACTGACGACTGATATACTACTTATATGTTATTATCTTTTAAATAAATACACATCTATACAAATAAATAAAATTGGAGGGTCTGTTTGTAATATTAAAATAACCGCTTTTTACTAAGTGCATTCGGACGTATACACGGCACTACACGGTACATATACCAAAACAACATTTTTTACAATTTTTGTCTGTCTGTCTGTTTGTTTGTTCCGGCTAATCTCTGAAATGGCTACACCGATTTTGACGGGACTTTCACTGGCAGATAGCTGATGTATCAAGGAGTAACTTAGGCTATTTTTATTTTAGGAAAATAATAGTTTTTGTTAAAAATGATACATAAGTTTCAGAAATTTCATTCAATTTAAGATGACCTCAGATTTATATCATCAATCATATGAAATAGGGTTCAGCTTAAGCTGGACATGTAGGTTGAATTTCCAATTTAAGTTAACCTCAGATTTATGTCATCAAAATCATATGAAATAGGGTTTAGCTTAGGCTGGAATTTGTAGGTTCGAACGTACGTATTCCGGAGGCGCATGGCGTAACAGTTTAATTCAATAATACTGACGGTTTGCATATTTCATTTATATTTCAGAGTTTATAGGGTTTGTAATCCGAAACAAACCATAAGATATAACCAAAAAATTCTGCCAAAAGTCACTATTCCCCGCAGACGGAGTCGCGGGCACAGCTAGTTATACATAAATACTAAGACTATGTGCGTTAGCCGTCGTCGCAGTAAGGATGTCTTCAGATACTTTACTTTTTTTACACAGGTATGCGGGATTTTTCGCCTCATTCCCCTAGGGTGACCACTCAGCTGTTTAGCAAACGATAGCCAGCGGTGGTGAAGGTTTACCGTCTGAAAACCCCAATCGTCACCGGAACAATTGTACAACAATGAGTAATGACGTATTACAAAAGTATTTAAGTAAATATTTTCGTCAGTTTCATTGTCACGATTTCTTACACACACTGGTAAATTAATTATTTCTGTTTATAAGAATGTCTATTGTATTTCTCTCTACGCATGAGTATGTTTAATGTTTTAATGATTCAATAAAGATTATATTCTATTCATAAGGAATTTCAAAAATACACAAAAATATAAAATAAAGAGTAATTAAAATGCTTCAGTTTCAAATAAACGACGTTGAAATCGACATCAGTGACACCTAATTAAATTTATTTTACTCGTGGTGTAACGGCTAACGCATTTCTGTATGTTGCGGAGGGCACATTTATTTACAAAAGAAAAAAAGTACTATATTAGTTATCTAGTACCCATAACACAAGCGCGCTACTGAGTTTGGAACTAGATGGCATTATGTGAATTGTCCCAATATATAATAATTTAAATACTATAACCGAAATGCCTTCCTAAAAACAATATTCATTATATGGTACGAATCCATAATCATTTTACCAAACATTACTTCTAGACTAAAATTTATTGTATGTAGCTTTTTTCTCAATGCAGCGACATAGTTATAATACTGACGCCTGCAGCCAGAGTCTGCCTGTTATTAAAGGCGATAAAACAAACCCTAGGAGGTAAGGCTTCAGACCCGTCTAGATAGCAACCACCCTTGGTCGATAAGTATGCCGCAACACCTATCTAACCTTATGTAGGCATTAGTGACACAGGTTCCTGTATCCTGGACAGCAACGTGTTCGCCGTACCCCTAGCATCGCAAACATCCATAAGCATCAGTACCTGCTTATTAAGTGAGCCGTCAACCGTTCTGCTGTTCTTCAGCAATAAAAAAATACCAGCGACTTGGGTCCCCACTAAGAAATAGGGACTAACGGACATGTTGCACGGGGAGTCTCGCATTGCCATGCGGTGGGGTATTTTTAGTAAATTTCTATCTCAAAAAAGGGCATACATCCATTTTAGAGGCAACTTTGTAATTAGCTTTAATAGAATTCATAAGAACCTCATGGAAAATAGAGCCTTGTACATTCCTATGTATTCGTGGACAGCAAAAAAACATACAAGCAAAACACATCTCAAGTTATGCGCCATTCCTTAATAATAAAGCTGAAATTCCTTTGAATATTGTAACGTTCTCAGGTTGTTTATAGATAATGCTAAGTTTACAAGAGTTTACTAACTAACGATTAAAGGTGCAAAATATACATTTTAAAGGCCGGGATACCCAATTTTTTTTTCATTGTAATAGCCCATCACGTTCCACTGCTGGTCTCAGGCTTCCCTGTATGATGATGGGATATGTGATAGCTTATAACGCTATGCAGTTATGCTTCACCGTCAGTCCGTGGTAATTATGTTATAATGTACACACATAAGCCAGAAAAACTGCCAAAGCGGTACACGCCCTCGTTGGATTCGAACTTGTAACCTCTGGTTTCCTCTCCGGATGTGATACACTACTGCACTTATAGATGAAACCTCGTTTGTTATATGTAAGGTATATGATTCGCATTTTAATTAGCATCAATGCTTTCTTTATTGCTGTAGGACAGCAGACAGGCTGACGGCCCGCTTATAATTTAGCAGTTAACGTCGCCTATGGTTTTTGCAACGCCAGTGGCATCGCGAACATGCTGCTGTCGCATAAGGGTACAGAAACTTGAGTCACTAATGCCTGAACACAACACAAGGTTATTATGGTGGCATACTTAAGACCAAAGGTGGTCGCCATCCTGAGGGGCTTGGGGCCCTACCACGCAGCTAGGGTGGGTTGTTTTGTTTAAGACAGGCCGACCCCGGCCGCAGATGTTAGTATTCTTTCTCCGCCTCTGCTCGGATAAAAATCAGCATAAAAATGCTATTGAAAGCGTATTATAAAAAGCAGTACTTACATATAGATAAAGTAGCTGACCCGGCAAACGTTGCCATATAAATTTAAAAACGTAGCCTATGTCCTGCTCAAAGTTCCAATCTATCTGTACACAAAAATTCATCAAAATTGATTCAGCGATTTAGGCGTGAAAATGTAATAGCCAGACAGACAAAGCTACTTACACATTAAAAATATTATTAAGGATACAATTCACACAACGCCACCTAGTGTCAAAGCAGCAGAGCGCTTGTGTTTCGGGTACTAGATAACTGATGTAACTCGTATATTTTTCTTTTATTAATAAATACATAACAAACCCCCTGATACCAGGCATTCCAACGTTTTTTTTTCTTTTCGACGTTTTCAAATAATATTATAAATTAATACTAAGTCCGTGTAAAGTAGACATTAAATATTGTAATCAAGATTAGGCGCTGTGGGAACTGTTGTCCCTTTCAAAACCAATGTTATTTATGGTTCCACTAACAGAATTGTGGCATTTATCTCGAAGCAAATTCACCAATATTGCACGTGATTTAGTGTAGCATTAAAATTAGTATTTAATTACGGCATTATAGCATTATCAGGAATATTACATAAAAATATTAATTAAAGCCAATATTTATTACAAATGTAAAAAAAGTACTCTGACAGTTCACAGGGCACCATCTATACCTAAAACAAGCAAGGCGCATGTATGGCTACTAGACAACTGATATAATGCTGATATAATTTTCTTTAGTAAATAAATTAAGTTTATATAAAAGAAGCAAGATTCGGGACGAGATTCGAACGCCCCAAATGGGTTCCCGTGTGGGAAAACTGTTGCCCCACGGTTGCAAGCGAATAGTTATTGGACATTGACTTCTGACGGCATAGGAACAAAATCATCCCATCATATTCTTGGAGATAAATGGGTTCCTCCTTCTGCTATGTTCTATTTATAGGACAGCAAGAATACCTTTTCTTTTATGGGTTCAGGGAGAAAGACATCTCTCGTGATTAGTCAATTGGTGAAATTAGTGTATAAACGTTACCTGTCCCTACAAAATTGCTAAGGTCACCCAGATCTTTTTTTTAATTACGTCACGCCTATGTATTTATCCATTCACTGTCATTACTATTTTCTTTTCTCTCTTTTGATCTTCCTTCGTGTATTTTGTGTAAATGGATTGAAAATATAATTATTTCTTTATAGTTTTATAGTACAAAATATGTATATTTATATTATTATTACGTATAACCAGTTTGTGCACCGCCATCCACAAGTTAATTCATAGATGTATTCCACTCCATTATAGGGTTGCCTGGAATAGATCGCTTTTAGCGATAGGGCCGCCCATTGTATCACTTTAACTTATTCTAGTTTTCATTTTACATAGATTTAATTGGTGAACAATAAAGTGTTTTCATTCATTTCATTCATTCATTCATTTGTGCTCTTGAAATTCGGGCACAAAATTAAACAATATAAACGAGCAAACGCTTATGTTACAGATACTGAGATAAATGATATACTATATATATATATATATATATATATATATATATATATATATATATATATATATATATATATATATATATATATATATATATATATATATATATATATATATATATATATATATATATATATATATATGGATAATTCACACAACGCCATCTAGTCCCAAAGTAGCACTTGTGTTATGGGTAGTAAACAACTAATATACTACATATATAATACCTTTCTTTCGTAAATTAATACACACTATAGATAAACACCTAGATGCGAGACGAGAATCAAACCTGTGACCTCCGCAAGCGTATCGAAGTGCGTTAGCTCTTACGGTATGGAGGTTGTCAGTATAATTATATTACTTAATTGCCTGGGAAGAGAATAAAAGAAAAATGATAACCAAAAATCTCGTGCTACGACGATAAGGGGAGAAAAAGATGACATTTTAAGTAAATTCTATTACTTGAAATGTTTTTAAAGTAAGCCGTTTTACGTAACTTAGATCACGTGCCATTTCCTGGCAATAGCACGTAAAAAGGTAATAAAGTAAGAAAATGCACATTGTATCATCGAATCTGCATCAAAAAGGGTCATTTTGAATTCGAGCACGTCGATGTTGCAAAATATACTTTATTATACAGGCCTTTTTCTGTAGTGTTGTTTGAGTTATATCACATTTTATATGTATGTAAATTAAAACTATTCTGAGAGTAATACCAAGATGCACAAAACATAGATGGCAGTAGATAAATCTTAAATTTAGAATGCGTCGTCACGTTATCGTTCTTAGTTGTCTATAAACTAGCATTATTCTTCTACTACCTATTTAGTCGAAGGAACTGAAAAAGAGAACGTCATTATAAAAGATCGTAGGATGATTTAAAATATTCGTCAGGAACATTTTGGGAAAAGTATTAGATATGTGGAAAGCCAAGCTGTGTAAACTAGCATTATTCTTCTACTACCTATTTAGTCGAAGGAACTGAAAAAGAGAACGTCATTATAAAAGATCGTAGGATGATTTAAAATATTCGTCAGGAACATTTTGGGAAAAGTATTAGATATGTGGAAAGCCAAGCTGTGATAGAAGAAACTGCTTTGAAAAGTTATGGATTCCTATTTTCAGTCTGGGACCATAGTGCCAAAAAGGCTAACAACTATATTAGTTTTTACATACAATATGTGTATTTATGTAAATAACAGTACATTTTTATTTATAGTATTTTTTTATTGCTGAACTTCATTTGAGCGGCATCGCGAACATGCTGCTGTCCCATAGGGATACAGGAACCTTGGTCACTTATGCCGGAACACAACACAAGGTTATTATGGCGGCATGCTTATAGACCAACGGTATTGCCATCCAGACGGGCTTGGAGCCCTACCATGTAGCTAGGGTGGGTTGTTTTGTCGCCTTTTACGATAGGCCAACCCCGGCCGCAGGAGTTAGTATTCTTACACCGCCCCTGCACGGAGAAAATGTATATTATGTATTGTTTTTAAATTTACTTTGATAACACGTGAT
The DNA here is from genome assembly GCA_963693495.1 of Malacosoma neustria. NCBI lineage: Eukaryota > Metazoa > Arthropoda > Insecta > Lepidoptera > Lasiocampidae > Malacosoma > Malacosoma neustria. The sequence continues at coordinate 3,214,936 of OY856385.1, forward strand.
ATTCCAGTGGTGTTATTACCAGGAATGTCAGAGAGCTTATGAAGCGGAGAAGAAAGAGTAGGAAAACAGAGCCCAAGCACGGAAGTTTGGATAGCAACTGATGATTGCAAAAATCATTATGATTTTACATGAAGAAATCACTTTTTATGTATGTCCAATGTGAACCTTTAATTTATTTCATAACTTGATAAAGTAATAAACACAAAACAATACAAATAATTAGATGTTTAACTAACTTTTGTCTCCAATGACCTTTTAATGATATTTCGTTGCTTTGAGAACTGCATTTGTCAACTCAAATATTTCCCAACAATAAATGTTTAGGTGTTGCAAACTATTATTGTCAAGAATTTGGAATAATACAGTATTTTCTTTATCACTCCAGTTCATCACGGTTGCATCGAAAGCTTTTGCATTAAATACTACATTTATATACATTTTTTATTAATAGATTTAATTCTTGGTGCAGCGGTACCGTAAAAATACTAACCCCCGCGGCTGGGGGCGGTAATAGGCGACAAAACACCCAAAACTGGGAAGACTCTAAACCCGACTGGATGACTACCACTCTTAGTTTTCAAACACGCCACCATAATGACCATGCTGTGTTCTGGTATTGTAACGTGTACTATTTTAGACCGTTTATCTGTCTGGCAATCTTTGCTTTAAAAAAGTATAATTAATTTATTTGAACAAAAATATGGAGCCTAGGGAGAACTGGCTCTGTTCTACTCGAAAGGCATAATATTGTTATTCAGTAAATTACAATCAGCTTTTAAGCTCGGGTTTGATTGTTGAGGACTGACGCAATCCAATACTAATCTTCCATGTCTGTGCTTTTAAACAATCAACTTGTACGCTTGCGGAGGTCACGGGTTCGATTCCCGTCTCGCGTCTGGGTGTTTATGTATAATATGTATTTATTTACAAAAAAAAAGTATATAAGTAGTATATCAGTTGTCTAGGGCCCATAATACAAGTGCTACTTAGTTTTGGACTAGATGACGCTGTGTGAATTGTCACTAAATATTATAATTAGTATTATTTATTATAATTGTCATTTGACAAAACTAGCTGGCTCCGTATTGGATGCTGGTAGTAGGCGTAACTTATATTCAACTTCACATATAATCAAAGAGGATATTCACTTATCTGCTTGGCCAGTTTAAACGATAACATTCTCCGGTCTCTTTCGATCGAATCTTTTTACAGCCAAGGAAAAGTAAAAAATAATATTTTAAACAATAGGTAATCTTCTCGCTTATAGCAATCTCTTGCAGAAACTAGCAGTTAAATGGCGATGTAGGTCATGTGAACGATACACGTCATGTACTTACCTTTGTTTTTGTTTTTGACGTGGAAATATTTAATACACACGCCGCTTGGGGACTCGCGTTCTGGTAGTGTAGAACTCCCAAGCAATATACGTCTATGCGCACCTCCTTGTCACAGTTGACAAGGAGACGTACGTGGCTGGTATAACCAATAAAACCATCTCGATATTCCTCTACTGCCTTATACCTGGAGGGAGGAATATGGATGCCAGGTGGGTGTATTTACACCCTATTATATATATTTTGTACCCTATCGGGAATATAGAGTGTCGGAACAGGCTCTGCTCTAATCACTCTACTAGTGGCTGTTAAATTAAAGCTCAATGAAATAACATATAATTTCTTTTAAATTAAATGCATTATCATTACATTTCGTATGTTATTTATTATCTTCTTCTTAGTCGTTTCACCGTTTACAGAGCGGTCGTGATCAACTGGTAGTACTATTAGAGGCAGATATTGTTCGCTGTATGATTTTACGTTACGTTATTTATTATACGAGTACATAAACAATTGTATTATTATAGCAATTCAACTTTTTTTATAAATAAACCACCACCTGTCATCATCATTAGAAACAACAACGTTATATTAATTGCTATTCGTAATACATTAGAGTTATACTATTTGTTTTATAAAAATCCTAATCGACGCCCTGCGTGTCTAACATATGTCAGTACGTTTGCGGCGATCACGAGTTCGATTCCCGTCCCGCATCTGTTAATGTATGGTATGTATTTATTTACAAAAAAAAATCATATACATATGTAATATATTAGTTGTTTAGTACCCATAACACTTGTGTTATGGGTATGCTATGCTTCTAATTTTGGGACTAGACGAGGCTGAGTGAAATATCCCGATATATTTATTTATTCTTCTTCTTCTTGCCCTTATGCCAGCCAGACTATGTGAGGTTGGCACAACATTTCCCCTCCACTCTCTTCTATTAGTCGTCATCTGAACATTCACACCTTTTTTCGCCACATCATCTTTTATACAATTCATCCATCTTTTCTTTGGTCTACCCTTCCTTTTGTATTCATATTTATTTATTATTATTAATTCTTCTACAATCTTCATTCTTATGTTTGATAATACAAAGAATGCAACTTCTGCACGTTTTATTGTTTCCGTGATACATACTTTTCCTGAGTAAATTTCGAAAAAAGTTTTTACAGGTTCTAATTCCCAAAATGGAAGCAATCGGTGGTGTTTGTAAATTAGGAAAAGGAATCCTCGGCTGCCCAATTTTAAAGTAAGGGACAAATTTTTTAAGATCTTTTTTAGTATTTTTAGTTCAAGTGGAGTCCTGCAAACATTTTTTTTGTCTCGGGGAAAAACCTCTCTTGACGGGTTCCCCCGGCCCGGGGAAACCGAGGGATATGTCCGGGAAAGATGTTCGACCATCCGACTACCCACTAAAAAACCCCGCTGTTCTCCTGTCGCCTACGCCCGGGCCCACGGATATATGGCCTGCCGATCTCGTGGCCTGGGCCGGCGCCGGCCCGCCCTTTGTTTTAAGGCGGGCCCCTTCTAAATTGTTGGCGCCAGGGGTCAGGATTTCGTCCCCCGGCGCTCTTCTGAATCAACAGTTGAGGGGGGCCGCAGAACAGCACGCGGCGCTCTCCATCGCGGCATTAGTGCGGGCGGCGGATCCTCCCCCGAGGGGCCACCCGCGGCCGCTTTTTACGGTGGCCGGAGGTCATTACTTGCCCTCCGGCGCCGCAGGCGTGGCTTGCGTTGGCGGGAGGGGAGTGTGGTGGTCGACTCCCGCTCCCGCTCCGCCGCCTCCTTTGCGGACATGACTGCCTCGCAGAAGGAGGCGACAGAAACAGGGCCGGGAGCGATAGGTCCGCACCGATTTGGACGACGAGGGCGTGGTGCTACTCGTGCCACGCAGGGCACACGGCGACAGTGTGATCCACCGTGTCCTCCTCGTCGCCCGCGCCACAGTGGTGGCACCCCGACGTTATCTCCCACCCTATGCGACACAGGTACCTCCCGAAGCAACCGTGCCCCGAGAGGACCTGCGTCAGGCGGAAGGTCAGGGCGCCGTGGCGCCTTTCCAGCCATTCGGGCAGGATGGGCATCACCGCTTCGATAGTGGCAAGGCCCGCGCTGGGGTGCGCGAGGCGCTCCTTCCACTCCACCATGAGCACCTCGTCACGCAGCTCCACCCGCTTTACCTCCAATTCGCGAGGCGCGGGGCGAGAGCCACGCTCGGCTGCATCCCGGCGCCACTGCTACAATAGCGCCAGGACCCAGACCTCGAGGTCCCATGGTGGGGATTCGGCCAGCAGGGAGGCCGCTTCGAAGGACACCGTGCGGTATCCCCTTATCGCCCTGACGGCCAGGACGCGCTGCGGCCTGCGAAGCAGCGCCGTCGTTTTTCCTATTTTCGACCCTTACGACCTCCATAGGAAATTGATTACATCTATTCTTATATCTAAATATCACAATTCTTATTGCTTGATAATTTTAATACGTGTTTATAAGTTTCTTTATATACGTAATTAAAAAAGTTTTGATGTCACAAAACCAAAACAAGTTTACTTTGCTGCGTAAAATTAGAATGCAATAACTAGTATATTTGAATAATACCAATTTAGAGATATTATAGGTTTTGTATTACGAAAGTTTAAACCTGTCTATGGATTTGATATTGTTTAGTTCAGGGCACGAAATTATGTAATTAAGACAAGTTTTAGATATGGCAAAGCTAGATCTAAATTTCGTTTAAATAATATTGAAAATGAGATGGAATGATCTTCTTTTTTCTCTAACCAACGTTTTGTTCTTAGCTTCTTGAGATTAAAAAAGTGATTTATATGATTTATTATTCTTTATTTAGATTTTGGTCCAAATTCAGCTGGGAATCCTCTAGGTAACCCAAGAGTTGTGCGTTGATAATCCGCTCCATCACCTTTGAGAGCAAAGAAGTTATCGCTATAGTTCTGTATTTAGACGGGTCCGTCCGGTCACCCTTTTTGGGAATAGGGTGAACATGGGCCACCTTCCACGAAGCCAGTACACATCCGTTGTGGTAGGATAAGGTAAAAAGTCAGAAAAGGACTGGAGACAGCTCAGCTGAGCACATTCGCAACACAATAGCGGGGATACCGTCTGACCCGGTGGACTTCTTGACGTCGAGGGACCGGAGGACACGTCGCACGACTTTTTGTGAAAACCGTACCTCCGACATTGTGGAGTCTACACATCTTCTAATAGAAGGCGAAGACTGTCCCCCGTCATCAAGAGTCGAATTGGCTGCAAAGATTTCGCCCAGATGATCGGCTTTATCTTTAGCATCATGAGCCAAGCGCCTCCATACATTCTGTACGTACACGTAAATAATGTATGGATGCCTGACAAAAGTTTCCTTTGACAGCTTTGGCAAAGGCCCAGAAAGCCCTAGTCCCAGATCCCTCTGGGATTTGGGACTAGGTCTGGGCGCAGAATTGGCAAGCGTCTCGCTAGCTATCCCTAGCTAGCGAGATGCTTGCCAATCCTGCCGATGTGCTCAAATTTTGCTCTCGCAATCCGTTTTGAGGGTCCTGGAGGCAACGTTATATTTTTCTTCAGGTCAGAAGTGTTGGGATCCTGACAATCCCTCGCCATAGTCCAGGCTCGGTAGACCTCTTGCTTTAGCTTAACAGCCTCAGCACAAAGCCTATCAAACCATGGCTTTCCCGAACCACCAACGGGCACTACAGAGTTAGGAATGAAACATTCCATTCCCTGCAGCATCACGTCGACAATCAAGTTCGCACAGATGTCAGGATCGCCCGACGAAAAACACAGCGGCCCCCATGGGTAGGACGCATAGAATTCGCGCAATCCATCCCAATCTGCTGACCGATAGGGTCATACTCTCTGCTTAGCGGTGGGGAGAGCCCGTTCGGGAATCGGAGGGCGCATCACGGAAGATATCAAGTAATGATCAGAGGTTCCTAATGGAGCCTCGATCGAGACCTGATAATCTTGCTGTTTCCAGAATAGTGGTGAACGGCATTAAGGTTTGAATGTTGCAAAAATCCACTCTAAGTGTGGATTTGAGGTCCGCTGGGTTATACTTCCTGTTTTATGGCGATCCATTTTAAAGACATAAAAGGGCGTTTTTTGGAAGTTCTCGAGTATCCACGAAAAATGGAAAAAATTGAGTGTGCTGTTTCTACTCAAACTATTGTGTGATGAGTTGATGGTGTTGGGGCACGGAAGGGCCCCCGATCCCTCCCGGAGAATATCGCCGGGTCCACGTCCGGTCTCCGCTCCGGCACGACGATACTCCCCAAAGACTTTGCATCAGTTTGCCGGACAGCCTCCTAGACCGGACAGTCTGAGTTCGGGTCCCTTACTGACTGGCGGGCGGCCAGCGGACAGCCGTTTCATCGGGTCTCCTTGACCCCCACCCCAATCCTTCACGCTTGTAGGGAAGTGATGGGATATCACATCACGGGTCACACATCACGGGTTCTAAATTTCGTGGGCACTCCACAACTTTGAGTAAGGGAAGCTAGAACCTGGGTCACCCATGCCGGAACACAACACAAGGTCATTATGACGGCATACTTAAGACCAAGAGTGGTTGCCATCTAGACGGGCTTGAGGCCCTACCATGTAGCTTGGGTTGTTTTGTCGCCTTTTACGACAGGCCGACCCCGGCCACAGGAGTTAGTGTTCTTTCTCCACCCCTGCACGGATAAAATTTCTTTCGTTATTTATACATATTGTAATTATTTCCAGTGTCGACCTTAAAATAAGTAAAATATAAAAATTAGTAGTAACTTTTTCTTTTAATTTTTTATTTTTTTATTTACAGAAAGACAATCCATACTAATAAATAAATATGAAAGTAGCTCTGTCTGTCTGTTTACCTGTCTGTTACGTTTTTACGCCTAAACCAATTTTGATTACAATTTTGGTATATAGATAGATTGGGCCTTGGATAAGGACATAGGCTATTTTTTTTATTTACGTGACGGAACATTTGCGGGGTCAGCTAGCATGATATAAATTTATTCATCAATCAATAAATTAAACTAAAAATATATTCTGTAAAACTACTAAAGACATGCAATTTGTAATATGAAATAGCTACAAATAAAAAATTGGTCACTGTTAGACGGAAACGTTCCTAAAACGCTGCATTATTATGCTAGATATAATAATATCTGAGACACAACAGTTTTTTGATCATATCTATCAAACCGGCTAATATAACGTATAATTTTGTTTCTATCACCAAAAATTATTCAACCAAGGACTTTTTCATTTAGTTTCTTCATCGTGGTCAAGGTCTAGACCCTGCTCTTGATGAGATTCAACGGCTTAAATATGTATATTAATTATTATTTTAGATAATACGACGATTATATATACTATGTAATACTATAATATATACATAAATGCCCCCTTAAAGACTATTAGCGCGAATACCGCCCGAATCGGTAGGGTAATGCATCCTGCTAAATAACTGACTGATATTGATGACAATTTTTTCTCATAATGCGGATATTATAGCATAATTGCCATGTACCGATGGTGAAACAAAACACCGGGAGGAAACCACAGACAAGCATGGTGGGTATTCTGTCTGTTCCTTCTAGGGAGAGGCTCGATCTCAACAGTGGAACGCCATGAGCTGTTATAAATAGAATTCACCCCCAAAATAAGTTGAACATCAGACCTCTGACACTGACCTGGCAAAGGATGCAACCGGAATAACTCTGTATGTCTGTTACGTTTTCACGCCTAAACATCTGAACCAATTTTGATGAATTTTGATATAGAGATAAATTGGAAATGGACATATGCTACTTTTTTAAATTATATAGCTGAGCAACATTTGCCGGATCAGCTAGTGATAAAATATATCTAATAAGGATTCATTCATTGAACAGCGTCAACAACCTAACTTCGAATTTTGCGCTAGAATTCTGCTTCCCTGTCCACTTTCACTCTATTTTTTGAGGCCCTTTGTCTTAGAGTAAATATATAGCTTGCTTATGTATACTCTAAGCCCTTTGTCAAAGCCCTAACAAAAATATTCAACTTGATTCGAGCTATGAATATACACAAATTCTGAAAGTAATACAAAACGAAAATCACATTGGATTGTTGTAACGGTGTTTGCTATTTATCCGGGATTTCACAATGGCGGCCCATATTCGCTGGCCGAGCGACGCTGGACGCTGCAGCCTGGTGTTGCCAGCGTAAATTCATTTAAACATAACCTTATTTAAACTAATAACGATAGCATACGATCTCTCTCTTTTAGCGTTAAGTTCGCCTCTGCATGCACTTTATTTTGTAAATTTTATATATGTAATATATGTTGTATACAAAGAATAAATAAATAAATACGATTGATTTATTTAAAATATCTACCCTTATTTCTTTCTCCTATCTTGTAATGTATTTTTATTTATTTTACTTAAATTAATTAATAAAAAAAAAATACTAGTAATAATAACTTACCGCACTGATTAAAAAATTTATTGAATTTATTAATCCATCTATAGGATAAATAATAAAGAGTTTCATTCATTCATTCATAATAATGAAAATGTATGAAAAAGTTTCTTTGGAAGTTTGAAAATCATATAACAAGAACATCACTGGGACAAATAAAATTAAATTTGGTGATGAATGCATTTAACGGCCGGTAGATGACCGTCGTAAACTGACTCCTAGCTTTTGAGCTTGTTCCTGATGCTTCATCTGTGACGCAATAAATATATTCTATCATCAGAATATTATATTTGAATGATGACTTATACACCAGTAAAATCTGCCGTATGGCCTAGAATAGGCATAAGAAAAGAAAACAAGAGACAATCGCAAGAGCTAGTCATTTGCTTGTACAGAGCTTAAATCTTAGCAAACTTAAATCATCATTTGTTTGGCTTTGCTCAGTATTAGGAAGTAATACGCATATATGAGGAAGTATTATACGAGTCAAATAGTCATACTTACTCTTAAGTTCAGCTTTGGATGCAACCGGAATTTCCCATATTCTTTAATGTAATAAAATATTCCATAACATACTATTTTGCTTTTACGCTATTACTGTATACAAACTGAGATTCTGCTAACTTCGCCTGGCAACACTATTTAGGTTCTAAATTATGCAACTAACACCTTCGAAAAGTTCAGTCCAAAAACTGGAATTCTATTCTCATACTAATTGAAATAGTAACAATTATTCTTTAAATAAACTTTTTTACCCGACTAAAACAACTTTCAGTTAAAGAAATGTTTTTATTGCGTAAATATCGACCTTACTTTAAAACGAGATGGGTAGGTTAATGTTAAGAATACAAAAAATAACTAAACCATAGATAATGAAAATTTCAAATCAGAGAAACTTTTTTTTTACGATCTCCGAGGCGTAATGGCTTCCCGTCTCACATCTGGGTGTTTATGTATATTATGTATTTATTTACAAAAAGAAAAGTATATATGTAGTATATCAGTTGTCTAGTATCTATAACACAAGCGTTACGCTACTAACTTGGGGACTAGTTACTAATTGTCTCAGTATATTTAATTAATTGAAAGTTATTAATTAAATTGAAATAATTTAAATATATACACTCTTTCAAGGTATGAAATTAAACGTTAAATGCTTAAATTAAACTCAATTATAATTGCAAAGAATATAATGATTCAAACAATAACAAAACCTATAAATTAGTAATCATATGTTTTTAATTTATTAGAAGTAATTAAACTATCAATACGCAAACAGTAAAACTGTATACAAATTAAAATCCTTAGCCTATATAATTCATTTGTTTACTTCAACAATGATCACACAGCATAGAATTCAAACTTACCTACTTAATATGTAATGAATAGGAAATTGACTAAAAAAGGATCATACTTTGTAAACTGTACAAAAAAGACAGAATTCATAAGTCCATTTCTTCGATCAATAGTACTATTTGTGATCGAAGGTCCATTTAGATAAACTTTACAGGAGCAAGTAAAAATTTTGTTTTTGTTAGACATGGGAATTATATTTACTCATTAATATAACAACACTGTCTCTAATTAAACATAACAATGTCCCTAAACAAATTAACCATATTTTTGTAGAACATACTAAGTAATCCAATGGACAGGCTGCAAAAGAGATTTTACCTCAACGTTATCAGTCAGATAGATTAAATAAGAAGACCAATCGTGGACAGTATTTCGTCGTCTGCATGAAAGTACCTAGTTTTTAAAAGAAAGAAAGAAAAAAATTATTTATTTGCCAAAGAAAACAACATCCATACTAATATTATAAATGCGAAATTAACTCTGTCTGTTACGTTACGCCTAAACCGTTTAACTAATTTTGATGATTTTGGTATAGAGATAGATTGGAACTTAGAGAAGGATATAGGCTATTTTATTTTTATTTTTATTGCAGAACAACGTATAAATAGCGAGTAAGCGGTGCAAACACCCATCGGCGGCGGTAACTGCTAACTTTTGTATAGTGGGCCGTCAGCCTGTCTACTGTCCCATAGCAATAAATAAATATAAGTATGAAATTATTTTCCATTTAATAAATTATTTAATTTTTTTCAAAATGTATAATCCTAACTAATATTATAAATGCGAAAGTATTTCATATTATAAATTACGCTTTTACGCCTAAACCGCTGTAACAATTTTGATAAATTTCGGTATAATCATAGCTTGAACCTTGGAGAAGGACATAGGCTACTTTTTCTTTTTCATTTCATATGGCAGAACAACGTTTGCTGGGTCAATTAAAATATAAATTTAATACAAACTACAAAATATTATCTTGTATAAAGACTGATGTACAAATGAGTGATTTTCGCCTTCATTATTGCATGACTCGGCTTGTTAACCTAAACACGTCTATACTGTCAGTAATATGAATTTACACACAGGTACATTTTTATTTCAAATCCAAGAACTAGTGCATAAAGGAAATATTGTACGTCTTTTGCATGTATCGGTTCATTAGTTTAATGTACTAATAATTATAATAATTTACATTTTTAGTTCATCAACTCAAATGTATACTCACATAATAAATAAGGACCTCCCCGTCTCTATCTACGGAGCTTAAACGTAAACACTGAGCTACCAGATGTTTTTCCCCATTCAGCCTCGGCGTCGGCAGTCTTACGCTAGGTTTGCTGTCTCCACTCCAGGGCTCTTTTACTTCATTACCCTTAGACTTATGATAAATGTGACCAGCTAGCTTATTTTGTTAGCTGTACTGGTTACTTTCTTGGCTTTGGCTGGTTGCTGGGGTTCTTACGGATAACTTTCTTATATTGTTTTTTAACTCGTCTAACAAAGCCCGCTCCATAATGTGTTTAGCGACTGGAAATTTTCGGACTACATTTCAACTGCCAGTGTCCATGTTTTGACTCCGTAGGGATTCACTAATATGATGCTTAAAGTCATTAAGGCTTGGATGAAATTGGCTAGTATTTATTTTATTGTTGTAGGACAGCAGACAGGCTGACGGCCCACTTAGAATTTAGCAGTTACCGTCACTTATGTGTGTTTGCAATGCCAGTGGCATCGTGAACACGCTGCTGTCCCATAAGGGTACAGGAACTTGGGTCACTAATGCTAGAACACAACACAAGGTTATTATGGCGGCATACTTAAGACTAAAGGTGGTCGCCATCCAGATGGGCTTGGGGGCCTACCACGTAGCTAGGGTGGATTGTTCAGGTTCATTTGTTCACTATGTTGTACTATTACCTACTTCTTTTTATGTCTTTTTTCTGTAAAATTGTGTGGTGAACAATAAAGAATTATCTATCTATCTATTGTTTTGTCACCTTTTATGACAGGCCGACCCCGCAGAGTTTAGTATTCTTTCTCCGCCCCTGCACGATAAAAGACTTTCGAGAGAATCACTTACAATAATATAATCAATTAAACCGCATTAAATTTCAATATAAAATACATTAAACCCATGGCTTAACAATTATACATACTTATAACTGGTGTAGAAATGTCGCAAAACTAAGACAAGTTGGTCCTTCCACAATAGTGGGGTGATATGCCTTATATAAAATGTGCTGACCACTGCCTCAATGCAATCAGTGCGTCTTAGCCAACGCGTTCCGAGTGTTTGAGTTTCAGAGGCAATATGAAGGCATTCGTAAGTGTTTCAGTGTCCATTCATACACAGTGTTAATGATTTTAGTGTCGTGCATTAAATGGGTTAATTCAATCATATACATTATTACACATTATAATTTTTTCATGGATAAATATATTAAACAATCATATATATAGACCTATTGTAGTAATTAAATATTTTTTTCGAAATCAGTTTGCTTTAATATTAATAATATGCTTTAACTTAGTCATAAATATTTAAAAATACAGACCAGTGATTACCGGTGTGTTTATATTTTAATTCGTCACCAATCGTAGAAATAATATTTGCTGTTCCATAAACCAAATAGCGAGGAGTTTAGTTAGTTTTAGTTTAATTGTCTTTTCTAACTATTTAAAACGTTTTTATTCGTGCAGGGGCAGAGAAAGAATATTGACCTCTGCGGCCGGGGTCGGCCTGTCGTAAAAGGCGAAAAAACTACCTACCCTAGCTACGTGGTAGGCCCTCAGGCCCGTCTGGATGGCGACCACCTTTGGTCTTAAGTATGCCGCTATAATAACTTTCTTGTGTTCCGGAGAGCAGCGTGTTCGCGATGCCACTGGCGTTGCAAACACCCATAGGCGACAGTAACTAATAAATTCTAAGTGGACCGTCAGCCTGTCTGCTATCCTAAAGCAATAAAAAACGTTCAAATAATGTTTTGTGTCCTGGTTTGATCGTCAACTCATTAACGCCTGACTTTTAAAAATTTATAAAAAAGTTTTTGTGCTCAAACATTTTTAGTAACAGTAAAATAATATAAAAGTATTATATATATTTACAATTACTATTGAGATTATACCTAAGGACTAAATACAGATTAAATACATCATTGAAAAATATATAGGTAAATTACGTAGGAACCAAAAAGTTTTTTTTGTAATGTAATACTGCTAGCCTCTAATGAGTTTAATCAAAACTTATCTTATAAAACGATAACAGTGCTCTTCTTATTTTTACTCACGTTCACTTAAAATTGAAAGTCTTACCTTTAAAAACTAAGCTTTTAATATTAGTAATTTTACGGGTTAGAGGGATTAAATATTTATATGTATTTAATATAATAGTCTTTATTATTGTCTCATTCACCTTTCAAGCATTTTATCTTAATTGCATCCTATTCTTTCACTTTTTACAGGATCTCTTAATATTAAGCAGTTACATGAATCAACAAAATAAATCCATTTATTGGTTACTAGTTGAACCGGCAAACGATGTTTTGCCATATAAAGATCCAATCTATGACGATACCGAATATATGACTTAATCAAAATTGGTTCAGCGGTTTAGGCGTGAAAGCGTAACAGACAAACAAACTCACTTTCGCATTTATAATATTAGGTAGGGTTTTCCAGATAAGAGCTTTTCGAAAGAGTTCGTTTTGTATCACGCTTAAATCACATATACGATGACGTTTTAACGGTTAATGCTCGATACGCTTGCGAAGGTCAGGGAATCGATTCCCATCACGTGTCTGGGTGTTTATGGTATAATATGCATTTATTTACAAAAGAAAAGTACGTGTAGTATATATATTAGTTATCTAGATGGCGCTGTGTGAAGTGATCTAATATATAGATGGATAAATGACTTTTTTTTGTTGTATATGTTTATCTACAAACTTATAAGATAAATTCTTCCAACTAAAGTTACTAAATTAAACACACACAATATATATATTTAGTATATTTATTTATTATTAGTGCATATGTCTGATTTTAAAACTGGCAATAGTCATTTCTGATTATTCTTTATCCCGTAAAAAGACGATTTATCATTGTATAAATACCATTTTATTTAAAAACACTAAATGTGTCATATGGCGTAGTCAGTGTTGCAAATAGTATCAATAGTGGGGTGTGCTTTTATATAAGTTGTCGACCACACCACCCGCTAATGACCGGTGGTCGCCACAGTTCCACTTCCTCGGCGACTAGCGTTGGTGTCGTGCTAGTGAAACATGAAGAGTGTCGTAAGTTCATTGTTTTCTATATGAATATTGCATTCCATTGTATATTAAGGGTAAAAGGCTCTTTAAAATGCTTATAGGAGCACTATGTTTGAAGGAGCATATATTTTAATGATTTGCTAAATAATGGTAAAATTAAAATTATTTCAAAATGAATAATAAAATAATGTATTAAATTGCCAGTGCAACAATTTAATTTACAATTTGTTTTATTATGCTTAAAGTAGAGTTACATTAAAAGGAGAGTTGTAACAATTTTCTAAATTATGGTAAAAATTAAATTAAAATTAATTTATAATAAATAATTATAAAATGTATTAAATTGCCAGCCTATCAATATAATTTAAGAAATTATTGACGTTACATATAAAACATCACTTAAGTTCTCTTCGGTTACGGTAAATCAAAAAAAATAGTAATAACACGCTCATTATAACTGAACTATGGTTTTTTTAAGCAATGAAATATAATTAAAACCTATTTTATATCTTATAAAATTGAAGTTTTATTGTTAATCTTATCTGTTGAGTTGAATTCGAATTAAACATTAAATTAAATATGTAATCCTAACTATATTATATTTAATATATTTATTAAGAAGTTTACTACTACTATTTATTTAGTCTATTACAGATTATAAAGATCTAAAAACTATTACAATTTAATTTTTGTATTATGCTACGTTTAGCTTACAAAATTATTTAAAAAATAATCAATTAAGTAGATATTAGTTAGGTAATCAATATATCAATAGTTTATGTTCATTTCACTTAAACGAAAGCATAGTGATATAACCGAAACTATATATATACTCAGCAATTGAAAATTATCCGAAATCTGAACATCTACAAATATCGACAACATTGAATGTCCAAAATATAGGATTCCCGATCCGCTAATTCCTAGATTTTAGAATATACTGTATTATTTTTAATGCCGTGTATTGCTAGATAGATTAGATGCTTCTACTGCGCTAGTGCCTTATATTTAAAAACAGCTTGAATATACTAATAGTGCATTTGACCTTTCAAATTGAATAGCTAATGATCGGTTTAACTTAGCGACATTTTAAGTAACGATCGCCTGATTATGTATAATTTATAATAATCTGTAAATTTAGTATTTCTCAACGGAAAAAAATATACATATTGCAAGGATAATTTCTTGTAACTTATATGTTTGAACATTTTTCAGTTTGCATACATATTAAATTCGCATGTACCCATTTACGCTAGTTCGGAGGTTTTGTGAAAGCCTAAGAAAGATAATGATATTTATTTAAACATATTAATAAATCATCTAGAAATTCCCATTCTTTCCAAGATATCATCTAAAGTTACCTTTTCTTCGTCACAGAACATTTCCACGTGGAAAACAACAAACAACGTATTTGCAACCATAAGTAATATGAACAATACCATAGCTCAAATTATTGTATAACGGCCATAACTATAGTTCCGAAAGCGGACTGACCTGCGCCGAACGATGCGTAAAACATGCGTAACCTGTAATCGAACCATGACAAAGCAATCGATTGGAAATATACATAATATGTAAAATTTATGATATGAGAAATGCGGTTTTTTAAATAAATTGTATATTTGCTTTAACAAGTCTATCCTCATGCCATATTGGTAGCATGTTCACAACTGATATTTATCATTATAAATTAAACCAATTGATTGCTAAAAAATCTACTAAAAGTAAATGAAACGTAATAAAACGAATTTTACGTGTTCTTTTTTAATTGGTGTCTCGTGTTATTGTATTACGGAAGACTGGACTTTTAGGTATTTTCTCCCTTTTATAGGTTAAAATATTTAAAAAGTTATTTTGGATTCAAAAGTACGTTTATGATAAAATTTGAAATATAAAATAGATTTTTGATTCGATTTTTACATATTAGACGCGTGCAACATTCGGATATAATTCGTCAGCTGTCAATCATTCAATGAAAATTCCGAACACGTTCCCGAATTTCGTCCGATGTAAACTCCACACATATCAATGACTGTGAAGTCATATCACGTAATGAGTAAAAGTAATGCCGTTTGCACCTCGTAATGTATGCGCGGGCTCCTTAACTTTTGGCAACCGGTGTATTGTAAACAATATTTTGATCGCTTTCCTTTCAATTGTTTTGTTTATGCTTTTGGCAGTTTACTTCCGAGAAAGTTGAGCTAGGATTTTATTCTAGAAAACTACCTATTGCAATCAATATCATAATACGAGAAAATGTTCCTAACCATTCAACTTAATCTTTAGGGATAAAATTTAGAATTCCAATTCTTGACCATTGGTTATTTACGCTTCAACTTTATTATATTTCAAAGAATTAACAGTAATTCTATGATCGTAATGATCCGTGCAGTTCATATAGGGCAGTGGTGGGCAAACTTTTTTAATGGCGGGCCACAAAGTTTAAGAAATTCTAGAGGACCAGAATAATAGAAAAATGCATTTTGTGTTAAAGCTTTTAATCATAATTTACACACAAATGTTACAAAATACCTTTTACCCTAAATAATAATTAATTTAACTTTTATTCGAAGGCTCGGCCTAGGCATGTGAGACATATGGAATTGTTTTTGATTTCCCATAATATTTTCCAAAGCAGGTTCCAGGTGTGACGAAGCAACTTTCAGCAGTGCGAAAAGTCAATCGGTTTCTGATTGAGTTTTTCCGCAATTTCATAGTTGAAAAAGTCTGTTCGCACACGTAAGACGACGCAAACATCGCCATAATTTTTTGGGCGTGAGCAATGATCTTTGGGAATTCAGCTTTCGGTAGCGCTCTATAAAAATCTAGTTTTGTAGAATTCAAGAACAATTGCTACTGCAATTAAATGGGTACTGCACTGCATATCAATAATTTCCAACTGCAATTCAGCAGATACATTTTCTGGATGTACATTAAACGGCATCGAGAAACATCTAGCGATGATTGAATGTTCTTGAAATCTTGAAACCTAGTTTTAAATTCTGTGTGAAGTTTTTTCAATGCCTGACTGAATTCGAATCGATGGACCCTCGGCAAGCCGGATTAAATACTTTCGCGGGCCGGAGTTGGCCCGCGGGCCGTACTTTGCCCATCACTGATATAGAGTCATAGTAAAGATGTGAAAGGAGTGATAACATTAGTTATTCCTCTTAAAGGAATACGGTAATAGGTTTACCACATCTATCCCATCCGTCTTATTACGATTGTTTATTAGGCCAGTAAACAATAAAAAAAAAGAATATCAAATCAAATTTATTTCTATTAAACATTCACAATATCGTGAAAGAGGATCGCTTAATTTAATTTAGTTTTAATTTAGACTCCGAGTTTTGAAGTGGAAGCTGGAAATGACACACAAACAAAACTCTTGGAAGAAGGCAATGATCCCAAAATAAAGTTATAAGCTTTTTTTATTATGTTGAGACTTTAAGACTAATTTCATTTTCAGGTCGCAGTTCTGTTCCTCGCAGCGTTGGTCCTCGCCGACCCAGAGCCTGAAGCGAAACCAAGCAAAGTCGTGCAGAAGCGAAGTGGCTTGGTCGGACATTATGGCTTGGGTGCCCCATTGATTGGCCATGGCGTAGGCCTAGCCCATGGATACGGTGGATACGGTGGATACGGATTGGGAGGTCTTGCCTACGGAGCCGGTCCTGTGATTGCTGGAGGTTACGGCGCTGGTTTAGTTTCGGGAGCTGTAATAGGTGCTAACGTCCACACTACAGTAACCAAACACGTTGGAGTACCTGTTCCAGCTCCTTACCCAGTCGCTGTCGACAGGCCCGTGCCTGTGGCAGTCAAGGTACGTTATTATCATATAACTTTTTTACAAATCAACTTTGTATGTTGAGATATTAAGTAGCGACAATCACTCCATGAGATTTAGATCGCTTCCAAGTCTTCTTATTGGTTATATATATTCCATGACATCTGTGTCTCATAGGTGGGAGTACCATATCCTGTTGACCGCCCCTACGCCGTGCCAGTGCCTAGACCATACGCCGTAGCCGTTGACAGGCCTGTAGCCGTTCCTGTTGACAGGCCTGTCGCTGTTCCCGTGCCCCATGCTGTACCCTACCCTGTTATTAAGCAGGTAAGTCCATATTTTATATGTAATTATTATAAATATTAATTATATAAAATAAAATAAATATTTTATATATAAAATATTATTATCCCTTTTCAAACATATTTTAAATTTAGTCAGACCTTAATTGAAACCTCAAAACATAAATTGAAATTAATAATTTCAAAGTGTTACAATATATCGGAATTGATACCAAAAGTGTTCATATTATATTTCTCACATTATTAGTATTCGCCAAACCAAGCCAAACCAGACTTGTCAGGGCTCTCATATTCCCCATATTTCTTTACGCTGCGGAGACATGGACCCTACGAGAAAGTGAGAAAAAACGGATTGATGCTCTTGAGATGTGGTGCTGGAGAAGAATGCTCGGTATATCGTGGACGGAATTCCGAACCAACGAGTCTATTCTTCGAGAGCTGGGCATCAATCAGAGGCTATCAAACACAGTGCAGGCTCGCATTCTCACTTTCTTTGGACACGTATCACGGCGGGGAGGCGAATCCATCGAATGCCTGGTAGTGCAGGGCAAGGTTGAGGGCACCCGACCACGCGGGAGATCACCGATGAGGTGGACGGACCAAGTGAAAGGCGCCGTCGACGTTCCTCTGCACGAATGCACAAGGAGAGCGGCAATTCGCGAAGAGTGGCGTCGTATTGTAAAACAGGCTACAAAAACCTCAACGTGACGGCCACGACCACTCTGGCAAAAGTGTAACGCCAGAGAAGAAGAGTATTCGCATCAGATAGCAATATTTTTACACTAAAAGTAAAAAAAATAACTTTAGGTCATGAAACTTTTTTTCGTTGGCATTAATGAATTTATATATAAATAACTAAGAGTTCTATTTTGATTTCTAGGTCGGAGTTCCTGTGCCCCATCCCTACCCAGTGGCTGTCCCTAAACCCGTAGCTGTTCCTGTACCAGCGCCTGTCCCTGTACCCGTCGCGAAGACAATAATCGCCCCAGCACTCTCAGCTGGGATCCTCCATGACGCTCATGGTTTCCACGGCTACCACGGCAAACTCCACGGCTGGTAAACGGATTCTTACTCGTTTGCTCATAACTAAACGAAAACTCAACATGTTTCTTCAATATTTGATGTGAACCTTATAGTATAATAGATGGTTTGTAAATCATCAAAGATTAAATAAAAACAGAGTGCTGCTGTAAATACACAATGCTGCTAAATTTACAAACTGTAAAGTACTTGCCAATATCATGTTAAATGTTCTTAGAGGTAATAAAATCCAGGATTATAGTTATGAGTAAATAAGTAAAGATACTTCATGAAATGTTACTTAAGGCATTTCATATGGGAAATTCTGTGCGTAGTCAATCATGTACGGATATGTGATGTAGTTTAAGAGACTGTGATTACTCGACATTTCGATTGAAACATATATTAAACAAATGTAGAAAATTCTAAGAGGCTATTGGATACATCGATTTAAAGAGGTACTTAAAACATTACTTAATAATCTTTGTTTATATCTATTAAAGGTTCATTACTAATAAATAAATAGAGGCTAATAAAAATGAATATTCTACATGTTGTTTAATATATATCGGTTAAGGACTTGTAGGGAAAGTGCAATCACCGTAGAATATCACAGCGTTTCAGGGAATAGTATATATTTCACAAAAATTATATATTATATATTTATTTATGTAAACACATTTTATATTTTCGATACACATCATAATTTTTTTGATTCTGGATGAGCTTTCGTATTTAAAAAGTTACATTATGATTTATAGACTGTTGCTATTCCAATTACAAAATTATTTAAGAATGTAAGCAGTGTCACGCTCTTCATTACGATCTGTGGTATCTGTAATTTTATATCTTTGAAAATTGTATATTATTTCGAGAACGGTGTGAATCTACTATCTTGATCTCTTTCGTGATGTCGTATTGAGAGAGCCTTCAATGATACATGTACCTGGTTATGCACTTTGTATATAGATATTTTTATGTTAGTTTATATTCAATAAGGGTTTATTTCGACCGCAGTCGACTAAAAACTATTAAATATACGAAACTTTTATAATAAAAGATTGTATGTAATTTGCTTTTTTTTATTTGTTTTCCTTTCATATATAAAATTTTTCAAGGGTAATTCCATCCTCAGACTAGAAGACTTTAATATGTCTGTTTAATGCTAATATGAGTCCATGAACAATTAATGATATTAAACACATGAAACCTATAAATATTAATGAATGAAAAAACCAAGTAATATTCTTTAATATCTTAGTTTAATAATGTAGCTATAAGCGCCTGTAATTTAGATATTAGGAGCTGCTTCCGATAGCTGTCATAAAACCCTGACCGACAGCAAATTGAAAATAATTTATTTCTTATTTATCCCTGGAATGGGATCCCTGGAATCGAAGAATATTTGAGATGTAAATACGAGTAATGTAAAAAAGCGTTATAAATCACACAAATAAGAAAAATAGTTCTATTCAAACTTTGAATTCATGTATAAATTTTATATTAATTTAATTTTATGCATAATACAAAAAAGATCGATGCAGTTTAATAAACTAAATTTTCAAAAGTATTTTTATTATTATATTAAAGCAATACCAATGGAAGTTGCGCCAATAAATTATTAGAAATTGAGACGAAATATACTGGCATGGTATGGGCACGTAATGAGAAGGGAGGCTGATGGAGGATAGATGGATACAAGGGCAGAGATCGACCTAAAAAGCGATGGAAACAATGTGGAATGCACGATATGAGCGTTTGTGAAGTGACAGATAAAGAATGTCTGGATAAAATAAAATGGAAAGTCATATTGTGCCGACCGCAAATTATTGGGACAAGGTCAAGCCAATGATGATGTTAAAGCAATAGCAATAAATTAACATTTCCGATCCATTTCACAAGAAATTGTGTAAAAAACATGAATAAAACAAACATCTGCTATAACGACATAATTTCTATTAAAATATATTCAAAATTTTCAAGGTTACGATTACAAAAGTAGACCTTCATCGATATATTTTTGTTTACCATAAATGTATTTAATTTCGAATTTTTATATTCCATTGACATTAAACAAAATTAGGACAGTCATGTAAATAATTTATTATTAATACAGATTTGATATAAATAATTGCATATGTCGAAATATTAAGCAAATTCAACACATTCAAAAATTTAAGTTATTACATCTCTCGATTTTTTTATATGAAATAGAAATATGACATTAGTTGGATGTAGATGATGAATTTTGCATCTCCGCTGCCATGAATATACTTTTTGAATACAGACCTCAAATTTTAAATTTTAACGCCTTAGATTTAACACCTGTTATATTATGTATAGTAAACTTTTATTTATATCATCGTTGGCATTTCCATTGCTTTTTAGCAGCTCTTAATCTTATTATATTAATTTATCTGTACAGGGGCGGAGAAAGAATACTAACATCTGCGGCCGAGGTCGGCCTGTCGTAAAAGACGAGTAAACAATCCACCCTAGCTACGTGGTAGGGCCTCAGCCCGTCTGGACGGCGACCACCTTCGGTCTTAAGTATGCCGCCATAATAACCATGTGTTGTGTTCCGGCATTAGTGACCCAAGTTCCTGTACCCTTATGGGACAGTAGCGTGTTCGTGATGCCACTGGCGTCGCAAACATCCATAGGTGACGGTAACTGCTAAATTCTAAGTGGGCCATCAGCCTGTCTGTCTAAAAAAAAATTTTTTTTTAGTATTTTCACACTGTATACTGGCATCATACGAGGGCGGGTCAATAAGTCCGTGACTTTTTGAATGAAATACAAGTTTTTAGATAAAAAGTTATTTTATTTTTCAACATCCTTTGAATTTTATACACTTAGTCGAATGTTTCTCCAATTTTTTATCCCTTCCGAAAAATATGATTTGTAGAGGTCATCAAAACAGGCATTTGTTTGTGAGATGATTTCGTCGTTGGAGTCAAATATTTTTCCGCCGAGCCATTTCTTCAAGTTTGGAAACTAGAAATTACATCGCGCCTTCTAGTCCCAAATTATGTAGCAGAGTGTCTTTGCAGTGGATATTGGACTGTTCTAATATTTATATACTTTTGTAAAACATATTTCACATAAACACCCAGACTTCAGTAGTAGAACCTCGATGGTTCGGATATAATCTGGATGGCCTGCGTGTAAAAATACAGACACAGAAAAAGAAAACATGTATTTTACACAATTAAATACATAAAATTGTATATGAAAATATACACAAGTATAGCAACGAAAACATTTTTCAACTACTATTTTAGAAATTAATTCCATTCTTTATTCGCAGATAGCTCATGCTATCTAAAAAAGTTTACATAGTTTTGTCAAACACCAGACGAGTCTCTCATTTCCAGATTATCTATCGACCTTGATCATACTGGAGACGTTTGTTCCATATTCCTAAGCCAATTATTTCAGTATTACACAAGAAAGAGGCAGGGGCGAAGTAAGAATACTAATACCTGCGGCCGGGGTCGACCTGACGTGTAAGGCCCTTTTTTTGATCTCGGGGAAAAACCCTCTCTTGACGGGTTCTCCCGGCCCGGGGGGACCGAGGGATATGTGGGACTCCGGGAAAGATATTGAGCCATCCGACTACCCACTAAAAAACCCCGCTGTTCTCCTATCGCCTACGCCCGGGCCGGACGTGTAAGGCCCTTTTTTTTTGGTTTCGGGGAAAAACCTCTCTTGACGGGTTCCCCCGGCCCGGGGGGACCGAAGGATATGTGGGACTCCGGGAAAGATGATTGGCCATCCGACTACCCACTAAAAAACCCCGCTGTTCTCCTATCGCCTACGCCCGGGCCCACGGATATATGGCCTGCCGATCTGGCCCTTTTTTTTTTTTTTTTTTTTGGTCTCGGGGAAAAACCTCTCTTGACGGGTTCCCCCGGCCCGGGGGGACCGAGGGATATGTGGGACTCCGGGAAAGATGATTGGCCATCCGACTACCCACTAAAAAACCCCGCTGTTCTCCTATCGCCTACGCCCGGGCCCACGGATATATGGCCTGCCGATCTCGTGGCCCGGGCCGGCGCCGGCCCGCCCTTTGTCTTGAGGCGGGCCCCTTCTAAAGTGTTGGCGCCAGGGGGTCAGGGTTTCGTCCCCCCGGCGCTCTCCTAACAACTCTAGGAGTTGAGGGGGGCCGCGGAACAGCACGCAGCCCTCACCCTCGCGGCAATAGTGCGGGCGGCGGGTCCTCCCCCGAGGGGCCGCCCGCAGCCGCTTTTTACGGCGGCCGGAGGTCGTTACTGACCCTCCGGCGCCGCCGGCGTGGCCTGCGTTGGCGGGAGAGGAGTGTGGTGGTCGACTCCCGCTCCCGCTCCGCCGCCTCCTTTGCGGACATGACTGCCTCGCAGAAGGAGGCGACGGCCGTCCATCCAGGATCGCCCCCGACCATGGACAGAACCAGGGCCGGGAGCGACAGGTCCACGCCGATTTGGGCGACGAGGGCGCGGCGCTCCTCGCGCCACGCAGGGCACACGGCGACAGTGTGGTTCACCGTGTCCTCCTCGTCGCCCGCGCCACAGTGGTGGCACCCCGACGTCATCTCCCGCCCTATGCGACACAGGTACCTCCCGAAGCAACCGTGCCCCGAGAGGACCTGCGTCAGGCGGAAGGTCAGGGCGCCGTGGCGCCTTTCCAGCCATTCGGCCAGGACGGGCCTCACCGCTTCGATGGTGGCGAAGCCCGCGCTGGGGTGCGCGAGGCGCTCCTTCCACTCCACCATGAGCACCTCGTCGCGCAGCTCCGCCCGCTTTACCTCAACTTCGCGAGGCGCGGGGCGAGAGCCACGCTCGGCCGCGTCCCGGCGCCACCGGTATAATAGCGCCAAGACCCGGGCCTCGAGGTCCCATGGTGGGGATCCGGCCAGCAGGGAGGCCGCTTCGAAGGACACCGTGCGGTATCCCCTTATCGCCCTGACGGCCAGGACGCGCTGCGGCCTGCGTAGCAGCGCCGTCGTTTTGGCCGTCAGGCGATCCGCCCAGATTGGGGCCCCGTAAAGGGCCATCGACCGCACGGTTCCCTCGAAGAGTCTGCGGCACACTGCGCCCGGCCCGCCAACGTTCGGCAGCAAACGGGAGAGTCCCGCCGCCGCCCGAACTAGCCTCGGCGCCAGGCGCTCGAAGTGCGCCGCAAAGTTCCACCGCCCGTCGAGCACCAGTATAAGACATCTAAGCGTTAAATCCTGGTTGCAACCCAAACTTTTGCTAAGGTGCCCGGTGTCTAATTTGCAACTTTTTCTTTTCCACTTTGCACGATCTTCGGCATACCTGGTAGGCAGTCCATTGACACGAATATGATCCTTTATGACGTCAAGCTTCAGCCTGTTTGGGTCTACCCCTCTTGCCAAGGCCCGGACGAGGCGGCATGGCTAGACATTTGTTCCCCCCTAAGTAATCGATTACCGTAAAACGTGGCCATACCAGCGAAAGCGACACTCCTGCAATTTATCCGCAATATCATAGACATGAATACTGTCGCGAATGCTGGAGTTCCTAACGCGGTCCTACCCTTGGCCTATAAATATGCCGCCATAAACTTGTGTTTTGGCATTAGTGACCCAGGTTCCTGTACCCCTATGGGACAGCAGCGTGTTAGCGGCTCCCCTGTCCTCGCAAACACCAATAAGCGGCGGTAACTGCTTACTATTAAGTGCGCTGTCAGCCTGTCTCCTGGTCGTCACCAATAAAAAAGAATATATCAAGGATGGTCACTGACAAAAATAACTGTGATAATAACCTCGGTAGTGAACTGGATGGCATTCGGATGACGATACCACAACTCATTAAATAGCAAACAGTTAACGAACCCACTTGCCTTCTAAATTACTTTTACGTTGCCAATAAGTGTCACATACTGAATTAGCCAATCCGCTGATGTAATCGCTGTTAAGTGGGTGAATTGTAATTGATTATTTAAGTCACGTTGATGACTCTTGTACAGCGTGGTAGACAAGGAGGGCTCATTCAAACCTAATAATTACAAAATATCGGAACTGATGACGCGGTTGGATGAGTACAGTAGACATTTCTGAAAAAAAAAACTACACTTTTTTTTGTTTATCAATTCTGGCCTTTACTGTTTGAGTGAATTATTCAGTTTCAGGTGATGACAGTACGCATCGGAATCATTCGTTGTTGTCCCATAAAAGTAAAAAAAAAAATTATTCTTTTGAAATCCCACCAAATAGAATAGCATCACCTTTTTTGATGAATATTGGATTTTAAAATGCTTTAAGTCGGTTCTTTTTTATACCCATGATCTCTTCCTACCTACCTCTCGTCCCCAGGGATGATGTGCTTCTAAATTAGGTCATTTTCTTGACGTTTGATAAGCAAATCACAGACGTCAACGCGATGATACAGATTTCTCTCGGTGAGAATATGAGGAACCCATATGTCGAGCTTAGATGTTAAACCTAGACCTTCCAAACGGCTATGAACGGTTGAATTTTATAAATTCAACCTCTCAGCGATCTCATGAGTTGTTATTCGCCGGTTTGCATCAACTAATGCCTTTATCATGTCTTTATCAGCTTCAACTGGCCTTCCAAAACGTGGAACAACATGAAAATTGCTACATCGAAATTTCGAAAACCAGTTTTGCCACTGGCGTGCTGTCAATACATCTTCGCCATACACATTGGTTAATTTTTTTTTTGTTTGAACCGCATTTTTACCTATTTGGTAGTAAAAAAGCAAAATACGCTGCTTTTCACCCTCCATATTTGAAAGGGCACCAACTAAAAACTACTGCGTGGAATCAATCAATCTTTTTACAAACGAACTTTGCTATACTTATCAGCTGTTGAAACAAATGAAGATCATGCGGCTTAAGCATGGTTGGGTGTGAACCCCTCAGGGGCGCTCCTCTGTCCGAGGAGTGCACGGGTGTGCGTACCCGAGGTGCCCGAGCATCCGTCGCCTCACTCCCCTTTCCGTCCGAGGTGACAGAGTCCTACCTTTCTTCCCGTCTACAACCCACATCCTTTCCCAAATTCGCTTTCTGTTCATGGCGCGGTCCCCGGTGGGATGGTTGCGAGTACTGGTTGGGGTCCCGGGTTCTGTCCCGAGCCCTGATTTGGTAGTCGAAACCATGCCCATTTCGATTGTGCCTGCACAGAGAGTGTTCCTGGGGTGGGAACGGTATCTCCGCTGTCCGTCAGTCTTGCTGGGCCGGCTACGACGTTAGGCGACTCCCTGGTTTTTCTAGAGTGTCGTCTGGTAGTCGTACCCACGCCTGACTGGCACGCGGCGGAGGTGCAAGTCCCGTCCCGTCTGGAATCCCCCAGCTTTGGGGGCTGGAGCTGGGGGACCTATAACAGCCCTCCCGAAGCTTAAGGTCCCGTGGCGCGCCGATGGGCTGCATGGCCGGGGGGTAAACCCGGTCCCGAGCGCCACACCCTAAACAATGATGAAAATGGAATCGGAAAATGCGAACACACTACCCCAGGGAGGTACCACCCGACAGGGTGGAGAATCCTCCCCTGCGCCTTCGGGTGCAGGCATGGGCCCTACGTATTCTGGGGGGGCCCACATTTCCCGAGTGCGATCACCTCTGGTGATACTGGAGCGGTTGCCTGTGAAGGGCGGAGTTTTGCAGTACGAGGGAGAAGACTCGGACGGTTCGGTCCGCTCGGTGATGTCCTTTCGGACAATTCCGAGCGGCACGAGCTCCCGAGTAAACACTCCCTCTTGCGTTGGTCCCGGTTCCGTCCTGGGCAAGCGCAAGAGGGGGTCTAGGAGGTCCCGGGACCGTTCCGGGGGGGGAAATGACCCCGGAGCCTCAACGTCGGACGACGATATTTCGGCTGACTCAGCTGTCGCAAGCGGCGGCCCGTCGAAGCGTGGACGAGGTCGCCCAGCTACGACCGGGCAGTTTATTGGAATGGGGAGAGCTCGGAAGGAACTCCAAGCGGCCCGACAAGAAGAGAAGGAGCTCGCGAAATACGAAGAGGAGCTCCGCCACCAACTCCGCAAGGAAGAGGTGGCGCGTCGGGTCCACTCCGAACTCTCCTTAGACGTACCTGAATCCTCTCGGGCCCAGGGGGGCAGAGAGAGTAGCATGAAAGGAAATGAGATGGAAGTCACCGCACAAACGTCGGTCGACCTCCAAAACTCATTGGATGGGGCTCTGGCTGCAATTTTAAAGGTAGCCGGGGTCTCGAAGGGTCTTAAAGGCACATGCCAAAAGACCCTTAAAGATTCAGTGAAGACGTTGCGGGAAGTAATCTCTGAAATCACCTCCCGCACAGAATCAGAGGAGGTGGGACGGCTGGCAGCCGCCAATCGCCGGATGCGGGCCGAATTGGCCGATCTCAGGCAGGAGGTGGCTCGCCTCTCGGCACACATAAGTAAGCCCAGCCGCCCCGCCCCAACCACGACAAGGAAGGAGACCACCCAGCCCCCTCCAGCACCGCATGTTGAGCCGGAAGAATACCAGCTCTTCATGCGCGGCGTCATGGTTCAGGTAGGGACCATGATTGACGCCAAACTGGAGGGGCTGAAGGACCGCCTGTTGCCCGCCCCTCGTTACCGGCCACCATTGGCCCACGAGGTGCGGCGGGCAGCAGCGGTCACACGGCCGGAACTATCGGCGGCGGACTACCCACCGCTTCCCGCCCCGAAAAATGGAAGTAGGGTAGCAGCACCGAGCCAAGGAGCGACGATGGCTGCGCCCACAACAAAAGCGCAGCCGACAGCCACCGTACGGGGCACAGTGCCTCCGCCACCTCCTCTGGAGGAAGGATGGACGGTCGTAGCTAAAAAGAAGAGAAAGAAGAAGGCGACGACCGCCCCTCAACCACCCGCAGCCAGGCAGGCGGCAGCATCGGCCATAACACCTAGGCCCAAGCAGCCGCCGCCGGCTCCTAAGAAGAGGAGGAAGAGGGGTCCCCGCAAGCTTAGGGCCCCGAAATCCGCCGCTGTCACCCTAACTATCCGCCCTGAAGCGGCGGAGAGGGGGGTCACATACGGGGGCCTCTTGGCGGAGGCCAAGGCCAAAGTCGACATCGCCGCCCTCGATATCCAGGGCGGCATAAAGATGAAAACTGCGCGGACGGGGGCACGCATGATGTTGCTCTCTGGCGCCGACCAGGGAGCGAAAGCCGATGCCCTCGCCGCGCGGCTGAAAGACGTCCTCAAGGAGGAGGACGTCAAGATAGCGAGACCCGAGAAGTGCATCAAGGTGTGCATCTCGGGCCTCGACGACTGCACGACGGCGCGCGATGTGGCGGCTGCCATCGCTCGCGCCACGGGCTGCCCCGTGGAGAAAATTACGTCCGGAGGGATACGCCTGGGGCGCGACGGGGCGGGCACAACGTACGTGCTCGTGCCAGTGGTGGCCGCCAACGAGCTGAAGAAGCTGGGCCACATCCCGGTCGGCTGGGCCTCGGCTCTCATCAAGGTGCTGGATAAGAGGGAGCCGAGGTGCTTCAGGTGTCTGGCGCCGGGTCACCTCGCGGTGAACTGTAGGTGCCCGGCGAGCCGCAGCGACGCCTGCTACCGCTGCGGTCAGCCAGGGCACTGGGCCGCCACCTGCAAGGCCACGCCCCATTGCGTGGTCTGCGCGGCGGCCAGCAGACCGGCCAACCATAGGGTCGGGGGTGGCCCGCCGCTGTGCACCTGCCGCCGCACTGGCCGACCGGCGAAAGTATTAGAAAAGGAACAGGAAGGGACCAGCCGCTTCGTGGCCAAAAGACAGGCCAAGAAGCGGCGGGAAAAGGAAAGACGAAAGCGCCGTCGTGCCGAAGCCGCCGCGGGGGACATCGCCCCCTCGCAGGCGCAGGCACTGAGGACTGAGGAGATGGATATCTCAACCAGATAATGGATATCCATCTCCTACAAGCGAATCTCAACCACTGCGCCAACGCTCAGAATCTCATGGTTCAGAGCTTGGCGCAGTGGAATATCAACATCGCCGTGGCCGCCGAGCCGTACTACGTCCCCGCTCAAGGCGATTGGGTCGGGGACCTGGACGGTATGGTGGCCTTGCATTCCAGGACCGCCGCGGGTACCCCGCTCCCCACGGAAGTGGTGAGGGGCAGGGGCTTCGCCGCGGCTAGATTCGGGGAGATAGTGGTCGTGGGCGGCTACTTCTCCCCGAACAGGAGTCTCGCCGAATTTGAAGGGTACATGGAAGAGTTGGGCAACGCGGTCCAGCGGTTCCTCCCGCGCCCCGTGCTTGTCCTCGGGGACCTCAACGCCAAATCTCAGGCCTGGGGTTCCCCACGGACCGACGCGCGGGGTGAGCTGGTCGAGGACTGGGTCGTGGAGAGGGGTCTGGAGATCCTCAACCAGGGTCGCGAGTACACGTGTGTGAGGCAGTTGGGGGGGTCGATCGTCGACGTTTCGTTCGCGTCGGCCTTCCTGGCCCGCCGTGTGCGAGGCTGGAGGGTGCTCACGGGCGTCGAGACGCTGTCGGATCATCGCTACATCCGGTTCAGCGTCTCCGCCTGTCAGCGAGAGCCTCCAGCCCAGGTGACCCCGTTGGGTGACTGTCCGCGCTGGACACTTGGAAAGATGAATCGGGAGGTTTTTCGCGAGGCCTTGACCGTCGCTACGTGGTCGAGGCCGGGCGACGTACCTCCCGAAGACGTCGATGAGGAGGCGGAGAATCTGCGATCGCTCATGACTGACGTCTGCGACGCGGCGATGCCGAGGCGGGGGCCACACCGACCCCCGCGCCAGGTGTACTGGTGGAACGCGGTGCTTGAGCGGCTCCGCAGGGCGTGCAACTACGCCCACCGCCAGTACACCAGGCTCCGAAGACGGAGTCGCCGCGACGCGGACAGAGCGGCCGCGGAGGCTCGGCTCTACGGGGAGTACAGGGGCGCCAGAAACGACCTCCACCTCGCTATCCGCGAGGCGAAGGCGGCGGCGTGGGAGGAGCTCTTGGCCAGCTTAGATCAAGATCCTTGGGGGCGACCCTACAAAACGGTGCGGGGCAAGCTCCGCCCGTGGGCGCCCCCGCTGACCGAGAGTCTCCCCCCGCGCCAGGTGGATGGTTTTGTCGGCGCTCTGTTCCCCACGAGAGCTGAGCACTCGCCTCCCGCCATGGTCCCGCCTCAATGGGATGAGAGGGACCCCAGCGCGGACGACGACCCCGTGCCCGACGTGGACCGGGCAGAGCTGGGGGCAGCGATGTTGCGGCTGAAGGCCAAGACCACCGCCCCCGGCCTGGACGGCATACCGGGGCGTGCGTGGGTTCTATCCCACGACGTCCTGGAGCCCCGTCTATTGAGGCTCTTCGACGCGTGTCTGCGGTCGGGCCGGTTTCCCCGCAGATGGAAGACGGGGAGGCTGGTCCTGATCGCAAAGGAGGGGCGCCCGGCGGACTCACCGTCCGCCTATCGGCCCATCGTGCTGCTGGACGAGGTGGGGAAGATCTTCGAAAGGATCCTCGCAGACCGCCTCGTCCGGCACCTAGAGACGGAGGGGCCAAACCTGGCGGACGAACAGTTCGGGTTCCGCCGGGGGCGCTCCACTATTGACGCGATCACGCGTCTGAGGAGCCAGGCGGAGGACGTGGTTGCTCGAGGCGGGGTGCTATTGGCGGTGTCACTCGACATCGCCAACGCCTTCAACACCCTGCCGTGGAGCTGCGTGCGGGAGGCGCTCAAGTATCATCGTGTGCCTCCCTACCTCCGTCGCATAGTCGGGGCATATTTGGACGATCGTGCCGTCGTCTATCCGGTCCAGGGTGGGCAAAGTCGGCGAGACGTCGTGTGCGGTGTCCCGCAGGGGTCGGTCTTGGGCCCTCTGCTGTGGAACATCGCATACGACTGGGTCCTGAGGGGGGTGCTCCTCCCCGGCGTCGGCGTCATCTGCTACGCCGACGACACGCTTGTCACAGCGCGCGGGAGGAACCCTCGCCAGGCGTGCCTTCTGGGCACGGCTGGGGTGGCGCAAATGGTGGCTAGAATCCGGCGACTCGGCCTGGAGGTGGCCTTGAACAAGACGGAGGCCCTGATATTCTACGGGCCCCGCCAGAGGCCGCCACCGGGCCTGAGCATAACGGTGGGAGGCGTCCGCATCGCCGTCGGGCCGTCCATGAATTACCTCGGACTGGTGCTCGACGGGCGATGGAACTTTGCGGCGCACTTCGAGCGCCTGGCGCCGAGGCTAGTTCGGGCAGCGGCGGGACTCTCCCGTTTGCTGCCGAACGTTGGCGGGCCGGGCGCAGTGTGCCGCAGACTCTTCGAGGGAACCGTGCGGTCAATGGCCCTTTACGGGGCCCCAATCTGGGCGGATCGCCTGACGGCCAAAACGACGGCGCTGCTACGCAGGCCGCAGCGCGTCCTGGCCGTCAGGGCGATTAGGGGATACCGCACGGTGTCCTTCGAAGCGGCCTCCCTGCTGGCCGGATCCCCACCATGGGACCTCGAGGCCCGGGTCCTGGCGCTATTATACCGGTGGCGCCGGGACGCGGCCGAGCGTGGCTCTCGCCCCGCGCCTCGCGAAGTTGAGGTAAGGCGGGCGGAGCTGCGCGACGAGGTGCTCATGGTGGAGTGGAAGGAGCGCCTCGCGCACCCCAGCGCGGGCCTCGCCACCATCGAAGCGGTGAGGCCCGTCCTGGCCGAATGGCTGGAAAGGCGCCACGGCGCCCTGACCTTCCGCCTGACGCAGGTCCTCTCGGGGCACGGTTGCTTCGGGAGGTACCTGTGTCGCATAGGGCGGGAGATGACGTCGGGGTGCCACCACTGTAGCGCGGGCGACGAGGAGGACACGGTGAACCACACTGTCGCCGTGTGCCCTGCGTGGCGCGAGGAGCGCCGCGCCCTCGTCGCCCAAATCGGCGTGGACCTGTCGCTCCCGGCCCTGGTTCTGTCCATGGTCGGGGGCGATCCTGGATGGACGGCCGTCGCCTCCTTCTGCGAGGCAGTCATGTCCGCAAAGGAGGCGGCGGAGCGGGAGCGGGAGTTGACCACCACACTCCCCTCCCGCCAACGCAGGCCACGCCGGCGGCGCCGGAGGGTCAGTAACGACCTCCGGCCGCCGTAAAAAGCGGCCGCGGGCGGCCCCTCGGGGGAGGACCCGCCGCCCGCACTATTGCCGCGAGGGTGAGGGCTGCGTGCTGTTCCGCGGCCCCCCTCAACTCCTAGAGTTGTTAGGAGAGCGCCGGGGGGACGAAACCCTGACCCCCTGGCGCCAACACTTTAGAAGGGGCCCGCCTCAAGACAAAGGGCGGGCCGGCGCCGGCCCGGGCCACGAGATCGGCAGGCCATATATCCGTGGGCCCGGGCGTAGGCGATAGGAGAACAGCGGGGTTTTTTAGTGGGTAGTCGGATGGCCAATCATCTTTCCCGGAGTCCCACATATCCCTCGGTCCCCCCGGGCCGGGGGAACCCGTCAAGAGAGGTTTTTCCCCGAGACCAAAAAAAAAAAAAAAATGGTTGGGTGTGAAAGAAAACAATTACATTGTCAACGAAATTACTTTACGAACAACTTATTTTTCATTAATTATATTAATCTCCTATTGTATTAATCTTCCTTCACCTAAGCTGATTGTTGATATTATGAGCTTTTCAGATTTTTTTTTCTATCCGTGCAGGGGCGGAGAAAGAATACTAACCTCTACGGCCGGGGTCGGCCTGTCGTAAAAGCCGACAAAACAACCCACCCTAGCTACGTGGTAGGGCCTCTAGCCCGTCTGGATGGCGACCACCTTTGTTCTTAAGTATGCCGCCATAATAACCTTGTGTTGTGTTTCGGCATTAGTGACCCAAGTTCCTGTACCTTTATGGGACAGCAGCGTGTTCGCGATGCCACTGGCGTTGTAAACATCCATATGCGATGGTAATTGCTATATTCTAAGCGGGCCGTCAGCCTGTCTGTTTACCTACTGTAATAAAAAAAAGATTTTAGTTTTATATTTTAATTCAAGAATAAATATTCACCTTTTACTTGGTTGTTGAATTTTACGAACCCGTTGTAAGCTTCTTCTTCGATGTGTCTATTTGCATTCGGAACGTTTATGCTTTTTTTATTGCTTAGGACCAGCAAACGGGCTGACGGCCCACTTGTAACGTAATTACAATATTTATATATTACAATATTTTGATTATATGTATATTCATTAATGTATAATCAAAAGTAAAAGTCTCTTACAAAAATAAATCTTGATTTTAATCAACCCTTAGAAGCTTATTATTATTATTAGGAAAAACATAAAAAGGTACACCGCAGCGGCCCTTAATAATTTATTTTCTTTTTGCAAAGGCAATTGTGTATGTTCTGATCTACGAGTAACTAATACTGCCCTCTACAAAATGTAGCTTCTATGTCCTGATTGTCATTGAAATCATATAACTAAACCGTATAGAAATACTGTTAAGCAAAGTTGGCAAAGCGTAACATTTGTTTAGTTAGTTCTTAGTTCTCAACAACGACGCTAGATGGCACCTGTATATTTTTTAAGAATGTATAATTTTAACTTCGTTCACAAATAGTACTATTATTGATCGAAGAATTTTAAACTAGTCTCACCCTTTGACCGTATTTAACTGTATATGTCAAAAGATATTCTTCATCATTTGTAGCCTCGATATACCCGGGTACTGCAAACCTGGCCAGGCTAGGCAGTATCTAATATCCATTGTTATAGGCAAGAAACGCAACGCAGAGTTTGTCTAATTGGTGTCGGGAAGTGGTGGTGAATAAGTGGGAAATATGTGCATAAGTCCCGTCACTCACTTGCCAATTCTTCCATAAAAAGCGAAATTATTTCACGTTCGACGTATCTCAATTCAGGTGTTATTCATTTTTCTTGTATTTTTAACCTTTTTCTGAATGAATACCAAAGCGCAATTGATAAATATAACAAATTATTACAATTATATTTATTTTAATACAATAATGGCCTTATGTGATATCTGTTAACATTAAAATAAATATTTTACGTTTGTTCTCTATACTTTCCTAAGCCAATCAGATTATGATGAAAACTTAACTGGTGTTCTGAAAACACCAGCGTTAATTTCTGGAAATTCTATATGTATTAAAAAATATAAATATGATTTCAGTTTCTAATACCACAAACAATTTTTACCTTATATCTTTTGTGAGGTATTCTGGATAGAGCTAGATATATTAATGATAATTTTTTATTCACATACAAGTTCCATGCGGTTGTATTGAAATTAAAAACATGCTTGAAATGCAGATTCATAATTAATAAAAGTAAAAAAAAATTATTAATGTTTCTGTTTCTACAACCGTTCTTGTCTAATAACTCCGTATTTACTGAAATAAGGTTATAATTAGTTTAAAAGTTTTAAAGGTAATTTGAATTTTATCTGATAATATGATATATGTTACTTTTAGACATTTTTGTGTCTGAACAATAATGACGATTTTATTGATTGGAAATGAAAACAGGTCATGAAAACACATTAGTGTAACACTGTCTAGCCAACGGTCACGTAAAACATAACCCCATGCCATCAATCATGTCGCTTTTACCAGCTTGACCTCCCTCTGTCCTATGAGTCAGAACATCAGCATAATCATTTGTTAGTTAATTGTTCGTATTTATCCATAATGGAAGCGACAGATATTTTTAGAAGAAATTAACATAAGCTACAACAGTGAAGTAATTAAAAGTATTTTTACTGCTGTGGAACAGCAAACAGGCTAACGGCTTGTCCATACAAACAAAGATGTTACCAAACACATTTACACTTCTGAAATTAAAAAGGATTCCTTTATACTTCCGAACCCTGCAGCGGAGGCGGTCTATCGTAAAAGGCGACAAAACTAGCTAGGTGGTAGGGCGCCAAGCTCGTCTGGATGGCATCTGGATTAGCGGAGCCCCTGTCGCGCAAACATTCATAGACGACAGTAACTGCTTAATATTAAATGAACTGTCAACCTGCCTGCTGATCCACAGCAATAAAAAAACCTGTCAATGCGATGCCACTTCAAATAATTTTTTCTGACGATACTTGTATTATGATAGACTGAATGATTTCTCTGCATCATATATAAAACGTGTACAGACAAACGTGTACATCCATGCAACTATTGGGGGTATAACCTTGTTTCTGCCGTAGGTATTTTATTCATAACACTGGCCATTGTCAGCCACTAATTTTGCTCATCTTGTCGGCAGCATACAGATTCCGCTGAAAAACTGCTCGTCTTTCGACTGGATTCAAGAATCGATCCATTTTTTGACTTCTTCATACGAATGAAAATAATGGTTAGCCTTGGCGTGTGCCATCAATCGGAATGAGTAGTAGTCGGATGAAGCAACGTTCAGAAAGTACAGCAGGTGGGGTATGTCTTCCATTTCAGCGTTGCTAAATATTTTTTTACCACTTTACGACGTGAAGTCCAGCATTGTCACGTTGGAGAATGACTTTGTACTGGGGCCGGTTTCCCTTTAGAGTTTGGTTCGTATCTATTGCTGTTTCAATAAAACCCCCGAGGAAGCAATACGTAATAAAATAATACGCGAATTACATAATAAAAATCAATATTTTATGACCAATCATAACTTAAAAGCTATGTTTACGAACAAAATAACTAATTAACCTACAACTCGATCAAATAAAATATTCACCATTCTGACCCATTCCATAAAGTATAGGCTTCGAAGTGGGACGGTATCGTGACATATAAACATAATATCAATCGATACGCATGCATTTTTTATAACAATCGATCGAAAGCTCCATATTTAAACGTTCATAGATGTTTAACGCATAATTTTCTTTAAAGCCCAACAGCTATATAATAAATACTCAGATATGAAACGACCGTATGAAAGACAATGTTGAATGGCTTCGTGTAAAATAATTACAAGCTTTATTCGTAAATATATCGGCTTATGGTTTAAGCCAAAAATAGCTGGCTCATCCCTTGCCTAGAGTAGTGTCGAGTCTATTGTGTGCATTTACAGCATATCTTCGCTGACTTGTGTGGTGTATAATTTTCAAGATGTCACTGTCAAGACAAGAACCACGGATAGTGTGAGCAACTTACACGTATCCGTGAAGTTGAAAATTATATACGTAGATGTTGGTGAGTCAGTGTGGCACTCATATGAGCGGCAACGACAATATCTAGGAGGTCGTATTTCAAAATGCACAGGCAGGAAAAAAGGTCTTCCAGCTGTTTTTTTCAGGTTTGAGGCAATCGCCGGTGTGACCAGAATAAGAAAATATGTAATAAATACGGATTAACTTGATATAATACATATAATAGCGGCTGATACATCAGAGCTTCAAAACTAAACAATAAATTTAAACAGCCAGATTACTTGTTGGATCAGGAGATGAACTCATCCTGCCAACCACCAAGACCTTGAGGTCTTAAAGAAGACTAGTTATCCGTCTGGACGGCTAACTAGTTCGGGAAACATTGGCCTTCCAGGCACAGGATAGGCCAACGATGGGCCGCCAAGATGCCCCACCGTTTTCATAGGTGTGCTTGTTTCAGTGACCTCTCTACGGAGTATAATCGCCCTCAAGTTTATGTTGAGGTAAAAAAAATCAGCTCGAAGCCCCAACCTCTTATTTTAATACAAGAGGTAGATGATCTCCATTCATTCAATACCCTACGAGAAAAAATAGGCTTAAAATGTTAATTTCTATTACAGCATTAGCAAATATACTGACAAAGAAATTATAAACTAAATATAGGATTAACGACCTCATTGGCGCAACGGCTTTCGCTTGTTGGATTCACCGAGGAGGTCATGGATTCGATCCCATCCGGAAATTAGATGTTTATGGTCTTCCTATCTAGGTAGCGCCTTCGATATCATGTCCTTTCCGAGTGCTTTACCAATCTCATTTACCCAGCGCTCCTTTGGTTTTCCCTTTCTTCTTTTCCCTCTAAGACCTTCCAAATGGTGGCCAGTGCCGTCCATCTCTTATCTTCTGTACGTGCCAGGTCTACGGCCTATTTTCAGTTCATTCTACGGCGTGTTGTAGAGCATCTAAAACTTTTCTTTCTTATTGAGCTATTTCTTTGTCTGTGCACCAATTCTATGTTGAGAATACTGCGTTCCAGCGCTCTTTGTGTTGTTTGAATTTACGCATGGTTTGCATATTATAAATCTAGGTTTGGCACCCATATGTAAGACAGAGCAGCAGGCAAGAGTCCGTTACTATTTTCTTAAGTTTAAGCGGGATTTTAGATTTTAAATGAAATATGATGTTTATGTATTTACAAAAGTATAGTATACAAAAATATATAAACAGTACATCAGTTCTACCCACAACACAATCATGCTGCTGACTTTGGGGCAAGATGGCGCAGTGTAAACCATCACAGTACACTGGTATTTAAAAAACAAGGACATGTAATTAAGGACAGGGTGGAGTATTGAAATAAGTAAAACCTTCGTTACATTAAACCATAATTAGACCTCACTTAGAAATTTAAATGACACTTAATTATGTAGCTCTAACGAAATGTATGTCAGCGTAAAATCTTATTCATATATTTGGTATAAGTAATTTGGTGTATTTCTTCGTACAGGGCTGGAGTAAGAGTTGACCCTTGCGACCGGGGGCGGCATGTCATCAAAGGCGATAAAGCAACCCTAGCTAAATGGTAGCCCTACTGTCTCTAAGTTTGACGCCTTAATAATTTTGTGCTGTGTTCCGGCATCAACCACCCAGGTTCGTTCCCCAACGCGGACGGCAGTGTCGTTGTCCTTGGCGTTGAAACCATAGGCAACGGTAAGCGCTTACTAATAAGTAGAAGTTCGTTAAGTTTGTCTGCTGTATCAAAGTAATAAAAAAAATATAATAAACATATTTCTTCACTATCGTCAAATTTTACTATTAGACAACTTACAAAAATATTTTAGTAACTTAACCTTTTAGAAATTATAACTCAATATAATTAACATTTTATTGAGTTAAATTTCCTTAACACTAGGCAAATATTTTCTATTAAAATACATACATACATACAATCATCATACATTTTATCAGTGCAGAGCGGAGAAAGAATACTAACCTCTGCGGCCGGGATCGGCCTGTCGTAAAAGGCGACAAAACCACCCTAGCTACGTGGTAGGGCCCCAATCCCGCCTGGATGGCGACCACCTTTGGTCTTAAGTATGCCGCCATAATAACCTTGTGTTGTGTTCCGGCATTAGTGACCCAAGTTCCTGTACCCTTATGGGACAGTAGCGTGTTCGCGATGCCACTAGCGTTGCAAACACCCATAGGCTAGGGTAACTGCTAAATTCTAAGCGGGCCGTCAGCCTGTCTGCTGTCCTACAGCAATAAAAAAAATACATACACATAATACTGAACTATTCAAAACATTCAATACGCATAGATAACTTTAATACATACAAATTAATCATGTTCCTCGACTAATATGGCACAGAGGCGTTTGGAATGGTTGTAAAATTATCTGAATCAGAGCATCCCCTATTTGGTAGCATTAATTTATGTAATACTTAACGAGTACTTATTACAACATCAGTGCAAAATATATTAATAGCGCTATGTGTGGTGTTGCCAGAACGAGCGTAGAGGTGAAAGAGGCGTGAGAATATTTCAGAATCAAAAGGTAATGTAACGATCCAGTTAGGCAGGCCCAATTTCGCGAAAGAGGTCACTCGTCGAATCCAACTCGGATAGGCAGCGTTCGGGAAGCTCCGTAAAATCTTTTCGTCCCAAATACCGCAGTGTCTCAAGACGAAAGTTTTTAACCAATGTGTGTTGCCAGTGATGACTTACGGACGCAGACCTGGTCGCTAACTATGGGCCTTATGAGAAAGCTCATGGTTGTTCAGAGGGCAATGGAGAGGGCTATGCTCGGAGTTTCCATGTGAGATCGAATCAGAAATGAGGAAATTCGCAGGAGAACCAAAGTCCGGTGGTGTCGGTACATAGCCCGGATGATTGCAAAACTGAAGTGGCAGTGGGCTGGGCACATAGCGCGAAGGACAGATGGCCGTTGGGGCAGAAAATTCCTCGAATGGCGACCGCGTATTTGAAGACGCAATGTTGGTAGGCCCTCCAAAAGATGGACCGATGATCTGGTCAAGATCGCCGGAATAGGTTGGATGAGGGCAGCTCAGGACCGATCGTTGTGGAGATCTTTGGGAGAGGCCTTTGTCCAGCAGTGGGCGTCTTCCGGCTGAAATGATGATGATGGTGAAAAGGTAATATGATACAACCAGCATCAAGTAAACTCGATTAGCACCTTGACCAAAAACGGATATAGCAAAAAATTTCAATCATTCACGAATCTAAGCGTGCAATTTGACTTTAGTTTTAATCCATGCCAGTA
Source organism: Malacosoma neustria (assembly GCA_963693495.1). NCBI lineage: Eukaryota > Metazoa > Arthropoda > Insecta > Lepidoptera > Lasiocampidae > Malacosoma > Malacosoma neustria. The sequence continues at coordinate 3,253,768 of OY856385.1, forward strand.
TATAAGGTGGACAGGTGCTATTAATTGGCCATACGACATTCTTGTTGTACTGGCAACAGTCTCCAGCCATGAAGGGCCTTGTAAGTTTACCTTTGATTAATTTTACAATTACATAAAAAATATCAATTACTCTTGTTTAAGTAAACAAAAAGCAATAATATTGCTATTCACGAAGTTGTCATTATAAACCACTTTACGACATCCATGGTGCTGGACATAGGGCATCCCAGATTACATGAAAATATTTAATATTCCTGTTTGCCTTCCCACCATAAGAGCTTCCTTAGATCGTCGATCCACCAGACTCTATCTTAAAATTATTTGTCGATCTGGTCTCCAAGACCAACTTTCTTACCCATGTAATGTACTCATAAAATATTGTGAGATCAGATATTTTGATTGTCTATTTGATCCCAATTCCAGATTCAAAGAAAAGGTGAGCTAGCAGATGGAGTAATCCATTTTTCATCTCTCGAGACGCTCTGGAAAAATATCAACTCGCAAGCAATCATTAATATATGGTCCAGAATATACGATCAAGTTGTGTGTTATAAATTGTATTTTTTTTTAATTTTGTTTTGTTTCAGATAATTTTCGGTCTACTGTCATTAGTCTACGCAAAGCCTGGTGGCCTGTCTGGTTGGGATTCAGGTGTAAGTAACCATATTTGATTGGCATTATTTCCTTAATTTTTATATTATTATTCGACTGATAATTCAGTTGCTTTTATGGAGGTACATCTGCAAAAGATTTACAAAAGAGCCGTTGGCTTTGAACTGGAAGAATAATTAAATGTAACAAGTATCGGAAAATATGTAATCATCAGCCAATCGTCGTATACTGCTAGATGTAGACTTTTGTGGCCGGCAGCCCCGACCGGTAACCTTGCGCAGGTCATCGGTACATCGGACTGGAGGGCGTCCGACGCTACGTTTGCCTAGACGCGGTCTCCATCAAACTCATATATATATATATATATATATATATATATATATATATATATATATATACCTAGTCAGGTCATAAATTCTGTCACATGTTTAATGTAAAATAATTGTAACAAGTTTATTCATTATGTAACCATTCATATACCAAAATCAACTTAACAAAACATAGATTCTTATGACATTAAAGTTTATTCAAAATGACCTCCGTGATTTTGAATACAGGCCTTCAATCTGCGCGGCCAGTCGCCTATCGCAGCACGAACGAGGTCCATGTCAATATCGGCGGCTGCCTTAATCAAGGATGTCTTGAGTGACTCCAAATTGGGATGAGGCTTTGAGCACGCCTTTTCCTCCAAGTGTTGCCATATCTTGTAATCTAACGGATTCAAATCTGGACTGGAGGAGGGCCAGTCTTCGTGCCGGATATATATATATTTACCTAGTCAGGTCATAAATTCTGTCACATGTTTAATGTAAAATAATTGTAACAAGTTTATTAATTATGTAACCATTCATATACCAAAATGAACCTAACAAAACATAGATTCTTATGACATTAAAGTTTATTCAAAAGGACCTCCGTGATTTTGAATACAAGCCTTCAATCTGCGCGGCCAGTTGTCTATCGCAGCACGAACGAGGTCCATGTCAATATCGGCGGCTGCCTTAATCAAGGATGTCTTGAGTGACTCCAAATTGGGATGAGGCTTTGAGCACGCCTTTTCCTCCAAGTGTTGCCATATCTTGTAATCTAACGGATTCAAATTTGGACTGGAGGAGGGCAAGTCTTCGTGCCGGATGAAGTCGATTTCACGCGCCGCCAGCCAGTCTTGTGTGCTCTTCGCTCTATGAGCTGGCGCCGAATCTTGTTGGAATACCCAGTGCCTGTTATTGAACATGGTATGAGAAACAGGTTCCACAAGGTTCGTCAGGACTGTATTTTGATACACAACAGCATTCGTTTTTACACCTTTCTCACAAAAATGTACCTCTGTTAAGCCCCAATAACAAACTCCCAACCATACCATGAGCGAGGATGGAAAATGACCTCGTTGGACACGCGGAATACGGTTGCTCGCTTCTTCACTACTGTGTGCGTACACCTTATCATTTTGTTTGTTGTAGCTCTCTTCTACGGTAAACATTTTTTCATCCGAAAAAAGAATTTCCCGATATTTTTTTCCCGCGTACCGCTTCAACAAAGCGCGGCATCTCTTCAGTCTCAGGTCCATTAGACGAGCATTCAAACGATGTCCTGTTTTTCTTTGATATGCCCGAAGCCCTAAGTCTTCATTTAACACCCTTTTCACCGTGGTTCTGCTTAACCCCATCTGAAGGGCCAACAGTTTATGCTTACGTTTGGGATTTCTTTGAATTCGTGCCTTCACAGCTTTTATCACTGCTGGAGTCCTAACAGACCGAGGGCGACCACTTCTTGACCTGTCATCTACACTAGAGTCTTCATTGTATCGTTTGATGGTACGATAAACGAATCTTTTGGTTATATTCAAATTTTTCAGTATGTTAAAAATTTGAATTGGCGCGTAACCGCAACGATGCAACGCAATAACTGCAACACGATCTTCTTTAAGCGTCCACTCCATATTTAAAAATGAGTAAAAGTCTAAAAGTTATACATTTTTATTTTCATGAACAATTCGAAATTCGAATTCAATAAACTTTTTTGTGGCCAGCATTCTAAAAGAAAAGTTTTTACTGTGTGACAATACTTATGACCTGACTATGTATATATATATATATATATATATATATATATATATATATATATATATATATATATATATATATATATATATATATATACCTAGTCAGGTCATAAGTATTGTCACACAGTAAAAACTTTTCTTTTAGAATGCTGGCCACAAAAAAGTTTATTGAATTAGAATTTCGAATTGTTCATGAAAATAAAAATGTATAACTTTTAGAATTTTACTCATTTTTAAATATGGAGTGGACGCTTAAAGAAGACCGTGTTGCAGTTATTGCGCTGCATCGTTGCGGTTACGCGCCAATTCAAATTTTTAACATACTGAAAAATTTGAATATAACCAAAAGATACGATAAACGAGTACCATCAAACGATACAATGAAGACTCTAGTGTAGATGACAGGTCAAGAAGTGGTCGCCCTCGGTCTGTTAGGACTCCAGCAGTGATAAAAGCTGTGAAGGCACGAATTCAAAGAAATCCCAAACGTAAGCAGAAACTGTTGGCCCTTCAGATGGGGTTAAGCAGAACCACGGTGAAAAGGGTGTTAAATGAAGACTTAGGGCTTCGGGCATATCGAAGAAAAACAGGACATCGTTTGAATGCTCGTCTAATGGACCTGAGACTGAAGAGATGCCGCGCTTTGTTGAAGCGATACACCAAAAAAAAATATCGGGAAATTCTTTTTTCGGATGAAAAAATGTTTACCGTAGAAGAGAGCTACAACAAACAAAATGATAAGGTGTACGCACACAGTAGTGAAGAAGCGAGCAACCGTATTCCGCGTGTCCAACGAGGTCATTTTCCATCCTCGCTCATGGTATGGTTGGGAGTTTCTTATTGGGGCTTAACAGAGGTACATTTTTGTGAGAAAGGTGTAAAAACGAATGCTGTTGTGTATCAAAATACAGTCCTGACGAACCTTGTGGAACCTGTTTCTCATACCATGTTCAATAACAGACACTAGATATTCCAACAAGATTCGGCGCCAGCTCATAGAGCGAAGAGCACACAAGACTGGCTGGCGGCGCGTGAAATCGACTTCATCCGGCACGAAGACTGGCCCTCCTCCAGTCCAGATTTGAATCCGTTAGATTACAAGATATGGCAACACTTGGAGGAAAAGGCGTGCTCAAAGCCTCATCCCAATTTGGAGTCACTCAAGACATCCTTGATTAAGGCAGCCGCCGATATTGACATGGACCTCGTTCGTGCTGCGATAGACAACTGGCCGCGCAGATTGAAGGCTTGTATTCAAAATCACGGAGGTCATTTTGAATAAACTTTAATGTCATAAGAATCTATGTTTTGTTAAGTTCATTTTGGTATATGAATGGTTACATAATTAATAAACTTGTTACAATTATTTTACATTAAACATGTGACAGAATTTATGACCTGACTAGGTATATATATATATATATATATATATATATATATATATATATATATAAAGAAGATGCGGTATACATTCAAAAGCAACAAGATCCTCAAAAATAAACCTTTGGTACAGACTTCTTCTTGGAAGTGCATACACGTCTAGCTTAGATCCAAACAGATTTACTTCCAACTAATAACAGGCTGGAAGATCTATTTCCATCTACTTTCTCTTGGCTTCCGAAAAACTTCTTAAAATTACATTATTCTACTTAGTTTTCATCATTCAGCGTGGGACATGAGCCAAGTTTTGCGGTAGCACAACCGATCTCAATAGCACAGCCAGTAGTGCATGCTGCTCCAGTGATCCAAGCTGCCCCAGTGGTTCACGCTGCACCAGTAGTGCATGCTGCCCCCGCTGTAGCTATCGCCAAACCAGCTACTAGTTACTCATCATTTCAACGGGTATGTTACGTAGTACTTGATAGATTCTACGTGGTAGGGCCTCAAGCCCGTCTGGATGGCGACCACCTTTGGTCTTAAGTATGCCGCCATAATAACCTAGTGTTGTGTTCCGGCTTTAGTGACGCTAGTTCCAGTACCCTTATGGGACAGCAGCGTGTTCGCGATGCCATTGGCGTTGCAAACACCCATAGGCGACGGTAACTGCTAAATTCTAAACGGGCCATCAGCCTGCTGTTCTACAGCCATAAAAAAAAGATTCCTAGACTGACATAAATTATAAATAAATAAATATATTGGCACAATTCACACGGCGCCATCTTGTCCCAAAATACAATAAATAACATAGTACTTATTTTATGGGTACTAGACATCTGTTATACTACATATATACTTTTGTTTGTAAATAAATATATGTTATACATAAACACCCAGACACGGGACGGGAATTGAACCCGTGAACTCCGCCAGCGTACCGAAGTGCGTTAGCTGTTACGCCACGGAGGTCATCATTAAGTTAATCCACAATAGACACCGTTAATAGAAATGTCATATAAACCAGCAGTTAAGTAAAGCCAAGTTTAAGGTTATTGCTATTGTTTATAGAATTTCCGATCTAAAACATTCCAGGTAATACACCCAACACATCAAGTAGTGCATCCCGCGCCCGTTGTCCACGCGCCTGTGGTCCAAGCAGTCGCCCAACCTGTGGTGCACGCGGCCCCTGCGTACGAAACGTATTCCCAGCCGATCGTACAAAAATATCTATCCGTGGGATCGTACGGCCATGGCTGGTAGTTTCCAAAAGTTCTATTTTGTATATAATATCTGTACAGAAGAATATTTATTGTACTAAAATGACTAATAATTGTGCATTACTTATGTCCGTTGCAAATAAATAGTGATTTATATGAATGTTATTTTTCATTAAGCTTACGATTTCAACGTTTACAGTACTTACCTACAGTGATTTCATATCTGCAGGTATTTTATTTCTACTGAGTATAACCACAATTGTTGCACTTTGTCCTTCTTTTCCTTTTAAAAGTTTTATGCGAAGCCTTTCACTACACTTTTTTGGCGATAAAGGTTCAAGAACATAAATGGAATAAGGCTTGAGCTAAATGTTATTTGATCCTACAACATCGAAAATAAAACCGTACCATTTCATGGTTTCCTGTAAACAATCAAAAGGAATAAATTCGCTAATTTTTTTAGATTTCCTATGTAACATATAATTTCATATTGTAAAATTTTATTATAGTTAACGAAGTTCTGCATTGTTAATATTTTTAAGAAAATTATTTTCTGATGTAGATATTCACTAAGTAATGAATTACAATATCACCATACTTTTTGTGTTTTATAAAATATTAAACAATTTACCAGGGGAAGCGTGAAAGTAGCGTAGCCAATGATTGAAAACGGAAAAAGTAACAAACTGACGCTGTATATCCATACAAAGCGCAGGGATGAATTCGTTTTACAATAGGAGACGTTTATCATTATAGTTTTATAAGGAATATATGGATAATGATAGATTGATGAAAAGACGATGGAATGCGTAATAGATGACATGGCGAAAAAGGTTTGAATGTTAAGATGATAGCTAACAGACGACATTGGAAGAAGAGAACTTGAATGAATGTATGAAAAACTCTTTATTCACCTTAAATATACAAGCACATAAAATAAAATTACAAGCTATTGAACAATGGGCGGCCTTATCGCTTAGAGCAATTTCTTCCAGGCAACCCTAATGTGTAATCTATAAGGTATATTAGTGTGGAATAAGCTAGAAGAAAAAACAAATTCTTAAAGTAAGTTAAGTAAGGCGTGAAGTCAATTTGGTTAACACCTCGAATAAAATCTTATCTTACAAAAGAGCGCCAGAAATAAATGAGGTTACAAGTCAACAACCGCGAAGAATCAATACCTATTACAAGAAAAGTCTGTCTACACGATCTATTATATCTAGGAAATAATCTAGGTGAACTAAGTGCAGGTTTTATAAAAAATTATCGACTAATTTGATGTGGAATATTCATCGCACACATCGATGATCCTAGTGAAGTGCAAATACGTAACTTAAAATTTTTGATCTTATCGAAACTATGTCCAAAAACATCCATTTCTAGGATTGTAATATTAAATATATTATTTAAATAATAATTATCACATCCATATTAATATTATAAATGTGAAATTGTCTGTTAACTGTCTATTACGTTTTCACGCCTAATATATATATATATATATATATATATATATATATATATATATATATATATATATATATATATATATATATATATATATATATATATATAACATACACTTCTACCCTCTTTAACTGCCTTTTTCGATCATTACAACGAGGCACTTAAAAAAGAAATAAATGACTTCTACTGAAATCGTAATATGCTAATTAAGTAAGAAATTAGAACTAAAATTTGTACCCGTGGACAGTCCATAGTTACATATACATTGATGTCCACAGGAACAAAGATGTCAGTATAACTTAAAATATATTACCGCCATGATAGGCACTAGTTTACACTGCTATGCCGTCTGTTACCGGTTACTCAACAAAAACACAAAATGGTAGCAATTCAGTGTTGCCACACATCAAAAATATTTTACGGATGCATTCAATCAGTGGTGTCCACAGGTAAAACTGTTCATAGATACAACACTTTCCGCTACACAGCACCGATGTCCACGATCCTCAGCCATAAGGAAACGACCGCAGAGAAGTCTAGTTCTCTTATGCGGACGTCAAAGTGTTGGCGATGCCTCTGACGAAACAAACATCTATAGGCGAATGTAACTGCTGACTTTTGTAGTTGAAAGGACACCCAACTACCAGGGATGCCGCTCGTGTGAAGTGGAGTAGAAAAAGTCGGAAAGCGGACCCGCACACCGAAGCGAATGTTTGGATTGCAACTGGGATTTACCACTAGGATAATGATGAACTGCTTACTTTTGAGTAGGCCATCAGCCTGTCTGCTATTGCACAACAATAAAAAAGGAAGCAGGATATGTTATTGTTACGGGCATCTATCTATAATCAATTTCTCTTGGAGAATTATAATGACTTATTAATAGGTATGCAACAAAGTAGGTTCTGTCAAAACTAACTCTAAAAATACTCTTTAAAAGTTCATATATGAAACCCTACAGTAATCGAGAACGATTTACAACAATAAGACATAAGACAACAACAACAGTAAATATCAAATAGGAATATAAACAAGAACTTCCCTCGTACAACACCCATAACTCACAACCATAACCTTGAAAAGATGGTTGTAATACACGCAGTAAGATAACATGCAATCCTACAGGAAAAATATCTTACAGTTAAATAATAGCAGCCAAAAATCTTCTGTTTTGATTGCTATAGTTTATGAATACATATGGTAAGAAAAATTATTTCATTTCAGGTATTTTGAAATTCTAATTCGTAAACAACGCATTACAAATTGCATTTACTCAAAATTATCATAAAATGTATAAATTTAAGCCATGGAATCATAAATAACGCGAATCCCTTTGTTAAATCGATATCACAGCGTCACATCACTAGCGATCGCGTGTTTCGAGGGACATCACGATTCTCACTGTCCTATGAATCGGGTTAGCAGTAGGGTAAGCATAATTTTGTATACTGACCTCTGCGGCCGGGGTTGGCCTGTCGTAAAAGGCGACAAAACAGCCCTAGCTAGGTGGTAGGGCCCCAAGCCCGTCTGGATGGCGACGACCTTCGGTCTTAAATATGTCGCCATAATAACCTTGCGTTGTGTTCCTGTGGTATTAGTGACCCAAGTTCTTATACTCTTATGGGACAGCAGCGTGTTCACGACGCCACTGGCGTTGCAAACACCCATAGGCGACGGTAACTGCTAAATTCTAAGTGGGCCGTCAGCTTGTCTGCTGTCCTACCGCAATAAAAAAATACGTGTTAGAAGAGCTATTAGTATATAATACAACTAACATAATGGGGTAGCCTTATTGTTGTCTCAAAAGGAGGCGAGGGGCCACCTTAGTGTAATTTATTATAAATCACTAATTACAATTTAGTATACTGGTACCTGACTCCTTAAAATATAGAGAAATTTATCTATACATAACTATAGATTTACTTGAATATAGATCCATACTAATATTATAAATGTGAAAGTAACTCTGTTACGTTTTCACACCTAAACCGCTAAACCTATTTTGATGAATTTTTGTGTAGAGATAGATTAGACCTCGGAGAAGGACATAGGCAATTTTTTTTTCTTTATTTATATTGCAGAATAAGGTTTGCCGGTTCAGCTAGGCATCTATAGATATATATATATATATATATATATATATATATATATATATATATGTATGTATATATATATATATGTATGTATATATATATATATATATATATATATATATATATATATATATATATATATATATATATATATATATATATATATATATATCTATAGATACTTTCTACTAAAACTGTGAAGTGAAAAGAAAATATATCCAATAAAATACAGTAAGCGTGTATACCCTTTATAGACCGCAGACATTTCAGCTACGCGGGCACAACAAGCTTTCAGTAGCACAAATGCTTCGGGGCCAAGCATAACATACCTCAACGAGCATTTATTATTCGAATTGTATTTGCGAAGCTCGTATACAAATGATTGTGCCTATTGGAAGTCAATTAAGTTTATAAATTATAATGTAAAGAGTTTAAATACTGCTTAATATTTCTCGTAAATACCGGTTATAGTTGTTGATCACGATTTATAATCAATCATCTAATTCGTGTTTTCTCTTGCATTCTGTAACTTTTAAGAATGTATGGTAAATATCTTTAGCCAAACATTTTAAAATAAATATACATTGGCTAAATTTGTTGAAAGCTCAATAAAGAACGAAATAATTATAACCAAATCTTGACATATAATTACAACATATTGTGTAAGGGAAAGGGATTTATAATATTACAAAAATACAATATAAAACTATTAATTTCGCAAAAATCATACTTGATTAAAAATACAACGAATTTTCAAATCAATTAACTAAACAGTAACACTACGTAATATTTTTTCAGGGTTACTCGTATCTTAAAGACAAACAATAAAGAGCAAATCAATGAATTATTATAACAACCTTCAATGATTGAATGTAAATTAATTAAATAGTAGCAAAACAAAGAAAGTCTGCGAAATGGACGCTTGGTCCGGTGAAGGCGGTGACGCCATGGGACCCACCGTCACTCGTAAGTTTTTATGTTGTTGTTTTAATTTGCCAATCTGGCAGGCAAAGGACTTGGTCCATACAGCCTTCGTAAGTTTTTAGTTTTATAAGACATACATTTCATCCTAATTCGAATACTAATTTAATAAAATATTATTAGGTATTTCTTTTATGTATACGTAAAAGAAATACCACTCATCACGAAATCTCGCGGTTGTAGAGGCTGTTGAGAACGAATTTTACGGAAATTCTATCTTTAGTTTACTTTTTTAATTTGTATAAGAAGGCAAATTGAACATTATTCCTTCTAAGTGGTTTCCGTTTATATACGAAGCTGAACATTATTTGACTTAGTTAATCCACTTCTATTATTATGCCACTTATTTTAGTCCTATGGATATTCTTGTTGAAGATACTATAAGCAGTATGTGTGAAAACTTAATAAAATATTGTGATATAAAATAAAATCAATATGTTAACGATTTCGTTTTTGAATTGACGCTAACCTCATTAAGAAAGATGCCAATCTAAATCCTAAGCAATAAATTTGTGGCACGAAAACCTTCAATTATTTGAACAATGAACGCGAAATTCGCTGCTAGACTAGCAAATCGCTTTTTAAGCTAAGAATTCGTACAATTGAGTTACATGTATAATGATGTTAAATAATATGTAGTTTATTTATTTATTATTTGTACACATCATAAATTACAAGCATAAAAGTATTTTAACTAAAACAATTGACTATCGTAAAAGAGATTTTTTTCGGAGTTCCGGGAGCCTACTCGTTTCCGATTTTGACGTAGTTCTCAGAGCCTTGAATAACTTGGACCCCAGATTTGGATATTGTCCTTATGTCGTTACTATATTTAATTATATACAGGGTGACTTTGACAAACCCGTCCAAATTCACACAGAAGAATCTTTAGTAAAAGTTATGAGAAACGTATTTTAATTTAGTATCGCATAGTACAAAAATGTTGAGTAATCAGCATCACAAAGTCATTCAAAAAACTCACAATTTACATAATACGGCGCGAGAGTGTCAATGACCTCTCCATCGGTACAGCAAAAAACTGACAATGACCTAGTAAGCGGGCGAGGACGGCGGTCATTGCACCGAGCGAGCGAATACGCACTACTCATTTACGCGGGAGTGACAGAGACAGGTAATAACAGGTTAACGTACGGAGTTTGCACCATATGACTATTCTGTACGATTGAATTAGTGATCATATTTTCCTTGGAATGAAATATTTTATTTTGAAAATTTTACATACAATTTTTTTTTGCAAAAATGGGTTACTTAAATGATGTTTAATGCGTAAAAAATATTTGGACGGGTTTGTCAAAATCACCCTGTAATAAACTAATAAACATTTTGTGACAATTCACACAGCGCTATCTACTCCCAAACTAAGTACCATAGTACTTGTGTTATGGGTACTAGACAACTGATATACTACTTATATACTTTTTTAACCGACGAAAGGTTATCAATTCGAGCGTATTTTTTTTTCTTTTTTTTTGTGTATGACGACCACGCACAAGTTTTTACAGAGTAGTCCGATTTTAAAAATTATTTCTTTTTTGATTTCTGGAAAGGGTATACCTTGAAGGTGGTCTCATATAAATTTGGAAATAAATCTCCAACCTAAGGGTACGAAAACAGAGAATGATTGTTCACTCACTGATTATATCTATGACCACGCATAACTTTTGACAGAATTGATTTATTTGGGAGTAGATGGCGCTGTATGAATTGTCACAAAATATTTATATATTATTAAATATGTATAATAAATAGATATTATACATAAATACCCAGACGAGAGATGGGGATCGAACCCGTGATCTCCGCAAGCGTACAGAAGTACGTTAATCGTTACGCTACAGAGGTCGTCTAGAAAGAAATAATCGATACTAGTCGATACTTATATTATAAATATGTGAAATTAAATCTGTCTGTCCATGAATTTCAGTATAAAGAAAGATTGAACCTTGGAGAAGCATCTAGGCTACTTTTTAATTTATACGATAGAACAACGTTTGCCGGGTCAGCTAGTATAATATGATTTAATTTATCTTATCTCAATTGGTCCGTCCTTTTGTTTTTTTAGTATTGAAATATGATTGGTCTACGAGAACATTTACATATTTGTTTATTTGATTATTAATTTTTTACGTCAGAGAAGTATATAATTTGTATTTTATGTGCTAGGTACGGCCAGTGCAAAAACAATCACCCCGCCATTAAAAAATGGAAATGAAATTCGTGAATCGGGATACTTAATAGCAGTGGGTTCCAGAACAGCTAGGTTAGTATTAAACATTTTTATCCGTGCAGGGGCGGAGAAAGAATACTAACCTCTGCGGCCCGGGTCGGCCTGTCGTAAAAGGCGACAAAACGACCCACCCTAGCTACGTGGTAGGACCTCAAGCCCGTCTGGATGGCGACCACCTTTAGTCTTAAGTATGCCGCCATAATAACCTTGTGTTGTGTTCCGGCATTAGTGACCCAAGTTCCTTACCCTTATGGGACAGCAGCGTTTTCGCAATGCCACTGACGTTGCAAACACCCATAGGCAACGGTAACTGCTAAATTCTAAGCGGGCCGTCAGCCTGTCTGCTATCCTACAGCACTTTAAAAAAACTATTATATATCCTAGTCGTATCTTATTCCAATGAATAGGACAACAACTACCTATGCAACTGCACTCCTCAAGATATACTAGTAAACCCTCTTTTTAAACCATTTTTGATTAAACAAGTCATTGGGTTAGCGGGGCTCGGTGACAATGAGTTTCGATAAGAGTGAGACGATCTTTGACTCTACTGATAGCCGGATTGATCATTCAGCGTAGCTATGTTGCTCGCCTTCTGTTTACTGACCTTGTACTAAGTCTTTACATCTTAATATTATTAACCTTGTAATTATTATAAACATATATGTAGATAGATAGATATACAAAAAAAATAGATATTACCAGCTTTACCGGAAAGTCATTACCGGTTCTTCTAACAGATGTCGCCAGGCTTAAATGTTCAATGTTATGATTTGACACATATGTCATTTTATTCTAACAACATCAAACTTCAAAACTATACATGTTATTTGCGAAATTAACACCGATTTATAACTCTTTGAAAATGTCAAGGTTCGTGCTTGAAAACATGCATTTGCGGCACGCATTACTTTTCTTATTTAATCAAAAGAAAAAAACCGCTGAATGTCACCACCAGTAGGTAGAAACTTACGGTGAGCATGATCTAACCATAAATACCGAACATGATCTAACCATAAGTTCCGAAAATTCAAAAGTGCTGATTTCGACGTGCCAGACAAAAACGTTCTGGTAGACCAAAAGAGTTTGAATATACGAAACTGCAGGAGTTATTGTATGAAAACTTAACCCAAACTCAAAATCAAATGGCCAAAGCGTTAAGTGTGGCCCAAGAAACGATTAGCGAGCGATTACGATTGAATGAGCGGCAAAAGGAAAAACGAAAAATCGTCTGTGAAATGCTACTTCAAAGGTATGATCGGAAGTCGTTTCTACATCGAATAATGACGGGTGATGAAAAGTGGATTTATTTTAAAAACCCTAAACGCAAAAATCATGGTTATCACCTGGCGAACCTGGCCTTGGATGGGATATATCGCACCCGCCGTGCTCTCCAAACCTTGTCCCGTCCTACTATTTTTTTTTTTTATTGCTGTAGGACAGCAGACGGGCTGACGGCCCGCTTAGAATTTGTTTGCAACGTCAGTGGCATCGCGAACACGCTGCTGCCCCATAAGGATACAGGAACTTGGGTCACTAATGCCGGAACACAACACAAGGTTATTATGGCGGCATACTTAAGACCAAAGGTGGTCGCCATCCAGACGGGCTTGAGGCCCTACCACGTAGCTAGGATGGGTTGTTTTGTCGCCTTTTACGACAGGCCGACCCCGGCCGCAGAGGTTAGTATTCTTTCTCCGCCCCTGCACGGATAAAAACTATCAACTTTTCACATCAATGGGACACGCGCTTGCAGAGCAGCACTTCGCCAATTTCGAAGAAGTAAGAAAATGGTTCTATAAATGGTTTTGCTCAATGGACAAACAGTTTTTTTGGAATGGCATCCATAAATTGCCTGAAAGATGGGTAAGACGTATAGAATCAAATGGCCAATACTTTGAATAAAGAAACTTTTCCATTTTATTGAAAATTACATAGTTTTTCCGAACACCTGGTATATGCAGTGTAATTTTACACTATGTGGGTAATTTTGACCCAGGTTCCAGTAGCGTCGCAAACATCTAAAGGCAATTGCTTACTATTAGATGGGCCGTCAGCCTGTCTGCTGGTACGAAGCAATAAAAAAATTTGAACAACGATCAAACGAGGGTTTTTATTGTAAATGTATTAAAATAAAATAATTTTAAGCACTACCGATCAAATGGTACGTAATAACATAATGCTTACAACTTTTTCAGATTTCGAAGAAAGCATAAAACCAAAATAATGTTATTGACTTTACTTATCCTAGTGTTACTTTTATTGTGCCTAGCAATAGTGATGACTGTTTTATGTGAGTATTTTTGATATAATGATTGTATAGAGTGCTTACTAAAACATTTACTTAGAAGTTTTGATTATTGAATTTTAATTTAGTATGCCAGTTGTAGGCGACGCATGATTACTGTATTGTGTTGTGTATAGTGTTGAATACGAGTTTACAATTATACACCTCTTGTACATGTTTCTGACAAATAAATGATGTGGTTTGATTATTGCTCATACCGTCATACGCCACACTCTTTGATTTGAGTAAGGAACTTCTTGCCAGATAACCTGCTTCTCGTTTCTTAAATATTCTTATGGTTTAAAAAGTGCGATTAGATGAGCGTGAAGCCGAGTGGTATTGGACTGGAAACAATTTAATAAAAATGGCAGTTGATGTGCAAGTTATAGCACTTTGATGTCCTCCATGGTGTTAAGGGTTACGAATGTTGGGATCAAGGGTCCGATTCCCATTTTGAGTCTCCATATATATGTGTAATAATAAAATTAATATATAAACATTTTGTGACATAGCGCCATTTAGTCCCATAGTAAGTAGCATATCACTTGTGTTGTGGGTACTAGACAACTGAGATACTACATACATACGTTTCTTTTGTAAATAAATACATATTATATCCAAACGCGAGACGGGAATCGATCCCGTGGCTTCCGCAAGCATACTGTTGTGCGTCAGCCGTTGCGTCACGGAGGTCGTCAAATAATACAATATGTATTTATTTACGAAAGAAAAGTATGTAAATAGTTTGTCAGTTGTCTAGTATCCATCACACAATTCTTTTTGCTTACTTTGGAATTAGATGTTGCTGTATATGTTAAATGTTTCAGTATTAGTATTTATTTATAATGTGAATACCATGTACTAACGGAAAAATAAAACACCGTAATTTGCATACTGGATCGCCAGGGTGTATAGCCCATCAATGAGCCTTAAACACGCGTGGCGGGTATACTAACCACTCCCTCAAGGGAGAGACCCGAGCGCATTATTATAATGGTTACATTATAAAAGGTCATCTAATTGTGATAGTTTGAATTTTAGATGTTAAGCAAAAACGACACAAACCGATCCGAATATGTGACAGCAAAGAATGTCTACGATCAGCGGCCAACCTTGCCTTATCTATGGATAAATCAGCAGATCCTTGTGAAAGTTTTTATAAGGTTTGTCTATTTTTATCCTAACCATAGTGTATATTATACCGGTTCTAGAAGCAAGTAGGATGAATGAATTAGAACGGTAATGAGTCATGTTGAGCTGAAGGCCCAACGCAGAATTGCAGTTTAAGAAGCAAATAATTAAAAATAGTTAGATCCAACATAGTAATGCACATCTTCTTCTTCCTCCTGCCCTTATCCCACATTATATGGGGTCGGCACAACATGTTACATGTAATAGTTGAGGCTTAGTTCTTACAACCGGCCACCTGCCTGATGCTAACCCCTTTTTGGGGGAAAATTTGTCATCCTTTTTGTTTAAATTATTTTTCTCGTTTCACATTTCATTCATGTAGGACACGACATTTCGTTGTTAATCATCTAATATATCCTCAAGCGACTCTTTTATTGGTTTCTTCTTGAGTAAACAACATCCGAGTGTCGGTTTGGGTGTGCAGGGTGGCACTTTTACCGGGTCGCCGACTTTTACGGGGTCTGTGCACAATTCACATTCGACAATTACGTCACGAGGGATTCTAAATAAGAAATTCGCAGTGCCGAGCGTCTTCGAATGCTTCTGGTCCTGCATTTCGTTGCGCTTGAATGCAGACATGGCAGTAACATATAGTAATGCATATATGTATTTTAAAAAGCAATGCCAGAGATAATAAACATACTAACATACATAAATGTCACTGCCACATTTGAAATCTTCTAAAAACATGCCAGTGCTTTGATTAAATAATTAACAAAAACGTAATAAGTTACTTAACTTCACACCATAAACAAATAGCAGGAGACTTCATAACGCTAGTACATACGAGTATATTACAGTAAACGGCTAGCAGCTTTAAGAACAAATATGCATCACATCAGAAAAATTGGGATGTATATTTTTTTATTTTTCAATTTAGTGAACGTCAAGTAAATACACTTCTCACATCTGGCATACAATGCCTTTAAACCACTCAAAAAATATTCTTTGTCTTTTTCCTCAAAATGACGAACTACGGCAGCTTTCATTTCGTTGTCATCCGGAAATCTCCCGCTCCGTAAGTCCTTTTAGAATTTGGAAAACAGGAAAAAACACTAGTTGCCAGATCTGGACGGTGGGTGGTCAATTTTTGAAAACCCCGTAGCACGTTGTCTTGCAAAATTAACACTCCGCGCGCTAGGTTTCCACGTCATTTCTACACAACATCCTCACAAGCCTGACTCACCAAATTGGTATAATATTGACTGTTCACTGTAGTCCCTTTCGGTAGGTAATCTATTAATAAAATTCTCTCGCTATCCCAGAAGATAGTCGCCGCTAGCTTAGACGCTGACTTTTCCACCTTGAATTTCTTCGGCGGTTTTTCTCCTTTTTTAATCCATTGCATCGACTCTTGTTTGGACTCCAGACCACACTGACTAATCCACGTTTTATTTGAGGTAACGATCCGATCACAATTTTTGTCAATTTTATTGTCAGCTAACGCCAAAAAATCCTCTTAGTACCCAGCGCGCGCAAATTTTTTCAATGTGTAAATTTTGATGTAAAAATTTTTCAACTCGTTCTTTACTAATTTGAAATTCTTCAGCTATTTGCTATAATTTAATTCTTCTGTTGGCCAGTACTAATTTTTCTACTTTTTAAACATTTTCTTCGGTCACCGTGACAGGGCGATCCGCGCGGGGATCATCTTCGCAGCTCTCTCAACCTTGTTGAAATAAGTGGGCCCATTTTTTTACCGTTGTATATGAAGGCTCCGAATCACATATAACCGATGATATTTCTACAAAAATCGTTTTTCGGCGTATTTCCTTTTTTTTACCAGGTACTTTATCGGCGCGGTGTTAAAAATTCCGTAAATTTTCGGATTCGGCTGACATGGTGATGTTCGTTGTTCGACAGGTAATTCAATTATGACCTAAAATTTGATTACGGGTTGTTTTTCTACTATCACTGAACCCTGCAATTAGTGATAGGAGTAACGATATAATTAGTCATCGTTAAGTACCTTAGGTCGCGAACTTATCAGCAGCCCCTCGTATATTAACGAGATGATATGATGACAAGTTATTAGTGACCTTATAGAAATAATATTTAAAGTGAAATTAAAATTTCTCTGCAGCTGGAATTCTTATGTACCTCAAAGTAGAGATTTAAAATTATTCCGGCACGCAAAAACTCTCTTCGTAGCTATTTACGTTCAATAATTTTTTGACATCAATAATCTTATTTGTTTTTCTTTCAACCCAATTTTAACAAAAAAATTTAATATTGCAAAATTATGAAAAAGATAAGATACCCATATCACACAGTAAAGGAGTTCAGGTTTGATGTAGGTCGACGCACTAGGTTAGAATTCAATATTGACCTCGCAGTGAACGTGTTAAATAATGTGTGTTATGATTTCCAGTATGTATGCGGAAATTGGGCCAACAACCACCCTAGACCTGACTCGTATAACTCTTATGACTGGTTCCAATATAAACAGGCCAACGTTTACACCGTTGTCAGAGATTTCCTCAACATGAATACCAGCCATCAGCCAAAACATGTGCAGCAGGCGAAGGATATGTTTACCGCTTGCATGGATACCGGTAAGAACACTCGATAACAAAGAAACGTGTTAAATTAATTAAAAGTAGTTAAATGAGTAAAGGCTTAAAAATTGTTACTACACGCAAACTTGTAAAATCACGTTGATGCCTGCTTGACTTTAGATGTTGGTATTTGGACTATTTTTGTTTATACTTCAAACACACTATTGGTGTGATGCCTCACTTTCATAGGATCATCATCATAGCGAAAAACTATTGCAACCCAAACTTCTGCTGCCGCGATTGCGGAAGTTCGTAACGTAGTCCTTCCACGGCAGTCGATATATCCACTGCAACATTTTTATCTCCACGCAGCTCATGCTTGTATAGGTCTAGGCTACGTTTTACAGCCGTATAACAGGCAGGCCCACAATGATGGGCTTATAGGCCTTTGACTTCAACTTAACCG
The DNA here is from genome assembly GCA_963693495.1 of Malacosoma neustria. Lineage (NCBI taxonomy): Eukaryota > Metazoa > Arthropoda > Insecta > Lepidoptera > Lasiocampidae > Malacosoma > Malacosoma neustria. The sequence continues at coordinate 3,272,267 of OY856385.1, forward strand.
CCATTTTGGGGTCAGAAATGACACCAATCACCTCATGCCTTTTGCCCCACATAGCAGCACTGCACGCCTTGATGTTGCAATAGATATCATCAAACGCGTGAAATACAGATCCCATGTATTTGACCTGATCTGTGCGCTCAACTGTGTCATAGCCTTAACGTACGGTTTTGGGTTCTGTTAGATTACAGGCTACTTTGTTTTGGCTACTGACTGACAAGTACTTAGAAAATCAAGTAAGTAAGTAGCGAAAACGCTACATTAAGCTTCAGATCACGATTCTTACAGGATATCTAGTAATAATACTTGACATTGAACTAAATGTATTTCATTGGTTGAATTACGATGACCAGTTTTTTGGCCACCTTTTCTCCCTTTCTACCCTTATCTATAACTCTTATAATGTGTAGATCGATTGGTGCCAACCAAATTTCTATAGTCAGATCATATATATATGCTCCATCGTAGTTATCACTGGTAGACTGCGATTCTTAGGATGGTATGAAATGATCGTAGTGGCCTATATCTTTTGCTATTCGTTTTGCCGCCTATTTTTACCTTATTCTCTTTCATTATATGATTTTATAATTCATGCAACAAAGTTTATTCATCCAGCACTACTGACTAATACTTTGGCTACTTTCCAACAGATTAATTATAATTTTAGAATTTTTACAGTATATTGTATAATTAAGCTATCAACTTATATAAAAAATACTCCTACAAATTTTTAGGTTTCTGTAATTCGATAATTAACTGTATATACAAAGAAATATTTATTTCAGATACCCTGGATGAATTGGGAGTTCAACCAGTCCTATCAATACTAAATAAATTAGGATTACCGTCATATCCTACATACTTAAATGTGACTGATGACTTTGACTATACAAATTACACCTTCAGTTGGCTAGAAGTTTTAATAAACGTTAAGATACAATTAGGTATGGATGTATTAATTGGATTTGATATATTCACTGATCCAAAAAATTCTACAGTGTATAGATTGGTGATGGGATCTCCTGAGACGACCAATCCTTTTCCAAGGTAGATTCCTAATTAGATGTATACTTTAATATATAATTATAAAATTGCAACGAAAAATGTACATTAAGAAATGACAATAAAGTTGAATTTCTTTTAATTTTTTAGTGGTCACAATGAGAAAAAGAAGCATTCGGACCATAAACTTGTAAATAAAACTTCCACACAAGCACGTTTCAACTTTGGACGTAAAACTAAAGCCAACAAAAAAAGCAATGATGAAGAAAAACTTGCTCAAGTTCACAAATTGTATTATGCTGAAATTATGAAAGTTTTTGTTGAAGCTAGTGGTGTGAAAACAAAATTGTCAGAACATAAAATTATCGATAATATTTTATTAGCAGCAGAAGTTTATTACAACACAAATGAAGATATTTACGATGTAAGTTTTAATCAATTTTGTGGACTTCCACAAGTACTAAATCGTTTTCTCAAACATGAAATCTTAAAATGTCGCAGTTATTTCTGCAGGTTCCTAACAATTTAAACCTTTACATCACTTTTTCTGTCGGAAGCAACTACCGCCTGAACCTTATTTTAAATGAGGTACTTTTTGGTATGAAACATATTAGTTAGGTCTATAAAAATAATACTTATACTCTAAATATCAAGTGCGAGATAATGAAATGGAATAATGATGTTGACTTAATTTATTAACAATTTTTAATGCATTTAAAGGCACAATTTTATCAAGTAATTAATAATTCAATTTAATTTTGGTTCTATTCTGTTTTGTTTCCAAAACATATTTTCTAAGCCCTTATTATGGTTTATTAGATCCTTAATACTGATAATGTGGTTTATAAGAATGGAATAATATTGAATCCCAAAGATAGAATTTAAGGTATATTTTTGAAATTTCAGCTAGACTCAGATAACAGCACAGAAGCAGACGACGATTTATATTTAGATATACCTGATTACACTGTACCTGAAATACAAGCGCACACAGATATGATTGTACAAGACAATAATGGCACTGCTACTTCCATATGGGAAGTATATTTACAAGGAGTTTTTAGTATAAGTGATGTGAGACTCAATTTCGAAACTGATAAAGTTATGGTTTCTGACCAAGATTTGAAATATATGTCGTTAATGGCGGCGTATGTAGCGAACACTCCACCTGTTATTTTGGAACTTTATATTTGGATAAAGGTAACATTTCATATATAAATTAAATGAAATACAAAATACAAGCATACATTAAAAACCAAACAATTTGCTGAACCGTGATACCCGCACTAGACAGGAATCTGTTTTATGGGGACTAAGTATGATCATCAAAGTTACCAGCCTTGGTTGTTTGCAATATTAATAGGTTAAAATTAGTTGACGAAAATTTTAGAGATTATTTAGGTTATCTTATTAAATTTGTTTAAAAATTAATAAGATATATAGTTATATTTAAATTCTGTACAAAAAAAAACAAACGTTGTGTTATTAACACTATTAAAGATAAATAATATAAGTAATAAAACTGTGCGGTCGGGGGACCCCCCGTTAGGAACGAAGTTTTTCGCGATATTTTTTTAACTCAAAACGTGTTTAAATTTTTTTATTGCTTTAGGACAGCAGACAGGCTGACGGCCCGCTCACAATTTAGCAGTTACCGCTGCCTATGGGTGTTTTCAATGCCAGTGGCATCGCGAACACGCTGCCATCCCATAAGGGCACAGAAACTTGGGTCACTAATGCCGGAGCACAACACTAAATTATTATGGCGGCATACTCAAGATCATAGGTGGTCGCTATCATAATAGTATGTCAATCAAAGACTAGAAATAACCTAATATTGTTAATTTATTTTAGATCACTTTAAGTTTTTTGTAAAAGCATGTCGCGCAATATTTATTTACAGAGAGAGAGGTTCAAATACTTTTTGAAATACATTTCCACTCCTGTTAGTAGGTATTTTTATTATAACATGCAATTACTAAACGATCACTATCTAGATAAAAAGTGCTGATTTGACGTCATAAAAGTGCGCACCAGTGGACTCACAATCAAAAGCGAAAGTTAGGCTTGCAATATTTTTTTTATTGATATAGGCCAGCAGACAGGCTGGCGGCCCGCTTAAAATTTAGCAGTTACCGTCGCCTATGGGTGTTTTCAACGCCAGTGGCATCGCGAACACGCTGCTGTCCCATACGGGTACAGGAACTTGGGTCACTAATGCTGGAACACAATACAAGGTTATTATGGCGACATACTTAAGACCAAAGGTGGTCGCCATCCAGATGGGCTTGGGGCCCTACCACGTAGTTGGGGTTGTTTTGTCGCCTTTTACGACAGGCTGATCCCGGCCGCAGAGGTCAGTATTCTTTCTCTGCCCTTACATGGATAAAACCCTGCAACTGGAACTTCAAGCTAGGATGATGATAACTATAGGGGAAAATACACTTCTTACACTTTTATTTTTATTCTATGAAAAATATCCAAATCATCTAGCTTACACACCTGATTGTAGCTAATAATATATGGTAGTAGCATGAGTCAAAAATTTACCTTGCGTATAAACACGTTAGAACTTCTCACCTCACACAGAGTAGCATGATTGCAGCTAAAAATTGTAGGCAACGTGGAAGCTGATGTGTCTGCCGTTTAGTTTTTATATAATAGGTACCGTACAAGGATGATCACTTTCCGCTATACATATATTGCAGCATTACACAATTTTTACAATTAAATGTTTACAGGTAGTAGAAGTAATGTCCGTCCACACAACATCGGAACTCCGCAACTTATTCTACAGGGCGTATGACCAAACACATGCCGGTGCAGATGGGCCACCTTCACGTAGTCTACAATGCGCGAGTGCTGTCAACGATATGCTCGGGATGGCGATCTCGTATGCAATTGCTGATAGACATTTTCTTAATGTTACAAAACCAAAGGTTGTCGATAATTTTACAAAGCTTCTCATAAAAAATCTACAAAACTAATAACAGCCTTTGGCGTCCCACTGCTGGACTATACACCCACCACGTTTGACCAAGGCAGATTGGCGGTTTCACACAACAGTGATCCGTATGCAGATTTCTTCATGATGTCTTCTTCACCATATATGGCAAATTATTCTATAATATGCACATTAGGTGAGAAAAACTGCCTAAGCGGTGCATGTTTCTGTGAGGTTTGAGCCCAGGACCTCATGATTGGTCTCCGAGCTTAATACCACTGAGCTACCAGGTCCAGTCAAGTACAAGAATATTACGAAAATTTATTTTACATCGAGAATTAGATTGTTTTAGAATAACACCCGACAGTAACTTGCAGTTAATTTTAGTCAAACAACGTGATACTAAAGTATTTACTAATAGTCAATTTTCAGGTAGAAAGAATGCTTGATGAGATGAAAAACGCACTAGCTCATATGGTAGGTAAAGCGAAATGGATGGATGATAACACAAAAGTAGCGACATATCGAAAGATAATTGATATGAAAACTCTCATAGGATTCCCAGATTGGTTACTGGAAGAGGGGAGATTGGAAGAATTCTATAGAGGAATAGAAATTAATTTAAAAAAGCATTTGGAGAATATGGTTAATATTATACAAGTCAAAATTAAGGCTGCTTTAAATAAGTTTAGAGAAGGAAATAATTATACATGGGCCACTGATCCCACTGAAGTGAACGCGTACCATACTTTTCAAGAGAATACTATAAGTAAGTTTATTTAATTGATATCTGATTAGCGTTATTATCCTTCCGATACTTACTCGTATATACACATTTATTAAACTTATATTGAAAATACACTAAACTAACAATAAAAACACGAAATTTAAATAATTCGATTCCAAATCGCTTTAGACCGGAAACGTCCCCAAAACGCTGGCTGCATTACCGTGTTGGATAGCATCATTTATCTTTTGCCCTAAATACAAACCAGCGTTTTGATCCCGTGCAACCTCTATCAAGCGTCTTGCGTCTTGTCAGGTCTCGATAAAAGCTGTAGACCTGCGACCTAAGCCTCAACACTGTAAGCTGTAAATATGAATCCGTTTCCTAATGGACGATTATTGGCGGCGTTTCGGTCCACTTGTTGTGATACAGAAGCACCGGCTACCAGATACCAGAGCTGTATCTGGAAGATGGGATGCCACTGAAGTGCCTACGTACGTAGCATCCCATAATAGAGGGCATCTCGACCTCCAAGGTACTAATGATCCCGTCCGGGGGCTAAAACCCAAAGTGATACGATGGCTTTATCAGATAATGATAATACCCATCATCACGTATGGCAGCGTAGTATGGTGGCCCAGAATAAAACTTACTACGTGCAAAGAGACACTCAATAGGCTATAAAGAACGGTGTGTCTTGGAATCACTGGTGCTTTTAGAACAACACCTACGGCAGCTATGGAGAGATATCTTAACATTCCTCCTCTGCATATTATCGTTGAATTCGAGGCAAGGAGGGCATTATATCGCCTTGCGGTAGTTGGCCTATGGGACGCTACCAAGCCAAAAACCAATCATACAAGATTCGATGAAAATGCAGACCTGGATCGGATAACACATATGATATCCGATAAAATGCAAACCAGGTTTATATTTGAAAGGCTTTTCAGGGTCCAATTCCAACAAGAATGGAATGGACAAAGGGACTAGATCCACCGGAACATAACAGTCTGGTATGGTACACTGAGGGATCCAAAATGGAATCAGGTACAGGGGCGGGAGTATACGCGAAAGACTACAAATGTAGTAAAAGCTTGGGAAAAATGGCAAGTGTATTCCAGGCTGAAACATATGCCATAATAACCTGTGCTCAGGAGAACATAGATAGAGGCACCAAAAGCAAATCTATATACCTAGTCAGGTCATAAATTCTGTCACATGTTTAATGTAAAATAATTGTAACAAGTTTATTCATTATGTAACCATTCTTAAACCAAAATGAACTTAACAAAACATAGATTCTTATGACATTAAAGTTTATTCAAAATGACCTCCGTGATTTTGAATACAGGCCTTCAATCTGCGCGGCCAGTCGTCTATCGCAGCACGAACGAGGTCCAAGTCAATATCGGCGGCTGCCTTAATCAAGGATGTCTTGAGTGACTCCAAATTGGGATGAGGCTTTGAGCACGCCTTTTCCTCTAAGTGTTGCCATATCTTGTAATCTAACGGATTCAAATCTGGACTGGAGGAGGGCCAGTCTTCGTGCCGAATGAAGTCGATTTCACGCGCCGCCAGCCAGTCTTGTGTGCTCTTCGCTCTATGAGTTGGCGCCGAATCTTGTTGGAATACCCAGTGCCTGTTATTGAACATGGTATGAGAAACAGGTTCCACAAGGTTCGTCAGGACTGTATTTTGATACACAACAGCATTCGTTTTTACACCTTTCTCACAAAAATGTACCTCTGTTAAGCCCCAATAAGAAACTCCCAACCATACCATGAGCGAGGATGGAAAATGACCTCGTTGGACACGCGGAATACGGTTGCTCGCTTCTTCATTACTGTGTGCGTACACCTTATCATTTTGTTTGTTGTAGCTCTCTTCTACGGTAAACATTTTTTCATCCGAAAAAAGAATTTCCCGATATTTTTTTCCCGCGTACCGCTTCAACAAAGCGCGCCATCTCTTCAGTCTCAGGTCCATTAGACGAGCATTCAAACGATGTCCTGTTTTTCTTTGATATGCCCGAAGCCCTAAGTCTTCATTTAACACCCTTTTCACCGTGGTTCTGCTTAACCCCATCTGAAGGGCCAACAGTTTCTGCTTACGTTTGGGATTTCTTTGAATTCGTGCCTTCACAGCTTTTATCACTGCTGGAGTCCTAACAGACCGAGGGCGACTACTTCTTGACCTGTAATCTACACTAGAGTCTTCATTGTATCGTTTGATGGTACGATAAACGAATCTTTTGGTTATATTCAAATTTTTCAGTATGTTAAAAATTTGAATTGGCGCGTAACTGCAACGATGCAACGCAATAACTGCAACACGGTCTTCTTTAAGCGTCCACTCCATATTTAAAAATGAGTAAAATTCTAAAAGTATACCTTTTTTATTTTCATGAACAATTCGAAATTCGAATTCAATAAACTTTTTTGTGGCCAGCATTCTAAAAGAAAAGTTTTTACTGTGTGACAATACTTATGACCTGACTAGGTATATTTTCAGTGACAGTCAAGCTGCAATCAAGGCCATCGCCTCCTTCAAAGTTGACTCCGGACTTGTCCTGGATGCCATTCAAAGTCTAAATAGGCTTGGAAGGCATAACAGGGTAAGACTAATGTGGGTCCCGGGACACGAAGGAATTCATGGCAATGAAATGGCAGATGAACTGGCAAGAGAGGGCTCATCTAATGATTTTATGGGTCCAGAACCATGTGTAGGCATTCCGGCTAGTCTCGTGAAAGCCTCATTCAGGGATTTTGCAGATCGCAGTCAACAACAACACTGGCTGACTAGAATCGGTCTGGAACACTCCAAAAAATTTTTGGGATCCACGTACAAAGCACGAGGATCCAACTGGAACATGATCAGGGGGCAAATACGCTACTTGCTTGGGGCCTTTACTGGGCACTTTGGAACCAACAACATGCTCATGAAGATGGGTCTAACCGCGACACTTATGTGCAGGTTGTGTGGGGAACATACAGAACGCATGGAACACCTACTGTGTACATGCGATGCATTGGCCAGGAAGCGATTGAATCTTTTGGGGGTAGGATATCCGACACCGGAAGACTACAGGCTCCTATCTCCATATCTCATTGTTAGGCTCATGAAGCAAATCTTCAATGAGATTGGAGAGGAGTGATTGCTATCTAGGGGAACACAAAAGATCCCATTGGGTCGAAGTGTCCGAGATAACTCTCGGCCCCGAAATAAAATAAGATAATGATCCCGTCCGGTTTCTTGCCGATTAGGATTTCATCTAATCATTTTCAATACTATACTATATTACATTTATATATATACTATACTATTCTACATTTTCAATACAATATTGTATCGAAAATAATTAGATGATATGTTTGGTGATATATGTCCATTGCATTTTGATAGGATCAATAGATCGTGTCAAAATGCAATGGACAGGATAAAAGAGCTATTGCTAAGAATAACTTCAGGCGGAGAAAGAATACTAACCTCTGCGGCCGCGGTCGGCCTGTCGTAAAAGGCAACAAAACAATCCACCCTAGCTACGTGGTAGGGCCTCAAGCCCGTCTGGATGGCGACCACTTTTGGTCTTAAGTATGTCGCCATAATAACCTTGTGTTGTGTTCCGGCATTAATAACTCAAGTTCCTGTACCCTTATTGGACAGAAGCGTGTTCGCGATGCCACTGGCGTTGCAAATATCCATAGGCGACGGTAACTGCTAAGTTCTAAGCGAGCCGCCAGTTTGTCTGCTGTCCTACAGCAATAAAAAAAAGAACTCAAATTTTACATTCAACATTTTTGTATGTTAATATACAATTGCTAATCTTTTATGTTGAATATTGAATTACAAATATTTTTTTTAAATTGGACGCAGCTGTGCCAATGGTAATGTTACAATATCCATTCTTTGATTTAGGATTGGAGTAAGTATTATTTTGTAGTTTGTGTTAAATTATATCTCTATATCTTATATCAATCTTTTTCCACTTATTTTATATCAATATTAATAAATAAATTTTGTATTATCCTTTAATCTTAAAAAATGTTTATGAGGATTAAATGTCATAACTGGAATAAAGTTTGCATTAAATCCACGTTATGTATTAATGACGTCCTCTTCGTTTCCTGGTGTCTAATTCCTTCTAATTGTCCAGCCTTTGCACAGTCTTGGACATTCTTCTTCTCTTCAACAAGATACAAAAAAATGTTGCTTTTCGTATCTACCCTTAGTTCACCATATACCTTATCATTAATACCATATTCAATACCTTGCATAAAGAAATGTAACATTGTATCCGTACCTTTATATTTTTAGTTCTTTAAATTATGGCTCGCTGGGGACGGTACTCGGTCATGAGATCACACATGGATTTGATAACTACGGTAAAATTTTAATATAATAAATCTATTCCTATGGTTTCATTTTATATGATTTATTTTAGGATGTACAGGACATCCGGTGCAAGTAATTGTATTGCTTGGACATTTATTCGATCAGTTATTCACTTTAAATATAGACTAATTAGCACTTAGGCAATCATAAGATACTGAAAATTAAAAATAATTAAAAGGTCTTTTTTTCTCAGGTCGTCAATTTGACAGAAACGGCAACTTATTGCCGTGGTGGTCCAACAACACAATACAATCTTTTGTCAATATGACGCAGTGTTTTGTGGACCAGTATTCGACTTACTACCTGCCAGAAATCGATGAACACGTAAGTTTAATATTTTCAACGTCACAAATTCCAGTTTCACTAGGAAATCTTTCTCTTCACTCTACTTTGCATAGTCGTCGGCACCCCTTGCAGTAATCTCGCCCACTTTTCATAGTACCGAGCCAGCATTTCTTAGGTTAATGAAAGCTAAAATAAATGAATATATTCTGACAATTCACACAGCGCCATCTATTCCCAAAGTCAACAGCAGAGCGCTTGTGTTATGGGTATGGTATGGGTATGGGTACAGCAGTTCATTTTTTATGCAATTACGTACATAGCCCTAAGACATGTATCACAACTTTTGTATTCAATATGAGTGATGCTCTTAGAGAACTGTTAAATAATAATTGAACTATATATATAGTTCTATTCTCTTGATATAAATTTTGTGATATTAATCTGCAGGTGAATGGAAAAAAGACTCTAGGTGAAAATATAGCAGATAATGGTGGTCTGCGAGAAGCTTTAGCAGCGCTTAAATGGCATTTACGCAAATACGGACCTGAAGAAAAGTTGCCTGGCTTCGAATATATGACTTCTGAGCAGCTATTTTTCATTTCTTTTGGAAACGTGAGTAAAATAATAATTATAAATACAAATCACGTCTTCTGTATTGTGTTCATTCATATAATGTTTGAATTATTTAATTTCATAGATGTTACATCTTTAATACATCATCATAACTAAAATTCTGTGCACCTTCTTGCGTTGATGATCTCTCTAATTTTTCTTTTCCTTAATAATAACATGTAAGTCATAAAAAGTAGGCAAAATAGATGTGGCTAAATTTAGAATTAGAGGAGCGACTGTTATCGGATCTAAACTTGATAGGAAACCGGAGGTTGCCTTTGTTGTCTTTTACGACCTAGATGGGTAATTAGATAGCTAATTTTTAAATCTGACCGAGGCAATTCGACCAACGTTCTTAAATATATGTAAAGCGTACGAACATGATACGAAACATTTATTTCCATTAGCTCTGGTGTGGTGTCTCCACAAAGGACTCTCTTAAAGCTGATTTGGATGATGAGCATTCGCCGCAACAGTTCAGGGCGGAAGGGGCGCTACAGAATAATGAAGACTTCGCCAGGGCTTGGAAGTGTACCCCTGGATCAAAAATGAATCCTAAAAAACGATGCGTAATATTTTAAGAGTAATAAGCAACATCTACTATTATGACATTATTATTCTATAATAATGTAACAATTAGCATACTTTTTTACCTTTCCAGTAATTTCCTTATTTATTTTTTCTTATTGAACATAATTATGTAAAAAAGCCTACATCTTTGTTACAATTTGTCTGTCACTATTTTCATCAAAAATATGTTATATGCTATTCAGAAATTGAGTTAATTCATTTTTGTTTTATTTTTTACTTATGACTGTAAAACGACTTGTGTTTTATGAATAAAAAACAATTTAAACTGAATCAGTTTATTTTCATAATAACATACATATTTTATAAAATATACACAAAAAAATTAGTGGTGGTACGAATAAGATGGATGTCCAGAGAGAGAGCCGTAGCCTATGGACTTGGTATAGCTAGTTGCGTAACCCGAAGATAGGCCATGGGACAAACCGCCTAAATGACCACCGGAAAGTATTCCTCCGGAAACACCTAAGCCATGCCCTATTCCAGAGCCATATCCTATTCCTGAATTATAACCAAAACCAGATCCATAACCGGAGCTAATTCCGATTCCAGGACCTATTCCAATACCAGAACCTATTCCAATTCCAGAGCCTATTCCAATTCCAGAACCTATTCCAATTCCAGACCCATATCCTAGTCCAGATGAAACTACACCGGTAGAAACTGGTACAGCTACCGAAGATACAGCTGGAGTGGCAACAGCAACTGCAGGTGCAGAAACCGCTACGGGCACTCTCCTTTCAACTACAACTGGTTGTGGAACTGCAACAGGCCTATCAACAGGCACTGGATGTGGAACAGGCACATGCCTGTCAACAACTACTGGTTGTGGAACTGGGACTGGCCTATCAACGTGAACGGGAACTGGAACGTTCACTGGCCTGTCAACATAGACAGGTCTGTCTACAGGCACTGGCTTTTCAACGGTAACAGGGTATGGTACTGGTACGTTAACAGGTACTTTGACAGGATATGGCACTTTTCTTTCATAATAAACAGGTACTTGTCGTGTAACTTCAACTGGTACTTTCTGTACCACAGGATATGGGACAGGTCTATCAACTGTGACGGGAACAGGCACTTTTACAGGATAAGGTACATGACGGTCAACCGGATAAGGCACTGGCACTCGGACTGGTATTTGAACGTTGTTTGTAACTGTCCGGGTTATGTAGCGGGGAACTTCTTGACGAAGGATGACTGGGTTTGGTTCAACATTAACTGATGTTTGTACGGACGCTGGTCCAGCTGATGCCGCAAATGATGGTGCTGCAGCTACACTAACAGCGGGTCCTGCGGCGACACTTACAGCAGGTGCTGCCGCTACGCTAACAGCTGGGGCAATTCCAACTGTTCCACCTGATAATCCAATTCCTCCTCCTAGGCCACCTCCTAAACCGATTGCACCTCCGCTAAAACCTCCTGAGCCCGTGTAGCTCACTCCCAAACCATGTCCTACTGCGGGAGCTGCAAAGGACGCATGTCCTAGGCTGACAGAGGGTGTTATGCTATACGTACTACCATAACTTGATCCACCGTAGCCAAGTCCGCCATGACCAACCGCTACGTGTCTCTTCACGCCCTTTTCTGGAGGGGTGTCCTTTATGCCGTTCGTTTCAATGAATTTAGATGTTTGGATTATTTCTTTCGTTGCTGACAGGGTGCTCGATACAACGAGTAGCTGTGGACAAAAAAAAACATTTTTTTTATTAAAATGTTCTTTTAAATTTACTTTTAACTTTAAATTATTAAGGCAGAGAGATCCTTTTAAGCATAGAAACATTTAGTAGGTCGACTGATTTATTTAAAGTACCTGAAATTATTTATCTTAAAAATATTTAATTTGATTTTCTGTTGGTAATCATAGACGGGGTCAGTAGCTACGTGATCGATTTATCGCCTATTATATCATGTCTGTAGGTTTGATCCCACGGAGAACAAAATATGATGGACTGAAAGTTTCTTTCGTTCTGGGGTGTGCCCATCAGTTTTTCTCTTTCGATTTGTTTCACGTATCATAATTAAATACGAAGTGAATAAATTAAATCTATACAAATAAATACAATTGGAGGGTCTGTTTGTAATATTAAAATAACCGCTTTTTACTAAGTGCATTCGGACGTATACACGATACATATACCAAAACAACATCTTTTACAATTTTTTAATAAAATTATTAATAAACTAAAATTTATTAATAAACTAGGTTTGATCTATAAACGTAGTAGCCAAGTGTTCATTTGGAGAGGAAACTATAAGTTACGAGTTCGAATCCCGCAAGGGTACTGCTTTGGCAGTTTTTCTTGCATAGTGAGTACATATTCGTATAGTTATCCATGCAGGGACGGAGAAAGAATACTAACCTCTGTGGCCGGGGTCGGCCTGTCGTAAAAGCCGACAAAACAACCCACTCTAGCTACGTGGTAGGGCCTCAAGCCCGTCTGGATGGCGACCACCTTTGGTCTTACGTATGCCGCCAAAATAACCTTGTGTTGTGTTCCGGCATTAGTGACCCAAGTTCCTGTACCCTTATGGGACAGCAGTGTGTTCGCGATGCCACTGGCATTGCAAACACCCATAGGCGACGGTAACTGCTAAATTCTAAGCAGGCTTAATTTTAATTACGACTTTAATGGCGTAACGGCTAACGTATATATATATATATATATATATATATATATATATATATATATATATATATATATATATATATATATATATATATATATATATATATATATATAAAATGAATCTCTATTTCCCTTGGTCATCGCATCACGCGTGAACGGATGGAACAATTTCGCTAATTCTTTATTTGTTGTATTCATTAATGTTAGGAGAAGGTTCTTATGGAAGAAAAGATTAATAAAGTTGAGCGGAACATTAGAAAATTCAAGAAAATTTAATAAAAATGAACGAAAATATTAATCTATACTAATTTTACATAACTGTTAGTTTTTTGACATAGCTGTCAGCGATTTACAGAATGCGCGCTATAAATATCGTTTATATATTATTAACACAGATGGATACGTTGATAAATAATTAATTTATAATTTCGTATACTTTCATTTAAATTATACAATGAGTTTTTGAGAAGTGTTTATTCATCACGGTAAGTTAAGAGCAATCACGTCTAATATTGAAAGTTCAATTTAGTATAGAGATTTTTGTAGGTTTAAATAGACTGTTTTGATTGGCTTGATTTAAAGAAGAATACAATATTAATAATATATTTTTTTAAACATTCCCTTTTGATGTTAATTTGTGCTTCACTTGATTTTTATGTAGTTTAGCCCTATAATTCGTTTTGTTTGGCTTAATTTTTGACCACATTTTACACAAATATCGAAGTTCACCAGGTGCTTACGTGGGAAACAAATGTCTGGCCCTGCTGCCTTTGCCGGGCCCCGGCAGGAGGGGTAGACACAAAAAGTGCTGGCTGGACGTCGTAAAGGGTGAATGCGTGCCAAGGGGCTCACTACCAGGGATGCTGAAGACCGTGCGAAGTGGAGTAGAAAAAATCGGAAATCGGACCCCGGGCACCGAAACAGAAGTTTAGGTTACGACCGGGATATAACTCTTAGATGAAGAAGAAGATCGAAGCTCACCGGGTCATCTATTATAAATATGAACGTAACTCTTTCTGTTGTTTTCATTTTGATGAATTTCGGTAACAGAGATAGATTGTACTTTGGAGAAGAACATAGTTTATTTTTTAATTTATATGGCAGAACAAAGTTTGCCGGGTCAGCTAGTTTATGTATAATATTATTTCCAAAAATTAAATTAAAAGTATTTATTTCCAAAAAAAATTATGTAGTAAAAAGTTATATGTAGTATTTCAGTTGTCTAGTACCTATAACACAAGTGCTTACACAACTTAGTTTGGGACTAGATGGCGCTGTGTGAATTGTGTCAGTATATTTATTTACAGAAACTTGTAACGTCACGTTATAGCTAAACTGCGGTCGGTCACTTATAAGTAATATCGCAAGTTGGAAGGCAGTATATAATAGAGGCTACATAAAACGGGGGCGAGGCTAGCTGCCTTGAGAAACCCTCACGGAACTAATCGGCGAATGTAGCCTGACACCCTGACATGTTCTGAGAAATTATAGGTCGTTTCATAATAAATACATACTACGTCGTTTTATAATTTAAGTCTAGATTAAGTAAATAATTTGAAAATTTGAGTTATAGTATTTAAAATTAAAGTTGTGTTTCTAATCTCTCGAAAAATTGTTAGTTAGTTAGTTAGTAGTCGAAAAAAGTTAGAGGCAAAAGTAAATTTCTTCCTCGACACCAGGATTTTAATAGGTAATTACAGTACCGGCCCTATATTTCCAGCCCCTGTAGGTGAACAAAGAGTTGTCGATTTATAAAATCACACATTTATAAAAGTAGGTATTGTTATTCTCAATAACATAACCATAACACCACAAATTTGTCTATGTAGTCTCTCAGGTCAAGGCAACTAAAGCAAGGCCTTCCATATACATTATACATGTATAGATAAAGCATAATGCGCTTATGGGGTTGAATGCTTTAGATACACCTTCTAGGGATGTGCTTTTATCGAATGTTAACATGTATGCAGAAAACATTAATATTTGCTATTACATGAAAAAATAAATGTAATTATTAATTATAATATTTTTCCAGACAATTTTACTGTATTTTAAACATGTAACAATTTTAACCACCCATTACGTCCCACTGCTGGGATTGGATCTCTTCTTAGAAGGATCAGACAGTATACCCGCCACGCTTGTCCAAGGCGGATTGGCGGGTTACACACCGGTATGATGATCTTTAGCATGCGGCGCTCTGCCCAAGCGGCACATGTCATTGAGAAAATCAAATACGTGTTCTCTATTCTTTGAGTGTGATATAGCTAGTAGTTACGTAGATAAATATTATTATTAATGATGTTTAATTACATTATTTTAATCAATATTGTAATATTATTGAAATTTATTTATATAGTATATAAACCCGGATAGAATAATACACCCTGGTTGCAACCTTCTTTCTGAAGCCTTTCCTCTGATTAGTTTTCTTAACAAGAGAGAACAGTTTTAGATAAGGTTTTTACATAGACGACTGCCATCTGCAGAACGCCATGCACCAGAACGCAAGCAAGGTTGACTTGATCTTTTAGGAACTCCTCCGGACTTCATCCGATTTTACTTACCTAATATTAATCGTTCCGAATTTTAATGATAAACATAATGTTTTTTTATTGTTGTGAATTCTTCCACTTCCACCAGACTTCATTTTTATGCAGGAAAATGCCAGGGCTCATACCGCAGGCATTATAAATGAATACCTGAGCGAAGCCGGTATTGCAGTTATGGGCTTACCACCAAGAAGCCCGGATATGAATCCCATAGAACACCCATGGGATGAGATGAAGAGACGAGTCAGAGCGAGAGATCCTGCTCCGGAAACCCTTGTCCAGCTTAAAACAGCTATACAAAAAGAATGGGATAACATCTCACAACACAAGATTGTGAGGTTTATTCGTTCTATGAGGAACCGCATTGGAGCTGTGATAAGAGCCCGGAGAGGAAATACGAGATACTGAATAAACTTTTTTTGAACATTTTTTTCTTTTCTTTTCTTTTCTTATAGAGTAACATACCTGTTGAACAAAACGCAATAGCTAAAAAATTTAATTTTAATTTGAAACATTAATTAATATTCATTAAATGATACCTTATGATATCCACAACTAACTGGCATTATTTATATTTTTGCTTACTTGTAAAAAACAAAATTAAACTCATTCAAAACCAAACTTCAGGGGTGTTTCGATTTTTTTGATGAGAAGTGTATAATATATATACCGATATATAACTTGCTGAAAATAGGTCTAAAGTAAAGTACCTAGACGTTTATTTCGTCACAACCGGCCCGGCCCTGTTTTCCGCCTACAGCTACATAAACTGTCGCAAGATGATTCTAATAACTGTGTAACTAAGAATCGTCTTTTAATTGAAGAAATAATTTAAAATTCTAAAGGTACTGGTTGATGTTCTTGTATATCAAACCTCAAACCGTCTTTTTATTATTTTATTTGAATATCTTTCAACGATGAATTGATTTATAATAAGTTTACATTTGTAAACGTTAGATATAGTTTTGAAAACATATTATCACTTTATAAACTTTTAAAATGAAAATTGTCGTTAGTAACTCTAAGAAGAAATTAAACTACACAATCAAACACACCCATGCATTATGCGTGCACTTATGTTCAATAAATAGGCCATAAATTCGGTAAAATGCT
Organism: Malacosoma neustria; assembly: GCA_963693495.1. NCBI lineage: Eukaryota > Metazoa > Arthropoda > Insecta > Lepidoptera > Lasiocampidae > Malacosoma > Malacosoma neustria. The sequence goes on from OY856385.1 coordinate 3,289,109, forward strand.
CCAACAACAGATGGTTGTTATGCGTCTAAATGTTTATACGGATAGTCATCGTCAGCCAATTCTAGTCTACAGCTGGCCGTAAGCTTCCCTGAGTACGAACCTTAGTCCATTAGGTTGGGAGGAGTCCATCACGTTTGCCGAAATGCCCTCGCCACTTCAGGACTCATTTACTAACTACCTAATGCCCATCGCTTCCGTGACAGACATAACCGACTGCCACTTCAATAGTAATAAATTAGACAAAAAAGCAAAAAATAGCAAAACTTCTAGATACTTCACATTCGTTATTTATTCGTAACAGTCTATTACGTTTTAAATTCGATTCGATGATTCAACTATTATAGTAATTAAAGAATATTCCGGTAATATTAGCGTAATACTGAAAAGTAACAACAAATATATTGCAGTTTCTTACACATTGCTACACTTTCTAATTTTTCTTTTGGTTAATATTTTCACTACAGATAAACGGTAAGTGGTGATCGGCTAAATTTTGATTTAAGTTACAAATCAGTAACCGTGCATTAATTCTAAATATATATCATATCGGACCAAAGTATCCATATTAAAGCAGATCAAGATTAAAATTAGGCTTTCTACCATCTACCTCAAAAAGATTTTTGAGTTCTTCGGGCACATTGCTAGAAAAAAAGGTGACAATCTTGAAAAGGTAACTGGCAAGATTGCTGGCAAGTGACTTCGTGACCTCAGTTCGATGCGCTGGTCTGGCCAAATACGCACTGCCCTGGACACTACGGTCTACAATGCGTTACGGCCTACAACAGAGGAAGGTGGCGAAATATCATCCAGAGGAATATAATGGGAGGAGATGGTCAGGACCCTCAGATATGAGGAATGCGACTCAAGGAGGAGTAGGATGATCGGCGAGTGTAACCAATTAACAATATTAACGTTTAGTTGAACGATACGTCAAAATATGAATAAGCAAATATTGACTTTTAATAAAATAATTTTGAAGAGAATCGTAAGAGGCAAGTGCATTTCTTCTCATACGAGTTCACAGGCAACAATGGAAAGGTGCAATGGGAGGTCCGTTAACCGTAAAAACAAATTGGGCCATAACTATTCTATATATTTGTGCAACTTAATACAATAAAGCGTAACCCGACGTTGACAGCTTTGAGGTGAAAAGCTTTTAAGAAAATTGAAACGCTATTATTCTGTCTGTTTTGCATAATATAAAATTAGCATAGGTAATATACTATTAAATTTATAAATCTTTTTTTATTACTGTAGGCCAGCAGACAAGCTGACGGCCCGCTTACGGCGTGTTTGCAACGCCAGTGGTATCGCGAACACGCTGCTGTCCCAGAAGAGTAGAAGAACTTGGGTCATAAATGCCGGAACACAACACAAGGTTATTATGGCGGCCTACTTAAGACCAAAGGTGGTCGCTACCCAGATGGGTTTTGAGGCCCTACCACGTAGCTATGGTGGGTTGTTTTGTCACCTTTTACGACAGGCCGAACCGGGTCGCAGAGGTTAGTATTCTTTCTCCGCCCCTGCACGGATAAACCTACTTATAATATATATAATTACTAGCTGTGCCCGCGACTCCGTCCGCGTGGAATACTAACCTTATCACTAAGGGGTATGAAAAATAGATGTTGGCCGATTCTCAGACCTACTCAATATGCTCACAAAATTTCATGAGAATCGGTCAAGCTGTTTCGGAGGAGTACGGGAACGAACATTGTGACACGAGAATTTTATATATAAGATATATTCGACCATATCTTACCGATACCGCTTTAAGAGCCGGGTATAATTAGTTAATTAATATGATATCTAAAACCATATTCAGCACTATATGTTTTATCATTATTTATTAATTAAAATAATTATATCTATAAATATTAGTAAATAATCTATTTAATTTGATTAATTTACGCGGTTATCCCTTTTAGAAATATGTTTATATGGAAAAAATATATATAAGCAATATAAAATGATACATAGATATATTCTCACCATCAAAACTGGAATAACCGCCGCCATTTTGCGCATAAAATCCGAGACCACTGAATCACATTTACTTGAAAATGTCGACCGGCCAGGACGGTATGTTGACTGTTTGCTTGGGGCGAGTGGGCATAGCTTATATATGAACGCACATGGAGTACATTCCTCGGACACACGTATCCATGTACCGCAACTGTATCATAATCAGTTGTAACGATATATGTCTGATTCGTTGGTAAATTGACCGGTCTTATTAGGTAAGATATGTTTGAAAATTTCCTTAAAATATTTCGACGACCTCCGCAGCGCAATGGGCCTCCGGGACTTAAAATAAATAACAACATCAACGCTTGTTATGGATGGACAACTGATATACTCGTACTTTTCTTTTTTAAATATCTAAACACCCATACTCGGGACGAAAATTGACGCCACCACAGGAGTACCAACGTGCGAAAGCCGATGCATCACATAGGTCGTCAAGTCACATTGGAAAACTAACTCTGTCTAAGGATAGTAACCAATTCAAACAGACACCAGACGGCCTATCAGAAGCACGGTGGCATAATAACAGCTTCTTCTTCTTATTCACGCACTCTTGACAGAGTGGTCGTGGTCATGCGTCGATCAATTTCTGCGCCGCCATTCACATCGATGCCTGGCAGAGTGAGAGCAATCATTGATACCGGAGTGCGTCACAGATTTGATGAGGTCTGTCCACCGTGTTGGAGAGCAACCGCGAGATCTATATATAATAACAGCAGCAGCCTAGGCTTGGGCCTCCACCTAGAAGGAACAGTATGACAACCACGCTTGTCCAATGCCAATTGGTGGTTACACACATCGGTGATTTTTTCCTACACCGTCGGTACATGACAATTATACTATACGCACATTAGGCGAGAAAAACTGTCTAAGCTAACTGTCGAACCCGGGACCTCTAGATTGGTCTCTGAGTGTAATACTACAGACTTACTAGGTACCTAGGTATCTGTCCGTGCAGGGGCGGAGAAAGAATACTAACTTCTACGGCTGGGGTCGGCCTGTTGTTAAAGGCGACAAAACAGCCCACGCTAGCTACGTGGCAGGGCCCCAAGCCCGTCTGGATGGCGACCACCTTTAGTCTTAAGTATACCGCCATAATAACTTTGTGTTGTGGTCCGGCATTAGTGACCCAAGTTCCTGTACCCTTATGGGACAGCAGTGTGCTCGCGAGGCTACTAGCGTTGAATACACCCATAGGCGACGGTAACTGCTAAACTCTAAGCGGGTCGTCAGCCTGTCTGCATTCCTATAGCAATAAAAAAACCTCCGGTCAAATATCTAGTACCTATAACGCTATTCTGCACACTTTCATAATCGGAATTGAAAATAAGGATATAAGGGTGCATGTGTCATATCATATGTCCTGGGAAAGTGGAAAAGGGTCTCTTCCTGAAAGGAAAAATCCGTACGATATCCCTCTGTGTTATGAACAACTCCCTAGTTTTACCGTAACTCTATGGGTACTTCTAGTCCCGGAATCCGACGAGCGAAATCGTTTTAAATAAATATGTAGCGATGTACGCTGTGATATTCGAGCGGAGCGTAAACGAGTGTTTAGTGTAGGCGACTCGGTTCAACTCGCGGGCTACGGGGGAGTGACAAATATAACGAGTGGACGCCGCGTGCGCACGACGGCCGCCGAGCGCTTCAAATATACAGTGACAATTTTCATAACGCCAATCTATGCGCTATCAATATCAATTTACTTAGTCCCAATGTAAACAGCAGTGCGCTTGTTATTCATACCATATAACTGATATACTTTTTTATAGCTAATGTTCAGCAGACAGCCAAACGACCCACCCTACAGGTGGTTACCGTCGCCTAAGGACGTCTGCAACACCAGAGGCATTGCCGATGCGCTACCATACTCTAACAATTTTAATGACGCCTTTTTTGAAAAACCCCATATCTTACCGCGTTGAAAAAACCTTAGCCCGGAGCTCATTCCAAATCTAGAGAGTACGCAACATGAACGTTCTTGAGAACCGTTTCGTACAAGAAAGCAGAGGTTCTAGGAAATGGGGATGAACACCGAGCGGGTGGTGGGGAGTGCGGTGGTAGAAAGACGACGTATTTTCTTTTGTAAATAATATATAATCACCCATAGGTGGAGAGCAATCTAAAGGTCCTAGGTTCGAATCCCACGATGGCATACACAGCTTAGGCAGGTTTTCTCACCTGATATGTATGTGATATAATTTCCGTGTACCGACGGTGAAGGAAATGATTGTGAGGAAACCTGCATGGCGAACTCACCGGCATGTACCGCCAACCTGTCTTGGAGTGGGGGGAGTATACGGTCCGTTCCCTCTATGGCGAGAGCTGTTGTATATAATCGCGACGGGAATCGACCCTGTGACCTCCATGAGTACCAACGTGCGAAAGCCGCTGTGTCACGGTGGTCGTCAACTCACATTGCAAATCTAATCCTAACGATAGTAATCAATTAACAGACATTAGATAACCTGTCAGACACAGTGACATATTTAGGTGAAAATTGGTCAACAGCGGATGCGATCACGTCTGGCAACGTTCACTGACATTAGGGCGACCATGAATGGCAGTATTTCATAACAGTCTCATAGACTGGAACTTTAGAAACGACTTTATAAGGAAGTAATGTCTCCGCAGTTAACATTGTATATCTTCATTAGTTGATCATTAGATAGTTAGAGCCGTAATCACATACTTATTGGAAGTTTAAACTTCATGGACATTTTGGTATGTGGAAAAATACATTTATTTGCGTGCGTGCTTAGGACTTGTGTGGGAGGAGGATTTATTTAGTATACAATCGCTTGGTTTGTGTAGGTAATGCCAAAGCATAAAAAGGTAGTTAATATACAAAAACTTTAAAATAAGATGGCAAAACAAACACATTAATATTCATATAAAATATACACATCAAAAAAGTCTAAGCAACATGCATGATATTACTTTACCATTTATACTAATTAATTTATAAGTCTTTACTCACTCAAAGCGCGTAGGTATGTAAACTTTTTTGTTATTGATGACATACTGGCTGGTTGTAAAAAAAAATTCGATTATGTTTTGTTTTTTTCATAAAATTAAATGAAAGGGAATTTGTTTGAATTTAAGTGCGTTTTTATTGCTACGTTTAGTCTTGATTTTATAATGAATGAATGAATATACTTTATTGCACAACACACAAAATAAATATACAATATAGGACAAAACAAACGAAAGATTGTTCAAACGGCGGCCTTATCGCTGGAAGCGATTAATATATAATTTAACCAACCATTTAAATAAAGTTAGCGACAAAATTGAATTGTTAGATATTCTTTACGTCATGGAGCGACGTCATTTGACGGCAAATGAAATGCAAAGTGCTGTAGGGATGTTGCAAGCGGGAAGTAATCAATCTCAGGTATCTCGGCATTTTGGCATTCACAGATAGAAGTGTTATTTGTCGTCTTTGGTAACGCTACAATAATACAAGGGAACCCGCTGAACAGTATCCAGGCCGTAAAAGGAGTACAACCACTCGGCAAGACCGGTACATACAACTGACTGCAAGACGCCAGCCGATGTTAACCGCTCGAGAGATAAGTTTGAGGCTACAAAATTCAAGAGGTGTTGATGTAAGTCCCCAAACTGTGCGAAATCGACTGCATGAGTACGGCCTACGAGCTCGACGCCCAATTAGGTGCCCACCGATACGTCACGGGAATCGCGCTCGTCGAAATGAATGGTGTAGAGAACGCAGAACATGGACCCAGGAACAATGGGATAAAATTACGTTTTCCGATGAGTCGCGATTCGGGTTTAGGCCTGATACAAGAAGGGTGCGAGTGTACCGTCGGCCCGGAAATACTGAAAGGTTCAGGTGCATTCAGGAAGTTCATCCATACAGCGGCTCATCCACCATCCTAAAATTTTAATTAGTACATGTTGCTTAAACTTTTTTGATGTGTGTATATCAAATTCAAGATTCTGAGTAATAAGGGCAGTGAGGATATGAAATGAGCTTCCGGCTGAAGTTTTTCCACCGCAATACATTTTAAAAAGGGAGTCATAAAATTTCTTCGCAGACAGCAACGTGCTGGCAGTGCCCCTGGCGTCGCAGACATCCATAGGTGACGGTAATTGCTTATTATTAAGGGGGTCGTCAGATTACCTGCTATTCCACAGCAATAAAAAAGGGTGTTGAGTAATCTTTATGGGCTCGTGGTGGGGCGAAGCGAGCAGTTGTCATTCTGGCTAGATGAGTATGGTCACTATCAGTACCCATAGAGTTACCGCGTTACTAAATATGGAGTCGTAAAATTCGATAAATGGATTACTCCATTTTCTAGTCAACAGATACCAAAGGTTTCGAGACCAGACAAGGACGTCTTGAAAAAAGGCCAAGTCAAGAGTACCCTAAACCAAAGGGCATGTATGAAGGGAAGAATGAAAGTGGACGAAGCGAAACAAGTATGTAAGGATCGTAGCAAGTGGAAAGAAGTGGTCTCTGCCTACCCCTACGGGAAAGAGGCGTGATTATATGTATGTATGTAGATACCAAAGGGATGTCGTTCGGATTTATTTTTGAATTAGTTCATTTTTGGCAGGTAGAAATACCTGAAACAAACAGTAGCAGGATAGCGCTAGTGTTGTAGGTGGATTATATCGCTGATGCTTAAATGCATTTTTGTAAGTAAATACATATTATACATAAACACCTAAACTCAGAGCAGCATTGAACTTGGATCTCCCGCAGGCAGTCCGATGTGTGAAAGTCGTTGCGCTTAGGAGATCGTCAAATGCATACAACTATCGATAATAGTAACTGGAATTAAAAATTAGCATATCTGTGGAAAATAATTGACGACATTTCTGACCACATATGGAATGATTCCTAATCGAGAAAAGTGGACTAAAATTTGTAATGCATCACATATATAAAATTAAGGTGGCATTCTATTGAATTTATTTTCTCAATGTATAAGAAATATAAATTTTCTATTTCTGATTCTGATGCTTAACTATTAGAATATTTCTTTTATTTTTGCACAAATATCAAAATGTATATTTACATAATTATTCTTTATATGGTAAAAAATTTAAAGAATAATTCATTCAAATTTCTTACACATACATAATTGTATGAATAAGTACTATTAGATAAGATTCTTAAAGTAGAAATGAAAAACAAATAAAAAGGCTTGGTACACTATCAGAAGAGAGGGAGAAGTAGAAAACGGAGGGTAATTGACACCTAAGGAGAAGGATCTAAGAAAAAATGAAATATGACGAAAATGTTAATAAATAATATATTTTATCTTAATTAAATAAATAATTTACAATACTAATATTACGAAATTTGTGAAATAACCAAAAAATCTCTACAAATCCCAAACAATCAGCAATAAATAAACACTCGCACGAAAATATATCCCATAAAAAGTCTATTGAATTAACAATCAGTCTAAAAATTTTATTGAAAAATTGTTCTTTTATAAACAACTTAAAACTAGTCCAGAACTTCGCAGTGACAATTTAGTTCTTTTTCTTCTACATTTTTTTTAGATTTTTTATATCTATAGCAGTTTATTTTTTCTATTATTCTTCCGAATAGTTTACAGCATTCTATCTTCAATTCGGAGTCTTAGTTCTATATTGTATTTTTATAGTCCATCAATGCCATTTCCTTTCCTTCTTTTCTATAGGAATTACATATATCCAATATGATACTTTTTTATGGACCAAGTACTGATAAATAATAATAGTAATTATTAACAGTTAACATATTAATTATGATAATTGCTAACTAATTATATTTTGTAGTAACGAGACGAAGGAGTGCATCCTTGTCCTAGCCCGTTCAGTAGTTGTGGACACCTTATTTGTTGATGCAGTTGATTCCGCTGATATTGAGCTCAAATCCTGCGCATCTTCGCTGGAGGTGTCCAAAGTTTCCACACTATCCTTTTCTGTTGTTGTCGTCAGATTAGCAGCCATGGTAGTAGTTGTAGGCAATCTCTCGCAGTTCCTGCCCTCGATGCCAGAAGGACAGTGGCACTTGTAATAACCATCGCCAGACTCTAACGACTGGCATTTGCCGCCATTCTTACATGTTTCTGGATTTTTCTCGCAATAATTAAGTTCTGAAATATGAAACAGGCGTTAACTGTCAATTTTAAATATGGCCTTCCAAATCCAAAACTGGAATTTTGTGGTAACATCAACAATTTTAATATAGATGGCGTTAATGTAAACCCTAGTTTTGTAGCATTAATAAAATAAAATAATGTAATCTAGATGTAGAGGAAAAAGTGGTTACAAACTAAACACTGTATGTGGCTATATGCATCTGTGACAAATACTTGCGGAATAGTTCATGTTAACGATACTAAACCGGCGATCGATAAAATCCAATGTAAATTGCGAATAATTAAAGCATTACTTTTAGTGTATAACATTCTAAGGGGAATGTACAGTATACACACTACACTCGTTTAAAGCAAATTCGCCGGTAAGATACATATGTTCTCTATGTGCCAATTTCATCGGTTCTCCTTTAATTGTGTGATAATATGCATATTAGGCGAAAAAAATGCTTAATATTTGCATAAAATCATGGAAATCAATCTAGTAACCTTGGAGTAGAACATAAAGTAGAAAACAAACAAAATTTGAACTAGAAATAAGACCAAGAAGAAATGTTCCTGTACCCTTGTGGGACAACAGCGTGTTCGCGATGCCACTGTCGTCGCACACGCCCATAGGCGACGGTAACTGCTAAATTCTAAGCGGGCCGTCAGCCTGTCTGCTGTTCTACAGCCATAAAACTAATCTTTACATACCTTTAAATCATTCCAATCATTGCACCCTCACTAATCCATTCATTCACTCTCACACTACACAAACATTCTGCACTCACATTATATGTATTTACGAGTAAATACCCTCTTTATTAGTAATTGTGTGTTGCAATACGTAATTTATTTTTCTCCGTAAATACTCCTAATGTTTGTTTGTTTTTATTTTCTTTTTCTCTGTAAAAATTAAATTAATATGTCATATGTTAGTTACTATTTTTTATTGTGTCTTCTTTTTGTACACTCTACAAAGTTTGATCCTTTTGGTTAATTTCCTGGTCAATATATATTAGAATGTAAATTTGAAATTTGTGCCGTATTATCATTGTTAAAGTAAATAAATAAAAGTATAAATGAAAAGACAAAAACAGAAAAGACTTAAAAGACAAAAGAAAAAATTTATTACTATGCACGGGAAAAATAAACCGGTCTAAAATAAAAATATTAAAACAAAGAAGCTCAAAAATTAGAAAGGGGCCATAAAGATTTTGGCTACGCCAGGAGCCATAGCATATTTAAAAAACACTTCTAAGATGAGATTCATATGTGATGTATTTAATTCAACCTAGTTACCAAGTACTTCTTAACTAATGCAGATCCTTTATTAGGTAATATTCGTTGGTTGTCCTTTTGAAATAAGTATTTAAGGCGTAGACTCGGGTTTCGTAAACGGACCTTTAATGGATGCATAAATTTTAGCATTACTCTTAATTTGTATACCAATTTGCGGTATACTTGTTATATTATATAACATTTCCTCTTTCAATATTTCAGTATTATTTTTTGTTATCTGTTGTAATTATTTTTGTAGGTGATGAAATATGAAAAATATTTTTCGTAACCTTAAAATAAATATAATTTAAAGATTGAATTTGGTAATCTCGTGGTATCTCTTGGAGACCGGTCTAGAGGTCCCAAGTTTGAATCGCACGATGGTATGCACTACTTATGTAGTTTTCCTCACCTCAAATGTATATTATAGCATAATTGACTTTCATGAAGGAAAATAGTTAAGAAACCTGCATACCTAGACCACCGGTATGTGTAACTTCCCAATCCGCCTTGGACAAGCGTGGCGGTATACTATCCATTCCCTCTATGGGGAGGCCCGAGCCCAGCTGTGACCCTATGGACTGTTTTTATGACGGGAGTACATTGAGTTGCCTTTAGAATAGGACCGCTTAATTTGTCGGTGCAGGGGCGGAGAAAGAATACTAACCCCTGCGGCCTAGCTACTTGGTAAGGCCCCAAGCCCGTCTGGATGGCAACCACCCTTGGTCTATAAGTACGCCACCATAATAACCTTGTGTTGTGTTCAGTCATTAGTGACCTAGGTCCCTGTACCCCTATAGGACAGCAGCGTCCTCGCGGTCCATCTAGCGTCGCAAACATCCATAGGCAATGGGAACTGCTTACTTTTAAGTGGGCCGTCAACCTGTTTGCTGGTCGTAAGCAATTAAATAAAAGTTCTTACGCTAATATAAACTCACCTTCATCACACAACATCCCTCCCCAGCCGGGTTCGCAATTGCATTCCCAGGGCTTGTTGCAGGATCCGTGCTGACAGCCGGGATACTTGACACATTCGGCGCATGTGGACCCCGCCCAGCCGACTTTACACCTGCATTCACCTGGACGCCTGCAATAACCGCGCTCGCCGTGGCAACCGGGGGCACAGATTGCTGTAGTAAACAGAAACCAATAGAGAATACTTTTTTGATGACACACTTCTAACTGGTTCAGCAACTAAGGACGTATTTTTAAGCTCCCGCGCAAGACAAAATCTTTGTAAAAATTACAATAGTTTTTTTTCTTTTTTTATATAAAAGCCCTGCAAATAAAGCTATCTATTGTGTACCACAAGTTACCTATATAATTACTTGCGCTATTAGATATTTTTTATTTCATTATTTAAAAACAATCTAATAACCACAAACCAAAACATAAATATTTAGAAACACTTTTACAGTTATATAAAGTATACTTGATTAACCTTTTTTATACTATGTATTTATTTAAATGAATCAAAATGGCCGCAGCCATTACATTAATAAAAAAAACAGCCAGTTACATTAATGTTTTATTCTCCGTACATACACAATTTTTAACTAGTAAATACCTTCGTGTTAGAACTGTTTTTGCACTTCGGAACTGAACTGGGGGTCACGAGTTTAATTCCCGTCTTGAATCTAGGTGTTAATGCATATGCATTTATGTATTTAGAATAGAATAGTATAAATGTAGTATCTCAATAGTCCAATACATATAATACAAACGCTCTGCTTACTGTAGAACTAGGTGGTACTGATTTTTTTATTGCTGTAGGACAGCAGACAGGCTGACGACCCGCTTAGCATTTAGCAATTACCGTCGCCTATGGGTGTATTCAACGCCAGTGGCCTCGCAAGCACACTGCTGTCCCATAAGGGTACAGGAACTTGGGTCACTAATGCCGGACCACAACACAAAATTATTATGGCGCTATACTTAAGACCAAAGGTGGTCGCCATCCAGATGGGCTTGGGGCCCTACCACGTAGCTAGCGTGGGTTGTTTTGTCGCAGAGGTCAGTATTCTTTCCCCAACCCTGCACGGATGAAAACATATATACTAACGTGCAAAATAAAATCCATCTACCCACTTATCAACATCAATATAACATATTGTAAATCGTTTATACCTGTCTGACATAGTAAACCAGTATATCCAGGAGAGCACTTGCACTCTAGAGGCTTGTCGCAGTAGCCGTGTTGGCAGCCTGGCAACGGCAGGCAGGAGCGGCATGTTGGGCCTGACCAACCCAGTCGGCACTTGCACTCCCCGGGTGATTCGCAGAAGCCACGTGTTGCGTGGCAGTCCGATCGACAGATTGCTATGGTACCAAAAAACTCATTGAAATTTTCGAGTAGGACTTAAACGTTCCAGGTTCAGGTATCAAGTCTTGCGTTCTAACATCTATCTAATATCCTGCTTCCAACACAGCACAACATCTCTTATTCTGTTCTTCTATTTTCTATCATATCCATTCAGTAACAGCAAAAGTAATGGTTAAAAAATTATTAAAAGAGAAGCTTACTTGACTATCATCTCTAACTTTTACCAAAAGACAAACATAGAATAGAAAAAATATTTTAATATATGATGAATAATAACCGTATCGTCACACTATTGAACTTGAAGGAACAATCAGAATACCCGTAACACTTATCCAAGATATATTGGCAAGTAATACACACAAATAAGTATAAAGCTAATTATTACATAATACGCACATTGGGAGAGAAAAAGTAGTGGTAGCCATATTGGCACAAAACGGTCACCTTGGATTTGGATTTTGGAACTCGAAAGTGGTGGAAATTAAATAATACCGAAATTCAAATAATTAATACTATACATATAGAAACAATATTTAAAACAGAATACTTACGTTCAGTACAGAATACACCGTCCCATCCATCTCTACATATGCACTCAAAAGACTGGTTGCAATAACCATGCTGGCAGCCAGGCAGGGGTATGCATTTGTTGCATCGTTCTCCGTAGAATCCCATCTTGCACCGACATTCTCCAGGGCGTTTGCAAAAACCTAAAAATTTCAATAAAATTTCTAATTTCTGTTCTCTTTCTTTAAATCTTTTTTTTTTTTGTAAGTAATGTAACATCAACATCGTAGATAAATCTCGGTTATAATACATTCGCTTCGATTACCGTAATCCACTGGCTTACTCTCACTTAACACTATAACAATAAATTCAATTCAATAAAAGAAGAAGTTCCTCCCGGGTGGGAGGCGCAAACAAGAGTATATTCTATCTGTCCAGGCTTTGGGCAGTAAAGGAACTCTGGTGTGGTTTTAGTGGACATACCAGCGACGTGCAATCTCTTATCAACTGTTGGGGCGTATGTCACTCGAATCCTGCACTATTCCCCCACGAACCGTCAAGCCGTGGGAATTGCATCATGCATTTCCAGGTCAAAAACAAAAGGAACTTAATTTACATTATAAACTATAAAATTATACTAAACAAAATAAAAAAAATTTAGACAAAATGTAACACCTAAGCCTGAACTTTCTTGTGAAACTTTCTACGTGAAAGTACGTTGCGTGGGCAGAACATATTCTTTGTCTCTTTGTATTAAGACAAAAGTTGATGAATCACAACGACCCGGTTCACAGTGAAACATTTTTAAGTTAACTTCATTGTACAGTTACTGGTAAACACAATTCTCTTCACTGTTAGAAGAGGCGATGGTCTTATTAACACATACCAGCTGGATGACCGAGCTTTGCTCGGTATTTTTTTTATATAAATTGTGTTTTTTGGAAATTAACAATTGATTTTCTTAGTCTAACCTCAAAGCAAACACTCATTGACTTCGTGTTACTTAACAACGCCATCTACTGGAATAGCTTTAGTGTTGTTGTGTCGTTAAAGCAATTTAAAAAAAATAGTATTATTATTCGCCGATCGGACATCTATGTCAGGAAGAGTCATTTCTCAGTTTAAATTGGGACTTCCAATAAAAAAAAGCGAATAAAATGACATTTTCTAGAAATGATTCCTAGCTAGATCAATTTATCGCCCCCGAAACCCCCGTATACTAAATTTCATGAAAATTGTTGGAGCCGATTCCGAGATTCCAATTATATAAGTATATACCTAGTCAGGTCATAAATTCTGTCACATGTTTAATGTAAAATAATTGTAACAAGTTTATTAATTATGTAACCATTCATATACCAAAATGAACTTAATAAAACATAGATTCTTATGACATTAAAGTTTATTCAAAATGACCTCCGTGATTTTGAATACAAGCCTTCAATCTGCGCGGCCAGTTGTCTATCGCAGCACGAACGAGGTCCATGTCAATATCGACGGCTGCCTTAATCAAGGATGTCTTGAGTGACTCCAAATTGGGATAAGGCTTTGAGCAGGCCTTTTCCTCCAAGTGTTGCCATATCTTGTAATCTAACGGATTCAAATCTGGACTGGAGGAGGGCCAGTCTTCGTGCCGGATGAAGTCGATTTCACGCGCCGCCAGCCAGTCTTGTGTGCTCTTCGCTCTATGAGCTGGCGCCGAATCTTGTTGGAATACCCAGTGCCTGTTATTGAACATGGTATGAGAAACAGGTTCCACAAGGTTCGTCAGGACTGTATTTTGATACACAACAGCATTCGTTTTTACACCTTTCTCACAAAAATGTACCTCTGTTAAGCCCCAATAAGAAACTCCCAACCATACCATGAGCGAGGATGGAAAATGATCTCGTTGGACACGCGGAATACGGTTGCTCGCTTCTTCACTACTGTGTGCGTACACCTTATCATTTTGTTTGTTGTAGCTCTCTTCTACGGTAAACATTTTTTCATCCGAAAAAAGAATTTCCCGATATTTTTTTCCCGCGTACCGCTTCAACAAAGCGCGGCATCTCTTCAGTCTCAGGTCCATTAGACGAGCATTCAAACGATGTCCTGTTTTTCTTCGATATGCCCGAAGCCCTAAGTCTTCATTTAACACCCTTTTCACCGTGGTTCTGCTTAACCCCATCTGAAGGGCCAACAGTTTCTGCTTACGTTTGGGATTTCTTTGAATTCGTGCCTTCACAGCTTTTATCACTGCTGGAGTCCTAACAGACCGAGGGCGACCACTTCTTGACCTGTCATCTACACTAGAGTCTTCATTGTATCGTTTGATGGTACGATAAACGAATCTTTTGGTAATATTCAAATTTTTCAGTATGTTAAAAATTTGAATTGGCGCGTAACCGCAACGATGCAACGCAATAACTGCAACACGGTCTTCTTTAAGCGTCCACTCCATATTTAAAAATGAGTATAATTCTAAAAGTTATACATTTTTATTTTCATGAACAATTCGAAATTCGAATTCAATAAACTTTTTTGTGGCCAGCATTCTAAAAGAAAAGTTTTTACTGTGTGACAATACTTATGACCTGACTAGGTATATATATATATATATATATATATATATATATATATATATATATATATATATATATATATATACAAGAATTGCTCGTTTAAAGATATAAGATAAGATTTTCATAAAGGTCACTTAATTCCTGTCGAACGAAACCTCTCATGTGTGACTCTGAAGTTTGTTGATGCGTATTTTTTATTATTATGGGACAGCACACAGCTCGACGGCCCGCTTAGCAGTATCAGCGTCACCACTCACACAGCTCGACGGCCCGCTTAACAGCGTCAGGGTCACCACTCACACGCTGCCGTCCGCTTATGGGAACTGGAACTTGGATCACTTATGCAGAGACACAACACAATTATTATGGTGGCATATTTAGAGAGGATGGTTGTTATTCAGACGGACTTGGAGCCATACCACCTAGCTAGGGTTGTTTGGTCGCCTTTTATGATAGGACGATCCCGGCCGTAGGGTTCAATATTTTAACTTCGCCTTACACGGAAAATAAATTACATTGAGCATCATTACGCGTTTTTGCTGTTTTACCTTAAGTTTACATATAAGACTAAACTGTCACCAACGTTCTAGTAACATAGTCTGTGTCCTGATAATTTTTGTATCTGGCACAATCATAGCTCACCCAAAATATTATGTATACCTATGGAATAGTGTAACGGGCCCACGGATATATGGCCTGCCGATCTCGTGACCCGGGCCGAGTGTAACGCGCATACTTCAACTTACATTAACGCTTACATTACTTCTAGCAAAAATTATGAATGCTTCAACCGACTTATTTATTTATATATTTTTATACAATCATCCCTAAAATTTTAAGACATTGGATTAAGTATACCTTGTAATGGATCGCATCCCTTTTTACAAATGGGCACATCACACAAGTCCCCCTGCCACCCAGGGAGGCATTTGGGCTCCCCATTCGCATCGCAAATGTAGTGGCTATTCTCGCTCTGTGCCGAAGGTAGCTCGCACGCCTGCAAACCAACCCTACGTTGAAGATTCGGTCCAAATAGCTGCACACACAAATGTTAAGTTTTGTAAGTCATATAGTGTTAGTCACAAAGGATATAAGGCTTAAATGTTTGTACCGAAACCGACGATGTCGTGTACAAAATAAAAACCGAATGTAAAGGGTTACAGTAAATTAATACTTCGTGTGGCAAATTCCAGCACCGGGAGACAAAGAAATAGACCTAATAAGGCGGATGTCATTTTTGATATTAGCGCGCAATGGCATCTGTCCCGATCCGGGAGACATAATTATTTCGCGCGTCTGGCGGTGGGCCTGCTCCGGGTGAGTAGCTAAGTGCTTTTTTATACGTGCATCTAGGCGGCTAATAAGCATTCTGTACTGCTGTAACTAAGGGTAATTTAGTGTCAGCATTTGTATTGGAAATGGTAATAAATTATTGACATTCATTAAGTGATGTGTAAGATCTTATATTTAAATAAAATATTTTGATTTGATACCAAAAGCTGTAATTACTCAATCATTTTATAAGAAATTTACAGGAAACAAAAAAAAAATGGAAGAAACACAAAAAGAGATTATATCTTACACATTGGCCTTCATAACTGTGACAAGCTGCAACATATTGTCGGGTGTTGGTACGGTCGTATTTTACGATATAGAAGTATTCTTGTCTATGACCGAACTCAAAAATACTTAACATTAAAATTTATATAGGTACATGCTAGACTCACTGCTATGAGTAAATAGATATACGATTATGTATATATACTGTGACAATTCATTCAGCGCCGCAGTGTCCCAAAATAAGTAAAAGAGCTTTATGTTGACACATGATATAAATTATACGCTCGATACGGGAATCGTGGCCCCGCGTTGCCCTACAAAGATTGCCAAATGAGTAGCAAAACGGAGAAGAAACTTCGTATAATAGACCGACCGAGACCTGATGCTGCATTTTAGCTTAGATAATAAACAAGACTTCAAGTAAATTAATCATCCGAATCAAAAGAAAGCATTTTATCGTCCTAACACGAGGATAAGTTCGTAATGATCTGACTCAGGAACTTTCTAATAAAGTCTCGAGAAAGCAGCCGCGAAAGTAGGCCGCGAGGAAAAACACTGCAAACACTACATAGAGTATTCATTAAAAAACTAAATAAACAGATCAATTTTTTTTCTTCATAGAATTATTATAATCCCACTATCGATAGAGAAATTGATTCATGACTTGAATATTTTTATGCTCTATAGTTTAATTTATTCACAGTTAGTTGATTGATATCCTGTTTCGAACAAACATTGCGTTTGTTTTAATTATGTAGTACTTTCACTTTTATTACGAATATGTTTAAACTCATTAAAATGCACCACAGGATTTATTATTTAATAAATTCAACTGTTCGGTCAAATTCTAGAATACCTACAGAATTTGTTTTATTATTCATTTGTTTTCTTTTTGTTATAACTTATTAATTGTAAGTCAATCATTTACTTAAAAATTGTTGAACGTGTGAAATGCTTTTATTTGAGGACAGTAAAATTATATTAAGGGAAAAGAGTGTCACATGCCAAATACATGAAGAAAGATTAAGAAAAATATTTTATTAAAAACATGTAATTAATAAAAGAATAGGTATTAAAGTAACTTAAAATAAGCAAACATACAGAATTACTTAATTAGGAAGATCTTCCCAGTATCGTCGTTTTATTGTTTTAGTGTTCGATATTTTTTTCTTTATTACCCTAACTACAATCAGGTCAGCCAGATTCAATGCGCGTATTTTCTTTTCTAATTGCTGTTGGACAGCAGACAGTCTGACGGCCCACTTAGAATTTTGCAGTTACCGTCGCCTATGGGTCTTTGCAACGTCAGTGGCATCGCGAACACGCTGCTGTCCACTAAGAGTACAGGAACTTAGATCACTAATGCCGGAACACAACACAAAGTTATTATGGCGGCATACTTAAAAGGTGGTCGCCATCCAGGCGGGCTTGGGTCCCTACCGCGTATATTTCACTTATTTATATAGAGATAGATATGTAAATTTTAAAAACTTTATAGCACACTATTTTATAAATTTTTTTATATCAGTGATTTATAAAAAAGTGCCTAAATACTAGAATGAAAAAGTTATTTATTTTGTTTAATATTTATTTATTATATAACAAGCTTTATAGTGCAATATGTGCATCACATATATTATTCACTAACCTATACTAATAAGGTGATATCTTTTTTGAATAAAGTCCAAACCAATTAATTAAACCAAGTTTTCATCAAATAAGAATTCTTAATGAATGATAAGAGTACAAGTGAAGCCGTGGCAGGTATGTTATAGAGCAGAGAGAAAGAACACAAAATGAATAAGCGAACATGTATATAGCAGGTTGTTGAGCCAATAATTACCTGCTGCTTCCATTTAGGCAAATACTTCGCCGGCGGATACTTAGCCGGCAGAACGACGGACACAGCACAAAATAGAACAAGAATCTTTAGAATATCCCTCATCTTAATCCATTCACTGTAACCTTCCAACAACTACTCTATTATAACTGTTTTATTTTTACAGTTCGCGCTGCAGCTCCGGTGCTACCCAACGCCGTACTGTTATACCGTGCTATTGAACTTGACTTGAGGCAACTTTCGCCGTGCATCGCTTTTACGGGGCCACGAAAACAGCTAACGCAGTAATAGTGATCATTAATTCATAGGTGCCTACAAATTATGTAGAGATTGCGTTGCTAATTGCAAGACCATCTAAATATAAAAACAAAACTATAGATGAGAATGAAATGATTTCCAAGTTCAAACTTAGAAATCAACCTAGAGGTCCTGGTTTCGAATTCCACGGTACACCTCTTAGGCAGTTTTCCTAGCTTAAGGTGGTGTTATAGCATAATTGCGATATACTGACGGTGACTGAAAGCGTCATGAAGAAACCAGCATATTGAGATCACCTGTATGTGTAACCTACCAATCCACCTTGGACTAGCATGGCGGGTATACAGTCTGTTTGTTTCCGCCAGGGGGAGGACCGAGCCCAACTGTCGAACGTTTATGGGCTGTTATTAATTATATCTAAATGTGTATGACTGATATCGTAATTCTCCTTCCCATCAATGTTGGATTTTCAGTTGTTTTTGACTAGGCGTTAACATTCGACAACTAATACATATTTATTACCAATATTTAGGAAACTAAGTATAAAAGTTCCGAGTAAAAATGTTAATTAAGCTTCTCCACTGTTTATTGAACCAACCAACTAAAATGTCTTGATAGCGGCCTAGGCTACGATATCGGGAGGCCAATTGTCCGTCAGTCCGATGGTCGGGTAAAATAGGAAATGTGATTTACACGAAAAAAAAAACTTCTTGATGGGGCCCTTTTAATCATCTAACTTGTTAATATTCTTTTGGTCAAAACATACCAATACTGCAAATTTACTAGTAATAAAATCTTCCGAACTTGGATCGTTAAAAACAATATTAATAAGTTCGCTTTATTCATTGATTGTTATAAAAATAGTCTTAAAACCTTATCCAAGAAGTTGAAGAACTGCAACATAGCTTTATACACGAACGTACAGTGGATTCAGAGCCGAGTGTGGGGTAAAATGCAGAAACAGTAAAGGCTAGAACCGCTTTAATTTTGCGTCGGGATGTCAAACTGTAGTGTAAAAACGAGATTTTGACACATCTATTCCACCATTTTCTTGTGCCTTAGTCTAGAAAAGAAACTCACCAATACAGAGCGAACTAACGAGGTGTCATATGGCGCTCAAAATTATACATCGAATTTTGAATTATCTGAAGAAAAAAACATAGAAGACAAAGTCAACCATTTTTTGAACAAAAAACATTTTTTTTTTTATTGCTGAGGAACAGCAGATAGGCTGACGACGCACCTAATAGTAAGCAGTTACCGTCGCCTATAGATGTTTACGACGCTAGGGGTATCGCGAACACACTGCTGTCCCAGAGGGGTAGAAGAACCTGAGTCACTAATACCGGAACACAAAACAAGGTTATTATGCGGCATACTTAAGATCAAGGGTTGTTTCCAGACGGGCCCTACCACGTAGGTAGGTTAGCTGTTTTGTCGCCTTTTACGACATGCCGACCCGGCGCAGAATACTCCCGACACGAAGAAAACTATACTAGCTTTACTAGATACTATCTAGCAGCTAAATAACATTTACCTGCTAGATAAGTTCTAATCGCCTGTTTAGTGGCCCGCATTGCAGTTAATTTCTACAAAATCTCATTGCGGAGAACCCCAGCCGTCTGATCGGCGCCATTGCACTCTTAATACACTTCTGGTTCCACGATACACTTTCCAAGTTATATCTTAACCTATTTAATGCCCTAGGATAGAGCATGGTGAATGGTGGAATTTGGTTCGAAATCCAACAACTGATCCAAATATAATGCAACTTCGGAATATTATTAAAAATAGTTTTTGACGTATTGAGTACCCGAACTGATATTTTCGGATTCCTATTATTTAACATAAGACTACTTCGGTGACGCAACGACTTTCGCACTACGGAACGCCTGCGGGAGCCACGGGTTCGCTTCCATCGTTTGAAAGAGAAAAATCGTAGTATACGTCTAGTACCCATGAACAAGAGCTCTGCTAGTATTTCAGACAAGATGGCTCTGTCTTATGTCACGGTACACTTGGATACTTTTATTATATAAGTAAAACAGTAAGCCCGTCATATATGATACATATTTGATTTTTATACAGAGCACTGCCCTTTGAATAAGATTAGGGCAGACCCATAAATGGCCACCAAGTGATACCTTTTTGCTCTGTCTACTGTGACTAGAAATAATCCAATAGTCGCCTTTTGCGGTCCACTAGCTCATCACAATCATCCCAGCGTTAAACCCCAGTTCCAATTCTGCTGCGGTGCCCGAGGTCCGGTTTCAAAGTTTTACTTCGCTGCACATGGTCTTCGGCATCTCTGGCAGTGAATCCATTGGCAGTGCTGGCCTAACGTGGTGAGTTTTTAGGCCTACTCCTGCCAAGGCCTGAAGCAGGCAGCATGGATAGACTGTTACCATCTACGCAGGCGGTTGCCTTAAAACGTGGCCATACCATCGAAGGCTATAAGACTCAATTAAATATCATATATTTATTTTATTTAAATTTTATAAAATTAGGATTTTAATAAAACACAACCTTAAATCACATATTACGGTTTATTTATATTAATTTCTCTTTTATATACAATTCATAAAGCTAGACACATATTTAGGTCCATATTATTATTCATGTAATTATAGCCAGTGGCACATTTCAAAAAAGTGACGCTCATAACCCATTTGCATTAAAATATAGTTAAATTGAATTATAATTCAAACGGACTATTTATTTATCTGTATTTATGTAATTTTTCTTCTAGGGATCTCCCTGGGTTCGTGCATCTGCACGAACCCAGCAATACACAGGCAGCTATTATTAATTTACAGAAGTTGTATCACTTCATGTAATACTAAGTCACTCAAGCTGTGACGATATGAAAGACCTACTGAACTCCTTGTCTATGCTTCCGTGTCCGGCTCTTGAATAAAACATCTACAAATTACGTCTCATTATACCATCGTATTTCTATATAAATAATAAAATAATTCCGTAAGTTTTTGATTTAAATATTAGGTCCTGCCCAATCGATCTAATACGTCTATTATATGAATAGAAAACCACAAAAAAAGGTAGAATTAAACAATTATTTTACTGATCAATATGTTTTAAAGCCGATACAAAATGTATAAACTTGAAAATTGGTTCCCGATTCAGAATTGGTCTCCAATATCACGTCAATACAATCTTGTCAATAGTTTGTCGATACTGTGAATCAAATAATAACGCGTGCATCTTGGCTTGATCCGCCATTCAACCGGAGGGCAACTAAGCTCACAAAAAACATCAAAGGTTATCAATGCTTAAGCCAACTTACTAATAGTAACGTAGCGGTTACCAGGTACTGTGCTCATCTACTTCCTTTCTGAACTCTTTTTTTAACTCCAAAAGAAAGAAAACAAAGCACTAAGTCGATAAAAAAAGTACTGCATATCACGTTACTTTTCACGCAAGCAAAGACAAGATCACAAACAAAACTTAAAAATTAATGGAATAAATAATTTACACGCAATGTGCTAAAAGCTACGTACCGTCAACAAAATCAATTCTTCCGTCGATAGCAGAAAAAATTTTCATTTCTTTCATTCCTTTATATGAAATCGTAATACATGTTACTGTCAGGAACAGCTAGCGAACCCTAACATGTATCGAAAGTACTGATGTTCGGACTGGTCTAACGTGTCACGTTGTAAAAGTCAATGTTAAAGAAATTGAAGGACGTATGAAGCTTAATATCTTTAGACTCTGTATTTTGTGACATTTGTTTGGAATCGTACTTCATATAGGTAAATTTTTTAACACCGTTTACAACTTTCACACCGTCATTAGATATATCGCTCTATCGACAGAACAAGCACACTTTTGTGTAAAAATAAAAACAAACTCTATTCATATAAATTAAATTTCATTTTTGCATGAGTTTTCCAATCACCCAAGACACTGTAATGACTGGTGAAACGTTACAATGACACCATCGGAAGATCAGCACTGGTTGTTTACAACCACATAACCGCTGAGATGGAGCCAATTTAGGTCTTAAGATATTTTATTTATTTTAATGTGTATATATATATATGTTTATGCAATTTAAAACGTTATGTAGAATATATTTAACACGCAAACACATTACAGCTATCGCTTTATTACCATCACCGAGAGCGTAATACTATTCAATCGCTATATTTAAAACGAAGGTTGGAATTTGATATTGATTTGAAATGAAATAATGTTTATTTTTATTGTTGCGGAACAGCAGATAGGCTGACGGCCCACTTAACAGTAAGTTACCGCTGCCTACAGATGTTTGCGACGCCAGAACCAGGACCTGAACTTGGGCCACATATACCGGAACACAACACAAGGTTATTATGGCGGCATACTTACGAGTGCTGGCCATACAGTCCAGCTTTTATCCCGATCATCTAGCTAGGGTTGTTATGTCGCCTTTTACGACAGACACCGACCTCACAATTGTATGTCACGATAATGTCGATATTTATCATAATTTGAGATTCATTAAAATATTCGTAACATCCTAAGTAAAAAATCAAGCTCAATTTTAACTTAGATAAATTATTAACATGTTTAGCATTATTCCTTACTAGCTGACCCGGCAAACGTTGTTCTGCCATATAAATAATAAAATGTCAAAAAATTAAAAAAAATTTTTTGGGGGTGGGTCACCCCTAACATTTAGGGGGATGAAAAATAGATGTTGGCCGATTCTCATAGATACCGGATAAGCACAAAAAATCACTAACTCAATTTAGTTATCTGCCTACTGCCTACCCCCTAAGAACGATGGCGTGATTATTTATAGCCTATGACCATTTCTAGGTTATCATCTATCACCATACCAAATTTCATCAAAATCCGTTCAGCCGTTTAGGCGTGAAAGAGGAACAGACAGACAGACAGACAGAGTTACTTTCGCATTTATAATATTAGTATGAATTTATCTCGACCTCCGTGCCTTTTGCAAACCGAAGCGCTATCGAAGTCACAAATCGTCGCAGTCGTAGAATAGTGACGGATCTGACATATATTAAACTTTACAGGACAGCCATTTTAAAAATACACAAGCGTCATTTTATTATGAGAATCTATCACACGTGTCACTTTACCGACTGCTTAATTTAAAATCTAAAATACATGTAATTTTTTTGTTAATGTAGCAATAATATTTAGACAATGTAGTATCTAAATATGGTAAAAAGTGAATTTTGGATTTTTTTCAAATCCGACGTTATTCTACGATCACGACGAAATCTTGTACACAATGGATGTATGTATTATATCAGTTATCTAGTACCCAAAATAGTGCTCTGCTACTAGATGGTGTTGTGTCATTAGTATTATCATTGTTATCACAGTATATTCATGTAAGCGGGCAGTCAGCCTATCTGCTGTCCTATAGAAAAAAAGTATATTTCTATCGATATAAGTAAAGATATTAGTAACATTTAGATTCAAACACCAAAATCACACTACCCAATTCCAACCACAGTTTAAAACGCGTTGAATCGCATTAATTGGTTATAATTTTGAATATATTTGAATAGTAATTTTTAAATATGTTAAACAATCAGATCTCTTTAAATATTCGCCAATATAATATATAACTAATTTATATATAAATTGTTTAAACTTGAACGTTTAAAACAAAATCTAGAGAAAATATACCCTAAAATCAAATTTAACCTAAAATAATATTAGAAACAATAATTAATAAAATGTATAATTTTGTACAATATCATATTCAAAACAGAACTTCATGAGACTCCTAAATGTACAAATATTCATTTAAATATTTTTCATCACAATATACATATGAAAAGTGTGGCCAACTTAACGAAAAACAAAGTAAATGCAATGCACACAACACCAGAGGCAAATTTCAAAGTGCTACCAGCTTCAAAAGAGTAAGATTGAGAAAGAAACTCATCGGCAGCACTCGTCAGCAATGCGGCCAGATTGTGGGTACAATGTAGGCATGGAAATGATTGCTATTTTTAATTTATTTTCATTGGTGGGGGGGGGGGTCATTGTAGTACAATGACCCCCCCCCCCCCCCCCCACAAACCGAGAGAAACCGAATTTAAACGCCAATTAGATTCTCTAATGTAATAAATAATAATAAATGGCATAATGCCATTCCCCTCCACACATCGAAATCGTCGCTTACGTCATTGTGCGACGCAAACGCGTTGCTAGTAGGGGGTCAATTTACCCAGAATCTGACTGCACTGTTCGTTAGTCCATGTTTAACCATGCCCACATATCGTTGGGGGAACCGCCAATACTTCCGATATCCTAGTTTATAAATTGTACCAGCGACCTAATGTATACAGTGTGGTCCACAATTTTAATTAAGCTTCATTAAAATATATAAGAAATGCTAATCAAGAGTGCGCCATCATGCATATATACAGGGTGACTGACAAAACCGTCCAAATTTTTTTACGCACTAAACATCATTTAAGGAACCCATTTTTGCAAAAAAAATTGTATGTCAAATTTTCACCATTAAATATTTCATATATGATCATTAATTCAATTGTACATAATAGTGCTATGGTGCAACCTTCGTACGTTAACCTGTTATTACCTGTCTCCGTCTCTCCCGCGTAAATGAGTAGTTCGTATTCGCTCGCCCGGTGCAATGCCGCCGTCCTCAGTCTTTTACTAGGTCAGATGGAGAGGTCATTGACACTCTAGCGCCGTATTATGTGAATTGCGAGTTCTTTGAATGACTTTGTGATGCTGATTTCTCAATATTTTTGTACTATGTGATACAAAACTAAAATACATGTTTCTCATAACTTTTACTAAAGATTCTTCTGTGTGAATTTGGACGGGTTTGTCAAAGTCACCCTGTATAGGCCACGGAACCTATAAGCGAGCTGTAATCCGTGTACAATCTGAATTTAGTAAAAATTACTTATTTTATATTCCCACTATATCAAATCAAAATATGGTAAGCAAGCTAGTACACCGAGAGCAACTCGTCAATTCAACTGGTACAAACTTCCGTTCCATCTGGATAGATTCCAGCTGTGGGACATTGTGGGTTTTAATTATTTATCGATTTTTCTAACTTACTCCGAATATATTTGCCATTACTTTGTGTTTCGCTAACATTGTTAAATAAAATACTATAACATTGTGACTAAATCTTAAACTAGGCCGTTGATAATAACACAAAATTAGTTCTATAAAACTTCAACCACATATCAGACGCTGACGAACAGAAATGCGTAATTTTATATATATTTCAATATAACTCGTAATAAGCCTTCAGTATAATAAAAATATACAATCCTTTTTTTGCTTATACTGAAAATTGCAATCACCCTTTTGTTCGTCAGCCTTTTAATTATTCACAAATGTGACATTTAAAAAAGCTCATCCGTATAAAATATTCGCTTTCAAGCAGCACAGTGAGCTACTTTTTCATTCAAATGACATTTAAAATTAATGAATTGATAACGATGTCAAGCGACAAACAATCGTCACAGAACGTATAAAATGGTATGATTACATTTGTAATCAACAATTTCGCTTGAAGGAATGAAATTTGTGTATATTGAATATTAAAAATATGGAATGTGATTCTAGATGGACAATGGCTTATCGTGGCTTACTTTTATGTGGCGACTGTTTTTCCATCGGCAATCCATAGATCACAAAGAGATCCATCCGTCTTTATCCATATCATAATCATAGATCCATAGACATTATAAAAACAACAGTGCCAAAAACCTATGTATCAAAACCAGAGTGATAACCTGTAATAAATTCTTCGTTCTATTTCATTCGCTGATTATATATGACAACATATATGACATATATATGACATAACCCACACTCATAATTGTTTGAATATCTTATTATTTGGCTCTGTTTAGTACATATATATTTTGCACATGTCGAGGGAAAACGCCGATTGTAGTAGACAGCCAATCCATTTCGGAAAGTCTGCCGATCCAAACAGGTTTTATTTCTTAAAATATTTATAGTTAAATGCATGATTAACTTGTCTCAATAATGAAATTGAATATGATAAATCATGAACTGTTCAAAATTTTCATTAAAATGTTAAATAAATAAACACGTTCTATTATTTCTTTTTAAGATATATTATCGAAAAACTAATTAATAAATATATTCGAGTAGAAAGAGATATAAGATCATGATTCATGAATAATAATCAAATTAAAAGAAACAAGCTCAGGGTTTTTTCATTATAATTGTTTTATCAGTAGCAATAAATATGTTAGTAACACTAGTTACAGTCTTAGAATTATCAAGACCAGTTTAATTAAGTCGAATCAAATCAAAAATTTCAGCACAATTTTTTTTTAATTTAACGAGTTTTAAAAAAAATTTTCATCCATCCACATACAACGTACACCACAATATTAGTGAATAAAAAAGATCTAAAATGATTGCTTATTGTTGCAATATTAGCGAAAATCGATTAATAAATAAAGACATCCGGGGAAAACTGTATGAACTACGCTACTCTAAATAATAAACCAATTATAACCAAATTTAATTTTTTTTATTTATAAATGAACACTATACATGTAAGGGCTGGCGTATTATGGAGTATTGGCAATCTGGTTAACGACATATCACAGACACGCTTTTCTTAAATTTTTTAATGTCACAATTTTATTTTACGGATGTCTTTAATCTATTAATGCCAAATTATGTCAAAATCTAATAATAACAGTCGATAACGTCAAATAACCGTCCCATAACGTCAGTGTATGTGTATCAATGTAATTTTATTTATGTAAAGATATAGTAAATAATATTCCCTATAAATAATTTGTTATAAATAATAATAAACGCGATACAGCCTCGTGAAATATCAACTGTATTATTTTAAAAACACCATTATTTCATAAAATATTTTTGGTATATAATTTCATCCGTTTCTATGGAGAGTTCCAATGATAATCATCTCATATGGGGGAGAAGTTGAAAAAGTGTTCAGCCTTAGATTATAGTCCATAAACCCGCCACAGCTACAGTGTATGGTGTGAATGTAGCTGTAGACGACGAATTCCTGAGTTAAAAATTCTCTATCCCACTGTAATAACTACAAACTATTCACACTAAAATTTACACTGATGCGATTGTGGTGCCACCTTAATTTATTATATTTTGACGAACTCTTCAAACACAGTGATCGAGAGATAGATTTGCTTACCTCAATTGTTAATAAACGTTACTATTGGAATATAAACGCTATTCTTCAACGCTAATGAATTTTAATGTCAATGTCATTTGGTTGTCTTTCATTACATTTAAATTTTAATAATTTAAAAATAATGAAATATGTCTAAACTCTCTCTCTTCTATATTATTATTTTTTTTATTGGTAACTAGAATATTGTTGTTTTATTAAAATAAAATTGTCAACTGCCGCTAGAGACGCTGTTTAATAATTTCCAAACAATTTTATGTGGACGTTAGCAATTTTAAACGAACAAAACTAAAGATCTAATAATATTTGTTATCAAAGAATAATACAGCATTACTAAATTGAAAATGGGTTGCATTTCATCGTGCCGTATCGCGTTTTAACACGTTCACTGCGATGTGAATATTGGAGAACTTTCAGCTAGTGCTCGCGAATAAGTGTGATCTAACTAAACTCCTTTACAGTGCAATATGAAGTGTCTCGAATTTAATAAATATTTCAAAATTTGAACAATAACCTTATATGTTGTTAATGTGAATTGTTTTTTTTTTTTTGGTATTTAAAACCATCCAACAAATGGTTTTTTATGTACTAAAAACCATTTGTTCATTAATCTAACCATCTCGACCAATTGTAACGAAGTTTTAGTTTTAAATCAATGATAAAATTATAATTTTACCTACCTTACTATCTTTAAAACTTTAATTTCAACCCCTAGCCGCAGCACACTCGTGTTAAATGTGTTTTCTGAGTAAGATCTTCAAAATTCAAAAGATCCCAAAAGATACAGCGAAATTTTTAACATACATTGATAATCACATAGACCTATGGTATTTGAATATCAACACGTTGAACGCCAGACTAGAAACCATAATTTTTCAACTGATTTTATTACGGTAAGAGTCTTGCCATTTAAAAAAAACACCGTAACGATTTTTAGACGGTCCTTGACTTAGGGGGAATGTACTGTCGGCCACACGGTGTCCGTCATGGCGTTCAACGTGTTAATAAAGGATATTTTTTATCGGATTCCGTTATAGTGTACGTTTAGGAACGGCTATGAGACGACACTATTGCAGAATAGCGTAATCCTATAACTCGCGCCTCGTGTCCTTGTACAGAGGCACTTGTTTGTACTCTGGGAATGGATATAGAACTAGATGGTCCGCAGTCTTGTACCATGGGATTAAACCGTTCTGAAAATATAATTTTTTATTTCTCAATATATCGTCTATTCTCCTTTATACATTATATTCCTTAGCTCGATCGGAGGAATAACAGATAGGCTGGCGGACCATTTAATAGTAGCAGTTATTGTCGCCTGTGGATATGTGCGACGCTAGAAGCACCGCGAAGACGCTGCTGACCCGTAGGGGTACAGAAACCTGAACTCAACACAAGGTTATAAAGACGTCATACTTATGGACCATAGATGGTTTCCATATAGACGGGCTTAGGGCCCATCCCATTTAGCTAGGGTTGATTTGTCACCTTTTACGACAAGTCGACCATAACCGCAGAGGTTCCTATTGTTACTCCGCTACTACACGGAGAAAACAACTAACAAAGGAATGTTTTTTGGAAGAACAATCAGAGAAAAATAAATGTAGTTAATTCGCATTACAATATCTGCTATTATTTGGTGTTGCCAGTAGCCACTTGGCAAATGATCCCGACTCTATAAGATAAATTGAACTTAAGTATTTCGTTAATGCGTCTGTCGTCGAAGAAAAGAAAAATGTTGCTAAGCTTCTTCTGCTCCTTCTTTGGTTAAACCATGTTGAGAAATTATATTCACTTGGACCCCAGTCTGCCCCGATGTAACCTTACTCGTATGATTCAAATTGTCTTAATAATAATAGTTCAAAACTTTAAGAAGCAAAAGAATTAAAACCTATTTTTTACGTATTTTATTCATCCCGTAATCAAGATATATTGCATAACTCACCAAATTGGTTCTCCGGTTGGTTCCTCTTCCGTAACCGTTCCAATGGTTGCCGGCGATGCCGATCAAATCGCCCACCTGCCATCAATAAATACTTTTAATTAGTAACTATCCGCAAAAATAAATCGTACTTGCAGATAATTTGCAGGAACGTCGTCTTCGCTGTCATGATCACGTTCTAAGGCAACGGACGTGCCCCGATAGCAGGAGCAAAAAGGGGGGCCGAAAAATCCAGGAGATAGTATGTGTGTTCAAGCGGATTCGAGAATCGTTTAGATTCAAAATTTGGTCCACTACTTTTTTTTTTTATTTATATGACAGAACAACATTTGAAACAAATAATTTTAATTTTTTAAACCCTCACTTGTTCAAGAAAT
Source organism: Malacosoma neustria (assembly GCA_963693495.1). Lineage (NCBI taxonomy): Eukaryota > Metazoa > Arthropoda > Insecta > Lepidoptera > Lasiocampidae > Malacosoma > Malacosoma neustria. The sequence goes on from OY856385.1 coordinate 3,319,098, forward strand.
CAAAAAATTTTAAAAACCATTTTCTCTGTAAATTTACCTCGAAAGCGATATCCTGGTTATCCCCCCCGTTGTGGGGCATGACAGCTACCCTGTCGTGCGCATTCTGCCCCCCGAAGTAGTAGATGTCGTCCAACGAGAAGAAGCTGTTGGAGGCGTCAACTCGATTCGCCTGCATCATCTCGTACGCCATTCTACCTACCTGGTAAATGTTTTGAAACGGAATATGAAATAGATCATGTAGAGGACGACCCATGTAGCGTAGCGGATAACGTACTTTGGTACGCATGCGGAGGTTGCGAGTTCGATTCCCGTTCAGCGTCAGTAAAAGTATATTTATGTAGTATATATTAGTTATCTAGTACAAACTCAAGTGCTATGCTACTTAGTTTGGGACTAGATAGCACCGCGCAATTTGTTCCAATATATTTATTTATTTAGTGTAAAAACCTTACGAGCGGAGGGCATCGCAGTCTGTCGCGTCTTTGTTATGAGCTGAAAATGACTTAATGCACACCCCGCCGCCTGGGCGCTGACGACGAGGTAGTGTGGGAATCCGGTGCAATGCGCCCGTACGCCCCCCACAGTCGACAAGGGGAACGCAGGTCGATGGTGTATCCACTAAAAACCACCCTAGTGTTCTTCTTCTGCCCGGTATCCGGGTTATGCTTTCGCTAGTGCCTCCCGCCCGGGCGGGGCACAGAGTTTACCAAAGTATACTTATTCGATCCTGCGATGCTACCACACGTGGCTCTGGGTGGCGATTGGGATTTCAATGAGTATGACAGGGGCTACTACTAGCCATCATTTACAACCCTGACCGGGTGGGCATAGTCAGATTAGGGCGGCGAACCCCACCAACTACCGACATGGTAATAGTAAATTGTATTTTCCTCGGTATAGAAAAAAAAATGTAACCACGAGGATAGGAAGACGTAAAAAGCGACAAAAATTCTCCTGCTAGTTCACAGGTTTTTTATACTTCTATGGAATAGCAGGCAAATTGACAGCTGCTTAACATTAAGCAGTAACTGTCGCCTATGGATGTTTACGACGCTAGGGGCATCGCTTACACGCTGCTCTTAACGTACGAGAAATTGACGGGACGGGACAACACAAGGTTATTTCAACATTACTTTTAACACAAGGCTATAGCGGCCTATTTAGAGGCTGATTGCCATCCAGACGAGCTTGAAGCCCTACCACCTAGCTAGGGTAGTTTTGTCAGCTTTTACGACAGGCCGCTCACGGCTGCAGAGTTCAGTATTCTTTCTAATAAACTCAACTTACTAATAAAATTACGATACCAGGCTATTAAAAAAATAAGTATATAAAATTTAGTAATTAACATTAAATGCCTCGGGGGTCACCGGTGCCCTCACCAAACAAATCCTTACAAAATTTTGAGCACGTATCTTAAAATACGTCAATTTCAAGTTTTAACGTATGAAACGGTAAATATAATTCCCTGCCTTAAAAAATCTCACCTGACTACTGAAAGTGCATACAATATAGTCGCACATGGCCAGCATATGCAAATCCACTAGCAACCCCGTCAGGGATAAGGTCGTGAAGCGTCGGTGCGTCGCAGCTGTCTTCGCTATCGACGGATCCCCCAAAAACTCATAATCCGGATATTTTTCCTTGGCGTTCTCCAAAGCCTGAAGAGATAACAACCATTAAAGACGGGTAATAGATTATCTTTTATATCTAAAATAGATATATTGCATTAATTCTATGGCATCATCAATCTGGCGTGTCATCACTTTACTTCGGTACCCCCAGGGTTCATTCTCCGGTTTTTCCCACATGATTGATTAATGGTGCGAATTTTAATTACTGTAGATAATAATATTAATAAATGTGATGACACTGTAACAATACACACAGCGCTACCTAGTCTCAAAGAACACTTGTGTTATGGATACTAGACAACAGATATACTACTTATATACTTTCTTTCTGTCAACAAATACATATTATGCATGTTTATGCATTGTTTAATCAAACTCAGGTGGGTATTCGAACCTTTTTTTTTATTGCTGTAGGACAACAGACAGGCTGACGGCCTGCTTAGAATTTAGCAGTTACCGTCGCCTATAGGTGCTTGCAACGCCAGTGGCATCGCATACACGCTGCTGTCCCATAAGGGTACAGGAACTTGGGTCACTAATGCCGGAACACAACACAAGGTTATTATGGCGGCAGACTTAAGACCAAAGGTGGTCGTCATCCAGACGGGCTTGAGCCCCTACCACGTAGCTAGGGTGGGTTGTTTTGTCACCTTTTACGACAGGCTGACCCCGGCCGCAGAGGTTAGTATTCCTTCTCTGCCCCCGCACGGATAAAAACCTGTAATCTCTACATGTGTTTCGACAAATAATCGTCCCCAAAATATTTATTATGATGTAAATAGTTTGCTTGGATCTGGGTAAATGTGTTTGTTAATTGTATGCAATCAAAAAAATTATGTTTGATATGTTTCTACACAGTAGAGCGCACTTGAAAAAAGTTTTTTGACGTGAAACGCCTTTAGAATCACACAGAAATATATGAGTACCAGGTCAAAAAAGCGAGCCGTAACGAAAAGGTCTATATCATCTTATCTTAATAACTACAAAAAGATTAATCTTAGAAACATAAATTTAGGGTCATTATTTCGCTTAAATAGTCAGCTTCCTGTTATGGCCTTGAATTTGGGGCGGGGCCGGGGGAGGTAGCGGGCGAGGGGCACTGTGTATAATGAACGAAACTCGCGTTCTCACTAGTTTCTATTTAGTGTGACTCACACGTAGGGCGGTGAATTTTTCGCATATTTATAATTTATCCAGTACAATTGATTCATACAAAAAATTAAATGTTATTTAACCAATATTTACACTTAAAAAATTATCGTAAAGTGCAAAAAAAATATATATAACAATTCAATATGTCTGCCTCAGCACGCGCAAGAGCCAGAAAGAAATATCATCATAGAAGATTACAACTATCACCGGAAGGGTAGGGGGGGGGGGTTAAAGGCCACGTGTGGCTACCCTAATGTCCGGCTCCATGCTAGCGAAGCGGTTTCAGGAGCGCCTCAAAGCTGCTAAGTCACGTTAAGTAAACGACACCGACTCGATTACATAGACGTTTCGCGTTAAAATCCTCGGCCGTGTGTTCCGACACAGCCCACCAAATTTTGTTTTTATGATAAGTCTCTTTTATCACGAATTTTTACAATGGCCTTTTATGCTTATGAATGTAAAATATTGTTTACGAGTTTTCACAGAAACTAGAGATGTCGTTTTTTTGACGGTTCCTAAAAAATTAACTCAAATAATTTTTCCAAACGTGCCAAAAAAAAAGTGGCACATCAAAAACTGCCTACCTGCACTAGGTAACTATAGAAATTAGATATGTCAACTCACGTAGGCATCGTCTGTGGCAATATATACCCTTCTCACGTCGACCTTCTTGGTCAATTCCAGCTGGTCGTAGTAGTCTTTCACGTGGGCCATGTACTCGTGCAAGTGGTGGTAGGCCGCCTCGGTGCCCACTTTGTCCGTGCGACGAATATGCACTCTGAAATGGTATACGTTTTTACACACTCTGATGTCTTTGGTCACGATTTCTATGGCATATATTATATTTTAATTGGAGAAATAAAAGTCGGAAGCGGATTTAGAGCACCTATGCTGGGTTGCAACCGGGATTTAACGCTAAGATGATAATGATAATACCATAATATTAATATTTTATATAATTATTATACATATATTATTTCTTTATTTTCAATTGCTTTTCAATTTTTACAATGGCTTTAAAAATACTTTTTATTTAAAAAATCTACTTTCTATATTTTAACTACAACTTTTTGGATCCCACGCTTTTTTGACAACAATACTAAAAAAAGTCGGTCATTATTTTATTCCTGTATTAAGAATTATTTTTCATTTTTTACTTCGATTTGTCATTAAAGCGTGTTTTTTAAAACTATATTTTTAAACTTCATTTTACGGATTTTTCGGGTTTATAATTTTAATGATTATAACTAATCACATTAAATAAAAAATATTAAAATTAAAAGTCTATTGTTTTGAAGTACAGAAATATAGTTAACATTTTTAATTCGTTTAAATTTTTTATATTAAATTTTAAAAAAACCTGTGGTATATACCTAAAATTTATTGAACTGCAATAAATTGTAAAAGGTTAAACTCACCCGACCATTGGTGACTTGAAGTTCATTTTGGCAATGGTTTCGTTTATGGCCTTCTGCATGCCGGGTCCCGGTTTCAATATGTATTTGGCAATCTGGCCAATCCACCACGAAGCTGGATCGCCATTGAAACGTATTATTCTGAAATAATTATTCAATTTATGTAAGTACAAAAATTCTATAATCCTTAACCTGAGCGGCGTAAGATCGTTAGTTTAGTGTGTAAATTTAAAACTATTTACACAGCGCCATCTATTCAATGTAAGCAACAGTGCACTTGTGGAATGGGTACTAGACAACTGATATGTAATTAGTACTGATAGATTTTGTAAATAAATACATACGAGTATTATATAATATCTAAAACAATGGTACTGAAACGTACGTAGAAAGGATTATTGGCGTTACATTTGTGGCATAATAATAACAATTATATGGTAATCATTTATTTCAGAAACCAGTTTCACAATCATACATTGTCACAAAATACAAAATCATTAAATTACTAAATTAAATAATAAAAATAAATAATTACTTAAATTTAAAAAGTACAGAAATATTTAGTATTCTTACTCCGTGTAGCAGCGGTGTAAGAATAGCAACCCCGCGGCCGGGGTCGGCCTGTCGTCAAAGGCGACAAAACAACCCTAGCTACGTGGTAGGACCCTAAGCCCGTCTGGATCCCAACCACTCCTGGGCTCTAAGTAAATATGCCCCCATAATAACCTTGTGTTATATTCCGGCATAGGTGACTAAGATTCCAGTACCCCGACGTTGACGGAATGGTGCTATCGGTGCCTTTGACGTCGCAAACATCCATAGGTGACGGTAACTGCTTACTGTTAAGTCAGCCTATCTGTTGTTCAACAGCAAAAAAAAATATAACAATGAAAATATCTTAATATCATACCTATGCGCCAAATCTTTTGGTATTGCTAATGGTAAAAACTTGGGTTTCTGCGGTAACGAGTCTATGAACGGTAATGAAACTACCTTGGAATCGTATGAATCTGAAAACAATACAATACGAACTTATAATATTGTTGTAGTCTGAAAAACATTTTTTTATGAAAATAAAGTAAGCAGTTTATTTAATCAAATTTAAGCTTATCAATATTACCGTAATACTAAGGAATGTTTGGGCTCCCACCAATAATCCTCTAAAACCCTAATCTACCGCGTCCAAATCAATCCCACATGCGAGCCGGTGCACCCCTAAGGGAAGGTACCGATTCCACGTGAACTGTTTTTGTAACTTTTTATCTTAGAGATCATATGTAGTATATGAGAAGAATCAACCCCCACCTTTGTCCTCGAGTTTTTAGTTAGTAATAAGGTTTCCATCACAATTTTTTTGCAAACAGAAACTTTAAAAACTTTTATACCTATGGGTCGCCTATGGGTGTTTGCAACGCCAGTGGTATCGCAAACACGCTGCTGTCCCATAAGGGTACAGGAACTTGGGTCATTAATGCCGGAACACAAAACAAGGTTATTATGGAGACATATTTAAGACCAAAGGTGTTAAGATAGGCCGACCCCGGCCACAGAGGTCAATATTCTTTCTCCGCCCCTGCACGGATAAAAAAGTTTGGGTGGATCGATGTTTGTCTTACACGCAAACTATCGGAATTTGATGAAGTTTGGCAGAGAGATAGATTATATCCTGAAAAAGGGCTGCAGTGTACGCGATTCAGTCTTAGTTGTCAAGATGTCACGTCCAGATAAGAGCCACGGCACAAGTGTAAGAGACATACAGAGGCACATTGGAGAGCTATTATACGCAGATATTGACGAGCCAACGAAGAACACTATCAGGATAAGCTACAATTTATCCTAGAAAAATGTATAAGCAATTTCCACGCGAACTAAGTAGCGGGTAAGTACAAACTTGTAATAATTTATATAGATGGGTTTCCGCCTATAACTTTATCGTTTTACTTGTCCTTTTTTTTAGATGGAACGCGATAAATGAATTGCGGACATAAATTGAGTAGATATCATAACTATATAGCCAAGTGGTTACAGATAATGAAGGTCATGTTCACCATTTTAAAATATTTGTTATCGCGAGGTACATCAAAACTCATCTACTCATATGTTTTTAAAATATATCTCTATTATGCCAACGTGTAGTATTATAATATAATCCCGTCGCTGGACAAAATATCGAAGCGAGATTCGCGTTTATGAATTTCAACGATCATTACTTTTATTACGAAGAAAGCACAAAAATCTAGATAAAGACGTGGCTAAATTTCAGATCACGAAATGAAAATTGGACTCAACTTCTCTTATTATCAGTGATTTATTTTGACAACTCCCTAAGAAACTGGATGGGTAGCTCTATTCTTACTTCTGCCCACAACCACCAGAGATACTCGCAACCTAAGTAAATGTTGCTTGTATTGTGGGTTTGTATGCCCTAAACACTCAGACTAGAGAAATTAACTGAGTGTTGGATAATCTCCACCTTATGTAGCTGGCTAATTGGCCAAGAATTTGAATATTGTAATCTTAATTTTATTTTATAAATGGAAACTGCTAACTCTGCGTTTTACATCACAACACTGAGAGATCGTGTCCGACTGTAGCTCGCCAATAATACAGAACGTGGAAATGCTTGCCGCACACCCCGACGCGTGACAACAGATGGCGGGGTTGTGTAGGACTCCCCGTGGAATGCGCCCTTACGTCCTCCTCTCTACGCTGGGGTACGCACGTCGCTTGTACACCCACTAAAACCAGCCCGGTGTTCCTTCGCGCGCCTTAACTGCTGAGGCCGTGGGACGCGACGAATCAGTCAGGCCGCGACCCCGACCGGTGTTGGCCCATTTTCACGGACAGAGGCTCGTTTTGTGGAGACAAAGCTGGGATATGATGGGCCCCGGCATCTTCTTTCTCACACCCGCGCGCTCCTCTTTCTCGGCCATATGTGCGGGCTGCAACCCTTTCTCAGGGGGCCGTGCCCGCGACCGTTTCCTACTGTGACCGAAGGAATATAGAACAACCTAACACAACCTAAATTTAGGACGATAAATTACGACACAATGTGATTAAAATAGGTGCAAGTAGTTGCGGCCCAGACCAGAAAACTTTTAAATGAAATGCTTTTAACTTAATTCTCCTAGGTAGTATTTTTCGTACCTGAAATTAACTATATCATACAAAAAATATGTTAAAACAATTTGTCCAAGATAAAAATTCATGTAATTTCAGAATTTTAGGTCGCTAAACCGTAATTTAGTGATATTAAAAAACTTATGTGTGTACTTACTGTACGCATGTAAAAAATTAAGTTTTTTGGCGTAACAGAACGAAAATAGCTAAAGATTTCATCCCGTATGCCACAATTCTCTTTGTAAAAGGCATGATAAATTAATACAATAAAAAAATAATTTATAATATAAACAAATGAAAGGAATACATGCCGATAATTAACCTTAAACCTATAAAATGAAGTTTATTTTTTAAATAAAAGTCACTTTTATACCATTCACTACTATGTACATTTAAACTTTACTGCAATGTTGTAGATTTATGAATATTTGAGAAACTACTGTGAACATAGTTACGAGTTATCACGGAATCTTGAGAGACAGTTATCAGCCAACTTCATCATGTCGCATCGTAAAAATTTTACTCATATAATTTTTTTCCAAACACACCGTATGAAATATAACTATTTTGGGCTGGAGTGTCTAAATATTTTTATCATTAATTTGGGTTTCTGAGCCTTACGAGGATATACAAGATACACGAAATAACTCGACTAATACTTTTTTTTAATGCTGTAGTACAGCAGACAGGCTGACGGCCCGCTTAGAATTTAGCAGTTACCGTCGCCTATGGGTGTTTGCAACGCCAGTGGCATTGTGAACACGCTGCTGTCCCATAAGGGTACAGGAACTTGGGTCACTAATGCCAGAACACAACACAAGGTTATTATGGCGGCATACTTAAGACCAAAAGTGGTCGCCATCCAGACGGGCTTGAGGCCCTACCACGTAGCTAGGGTGGGTTGTTTTGTCGGCTTTTACGACAGACCGACCCCGGCCGCTGAAGTTAGTATTCTTTCTCAACCCCTGCACGGATAACTAACTCGATATTTCAAAATCATCTTTGTTATCAAGCTTTAATTATTGTTTCTACTTAAATGTTGAACCATTAATTTCCCACTCACCAGGCCACTGTACCACCTTCTCATTGTACGTCGAGGTGCACGTGTCCGATATCGGCTGGAACACGTATTCCCAACCCTTGCTGTTGTACCTCCACCCCCTCGAATTCAGTATCAACGTTCTCTCGGTCGCGTACGCGAATATCATGCAATACACCAAATTGTGGAATTGACAACCGAAGCCACAACCCTGTAATTAAAAAAAAACTGTATACATATAGGCAATATTTTATTTCGAAAATAAGGCAGAAATTAATTATTTACGAATTCATATTTCCAGTTGTTTCTTCATAAATTCTGAGATGAAGCTTGTACGACATAGTAAATAATTAAATTAAACATTATATAACAACATTATATTATATTCATTGGGCGTGTAGCAGAGAAATGAACTGTCGAAGTTTCTAGTTCAAACAGCTAAATATGTCATAAATAAATACACTGGAACAATTCACACGGTATAATCTATTCCCAAAGCAATATAATGCAAAGCAATCTATTCCCAAAGCAAGATATAATGTACTTTTATAAATAAACCAGCAGACAACCGAGCCTTCGTCCGCGTTTCTTGATATATTAACAAAGTTTTCGTCATGAGGCAAGAGGTAGAAGGGACCTACGCATGCGCGCTGCACATTACGGAACGCGTAGTGCTCATAAATACGTTGATTCTAAAACTTTAATAACTTTATATTAAATAAAGATATCGCAACATTTTTTTAGATAAGGAAAAGTGTCTATGAAATAAAACAGAAAATTTAATTGAAATCTATCCAGTAGTTATGCCGTGATCGCGCATTACAACTGCAGACCTCTATCATTTTATTTATATAAAAGACACACGTATTGGCCATTTGAATCTATACGTCTCGCCCATCTTTCAAGCAATTTATGGATGCCATCACAAAAAAACTGTCCTTTGAGCATTCTTCAAGCCATTTTCTAACTTTATCGAAATTGGCGAAGTGTTTCTCTGCAAGCGTGTGTCCAATTGATGTGAAAAGTTGATATTCGGACGGGATAAAGTCTGGAAAGTACGGCAGGTGCGATAATAATAATAATAATAATAATCATTTATTTCAGACATTTTTTTTTATCCATAAGTTATTAGTGGGTTAGTTATTTAATAAAATATGTATAATATAATATGTCCCATCCAAGTGCTTTCAACGCTTCTTTGACCGGTTTTGCTTTATGAGACGCGTTATCGTGCTGGAAAATCACTTTACCGTGTCTTCGGGCCCGATCTGGACGTTTTTCGATGAATGCATGGTACAAATTGATCATTTGTTGTCGGTAGCGACCACTATTAACTGTATCACCAGGTTTCAATAGTTCTTGCGATCAAAACGTTTTACCTTGGAGTCGACGGGCCGGCTTCGCCAGATGATAACCATTTTATGCGAGCAATGAATTCCGATCATACCTTTGAAGCAGCATTTTACAGATAATTTTTCGATTTTCCATTTGCCTTTCATTTAATTGATGTGACACCCATCTTCCCATCTTTTGGATTTTCCCATTACTCGTAACCGGTCGCTTTATCGCATCTTTAAACATTTTCGGTCTACCAGAACATTTTTTATCTTGTATATCGAAGTCACCACTTTTGAATTTTCGAAACCACGCCTCATATGTTTTTAAAATTAGAGCATGCTCACTAGTTCACCTGCAAACGATGACTCAGCGGATTTTTTCTTTTGAATAAATAAGAAAAGGAATGACACGCATTACATGCAAATGCACGTTTTCAGGCACGAAAATTAACATTTTCAAAGAGATATAAATATATGGCGATGTTACTTTCGTAAAATCTATCATGTATAGCTTTAAAGCTTGATGTCAGTAGAACAACTGATATTGACATGTGTCAAATCATATTTAATTAAATATCTGCAAACGCTACAAAGTTTACAAAGGGCTGATGTAGCAAACGGTCAATAAGTAATGGAAGTGCGACGTATTCTATTTTTTTTTTTTTGAGATGGAAATAATTTTCGCATACGCCGCCGTTCGGGGAAACATGTATAGTGGACTCCCGCGTAATGTGTCTGAACGTCTCCGCACTTGGCAGAAGACATCACTGGTATACCCGCTAAAATCACGATGCTGTTCCTTCGTATATCTCAGACTCATAGAGCGCAAGATGTGAAGTAAGTCTGACCGCGGCTACGCAATCATCAATAAAAAGATTTCCTACATTTTTATCACTTGCATATATAAACATGATTGATTAATTGATTTTATTTATTTAGTTTAAATATAAATTTAAACTAAATAAATAAAATCAATTAATAAATTAGTAAACTCAATTAGTAAACCCGGATACACGTAAGCAGTCATTGACCACATAATTACAGAAAACATAGACCTTGAACAGATCTATGTAAGGATGAATAGCCAAATCAAATAAATTATTCCGATCAAATTTGATTAAATGATACATAGCTCCGTCAATAAAAGAGAAGAACTACAAACCGCGGTAGAAATCTACCCCAGATAAACGTTTAAGTATGTTTCGAAGTTAGTCAGCGACGTTACGACCTACGACTGAATAGGTTATTTACTAACTAAGCCTGAGTAAAATTAAACTGGCTTTTACTAGTACTTTGACATGGACAAATCCAAAAACCATGTACTTACAAAGTAAGATTACTGCTCTCCGAACGCTTTTTACGATTAAAAAACCTGCGGGGTAAATATTTACGACGATTTGTAGTTTATAGGTTTGTAAATTTGTTTGTAGTTCTAGGGTTAACATTGACTTAGATGAGAAACGAGAAAATTTATTTTCATCGCTATAAAAAGATTTAGGACACATTCACTGCGGCTGGGGTCAAATTCGCCTCGTAACACGATAAATAACATTAAGGCCTGCAAAATTCGTATTTTGTCTGTGATACAGGAGCTGTATACGCTCAATAATTTTTTCGAACATAATTATTTACTAGTGTTTTCTCTTGGACCGAAGATTAGCTAGGACGAAGCTAGGTTTAATTAAAAAACATACGCAAAAAGAGTTTATTTAACTGAAAAAAGATTAATATCATATGAAAGGGTAAATTAACAAATTAATGAAAATAATATACATATATAAAAAAAAGTTTTAAAACAGTTTTAATTTCAACCTAATTACAACTATGGCACCTAGTAATAAAGTCACAAATCTCCAAAACATTATCTAATACTTACGATCATTCGTCATATAAAATGAGCAAAGCAATAAATTACTCTTGTCACTTACAAATGAAAAGACATATGTTAAACAACATTTAATGTGAAATCAACCTTAAGTTGTAACAAAAAACACTCACCACTAAGCGAAACAACATTAAATATAAAGGTAAATCATCTATCATGATATTGGTCGTTATTGGCCGTAGGGAAGCAGACAGGTTGACTGCCCACTTAATAATAACCAGTTGGTATTGCCAGAGTGATCATGCTGCCAACTGCATAGGGAAACTGTAACCTAGGTCGGAACACTAGACAAGGCAATTATGGTGGCAGATTTAGAAACCAGGGGTGGTTGCCATGCAGACGGGCTTGGAGCCCTACCACCTAGCTAGCGTTCTTATATAGTCAACAGAACGTTTGTAAGAATATTATTTGTCTATTATTTTCCAGTCATAACCAGTTTAGCTTTAAATGGAGATTTCCTACTTAAATCGCTATTATATAAAAGAATACGCGTTATCCTTTCGTTTTATCAATTTCCTGTGCGATTATATTATTTGAAAATAAAATAAACTTGAAATTCAAAAGAACGCAGAATATGTTCAATTTGCATTTTATAATGTGTGTAAAATTGACCGTGACAATACAACTATTGTGCGGACCGTGTGCGATTTCGTAAGGTTGCGATGGCTTAATTTACAAACGTAAGCGATTAAATAAATAGGACATTAAAAAAACGCTAATCCATATGGAATACCAAGATTATAAACAATTTAAATGTTTTAACTAAAGCACAATTTTTTTTAAAGAGTGCCAATTTTCATAATCAATTAACTCGATTAAAAGGAAGAGTAGACCAAAGAAAATATAAATGGATTACGTAAAATATATGATAAAAGATATAAAAGAAAGATATGGCGAGTGTGCGACTAATAGAGGAGAATGGATAGAGGAGACAGGAAGAAGAAATTTAAATGACTTGATTAATCTAACTGAACATATGATTTATATAATATTGTAACATTTATAGTCTTAGAACAATTTGGCGTTTGTAGAAAAAAGCTTCATTAAATACTCCATTTTAACTAAAAAAAAAATACGGACTGTTCTAAAAACAAAAAGAAAATACCCTTCAAACTCAAAACTTATTTCTATATTTGTGAACATTCTACATTATGTAGATTAATAATAATTCTTAATTCATTAAAATAATATAATAAAAATAATATTCACACGCTACCGCCAGTGACTTGCGCTAACTATCGTAATATGACTATGACGAAATATGTGTGTCACCGAAATCGCATGTCGCCGAGTGTACATATACATATAACGGGAGCATAAGATTATATTTGTAGGAGTAATTACGCGAATAGGCTGAAGAGAGAAGAAGAGAGAGAATGCCTTTCGCATTTGTGATGTTTGATTTTAGCCGTCAAAGATGGTTTCCGTGTCATTAGACCGATCTGAACCGTGGGGGCCGTGCAAATGCGATTATTATAATTGAAAACCTCCGTATCATACCAGCTAACACACTTCGGTAGGCTTGCGGAGATTACGGGTTCTTGTCTGTCTGGTTATTTATGTATATGTATATATTTACAAAAAAAAGGATATATTATGTAATGTAATAGTTATGTAGTATCCATAACACAGGTGCTATGCTCCTTACTTTGGGACTAGGTGGCGCTGTGTGAATTGTCTCAGTATATTTCATTATTTGTATTTGATAATTAAACTTTATTCTGCTTTAGTTTTTGTGCGTTCTTTAGAAAGACCTATGGACCTAACCTATCCTAGCTGTGCCCGCGACTCCGTCCGCGTGGAATAGTGACTTTAGGCAGCATTTTTTGGATATATGAGGTCAAATTAAATTGGAAATTAAACCTACTAAGTCCAGCCTAAGCTGAACTCTATTTCATATGATTGATGATATAAATCTGAGGTCAACTTAAATTGGATTATAAAATTTCCGAAACTTATCATTTTCAACAAAAACTATTTTTTTTTTCTAAAATAAAAATAGCCTAAGTTACTCCTTAGTACATCAGCTATCTGCCAGTGAAACCCGTTCAACCCGTTCCGTTCCCGTCAAAATCGGTGCAACCATTTCAGAGATTAGCCGGAACAAACAGACAGACAGACATAAATTGTAAAAAATGTTGTTTTGGTATATGTACCGTGTATACGTCCGAATGCACTTAGTAAAAAGCGTTTATTTTAATATTACAAACAGACCCTCCAATTTTATTTATTTGTATAGATCACAATAGGACATAAACTAGCAAATGTTGTTCTACCGTATAAATTAAATTACATTTTGGACAGAACTTATGTAAAATCCGTTCTTAGTGAGTGTAAAGTTTTGAATATACCTTATTCAAACTGCAAACGAGCTTCCTAGCCTCCTTGCAATCAGGTGGATTTTGTAAATAATGCAACCTCCTCTGTATGAGATCGCTGACATTCGCCGCCTCTAGTTGCCGCCATTCGTGGTTGCCATCCAACTCGGCTAGTTTCAACTGATCTGATAGTAATGACCTGTTGAAATAATCAATTTGACAATATTATAGAGCCATAACTTTTTCCGTGCACGGGCGGAGTATTAATACTGACCCAGGGGCGGCCTGTCGTACAACAACCCCAGCTAGGTAGGAAACGGTTCTCAAGAACGTTCATGTTGCGTACTTTTCTCAGCGCGGTACGAATATGGGGTTCTTCAAAAAAGGCGTTATAAAATTTCTTCGAGGCCGACAGCGCGTTGGTAATGCCTCTGGTGTTGCAGACGTCCATAGGCGACGGTGACCACCTGCCAGGGTGGGCCGTTTGCCTGTCTGCTGAACTCTCGCTATAAAAAAAAGGTAGCAGGGCTCCAGTGCCGTCTGGATGGCAACCACCCTTGGTATTTAAATATGCCGCAAAAATGACCATGTGTTATGTTCCGGCATAAGTGGCCCAGTTTCCAATTCCCCTACGCGGACGATGACGTGTTAGCGGTGCTTTTTGCGTCGCAAACATCCCTAGGCGAAGGTAATTGCATACTATTAAGTGAGCTATCAGCCTGTCTGCTGTCCATCAGCAATAAAAAAGATGATTTAAATTACCCAGATATCATTATAAAAGCTGATTCATCATTAAAAAAACTGGTACATCTATTATATTTGCAATCATAATCGTTTCCATATAATAATAATACAGCGTGGTAAATCACCGTGCAAGTTTAACGAACTCCAAATAACATTTATATAGTACTTAGCAAAACAACCCAGAATCCGTAAAATAAACAAGTTTCTGTTATCGTTCAGGTGACGTAACGAATTGATTTATTTCCATGAAATCGGTAATACGTTCTTACAATATTCTCACAAGCATCTCTCTCACTCATCTCACTAATCTGTCTCATTCGACATATTTTTTTAGTTTAACTTTATTGATCACGACATAATGAATTAGAAATTAATGAAAAATATTTATATAGCGAACAACCGACCGCCTAATACGAGTATAGATCGATTTCGTCCAGGCAACCGTGGCTTTTATAAATTACAAATTATACTTATGAATATTTGTTTTATAGCTGTGCCACTTAATAGCAAGCAGTTAACCGTCGCATATGGACGTTTGCAAAACCCAAATCATTGCCCAAGCTCTGCTGACCTCGAAGGAATAATGGAACCTGGTTTACTTATGGATGCCGGAACAAAACACAAGATCCTTATGGTGGCATGTTTATAGAAACCAGGGGTGGGTTAAACCAAGGGTTAATATTCTAACTCCGCCCCTGCACGGAGAACACAGATTTAATTAATCAATATTTCTGATAAAAAAAATTCTTCATAGTGAAAAAGATTTGATCTGATAATTCACATTTATATTGATTAAATATATTACATTTATGTTTAATTATAAATTGTTGACATTGTAAACATATTATGTATGTACTACGGGAAAACGACGATCTGCTGATGTTTATCCTATGCTTGTATTAACACATGGTCGACCTCCTGAGGTCCTATATCGTCGTCACCGATCCGTGACAATATTTTTGTGAGCAAATGTATCCAAAAAATAGATGAAATGTGACTAACTTTCCCCGAACTCCCCAGTCTATGAACTAGCAAAATTACTTAAATGAGTGAGTATCCCCTATCATAGGTAGCCTCTACTACCTATGATATTTCTCACAATATCAATTAATAATTCACTACCTTCGTGGCTTAGTCGTTGAGCCACGACTGACGGCTGCTAAGATCACGGTTTCGATTCCTGTCCCGAATCTGGGTGTTTATGTATAATACGTTTATATTTATTTACAAATAAAATTATATATTTAGAGTATATTAGTTGTATAGTACCTATAACACAAGGGCTATGCTAATTATTTTGTAACTAGGTGGTGCTGTTTAAATTGACACATTACATTTATTATACCCAAACTCGTCAATAATAAGGTCAGCTCCAATGATTCTTTAATGTGGATTAAGCAATGATACTATAATTATTTAGCGCAAGCAAATTTGCAAGCTCACGATGCAGCCAAGTTTAAGCTAAACTATGGAATTGTGATAATGAAGTAATTGTCAAGGTCTCACCTCTTCCTGTGACCAACGTGTTCAAGAATATCTTGGACCTTTTCACCGCTCTTCTCTTCTTTGATTAGTTTCGTCAGCTCATGGTTTATGTAATACCATAACTCCTTGGTATTTGTGTATACCCTCCTCCGCAGGTTCTCGTACTCTTCGCTGGGACCTCGTCCAGTGTCCAGGAACAGGGTGTCCTTGTCGATATCTTTTAAGTTGAAACTGAGTCTGTAAAGAAAGTTTATCATAAATATAACATAAATTCTATAATTTTTATCCGTGCAGGGGCGGAGAAAGAATACTGACAGCCAGGATCGGCCTGTCGTCAAAGGCGACAAAACAACCCTAGCTACGAGACAGGACCCCAAGCCCGTCTGGATGGCGACCACCTTTGTTCTTAAATATGTCGCCATAATAACCTTGTGCTATGTTCCGGCATTAGCATTTTTATCCGTGCAGGGGCGGAAAAGGAATACTAACCTCTGTGGCCGAGGCGGCCTGTCGTAAAAGGCGACAAAACAACCCACCCTAGCTACGTGGTAGGGCCTCAAGCCCGTCTGGATGGCGACCACCTTTGATCTTAAGTATGCCGCCATAATAACCTTGTGTTGTGTTCCGGCATTAGGGACCCAAGTTCCTATACCCTTATGGGACAGCAGTGTGTTCGCGATGCCACTGGCATTGCAAACACCTATAGGCGACGGTAACTGCTATATCCTAAGCGGGCTGTCAGCCTGTCTGCTGTCTTACGTCAATAAAAAAAAATTAGTGACCTAAGTTCCTGTACCCTTATGGGACAGCAGCGTGTTCGCGATGTCACTGGTGTTGCAAACACCCATAGGCGACGGTAATTGCTAAATTCTAAGCGGGCCGTCAGCCTATCTGCTGTCCTACAGCAATAAAAAAATACAATATGTGTATAAACAGAAGGAACACCGGGGTGGTTTTAGTGGGTGTACAAGCGACGTGCGTCCTCCAGCCTAGAGAAGGGAGTACGGGCGCATTGCATGGGGAGTCTCAGACTACCCCGCCGCCCATTCCCGCGGCGGGGTGTGAATTATGCATTTCCACCTCCCAAAAAACAAAAAAAGTTCTTATGAGACCTAGTGCGGAGCACAGGGCTTATTCATCGGTACGCTTTAATCTTATTTTCTTGTAAAAATATTTGTTTAAAATATTTTTTTTTCATTTTGCGCTGTATTTAAGAACGCATTTAACGGATATTCTACCAATTTTTTTTACTTATAAAGCAGAATAACGATTGCCAGGTCAGCTAATATTTAATATTAATTTAACCTATTCAAATAAGCCGAAAGCGCTATGTTACTAGGTTTGTTTCAGCAGTTTACCAGTCAACGGACGCATTAGTATTAAAGGGGTCCTCTGGTTTTTGAGCCCTGATGTTTGAGCATTTTTTAGGATTTTTTTGTAAAGACCAATGAAGAGATAGAACTTAGACTTTTTACCATTTATTTATACATATTTCAAGAGTATACAGTTAAATTTTAAGCTAAAAATATTCAGTAGAACCAAAGTTATAGTGGTCTGAAGAAACCCGCCTCGAAAAAATGGACGCCCACTTCCTCCATGATATCAGCTGATTGGCTTATCTGAAACAAAAAACCTGGCGGGGTTTTAATCTGTATACTTAAATACACCGAGTGGACTACGGACAATTTTTTTTTTAAATTGGATTTTTGTCAGACTTCGGATCAAAAAAATGTCCGAATTTCATGTATTTTTTATCAACTTTTAGATATAAAAAAATATAAATTTTCAAAATTTTGGGATGATAATAGTCCACTCGATGCGTCTAGGTGTACTGAATGGACCCTATAAATTTAAAGTAAATGGGCCAAGCCGTTTTTGAGATATGATGGAGGAAAGTTTGAAAAACATGGTTTTGAGAAAAACGCGTTTAAACTTTAAAATACAGTAATAACTATAAAAATTCTAACTTACCACTAATCTGCAATGCCTGGTCCGTAAAATACACCTTCCTCCTGCTCTTGGAAGTCTCTCAAAGCAGATTTTTCAGCTTTTGCCTCAATTCTGGCTTTTTTAGTGACATCACTGATGCATCGCTCGGAGCGCGAGATCCGCTTTTCGTCACGTTTCTCAACGGAAGCATGCGCTTCGCGTCCTGTGGGGCATCCCATGATTGTAATTATTTTTAAAATCCCCTAGAACCCTTCGTTGAATATTATCACTGCCAAAAATGTTGCAATTTTAACGATTTTGGCGCCAGAGTGAATGTGTTTTGGGGCGAATGTCTAAATTAACGAATTGAGGGATTCGTTTTTGTTCTGCGTCTCGGATACTAAACAACGGGTCAGCAGGTCATCGTTAGATAAATCTTCATACACAGGTTCAATTACTTTCAAGACTTCGGGTAATAACGGTGGCTTGTCGTGATGGAATTTGTCGAGGTCACCCAGAGCTTTCCACCTTGCGCCACTTGCACCAGCCGTCTTCACCTTCCGGACAATGTTGATGCTAATGATTGCAACTAGATGTCCGAATTAGTTCATTTGGAAAAAATAACTAACTAGTTCGGTGCGATCCCTTTAATGACCGAGCAAGAACAAGTCTATAAAATAAGTTTCACTACATAAATAATTACACTAATACTTTGCTAAATTAGTTTAAACTTGTCTATAACACTTGTATAAGTACTTATTTGTTCAGAAGGGTCTCAGGTGTAAAGCCGATAGAGAACTATTGTTACTAACTATTGTCCTCTGTTGGTCAGAGAACTATTTATTGTTCTCTGTCAGCTCGACCTCCAAGCGCTCCGTTCAACGCTCCGAACCTCCGAACACCTGTCCCTGCTAACTGCTGTATCTTTATAATGGCTTCGAATACCAAAAAATCACATTACCTCTACATTCTAGACACGTCAAGGAAACAATTTATGTATTGTGTGCATGCAAAAAATCATTTTTTGAACCCATTAAACCAGAAGACGTTAAGTTCTTTTTTTATGCTTTAGATAAAATATGTCAATAGAAAATTAAATTTTTATTCTCGGTTGAGCCATTATTCAACAGGCAACAAATAATGTTTACATATCCATTTCAGAAATTATATATAATATTCGTGACACATACATATACATGTTAATCACGCCTCTTTCCCGTAGGGGTAGGCAGAGACCCACTTCTTTCCACTTGCTACGATATTCATGATAGAACTACAATAAATGGTAATGGGCCTTTTCCAACGAATATTTACCATTAAACCTGCTATACCCATCGTTAAATACCTATCGAAGTACATAGAAATAACTCAATTCTATTAAATAATTTTTATGCTAATAAAAGTTACAAGGAAAATAAAAGGAAACGAATCTATACATATATAAGGAAAATGGGGTTCCTTTGACGCACCATCACAACTAAACTACTGAACATATCGGGATGGAATTACTACCATTCGACGCGGAATGTTTCATAGATAGAGGATAGGCTATTTATTTTTTCATTTTCCAGATTTCATCGATCCTTTCTCATTTTTTATGTACTTTTACCTGTTTGTTCGTAGCGGAGCGGGCGTGATCGGCTAGTTATTTAATATAGTTTCAAGCTACATTGGAATTTTTGTTGATAAAAACGAATGGAAAAACACAAAATGGGAATATTATAAAGGAGATTTATGGCGTAATCTATATTTTTTTTATGATTTGCGATAAAAATTCATATAACCCTGAATTTTCACCCTTCTACCACCAAACCCCATTTTTATAGCGATATTAATATAATACTGTAATACTCTCAATCCTCAGTGGTCGTTAACTGTTCAATTATCAATCGATCAGTTATCCCCGCCAGACGTCTACCGGTGTCACTTCTCACTTCTCACCCAGCAAATAGCACGGAGTAGGGATGATAACGAAGCCAGTCTCCTGTTTTCCTCACACAATAAGCTTTCTCTTTTCGGTAATAATTAGTGCTTGTGAATCGATCGTAGCGGTGACGCTTATACTTATCATTTTACTTTCTCAGTGCAACTCTCATGTTAATTATATTCTCGAAGTAAACTTGTCAATTTGCAGAGCTATAATTATTTATTCCCTTATTTATTAATTCATTAATATATTGCTGAAGATACTTCTCACGTTCAGTTAATAACTGATTTCATAAATTCATATTTCATAATCAATAGTAATCAACGTGTCACGAGCTCCCGCCAACAACGACCATTGTATTACCTGTATAAATAATTCCAGAACATTCCTATACATTTATTAGTTTTTATTTATTACTAGCTGACTAGCTGTGCCCGCGACTCTGTCCGCGTGGAATAGTGAATAGTCCCTATTCCAGCAGCACTTTTTGTGGATATATCTTATGGTTTATTTTGGATTACAAACCCTATAAATCCTAAAATATAAATAAATGAAATATGCACAGTCAGTGTTATCGAATTCAACTACGCCATGCGTCTCCGGAATAGTGTGCGTTCGAACTTATATAGCCCAACCTAAGCTAAACCCTATTTCATATGATTGATGATATAAATCTGAGGTCAACTTAAATTAGAAATTAAATTTCCGAAACTTATAATTTTTAACAATGACTATTTTTTTTTTCTAAAATAAAAATAGCCTAAGTTACTCCTTATTACATCAGCTATCTGCCAGTGAAAGTCCCGTCAAAATCGGTGCAGCCATTTCAGAGATTAGCCGGAACAAACAGACAGACAGACAAAAATTGTAAAAAATGTTGTTTTGGTATATTTTTATCCGTGCAGGGGCGGAGAAAGAATACTAACCTCTGTGGCCGGGGTCGGCCTGTCGTAAAAGGCGACAAAACAACCCACCTAGCTACGTGGTAGGGCCTCAAGCCCGTCTGGATGGCGACCACCTTTGGTCTTAAGTATGCCGCCATAATAACCTTGTGTTGTGTTCCGGCATTAGTGACCCAAGTTCCTGTACCCTTATGGGACAGCAGCGTGTTCGCGATGCCATTGGCATTGCAAACACCTATAGGCGACGGTAACTGCTAAATTCTAAGCGGGCCGTCAGCCTGTCTGCTGTCCTACAGCAATAAAAAAAAATAAAAAAAAAGTTACGTTGCATAAAAACTCCTTCCTTCATAATAATATCATGGCCAACTTGATTGTAAAAGAAAATATTCATATTTAGATTAAAAGGGACGCGTCGTTAAGTTACTTATTGTTTGTTAATATTTATAGGATTGTTTATTGTATATAACTAAATATATTTTCATTTTTAAATATACAATTTAAACAGATAACATACTTTTCTACTACTATAACTCAGGGCGTGCAAAATTTTGTGGGAATCACTTTAAATTAAAAGAGAAATATATACGTGTTTTATGATTGTGAAGAGTGGGTAAAATAATAAAAGACCAAAAATACATTATCAGTATTCTGTTTTACATCATTAACACTTTATCGACCGCAAGCCTATTTATCGGCTTTTAGCTAACGACGGTTTACTATACCTTGAATTTATTTTATGAATGTTAGTTTATAAGGCCTTTTTATATAAAATAAATGCAAAATAAAGTATAAATATCAATAAAAATACATTCCTTTGAAACAAAAGGGAAAAGGACAACATAATGACCGGTACTAGGAGTAAATGCTGGTGCGAGCAGGTACTCGGAAAGGGGCATATTCAAAAACGACCGGTCGATAAAGTGAGTGGTTAAGTACATCAATTTGATCTATTTAAGTGTGTTTTGTACGGTTAACAATGCCAGCAAGAAGCAAAGGGGACAATTTGGGCCGTCGAACGAATATAACTACAGACATGCGAAATAGAAGAGCACAAAGAACAGATGAACAAATCCAACAAGATAATTCAGATGTGCGTGTGAGCATGGCGCAATTGCTTGAATCACAATCACAAGAGGCACGAGTTGAACGAAATCGAAAAAGACGATTGGAACAAAGACAAGCGCACCGGTTCGTAGTTAACACACGCAGAGCAAATGACCAACAATGCCAACAAGTACATCGAGTATTTACATCAATGAATAATTGATTGCTTTCGAGGATTTCTGCGTTGTCATTGCCAAAACATTTCTCACTTCGCTAATTCTGGCCGAAATACGATCAAATAATGCATTGGATCGCATTGGCCGTTGCATCATCTGGCATTGCAGCAACTTTATTGGATGGAGGCAGCTCATTTAGCATTTAAGCTGCCACTGAATATTCAAAATAACCCAGACGCAGTGTGCAACATAAAAGAACCATCGTGCATGGCCACAGTGCTGAAACAGTGTAATCATCTGGGATGAATACACTGTGGCACACAAACATTCGCTTGAGGCGTTGAACAGGACATTGAAATACATAAAAACAACGACAAACTATTTGGCAGCACTCTGTTACTCCTTTCAGGTGACTTCAGACAAACACTTCCCGTCATTCCACGTTCAACGTACGCTGATGAGATCAACGCTTGCTTAAAATCATACCCACTGTGGCGTAATGTTGAAAAAGTACAGCTGAAAGTAAATTCATCCGCTAAAACATTCTCAAAACAACTGTTAGATATCGGCGATGGAAAAGTTGCTGTTCATGAAAATACTGAATGCATAAAATTGCCGACCGATTTCTGCACAATCATTAATTCGCAAAATACTCTTATTGACCACATATTTCCTGATGTACACACAATACATGAATCACGAGTGACTGGCAGAAAGGGCAATTTTGACAGGAAAAACTGTGGACGTCAACGATTTAAATTTCAAGATACAACAGTTGTTGCCAGAGGACTTGGTGTCATATAAATCTATCGATACAGTTTGTGATGCCAACGAAGCTGTAAATTATCCAACATAGTTTTTGAACTCATTGGATTTACCAGGCATGCCACCGCACCATTTACAACTGAAGGTTGGATTTCCGAAAAAATTTGTCGAAGCCAACCTTTTGAATGGCAAGTTCTAGTATTGCTACCACGCATCCCTATGATTCCCACAGATGTGCCAATTGAATTCAAACGTGGTCATTTTCCAATTAGATAGGCATTCGCAATGATAATCAATAAGTCGCCAGGCCAAAAGATTTCTGTCTAATAATAATCTAAGCCACAGCTTAAATTGATGCACACCGTGTTTTTCACACAACAATTATACGATGCATGTTGTCGCGTGGGTAATCCATCCAGTTTGTATGTGTTGGCTAAAGACGACTACAGCGACGACGAACTAACAAAAATTATCGTATACTCCATTGAACTTAGAGATTAATATTATAGTTTTTTTATTGTCATAATTAGTGATAGCAAATGTAGATAATTTTTTTAATGTATATAATTATAATTTTTAAGAGATATTTTAAAATATATTAGTTATGTTAATAAAGTACAATGAATTAAAAAAATTAATGGTTGGTGTTTTGTTATTTTGATAGGCCGTCGTCGTCCGCAGCGCTCCATTCCTCTTTCAGTCATAGACCACATCCCACACACTTACAATAAGTTAGTTATTTTTTATTTAATTAGCAAATATTCACTACGAATAATTTATATAGCAAAACAACGTTTTCCGGGTCAACTAGTTGGTTATAAAAACACTACGATTATGTTGACTACGAGGACTTTGGACTAGAAAGGGTCATGGACTTTATTGGCCTGTGGCTTACTTAGTAAGGTACTATCAATTCATTATAATGCATCAGTAGTATAAAATACTAGTTGCATGCTCGGCTTAATATCCACAATGGCATTAACCCCTTAGGTAATCTTTCTAATATAGTCTTTAACGTAATTACGATGGAAACCTACACGAGACCACGAGTGTGTACACGGGCGCGTGCGTTCACTCGCGTGCGTACACAGACGCACACGTACACACACACACACACGCACAAACACACACACGCACAAACACAAACATAAGCGCGCGCATGCACACACGCGTACGTGAGTGTACGAGTGTTCTAATTTCGGCACCAAAATGTATTCAAATTTCAGAGATTCAGTGTAAAAGCGTTTGTGCGTATGAAGTTTTAGTGCGTGTGTATAAGGGTCAGAGTGTCGCAGTTGATATTCTGAGTGTGTGTGAGGAAATTGTTCTGTACTTTGTCTGTAGCGGAAAACCGCTCTACAACAGTTAGATGAACAACACAGATTGTTTTTATTATAACACCGGTTACAGTTGCTAAAAAAATTTGCATTTTTCCAAACATTTATTCAGTTAATTCATTAAAATGGAGCGAAATTATATGTATATTTTAATAATAAACTTAGTGTTTTTTATTGTTGTAGGACAGCAGAAAGGGTGACGGACCGCTTAGTAATTAGTTAACAGTTACCGTCGCTTATGGCTGTTTGCAACACCACTAACACGCTGCCATCAGCGTAATTGTACCTGGTCACTTATGCCGGGATACAGCACAATGTTGTTATGGCGGCCAGGGGTGGTTGCCATCCAGACGGCGTTGAAACCCTACCACCTAGCTCGCTTGTGTAGTAGCTTTTTACGACAAGCCGACCCAGACGACAAATGTCAGTATTTGCCCCTATTGTCCGCCCCTGCACGGATAAAAATTGTGCACATAGATTGGGCGTATTTCCTTTATTCCTTTACTAATCCACAAGATTGACATTCTCTAAATCCAATCATATAACTGCATAGATTAGATAATCAAGTAATAATCATATGGACGAAGTTTTAATCTCATAAGACAGAAAAACCAAACATCGTATACACAGCTTAATAAAATTCAATTACCCAGGAAAAAATGTGTTTATTTAATACATGCGAGTTCGCAGTAAAACTTGCTATCCGAGTGTGTGGCGATAAAAACTATTAAAACGAATTTATGCCTTATATTGGATTACATACAGTCGTTCCCATGGCTTTTCACGTCTTCTACACTAATTAGTATTTACGAAAAATCTCTATTAGTGTTCACATATGGCCCTTTAGGACGTCAAGCCAGCACTTTTTGTGTGTACCTTCCCTGCCGGGGCACTTAAGCAGTATTATAGAAGTTGCGTCTAGGAGATAATTACCAAGTACATACGAACGTACGTGTGTTTTGCTAGGTGGCAGGCCCCAAAGCCCGTCTGGATGTCAACCACCCCTAATCTATACTAATATCTAACTACAATGTATGCCCCTACAATAATCTTGTGTTGTGTTCTGGAATTAGGTCCCCTACGAGGAAAGCAGCGTGTTCATTTTTTTCGATAGTTTTTTTAAACTATAATTTATTATTATTGTCTTATTATGTTGTCTATTCTCAATCGGTAAATGTTCCATCTTTCGGCAGTTTTATTATTTAACGCCAGACGGCGGACGTTTCGGCAGAAGGAAAAGAAAGCGTTAGTCCTGATGATCTTGATAAGGACTATGGGACAAAATTATTAAATTTGTGTATTGTCATCTGGTCTTGACAAGTGTGCAAAATTTTGAATTTGTTTGTTTGTTCAAAATTGATAAAAATCGAGTCCGAAAATTCCGTTACATAGATACATAGATCACGTTAATATAAAGCGTGTAAAAATAGCAACAATTTCTCATCAAACTCATTTGTAACTGTCACTTACCCTGAAGATTTTCTTATCTGTGCAATTAATTTACTGTGCTTCTGTCGTAGAGCTTCCAATTGACCTGATACACTTCTCAGCCTTTCTTGGAGGTCTGCACCTTCATCTCCAGTTCCATTGCATCTAAAATAAATAGCATTTTAACTTTATCAATGTCCAGGTGCCAGCTATACTTTTCCTGCTCAGAATTTTCTATCTTGAGAACACAACGGCTTGGCAAATCAGGCTAGAAAAGCATCATAGTCGTAAAAGGCGACAAAACAACCCACCCCAGCTACGTGGTAGGGCCCCAAGCCCGTCTGGATGGTGACCACCTTTGGTCTTAAGTATGCCGCCATAATAACCTTGTGTTGTTTTCCGGCATTAGTGACCCAAGTTCCTGTACCCTTATGGGACAGCAGCGTGTTCGCGATGCCACTGGCGTTGCAAACACCCATAGGCAATGGTAACTGCTAAATTCTAAGCGGGCCGTTAGCCTGTCTGCTGTCCCACAGCAATAAAAAAAAAATAGAGTGTATCAGCGTTATTGGGAGACTAGTATGTTTACTCGCCGTCCAGAATCTGTTAGACATTGAGTTACATCTGAGCAAGATGACCGATATATTGTGTCAGTTTCTCTAAGAAATCGCCACTTTAAGTATATTCAATTGCAACAGCGGCTCCGTGAGGTTCGAGGATTAACTATAATGGATTCTACCATAAAAAGAAGATTGGCGGAGTGTGGCATGAAACCTCATAAACCAGCTAATAGCTCAAAATTGACAGTAGACCACCGAAGAGGGCGCCTCAACTTTGCACTTCAGCACTTAAATTGGTCATACCTTCAATGGAGCAAAGTTCTCTTTTCTGACGAGAGTAAGATCATGCTGTATGGTGATGACGGAAGAAAGAAGGTGTATCGAAGAGAGGGAGAACGTTTTGCACAGTGCTGGATTGAAGAAAGAGTCAGTTACGGTGGCGGTACATGACGGTTTGAGGAGGCATAAGCACCGATAGAAAAACCGTACTTGCGTTTGTATCTGGACCTCGGTTACCGTCATTAAATGGGTTACGTTACATCGAAGTGTCTGGAGCCTCATGTGGTACCCGCGCACATTTTATTGGCGAAGACTTCATTTTTATGCAGGACAATGCCAGGGCTCATACCGCAGACCTATGCCAGGGCTAATACCTGAGCGAAGTCGGTATTGCGGTTATGAGTTGGCCAGCAAGAAGTCCAGATATGAATCCTATAGAACACCTATGGCATGAGTTGAAGAGACGAGTCAGAGCGAGAGATCTTGCCGCGGAGACGCTTGGCCAGTGGGATAACATCCCACATCACAAGATTGTGACGTTTATCCGTTCCATGAGGAACCGTATGGAAGCAGTGATAAGAGAGAGAGAGAGAGAGAGATTTCTGTTTTACATCTTTGTTTCTAACATTTAACAATTTTTTTCTTAAAGGGTAAAAACATACCTGTTGAACAAAACACAATAGCTAAAGAAATTTAATTTTAATTTGAAACATTAATATTCGTTAAATGATACCTTGTAATATCCACAATTAACTAGCATTATTTATATTTTTGGTTAAATGTAAAAAAAAATTAACTCATTCAAAACCAAACTTCAGGTGTGTTTTGATTTTTTGATGAGAAGTGTATATTAATAATATAGTATTGAACAAATTCAGTTATGTACATATACAGCATAAAAAACATCTAATTTTCTGCGGAACTCTACGCGAATTCAGATTCAGTGTGGCAGATCTCTTTCTCTTGAGCCTATTCAAGACTACAATCTATCTCTATTCCAAAATATTTCATTCAATCGTTCTGGCGTACGCGTGTAATAAATTATGACAAGTCTTTTGATCTACCTAATTGCTAATTCTATATTTTTCTTAGTATTTTCCATATCCTTTCTAACGTCCCCAAAACAAAGTAATAATATCATAATAAATATCCCCCACGCGTCCATTGTTTACATAAACTACGGATTTTTATCTCGTGGCATCCAATGCATGCAACAATAATTCGTAGAAATGGCACCCAACTTCCGGCAGCGAACTCACATAAACATTAGATTTTACTGTATAGTCGAAATATATTACAATACTGACTTTTTATACATAATATATACCGGGGAAACCGAATGACCACGCTGGAACTCCGGCGGGAAGCCGACGAGGTTATGTCGGCCTCACCGTTCTAACCCTATGGCGGCCACCATTGTGCTGCTGGCCGAGATTTGTTGTTAGCCAGTGGCGTCCACAACGGCATTCCGACCAAAATCCCAGCCGCCACTCGAAAGTACATGGAGATAACGAAGGATCAAATTTTGGTCGTTGCTCTACGATGAAAATATTGTCGCCTGCGGTGGTCACAGTTTAGCTTTCCCTTCTGAATCTGGGTTTTATTTATGTACAATATGTATTTATTTATAAACCTAAGGTAATATTCCAGAACTCATAACACAAGTGACTAGATGGCTCTGTGGGAATTGTCATAGAATATTAATTTCGCGCGGAGAAATACAGGACGAAGAATACGCCTCTGCATTGCCTGTTTCTTGACTTGCAGAAGGCCTTCAACTGCATTCCTGGCGCGATAATTTGGTGGGCATTGCGATCCAAAAGGTTCCAGAAGCCTATATTGACATCATCCGAGACATGTACCGCGATTCCGATTCCGTGGTTCGGACCGCTGTTGGCGACACAACATCCTTCTCCATCACGTTCAGTCCAGGGATTCGTCCTTAGTTCTTAGTGACCAAAGTTTCTGTACCCTTATGGGACAGCAGCGTGTTCGCGATGCCACTGGCGTTACAAACACCCATAGGCGACGGTAACTGCTAAATTCTAAGTGGGCCGTCAGCCTGTCTGCTGTCCTACAGCAATAAAAAATATATATTGAAAATTCTAGCGCTAATAGCGGTCGGTCCTAGGATCGTCATAATCGTTAAGGCGAGAACTTTTAGACCATAGATATAGAATACTATAGATTGGTTATGCGGAAAAGAGAGAATACGAGTATACGTGTGTTAGAGCGCGACAGATAAACGAGACCAAACACCGATACGCTAGCGGCCTGTAGCGGCCTAGCGCCCGTCGAAGTTGAAACATTATTGTTGTTATTTTATCAAAATCTTGAGTATTTTGTTGTGGTTTATTATTTATTAAGTGGATTTTTATCATGATGACGTGTGAAATACCTGGATGTATCGCTTCCAAGAAAGAAATCCACAAAATCTTTCATTTTACACGTAAGTAAACAATGCCATATTTGCCTCTAAATAAGCTTTGTTCCAATGCGATATCGTATATTTTATATCAAACGGTAGGGAATATTATCTAGTTTAGTTTCATTATAAATTAAGATGCTTTCACATCGTATAAAAAGAATTATTAAATACGTGAATTTATGTTGTTTCTAACCTCAAATACCTAAAAGTGTGAAGTGACAATGTCGATAAAAATATCGATAATATCACAGTGATCCAAAAATAATCATCAATTAGTTTTATTAAAACCATTCTATAATGACTATTTGGCATCTTAATAATGTTAATTAATGTGGTTACAGATTACCACAAAATGCAGAAATTCGAGGAAAATGGTTAAAAATGGTGAACAAACCGGATTGGATCCCAAAATAATATTCAACCATTTGTAGCAGGCATTTTGAAGAAAACTGTTTTGTAAACAGAAGTGCACAAAGAATAAAGCTCTGTTCTGGATCAGTACCCACACTGTTCATGCCGGTAAGTTGATTTGTGTAATGACTAATTGTATCCACTATTGTTATGCATATTTTACATCAAGTTTAAATAAAATGAAATGACTATAGATTATTTTGTCATACTAATAACGATATGTATTAATTATGAGAACATTACCAAAATATGTTTATGAAATATATTATGTCCAAGAAGGTATATACATGTAAATTTAACTGTAAGAAAATATAGTACTATAAAGATGAAAAAAATGGACAGGAGAAAAGAACATCTGACGATCCATTCAATTGAAGTCAGTTTTAATTTTTTGTTAAAAGTAATTATTGATCAGCAACTTTAATGAGTGAATTATAAATAGTTGTGATATTACCATGCACATTATAAGCAGAAGCATAATTATTTTAAATTTAAAATTATTATAAAAATGTATGTTTTTGCATGTACATGGTTTGTTTCCTGTGTGTGAATTCTTTATTTTGAAAACAAAATTATGTTAGAGTAAAAAATTTTTCATATTTAATAAACTTTCCTATTGTGTCCTATTAGCTAAACAAAATTATGTTAGAGTAAAAAATTTGTCATATTTAATAAACTTTCCTACTGTGTCCTATTAGTTTTTTGAACTCTGTGTGTTTATATATGTATTAATTGATAATTTTTATTATTGCTGTTTGTCTATATATTATGATACATTTTACAATACATTATCATATTACAATTATAATTTACAATATAATATTACTAATATCATGATGTTGGTAATAGCCCTTGCATAATTTATAAGCATAATGTCCTTAAAAGTCGTAGACGTAAACAGGCATAGGGCATAGTTGTGTTGAAATCAATGTTTGTAAATATATAATAAAATGTTAATTTTTTTTGAAACAGATCAATTTTATTAGGATAATGTTGTAAAGTACTTGATATTGCTTTTAAGTTATTTTTTTATATATTTTTTATAAAACATGTTGTCAACAGATTGAATTGAAATCAACACGTAGAGTATCTTCATATGTGTATAGAGATATATCGCCACTTCCTGGATGTTCGAGCGCACATAGTGACATGACAGTGATTACGCCGAGGAAGAAAAAAATGAAGAAGAATATTGATCACTTGAAAAAATTTCTAATCAAAAAGTGTGAAAAATATTAGGGCCCAAAAAAAGAGAGACTGAAAAGGTATTTAAATCAACTAGTGTCATAAAGAAATTAAAAAGTCTGCCATCACTACAAAATAATTTAAACACTAAAAATTCTATCAATACAGATTTGTCTTTTTAATTTTGTAGTTTTTTTGTACTTATTCGCACTAAATACCTAACTATGAATCCCTGTGGATTTATTTATACCAGTTGGTACATGTTATCGAAAAAATAATTTTGCATGGCGCATCACTAGCAGCGTTACACACATGCACATTTACTGCACACCTTTGCATTTCATTTTTGGTCACGTTTCTTGAAATGCACAACCAATCTATGTATTCTATATCTATGTGCTAGACGGTAGTAGACAATATGAAAATCGTTTTTGCCATATCTATACCATCTGCAACATGAGGTTCCTTGGAACATGCAGAGTTTGGGGCCTTTTTTATATATGTCTACTTTATGTTATTATTGTGAGCGCTTGTATTTATCCTAATACATACATATAAATCACGCCTCTTTCCCGTAGGGGTAGGCAGAGACCACTTCTTTCCACTTGCTACGATCCTTACATACTTGTTTCGCTTCGACCACTTTCATTATTCCCTTCATACATGCCCTTCGGTTTAGGGTACTCTTGACCTGGCCTTTTTTCAAGACGTCCCTGATCTGGTCTCGAAACGTCCGCCTAGGTCTACCCCTTCCAACACTTCCATTCACACTCGCCTCATACACTTTTTTCGTCAATCGTTCTTCATTCATTCTCTCAACATGACCAAACCATCTCAGCATACCTTTCTCAATTTTTGTCACTACATCTTCTTTCAGACCACAGCGTTTTCTTATCTCACTATTTCTTATCCTGTCACTCAGTTTAACTCCTATCATACTTCTTAACGCTCTCATCTCAACTGCATTTATTCTGCTTTCATGTTTCTTCTGCCATACCCAGCTTTCACTTCCGTATATGAGTGTTGGAACCAACACCCCCTCATGCACAGCCAGACGAGCCTTGTTAGACACCTTCTGACTGTACATAAAGGAGTGCAAAGCTCCATTCACCATGTTTCCTGCATTCACTCTTCTTTCAATATCACTCTCACACTTTCCATCTCTTGTAAACATTGAACCCAGATACACAAACTCATTCACCTGTTCAATTTGTTGATCTCCAATCACAATATTGCAGTCTGTCACTGTTTCATCTCTTTCAAACACCATCACTTTCGTCTTCTTTACATTCATCTTCATTCCCTTTCTAACAAAAGCTCCACTCATAACAGTTACCATCTCCTGCAACTCCGGTCGGCCGAAGACGCAAGTAATACTTGATCATCAGCATTTATTTGTCCTAAATAAATGTATATTCTTTATTTGCACAAAAGCTTCCTTTTTCTGTGCAAACAGGCCGATTTAGTATTTACAGGGGCGACTTAAATCTAACTCTCCAAACCTGAAAGGAACTCGTACCTCTGCTGTTTCCTCTGCTGTCTATGAACTAGCAAAACGCATGTGGTAGCTTAGCATCTGATCCCTACAAGTCGTAGGTTCAAATCATGCCTGAGGACCAACGTGAACCCACGCCCAATAAAGGTGTTTAAGCTCATTTGGACATAATATAAATACCTCTACCTGACATTCAATAACCTATTAATTATTCATTTAAATTTTATCAGCATTCACTGTAATGGAATACTACAATATACTAACAACAGTAATCTACATACCATACATTTTTACGACATCAATTTAGTTAGTTTGTGGTAAAACATAAACTAATAACGGTTAAGGTTGATCTTCGTTCACTCTCATATTCTCTGCTCTTTTGTTTTTTACTACACGAATTGATTTCATAACTTTTTATCGATTATTTAAAAAAACTTTCGAACACAGAGAATCGTCAAAAGCCTAAACTTCGCGCACTTTTCGCTCACCAAGAGTCACAATTAGTGTGTTTAAAATTGTGTTTTTATAGGTCCAACTTTTAGTTAATATTTTTTTAAGAATGTCCCTTTTATAATATACATATTTTTCTCCGTACAGGGGCGGAGTAAGAATACAGAGGCCTGCGGCCGGATCAACCTGTAGTAGAGGGCGACAAAACAACCCTAGTTAAATGGTAGCTCCAAGTCTATTTAGATGGCAACCAGCCTTGGTCTCTTAATATGTAACCATTAATAAGCTTGTGTTGTGTTCTGGCATAACCAGACCCAGATTCCAGTTCCCCTACGCGGACGGCAGTGTGTTAACAGTGGCGAGGCGTCGCAGACATCCATAGGCGACGGTAACTGCATACTAGAGCGAGCGCACATTGAGCTACTGGAGGCGACCACATTAGAACGACTAGTGGCCGCCACAAGTTGCGGACGCGTTTCTCCATACATTTTGTTTAGCATCGGCGCACACCGAGCGTTTGAGTGGCCGCGTCCGAGCCACAAGCTGCGGGAGTCGACCGCGCTCGCTACTTGTGGCCGCGTTTTGTCGTTCGACTCGCGCGCACACACGGCCGCAGTCGCCGCAGTGTGCATCTTGATGTTTGAGGTCATCGTGCAGCACGTTAAGTAGTTCATTGAATGAGTTCACGCTCATTCTAAAATACTTGAAAAACTTATCTGGATGACTTTTAATTCTTCAAAAAGCAATTTGTGCTGTCCATTTTTATTGCGTGAAGTTAAAATTGGATGAACCCAGTAACGCCGATGAATTGGGCGTCGATAATTCTGAATTCTGGGACGTTACCTACGTCTTAGTATAATAAGCAACAATAACGAAATCAAGAGTGCGTCCATTTTTGACAAACACACATCCGCCTCTGTCGAGTACACTTGAACAACTGCCGCAAGTGGCAGCCACTGAAGGCCGCATCCAGCCACCAGTGACTGCCACTGTTGGCAGCGTGTAGTGGTCTAACTGAACCACTGGTAGTCGCATTTAGTACCGGCAACTAGTGGCCATAATGTGCGGGAGCTCTTAGGGTCGCCGCACACGGGCCACTAGCCACATCCACAATCGCCGCCACTTGAAGCTAGGAGCGGCTACAAAAGAAGCTGACGCGCGCGACAGCCACTTGTGGTCCATGTTGGATACTTGCGGTCGGTGGCCGCTACTATTTTAACACGTGCTTGCATATAAATAATTCCGAGTGGCTTGTGTCGGCGTTTTGTGGCCGAGCCGACCACTAGAGGCGAGCAGTGGCGATTTGTGGCGTGTGGCGACCACCGGCGTCTACAGTGTGCGGCGAGTCCATGCAAAATGTATGAAAATAACAGGAAATAGGTCGGTGGCTGCGTTTTGTGGTTGTGGCTGGTGGCCCGTGTGCGGCGAAAATGTAGTGCCTGTCTGCTGTTCCACAGCAATAATAAAAAAGCCGCGCCGCGAGATCGACGCGAAGAGGTGCAGCACCTTAATACTAATCGATACGCCAAACTGAGTTTTATTACCTCGGAGTGTTTCATCGGCCATTAGTTACGGTTATTTGCTTTTCGAAAATTTATAAGTCGAATTTTTGTATTCTCTCAAATATCTTTTTTACCGGTAAATCAAAGATGCATCTTTATAGTTAGCACTACTTTGGTTAGCATAAACGGCTGTTCGACAGATGCTATATAGTCGACTTTATCTAAACTACAGCTACACACATTTATTAAAAAAAATTTTAAAGACATATGACACAGAAAAATTTGGACACTTGAATTTTATTGCTATACAAAGCCAACACAGCCTTGTCGACTCATTCATTATACGACAATGGAAAATACAATTGTATAGTTAAATAAAATATAGCTGAAAGCTTAGACCGCTTGATTTTTGCTTTCTTTTAACGCAACATTACATTTTTTTTAGGTCTATGTATAGCATCGGGTGAGTCGTATTACATTACATCCACTAAAAATATCCTTTCGTGAATTATTAACATTTGATTCTGATAAGAAATCAGATAAACACGTTTATTTTAAAAAAGACATCCGTGTCCGCTAAGGATAAGTGCAAAGTTAAATATCTGTTTACATCTCCTTAGGAAAGTGTTGTCCCATTTATATTTTTTGGCAACATCGTCAAAAATCCGTCCTATCCATTTCTATAACCCCTTCTCAAGGAAGACAGCACGTTCGCATATCTCTGGTTAGGTAGATGATAACAACCTCTTACCACGAAATCGCGACACAATACAATGGCATGAAACTCGTCAGTAGAGGCTAGCCACAAACAAGTCAATCATTGATTTCACTTCCATATATACGAATCTATAATATTAATATAACAATTATAATTTTAAAGTTGGGATGGATATAACTATATGTATAGATTACATCTATCTGGATGGATGTATAAAAGCACCGCGCTTTTCTAAAAGAGCACGCGTCGCGCTATAGTACATCTTCGGTCTCGCTTACACAGCTGTTTCTGTTTCTGATCTAGTTTTGTTAGCATTTTTTCCAAAATTATTTTTGTAAAAATAATATACACATTTTGCTCAAATGAAACATGGAATCATGGAACATGAGAAACCGTCCTTTGTTATGACCACACGTAACATGAAGTCATCCGAGAAAGAACTCTGGCTGCGGATCCAACAACAATATTCTATCGCCAGGAACCCCTGCATCTTCAAAGATGGATTGCTATTACTGATTCATACCAGATCGAGTAAACAAAATAAAATATGCTTACAATATTTAACGTGGAAAAATTCCATATACATAAAAATGTTATTTAAAGAAACTTGTATTACACTATGTGGGTTTGAATGCATCCAGAATATATTAGCTTAAAACATGTCTTTTACATATAAGAATATCATCAAAACTTGTTTAAACATCAATGTGATATAGACAACTCGGACATCTGGCTTCGATCAATAGACGATTAACGAGTCAACTAGCAATAATGGTATTAATTATGCTTATATATCCAACACAGATAATTATTTAGTATTTTCGCCACCAGTCTTCGGAAAATTTTCACAGGGTATATTAGTATGTACATAAATTAAGCATTGTATTATTTGTTACTGTAGAACAACTAACACGCTGCAGTCTGTGTACGGGATCTGGAGCTTGGAAGGTTGCAAGGCGGTATATTTAAAGACCAGAGTCCTACCACCTAGCTAGGGTTATTTTTTTGCGATAGGGGTGCCCTCGGCCGCAGAGGTCCCTATTCTTCAAGCAGTTTCAGTAATCGAGAAAATCTAACTTATTTAATTTAACTATTTAATATTTACTTATTTAATAAAACTAAGAAAATGGGTAAGATTATATTCAAATAATCTCTAAAGTTTCTCTCTCTATCCCGCTATTCCATTCTATGTCATTAGAAGTGATTATAGTCTCATTTTTTAGTTGTCTTGCATATATCTATTTATATAACGAAATCTTTGAACACTATTTTCACCAACTTGATGACACCGGATTAACTTGAAACTGCACTGACCAATGACAAACTATAATTTCATAAATTTGTCCTAGTACCTGTCCAGGGTCCACCAGACGTTAACATAAAAACAGCATTTTGCTCAACAAGATTATGGATAACGGAATGCAGAATTTATTGTGAACACAACTATCAGAAAGCCTCCGAGGAAGAACTCTAGATCTAACAACATTCTATTGGAGGTCAGGAATCCTTGCATTGTAGATGCAGTAGTTTTTATCCGTGCAGGGGCGGAGAAAGAATACTAACCTCTGTGGCCGGGGTCGGCCTGTCGTAAAAGGCGACAAAACAACCCACCCTAGCTACGTGGTAGGGCCTCAAGCCCGTCTGGATGGCGACCACCTTTGGTCTTAAGTATGCCGTCATAATAACCTTGTGTTGTGTTCCGGCATTAGTGACCCAAGTTCCTGTACCCTTATGGGACAGCAGCGTGTTCGCGATGCCACTGGCGTTGCATACACCTATAGGCGACGGTAACTGCTAAATCCTAAGCGGGCCGTCAGCCTGTCTGCTGTCCTACAGCAATAAAAAAAAAGTAACCCCGACACCCCACATTCAAAAATTGCGGACAAACTGTAAGAGCCTTCGGTGATATAAATAATTGACTACGTTTTTCGGCAGCCGGCTAATTACATGTGTGGGGAACAAATGTTTAGTTATGCTACATTCCGTTGGATCCCGGCAGGAGAGTAGACCCAAGTGTTGGCTTGGAGTGATATGCGTGCCAATGGGCTCACTACCAACGATGCCGAAGTCCATAACAAATTGAGAAGTAAATATCAGAAGCGGACCCTGGGCAACGAAACGTAAGTTTGGGTTGCTACCTGGATTTAACGCTAAGATTATGATGATGATATCTGTCAAACGTCTTAATTAAACCAGTGTGCTAACAACCGTCTTTCATTACGCACGCGCTCATACACAAACATAACAGTGGCGACGGGGCAGTACCCACAAGTAAAAACAAAATATGTCTCATTTTGGTATTCTTTCAAGTTTTGACCATTGTATTCAGTCTTGGCAAACATATAAGGGCCGACTAAATCAGTGGTTCATCGCTAATGATGTAGACAAAGACGTAAAGAAGAGGCCTTGCTACTTAGCGCACTCAGCAATGGCACGTACAAGCTCGCGGCCGACCTGGCTTTGCCAAAGGAGCTACAACAAGTGCCATACGAAGAAATAGTCCAACTACTGGACAACCACTTCATCCAAAAGAGGAAAGGATTCGGGGACCGATACACTTTTTACTCAGCAGTTCAAAGCGAGGACGAAACGTTTGCACAATGGGCAGCCCGCTTACGCGGCCTGACAGCAAGTTGTAACTTCCGCAACATTGAAGAAACTCTACGGGATAGGTTTCTAATGGGAATGGTACCGGGACCCGAACGAGAGAAATTATTTGCGTCGGACATTGCAGAGGTGACACTGGCCAAGGCGGTGGACATGGCGGACAGCATGAGGAGTGCGCGCGCGGTCACTGTGACCGGCGTGCCGGCGGGGCAGGCTGGGGAGGCCGCGCCCGCAGTGCAGCTGTTTAAGACCTCAAATCTTATCTGAGTTGCATAAGTCTCATTTGGGCATTAGTAAGACAAAAGCAGAGGCGCGCAGTCGATTTTGGTTTCCTGATATGGACAAAGAAATAGAGAAGATGATAGCCAATTGCGAAATATGCGTCCAGCTAAGGCCAGTTCCGTCACGCACAGCCCTGGCAGTTTGGCCTTTTCCCCCAGAACCGTTTTATCGCATCCATATAGATTTTCTAGGTCCAATTTATAATATTACTTATTTAGTAATAGTAGACGCACATTCTAAATGGGTTGAGGTGTATAAAATGAGTTCCATGTCCACTTCGGCTGTAATTATTAAATTGCAGGAGTTCATGTCACGGTTTGGTCTACCTCACACGTTGGTCAGCGATAATGGCACTGCATTTGTTTCTCAGGAATTCAAAGGGTTCTGTGACAGCAATGGTATAACTCACGTGACCTCTCCGGCTTATCATCCGGCCAGCAACGGACAGGCGGAGAGCTACGTGAAAATAGTCAAAAAAGGAATAAAGTCGAGCATCATATCAAATATTCGACCTGATAAACAGCAAGCTACTTTGCTTAAGTATTTATTAGACTATAGAAATTCCATTCACTCAACAACGGGCTCTTCGCCTGCTCAGTTGGTGTTCGGGCATAAACTCAGGTCGCGGCTAGACTTGTTATCACCTAATTCACCGTCTTCGTCGAGCACGCTCGGTAACCATGTCCGCAAAAAGCAGAGTTTGCAGAGTAAATATTACGGTGGGAAAAACGGTCAATATTTCATTCCCGGGCAAAAGGTGATTTACAAAAAACCGAATTCAAATAATTTATCGACCTGGGCGAAAGGCGTCATTGTTAAACGCATAGGAAAAGTGATATATGTAATAAAAGACTTACGAACGCTCCAACTATTTAGGAAACACAAAAATCAACTTTGGTTGTTTAAAGGATCAGAAACTAGTACAGAGCTAAACGATGGCACTTGTGCAGATACTTTTGATTGGAATAGTCCGACAATATGTAACACGCCTGAACATAGGTCTTCAACTAACCAGTCCCCGCAGAGAGGGGAAAGAGAAAGATCGCAGTCGCCTTCGCAACATTCGCGCCTGAGCCATCCCACCAATAGTACAAATGGAGAACAACACCAAGCAGTGGAGATTGTGGGTCGGCCAGAAGAAACACAATCTCGGGCCAATAACCAGGCGAAATCATTACGAGATCTTCCCAGAGTTAATTATAAGCCTTTCTTTTCTATGAACTTGTAAATAAAAATGTTAGATTGTAAGCGATTCATTTGTATTCTTCATATTGTTTAAATTGTTATTAACTAAGGGGAGGAAATGTTATGTCAAACGTCTTACTTAAACCAGTGTGCTAACAACCGTCTTTCATTACGCACGCGCTCATACACAAACATAACAATATCCAAATAGCGAACTCACCTGAGAGGTGATATAACTAAATATGTGACAACAATCCATACGAAGAGTAACACCACGGCCACTCGCTTCCATTTCGCCAGGTACATCATCAGAAAGTTACTGAGCGTCATGTGACCATTGGCGTGGTGTTTCATTGTGGCCTGCGCTTCATACTATTGGTTATGTCAATGTTCCTTCATGTTGTTACCTGCAACAACGAAAACTTTAATAATAAATTGGATATACAGTAGAACCTTAATATAAAGAACCTCTACATAACGAATACCAAGATTTAACGAATTTTTCCAAATACCCTAGAACTGCCTAATTTCTATTTCCAATTATAATTCAGTTTATTACATCGAGGTTGCACTGTATATAAAAGGAAAACAGAGGACTCCGATACGTTCTTTCTTTTGGAGAGTCTGGTTGTAATCTCAGCCTTTGCCCGATTCTTCAAGAGACCCCAGACTTCGTTGGGACGAGAACAAAAATGTCCCGCTTTTACGAATAAACCTATATACCTACTTAATTACTTGCCTACATTAATATCGCGAAAGACGGCAGCGCAGCGTAGACGCTAAAATACATAATAAAGTAACTCTAATTTTGCTGTAGCAAAGTAGTTTTTTGTTCCGAAATTATTTATAAATATTATTTTTAGGGCAAGTTGGTGTAAGAATTAAGATTTCAGTGAAGGTAAGATACCATAATAAATGATTTCAAGTTATTTTTTAAACCATAATTTTTATTTTGCACTTAAATATATTATACATCTTACACTGACGTACCCTATATATGTATTTATTTATATACGAAATTCCGTAGGGGTTCCGCTTTGACACGAAAAAAAATGGTCACGTTAAGCATATAACAGCACCATATCCCCTAGACTCCATCCAATCCGGCGCGCAGTTCGTGTTGGCGGCGAACCCATACTCACAGACAGTCTAAACACGCTTGGACTTCGAAGATACTGCGTCTCTTTGCGTATTCCGTCTATACAACGAAGAGTATTCTGAAGAACTATTTAAAATGCCACCCCCTCATCGTTTTTCTACCACTGCACTGCCCGTCATCGGCTGGGTGTTCATCCCCATTTCTTGGAGCCTCTTCTTTCTTGTACGAAACGGTTCTCAAGAACGTTCATGTTGCGTACTCTCAGGATCTGGAATGAGCTTCCAGCTGAGGTTTTCTCAGCGCGGTATGATATGGGGTTCTTCAAAAATGGCGTTATAAAATTTCTTCGAGACCGGCAGCGCGTTGGTATTGCCTCTAGTGCTGCAAATGTCCTGCCAGGGTGGGCCGTTTGCCTGTCTACTGAACTCTAGCTATAAAAAAACAGCATATCATCCTGCAACAAACTGATTAACTGATAGAAAGGTTCAGACAGTAAAAGTTGCGAAGGACCGCGTTAGGAACTCCCACATTCGCGACAACCTTCATGTCCGTGACATTACGGATAAATTGCAGGATAATTGTCGGCTCTGATGGTACGACAACGTTTTACGGGAACCGGATGCTTACGTGGGAAACAAATATCTGGCCATGCCGCCTTCGCCGGACCCCGGCAGAAGGGATAAACTAAGACCCAAAAGATGCCCAAGCAGATAAAAGAAAAAAAGGACCTTCCAGTTATAAAATCAGAGCAGATAATAATATAATAAATAATGAAGTGCTAAAAAGACACATTTATCAGCATGTACAATTTGGATCTAAGACATCTAGTTCACATGTAGAGGAAATACTAACAGAAACACAATAAAAAGATGGTCAGGAAGAGGGAAACAGAAAGAAATACTGAATATACTAATGAGAATAAGGAAGCAGTAGAACGAGAACAGGACACAGAAGAAATTGTTGAGATTCCAAGCACATAAATGGAAGGAATGTTAGGAATTTCCATTAACTCAGAAGCAACTTCTGGTCAAAAAAAAGTTTAGGTGAGGCATAATTATCATGCTACCTAGGCTGTTTTATAAGTCCTTTTAAAAACTATATATAAAACCTTTTTTCTGGTAAATGGCATTAACACTGGCAGGCACAATCTTTCAAATGAAGACTGTCAAAAATTCAGCAAAAAAAAAACAAGTTTTTGTCAGTTTAGCCATTGTTTAACTGTGATCATTCGTAAATTTTCAACAACTATGGAAAAATCTGAATTTCGTGCAGTTATAAAACATTTTTTATGAAGGGTTGCAGTGCTGCCACAATAAAAACTGAACTTGATTCTGTTCTTGGCACTAACGCAGCAATGTTGCAGACTGTTTATAAATGGATAATTGATTTTAAACATGGTCGGTCAAGCACATCTCATGCTCCACGCTCTGGTCGCCCAATCAAAGTCACTACTGAGAATGTTGTTGAAGAAGTCCATAATATTGTACTCTACGACCGCCGAGTGAAGGTGCGTGAAATAGCTGAGAACACAGGCTCATCTCCACTGAGCGAGTACATAAAATCCTGCATGAAGATTTAGGTATGACAAAGCTGTCTGCACGATGGGTGCCACGTTTGTTGACAATCGAACAAAAGTGAATTTCAAAACTGTGTTTGGATATGATGAAGCGTAATTCTCGAAATTTTTGGAGTCGATTTGTCATTGTGGACGAAACTTCAGGGTCCATCATTATACATCTGAATCAAAACGGCAATCAAAACAATGGATGGCGACTGGTGAACGTGCCCCAAAGAAGGCCAAGACTGTTTTGTCCGCTGGGAAGATGATGGCGACAGTCTTCTGGGATGGCGAAAAAATCATTATGATTCATCATCATTTCAGCCGGAAGACGCCCACTGCTGGACAAAGGCCTCCCCCAAAGATCTCCACGATGATCGGTCCTGCGCTGCCCTCATCCAACCTATCCCGGCGATCTTGACCAGATCATCGGTCCATCTTGTGGGGGGCCTACCAACACTGCGTCTTCCGGTACGCGGTCGCCATTCGAGGACTTTTCTGCCCCAACGGCCATCAGTCCTTCGAGCTATGTGCCCAGCCCACTGCCACTTCAGTTTTGCAATCATCCGGGCTATGTCGGTTACTTTGGTTCTCCTGCGAATCTCCTCATTTCTGATTCGATCTCGCAGGGAAACTCCGAGCATAGCCCTCTCCATTGCTCTCTGAGCGACCATGAGCTTTCTCATAAGGCCCATAGTTAGCGACCACGTCTGCGTTCCGTATGTCATCACTGGCAACACACATTGGTTAAAAACCTTCGTCTTGAGACACTGCGGTATTTGGGACGAAAAGATTTTACGGAGCTTCCCGAACGCTGCCCATCCGAGTTGGATTCGACGAGTGACCTCTTTCGCGAAATTGGACCTGCCTAACTGGATCGTTTGACCCAAGTAGACGTATTCGTCAACAATTTCGAAAGTACACTTCCCAACTGTTACGGGGGTAGGTGCGACATGGACATTAGACATGATTTTCGTCTTGTCCATGTTCATTTTGAGACCTACTCCTTGGGAAGCTGTATTGAGGCCATCAAGCATATGGCTTAAGTCTTCCATGGTTTCAGCCATGATTACGATATCATCTGCGAATCTAAGGTGAGTGATGTACTCACCGTTAATGTTGATGCCCAGTCCGTTCCAGTCCAGAAGCTTGAAGACATCTTCCAACGCAGCAGTGAACAGCATCGGCGATATGACATCGCCTTGTCTGACTCCCCGCTGCAGTCGGATAGGCTTCGAGTTCTGATCCTGGAGACGGACTGACATGGTGGCGTTTTCATACAAACACTTCAATGCTTTGATGTATCGATAATCAATGTGGCACCTCTGGAGAGACTGAAGCACCGCCCAGGTCTCGATCGAATCAAAGGCTTTCTCATAGTCCACGAACGCCAAGCATAGTGGCTGGTTATACTCCTCCGTCTTCTGTATAACCTGCCGCAGCGTATGTATGTGGTCTATGGTGCTAAAACCTTTTCGGAATCCGGCTTGTTCGGGAGGCTGG
Source organism: Malacosoma neustria (assembly GCA_963693495.1). NCBI lineage: Eukaryota > Metazoa > Arthropoda > Insecta > Lepidoptera > Lasiocampidae > Malacosoma > Malacosoma neustria. The sequence goes on from OY856385.1 coordinate 3,361,994, forward strand.
AAGTCGTCAAATCTGCGCGCGAGACGATTCGTGATGACCCTTGAAAACAGCTTGTAAACATGGCTCAGAAGTGATATCGGTCTAAAGTTCTTCAAAAGGGTTTTGTCGCCCTTTTTGAAGAACAGCACCACTATACTTCCGTGCCAGGCCTGCGGCGTTTTGCCATCGAGGATGACGGAATTAAATAGCTTCTGGAGGATTTTAAGCACAGGAGTACCACCAGCTCTCAGAAGCTCGGCTGTAATTCCATCATCACCCGGCGCCTTGTTGTTTTTAAGCTGTTTAAGGGCCACACTAATCTCGTACAGACTGACGTCTGGGATATCTACGGTGTAGTGTCGGGTTAATTTGGCTCTTGGGTCTTTAGCCTTGTTGTTAACAGGTGCCCGTGTGGTCGTGTATAGCTGTCCGTAGAACTTCTCGACTTCCCTCAAAAGTTCGGGTTTAGACGAAACGACCCTGCCGTCGTCGGTCTTCAGCTTCGTCAGTTGGCTCTGCCCAATAGACAAGTCTCGTGCGAATACTTTAGAGCCCTTGTTACGCTCTATAGCCGCCTTTACACAGTCTGTGTTATGGCGGCGGATATCGCGAGTCAAGGACTTGGAGATCTGTCTATTTAGCTGCCTATACTGGGAAGCATCGTCCGGGGACTGAAGGGTCATTTGACGTCTCACATCCATCAATTTGAGAGTAGAATCTGAGATTTTTCCGGTTCTTTTTGAACGGCTGGCCTTGAAGAATTTAGACCCGGCCGTTTGAACAGCTTCCACGAACCTGTTATTATACTCGTCCACGTCAACGCAGTCACCGAGGCATTCGAAGCGGTTTTGTAATTCGAGTTGAAAGTTTACCGGGTTTTGGATCTGTATGGGTGCAGGTCGGAGCGTAGACTTCACCAGTCGAGACCTCTCCAATTTTGGATTGATATTCAATGTGCCTCTTACTAAGCGGTGATCACTCCCAGTTTTCACCGAATTGATCACAGAGACATCATTGAATATCTGTCTTTTGGTCGACATAATGAAGTCAATCTCATTTTTGGTGGCACCATCGGGACTAATCCAAGTCCATTTGCGTTGTTCTGGCTTCATGAAGAAGGAGTTCATCATATACAGGTCCTCCTTCTCCATGAAGTCGGCCAGCATCTGGCCTCGGGTGTTCCGATTTCCGAACCCAAATTGCCCCACTCTCATTATGATTGATTACTTGAAAAAGGGAAAGACTATCACTGGCCGTTATTATGCAGAGTTATTGGGCCGTTTTAATACTGAAATGTTGAAAAAACGATCAAAATTGTCCCCCAAGAAAGTCCTTTTTCATCAAGACAATGCCCCTGTGCACACGTCAGCTATTGCAATGGCCAAAATCCACGAGTTGGGCTTCGAGCTGGTTCCGCATGCTCCCGTATTCGCCGGACCTAGCTCCGTGCGAATATTACCTATACCCAAATCTGAAAAGATGGCTTGGAGGGCAAAAATTTTTGACAAATGAGGACTGCATCCAGGTGTAAACGGTTATTGTAAATCCTCATTCGAGTTGTCTGGAAGAGATCCCACTTTAGCGATAAGACCGCTCTTACTGGCTATCTAGTTTTATACCAGTTTTTTTTAGTCCAATAAAGGGTTTTCTATCCATATTTCTTTATTTATCAAAATACATTGTTATACAACAGTGTTATTGAAAAAATGTGTTATAGTGCGTTAAGTTTAGTTTTTTGTATATACTGTTGGGTGTATTCCATTTTTATAATCTCTTCAATATTTAATTGGTTGTTGCCTTCACTAAACAAACAGTATTTTTTTAGCTTGTCATAGTGCATAAGGCATCTCAGGTTGTTGAAATCTAATGTACAACTGAAAATGTGTTCTCATGTCTCGAAAAGATGTTCACTTTTTTTTACCAGTAAATGTTCACTTTTTATTACCAGTACAACCTACTCTAGCAATGTGATATGGCCCCAAGCCCGACTGGATGGTGACTACCTTTGGTCTTCAGTATGCCACCATAGTAACTTTGTGTTTCGGCATTAGTGACCCAAGTTCCTGTACCCTTATGAGACAGCAGCATATTCACGATACCACTGGTGTTGCAAACACCCATAGGCGACGGTAACTGCTAAATACTAAGTGGGCTATCAGCCTGTCCGCTGTCCTACAGCAATAAAAAATATGAATTAGCCTTTTGTGCCTTTGTGAGCTCAGTCCAATATGCTTACAGAATTTCTAGGAATCTGTCACAAATGGTTCATAAGCTATATCCAAAGCTGCTATAGCCGCCCTAGATGATAAGTTGCTAAGCATTAAAGAGTTGTCCATCTACCAATTATTATATAATGTATTTGCAATTTTAGTTATTATAATGTTAGGGATTTATAGTTTTCAATCAAATTCTTGATTCATTGGAAACTAACAATATTTATTTAAAAGACTACTACTAAGTTCTACTAAGCTAATAACGGCATGTCCCTATTGACAATAAAGAACAGCAATTTGCTCCTTCAAATGTAATTACTAATTAATAAGAAACTTCATGAGTGGACAAATGTCAAAATGGCCATCATAGTGTGCAGGTATAGTAGGTGATCAGTGTCAATACTAGGTGAAAACCTGTAAGGCAAGACTCTTGAAGTTTAAGAGATGGATGTATATGTAGCGAAGGTGAACCTACATACATATTTTAAATTATGGCGCGGATTGCGCGCTCGCCGCATACGACCGGTCACCTGTTGCCGGGCGCGCCGCGCGCGCCAGTACACGCAAACTCCCGCGCCGTATGCATGTCGCTGTGCTATTTACAGTATTTTCTAATATTATCAAGTATTAATTCTTACCATTTATTAACTGTGTTCATCTTGTCAAGCTTTATATATATCAATACACATTCCTACATATATCTAGACTAATACAAACTACAATTAAAATTGTTTAGAGGGGGACAATGTTTAGAACAAAATACCAACCAAATATATACAATATCCAGTTAGGCAGGTCACTCGTCGAATCCAACATGGATGGGCAGCATTCGGGAAGCTCTGTAAAATCTTTTCATCCCAAATACTGCAGTTTCTCAAGACAAAAGTTTTTAGCCAATGTGTGTTGCTAGTGATGACATACGTAACGCAGACGTGATCGCTAACTATGGGCCTTATGAGAAAGCTCATGGTCGCTCAGAGGGCAATGGAGAGGGCTATGCTCGGAGTTTCCCTGCGATATCGAATCAGAAATGAGGATATTCGCAGGAGAACCAAAGTCACCAACATAGCCTGGATGATTGCAAAACTGAAGTGGCAGTGGACTGGGCGCGTAGCTTGAAGGACTGATAGCCGTTGGGGCAGAAAAGTCTTCTAATGGCGACCGCATACCGGAAGACGCAATGTTGGTAGGCCCCCCACAAGATGGACCGATGATCTGGTCAAGATCGCCGGAATAGGTTGGATGAGGGCAGCGCAGGACCAATCATTGTGGAGATCTTTGGGGGAGGCCTTTGTCCAGCAGTGGGCGTCTTCTGGCTGATGATGATGATGATATACAAAATATCAACTATATTAACCAATATCAAATGATAAAGGTGTTGGTTAAATTTTTACCTCAAAAACTTCACCAGTTGTTACAACTATGGGTTTTCATAACAAAATTTGAGTAATCCTTTCAAGGTCATAACAGGTTTTGATTGTATTTACTACTACGTAACTATATCACTGAATTTCCATTAACATTTTAAATATTAGAACATATTGTTCTTGCAAGGCAATAAATGAACACTTAATTGTTTATTGTATTCATAGAAGGATCACTGAATATAATAAACAAAATATATATTTCTGAAACTCATCTATATTACACACAAATTATTGAGCAACCTTTACAGATGTACATATGCCTTCTAGACATTTTAATTGTATTAACTTTTGGTAGGTGGCACAAATACTTTATTGAACATTGAATTAAAAAAGGTGAAAATTCAAATTTGTTCAGGGTAAGCAAACGACCAGAAATCAGTACACTTAAACACCTCAAAATAGTATTAACTGCTTAGAGGAAAACATACCTGAACACAGAATAAAAAATAATTCCGAACTAGTCTCCTTAGATAATTTTCCTACACCGGTGGAAGATTTATTGCTAAACCACAAGACGGATATTGATAATTTAAATTGAACGAATTGTACATCGCCGCCTTTCTACATCTTGCACTTGTACTTTTTGATATAACAAGTGTCGAGTATATATAAATAACTATCGTGGGATAACTTAGTTATTTATCGTAAATATTTAAAATAAGTAATCGACTTACATGAATTGAAAACATACCTAATTTACAGGAGAAATGCCTTTTTCACTCCAACAAAACTGTTATTATATAAAACACGTTGCAATTTATGGCAGTTCGTATATTTGAAAACTCAAAATATTAGAATAAAACCACTTATATTTTATGAAATATATGACCGCACGCCACACAATCACAAAGCCTCTGATAATAGTGAATTAGTGATGTGATCATGATCAAACAGACGACATAGTGATATAACTCTGGTTAAATGAATTAATATTATTGTTGAGAATGATTTTGGCAAATATTTTTTCGGTTTTTTTTATAAAATTTATTCATGATTGGTCAATTATGTATATATATATATATATATATATATATATATATATATATATATATATATATATATATATATATATATATATATATATATATATATATATATATATATATATATATATATATGATTATGAAATATCATTGTGATTGGTCCATTTTTTTACTAGGTTTCCCAGAAATAAATAGCGCAAAAAAATTTAAACATTTCCTGATATTGTTTAATTGTAATTTTGTTTTTAAGTAATTCTTTCTATTAAAAGCGTGGACTCGCTAATAAAAATTGTCGTAAAATAAAACATAAGAACACCGTTTAGCGTTTATTTTTTCCAGAATATTACCTTTATTTTTTATTTATAGAATAACAAGAAAATAGTTACTGATAAATTTAGTTTTTCGAAGGCATCCTTTAATATCTTGAAAAGAAAACGTTCACGAGATTTTTAATTAAACATTCCTTAAATGTAATGCGTGCAGAAAATTAACAAGTGGTTTGCGGGTGACTGCTTTATTGGCGGTGGGGCATTTGCCCTTGGGCTTTATCTTCGGGGCGGCTGAGAACCCACGGTAGTTCGTGGGGTGCCCAGTTTTCCTGCAGAGGACGCAGGCCAGGGGGTCGAGAGATTCCCGAGTCCGGCTGCACTCCGCGGTGCCATGATCACCGAGACACTTGACGCACCTCGGCTGGGACTGGCAGTTGCGTGCTGAGTGCCCGTTTAATTGGCGGCGGTGGCACTGCCGTAGGGAGGACTTATTGTGCAGTTTCTCGAAGATAAGCTTCGAGAGCCCACAGATTGAACGGACGTTGAAATTTTCCTTGCCGTCTTCCATGAGGTCAAGGATGGCGAGTGCCATGTTTAATAGTTCTCTCCTTGTAAAAGGAAAGGCCTTGGGAACGGAGGACCACCAGGATGTCGGAGGTTTCGACCTCTTTAGGGAGTCCGCGGATGACTACACGGAGTCGTTTTTCGTCCTCCAGCGCATAGGTGTAATATTCTATGCGATGTTCGAGGAGGTGTCGTGTAAGCGCGCGGTGGTCTTCGGGTTACTGTACAGTCAACCATAAGCCGTGATTGATATCCCGTGCCTGTACGAGGTGAATGGAGTTATGCGGAAGGGCCGCGTGGACATCCCTCCAGAGATGCTTGTCTCTGATGATGAGGGGAGGAGGGGGGCGTACGCGACGTGGTAGTGGAGCCGTCGGCTCCGTCTGACGCGGCTCCTTGCTGGCCGGCGCAGCTTCGGAGTTCAAGCTTGAAACCTTGCGCCTCCTCTTATTGGTGTGGATCCGGAATCCGTCCGAGTCCACTATCGGGTCCACCACCATGTCAGAGAGCGACTAGGAGGAGTCCGAATCGTTTCCCGACCGGGATAGTGTCGAGTTCGGGGTGCGCGCGGGGGCCTTGTGGTCCTTTTTAAACGTGGGGGAGGACGCCGGGGTTTTCAACGCGGGTTCGAATGGGCTCACAAGAGCCGCGAGGGAATGGGCCGTTCCGTTGAGGACAGGAGCAGCTAGGGGTGAGGATGATTAGCGGGCGCGGTGGCAGGTGGCGCGAGGGTTCTCGTCGACCCGCGGGGCGCGGGTACAACAGGTTTTGGCGACGCGGATGATGGCGCGGGTGCTCCGGCAGGCAGTTGCGGTTGCGGTTGCAGCTGTCGGTCGCGTCTGTAAAACCTCGCGAGGTCGCTCTTCATTTGCGACAGGTGGTCCGGGTTCATTCCCCGGACGAACCTGATGAATTCGGCCAGGGAAGGCGCATCTGGGAAGTCCCTGCTCGCGTCCATCCTCCGGCGGGACAGCCTGGGGATGTGACCGAGTGAATAAAAAGTCTCTCTGCCGGGGTAGGCAGAGGGGTGTATTCTATTGTGAGTAGAGAGCGCTGAAAACCGTAAAGTTTACGGTGTGCGACACGATACGCAGATATCTTATTTAAATATTATATTTGACTTGCAAAAAAACACTAGTCTTCTTCTTCTTCTTTCTTTATGCTTATGGCTCCAAAGCATTTGGCATTGATTTTACCAATGTCTATGTTATTAATAAAAGTGACAGATTAAATGTAGCAATCATGGAGTTAATAAGTACCCAAGTTCCTGTACCCTTATGGAACAGCAGCGTGTTCGCGATGCCACTGGCGTTGCAAACACCCATTATGCGAGGGTAACTGCTAAATTCTAAGCGAGCCGTCAGCCTGTCTGCTGTCCTCTCTTTTTCAACCTTTAACCACCCAATGCTGAGTGTAGGTCTCTTCCAATCCGGTAGGTCTGCTGTCCTACAGCAATAAAAAAAATCCAATGTTGCCAAATACACTGTAATTACTGTATGCGTTTTGGCCATACTAAGATACCTGCACATCTGACCAGACTTGGAATTCCAATACAATTGTACATAATAATAAATGCAACAACTGTGGCGGGGCGGTATCGGCGCTATAGACCATTTGATTTTTTCCTGTCTGGCATACTCCTTGAATAGGTTAATCCTGGCTAGTGAAATTATAGTGTTATCATCAGCTAACGACAACCCCTCCCGCCGCCTCAGTGAATTGTTAAAAAATGTGGACTGTTTTATACCAATCTTTAAATATATTAAAAATACTTTCAAAGAACTTTCACATTACAAAAATTATGGTGTTTCCAATGAGCAAATAATCGCTATGACAATATGAAAATAAAGACTTGGCTTAAAGGTCTAGTAACCAGGCCATAAAATTCCAAAAAAATATTCCCAAATCACCTAATCAGTTCAATCAGTTAAACAATTAACCAAAAAAGTGACTTCTTCAATTATACGATTACGCTTGGGACATTCCTGTTCCCCCGTTTTTTTGGCAAAAATAAGAATTGAAGATCACTCTCTGTGTGAATGTGGATTAAAGGAAGGAACTGTTGAACATATTTCCTTTAATTGCCGAAAAATTTCTCATCCTATTTATGATTTCTTCTTCTTCTTCATTTTATTTGTGGCTCCAATGCTTTAGGCACTGATTTTGCCAATGTCAGGGTATGGAAACAGGTGGGTTTCTTATTTTTTATCTTTTACAAACATATGACCGGTAAATTAATTTTCCAAACACTTAAGGGTCAAGCAAAAATGTTAGACTAAACTACATTACAAGAAAATGTTATTTACATGTAAAAATTTGGAAAGAAAATATATATGTTTACTATAAACTAAAGTGAGGAGATAGTTGATATTTACAGGTCGAGGGATAGTTAAAGGCAGGATGTCATATAGAGGAGTGGAAATATTTGGGCAATGGAAAAAAATATGTTCGAGAGAACCCTCATCTAAACCACACTCGCACAGAGAATGATCGCGTACTCTAATTTTAGCTAAAAATACTGGTGAGCAAATATGACCTAATCGTAAACGAATAATTGCCGAAATAATTTTTTTAGGAAGATGCCGAAATTTAAAAAACCAGGGGTAATTACTTAAATTTGGTTGTATTTGACCGTAATGTTTACCAATTATTAAACGAGACTGTTGCCAGGAGTCATTACAAGTCTCAAGCATTAGGGATTTAGAATAAGAACGAAGGTCTCTGGGAAAGCATTTAAAGTATTTATCACATCCAATACGGGCAGCTTGCTTAGCACAACTATCGGCTGTCTCATTTCCCCAAATTCCTGCATGGCCCGGTATCCATGCAAGTATTATTTCAAGGCCAAGATCTTTGCAATGTTTAAGTGCAGCTTTAATTTTTAGGGTAACAGAAAAGTTTTCTTTAGCGCGAAATGGCAATTTGTTTATGTCATGTAAACAACTTAAACAGTCTGTGAAGATAATTGACCTTATGATGCGGTGCGATTCTATGTAGTGGACAGCTTCGAGAATAGCTATAGCCTCCCCAGTGAACACTGAAGAGTAAGAAGGAAGTTTGTAACTGAGGATTATTTTAAATTTAGGAATCCATACAGCAGCTCCTACTTGTTCATTGGGATTTAATTTTGATGCATCAGTGAATATGGGTAACCAATCTTTCCAATTTTGTTGAAGGATGCTATTAAAAATTTTGTTAGCTTCTAAGGAGTTTTTGCCGATCCCAAAATCAAAAATAACTTTTGGTGTATAGAGAAGTTGATCAAATTTAGTTTCAAAAAGTGGGTGTCTATAATTTTGAAATACTCCAATAGGCAAGTTTTGAAATCTTTGGAAGGACTTGACTAACGGAGGAAGGGATTTATGCTGCCAGTAAGAAGAAGATAGAGTAAGATCAGAGAGTTCGTTGAGACAGGATAGAAGGGGGTGGTTTGATTGTTCAACCATTCTGAAGAAAAATCGATCGGCTAAGAGCTGTCTGCGTAGAGAAAAAGGGGGCTCTAGGCATTCTACTTGAAGAGCATTGGTAGGGGAAGATTTCATAGAACCAGTGATGATACGCAGACATTTCGCTTGAATTTGATCTAATTTTGTTATGGCAAGTTTATTACAGGGCTCTAGTAGAAAACTAGCGTAATCAATGTGACTTCTTATGATCGCATTGTATAGAATTTTCTGCGAGTAAGGGTGGGATCCCCACTTCACACCAGAGAGGGCCCGAAGAATATTTATATTTTTCTCAATTTTCTCACAAATATGGTTAAGATGAATGACGCCAGAAAGTTTGTGATCTAAATAGACACCTAAGAATTTAACTTTATCCACTAACTTTATAGGTTGATTATTAACATTTATATCAAGATCGGGAACGGATTTTTTACGCGAAAAAATTATAGCATTACTTTTAGGTGGTGAAAGGGAGAGGCCATGTTCTGTGAGCCATTGATTAAGGTAATAGAGAGCAGAATTCATTCGAGAGCAAGCATCTGAGAATGAGTTTGATATTGTAAACAAAGAAATGTCATCTGCGTATAGCAAGATTTCAGAGAAACAACTAACGGAAGATGGAAGATCTGCTGTATAGATGTTATATAAGATGGGGCTAAGTACTGAGCCCTGAGGAAGTCCAACCCAAACAGATCGCGACGGAAGAAGCTCACCACAGAAACGGACTACAATCGAACGTTCGCTAAACATGTTGCAAATAACTTGGACAATCTTCTCTGGAATACTCAGCTGGAGCATTTTGTCCCTGAGTATGGAGAGGTTGACACTGTCATAGGCGGAGGAAATGTCTAAAAAGACACCCAGTACGGTGTTCATTACGCGAGAAAGCAGTTCTAATTTTGGAAGTAAGCAAACTTAAGCTATCAATAGTGCCCATTCCTCTTCTAAAACCAAATTGACTATGAGGGAGAAGGCCGCGATTCTCAATAATCCATTCTAGACGATTTTTAATTAAGAGCTCCATAATCTTGGCAAGAACGGAGGATAGAGCGATGGGTCTGTATGAATTAGAGTCGGAAGGGTTTTTGCCTGGTTTTAAAATAGGGATAATAATTTGTGTTTTCCAAGAGGGGGGAATAGCACCAGTATAAAATATGTTGTTAATCAATTTGAGAAAGAATACTTTTATATGATCAGAAGATTTTGTGATAAAAGAATAGGGGATGCCATCTATGCCAGGAGATGAATCTCGAAGGTTATCTAGAGCGCAGCATAATTCTGCATAGGAAAATTCATCATTCATAGGATCAGCACAACTAAAAGCAGGAGACAGCAAAGAAGTGACAAAGTGGCATGGGACATACGGAGGTGCCAGTTTATTAATAAAATCTGAGAGCCAACATAAGCTGTTAGAAAGAATATTAGTATCGATTTGTGATTTTCTGAATGACTTTATTTTTCTCCAAACCATAGAAGCTGGAGATCTAGGGGACAAACTTTCACAAAATAATCTCCAACCAAGGAATTTTTTCTTACGTAGAAATCTTTTGGAATTAGCAGAGATTTTCTGGAAATACAGATAATTTGATAGGGATGGAGATTTAGAAAATGTTCTTTCTGCAATTTTGCGCTTTTTGATTATGTCAGTGCATTCAGAGTCCCACCATGCTGGAGATGGAATTTTGTCTTGGGCACAGTTTTTAGTCGGAATGGACAAATCTGCGGCTTCAGTTAGGATAGAGACAAATGAAGTATATAAGGTTAAACAATTTTCGCTTGAAATAGGAGGAAGGTGTTTAATTTTTTCGTAGACAAGACTAGAAAAATTGTCCCAGTCTGCCAAGTTTAGTTTGTATTTAAAAAGGGGAGGGGGTGAGGGAGGAGGAGGAGAAGAGTCTGCTAAAGAAGTTAGGATAGGTAGATGATCACTACCATATGAGTGAGACAATACTTTCCATGATAATGAGCCAGTCAGAGATGGTGAACATAGAGTTAAATCAAGGGCACTAACGTTTTGGAGAGGGGAAACACGGCGAGTTGGGGAGCCATCGTTGAGGATGCATAAATTTAAACTATCAAGGGATTGAAGAAATTTTAACGATATTGGGTCACAGCGAGAAGAACCCCATGAGGTGTGATGGATGTTGAAATCACCCTGGACAATAAGAGGGAATGGAATAGAAGATAAAATGTTTTCAAGTTCTTGAATAATAGCCGAACAGGGGTGCGGAATATATAGGGAAACAAAATTAATATTAAGAGAGAGAATACGAACTGCAACTATATTAAGATCAGATGAATGAGAGGGAAGAGGAATGTGGGAAAAAGGAACCTTGTTATTAACAAGGAGGGCACATCCTGCCCAACCATCGTCTCTATCATCCCGAAGACAGGAGTAGCCTGGGATCCTGAAAAGATACCCAGACCTCAACCATGTCTCCGAGATAGCAAAGACGACTGGTTTAAATAGATTTATGAGATGAGAAATGTCTTGTTTTTTATTTCTAATACTACGAGTGTTCCATTGAAGAAAGGTCGCCATTTTGGAGGCAAGAATTGATTAAATCAGTAACGGTAGATTGAAGAGTTTCTAGAACGCTGTACGGTAGGACTTCGCCGAATTTATTGAAAATGGAGACTAAGAGCGTAGACATGAGCTGAGCTAAGTTATCGTTTGGAGATGGGTTAGTTTCTGAAGAATTGCTAAGGGCACAGCCATTTGGAAGAGAAGGGGGTGAAGAGGATATAATATTTGTGTGAGCCTGGCGGTCATAGGACTTTCCAGGGGCTGGTCTTGCACGACGTTCAATAAGAACTGTTTTTTTATATGACATTGCAGAGGGTTGAGAGTGGTTGGGAGAAGAATGGGATGTAATAGGGCATGGAGGCTTATTTGGGTAAACGGGTTTAGGAGGATGAGACATGTTTACAACGTCGGAATAAGGTGTACGGACGGGGCGGAATCTACGAGCAGCTTCGGAATAACTTAAATTTTCTTCCGACATGACGATTTTAATAGACTTCTGTCGTGAGAATTCTGGGCATTTGGTGTCTGTTGCCAAATGGTTCCCGGAGCAAAATAGACAGGTTATATGATTTTCGGGAGAAGTGCAAGATAGGATATCGTGTGGGCCAGCACATCGTGCACAACGTGCATTGGAACGACATTGTTCTTTTACATGACCATAACGACAGCATCGATGACACTGTATAGTAGGGAGGGTATATACTTCTACTGGTAAGGACATGTTACAGCAATACACAAATTCAGGTAGAGTTTGACCAAGAAAGGTGAGAACAATAGTGCCTGTTGGTTCCCATTGAGGTTTGCCATCCACAATTTTCTTTCTGTTTAAGCGTCTGGCCTTTATAATTTGTTGGGATCCTTGACGACATTCAGTTAAGTTTACCAACTCTTCCAGAGTCCAATCAAGAGGGATACTACGAACTACACCCATTCGGGTAAGATGGTATCGAGGTATAATAGCGGACAAGTTGTGTTGTGTGATGAGGGGAGAGGATAGGAAGGAGTTAGCGTCAGAAAATGATTTGAAGGTCACTAACATTTTGTTACGACCAATATTGCGGATTTCATTAACTCCGGGAACATTGTTGTTATATAGAATTTGAGCAATCTTTAGTAATTTCATACCGTTGGACAAGGACGATAGTTCATTCTCTATGCGAGATAAATGGATCAGGTAGGGACCAGAATCAGACTCGGAGTATTTGAGATCCGAGGCTGACTCGAAACCCGGGCGGGAGTAGGTATGTTGTACCGATGCTTTTGCAGGGAGTAAAGTATTACGTTTAGAATGGATATCGTGAGACATTTCTAAAGAATGTTTAGTAGCACTTTTATTAGCAGGATTACATGAAGAAGAGATATACCCACTATCACCCATTTCTACATCGAGGGAATGTCTCCCCCTATCAGGGGGGACATTTTCTCCCACTGCAGACGCCATATATACTTAATAGATATATAAACTTACCAATATTAAGTAAAAATACCACCACCAGCACATAAAAAGACAATACAAACCCTTAAATTAATAGAAAATAGAAAGAAAAACTAAAAACCGTATGTTAATAACGCCACCTGTAACTACCCTCCTATTTATGATTTATTACCCTCACATCCCTCGTCCCATTAATGTCAACTTTTTATTAACTTTAGTTCATTCCAAACATGTTTTCATTTTAAGTAAATTTTTAATTGAAAACAATATATATTTATAACAAATATTTATTAATTTCTAAATATTATTACCAATTTTATAACTATTTATTTGTACTGTCCTCAGGATTACAGATAGCTTTCGAACTCGAACCGATCACCGCGTTTGACCCCCCCTTTTTCGCCATTAAACTTGTCACTTATAAATTCAACTTAGACATTGGCAAAATCAATGCCAAGGGCGTTGGAGCCACACATTCAAAAACTGAACTGAACTGAACAGTTCAATCAATCTGTCTTCTGCTTAATTATGGCTCGGCACCATTCGGGCATTGGGCCAGTGTCAAGTATTATATATTTTGTCAACAAAATGAGGGAATTATACAAAAACAAATCAGAATAATTTCTTATCTAATAAAAAATATATACAATGATATTTTATATATAAAAAGAGAATCAGAAAAAGAGAAATCATTGAAACTATATAGCAAAAGAAAACAATTAATATATATAAATATAAACTACAATCTAATCTTATTATTTACAATAAATTTATTTAATGTACTCTAAACACAAATCAATCTGTCAATCAAATCAGCAAATCACACATAGATCACACTGCATTCTAGGGGTGTTCCCGTAAAAAAGCATCGATATTTTTTCGATATAATATATCATATTGTTCTATCGATACTATACGATATATTGTAAAAATATATCGATATTTTCGATATATCGTAAGTAATTTATATTTAACTAGTCCCTAATTTGAAATAATAAATATATTCCTGGTCACAGTCATTTGCTATTGGGAGTGTTCAATATATTTAGCTCGAAAGCCGATGGCGAACTAGTTCGCTCTTGTAGTTCTTTAGTTATTTTTACCTGACTACAAAAAGGAGGCGATTCTCAATTCAAGTATTTTTTACCGAATTTTAATAAACATTAAAGTGTAGGTTATTTTGTACTGAGAACGAAGCGATCAACACAAAACAGAACGTTCATAACCTCTTTGAATGATTTTATGACTTAGCATCAAGGCATTTAAACCAGATGTTTAATTTATTTCATCATTCTTTCTCTTGACCGACATCAGGTGGTGCTGATGTTAGATTCCAGTTCGACTATTATCACTCAATAGTTTATACTCTCTTCATCATTGATTAAATCTTCATTCAAAATTATGATTATTCTACATTTTTTAACAATTTCACACTAAATTTAAACATTTTTTAGAAAAATAAACTGCAGAGCGTTTTCAAAACATTGTGTGCTTGTGCTTTTGATTTCTCACGATATTTGATATATCGGATAAAATATATCGATTATACATATCGATACTGGATGATTCGATAATATCGGGTTGAAGCGATAGATCTCATCCATATAGCGATATTTTATGAAATAATAATTTATATCGTGCACCCCTATTTATTACACTATTAATTAGTCTGTGGCATTAGTCTTATCTCTGTGTCACACACACACAGACACTTCACTCTTCATACAGTCAGTCTCAGTCATACTGAAGTGTTGGTAGCTATTGAAGTTGCACGTTATCTCTGTTTTTAAATTTCTAGTTAATCTTTCTAAACCCAAAAATGCCTAAGAAGCCCGCAAGAAATGCTTTTTATTATTACATGTTAGATTTTAAAGAAGAACAGAGGCAAAAGGGTATACATTTTGCCAGTATGAAAGAAATTGCGGATGCTGCAAATCCTAGTTGGCGGGTTAGTATAATTTATTGTTCAATGATTGAAGAAGCTAATATTTCTAATATTAAACTACATATATTATCTTCGATTGAATTTTTTCATCGTCGTACATGCACATACTAACTTATTTGCTGCGGCGCATCCTGTTGCACAAATCAATAAAATACTAATCCCTACTAGTTTTGACACGTTAACTGCCATTTTCAAATATTCTGTAATTTTTTTTAGATACTTGATTACAATCGCTTAATCAAATGCGGTTTGATTATAGATATACTTACATACTCGAATCCGATAAATAACCTTTTCGGATTCGAGTAGTTGCCACGAAATATGTTAAAACATCGCAATAATGTCACCCCGTCTATAGCCAGTTTTCAGATTCCTACTAAAACATGCAATTCTTAATTTTTTTACTCAATAGTTATATCTGCAACATCTAGATGCCACCATGCCAGCATTTACGAGGGCGGGTCAATAAGTCCGTGACTTTTTGAATGAAACTCTTAGTAGTCTAGTAGCGAAACTAGTCTCAATGAGTTCTATACACTTAGTCCAACGTATCTCCAATTTTTTTTTTATCCCTTCCGAAAAATATGATTTGTCGAGGTCATCAAAATAAGCATTTGTTTGTGAGATAAGTTCATTGTTGGAGTCAAATCTCTTTCAGCTGAGCCATTTTTTTTAGTTTGGCAACAAGAAATAGTCACTTGGGGCTAAATCTGGAGAATAGGATAGATGAGGGAGCAATTCGTAGCCTAATTCATGGATTTTTGCCATGGAAACTGCACATGTGTGCACCTTTACACTGTCCTGGTGGAAAAGAACTTTTTTCTTGACCTAAAAAGGTCATTTCTTTTTTTTCAATTCCTCATTGAATCAACCTAATAAGTTGGTATAATAATGGTAGTTAATGTGCATTATACAGCGTGCATCCCAAATAATAATCGCCATGACTTCAGTGGCTGACAAACTCACCTTTGTCTTCTTTGGCACCGATTCACTCTGAGAAACCCACTGTTTTGACTGCTGTTTGGCCTCCGGTGTATTGTGGTGGATCCACGTTTCATCCACGGTTACAAAACAGTGCAAAAACTCGTCCATATTGCGGTTGAACAACTCCAAATGTTCCATTTTTGTAACGCCGCTCATCCATCTCAACATTTGCATCTCTGCTGCATGCAATAACACTGCAGCACTCTGATCCATACCATATGACCGGTCTTATAACGGACTTATAAATTTTACCTTTAAGTCTAAACTATAAATTAGTCATTGAACTATTATTTTTTTATTGCTGTAGGACAACAGACAGGCTGACGGCCCGCTTAGAATTTAGCAGTTTCTCGCTTAGAATTCATCTTCTTGTCTAATTCATCAAAATTGGTTCAGCGGTTTAGTTGCGAAAATGTAACAGACAGACAGAGTTATAACATTACTACATTTCTTCTACAGGAACAGCCCAACTCTGTGCGAATGAAATATGAAGCAAAAGCTAAAGCTGAAAAGCAAAAGTGCAATGTTCCTGATAGGAAGTACACCAGTACTGGAATATCATTCGAGGAGATTGAGCGACAAGCGCGGGAAGTTAGGGATGCCGAGAGTAATGAACGCAAAGATGTCAAAAATATTATAGCACTAAAACATGTAAATAATAGTAAGTAGATCTTATATTCTGTTTTTGTCATTATCTTAATCTTAATGATAAGAACTTAACAAATTTTTTGTGGAAGAGCCGCGCATGTATCTTTGTCTTAAACATGCGCCGGTTTTCTTCCTGCTTCCGCAATCCGCTCCTGCACTCTGCTCATACACACCGCTCACCATATTATCACCATCCCTTACCAACACACCCGCTATGAAAGAGACGGATGCTACTACTTACAACCGCGCGTAGAGGCAACTGCTGCCCCCCTGGCCTTGAGTAAAACCAAGAAGGGGAATAAGATCCCGATGTGCCTGCTTCTGATACGATTTAGTGCACGGTAAAATAATTTCCCGCTGAACCACCATACATAAAGAAAACCAAGTGTGAAATTCTTTGCCTTGGAGCTATTTGTGTATCATGTTAAACTCATTTTCTCTCCTATCGTACTTTACATTCCTTTATCCTAAGTTTACAGTTTGTTTTTAGGTGGTATGTAGATATTACACTCTTTTTTTTTTTTATAAGTCTTTATCTTGCAATCAGTCAGCTAGACTATGAGCAGATGTGTTGAGAGCTGTTAGGCGTTCAGAGCAAAATCTCCATAGAGACTGCTCCACTCTATTATTTATTTATCTATTATTTATATTATTTTATATATTACACTCTTAGATTAATTTATCGATTCCATACGTCCCCTCTATGGAGAGGGTTGAACCTAGCAGTGGAATACTATGGCCTGCTTTCCTTAAATTAAATTAAAATAAAATGTACACCTATCCCCCGATTTACACTATATCTGTTTTACGAATTTAAAATTTATAAAAATGTATTTAAGTCATATTTCCCTATACACGACATTAATGACATTTTTGGGTCTCATTCATTTCACAACACTGATGGCAATAATGTGGGATTCTCAGTATTGATAATATGTGCATTCATATTTCATTGTTTATTATTACATTCTCGGAGTCCGGGACAAAAGGTCTTTTATTTACAGTAATTAAGGGTATTGCCAAGCTAGTTTAAACAATGGCATGTTGATATATAAAATGGACCTGCAGTATGAAGGTATCAAATATTATAAGACTCAAAAGTGGTACAAACAACAATGTCTCATTAAAACTAATATTTTGCAGAATATGTACTTACAAGTGGTATAATAATTAATTATTCAAGATTTACATGAAACTAGGCATTCATTCCAATGAAAAAAGCCACATGTTTGGAACTAAAATATAAAAAAAACTTTTGACCGAACTGTCGAATACATCTGGCAACATTCCGATTTTTCTGTTTTCGTATCTTTGAGGTCGAAATTTTCGCATTTGCGACTAAATACACGTATTTTGTAATTATTAGTTTTGAAGTTCACTCTATAATGGTATGATTACACACAATATTCGTTTGGATTTAATAATTTTTCTATCAGATATCACAAAAACAAAATCCACCTACAACTTCGTAAAATGACCTTGAAATGACTTGGTCCTTGCTTCATTGGGGTTTATACGAATTAAAATGTAAAAAATATACCCATGTTAGTAAATAATATTAATTATTACTTATTTTCCACGTTTCTCAAGAGACACACCACCACCAAACCACCAAATTTAAACATACATTTAGATAACTAAATGTATTATATACCCATATATGTTGTGACCGCCTTCGCGACGTGATTTCGGCGGGGGTTTTTTGAAGCCAGCGGCAGGATGTTATCGCATTGATCGCGACATAATTTCAGCGGGGAATTTTAGGAGGCCACTCGGGAGAGACACTTGAATTTAGAGTCTCGAGGAAGTCGATCTTATGATATCCCAATAAACGTGAAATTTGTAAAAACTGTAATTTGTAAACAAAATAGTTACTAGTGTTCAAATAATAAATCAGTTTATAAGTTACTCTGTTAGTTAATTTAAGAATCTGTCACTTATATAATTTGTGTTAATTTTTCAAGCTGATATGATGCCAAAAACACTGAAAAAAATTATAAGATATAGCTATTCTTTTTGAAAGCAAAACATTTCTTTAGAAACAAAAATTAGAATATTGGCACTTTACTTTCCACTAACATTCTTGAATATTTCTTTCTTTTATTTTTGATTGAATTGAGCGCATATTGGACATAGCATAATTGGAGATTTAGCAGATTGGAGTGTATCCGTAGTTATTTATCCATAGTACAAAACTCCATACATAATTCTGCCTTTACAGTCATTATACAGTTTATGTACAGGTCGGTAGTTTGGCAATCTGCTATGGTTCAATTAATAATAGCAAAATAAATATTTACCGTATTTCTTACAGTGTTATTGGAAGAGAATTTCTTTTTGATGGATGTTAATTATTTTTGTGTGGCGCAAGGGCAATACCTTTATGGTGAAGCCACAGTACTACGATTCAATTTGAAGGATGGACTTAAGGACTATTACCATGAAATTATAAACCCGGGTAAGTGTAATTAAGGGCCTAACCACACACACTAATTTTAGCATCGGCGATTTGCAGTTTTGCGTCTGTATCGATGCTGTGTCGCGTCTTGGCGACTCTGCTTTCCATCGCGGTATTAAATCCCTCGTTTTTCTCTATCGAGGCTGCATTGCGATTTCGCGACTTCCTGCGTTCGGACGCGGTATCAGAATCGCGCGCTTTTGCGACTCCTCCGACACCGATGCTGGATTGGGTCTGCTGTAGTGTTGCCGATCGAAAGGCGACTATCGATACCGATTTTCGATGGTATTGTTTATAAATGATAAATTTCAAATGAGTCTTGTTCCGCAGATGCCAAATGGAAGCGACCGGCATTTGAATGTGTGCGAAGTTTAGCTTTCAGCCGCTATGTCGAGCTTCTGAAAAGCGACTCAATCGCCGCGTTTGGCAGTTTTAAGCATGCGGTGTGGAATGTTTGGTCGCTGCATTTAGCTTATAAAAAGCGGCTAAATCGCCGATCGTTAATGCTGAAAAATAGCTTGTCTGCTGTGGTCCTAAGTGACAAATTATTTTTATGCTAAATAATTAGATTTGGCCCTTAAATTCCTACTTAGCAGTACCAAAACACAATTAAACTCTAAATGGTTTTTTTAGTAACTAAAATAGTCTTAAATAAAAACTCTTATCGTCGTAGTCGTAGAATAGTGACGGATCTGACATATATTAAACTTTACAGGACAGCCATTTTAAAAATACACAAGTGTCATTTTACTATGAGATTCTATCATATCCGTCACTTTATGGACTGCTTAGTTTGAAATCTAAACTACATGTAATTTTTTTTTAATGTAGCAATAATATTTAGACAATGTAGTATCCAAATATGGTAAAAAGTGAATTTTGGATTTTTTTCAAATCCGACTTTATTCCACGATCACGACGTTATGTAGACTTACTTTTGGACTCGCTATAACTAATTGCATATAAATTCTAGCTCTTATTCTACTCTTCGTCTAGTCGATTATATATTTAAAAAAATGTTCATGCAACTCACACACTTAATACCAAAGCCCGAACAAAGAAAAGACGAAGATTATAGGATACGCTGTATACTTGTATTCTATCTCATTCTCTCGCACAATAAATCCTCTTTATGAATATGTTTGTCTCTTTTTGTGTGTCGTTTTTTCGTTTCATAGAATTTTCAAATCACAACGATGCTATAGAAGTTTCATTTCAAAAAATCTATATAAGTATCTATATAATCAATACGTGAAGCAGCGAAAACTTTGTACCCCTTTGTACGAAAATTGCGCTGACGGAGGCGAATAAAATTTAATACAGTTAACGTTTATATGGGGGAAAAGTGCAGAAAGCTATTTTTTATATACATTAAATTAATTATTAAATAAACATGCTCTACACACTACTGCTCGAATGATAATAATAATAAATAAATATTTTGTGACAATTCACACAAGAGCCATTTAGTTCCAAACTAAGTAGCATAACACTTGTGTTATGGATACTAGACAACTATATACTACTTATATACTTTTTTTTGTAAATAAATACATATTATACATAAAACACCCAGACGCAAGACGGGAATCGAACCCGTGACCTCCGCAAGCGTACCGAAGTGCGTTATCCGTTACGCCAAAGAGGTCATCTGTCAATGATACACAAGATACACACACATACATACCTTACATAAGATTTTTTTATTATAGTTTATTGGCTGGTAAAGACCATTAAGGTTAATTTTATAATAATATATAAATTCAAAATATACATTAGTAAATACTTAAATAATTAATAATATTTGTGAAATATGCTCGAGCATAAAGAAAATGGCGTATAAGTAATCTGAATTGATTTACTCTTGCCTATTTTTGAGGATAGTGTTAGTGTACAATGCAGGTTTTGCAATGCAAAACATTTTGAAGTTTTACAATAATGCTGTTCAAACTGATGTAGAAAAATAGCTGAGCTAATTAACTGAGTAACCATGATGAAACCTCTGATTATAGAGGTTTTATAGCTTTTGACAAAATAACCTTAAAGTTACTTAAAAAATAAATGAGTTATGGTCGAATTTCGATCACTGGGCGACCACTAGTAAAAATGTTACTCTATAGACAATAAGAACCCCTGACCTATGAAAATAGTAAGTGTTGTAAATAAAATGAAATTTTTTTTCAGGACATATACCTCAAGGATTTTTCTCTGATGTAAAAATCGGTTGTGCTGCCCATGGGCTAATTATGCCCGATGAAACTAATCCGACTAACTTCATGCAGCTGTTAGCAAACTTGATAGATTATTTAAAACAACAAGACCGTACAATGAAAGTGCTCCCGCCAATCTTCACTTTGCCCGAGAAGGTCTTGCCAGTGCAGCAGTATATACAGCAACTTTGCTCTGTGGCAGGTAATTATTTGTAACTTTTTTAAATTGATACCTTATTTATCTTTTTTTTTATTGGTGTGGAATACGAGACCCCACATACACAGGCCTATAATATAATGTAGTAAACAGTTACCTATGTCTATGGTTGTTTTGTCACCGCGAACACGCTGCCGTCCACATAGAGGTATTAGAACTTGGGTCACTAATGCTGGAACACAACGCAGGATTATGGCGGCATACTTTAGACCAGGGGTGGTTGCCAGCTAGACAGGATTGGGGCCCTACCACCTAGCGAAACTACTTATGACTTAAAATTAGTATAAAAGTCATGTATAGTTGAACGTGTACAATACTGAGTACATTGTTATTGTAGGATATTATAAGTCGGAGTTAAAAGGGAAAGGTTGCTTTTAGCAAATAACTCATTGTGCTATCTCGTTTTTATGTTTTACATGTCTGTATCCATAAAAAAATACATAATTACTTATTTAATTTAAGAATAAATTTTGTTCAACTCCTTTAGCAATGATGATTATTTTTTTCTGTATTTATTAATAATTAAATTATAAGTAATGAAAGGAAACGGTCTTTAACATATTTATTTATTTATTTCGACAAAATATTTTATAACATAATATATATAATAAACATAATATAAATAACATAAAATATTCAATGCAGAAAAAAACAATTGAAAGAATTTAAATAATTATTTCTTAGTAAGATGTTCTTTAAAGCAATGTGACATACACAAAGTAACACCATAGTTGGGACACCAGAATCTCGATTTTTTCTCCAAAACCCTTTTGAATAGCACAATTTCTTATCTATTAAAACCACGCTAGGGTTTAATATATAAGAACTACATAAAATTAATGCTTTCAAAATATTATGACAAATTTCGTCATGCCCAATGCAGTAGTACTTCGTGTATGACGAAATATTTCGTCATATCCAGTTAACAGAGAGATGTTCTTTAGGCATCCATTTTATTTTTGTAGATGTAGAGAGTATTCGTAGTAGTAGTCATATTACACCAAGTGTCCGATACTCTGAGATGGAATAAGAAGTTCCTTGGAACTGTGGCACCAGTACGAACGGGGTTTTCTTAGCAGAGAATACTCGTTTACTGTATTCACAGCTATGCTCTAATGTGTGATTATTACTTTCAGACGAGGAAGAATCTCTGTTTCGTGTATATAAGCTGGATTTCATGTTCTACACATTGATTAATAAACTTCGGAGGAATGATAACGAAGGGTTCCCGAAGGAATCTCTATCTCTTGTTCAGCTTAAGAAGGACACGTATATGTACAGTAGAGGGTTGGCGTGTGCGGTCAGTATATATTGTAGTTTTTAATTATTATATATATTTATTTATGTAAGCGAATTGAATTAGGATATAGGTTACAAAACCATCATACACCCTACCCTATAGACTTGAAATATAGCATGATTACTCATTTCGAGATGTACATACTCGCTTAGAATGGATTTTACGGAAATCCTATCAAAAAGGTATCTAAGCGAAATATGTAATAATAATATAATACTACTTCTAATAATAAATATTAACACGAGATCTCAAAAACCATACACCCGATTGACTTGAAATTTAGATACTGCACAATGTGGTCACTCACTAGAAACGGATTTTCCGTCTTCCATCTTATCTAAAATGTATTTTTTTTATTTATATGGGCGAACAATATTTGCCGAGTCAGCTAGTTAAAGCTACCATGTTAAAGGGGGTGAGCATATCACTGGAATGTGCCTTTGTATGACAAGATGTCAAAAGCTTTGTGACGTCACAATATGAATGAATGTGAAGAAGTAGGTCCAAATCCATAGACACAGGATGATTAAGTTTTGTATATTTAATTAACATAATTAGTTTTTTTATTGTTCCCTAACTAGTCGTTTGCTTTCTCTGTTATCTTAAATATTTGACTGTATGTTGATTTAATTAAAGATTATTTAATAACAATAAAAAAAAACTGAATCCTTTAATTAATTATTTTTAAATACATGCATAAAACTGAAAAATGTAAGACGTCATATCAAGGAGAAGGGGGATCTAAAAATATGACAACCTATGACAAGGACGAGAGGAGGGGTTAAAATGTTCTAAAAGCCGTGTGACGTAATTTATGGATGGTCCTTTAGTAATAATAATCTCTAGGAAAAGCATCCGCTAGCTCATGCCACTGCCTTGTCTAGAGCTGCTCGTGTCTAAAATATGATAAATGACTACTTATACATTTCTACGGAATTCGTCCTGAATCTGAATGTATTTATTTACAAAAGAAAAATATATAAATAGTATATTAGTTGCCTAATACCAATAAACCAAGTTCTCTGCTGATTACTTTAGGACTATAAATATGGCACTATGTTTATTCTCCAAGTATATTTATTTATCAAAAAAACCTTCCATAACTTGGATTTATAATCACAGCCATAGAGTGAGACTACCCCATAACTCCTGGGTAGTCATAAATGACACTATTTGCTGTGATTGACAAAGGCACTTCTCGATATACCCACTAAAACCACTACAGTCTTCTACTGCTGACGCCAGGGAGGAGGGATATTCTTGTGCGTGTGCCTCTTGCCGATGGGGGTTGGACGTGTTTGTCTCGACCAGTATCTATCTAATCTAGTCTTATAGGCCATCTAAGGACCAAGCACACGCTGTTTAATGGATTTACACATTAAACGCCATGGGGGATCACTGGTGCTCTCAACTGGTTTTGTTTATTATTCATTACGAAACCCCATAATAGACATTTTGGGAGGTACATATTTTAAAATACCTAAATTTCAAGTGTAGTTCTTTTTTTAATTTTCTGTGGTGGCGTTTAACGTATTAATAAAATAACTTATAACAAAGTTTATATGGTAAATATAAATAAGGTACCTAGTCAGGTCATAAATTCTGTCACATGTTTAATGTAAAATAATTGTAACAAGTTTATTCATTATGTAACCATTCATATACCAAAATGAACTTAACAAAACATAGATTCTTATGACATTAAAGTTTATTCAAAATGACCTCCGTGATTTTGAATACAAGCCTTCAATCTGCGCGGCCAGTCGTCTATCGCAGCACGAACGAGGTCCATGTCAATATCGGCGGCTGCCTTAATCAAGGATGTCTTGAGTGACTCCAAATTGGGATGAGGCTTTGAGCACGCCTTTTCCTCCAAGTGTTGCCATATCTTGTAATCTAACGGATTCAAATCTGGACTGGAGGAGGGCCAGTCTTCGTGCCGGATGAAGTCGATTTCACGCGCCGCCAGCCAGTCTTGTGTGCTCTTCGCTCTATGAGCTGGCGCCGAATCTTATTGGAATACCCAGTGCCTGTTATTGAACATGTTATGAGAAACAGGTTCCACAAGGTTCGTCAGGACTGTATTTTGATACACAACAGCATTCGTTTTTACACCTTTCTCACAAAAATGTACCTCTGTTAAGCCCCAATAAGAAACTCCCAACCATACCATGAGCGAGGATGGAAAATGACCTCGTTGGACACGCGGAATACGGTTGCTCGCTTCTTCACTACTGTGTGCGTACACCTTATCATTTTGTTTGTTGTAGCTCTCTTCTACGGTAAACATTTTTTCATCCGAAAAAAGAATTTCCCGATATTTTTTTCCCGCGTACCGCTTCAACAAAGCGCGGCATCTCTTCAGTCTCAGGTCCATTAGACGAGCATTCAAACGATGTCCTGTTTTTCTTCGATATGCCCGAAGCCCTAAGTCTTCATTTAACACCCTTTTCACCGTGGTTCTGCTTAACCCCATCTGAAGGGCCAACAGTTTCTGCTTACGTTTGGGATTTCTTTGAATTCGTGCCTTCACAGCTTTTATCACTGCTGGAGTCCTAACAGACCGAGGGCGACCACTTCTTGACCTGTCATCTACACTAGAGTCTTCATTGTATCGTTTGATGGTACGATAAACGAATCTTTTGGTTATATTCAAATTTTTCAGTATGTTAAAAATTTGAATTGGCGCGTAACCGCAACGATGCAACGCAATAACTGCAACACGGTCTTCTTTAAGCGTCCACTCCATATTTAAAAATGAGTAAAATTGCTAAAAGTATACATTTTTATTTTCATGAACAATTCGAAATTGGAATTCAATAAACTTTTTTGTGGCCAGCATTCTAAAAGAAAAGTTTTTACTGTGTGACAATACTTATGACCTGACTAGGTATATATAAATTGATAAAATATATTAAATTCAACAATGAAACACGTGATTAACGGTTACTCAAATATTATTTTGTGTGGCACCAACACCACAGCCGGCCTCCCTTGTGTCTCGGCCGTGGTGTAGATATGTGACTTAACTGCCACTGGTATCTCACAGAGGTGAGATATGCAGACTGACTGGCTACGTAGAATCTACAGTCCTCGGCCCTGGTAGGAAGTGGCCAAGGTCAACCGACACAAACCACAATTACTTCAACTATATCATTTTTATTAGCTGACTACGTTTTTACTGAACTATGTTTCGTAAAGGACTTTGTAAAATCCGTCCTTAGTGAGCGTCTGCATTGCAAAATCAGTAACTATGCTAAATTTCAAGTTAATCGAGGGTATAGTTTTAGAGATTTCGTGATGAGTGATTCACTTATATAAATATATGGGTGACTGACAAACCCGTCCAAATTTTTTTTACGCATCATTTAAGGAACCCATTTTTGCAAAAAAAAAATGTATGTCAAAAAATATTTCATTCCAAGGAAAATATGATCATTAATTCAATCGTACAGAATAGTCATATGGTGCAAACGCCGTACGTTAGCCTGTTATTACCTGTGTCTGTCTCTCCCGCGTAAATGAGTAGTGCGTATTCGCTCGCCCGGTGCAATGACTGCCGTCCTCGCCCGCTTACTAGGTCATTGCCAGTTTTTTGCTGTACCTATGGAGAGTACTCTAGCTACAAGCCCAAGCGCATCTGCATGGCAATCACCCCTGGTGTATAAGTATGCCCCCATAACAACCTTATGTAATACCATAACAACCAACCATTGACACTTTCTAATTTCTTTTTTTTTTCGATTTATTTTTCTTTGTTATTCGACCAGCAAAGCGGGTGGAAACGGCTAGTATTAGATAATAATAAAATACATGGATGTTTAATAACAGCATCACTCCGCGATCGACATGCCCGCCGAGTGCTCG
Organism: Malacosoma neustria; assembly: GCA_963693495.1. Classification (NCBI taxonomy): domain Eukaryota; kingdom Metazoa; phylum Arthropoda; class Insecta; order Lepidoptera; family Lasiocampidae; genus Malacosoma; species Malacosoma neustria. Next base: position 3,388,466 of record OY856385.1, read on the forward strand.
CTGTCGCGCGTGCGCCGCTGGGCCTTCACCATGCTCGACGCGTGCTGCCCCCTCGCCAACATCGAGGTGAAAGCGGGCTGCCATCTCCCCAAGAATTATGATATCGAAGTGAGTTTTTATTTTGTTTTATAACTTCTGCCGACTCATAATTAAATATGTAGCCACCGTATAATATTTATAAGGAACAGGGAAAAGAATTAGTTCTGAAAAATCATCATACATAATCGTCGGCCACGTCGCATATGTACTATCCACGAAGCATCGCCCTCAACTGGAGCACATTTCTCGGTAGAGACTTCGGGCGATAATAATAACAACGTACATATTATATCGACAACGCGACCACATGCTCACTGCGCAACGCCTTAGCCAGGAATGACGGGAGAACACTGCGAACGCGCGTATCAACATCGCCTGCGGAAGCGGCAGTGCGGGACGAGGGCTCAACCAAATTTCGAAGAAACGATAATCTCGTGTCAAGTCATGGTTGAAATATTTAATTTCCAAGGATTAGTCTCGTGTAAAAATATCTGCATTTGTTTACTTTTTAACGCTTCTGATTGGTCGACGAACCACAGCAAATTCATATATAAAGAGCACAAATTTCGAAATAAATCATTCAGTACTCAATACAGCATCCGTATTGATTCAGTTAACCATCACTGGTGTTTAATTTATAACCCAAATGGTGACCCACTGAAATACTGACCCCGTGTCACCAAAAATATACTGGGACAATGCACACTACGTCATTTACTCCCAAACTAAGTAGCATAGCGTTATGGGTACTAGATAACTAATAATAAACTTGAAAATATATATATATTATACATAAACATTCAGAACCGAGACGGGGATCGAACTCGTAGACTCCGCAAGCATACCGAAGAGCGTAACGGTTTTTTTTTTGTTTGCTTGACTGACTGACCGAGTATAACTTATTTTACTATTAAAATGTTAAAATTACTTTTGAAACTGTCACCGATTACATCTGCAGGGCATCCAGGCGATCTTGGAGAATAGCAGATTGGATGAAGCTTCAAACTCTCGGAATGCTGTAAGTGTCTTTTTTTATTGCTGCGAATCAGAAGACAGGTTGACGACCCACTTAGTAAACAGTTACCATCGCCAGTAGATGTTTACGACGCTAGGAACACGCTGCTATCCTATTTAGGGTACAGTAACCTGGGTCACTAATGCCGGAACACACAGGGTTATTATGGCGGCATACTTAAGACCAAGGGTTAAGTTACGGCGAATTGGTGGGATTGCACATACCGATGATCTCTTTCGCGGATTCCATCATGATGATTTACATCGCCAGTAGCAATTATATTCCAATATGCACATAAGGCGAGTAAAAAGTGGCTGGGCGGTGCATGACATCCTGGAAATCAAACTCAACCACTCGGTTGGTTTCCACATAGGTTTTTTTTTGCTGTGCAAAGAGGAAACAGGCTGACGGCCCACTTAATTGTAAACAGTTACCGTCGCCTATGGATGTTTGCAACGCCAGGGGCACCGCGAACACGCTGCCGTCGACAAAAGGGAACTGGACACATCATCATATTTAGTGATCAAGGGTGGTTGCCATCCAGAGCCCTACCACCTAGCTGGGATTGTTTTCTCGCCTTTTACGACGTGTTTCCGTGACCCGCCCCTAAACTGAGTAAGAAGCTACTCTTTACCGTGTCTGCTCTGTTGTGGTTGTTGTTGTCCTATGGTACCCCAGTGGTACAGAGGGCCTTCGTGAGACGTCGCCATCTGCTCCTGTCCTGCGCCTGTGTTCGTCAACAAATGCCTGAGGTCCATCCTGCGCATATTTTGGCCGAACACTATCAGCAACGAGGATCTATGGATGCGATGCCACCAAATTCCGATAAAGCAAGAAATCGCGCAACAGAAATGAAAGTGGATAGGGCACACCCCCCGAAGACCAGAGGACAACACAGCCAGGGTCGCGTTCGCGTGGAAGCCGCATGGGAGCAGGCGACGGGGCCGGCTGGCGCACACGTGGCAACGCAGCACCGTGGACTTTGAGCTGCGGGCGGCCGGGTTGAGTTGGAGGGACGCGGAGCAATAGGCGCAGGACAGGAGCAGATGGCGACGTGTCTGCTGTGAATAATTAAAATTATTTTTTTCCTTTTATTTCCATACAACAGCGTGGTCCCTCGTCCAACGTGTCACAAGCTGGATCGTCTATTCCGGATGGTATGGGATTTTGTTTTTGAAGAAATCTTTCTTTTTATTACAACGCTTTAATTCACTTGACCTGTATCTATTTAACGGAAAATTTCGGACTCGATTTTTACCCACTTTGAACTATCAAAAGACTTGAAAATTTTTCACATTTGTCAAGACCTGATGACAATACACACATATAATAGTTTTGTCCCATGGTCCATATCAGGATTAACGTTTTGTTTTCTTTCGGCCGAAACGCCACGCTTTTTAGAACTATGGCGTTAATTAATTTTCTGGTCAGTAATTTTATTCTTATGTTAAGAATTATTTTTTAGTTTGATCTATACAAATAAATAAAAATGGTGGGTCTGTTTGTAATATTAAAATAACCTCTTTTTACAATTTTTGTCTGTCTGTTTGTCTGTTTGTTCCGGCTAATCTCTGAAACGGCTGGACCGATTTTGACGGGACTTTCACTGGCAGATAGCTGATGTAACAAGGAGTAACTTAGGCTACTTTTATTTTAGAAAAAAAAAATATAATTTTAGTTATAAGTGATCAGTTTCGGATTTTTAATAATCCAATTTAAGTTGACCTCAGATTTATATCATCAATCATATAAAATAGGGTTCAGCTTAGGCTGGACTTTGTAGGTTCGAACGCAGTTTGTATTATTTCATTTATTTATATTGTAGGGTTTATAGGGTTTATAATCCAAAATAAACCATAAGATATATCCAAAAAATGCTGCCCAAAGTCACTATTCCACGCGGACGGAGTCGCGTGCACAGCTAGTTAATGATAAAAGCGTGGTTTTTAGTTTTTTTTATAAAGCTGTAGTTCAGTGGGGACTGGCAAACGGTCCACCCGATAGCAAGTGGTCATCGTCGCGTATGGACGTTTGCTACAACAGGGGCAACGCTGCCGTCCTCGAAGAAATTTTATAATGTCATTATTGATACTATATGCTATCTGAGCGTTAAGTATGCTTTCCTATTCCTGATCATATTTTATTTTGCGAAAGTTTGGCTTGTACGGGAGCGACTGCCGTCCGACCTCCCAGCCTTCAGAGGAAAATCGAAAGGTGACTTTCCTTTGCTACGTGTAACCTAGCAAAAGGTGTAGTACAACAGTCTCCTTTTACATCCCCCTTGGAATTACTCGGGATGGTCCTATTTTTCACACTGGCTGGGGCCATAAGGCATTTATATTATGTATGTATACACAGGATGTTGGCCCGATTACGAAATATCATAAAAAAATTGTGGTCTCTATAGTTTTTGCAATTTTTTTTGTAGATGCTTTACTCAAACAAACATATTTTTTCTATATCTAAGCTAAGTATTTTTTTACTCGGTTGCATCAGCGATTAATAGCAGGGTCATTTAGGATAACGTAGCAAAAATTAAAACTGAGACATTCAAAAATTTGTAGACACAATACCAAAAAAATAGGATGTCTGTGAATTTTGAAAAAAATTGCGAAACTATGAGACTATATTTTGTGGTCTCTTGTATTCGGGCCTACAGCCTGTTCTTAGCTTATCATTGAGTTTTGGGACATTATGTATATATCTATAATTGATCGGCTCCGTGGTTACCCAAGTGGACTGGAATTATCGTGTCTATGGGTTCGATCTCCAAGGAATACAGGATGCAAAATGTTAACGTCTTTATGTATACTTTTCCAGAAAACAAGAAAGAGAAGCGTGCCCACGTTCCGTTGCGTATGCCGAGAACCCTTGGTGAGTTTGTTGTTATTTTTACACTTGCAGAGTCCTTACTGAACTTACGCGATAAACTCAAAGTCAAATTTTCTATTCCTTTAAGTCTCCAGCTAAAATATTTATTGAAATTCAAATATGTATAAGACTTATGTGATGTGAACAAGCGACGGCGTAAATGAAAGTTCGTATAAAATCCCATTTCTATATTATGTGTTACATAATTATAACCTATGTATACATACCGTCACGAGTTTTGAGCGCTAGCCTTGAATGCGCAGTTGTGATTATTTTGGGTCTGTTTGGCGGGGGATGCGATGGATGAGATGGCCAGCGCCGGCGCCGTATTGGTCTCCCCACTACTTTCGCCGAACGCTTAAAACTCGTGACGGTATGTATACTAAACTGAATACAAATATGCGCGTGCGACGCGACGCTATGGAGGCGTGTGCGTACTATAGGACAGCAGCGTGTCCGCGGTGCCCCTAGCGTCGCAAACATCCATAGGCGACGACAGTAATTACATATCAAGTGGGCCGTCAGCCTGTCTACTGTTAGTCAGCGATAAAAAATATTAATAAATAATTCAATTCAATATTGTTTTTATTTTGTATTTAATAATTAGTTGTCAAAATACTTTCGAGCGCTACTAATTTGACTAAATACTAATAACAATAATAACTAAAAAAATACTAATAGCGCTAATTAATCGCTAAATAAATCGTCTAGCCAGCTAATAATTGTGGAGATCTTTGGGGAGGCCTTTGTCCAGCAGTGGGCGTCTTCCAGTTGAAATGATGATGATGAAATCGTCTAGCCAGGATGCGCATGCGCACAACCGGACAGACATCCGTCTTCCGGTGAGATAGTGATCTCACTATCTCAGCGTTAAATCACGGTTCCGTCTTGGTGCTCGGGGTCCACTTTCCATCTTATCCCTCTCCGCTTCGTGCTGAAACAAATAGCATTAAAGCAGACCCCGAGTATTTGATTTGACCCGTATGCTCGGCCGAACCACCCGGATGTTCGTCTTTCTCCGTGCAGGGGAGGAGTAAGAATCTCTTCGGCCGGAGTCGGCCTATCGTATAAGGCGACAAAATAACCCTAGCCAGGTGGTAGGATTCCAAGCTCACCTGGATAGCAAATACCGCTAAATATGCCACCATAATAACTGTGCTCTGGCATAAGTAATGGTGTTCCCCTACATGGAGAACAGCATGCTAATGGTGCTCCATAGGCGACGGTAACTGCTTGCCTCAGCAAGTAAGTATTGTCTTCGCCACATTCGCCTTCACACCTTCGTTCGGATTTATTTTTGGTTTTATTAATAAATAACCTTTCCTTACATTATCATATTAATATACATACATAAAATTTAAGCAATAACCTAAGCTTTCCTCAACTTAAACAATTTTAATGTTAAATAGTTCAACTTAGATTAGTTTAAGTTATCACTTCTGTCGGGCGTCCCGAGACGCACACGTTTTTTTTTATTTCGGCACTGAGGCGTCGTAAACGGCTACTAAATTCATCCTTCTGTTACATCACAGACATTGAAGGAAGGTTATAATTTTCTTTACCTTTCGAGCTTTGAACATAGACGTCTTAGCGAAAACCAACGACAGAGGTAACGCATTCGATTCCCGTCTCGCGTCTGGGTGTTTATGTATAACATGTATTAATTCATATAAAAAAAGTATATATGTAGCAATTGTAGTATATTAGTTGTCTAGTATGCATGACACAAGTGCTATGCTACTTTAGAACTAGATGACCCTAACTAAATGTCCCTATATATTTATTTATTTAAGTGCAATTAGAGTATCAAAATGTCACATTGTCTTTTCCAGGGCGTAATCCACCCGCCAGTTCCAGTGCATTACAGAAGCAGTAAACCAATACAGTCCAGTATATTTTTTTATATAATTTTTAGCATTTAAGTTCTCCTATGTTTCGTAAATTGTTAATTTATACTTGGCGTATCATTTAAACGTGCGTTAATATTAATTCATAATTACTGAAAAAATATTCAAATATTAAGTTATCATAAAATTTTTTTTTTTTTTTTAAATATGTAAGTATAATGGAAAGCAATTCCATCTTGTTTTCATTTGTATATCTATGGATACTCCTGTATATCGCTCCCTTAGTAATATATGGGCATAACTCGAAATTTTGTAGATTTTTTACGTTATATGGGATCAATATAAACTGTTCTACCACTTGGCTTTCACAAAAACTGAAAAAAGCTAATTTTTTAATGAATACTGTAATTGTGTCCCTTTCACACCACCCTCTCGCTAGAGAGGCTCCACTAGTAAGGCCAGTACGTATTTGAATCAATTTTTTTTTGTAATGTTTCAGCTGTTAATACTGTAGTACGTTTATCATAGTCTACATAAAAAAATTCAGGGCTATAGCACTTTAAATTACGGTATTATTATGAATGATAGAGTAAAAATATCGAGAATCCCGAATCTTTAAACGCGTTTTCCCAAAAGTTTGTGTTTTTGAAATAGGCCTTTACATTACTAAGGGATCGATATATATTTACTCCTTTGGAACAGCAGCGGGTTTGCGGTGCCTCTGGCGTCGCAAACATCCATAGGAAAAGGTAACTGCTTACTATTAAATAGGTCGTTAGCCTGTCTACTGTTCCTCAATAATAAAAAAACTGTGTGTGTCAGCTCCGACGCACGACTGGAGTTTACTACTTAAGTACGATTGTCTAAACATACGCAAAAAGAGTTTATTTAACTGAAAAAAGATTAATACCATATGAAAGGGTAAATTAAGAAATTAATGAAAATAATATACATATATAAAAAAGTTTTAAAACAGTTTTAAGTTCAACCTAATTACAACTATGGCACCTAGTAATAAAGTCACAAATCTCCAAAATATTATCCAATACTTACGAGCAATAACTTTGCTCATTTTATATGACGAATGATGACATATGTCTTTTTATTTGTAAATGACAAGAGTAATTTATTAATTACACTTGTCACTTACAAATGAAAAGACATATGTTAAACAACATTTAATGTGAAATCAACCTTAAGTTATAACAAATAAAGTAATTTTTGCCTTGAGAGATACATCGTTTTGTTTTGTTTAGTGTGTTCCGGTGCACCCGCATCAAAAACGTAACGAGGTCATTCATTAGTAGATTTTACTCTCACATTTTTCTCATACCGGGCGCCTTATATATGAAAATCGATTCTTAAGGAGTAAACTCCAAAAAAAAAAAATATTAATTTAATGCTGCTTTTGGTACAAATTTATCATTAATTTTAAATATTTTGATATATGTACTTCAATTGTAAATGGTGCTCATTGGCCTTCGGTTGAATTTATAGGGTAGTTAAACTGTGACAAAAGTGTGTAAAAGTGACCTGAGGATCTTGCTTTAACGTTTTAGCTGCGCCAAATAAAGCATATTACAATTTTGACCACAAACCGAAATATATATTTATCTCATTCTCTTACAAACAATCGTTGCGCACCAGCGAGAGAGATATAGACACCAACCGTAAGCACCGCGGCGGGCTGATATGTGCCTGTTCCGCCCTGAAGGTGTTAAAGCGAAATATTTGTCCATGTATTTATTGTGCGGCATATGTACCTAGACAGATTACCACATACGACCAGTTTCTTTAGTCATCATTCAAAGTACTATTATTCTTCATTATTAATGTGTTCATTTAAAATAATTTTTATTATATTGGAGATTTCAAAATTTCAATTTTAAATAATAGATAATAAAACAGGTATCAATTTTCAATTTGTCGCCGTAACCCATTCAAGGGCGTTCGCACATATCCATAGAAAATGGGTTAACAGGGTACATTTTCGCGCCAAAAGTCCGTTGCGCTGTATCGTGTGAAGCAAAGATTTTCAGATCAATTTGAGATGTATTAAGCAAATATTTTAAAGAGTTTTTGAACATATTCTCTGATACAATTTGCAGACAGCGGAAGTTTTAAATAAATTTAATACTAAAATCCAAACAAATATTTTTCATAGATTAAGGAATGGGTTGGAAAAGGCCAATTAGTATGTGGAGTGAGTTTTTGACATTTTGTTAATTATTATTATTTAAGCGCAAAGTTATCATTTATGTCAATTTCTTGATAATATTGATTTTATTATTATAATTCGGTTTCTATTAGATATTCAACAATACAATTGTTATGAATAGTAATTAATAATATATAACCTTCGGTGTTCAATGTTGTGAAACAATCATTTTTTTATTGTAGACCGTAGTTTGTAGAATCTAAAAAGTACCTTAAAACACTTAGAAATTAGAGTTCAGTATTCAATGTTAATTTTGCCAAAGCTCATTTACTGGCGTCCCGTAACAGAAACATACCAGCCGCCATGATTCGTTGCATTAGACTTTGCAGGTGCTCCTATTTTCTGTCAATCTCATGGCCTCTGCAAATGGCATGCTGGTATCTTATTTAGCCTGTCCATCGCAACGGAGATCGCCCGCGTGACCTCTTTCCGGCACATTACTTAGCCGTTATATATACCGTTTACATAAGTCCCCTCTGAAGCAATGTACCCAGGTGTTTTGACTTCGGTCATGGTAGTAAGTATTTAATGAAACTGACAATTTCTCCAGTTACTGTGGAGAGCCCCACGTAAAAGCAAATTGTCCCAGATATGCAACCGGTGAAAGGTCGTCTTGTTGGAATTGTGAACAGGCCAAATAATTGAGCCCCAGTTATGTACTGATTAAATATCATTTGACTGAATCTTTTAGTTCTTTAGTTGCGGATAATAATTTTTGTTGTCTGGTTTTTCAATAAAATCTTATCTGACAGTGGAAATGATGGTTTTTATGAATCCTAATCTGAGATTATAAGGTGATATCTTGTGCAGCTTGTAAAACATTCAGAAGGTTTAACAACAGTATTGTTTAATCTTGTAATGATGTTTAGGAATTGGATGGATTGTCTTGTAAATGTATAGAATTTTCTGGAAGGAAAGGCCGGCAGCAGTTGGCAATACTGGACTTTTTTATCTGCTGCCTCTAGCTATAAAAAAGTATAGCGCTTGATGTAAAGATTTGACGCATTGTATCTGAAAAAATATCATATATATTCCTACTCTGTCACGAACCGTTTACAAAGTGAATACGGTAAAACGTTTTTTTTGATGCAATATATCGCATGCTTAATCATAAACTGACCTAACTCAAAAAACCTGTTTTTTGGGAAATCGCAAAAAACGTTTTGTCATTTACTACTTATCCCATATATTGACTTATAACTAAATAGCGGTAACTCAGTGTGGGAAAGAGATATCGAAATAAATCTTAGTTTGGCCGATAGAGGGCGTCGATACAATGCTGCCCGTTATATTATCTCACTTTAGACCTAAATCGTAATCGGTCAGTTTATGATTATGCATGCAATATGACAATGCGGCCATACGTCGTACGTCAAAAATAATGTTGACTTTAGGTCACATTCGCTATTATTTCTGCACTACCTACCCACAAGTGAAAAGTAATAAAATAAATGCTAACTTTAAACTTGATAATTAACCTTGCAATCTACAAACCGGGGGTTTGTATTTAACTGGTAAGTAACCGGATTTACCTCGGATAAACTTTTAACTACGTTCCGAAGTTAGTGACAAACATCAATATGATTGTGTTTATTCACTATTCTCTATGACATGAAAAAAGCACGTAAAGGCAAATTAGTGCTTTAAGAACTGTTTTCACAATTAAAACACTCGCGGGGTAAATATTTACATCAGTTTATAGTTTTATGGTTAATGACTAAATAATCGTTCCATCAAAATAGTCAAGTAGCAGCATACGATGTTGTAGATGTTAGTTTTATCTAAAGTTATTACGCTACCTCTTATAATTACTGAATTTGAACAAATTATATTAGTTATATAACTATAATTGTTTGAATTCAGTAATTATTTTTATATTTAGTCTTTAATATCTTTAAGTATGTATATCGCCACAGGGATCTCTTCTGTTAAAGTTATGCCATTTTGAATTAGTTTTAGAATGTTAGTGTATGGTGACAGGGTTCAAATTTGTGAGGAAACAGTCGTATATTTTTCGATTAACAAATATATTATCATATCGCATAAAATAACATTTATTTTTCTGTTATTTTAAGCCGACGACTATTCTCTCATTAAATAGAGATTTTAAAAATATTAAAATTTTGTTGAACTTTCAAATCGGTTGCTTAAAGAAACGTTCAAGAATAAATGAATTAGAATTTTTCATACATAACATAGTCATTATTAAGAGTAAATTTAATTCTTCTGGTATTAGACGGTTATACATTTTCGGTCTAAATAACGGTCATGTAACATGAAAGTTAAGAATTTGACTCTCAACTAATTCTTTATTTCTTAAAAATGCTGCCTACAGGGTGATATATGAAAATTTCAAGGCCTCAGTAATAAACTACCCACGCTAATAAATAAATAATAAACAAAATCAAACGAGAATATATTCGAAAACACATTGCCGTCGGTCATTTATTTTTAGTAACACCTATTTCAACAGAAAACAATTCATCTCCATTTGACAGAACTTACATATAATATCAAAGCACTAAAATATTTAAACTATTTTCTTACCAAAGATTAATATTCTATTATTTTGTTATCTGTCAATTTGAAAGAGGTTGTAACAGACGCTGCTAAATGTTATTTGTGACATAAAAAAATATTGTACCGATATATCATGCCTTAGTCCTACATAATATTTGTGTGAAAATACTAAACAGCGCCCCCTAACGGTGACACGAATCGATGTGCATCATATGTGTATGACGAGACTCCGATTTAGGAATTGAAATACTGATAAAATACTGTGACAATGAGGTTAACATTTTTAGAATACAACTGGAGATTGCTTTTTTGACGTAAGCATAGTATATCTAAGCTCTTGAAATTTCCATTTCATTAAACCAAAGCTACGAGGGAGAAGTAATACTGGATAAAGTTAGGCAGTTTTATACTTACTATTACTACTTATTTGACAAGTTTTGTTCTTCAATTTATTTTTTTTTGCTTTAAATATAATTAAACACTTAAGCGATATTTAGTTGTATTGCAAATAATTCGACAGATTCACTTTTAAGTGTTCATTTATACGAACTTAAATGGCTGGCATTTTAACTATTTCATATTAGTAAGTAAAATTATATTTTCAAGATTTTAAACGTGTGGTTTTATAATTATTGACTTCAATTGACTATCAGCTGTTGTTTGTCGATAAAAGTAAACACGCGTTCAAAAGGTACGTGAAATGTAATTTCTTACTTACTATATGTAGCTTAAATGGCTATACTCAGACGCATATATGTTTGTAGTGGTTTTACATACTATATTCTCGTAGCTATCAGAAGCTAAAAATTATTATATTGAAAATAACTATATATTTTGTATGTTAAAAAATCCTATCTGATTTATGAAAACGATATAAATGCAAGTCTGGGCAGATATCAATTTAAAAAAAAATAATTAAAAATGTACATAGAGAAACAAATACTGCAATCTGACACGCCATTATATTAAAAAACAATTTATCTTTAGAGTAAAACAAATGTGCAGATTTATATTTCTCGTTTAAAAAGAAATTAATTTATGAAAACATAGACATGGACCATAAACAAATGAGGATCACATATCTAAAACAAACAAAGCCAAATTATATTTTTTTTGTTACTTAATAAATGTCTGAGTGTCGTCATAAATGTAGTGTGAATGTAAAATTCTGTGTTAAAATACTTAATGCGTGTTTCGAACACTTCCAGTAATTTTCTCTAATTAAATAATTATGACGAGATTATAAACTATTATTCGTAAACGTAGTTTTAAGGAATCTCAAAATTTTGATTAAATTTATATGTATGTCTCATTATGTTTTCTATTTATTAATTTGTTTACCTTAAAATGACAGAAGAGTTGGAATATGCAGCGGCGCAGTAATGATACTAACCCCTTCGGCCATGGGTTATCCTGCCGTTAAATATACATGCTGTTGTCATAGCTGTTGACGACGCAACAGCGACTCCGGGCTGTAAAGGCATTCCGACCCCGTGGGAAAAGGGCGATCAGCCGTGGTAGCGTGCTCGGGGGTGCACTCCCGGCTCGACCGCTGCATGGGGACCAAACGAAAAACAATCCGAATGGCAAGAATATTTTTATTGGGGACTATCGATTCCCGACACCACACCATCGGGGGTTTGTCACCCCCTGAGTCGAAGCCTCGAGACCCCTACCTGCCCCTGAATAAGAGGAAGAAGACCCACGACGCAGGGTATGCAGCGGTCGAACCGGGAACGCACCTCATAGGACGCGTGTCCCTGAGCACACTGCCACGGCTGATCGACCACGCTACCACGGGGTTGAAATGCTTTAACGTCCGTAGTCGCTGTCGAGTCGTCTGAGACAACAGCCTTAGCAATTAGAAAAAAAAGCATAATGCAGGAAAAATGAAACAAAAACAATTCGATCAGCATAGTATTTTTATATCGAATAATAATAATAAATAACTATTTATCTGGCTTCAATTTGATGATTACGCCCTTACTGTCTTTAGATTCTTTCTTGATATCTTCTTTGGGTTTTTCTTTAACGGTTTCAACTTTGATATCAGGCACTTTTTTGATTTCCGGCACAATTTTAGTTACCGGCTCGTTTTTGGTTTCCGAAACTTTTTTAATTTCGGGCACTTTTTTAGCATCCACAATGTTTTTGGTATCTGGTGTTTCCTCTTTTTCTTCTTTGGGGGCTTCTACATCAGTTTTTATTTCCTCCTTCTGTAGCAGGGAACTCATGACTAGTGTTGGTAAGTTGCCGTTCTTTCTCGATAGTTTAATTTCGACCATCGCACTACGTACTAGAAGTAGCACGTAGAACTGGAAAGCTGAAAGTACGGAATATATTTAAGCGTACGCACGTAATGTACGTTAAACTTGCATGGCAAGTTAGACCTAGAATATATTTTAGGTTATTTTTGTTTCTACTTGGTCAAGAGAAAATGTTACTACAGGTCACGAACAACACACGTCAAGACAATATTTTCCTCAACGTCGTAAATGCCATATCTATATAAAATATACATACCAAAAGTCAAACTCACATATTTGGAGAGCCGAGAAAAAATTAAAAAATCTAAGTATAATAGCTAATTTGTAAAAATATAAATATGATTCATCATCTTTGCATTGAATCCCGGTTGCAGCCCAAACTCTCTCTTAGGCGCCCGGGGTCCGCTTTTCGACTTTTTCTTCTACACTTCGCACGGTCTTCAGCATCCCTGGTAGTGAGCCCATTGGCACACATATCACCGTTTACGACGTCAACCCAGCACTTTTTGGGTCTACCCCTCCTGCCGGGGCCCGGCGGAGGCGACATAGCCAGACATTTGTTTCCCACGTAAGCATCCGGTTGCCGTAAAACGTGGCCGTACCAACGGAGCCGACACTTGTAATTTGTCCGCAATGTCACGGACATGAAGACTGCCGCGAATGCGGGAGTTCCTAACGCGGTCCTTCCGCGTCACTCCACACATCCACCGCAGCATAATATTCATCTCCGTGACATGCAGTTCCTGCTTATGTCGCTCTAGCGCCGGCCACGCTTCACAGCCATATAAAAGGACAAGCTTAATGATGGTCTTATAAACCTGTCCCTTCAACTTAACCGGCATTAGGGTCAGAAATGACACCAGTTACCTCACGCCATTTGGGCCCACGCGGCAGCAATGCGTGTCTTGGCCTTGGACCTGTCCCTTCAACTTAAACTTAGTATAAATATGATTATAAACAGCATAAACTTTTTCGGGGTACATGTAATTTGATAGATAGAAGAAGAAGGATTACAAGACATCTTATTCGCGTCAATGATTGAATATTCAAACGACTAGTTCGTATAAATACAATTCGAGGTGCACGGAAATTATTAACAACAAATACCTGTGCTCAGAATGATGGCGATTTGGATCAAGACATCGATGGCTGCGATGACAATGGAGTAAACCAGTAGCGACATTATGATAGCCGCCATACAATAGTACATGTATATCCGCAACAGTACTAAATCACTCTGAAAGTAACAGCGCAAAAGTCGATCAAAACAAACGTAGAATTTGTTACACTTGCAATTTAGTCAAAAACCGTAGACCTATCGGATTTTGTTTCTCCGGATAGTTCTTCGTGCCCTTATCCTACATTATAATGGCACAACATATTCTCTCCTTCTACTCTCCTCTGTTAGCCGTCATCTCTTTTATGCAATCCATCCATCTTTTTTCTTCAGTCTACCATCTCTTTTATGCAATCCATCCATCTTTTTTCTTCAGTCTACCTTTCCTGCTGTATCCATCCATTCTCATTTCTATCATCTAGTGATACTTTGAACTTTTTCATAACTGACGCTACTTTCACACTTTGTAACTAATTTTATGAATATTTTTAACTCCACATATCCATCAGTATTCGCATCTCCGCAGCTTCTTCCTGCCCTTATCCCAAACTGTGTGGGGTCGGCACAATATGTCCTGTCCTTCCACTCTCCACTATTAGCCGTCATTTAAACATTCAAACCTTTTTTATCCATATCAGCTTTTACACAATCCATCCATCTTTTCTTTGGCCTACCTCTCCTCTTGTGTCCATCAACTCTATTTGGCCGCATTATATGGCCATGCCAGGCTATCCTATTACTTTTCAGCTTCTCAATCACTGGCGCTACGTTCAAACTTCCCCTAATGTACTCACTTCTAATTTTATCCATTTTTGTAACTCCCCTCATCCATCTCAACATTCGCATTTCTGCTGCATGCAATAGTCTTTCAGTCAATCAGCCTTTCTGGCCCAGCATTCTGATCCATACAAAATGACAGGTCTTATATCAGACTTGTAAATTTTACCTTTAAGTTGTATTTTTTTTATTGCTGTAGAACAGCAGACAGGCTGACGGCCCGCTTAGGATTTAGCAGTTACCGTCGCCTATAGGTGTATGCAACGCCAGTGGCATCGCGAACACGCTGCTGTCCCATAAGGGTACAGGAACTTGGGTCACTAATGCCGGAACACAACACAAGGTTATTATGGCGGCATACTTAAGACCAAAGGTGGTCGCCATCCAGACGGGCTTGAGGCCCTACCACGTAGCTAGGGTGGGTTGTTTTGTCGCCTTTTACGACAGGCTGACCCCAGCCGCAGAGGTTAGTATTCTTTATCCGCCCCTGCACAGATAGGAATATCTGTGCAGGGTGCGAGGTTATATAGAGATATTAATATGTATATTAATATCTCTATATAACCTCGAAAAGCCTGGTTTTCGAGGTGTAAGAACATTTGAGATAGTTATCTTGTATCCAGATACATTACGTAAATCCAACCACAGGTCTCTTCAAAAAGCGGTTACAAGATGGGTGCGCCTTTTTTATTGCTGTAGAACAGTAGACAGGTTGACAACCAACTTAATAGTAAGACCCATAAGTCCCACCCATAGATGTTTGCGATTTCAAAGGCACCGCCGCTAACACGCTGCTGTCCGCGTAGGGAACTGGATCGCTTATTCCGGAATACAACACAAGGTTGTTAGAACTTAGGATCCTACCAACTAGCTGGGTTTTTGGTCACCTTTTACGACAGGCCGCAGGGGTCAGTATTCTTACACCGAACCTGCTCGGAGAAGTAAATAAATGATTTGAGGTAAGTTTTTAGAAAAATACAATTAATCAACGTGTAAAATAATGTAAACCGATACAGTTGTGTATTTAGTTATTTAAAAACTATGGTCACTGTTTAGCTCTAAAGATGTTATTTTTACCTTAAATAAGGAAAACTATGAATTTAAAAATTATTTACTAACTTAAATGCCGTTTATTATACTTACTCGATAAATACCGCATAATAATAAGAAGCTAAAGCC
Source organism: Malacosoma neustria (assembly GCA_963693495.1). Classification (NCBI taxonomy): domain Eukaryota; kingdom Metazoa; phylum Arthropoda; class Insecta; order Lepidoptera; family Lasiocampidae; genus Malacosoma; species Malacosoma neustria. The sequence continues at coordinate 3,404,316 of OY856385.1, forward strand.
CAATTCCGTGCAATATGCTAATATGGGGATAGACTTCGTCGCGTTATCTTCTAGAAGCATCTCTTGGACTTTCACTATCGTCGGAGGGAAACTTTCGTTCGCTGTGGCTTCTATGCATAATACCTGTTCAATTTAAAGCATTAACAACATTTTAAAACTCAATAGAACGCAATTTTCCTTTTTGTAGTTAATTCCTATCGTATCTTAAATTAAAGCTAACTATTCATCTAAGCCTTTCCAGCCTCTAAGTTCCCAAGATATTCACACTTATCATGTTATCGTTAAATCGCTGGTTGCAACTGAAACCTTCGCTTTGTTGTCCGAGGTTCGCTTTCCGACTTTCTTCTCCCTGGAACCGGGATGTATGGCGGATACTTGTGGAGACCTACGTCCAGCTGTGGATAATGACTGGCTGACTCTATGTAATTATATTGATAATACTTACCGCCATGAATGCGCTGAAATAGCCGGTAAATATAAGCCCTATGCGTATAGGCGCCACGCAACAGCATGTCTCAAGTTTATAGTAAAGCACAAGGGATTTCACATACTCGAACGGCTTATCCATTTTTGCTACCAGAACCAATGTTGCCCCGCAAAGCCATTCGTGCGAATGTAACAATTCAGAATTGGGATAGAAATTATATGTTATAATTAGGATGTAGTTGTTGGAAGGTCGAATAATTGGTATTATTTAATTGTCCCGCGGCATAATTGGGTCGCTGGAATTGCCAACTGGCATTAGTTTCCCAATATATCCATATTTGAAGGTCATGTCATAGTTTGCAAAAAGTAGTTTACTCTTCTCTTTAATAAAAAAATTTTATGTTATAGCACAGGTTTTATTTAGCTTTATCCGTGCAGGGGCGGAGAAAGAATACTGACCTTTGCGGCCGGGGTCGGCCTGTCGTAAAAAGCGACAAAACAACCCACCCTAGCTAGCTACGTGGTAGGGCCCCAAGCCCGTCTGGATGGCGACCACCTTTGGTCCTAAGTATGCCGCCATAATAACCTTAGCGTGTTCGCAACGCCACTGGCGTTGCAAACTCCCATAGGTGACGGTAACTGCTAAATTCTAAGCGGGCCGTTAGCCTGTCTCCTGTTTTTTTTTAAGTTTACTTTTTCGCCAGCTATTTCATAGTAATAACCTTAGGTATCACAGACGGAAACAACTACTTATACAACAGCGCGCTTCGTCTTGTCGACGATCTCATCTTCACAGATAATCTGGAGACGCTTGGGTTTCGGAGACTGCGTATTCGGTATTCTACTATCTGAACAACGGCTAATGCTCTGAGGAGCTGTTGAATGATGCTTTCATCGTTTTACCATCGCACTGCCCACAATCTGTTTGGTGTTCATCTCCATTTTAAGGAGTGCTTTCTTTCCTGTATGAAACGGTTCTTAAGAACGTTTATGTTACGTACTCATCAAATTTGGAATGAGCTTCGGGTTAAGGTTTTTCCATCATCGTACGATACGGGGCTTTTCAAGAAAGGATAAGTGCAACGCAAGTTGCAAGCACGCAGGCAATGCAATGTTCAAACGTCCGTAAGCGACGGTGACTATTTGCTATCAGCATGTCTGCTGAATTCCATCTAAAAAGTCGATGAATATCTATCGCCTATAGATGTTTGCGACGCCAGGGGCACCGTGAACACGCTGGTACATAGGGATAACATTCTGTTATTCCTATTAAGTAAAATCTTGTCAATCAAATAAATCAACTAAATTATTTTAAATATACTATACAAAACTATTATAATTTTGTACAAATTATTACAAGAATAATCTTAAAATAAAATCAATCGATTGCGACGTCAAGACACGCATTGCTGCCGCGTGGGCCCAAATGGCGTGAGGTAACCGGTGTCATTTGTGACCCTAAGATGCCGGTTAAGTTGAAGGGACAGGTTTATAAGACCATCATTAGGCCTATCCTTTTATATGGTTGTGAAGCGTGACGGGTGCTAGAGCGGTACAAGCAGGGACTGCGTGTCACGGAGATGAATATGCTGCGGTGAATGTGTGGAGTGACGCGGAAGGACCGCGTTAGGAACTCCCGCATTCGTGGCAACCTTCATGTCCGTAACATTGCGGACAAACTGGAGTGTCGTCTTCGCTGGTATGGCCACGTTTTACGGCAACGTTGGGAATAAATGTCTGGCCATGCCGCCTCTTGACGTCGTAAGGGGTGATATGCGTGCCAATGGGCTCACTATCAAGGATGCTGAAGACCGTGCGAAGTGAAGTAGAAAAAGTCGGAAAGCGGAAAGTTTGGGTTGCAACCGGGATACAACGCTGGGATGAAGAAGAAGAATAAAAGACTAACGCTGTAATATAATCAATTTATTTAAACTCTATACGAATCTTGAGAAATTTAATAAAGATATGTTATAATATATGTACATAATATGAGAAATGAACAACTAACAATTACAATTGATTGGAACAAATTGGGCCCACCGTGGGGCCCCGATCAGCTGTCTGATACCGCCCCATCCAGAGATGGTTGAGCGAAAAATTGATTTTAATTCATAATAAGTTTAAAATAAAGTTTTAATCCAATAAAAAAAATGAACATTTCTAATAAATTGACACATTCAAAGAGCTTCCGAAACTCCGCACTAGGATTGATCCTATGTTGCAAAAAGCTTAAGCTGCTAACCGATTAATTAAAAAAAACCCTGAGAATGTAAATTTAAGGTACGAAAACAAAGCTTCAATAATACCTATCTTACTCACTCTTAAAATATTACAAATTCGCGAGAACGAGACAACAAGTATGAGGTATATATATTTAAGGTATATCTTTTACTGGAACAAAGGCACTCTTTTCAATAGTCTTATTGAATTATTGAAAAAAAAAGAAATAATGTTCAAATTAATTTGTAATCTCATTTAATTGTAAAAACGGTATTTTTAAATCTATTGCTCAAAGGCGAAAGGCAGTGTGTTTCTAAGCTTTTGAGTGCTTCACGCACTCACTTTAAAGGCACTCAAATCTATGCTATTATTGGAACTTCTATTTATCTATATATCTCTCACTCAAAACAATATGCTTCTGCGCTAATAACATTTATTGATACTTATATAAAACCATTCTATACTATCAATCAGCGACTTCGCTTGTATGGACATGCGATTTGAGCCCAATGAGAAATATATGAATAATATATAAAAAAAATATCTAATAATTACATAGAGCTCCATCTTGATTTTTATAGATCGTCAATATTATCTAACCAAAAAAATATCATGCATACGAAGCCAGACTAGAACATACGTTAATTTTTAAATCAACAAAGATTTAAACATTTTATTTTCTCTATTTTTTATGTGTTTTTGATGGAACAATAAAGAGTGTTCATTCATTCATACTTTTCGTTGGTGATTAGCGTAGAAGCAATTTGTTAGAGATAGTTTAACTATTTATTGTGAAAGCGTTGAGTTACAATATTTGGTTTCATAACGGCTAGGAATATTGTCACCACTTAGTATTGGTTTCAAAATTAATCTATTAAAACAAAAAATATATTATTAAAACAAAAATTATGACACAAAAGTAAAGCTAATTTTAAAAATATACAGGGTGACTTTGACAAACCCGTCCAAATTTTTTTTACACACTAAACATTATTTAAGGAACCCATTTTTCCAAAAAAAATTGTATGTCAAATTTTCACCATAAAATATATCATAGATCATTCAATCGTACAGAATAGTGCTATGGTGCAACCTTCGTACATTAACCTGTTATTACCTGTCTGTCTCTCCCGCGTAAATGAGTAGTGCGTATTCGCTCGCCCGGTGCAATGTCGCCGTCCTCGGCCTTTTACTAGGTCAGATGGAGAGGTCATTGACACTCTAGCGCCGTATTATGTAAAGTGCGAGTTCTTTGAATTTGTGATGAATTGAATTTGAATCTGTGAATTGACTTTGTGATGCCGATTACTCAACATTTTTGTACTATGTGATACAAAACTAAAATACATGTTTCTCATAACTTTTACTAAAGATTCTTCTGTGTGAATTTGGACGGGTTTGTCAGTCACCCTGTATAATTGTGATTGATCCCCTGTAACAAACTATCCCTTGCCAATATTGTGGTGCAAAGTGTATCAATGCAAAACTTTCTTCGGATAGTGTGTATTGTGCCCTTTGGGTTCAAGTCGATCACCTTTCAGCTGGTGTGATAATGGGCTTTTGGAAGATTTTTCATACAGGGTGGAAAGTTTAGACGACAGATGCCTGTGTTTAAACCAATTATTGTCTCGTTATTATAAGGATACATGACTATCGTCATCAAATCATAGTTATTTCTATCTTGGGCTCGTTGCATCTAGCCCTTGCCAGCCATTTTTCACAAGTAGCAGTCACACTCGCCGGTGGGCATCGCTTATTTTTTATTAACGTATATTATTAAATAATGTTAATGGTAATTATTATATATTAGTTCTTATTTTAAAAATACTGGCCCACTGAGATACAGTATTCACTAGTTCAGGGGCCAGTGTGATTTTTTCTAAGTCAAATTAGTTGTTGTACATGAACTGCTGTGATATGAATCTTTTATATTTAAAATTTGTATGTCATGTATAAATAATTAAATAAATAAATAAATGTTAATGTTAAATCCAATCGAGACTACTATCGGAGTTGGCTAGTGTTTTTAAAGCTGATATGAAAAGGCCTCCCCAAACTGCGCCACACATACCGGTCCTGTGTCTTCCCCCCATTTAATCTGAACTGGCAACCTCGTAAAGGTCAGTGGCCTATCGGGTTAGGGCATTTCATACTACGTAAAAAAGACGCGGTTTTCGAAAACATTTTTTCTAACTACCGACATCTACCGAATCGAAAATTAGATCACTTCCTAAGTACCACGATAAACCTTTACTCAAAGATTGGCATAACGGTGTTTTAAATTATCGCTTTCTGTTACATATTGCACCACAACCTAAACATTATAGAACATAAAAAAATAAATATAAAATATATCTTTATTGGAAAAATATAACCATAACCTCCTAAATAGATGTGCTCATTAAGACTGAATATCACAACACAAGAAAATATATCTAAAGTTATCTAAAACTTCACAAAAGACTACAAACGGATTATTTCGATTGCTAATTTATAAACAGCATAAGAAGTTTTCGGTTATTTTTTCGGAAAAAGAAGGGGAGTAACAGACGACACTAATTAATAAAATGACTTTTTTGATAAATATCAAATGTATATATAAAAAGTAAAATACTGTTTAATTAAATCATCGAATACTTCTTATCAAAGTAAAGAGCCTTAAAGAGCACACCCCACACAGCCCTACTTCATCAGGGCGTGAACAACGGCGTTCGCGTTCAGCGCCTTCAAATCCGTATAAGTCTGGCCGGTGCCCACAAAGACGATGGGCTGCCCCGTTATGTACGTCATCGATATCGCCGCGCCCACTTTGTCGTCTATGGTGTCGAACTTGGTGAGCACTATGCCGTCGATCATGTGCGGATTGGTCGAAGAGCTGTGGTCGGCCAACGCCTGGTTGAACTTGACCAGCTGGTCGACGGCCTCGTTGCCCACGAGGGCCTCCCCAACGAACAGGACCATGTCCGGCTCGTTCACTTTGATGAGTTTGGCCAACGCCCGCATCAGCGGCTCGTTGTCCTGCATCCGGCCGGCCGTGTCGATCAACACCACGTCCGTCTTTGTGTCGGAGGCGTATCGGATGGCTTCCATGGCTATGCCAGCGGCGTCTTTGCCTGTTTCAGAATCATTTTATGAAATAAATGAACAATCACAATTCATACAGCGCCATCTAGTCCCAAAACTAACAACAAGTGCTTGTGTTTTGGATATTACTTAGAAACGAATACACTATTAACGTTTTTCTTTTTGGCGGAGTAAGAATACCAACTCCTGTGCCCAGAGTCGACCTGTCGGTAAAGGCGACAAAACAACTCTAGCTACATGGTAGGGCTCCAAGCCCGTCTGGATGGCAACCACCCTTGGTCTTAAGTATACCGCCATAATAACCCCGTGTTGTGTTCCGGCATCAGTGACCCTGGTTCCTGTACCCCTATGGGACAGCAGCGTGTTCGCGATGCCCCTAGGGTCGCAAACATCCATAGGGGACGGTAACTGCTTAACATTATGTGTGCTGTCAGTCTGTCAGCTGTTGTTGAGCAATAAAAATAAACCAGATTCAAAACGGGAAGGGAGTTCGTGATGGCCGCAGACGTTCCGTCGTGAGAAGCGCTAAAATTTAACCATGTGACAATAGACATCGGCGTACCGCAGGGTCCTGAGAATCAACTCTGGATACAACCAGGATAATTGCTGTAGTGTCGCCTTCGCTGGTATGGCCAAGTTTTGTGGTAACCGGCTACATACTGGGGAACAAATGTCTAGTCATGCCGCCTCCGCTGGGCCCCGGCAGGAGGGGTAGACCCAAAAAATGCTAGCTTGACGTTGTAAAGGACCCCAGCCACGGAAAGGGAAGTTTGGCTTTTTACCAGGCTTTACCGGTGAGATGATAATGACGATGACAACCAGGATCTACCTACATCCTAACATTCGAAATAAGAAAAAACTTTGTGTAAATTTAAACTTACCGTATCCTTTCTCGTACAAAGTGACCATTTCCCTGCCGTTGTGCCTGGCGGGGGGGTGCAGGGCGTTCAGGTGCCGCGTGTGCGTGCGCAGCTGCTCTACGGCGCCCGCCCTGAAGGTGTCGCACGCCGCGATCAGCACTGACATGTCGTTCTCTATCAGCCAGAAGCATATCTTCGCGAGATTCGTGGATTTACCCACGCCGTTCACCTAAAAAAATTATAATATTCCAGCCCGTCTGAATGAAGAGAACCCCTGGTCTCTGAACGTGCCGCCATATTTCAGCATAAGTGATCAGGTTACATTAACAGACATCATGTCAGCGTTGCCTCTGGTGTTGCAAAAATCTTATAGCCAACAGTATCTAATTGTAATTTGCAGAAAATTTTATAGGCTATCAATTATTAAGCCTATTTTCTACACAGTGGGATAAAAATTTTGAGATATATGATTTTTTGTATACAACTAGAACTAATCTCACGAACAAACAAAATATTTGCCACAGAGATTTAATGTACGATGGTTATTCGGAAACTAAAATCCGTTTATTTATAAAGCAGAAAACATTACAGATTTTTTTCAATAAACTTATTTTTTTAAATTCCTTACATGTGTCTATTTTTCTACATAGTTTCCATATTTGTTTAAACATTTGTTATAACGTTCTAAAAAGTTATGTATGGCTATATTCCGTATGAATCACTGACCATATTTCACAGTCGGCTGATCGGTTGTTTGAATCATTTTGAAGCAGCACTGTACTCAGCACACTGCAACAATACCAATGATGGCGTCGTTTGGCGAGCAAGGCTTGGCGGGAGTTAGCACGCATGCGTGTTTCAATGTTTGCGCGACATTCGACTAGCTACGACGATTCGGACCTTAGTTTCCGAATAACCCTCGTATTTTGGCACAAAAAAATACTAAAAAAACATACATATAGGTAAACGCACTATAATAGCGCACACCCTGTATAAAATTACTTGTGCAAAGAATGTTCGGTATAATAAATAATATTACCCCACAAAAGGCCATGACGTAAGGCCTGCCCTCCTGCTTGGCGTGCATGCAGTCGCGCAAGATGTCCACGCGCCTCTTCGGAGACAAGATCTGCACCAAGGACTCCGTCAACGTCGCCTTTATAGTCTTCGCGACACTATCAAATGTGCCCAGAACCTGAGAGAATTGTAAAATAATTAACTCATGTGTGTCCACTTGGAGGCAGGGATTTGCAGACAGCCTGTTATACAAACCAAAACTGCCTAGATTTGCCAGATTATTCGTGAACGATGTTTCGGATCTTCATCTTGAATCATATTAATGCTGCCGATCAAATTAATTGAACTACAAAAATAAGACCATAATCCTTGTCTTTACGCCTAAACGGCAGTTATTTGTCCTTATATTTAAATATTCTTTTAAGTATTTGATATTTTTTTATACAGGAATTCTGCAGACAGGCAAACGGCCCATCCGATAGCAGGTAGTCACCGACACAAGGCCTTTGTACTTATTTTTGCGTTAATACATTTTTATGACATTTATTGTTACTACTCAAAAAGTTGTAGTTAACTATTTTGACAAGAGCGTTCTGTTGAAAGTTGACTTGAAAGAAAACCAAATTGCGTCTTTCTTCGCTGTCTGTAGACTTATCAGAAGAAGTGATCCACTTGTCGCTTTTTGGGATATACTAGAAAAAACAAACCCTTCTCGTTGTCCATGATCTCGCTCATTCGTTCAATATATCTTTATTGAATTTAGTCAATTTTATATATAATATTCTCGCTTTAGTGGAGTGGCGCAATTTGTTGACTCTATGGCATATCACTAGTTATAGAGCCAACAATGTATTAAAATTCGTTGCAACGGTTATATAAAAAATCAATAAATTTTCTTGTATAAAGCCATAAATTATTAAATCTGTTAAATCTTTCTGGCAATGTAAATACATATTATCGAGAAATTCTGTTTAATTATTATGTAAGCAATCTATAGACTATAAGCATTGCGCCCACAACTATCTTGTATGAACCGTTCTGCAACTTTGTTGGCGACATACGCACCTTTCCTTCGAGCTTAGTGGCGACCGAGTCACAGAGCTTGTTGGCGATGTCGGATGCGACGTTCTTGCCGATGAGGTGGTCGCGCAGCTTGTCCAGCACGGGCCGCATCGTCTCCTCCGTGAGGGCCTTCGAACCCACCAGACCTATCCACACGAGCACATAGTATAATCGAATCGTGAACTATAATAATGTGGTAGCCAAGAGATTTTATCCGTGTAGAGGCGGAATTAGAATACTAACCCCAGCGGCTTGGGTTGGTCTGTCGTAAAAGGTGACAAAACAACCCTAGCTACGTGTTAGGGTTCCAAGACCGTCTGAATGGCAACCATTCTTAGTCTATAAGTATGCCGTAACCTCGTCTTGTAACCCCTGTGTGGACAGCAGCGTGTTCGCGGCGCCCTTCGCATCGCAAACATCCATAGGCGACGGTAACTACTTATTACCAAACAAAGTAGTTAACGATTTTGTAGTTACTTGATAAGCATGGGGGGAGGAGTTGCAAAAAGTCCAGCTCTACGTTGTAAATTATAACGCAATCTACAGTGTAGCGACGCGAGTGGCGCCGCGAACACACTGATGTCCGCATAGAGGTACCATAACCTGGAGCACTAATGCCGGAATACAACATAAGTTTATTATGGCGATATACTTATAGGCCAGGGGTGATTGCCATCCAAATGGGATTGGAGCCTTACCACTTAGCTAGAGTTTTTGGTCCCCTTTTACGCCAGGCCAACCCCGGCCGCAGGACTAAGTATTCTTACTTCGCCCTGCATGTAGAAAACTACTTCATTTCATCACATAAGCGAGGTCGTTTCGCCATAAAGCAAAGCGAAGTCATCTTACCCTTGAATATGCTGAACATGCCGCTGGTCTTCTTGGGACTTGGTGTGGCTTCTTCCGCCTCTTCCTCGCTTGAACTATCTTCGGATTCCACCTCCAAATCGCGGATCGCGCCCGTCATTTTGCCAATCAACTAATATAAAAAACAATTTAACGGTTACAATTCATTATTATGGATTTCTACCAGTATGGGAATTGTGAAAAACCTGAAGCTAAAAAACGTCAATCGATCAAGTTTTAATAATTTTTAGATACTTTGATCTCCAGGGTGGAACGGGTAACGCAAGTCGCGACGCCTGCGGAGATCAAGGGTTCGATTCTAGTCCCGAATCGTGTTTATGAATTTATTTAAAAAGAAAAAAGTATATATCAGTGACTCGCTCCCAACACACTGTATTGATTACTTGGACTAGATGCAGATGTATCAATTGTCACTGAATATTTATTAATATGTATTTAACATACTATTAGGCCCAAAAAGACTTGACGTCGTAAAGGGTGATATGCGTACCAATAGACTCACTACCAGCGATGCAGAAGACCCAGCAAAATTGAGAAGAAAAAGTCGAAAAATGGATCCCGAGGACTGAAGCGGTAGATTTTTATTTATCAAATTTTTAAAGGGCTTTTGATAAAAAATATTATGCCAACCCCATTATACATTAATTACAGGTTGCTTAAAGTTTAATAATAAATTTAAAAATTATTGAAAATAAAAACAGCGGCAACAGAGAGCGGCTTCGACAGAATGCTTTTTTTAAACAAACAGCAGAGAGACTGGCAACCCAATTAATAGTAAGCAGTTACTGTCAGCATTAAATGTTGGCGACGCCAGGGGCGCTGCGAACACGCTGCTGTCCCATAAGTGTACAGGAGGAACCTCGGCCACTAATACCGGAACACAACACAAGGTTATAATTATATCACGCTCTGGAAAACAGACACTTCCCACAAGTTGACTTCCAGAAAACATACAAGTCACACCCTACTGTCTTTCATTCGCCCACATTCCATCAATAAATCGTGTATATATCATCCATTTTTCGCTATATACACAATTAGGACTACTGCTTAATTTTCGTTGCAACCGAGATTTAGTGTGGCACCTGTGTATCAGGCGTGATGCCGTTATGGGCGTCTTCAGGCTTATCCGTGCTGAAATCCAAAGAAGGCAGATCCCTGGATCCACCGCCCAGCTCCCACACGCGCGGCTGCTTCACTCGATCCGCTTTCGGGCTTTTGGGGGATTTCCTAATATGAATGGTAAAAACATTATATTATGCCTGTTATTAATTGCTCACCAAAAAGAGCTATCCTAAGGGTGCTCATAGACAAGTTTTTCTTTTTTTTATTCAACATTATACAATATGTAAATGAAAATGTTATTTTAATACTCATTTTATCTAATCAAGCAAACAGTTCATACCATACTCATAAAAATAATAAATGCAGTAGTGCATGCATCACGGCAAAACTACTGAATAGATTTTAATTAAATTTTCTAAGTTTAATTTCTTAGACACTCTTATCTAAACTCAAGCCCTTATATAAAAAAAAGTGTGCGTCTCAGGACGCCTGTCAGAAGTGATAACTTAAACTAATCTAAGTTGAACTATTTAATATTGAAATTGTTTAACTTGAGAAAAGCGTAAGTTAGTACTTAAATTTTATGTACCTATATTTGATTTAATATGATAATGTAAGAAAAGGTTATTTATTATTAATAAAACCAAAAATAATTCAAAAATAACTTAAGTTTCGAATTTCCAATTTTTCCAAAAACTATTTCAAAATTAAATTAAATTATTCCCTAATGTAGATTCTTTGTAAGAAAATAAAAGTCAGTTGACTTCATTGTAATAAAGTCACAATTTGATTAGATCTAGCGCTGTGGGTTAGAGTGAGAGAGGAGGAGCCTGCCTACCGCTGCCGTATGCGTGAGAGAAAGGGAAGCCAGACAGACGTTACGTAAGGAAGCAGTTTACCATCCATAAGAAATTATCACTTCAAATAAATTATTGTGATATCTTCATTTAATATAAAGTTATTAAAGTTTTAAGAAACAGTATATTTTCTTGCCGCGGAGAAGTGGGGCAAGCGGTGTAGCGTGCATGCGTATCTCTCGTCAAACTTCTCATATTTTTCGGTTTACTTTTTTCTATTATATAAATGCGAAAGTAACTCTGTGTGTGTTAGGTTTTCACGCTTAAATCGTTGAACTAATTTTGATGAATTTCGAGATAATCATAAAAATGTATAATATATTTTATAGAAATAATGTTATAGAAAGAAAGTCACTGGAAAGGACTAATACCAAGTAACAGGCTATAGTATAAGTGTATATTGAGGGGTGAAAGGGTGTTTTAATCGACATTTTGGACGATATTAAGTTATACTCAGAATCAGCGATTTTTTCTACAAAAAATTTTTAAATGTCGCAAAAAATTAGCCTCTCGATATGTATAAATATAAATGAGGCCAATATACAATTTTTATGGTTAATAAATCATAAACAAAAATAATAGAATGCATGCAAAGTTGAATATTATTACTATCTTTAAGATAACAAATATATTTACTTGGGTGGTTCTTTCTTCCCTTTAGCAGCCAATTTCTGAGCCAGCTTGGCGCGGTTGGCGGCGATCACGTCGTCCTCCAGTTCGGGCGCCTCCTGCACCTTCCCATTGGCCAGGCTTTTACTTTCCACTATTTTAACTGAAACAAATATCAAAATGAAAAATAGAGAATTTTGCAAACAGAACGTAAAAAAAATTGGATCAAATTTATCTGCATATCTATAGTTACAAGTAAAACTTAAACTCTAAACGTGCCATGTTTGAATATAGCTCGAAAAGGCGTGAAATTTTCTTTAAAGTATATTGACTACGTGATGGAAACCTAAGCCTCCCCTACTCCTCCTTGTAGTCAAGTATGGTATTTTGAAGACCTCCTTTAAGAACGCGTCACGTAGAATGGGTATGTTACTAAACTTACATGAAGCTAAGCACTGAGAGATGACCAGCATTAAGCAAGATTGAAAATTAAACAATAATTGATTTACAAAATATTATTCTATGTAGTTTAGCATTTAACTTTCTAAGGAAATTGAATTTTATAATAAATAAATAAATAACAAGTTGCATCAGAAGAGAAGAATATTTGAATTATAAAATATATAAGTTACCAGACTTCTTTCCTTTCTCCTCTCCCTTGCGTTCAATCATAGAAGCAACAGTCTTTTTAGACTTCTGTGAGTCTTCAAAAGTTCGCATTTGCTTTGGGAGCTTAGCTTGAGATTTTGCTAGAAAAAAATATTTAAAACTTGTAGAGTAACCAAATTGGAGAGCTGGAAAACCTAATAAAGTATTTAACGTTAATTAAGTAAACACATTATGTTTTCCAATCACTTATATTAGATAATTTCAGTGTATAATAACTATTCTAACTAAGAAAAAATTATTTTTACAAACAAATCTTGGAAATATAATGAAAAGTACACTAATTCAAAATCAGAGCAATATACTGCAATGCAAAACCATAGTAATAACAATAAGTGGAGTAATATGTTTTATGTTTCTAAATGTATTTGGTTTCTTAAATGAATAAACAAATAGGTACTATATAATAACTTATCTCCAACTGTCTACTTTTTTATTGCTGTAGGACAGCAGACAAGCTGACGGCCCACTTATAATTTAACAGTTACCGTCGCCTATGGGTATTTGCAACGCCAGTGGCATCGAGAACACGCTGGTGTCCCACAAGGGTACAGAAACTTGTAAGTGTCACTAATGCGAGAACACAACACAAAGTTATTATGGAGGCATACTTAAGACCAAAGGTGGTCGCCATCCAGACGGGCTCGGTGCCCTACTACATAGCTAGGGTGGATTGTTTCTTCGCCTTTTACGACAGTTCGACCCCGGCCTCAGAGGTCAGTATTCTTTCTCCACCCCTGCGTGAATAAATTTTAATACCACTTTCATTCACATTCCACAATTCACGTTGTTTAATACCACTGTTATCATAATCACTGTTAAATCCCAAAGGCATCTGAAACATTTATTATTTTTATATGAATACATACCCCAGCTCTCACATCCCTTAAGTACCTTATCAAAGCACATCTTAAAATCAAAGTCCATGAGATGTCTCCCTGCTTGCAGGTCATTCTTGTACTTATCTCTGAATTCCAGGTGGATATCATTGAGGAACTTGTCCACATAAGATAACTGCAATATACGCTGGTACGCCACAACAAATACCAGCTCAAACTCATTGTCTAATTTATATTGCAATGATAAAGCATTGTGATTGAACGTATTATTGCCTGATCGCTCCTGAAATTAAAGATTAATTGGCTTTTTAATAAAATTTAACAATCTCCAAGAGGATGAAGTATGTAAGTAGTTGAAGGTATTAATGTTCATATTTTTAATTTTAATTACAATAAATTATTGGCTATACTGGCTGGCCGTACAGGTTCGATTACCATCTCGCATCTGGGTGTTTATGTACAATATGTTACTTACATAAAAAGTATACAGGGTTATTGGTAATTCGACATATTCCCATTAAGAGGTAATAGGGACGACTATTTGCGATAATTTTAACCCGCCATTATGCAAAAGTAAACCATTTTTGAGTAATCATGTTTTTTGAGCTTTTTTCAAAATAAGTCAAAAGTACAACATCAAAAATTTATTTTAAAAAGTATCAATTTAAATCCCATTTTTTCTTCTGATTTATAAAAACAATTAAACACTGGTTATATATCAATATTAAAACAAAAATTATCAGTCTAAATTAAAAAATGTGAGATGATAAATGATATTATTTCAATATTTTTATGTGATTTTTTTTCCACTAAAATGTCATATAAACAAAAAAAAAATTGTTAGGAATCTTGGCTTGCAGATTATTTTAAAAACATAACCGTTTTTTACCTCTTCAACAATGCATAAAAACTAGAAACTTATTTCAAATAAACTGAAAAAAAAATATCACAAAGGAAGCAGATGGAAATTCATATTCCGACTAAACTTAAGGTCTTTCTTTAAAGTTTCTATAAAATTAATTAAAAACAATACCCAATGTAAGTAAAACAAAAAAATACAAATTTAAAATAAAATTTAGAACCAGTAACAGTTTAGTAGTAATAACAATTAATATTAAGTAACAATGACATTTTGTAATTTAGCCTAAATGAAGTTCTTGCTCAAAGTGAATTCCCCTATTGCATATGCAGTCGCATTCTTTTTCTGAGTTGAGTCTTAACTACCGAGGTAGTCAAATTATCCTGCATCACATTTGCTGCATTTATAATTCTTGTTTTGAATTCTTCCGCTTATTTATAATTATTAAAAAAAGTATATAAGTAGTATATCAGTTGTCTAGTACCCATAACACAAGTGCTATGCTACTTAGTTTGGGACTAGATAGCATTGTGTGATTTATCCAGTATATTGATTTTATTATTGTTATCGCTTATTTGGAAAATATATGATAATTAGTAGGAAATTAAATAGATTCCAAATGCCTTAAAGATTTTTAAACAACAGATTAAAATTGAAATTTAACCTTCACTTCAAAAAACTATAAAGGTTTTTAACACAGCTCATAAGTTATTATTTGATTTGATTGGGTCTTAATTTTAAAAATATTTGTTTTATTTCATCATATTTAATTAGTTTTTAAAGCGAGTTTCAAACAAAACCATATGGAAGCAAATTTATATATAAGATTATGTCACATATGCAAATTATCTACGTTGTTAGGAATTATATTAAATTACCGTCAGCTTAGGGCTTAACAGATAGTACTTACTTGCAATATCACACTACGTATTAATGCGTTCACTGAAGGAGAGAAAATTTCACTGGTACTTTGGAAACACCATAGCACTATTCCTCCCTTGCTAAAGATGCTGAATAAATCTAACATTTTGTATTTATAGAAAGTTTATTTAGAAGACGAATTATTCAGCTACGTTTAAGTACGTTTCGTACTTTCCTACTTTTGTACACAAGTAATGCTAAGGTTGGGAAAAAGTATTGAAATTATTTAATCGATTATTCGATATCAATTAAGAGATGTTTAATATTTTATATAAAATTTATATATAATTTAATAATTTTCTTTTATGGTGCAAAAATTGGAACAGACATAGTTTAAACGTAGTTTAATAGACGTAGTTTTTAAGAGGATCACGGATGACTTATTACCCAACTCTTTTGCTGCATGTTTACCTACGAATAAATACTTGTTCGTAGATGTTTACTATAAAACATCTTAGACCACTTGTCACCTTTTATGACGCCATAAAAACAAGCTTAGATTTAATATTTGTTTTTTCATTATAATCGTAGGCAGGAACTACGCCTCTGTCTTATTACAGTTCTAAATTAGATTACACTCTGTTATAAATTAAGAGAAATATATTTACATTTCTTTCCCATTGCAGCTTATATAAAAAAAATTAAATATTGATAACTGGATTAGGATATTGATAATTATTTTATCTCATTTATCTTTGTCTAAATTATAGACTATAATTATATAGGAATACATATATGATTTTTCGAATTTATCCTCCACACCACTTACAGCGATAAGGAACTACAGCTGTTGCCCTCAGTTGAACTGAGGGCGCAATTCTAAATTAAATCAACTTTATCCGTGCAGGGGCGGAAAAAATACTGTCCTCTGCGGCTGGGGTCAGCCTGTTGTAAAACGCGACAAAACAACCCTAGCTACGAGGTAGGGCCCCAAGCCTGTCTTTATGGTGACCACCTTTGGTCATAAATATGTTGCCATAGTAAACTTGTGTTGTGTTCCGTACTGACCCAAGACACGTCTCTATGGGACAGCAGCGTGTTCACGATGTCACTGGCGTTGCAAACACCCATAGGCAACGGTAACTGCTAAATTCTAAACGGTCCATCAGCCTGTCTGCTGCCCTACAGCAATAAAAAAACGAATTATCATCCAGAAGCGTACCTAAATTCACCAATGGTAAGGCTTGAAGCCATAAACCTGCTTATACATATGATTAAGTATAAATAAATCAAATTCTCAAACTTTTAATACTACTCACTTTGAAGCCTTACGCATTGACTGAAAAAATTTGCCATATCGATAACAAACTATATCAATATTGTTTTTATTTCTGGCATCCTTAAATATCAGGAAGCAAATGGCAGTTGACACGTGAAGTGACCACGGTGGCGACAGTTACAACACCACCAGTGGCAATAGATATTAGCGTTTTTTGTCTTTTTTTTGGCATGTCGCGGCTTGCGAACTTGCCAGTATCAAGATAAGAGATATTAACATTAGATCATCAAGTCTATAAAGTTTGTTCGTTACATTACTAGGCGAAAGATTTGGTCCATAGAGATTTGTCATATGCCTGAACATCTATGATTGCTTTTTACTGCAACGTATAAAAATATGTGTATATTAAATTTAAATTTCTTTGCTGGTACTAAATAGTGATCAAACGTCATATTAACTTACCAGTTCCCTAAAAATGATTTGTACTTAAAATATTCCTTCCATGTCTTAAGAATACATATTTTTTTCTTATAATTAACAGCTATTTAGAATATTATTTGGGATTAGTCATTATCATTTTCACTTTTACGATGTCTTACAGTAGTACGTTATACTACAAAATTGTGATCCTGGTCTCTAGATTTTTTGGAATAGTTGTGTGTAAAAATCTAAAAATGTTATGTCTTTTAAAAATAGTTTTTTTATACGAAGAACGGTTTTTCAAAATGAAATAGCACAGCAGTGGCAATAATAGTATGTTGGTAAAATATGGAAACTCAAAGAAAACATAAATAAATAATGTAATGGTTTAAAAAAGAGCCTTTGTGTTTATGTACAATTCAAGGGGAAAAAAACAAAAATATACATAGTATTTAATACTTTGCTACCAGGCTACAAGCAATGTTCTTTAAAAAGCTACCATTATTGTCAATTGAATTGGTAAAAATTGTCAAATCATCGTTTTATTTGTTGTAGTTAATAATCCGTATTGAAATAGCAGTTTAATTTAAGATAATTTTAAGTTTTTAAATCAAGATGAATATCACATCGGCTGCGGGAATTATATCCCTGCTCGACGAACCAATGTCGGAAGTCAAGGAGTTCGCATTGAAGAGGTTGGATAACATCGTAGACGAGTTCTGGCCCGAAATATCTGAATCTATAGAAAAAATTGAGATTCTGCATGAAGACAAAGTATTTTCACAGCATCAATTAGCTGCTTTAGTGGCTAGCAAAGTTTACTATCACTTAGGGGCTTTCGAAGACTCACTGACATACGCACTGGGCGCTGGCGATTTGTTCGATGTGAATGCTAGAAATGAATATGTGGATACAACGATCGCGAAGGCGATCGATTTTTACACTCAAAAGAGGAAGACGCTCTTCAAGGACAGCTCTGCAGAAACAATAGATCCGCGTCTGGAGGCGATTGTGAATCGCATGTTTCAGAGATGCCTTGACGATGGACAGTATAGGCAGGCGTTGGGATTGGCTCTGGAGACTCGCCGCATGGACATCTTTGAACAGTCCATCATGAAGTCTGATGATATATCAGGTAATAAGAACAAAGAATATTATAAAACAATCATGTGTCTTAATCAGCTTATACTTGTAATTTTGCAAGTCATTGCATTGACTCCTAAACTCACTTTTAAGCAAGAAAAAAGCTGGTAAATAAATAAATATATATATTATATATAAATATTTATATAAATTGTGTTATAGACGATTTATATCTTGTGCTTGTTATGAGATGGATAACTACCCAACCACCAGTATCGAAGCCCTGTACTCCACAGGCATTATGATGTAAGAAAGCCATTGTGTCATGATGGTGTCAGACCTAACGATTCCCTTTTGCTCTGTGCTTACTAGCAGGAATGATGTTTAATCCTTATCTAAATTTGTAAATAAATTGTCATTAATCACATTCTGATTAAGATGGGGTGATCCTATTTTTGTCTTAGGATGAAATCACAGCATTAAATCTGCCATACACTATCACTGACAATAAAATGTTTAGTGATGGCAGATATCAAGGCTTGACATTCTTACGAACATTCTAACTTGTATGTTTGAATCACAAACTAAAAAAAACATGAGGTTTATCTGATAATATTTGAATAGTTGAATTTACATTCTTTGAGTCTTGAGCTAATAAAGCAAGGTTTCTGATCAGAAACATACTGCATGTTGTGTATGTAAGCCCAGTACCAGTTATTTCGACTATAAATAAAAGAATAACATTGGTGATATGGCTAAAAAAGGTATGAATATTGTGATAATGGTTAACAGAGAAGGGGTGTGCAGGGGCAGAGTAAGAATACTATCCCCTGTGGCCAGGGATGGGTTGTCATTAATGGCAACAAAAGAACCATAGCTAGGCTAGGCTCCAAGCCCATTTGAGTAGCAAATAATCCTCTAAATAAATATTTGTTTGTATTTTTAAATATGGTAACTGCTAAATTCTAAGTGGACCATCAGCCTGTCTGCTGTCCTACAACAATATATATATATATATATATATATATATATATATATATATATATATGTATTGTATATGTGTATATATATATATATATATATATATATATATATATATATATATGTATTGTATATGTGTGTATATATATATATATATATATATATATATATATATATATATATATATATATATATATATATATATATAATATTATTTATTTGTTTCAGTCTGGATGGTCCGAATAAATCAAACAAATTTGTTTCTGTAAAAATAACAGAAACGACAATTAAAGTTGATTACTCGTCTCTCATAACTCTTGCTTTTCTATCTATTAATTAAATTATTTAAATCAAATCTGTAACGTAATAACGTAAATATTGTTTACTTTTTTGTAGGCAAATGTCATGTGTCACACTTCTATGACACATGACATTAAGCGCGTTAAATCAAAAGGGATTATGTCCTGGTTACACAACCTAACCATAATACAATAACATTAAAGAGATGATATTCTCTTTACATCTCCCCTCCACGATATGAAAATTGCATAATTTTTCAATCAGCTTCAACTTCAAACATTGGAATTAGTTTTGTCACGTGGAATAGACTCGTGTCTTGATTTCTTTTTCCAGTTTTTATTTTATAAATTGAGTTTGAAATTTTTTCTTCTATTATATATGGGCCGATTCTTAGTTCTTCTAGCTTTTTCCTATTGAGTTTGTTTCCATTCTCTATGAATACCATATCTCCTTCGTTGAATTCATGGTGTCTTCTGTTTCTATTAAATAAACTTTCGTTATACTTATGTGATCTCTGTGTTCTTTCTAATGCTAATTTCTTATCTCTTATCCAGTCTTCTCCGTTTTTCTTTCTTTTTAACTCTTCTGGTATGTTACTGGTGTCTGTGCCATATAATAGATACTCTGGTGTAAATCCCGTTATTGTATGTTCTAGTATATTATACTTATTCACACATTCTCTCGCTATCGATGTCCATGCTCTATTCTTTTTCTCTTCGTTTATTTTACATCTTATTTTATTTACTAATGTCTGATTCAGTCTTTCATTCAGACCATTAGAAAATGGTGCATTTATTGCAGTAAAAATTAATTGCACTCCTTTATTTTTTAAATAATCTTTAAATTCTTTCGAATTTATTCCAGGATATTGGTCCGTTAAGATTGTTCCGATGTTTTCTATGTCTAACACAGTTTGAATTAGTTTTATAAAATCAGCGGCGTTTTGAGTTCTTGATGTTGAAATGAACGCATATCTCGTGAAATGATCAACAAGTAAATGAATATATTTTTTTGTTGATCTAGTGCTTCCAAATCCTCCAATTGTATCTATGGACATAATTTCGAAAGCTTTGGTCGCTGGTCCTAATTGTGACATTGAGCCGAATTTATGTTGCCCTCTTGACTTATTCTTAATACATATATAACATTCTTTACAAATTTTTTTTATATTCTTCACTAAATTTTTAGCAGTATAATATGGACATATTTTCATTTGTGTTTGTGTTATTCCTGTGTGACACCATTCCTTGTGTATTTTATTAATTAAATCAATACTGAATTTTTCTGATAATATGATTTTCTCTCTTTTCTTCACTTTTTTATAATATATTCCGTTTTTCTCTATTAATTTTTCTTTTTTATTCTGTAATAGTATATTATTCATCTGATCTAATTTTATTTCATCTATTTCAATAAAATTTACCGTTTTTAATAAATCCTCTTCTTCTGTATTTGATTCTAGAACAGGGTTTCTACTCAAGCAGTCCGCTTCTTTATTATCTTTACCTGGGACGTATATAATTTTAAAATCGTATTGAGATAGATAGTGACTTAGATCGCCCAATTCTTCGTCTGTTCGTGCTTTTATATTCATATTTTCCAGTGGTTTGTGGTCAGAGTATATTTCGAAGTATCTCCCTATCAGCCAGTGTTGCCAGTACTTTATTGCCTCTTTTATAGCTAAGCATTCAAGATAAATAGCTTTTTTTCTTTTTTGCGTTTCATTAAGTTTCTTTGAGAAGTAGGCCACAGGTTTTTCTTTTCCATCCTCTTGTGTTTGTTTTAGTATTGCGCCTATACCTTCAAGTGATGCATCTGTATATATCTTGATTGGAAGGTCTTTGTCGAATATCTCCAACACTGGTTGGGAACATAGCATTTCTTTTATCTTTCTGAAAGATTTTTCACAATCCTCTGTCCATATAAATTTTACATTTTTTTTTTAATAGTTGATGTAATGGATCTAGTAATATTGAGCTCTTTTCTATATATTCATGGTAAAAATTTATTTTCCCCAGAAATTGTCTAATTTGCTTTTGTGTAGTAGGAATTGGGAAATTTTTTATTGACGTTATGTTGTCTTTCAACGGTTTAACCGTATTTTCTCCTATTACATGTCCTAAATATCTAACCGAACTAGCAGCGAATGTACACTTTTTAAATTTTAACCTGAGTCCTTCTTTTTTTATTGCATTTAATAATTTTTCAATATGATTTAGATGTTCTTCAAACGTCGGTGAGTGTATTAAGATATCGTCTATATAGTTCACTGAAAATTCAGTTAGTCCATATTTTCTTAATATGCTACTCAGAATTCGTTGAAATATAGCTGGAGACGTTTTTAAGCCAAACGGTAGACATGTCCATTGATAGTGACCATCTTGTGTTACAAATCCCGTCTTCCTCCTATCCTCAATTCTTAGTGGTATTGACCAAAAAGCTGAGTTAATGTCCAGTGTCGTAAAGTATTTACAATTTCTGGCTCTTATTATTATATCATCTATTAAAGGGAATGGTTGTGCCTGAGGGACAATGTTTTTATTTAAATCTCTAAAGTCTATGCACAGACGTGTCTTTCCTTCATTTTTCTTATATGCTAGTGTGACGGGTGCAGCAAAAGGACTATAAGATTCTTCGATTAAATTCTTCTCTAGTAAGTTGGCTATTTGTTTCTCTATTTCTTTTTTGTCTTTTATATTACATCTATAGGGTCTTTTACTGCAGTATTTCTCCACTATTAAGTCAATTCTAGCTTCATATTCGTTAACAGTCCCAATATCATACTTGTCTTTCGCAAACACTGATTTGTTTTTATCTATCAATTTTTCTATCTTCATTTTTTTATCTTTATCTAAATGTTCTATATTTGTTTGAAATTCTTCTGTTTCCACGTGTTCATTAAAATTAATTGAACAATTTGTAACTTCACTTAATGTTATCTCTGGTTTTTCTAACTTTTTCTCTATTTTCTGTGAGATTTCTAAATTTTCATTCAACCTCAACTTAAACATAGGAATTAAGTCTAATCCTATTATAAAATCTTCAAAATCCTCTCTTTCAACTACATATATATCTACTATTTTTTCTATATCAAATATTTTTATTCTTATTCTTACCAATCCATTTGTCTGATTCACACCATTGACAGACCTCAAGAATATCTTGTTTAAATCTTCTCTATTCTCTTTTATTTTTATCCATTTCGAGTTTATCAAGGATACTTGAGAACCTGGATCATATGTTCCCATTATCTCTATCTGATTCTCAACTAGTAGCTTAAGTCTGATCAATGGTGTGACTATTAGTTTTTTTTCTCTGTATTTAAATTTACTTCTATTACTGAATTGCTTCCTATAGCTTTAGGTTTCTCTTTTTTCTCTAGTTTAAACCAGCATTTTTCTTCTGGATGATATCTTATACCTTTACCCATGTTTTCACATGTCATACATGGTTTCTTTTCTTCATTTCTGAATTTATGTTCTGGTTTACCTTCTTTTTTAAATGTTTTCTTTTTATTTATTATCCCTTCAAGCTTCTGTAATTCATTTATTAAATCTTTTGTATTTTCTATTTCATCTCTGGCGATCTTCTCTCTAATAAATTCTGGCAACCCAAATGCAATTCTATCTATCATTGTATCAGCGTCCATGTCCTTATTTATTTCTAATAATAATCGTTCTTTCTTTATTGCATATTGTACTATTGAACCTTCTTTGTATTTAAAATAATGAGCATATGTCCTGCTACTCCATCCCTTACCTGAAAAGGTTTCTATTAATATCTGTTTCCACGTATTCCAATTGTTTTCATGTTCTCCTTTTATTACAGTAGAAGTATACCAATCTTGGCAAGTTGCATCTAAAAATATTCTTAATAATTCTATTTTAGTTTTATCTTTTTCTATTTTAAATCTTCCACACTCTTTTTCGAATATATGTAACCATTGTCTAACATTAGATGTTTTATAATTAAATTTTTCTAATACAAATTTATCTACAATATGTTTTAAGTTTTTTTCTTCTTCGTGTTTTTCTGATTTTTCAATTAATTTTTCTAATATTTTTTCCAAGCTCGAGTTTTCTTTAATATTCTCTTGAAGTGTTTGTTTTAAATATTTCCCTCCAAACTGGATATTTCCTTCATCATCTAAATATATCTTTTCTAATTCTTTTGAAATTTTTATCCATATTTTTAACTCATCATGCCTTTTTCCTAATGAATTTTTTACCTTTTTGAAAGTCTCCGTCTTTGTCAACTCTTCATGATAATCTGCATACATGAGGTCATCTGGTATAACATATTTTTCCCCTTGTTCTGTGACAATTGAGGTTACAGCTACTACTATAGTTTTACAGTCCTTTGGAGAAGCCACAGCTCTGAACTCGAATTGCAATTTCATTTTGTGACGAAAATTGTCGTTTTATAATATTATTTATTTGTTTCAGTCTGGATGGTCCGAATAAATCAAACAAATTTGTTTCTGTAAAAATAACAGAAACGACAATTAAAGTTGATTACTCGTCTCTCATAACTCTTGCTTTTCTATCTATTAATTAAATTATTTAAATCAAATCTGTAACGTAATAACGTAAATATTGTTTACTTTTTTGTAGGCAAATGTCATGTGTCACACTTCTATGACACATGACATTAAGCGCGTTAAATCAAAAGGGATTATGTCCTGGTTACACAACCTAACCATAATACAATAACATTAAAGAGATGATATTCTCTTTACATATATATATATATATATATATATATATATATATATATATATATATATATATATAACCTATATAATGAAAAATATATGTATATATATATATAACCTATATAATTAAAAAGTTCTGTCTTGTTCCTCTTTCATTCAAGATTTTTGTGACCTAACCTCGTCCTATATAATAATTAAATGAAGCAAATTTAAAATATCTTAAAGATTTTATATGCTCATTGTACTGAATGTTATTTTAAAATAATTTTTTACTGACCAAGTATAATATTTAATTGGGAGGAGAATCCTTATTTACAAAATTTACTATTTTAAAATATATTATTTAGTACATGCATATAATTATTTGCCTAGAAAAAAAAAACTAGATTCTTGGGGCTATTTCGTATTTTTGAACATAATTTTTTCAAGGAGTATATATTAGAGGTAAATATAGTTACTTATTCTTAACTTACTTTTTTTCAGGTATGCTTCAGTACGCCTTCACTGTGGCGATGAGCTTACTCCAAAATAGAGGGTTCCGCAGCACAATCCTTCGCTCCCTAGTAGGTTTATATAGAGGTCTTAATATCCCAGATTATGTTAATATGTGTCAATGCCTTATTTTCCTTGAAGATCCCCTGTCTGTTGCTGAAATCTTAGACAAACTTACCCATGGCCCTCAAGAATCCGTACTCATGGCCTACCAAATTGGTTTTGACTTGTATGACTCTGCCACACAACAGTTCTTGGGTAGAGTTTTACAAGCTTTAAGGAGTACAGCCCCTGTACCCAGTGCTTTAGGTGGTAAACCTCAGCCACAAGGTGGTCCCTTTCCAGAAGCAGCCATGGAAGTGGATCAGGCACCGGAAGAATCAAAGAAACCTGACAGGGATATAGACAGTCTTAATGATGAAGAAAAAGAACATCAGAGTAGAGTAGAAAAATTAATTTCCATTTTAGGAGGCGATGTGTCAATAGGCTTACAACTTCAATTTTTGATTAGATCAAATCACGCAGACATGCTTATATTGAAGAACACAAAAGATGCAATCAGAGTCTCAATATGTCATACAGCGACAGTGATTGCTAATGCATTTATGCACTCTGGTACAACGAGTGATCAATTCTTGCGAGATAATTTGGAATGGCTGGCAAGAGCGACAAATTGGGCCAAGTTGACAGTTACTGCATCTCTGGGTGTAATTCATAGAGGTCACGAAAATGAATCCTTAGCTCTAATGCAATCTTATTTGCCTAAAGAAGCTGGTCCATCCTCTGGTTATTCTGAAGGAGGTGGCCTATATGCTTTAGGATTGATTCACGCAAATCATGGCGCAAATATCATTGACTATCTTTTAACTCAATTAAAAGATGCTCAGAATGAGATGGTACGCCATGGTGGGTGTCTTGGTTTAGGTCTTGCAGCCATGGGTACTCATAGACAAGATGTCTATGAACAACTTAAGTTCAACCTGTATCAAGATGATGCCGTCACTGGTGAGGCTGCGGGTATTGCTATGGGCATGGTAATGTTAGGATCAAGACATGCGGCTGCCATTGAGGATATGGTGGCTTATGCTCAAGAAACTCAACATGAAAAGATCCTGAGGGGTTTGGCTGTTGGAATTTCCTTCACCATGTATGGAAGGTTGGAAGAAGCTGATGCACTCATCCAGCAATTATTGAGAGACAAAGATCCATTATTGCGTCGCGCAGGGTGCTACACTATTGCCACGGCATATTGCGGCACCGGCAACAATGATTCCATCAGAACCCTACTTCATGTAGCAGTCTCTGATGTAAACGATGACGTCAGACGAGCTGCTGTTACTGCCCTAGGCTTCCTGTTGTTTAGGACACCAGAACAGTGTCCCTCAGTGGTCTCTTTGCTTGCAGAGTCTTATAACCCTCACGTGAGGTATGGTGCAGCGATGGCCTTGGGAATTGCGTGTGCTGGCACAGGGAACCGTGAAGCTATTGGCCTTTTGGAACCGATGGTTAAATTCGATCCAGTGAATTTCGTACGCCAAGGTGCTTTGATCGCATCTGCGATGATATTGATTCAACAAACTGAAGTTCTTTGTCCCAAAGTTACTTATTTCCGACAGCTGTATGCTCAAGTCATATCAAATAAGCATGAGGATGTAATGGCGAAGTTTGGTGCTATCTTGGCACAGGGTATAATAGACGCCGGCGGGCGCAACGTTACAGTATCATTGCAAAACAGGACTGGGCACATGAATATGCTCGCCGTAGTGGGTATGCTTGTTTTCACGCAGTATTGGTACTGGTTCCCACTAGCACATTGCCTTTCTTTGGCCTTTACCCCTACTTGTTTAATTGCTCTAAACTCCGATTTGAAAATGCCTCAGTTGGAAATCAAGTCCAACGCCAAACCATCATTATACGCGTATCCAGCGCCCCTCGAAGAAAAAAAGCGAGAGGAGAGAGAGAGAGTGACCACTGCTGTGCTCAGTATTGCCGCGGCTAAGGCTCGAAGGCGCGCTCACGGGACTGACGGTTCCAGCAGCTTAACTTCGTCATCTACTTCAAAGATGGACGTTGATGAGGAGGAAAAGAAACCGTCAAAGTCACCTAATCCTAACATCACTGTTCACGGAAAATCTGATAAAGATGCTTCGACATCGAAAGAAGGTAAGAAGGAAGAAAAAGAGAGTGATGAAAAGGAGACTAAGGAGAAGAAGGAACCGGAGCCGAATTTCGAAATTTTGAGTAACCCAGCGAGGGTAATGAGGCAGCAGTTGAAAGGTATAACCATTATCGATGGATCTGGATACACGCCTCTGAAGGACGTGACCATTGGAGGCATTGTCATGCTGAATCATTCTGGCGACGGCGAACAGGTACTGGTAGAGCCGGTGGCCGCCTTCGGGCCTAAAACCGAAGAAGAGAAGGAACCCGAGCCTCCCGAAGCATTCGAGTACACGGATGACGATTGATGTCCCATTGTCAGTTAACTTTACTTGCGTTTTAGTAATAAGACCAATATGATTCAATCCCTTTAATTATGTCTTGAACTTCGTTCAAATATTTAATAGTTCAATGAATACAGTTACTAAATTGTGTGTGTTTCGCTGTCAATAAATAATAGATTATATTTATGTTCATTTTATTTAAATTACAAATATCTTACTTTGAATTATTTATATCTGCACGCAAAAAAATAAAAGTAGTTTGTTGTGTAGGAAATAAAACCTGAAATGGGCATGTCATAGTTTTGCATTGTGAGTGAACTCAAAAGAGGGCACAATTTACATAATGATCATAATTTTTAAGTATGGAAAAGGAGTTTATTCATTTTGTTTTTTGTGAATTGTGTTTTCAGTGTGAAATAATTTTAAACCTTGTACATAATTAAAAGATTAGTATCGCTTGAAAAGGTCGCGACGCAGCCGCCGCCCGCTCGCGGCCGCGCGCTCCTCACCCCCACCGAATTCTCCCAACGCGCCAGGGGCCGCTGCCATTCCGGTGTAACTCTACCCTAAGCGTCTGTCTGAATAACCATGACGCAGCAAATAAACTCAACGAACTAATTGCTACTTTAAGTCTGATTCATCAGTCAGACACGGCATAGCCGTGTGGTCCCGGCCAAAGAAAGAATAGGGCCACCCCAAATCATCCCAAGGGAGTCGTAAAAGGCGACTGATGGGTCACTCCTTCTGCCAGCTTGCATGCGGCGAGGAAAGGACAACTCTAGGTTTCCCTTTAGAGGTTGGGAGGTCGGACGGCAGTCGCTCCCGTAAAAACCAAAACTAGCCAAATAATCATGGTTAGAACACGGAAAGGATGTATCGCGGATAGGGCGTCGCCGCAAAATGACGCGAAAAGAACTTCGCCCGACTCCTGTGACAATTGGACTAGGGCTGCCGTGCCGTGGGCGAGCACGGCTAAAGACACTAGCCCCATCCAAAAGGAAACTCCGCTTCGCAACGTGGAATATTGGCACGCTGAATGGACGCGCGAGAGAGTTGGCCGATGTACTCTCCAGGCGGAGGGTGGCCGTGGCGTTCCTGCAGGAGACTCGGTAGAAGGCCAGCAGATCCTGTTTCATTGGGAATGGCTACAAGCTTATATACACGGGTGCACCTGGTAGGGAAAATGGAGTCGCCATAGTGCTCTCGGAGGAGCTCTAGGACGATATTTTGGAGGTGAAGCGCTGTAGCGATCGGCTTATGGTTGTGAGGGTGCTTATCGGTGGCGTTGTCACCCACTTGATAAGCGCCACAGGCCGGTTGTAGCGACGCCTATAACGTTTTGGAATCTACTCGGAGAAGTGCTTCGTGGAGTCACATGGGATCGTTTTGGGTGGTGATCTAAACGGTCATGTGGGTGATGAATGTGGGGAATTTGAACGTGTTCACGGGGGATTTGGGTTTGGTAGCCGCAACGCGGAAGGGGAGGACATCCTCAATGCATATTATGTGCGGCTGCCGACCTTGCCATCGTGAACACGTATTTAAAAAAAAAGACCCGAGCATCTCATCACCTACAAGAGCAGGAGGAATGCTACCCAAATCGACTAGAAGACACCACATCAGCAAAGTAGCCAACTGCAAGGTCATACCCGGTGAGAGTCTCACGGCACAATACCGTCTTCTTGTCATGGACCTCTGCGTGAAGCCCAAAGGCAAATGTGTCGACCGCCTTCAACGCCGAATCAGCTGGTGGCTGCTTGATGAAGTCAAATCCCAGGAGTTCGCCTCTGCCATCGGTGACAAGTGCGCCGGAGTTGAGGGCGAACCGGTTCAAGCTTACTGGGACAGGATTCAGGCGGCTATCATTGGGTCGTCGAGAGAGGTGCTTGGCGTGTCTAAGGGCGGACGCAAGTGTGACAAGGAGACTTGGTGGTGGAATGATTCAGTCCAGAGGGAGACCAGGGCGAAAAAAGCCCTCTTTAAGAAGTGGCAAGCGTCCAGATCTCCTGAAGATCGCGACGCATACAGAGCTGCCAAGCGCACCACCAAGAAAGCTGTAGCCAGAGCCAGACGAGACCACTTACAACCACTTTACGATAAGTTGGAATCGTCTGAGGGGCAGAGCTCATCTATAAGTTAACGGGCTTCAGGGTCAAAGCGGCACAGGATATTTCCAAGTGCCGCTGTGTAAAAGACCCCGGGGCAACCGGTTATGCGAGGACCTCGCGGTGAAGGAGAATGGCGCTCGTATTTCCACGAGTTGCTGAACAAGCAGCATAAAGAGGTGCAGCCATGAGCCACCAGATCTTCCTCCAAATCAAGGACTAGTGCCACCAGTAACGCCTGCAGAAGTCTAGAATTGTCTTCGCCGCATGAAAAATCGGAAAGCTGTCGGAGCCGATGGAATCCCCATCGAAGCTTGGAAGGCGATGGGCTCTCGTGGTGTGGGCATCTTAATCAACCTTTTTAATCGGACACTCCTCACCGGTACGATCCCGAACCAATGGAGAGGCTGAGTATCATTACTCCAGTCTTCAAAGGCAAGGGATCTGTGCAGGAGTGCGGTAACTACCGTGGAATAAAGGTCATGTCCCACACTATGAAGCTCTTCGAGAGGGTTATCGACCCTCGGATTCGGCAGGAGTGCACTGTCTCGGGATGTCAGTATGGGTTGTGCTCTGGTCATGGGACCATCGACCCAGTATTTGCCCTAAGGACTGTCGCGGAGAAATACAGGACGAAGAATACGCCTCTGCATTGCCTGTTTCTTGACTTGCAGAAGGCATTCGACTGTATTCCTCGGGCGATAATTTGGTGGGCATTGCGGTCCAAAGGGATTCCAGAGGCCTATATTGACATCATCCGAGACATGTACCGTGACTCCGATACCGTAGTTCGGACCGCTGTTGGCGACACAAAACCTTTCCCCATCACCGTCGGTGTGCACCAAGGATCCTTAGTCCGTTTCTGTTTAGCGTGGTATTAGACGTACTGTTAAACAGCATCAGAAACTCTCATGAGCAGCCCCCATGGTTGCTCATGTACCCTGATGATATCGCGTTGGCAGATTCGGACAGGGGCAGGTTGGTGGGACGTATGAAGGCGTGGAAGGAATCGCTTGAGAACGGCGGTTTGAAACTCAATGTGACAAAGACCGAGGCTTGGCCTGCAACTCCACAGACCCCACACCCGTGCGCTTAGGCGGTGATACGGTCAAGCGCGCGGAACAGGTGAAATACCTGGGATCTGTATTTCACGTGTCTGGCGACATTGACTCCGACGTTAAGGCCGTTGCTGCCGCGAGGGCCAAATGGCATGAGGTGACTGGTGTCATCTGTGACCCTAAAATAGCGGTTAAATTGAAGGGACAGGTCTATAAGACCATCATTAGGCCTGTCCTTTTATACGGATGTGAAGCGTGGCCGGTGCTGGAGCGACACAAGCAGGCGCTGCGAGTCACGGAGATGAATATGCTGCGGTGGATATGTGGAGTAACGCGGAAGGACCGCGTTAGGAACTCTCGCAGTCGCGGCAGTCTTCATGTCCGTGACATTGCGGATAAATTGCAAGTGTCGGCTCCGTTGGTACGGCCACGTTTTACGGCAAACGGATGCTTACGTAACAAATGTCTGGCCATGCCACCTCCGCCAGGCCACGGCAGGAGGGGTAGACCCAAAAAGTGCTGGCTTGACGTCGTAAAGGGTGATATGCGTGCCAATGGGCTCACTACCAGGGATGCTGAAGACCGTGCGAAGTGGAGAAGAAAAAGTCGGAAAGCGGACCCCGGGCGCCGAAGCGAGAGTTTGGGCTGCAACCGGGAATTAACGTAGAGATGATGATGTATAAATTATTCTAAGGTTATTTATTTGGTTCTAATTTAGATTTTTTTTAATTAATGATTTAGTCAATGTAGATTGTTTCAACTTTTTCGTAATAAGCCAGTTTTCTATTTTTGATGCAGGTTTGCTTACCGAAGACATTTCATTTTCAATAATGGATTCGTTTTATTTGAGGAGTCCCCTTTCATAAAAGTAAGTTAAGTACAACGTATTATAGGACATTCTCGATTGTTTAATTGATTTAAAAGTAATATGGCAAGCGGATAAAAGTTTTTTTTATAACACGGACGAAAAAATTATCGATCATTATCAATTACCTATGTATTCGTTTACCGATTATGCACAGCAGTCCTAATCCTAATGCACACCACTAAAAAAAATATAATATATAAAAGTCAGGTCAAACGTCAAACCCGTCAAACATTAAAAAAAACGTGTTTTAATTTTAATAAAATGGAGCGTGAACTGACTTTGGAATACGGGGAGTTAATACAAGATACAGAATTTGTAAATAATTGCGAAAATCTAGTAGAGAATTTGAACGACTTAAAGAAAGTGCTAGACAAATTGTTGCCGCTGAAGGAGCATTATGATAAACTGGACATAGATATACAAATAGAGCTAGATTTGTTCTTCGCTTTTACATTGAATTCTTTATATTGGGTCTACTTACGTATACAAGGCGTGGACCCTAATAACCATCCGGTAAAGGGCGAATTGCAAAGAGTTAAGTCGGCTATAGACAGATGGAATCAAGTGAAGAACCGTGATAAGCGAGTTAAGGTCGATATAGAAGCTGTAAAAAGGTTCATCAGGAATGGGCTTTATGATCCAAATGTGCCCGTTCCACAAGTTAGGAAAAGGAAATTTGAAGACGAAGATTAGTAATGCTGTTATCTTCAGTTTACTATTATGTACATGTATATAACCTAAGTAGGTATATTCAATATCCTAGAATATGGGTTGTGATAAACTGGTATTATATTGCGCAGTTTATTAATTAATCCCATGATACCCTGCCGCACCACACCCTGCTAGCGAAAAAGGATTTGTTTGATCTGATACTGGTCTAATTCGTTTACATTATTTTAGTTGGGTAATTGTATTGTCTCTTTAATTTCTATCAACTAACAAGTAGCCTTAAGTTAATAATAAGCTGTGCAGTTAGCACTGGATTCTTTATAAACAGTCAGATACTCTTTTTTAAAGTGAAATTTCTTTAGCACCATTAATTTGATATAATGAAAAGGTGACACCACTAAAAAAAGATAAACATTCATAAATAGTATTTTAGCCTATAAGAGAATGAGATAGAATACAAGTATTTCCTGTAATCTTTGTCTTTTTGATTGGGTTTTTACACTAACATGAATACTGTTAAAACCGTTTATAGTGACAATGTTTAGAACAACATAGCGGTTATATTGACTAATATCAAAGGTCCCGGCTGAATTTGCAGTTCGAAAACATCGCTGGTTGTTATGATTAAATTTAAGTGGTCCCTTCGATGTTATTACAACCGGTTTTAACATACAATAATATATGAAATGTATTCTTACTTTTGTGAAGTTTCACCTCTGACATAAGTGAATTGCCCACACACATTTTTTCTTGACTAATTACTCTTTAGGATATCTTAAAATATTTTGATTGTTTACTACAGTGGCAAAATCTACTAAAACCTTTTTATTAGATTTCATTGCTTGATTGGTGGCCTTAGCATTTTAGGTTTAAAACTAAATGTAAGTTGGGGAATATACCAAAATTAGCTATAAAATTTGATTCTACCTTACATTTAATCCTTAGGTTGTATTAAATTATTGTAGTGTTTTCAGGAAGATAGTTTAAGAAGTTTATTATAAAGTGATTGAGATTATTCATTATTCCTTTACTTTTGATTTTCATTTTAGATGTTCATAAAATGTGAATTTTTTTATGATAATACCTGTTTTTTTAATGAATTAATGTTCTCAGAAGAAGTTTTATTCCTTAAAATTAATAATTTGTATAAGCAGATAAAACCAAATCCACTGTATCTTGAAATCTACAGCATTTCAAGATTTTCCACCTTGCTATTAATATTGCAAAGCTTGCATGTATTATAAAATTTAAAACTACAGTCACACTAATGTTTGATAAAAAAATATTGATAATCTGAACTGCCATCATAAACAAATGAGCTTATAGAACAAGCCATGTCTTTCATTGTAAAATATATTTAGACAAGTATTTCTATTTGTTTTGTAATTTAAAATAATACCTGTAACCAAATTACTGGACAAAATAGTTTACTAACAATTTAATGTCCTTAGGATATGTATACAAAAATTTAGGGTAAGGTTTGTATTAAAATTACATTTAATAATATAAATATGTTTTATTTTCTTTATTATTCAGCTAAAATATAGGAATGTCAATAATTAAAATAAATTATTATGCATCATAAAACTATATAATTTTGAGCAATACATATCAGATCCTAAAACCTATTCAAAGAACACAAATATGCAATGGCATTATGTATTTAATGTCAATTGGACGTAGTTACGCAAAAAGGATCCAACCCACAAAATGTTACTTTTGAATTATAAAAGATTAAAGTTTTAGCTGTATTTCCGCATTGATGTATTTGTTAGTGTCTATGGGTTCTTAGGAAAATATAAGCGTAAATGTATCATTTCTCATACAAATAAGTTTAACTGCTCTTATTTTAGGCCCAGAATGAGTACTTTGTTATACTATCTAATTATTCTACCATATTGTGGGTTGGATCCTTTTTGCGTAACTACGTCCAATTGTAAATACAAATGTGTAATAAAAAAAGTATATTGCAGTAACAATATTGTACTTTCATAATTGTACCCATTATTCTACATTAAGTTTTTAGTCTCATAGCACTTGCATTATGGGTATTAGACATATGTACTACAAATATACTTCACTTACATAATAAACATAAACACCAAGACGCTGGACATAAATCAAACCCGTGACCTTGGCAAGAATACCGACGTGCGTTAGCTGTATGAGTTTACCAGGAGGTCGTCGGAAAGTATTTTTAAACAAAATATAGTATATGTAATAATTGATTAAATAACATTAAATAGGAATACTTTTTACCATATTATCCATAATACCAAATACCACAAATTGTTTTACAACACTACATGTACCCAACATTATGTATCCCCACTCAATTATCAGAATTTATACTTTAAAATATTTCTTAAATGGCACCTTTCACAGTAAAATAAAAACAAGAATATAAGATTGTCTATGTAGAATACACACATTAACTAAGGTATCAAAAAATTATTCAATCAATTTACCAAATATAATCTTCCAGATAGGCTTTTTAAATTACATATATGATATACACATGTATGCACAGTAAGAAAAGTACTTACAAAGTACATATTTTTATGTGAATCAAATCCACGATCGTAGGTTGTTTTAAAGTTGGTCTTAGAATGCCGCCGTAATACCTTAAGTATTGTGTTCTGGCATCATGAAGTCCCTTATGGGACAGCAGCGTGTTCGCAAAGCCACTGGCGTTGCGAACACCCATAGGCGATGGTAACTGCTAAATTCCAAGTGGGCTGCCAGCCTGTCTTCTGTCCTACAGCAATTAAAAAAAGGTGTGAATTTGCCATTTAGTTAATGTGAAATCTTCACACTCTTGCTTTTTAATTTACCGCCAAGTTAATTTACCACTATTTGTAAAAATCACTATTTTTACAATATAAAGGAGGTAAATTGTAAATTTAACGTGAAATTAATGTAAAAAGCTCATATAGACTTGGTTTATACTGCTAATGTTTTCTTAATCTCCAGACATTTGATGTGTAAATCGTCACATTAAAATAGTTTCTATTTGAGTAATAAGTAGCTTTGCCACACATATATTTGTCCTCTACTATAATCATACTGTTAAAAAAAAATCATAAATCGCTCATAAATTGGATGATACCCACACTTGTTCCACATATAATTTTTCTGTCTATTTGAATTTAATTCGAAATCATAATGAGAATAGGTAATATGCCACAGAAATAAAATGGCAAGAAAGATGTGATGACTTGCAAGTATTGACTAGTATAAATAACCTCCAATGTTTTTCAATTAAAAATTATTTAAATATATCTCTAATATGTATTTTGTTCAAGAGTAAATTAATGATTAAAAATGATTTTTCTGAAGTTACCAAATACACAAATTAAGAATTACTCTCATAAAGTCAAAGTCAATAATTTAGAATGTGTTATAGTCATTATAATCTTAGTAACTTAATCAAGGGAATGTTTGTGTGTGCTATATTTTAGCAGTTAGTTTTAAAATATTTACTACAACTGACTGACATTAATTTTCAATGCTATAAGATTGATTTTCACTTTTCCACTTGTAAAACAAGACCAGCCGCTGAAATATTATCCCCAGCGCCTGCTGTGAGTTGGGCTTCCTTACAAATCAGCACAGGAGCTACACAAATTTCAACTCTCT
Source organism: Malacosoma neustria (assembly GCA_963693495.1). Classification (NCBI taxonomy): domain Eukaryota; kingdom Metazoa; phylum Arthropoda; class Insecta; order Lepidoptera; family Lasiocampidae; genus Malacosoma; species Malacosoma neustria. The sequence goes on from OY856385.1 coordinate 3,439,660, forward strand.
CCCCAGCTATTATTTCCTTCCAACATGCAACTGGTTTTGTTGGCTCAAAAAACATTCTACTATTATTATCGTACTCTGCAGAAGTAGAGAAACTGTCATCAAGTAATAATTTTGATTTTTCTAATGCTATATCACTAGTATTACAAACATATCTATGGGCCGTCAGTGATGCTTTTGCTGCTGCCGCCTCAGTTCGCTTCCATTCAGACCCTTTTACAGTCATAATTGCTTGGTATGCTAGGGTATGTACATGCATTCTTGTCAACTTCTTACTACTACCAAGTAGTACATTCTGTTTTCGTATTAATTCAAATGTTTTACGCATTTGATCTAACGCTGTTGCAACCCTGGGATTAGAGTCAGAAAGAACACTAACCACACCAAATTCTAAGACATTACACAAATTTGCTAATTCTTGCTCATTCATACCAACTGAGTCAACAAATGGTAAAACTTTTGTAGTCAACAACATTAGTAAATTAATATCTACATAGCTGGCCATTTCAAAATGCGCTAAAACATGTGATGGTTGAGAAAGTATTTGTCTCTTCACCAACTCCAAACGGGCTGCTCTGAGATCTTTTGATCCTAAAAACAAATAAATGGTATTAATAAATACATAATTATTTGGAAGTTAAAGAAGGTAATAGTATCCTATCATAAAAAAGTATCAAGGTTATGAAATAAAAAAAGTGAATATGAACAAGTTAATATTTAAAAAAATGTATATTTATTCTTAACAACCTATAAATGGTGAGTAACTTTGCTTCATCATTATGATTTTTATGTATTCTACACTCATATAACTTTTTTGTTCTTGAAGAGGAAATGCTTGATGTTCACCCCATGGCTTGGGGGCTGATGGCAGGGTAATCTGGGATTCCATTGCAATGCGCTAGTGCACACCACAGTTAAAAAGGAGACACACTTCGCTGGTATACTCACTAAACCACTCAAGTGTTTCTTTAGTGTCTGATGCCCAGGGATGAGGGATATGCTTTCGCAAGTAGCTTTGGCTCGGACGGATATAACTAATATCTATGAGATACTGTATCTTCAATTAATACTAAATACCTTGATATACAAAAACATATCTTACAAGAATTTTGATAAAAAATAAACATCTTAGTTGAGCTATTTAATATTGAAATTGTTTAACTTGAGAAAAGCTTAGGTTATTACTTATATTTTATGTATATTATTATTATGATAATGTAAGGAAAGGTTATTTATTAATAAAAACAAAAATAATTCATAAATAACTAAAGCTTACAAATTTCCAATTTTTCCAAAAACTGTTTCAAAATTATCCCCTAATGTAGATTCTTTATAAAGAAAAAAAATCAACTGTATTTCATTGTAATAAAGTCTCAATTTGAATAGATCTAGCGCTGTGGGTTAGAGTGAGAGAGAAGGAGCCTGCCTATAGCTGCCGTATGTGTGAGAGAAAGGAAACCAAACAGACTGGTGCCTAACAAGTTACGTAAACAAGCGGTTTACCCTCCCATAAGAAGTTATCACTTCAAAATATACATTTTTCATATTTGATAGCAATACATGAGAATATAATTGTACAAAGAATTATCATATTATAAAAAATACCTTCATCAGTCTCATCCTCGGATCCAGTACCTTTAAATGGATAATTGTCCATCATCTGAAGACCACTAATGACTAGTAAATCAGGCTTGAATTCTGGTAACTCTTTACCAAATTTTTCTAAGGAACTTAAAAGAGGATTGTTTCCATCGTTATGCATGATGTATCTGTTAGCTCTCGGTGCAACAAAGGGACCAAACCTTTCATCAGCTTTATACTCTAGTATCATGTGCACATCATCTTTCACTTCTTCACCTTCCTCATCACCAACTATTTTGATCTCACTCGGAATGTATTCTTTGAGTTTTTTACTCATTTTTGCTGCAAATAAAACTTTCCAGCCTTCTATGTTGAAACGGCATGCCATTAAAGGTGCATTTCCCCCAATGGCCCACTTTGTATCTTTAATCTGCAGAGCCCTTTCTATTAAATCATCATAGAGTTTTGAATTGGACATGAACCTCCTGAAATAAAAAGCAAATGGCTGTAAACAAAATTATTAATTGTAAAAATAAACATAATCTAATGTATTTGCATATATATGAGATACATGTGTTAAACAGTTGTACATGAGCATGCTGCTATTTATCTGTTGTATAATTATATAAATAACACAGCTATAAGTGACAAGAAAAAAAATTATGTCCTCTTTCAAAACTTAATTGCACATAGGAAATGTTTTAGAAGTCATATATTGCCAATTATATATTTACTAGCTGACCCGGCAAACGTTGTTCTGCCATATAAATAATAAAATGTCAAAAAATTAAAAAAAATTTTTTGGGGGTGGGTCACCCCTAACATTTAGGGGGATGAAAAATAGATGTCGGCCGATTCTCATAGATACCGGATAAGCACAAAAAATCACTAACTCAATTTAGTTATCTGCCTACTGCCTACCCCCTAAGAACGATGGCGTGATTATTTATAGCCTATGACCATTTCTAGATTATCATCTATCACCATACCAAATTTCATCAAAATCCGTTCAGCCGTTTAGGCGTGAAAGAGGAACAGACAGACAGACAGACAGAGTTACTTTCGCATTTATAATATTAGTATGGATTATAAAGGAAACTGAGTCAGAAGTGGATAAAAATAGCAATGATTGTTAAGACATGTACTTGCTCTGGTAATGAAATTATATTATTTGTAAAGTATTATAAATTTGTTTGGAAACAGAGATATTTCATAATGTGATATATCGGCTCCCAACACTAAGAGGGTTAAAGTAATTTTAAACACAATATTTCAAAATATAAATTTCAATGCAAATAAATACAAATTAAGTTAGTATTGATATAAGATTTTAAAAAGTTTAACCCCTCGAAGGCGCAAGTGTGCATATTCTCCGGCAAGAAAGCCTCATTCGCACTGCGCCACAGTTCCTAGGAACTGCTCACATTTATGGGCTGGAGCACCCGCTTGTCAGCTCAATTCCCTAGATTCGATCCAACAGCGCGCAGTTCATGCTGTCGACGATCCCATACCCACAGATGGTCTGGACACACTTAGACTTCGGGGAGACGGCATATTCTTTTTGTTTATTTGCTGTAGTACAGCAGACAGGCTGATGGCCCGCTTAGACTTTAGCAGTTACCGTCGCCTATGGGTGTTTGCAACGCCAGTGGCATCGCGAACACACTGTTGTCTCATAAGGGTACAGGAACTTGGGTCAGTAATGCCGGAACACAAGGTTATTATGGCGGCATACTTAAGACCAAAGATGGTCGCCATCCAGACGGGCTTGGAGCCCTACCACGTAGAATATATACAATAAATACATACTCTGCAGCTGCTCCGTGCTGGAAGAAATAAGCGAAACTCCTCACGAACTCTTTCTCCGAAGTAATCTCATTGAAATGCTGAGGAGGTTCTTCCATGTCTTCAAATCTGATGAGCTGAGTTGCATTAACAAATAAATCATGACATGCCCCATATCCAAGGGCGACTCTAGGCTGCTTCTTCCCCACACCAACTTTGTTCTCGCGCTCCAAAAATAGCAGATGGTCTTTCACAGGAGATAATCTAGCATCTTCATAATCATAATTGCGATAATAGATAGCGTAAAAGACAACAAACAAGGAAATAAACGAACCAACTTTTACAGGTATACCGGCCATTTTATCACATAAAATTAATATGTTCAAGTACTAATGGAATGCATCAATATTTAGTTTAATGTTATCCACGTCACCTCATTGTTATTGAGGGTTATTAGGATTAAATATTTATGATTTTTACATTAAATTTTACGACCGATCATTAACACTGACAACCGGCTGCCAACTTGACAGTCTTGACATCAACGTAAACGTAAACTATACATGTCACGTGACGTTGCAAAAAAAAGCTATAATCCGTTACACGCAGAAAACTGCATTATAGAAATCATAGGCCGTATACAGAAAGAAAGCTGGTAATCAGCGCTTATCGGCGCCGGTCCATTTTACATAAAGCAAGCAGATTGAAGCAGAGCGAGTAAAATGTCGGACTCATCGGACGATGATTTGGTTTTGTTAGAAAATGTGTATTTAAAAATGCAAAAACGAGCTATAACATTCTATTATTAGAGAAAGGAAACGTTTCAGAGAATACCATCATTTATTTGTAAAACAATTGAAATTTGATGACCAAAAATTTTATAGATATACAAAAATGATACAAGAAACATTTTATTACAACAAAAAATATAATAATCTACACAAATAAATAAAATTGGAGTGTCAGTTTGTAATATCAAAATAACCGCTTTTTACTAAGTGCATTCAGACGTATACACGGTACTTAAACCAAAACAACAATTTTTACAAATTTTGTCTGTCTATCTGTCTGTCAGTTTGTTCCGGTTAATCTCTGAAATGGCTGGACCGATTTTGACGGGACTTTCACTGGCAGATAGTTGATGTAACAAGGAGTAACTTAGGCTATTTTTATTTTAGAAAAAAAAATAGTTTTAGCTAAAAATTATTAGTTTCGGAAATTTTTGTTTTTCAATTTAAGTTGACCTCCGATTTATATCTTTATTCATATGAAATAGGGTTTAACTTTGGTTGGACGTTGTAGGTTGTTAATCAATTTATGTTGACTTCAGATTTATATCATCAATCATATGAAATAGGGTTTATTTAGCTTATGCTGATTTTGTAGGTTCGAACGCACGTATTCCGGAGGCGTATGGCGTAACAGTTGCATTCGATAACACTGACTGTTTGCGTATTTCATTTATTTATATATTAGGGTTTGTAAGCAAAAATAAACCAAAAGATATATCCTAAAAATGCTGCCCAAAGTCACTATTCCACGCGGACGGAGCGGACATCGCTTCAGTTGTAATAACACTTGGGATCAGATTCGTCCTGTCTTTCAAACCATTTAAATGCAACATCTAGAACTTCAAAAACTACTGCGTGAGATGGTACTTGACATAGGTCACCAGTTTCAGTCTATTCTTTATCTTCTTTCTCGTTACTGTTCAAATCGTCAATGATTTCTTCATCATTAAAGTTTGGAATCCAAGGTATTCACTATCGCAGTTCAGACACTTTTTGATATTCTCTTCATCACACTCTTCACCAATTATTTTAGAATTTTTATTGCTTCTGTTATTTCTTTGAAATCGTCGTGCGGTTTAATGAAGAATTGGATGGAGCCTTTAATGATTTATTCTATGCCCTTTTTAATGTTTGCGATTCCACAGAGTTCCACGCTTCTACCAGCATATAGCGACAATCTTTTAAATTGGTTTAAAAAAAAATTCAACAGAGTCTATTTCACTGCTGTCTGCTGGCAATAGACGACGCAGTAGCTGCTTTCTGTAAAAACGCTTTAAAGTTTCAATGACACTATTTATGTTATGACAATATTTATGTTAGGGGCCAAAAAATTTACTATAATTATACTTCCTATTTTGAAGCTAAGCTTCTATACGGACGTTCGGGCCGCTCGCTTATAGGCGCTCGCCGCGCGGCCAGTCTATTCGTGCTAAGTGTCAGATTTTACAATTATTGTGAAGTCGATCTCAATTAAGATATTATAAATTTCATTACAAGATCACTAATAATGATTTATTCAAAATATGGAATAATATTTACAGAAAGTAATGAACATACTATGCCAATTATTTTAGGTGGAGATCTTAATTGCAATTTTAAAGATGAAAAATCTAAGCCGTTGGTTGATTTCCTTTTAGAATTTTTTTATTTAAGAATGAATAATGATCCAAACTATACGACAACTAAAACAGGAACAACTATAGATGCAGTATTTACTTAATTTTTATCCGTGCAGGGGCGGAGAAAGAATACTAACCTCTGCGGGCGACAAAACAACCCACCCAAGCTACGTGGTTGGGCCTCAAGCCCGTCTGGATGGCGACCACCTTCGGTCTTAAGTATGCCGCCATAATAACCTTATATTGTGTTCCGGCATTAGTGACCCAAGTTCCTGTACCCTTATGCGACAACAGCGTGTTCGCGATGTCACTGGCGTTGTAAACACCCATTGGCGACGGTAACTGCTAAATTCTAAGCGGGCCGTCAGCCTGTCTGCTGTCCTACAACAATAAAAAAAAAAGATTTATTGAAAAAATTCAATCAAAAACTTTTGTATCATATTTTAGTTATTTTAGTGGTGTATGAACTGAATTTACTTCGGATGAACATACAGATAATAATTCTTTGTGAATGATTCCATAATTGTATGTTAAAATTTTATGTTTAAAGTTTGTACATAGGACTAAGATTAAACAACTAATATATGAATGCAATAAATGTAATAATGCAAAAATTGCAGGATTCAAATTATTTTCATATTTGTACTACTTGAAGGATATAAAAAATAACAGTAGGGTCTAGGGTCCCAAAAGAAGCGAAGCTATATAGTATAAAGCGTTAAAAATAATGAAAAAAAGATGTGAGGGAAAAATAAAGCCATGAGAAAACAAAAAAAACAATACTTGGGAAAATAAAAATAAATACATTAAACATAAAATACACGCCTAAAAACGCAAGGCTACAGCGGAGCACTTCACGATTAGAAGAAAAAAAATTGGACAACTCCGTCTTTTTTTTCATTATTTTTTTTATAAAGCATTATTTATAAAGCTTCGCTTCTTCCGGGGGTCCCTAGACGGCACTGTTTTCTCGACCTTGTTTCAGCAGAAGGGTGCGTTGGCGCATTATTTAACAACAACAACACATCGCCCTCTTTTCCCACGTCCTTTTGAAATTTCTTCACCTCAGGAATAAATGTATTTTCATACCAAGTAAGCAAAATATCTGTACCCATGCTTTTTGTTAGTTAGCGTAAGTTAAAGGGATTCTGACATTTGTGAAACAGCGCGGATTTTTTAATTTGCTAATAAGTAACAGTGGCGATCGATGTGTTCCTTTAGCGTTCGCGCAAACCATAACCGTAACTCCATCCTTACTCACTTTGTGCCCTGGTGCTGCATTTTCACGACGCGATGCTAGTGATCTGCTTGTTAGAGCTTTCCAATTAAGCTGTTTCGTCGGCATTGTATACAAAATTTAAATCGTATTCCTTTTCACCTAGAAATGCTTCTAACTCGTCTACAAATGAGTCGACTGAGGTAACGCTGGCAGACAGATTTTCGCTTTGAATTTCCAATTCGCGAATTCCGTGTCTAGATTTGAATCTTGGTAACCATCTACAGCTCGCCTTGAAAGAAGTATCACCACTAAGCTTTTAATTAAAATTCAATGCTTTTTCACATAAAAGAGGTCCAGATATGGGCTACCCGCTTGCTCTCTTTTGTAAAAACCAAGTAAAAACTGCGTTCTCTAGAATTACATTATGATATTTTGCTATGGCTTTACGTTGTGAGCTTCCATCTTCGTTCTCAAGCGCGCAGGTGAATTTCAACTTGTTATCAGAATTCTTTTTGATATCTGATATCGTAGATTCCTACACCATATATTTGCGACAATTTACTGCCAGATTCACCATTATTTAAACTCTCAATTATCTTCACTTTGTCATTAAGAGATAACACTACTCTTTTTCGCTTAAACATTATAGATTTTTAACGCAAAACGTAAACAGAAATGTAAACAAAAAATACAACCTATTAGTTGAAAGCTATCAAATAAAATGAAACAATAACAAATACTATCGCGCAAACAAATGAGAGCGGGAGTACTTTTACACGTCGGAGGCGGAAATGAACTCTTCATAACATGTCTCGTTGCGTCACCAAATCAAGAACGAGTCCGGAGAATAGGATAATCGATGTTCGGGTAATCGAGATTCTACTATACTTCGTATTTAGTTAGTAGAAGTTCACTGTGTGTTTGATTAATAGTTTTTTTTTTTTTGTATTTACAGGGTGAATTTAGCTCATCAACATGTCTGTCGGAACTGTTGATGGTTATTGGCTGACAGGGGAAAAACAAAGATAAGGCCGCCATTTATACAATGTAAGTTTTTGCACAATATAGAATAAATATATAAAGAACTCAGAGTAAAAGTTTTTTAACTTTAATTTTACTAAGTACAATTATAATGCACGCAAAAAGCCGTTAGAAAGGTATTGTTCTTTATAGTACAATAATATAGTGATGACCATTGCTTTCCTAACAGGAACCCGGGGTCCGTATTTGACTGATTAATGTTTGAGAAGTTATTTTTTAAGACGACGGCCTCCGCCTGTTTTGTGTCAACTTCTATTTATAGACAACTAAATGAGATACATTACTGGTATTTACATTTACTGTGACAGCATCTTGCAAATTTGGAAAGTCAAAAATGTTGCTTAAAAAGGAAAGTCCGGTCCGGTCCTCCGTAAATGGCGCGACGCATCTCGAGGGCCTCTGGCGTAAATGTTTGTGTCAGAGTTGTATTGTAATTAATTTTAGCAAAGTTCACGAGTTTCTCATTTTTTTTTCGTTTCACGCGACCCGGTTAGGGGTGGGGCGAGGGTCTTGTTAACGACCCTAATTTGTTACCCATCTGCTTAAAGGACGGAGGTGCTCGATTTAAATAAAATTATTACAGAAAACAAATTGAAGAGAATACGTAAATATTGCCATTAGAGGAAAATATTATATTGTAATACTCGTAGGTATCATTGTAATGCTATTGAGGTACTTGGCAGGTCAGTGATAATACACTGGAAGACTAATGCACAAGTCCCGAATGCGATCCCCACGATGGCATAATAATGTACAATTGCCGACGTTGAAGGAGAACATCGTGAGGATACCTGCATACCCAGATTACCAAGCGTGACAGGTACCTAGGTATACTATCTGCTCTCTCTAGGCGAAGGCCCGAGCCTAGTAGTGGGACGTTGCAGGCTGTTATTTATTTTATAATAAACGCATTTAATATAATTTTACGAGGGCTGCTGCGGTCTGAAATCGTAACGCAAAGTTCGCATGTTAGCAGCTAAGGATGAATAAAGCTCCTTACATGCCAAAATAATAAAACCACTTGAACAAAATTCTGTCGCGTTTACGTCACTATTTGATTTAGAATATATATTTTATGGAATTTATGGGCATTGAGTAAATCGTTTTCTTTATTTTATTAGCATTAAAAAGTTATTTATTATGATATAAAATTTCTGCCACCCAAGCCACAAAGGGAACAAAATTTATGATAAAATAACGCTATAATAAAAAATTAACTGTGCCACAAAATTGTTTTGATTGTCGCCTAAATGTTGCCTGCCATACTGTGAGACGTTATTATCCCTCTTGGCGCCTTTTACTGACTCAGTAACTTATAAATTCTGTACACTTCAAAAACTTCATGTGATGACCGTGATGTTTCTAGTTCAAGTATAATTTTACAGCTGAAAGTATACAGCTCTCAAATTTAATATTTTAACATCATCCTTTGATAAATAATGAAGCAGATATCAAAGATGCTAACCAGCCAGTGATGCGACTGGTTTAAGCAAATTCAGTTATTTTTTAATAGATTATTGATGTGAAACATCTATAGCCGCACGTAAAACTGATTTCTGGCGTGGCGACGCATGCCGTATACCGCTTTATGATGGTATAAATACAGTCTTTAAGCAGTAGTGTGTACGGTGTGGCGGCGCAATCGACTGTGCGATTCTTTCCCACTCGATCCGGCGTTATTTGTATTTAATGAAAATAAATGTTTATTCAATCGTCTATCAATTCATCGTTATCTGGAAAAAAAATCGTAATATTTTATTTTATCATTATGACATATTTAGTTCCTACCACAATCTGTTCTTTTCTGCATATTATTACAAACTAATGTTTAAAAAATAATTTACATTTCTGAATTTATATTATTATATATTTATAAATACTGCCATCTAGGATCTATGAACAATTACGTTCACGTATTAAAAACCATAGAAGTTCGTTTGAATATTTGTTTAATTAGTATTGCTAGTGAATCATAGATGTCGCTGTTAATTTACAAGTGTACAGTTTTAAGGTATGGTGGTTAACCATAATTATTATGAATTATAGTTGATGAAATTAAAAAGTTAAATATAAATTATAGTAAAAAAAAACTAAAAAACACGCTTTTATAAAAAAATCTAACTAATAGGTAAAAAATAATTTTCAATAAATTTAAATTAAGGATAGTGGAATTCACAAAAAAATACTAAAGGAAATTAATAATTTCTAAACTTATTTTCTTTTTTATCATTACGACATATTTAGTTCCTATCACAATCTGTTCTTTTCTGCATAATGTTTCACATCTGCCAGGCGTCCTGTGACGGCTCATTTAGTTTTTATAATCATGGCTTCAATTTTTAATTATCTTTCGCATTTATCTTAATTTAATAATTAAGGTTTGGTAACAATAGAAAATTAAATCTCCTGTTTGGGAGGAAGCAGTCTTTTAAGGAGAAATTCGTGCCAAAATGTATAAAATAGCCCCTATATGGTGTGATCACGTACATATTGTTGCCGCCAAAATAATTTCGAGATGTAATCTGTGCATGGTGTAACCGTCTGGCGCCGGGTGTGCTGTATCTGTCTTGTTGTGTTGGGACTCCGGTATTTTTTATATAATTAAAAAATACTTTGAAAAAAATAAATAAAGACGTTGACAAGATTAAAATTAATAATAATAATTTTTTATTTCGAAATACGGAACGTTTTACATATTTTTCGGTACCGGAGTCACCTATAAGTGTAAAATATTTGCCTCAGAAGACCCCACTCTCACAATATCGAATTACATATATAAATTACGTACATTTGTGTATGTGTGCGTGCTTGCGTGTGGGCGTGTGCGTGAGTATATGAATACCCAACAAGCTCCTCACACTCCATAAGATTTTTGTAATAACCATTATTAACTTTTTACATTCATGAATGCAAAGCAAAACATCACAAACTGTTGCATTATACAAATATTTTGTTCTCCGTGCGGATTAAACACCATACGAAGACCACTTGTGCAGCTGCTGCGCCAGTCTAGTATGAGTATTTGTGTGCAGGCTATACCCAAGGTCCCAAACTATCTATAACCTGATTGATCTAGACCTATTTCAACTATTTTCTTGTATCTCTGAGCAGAGATAGAAAAAGAAAGAATACGGACGGGCACACCAGGAGTGTGTTATTTTAGACATTACAATAGACAGCGTATAATAATTACTTATGTTTCGGATGCCTCTAATAACATTTATAAATATAACATTTATAAAAGTTTACAAATAATTAATTTCAAAGCAGTTTATTTCAAAAACGTTATGAACTTTTGAATGAACGATATGAATGAGAAACTCTTTTTTGTTCACTAGTCAAAATCTAGTTAAATTAATTCCTATTTTTAAGGCAGGATCGATCATCATAAAAAATTTAAATTTTGTTTTAAGAAAAAGGGAGAATATATTCATCATATAGTAAATTTTTTTCGTAACGAATATCTTCAATATAAACAGTTAACTAGTCGATGTAGTAAGGACTAAATTGAATATTTATTTATTTCAATATAATAGTTATTCGATATAATTTTATACTTACACACAACTTTAGAAAATAGGTTTAATTGAAATGCCAACAAACCAATAAATCAAACGATAAATAATGTGTATTTATTATTTTTTGTGTCAAGTTCACACAGTATGTTGTGTTGAATGGCGCGGGTCGAGTGATTCATACATCTGAGGTCAGGATTACCAGTCTCAAGTGAAATGAGAAGCTATATTCGGTATATGCTAATTTATTATAAGCTGCTTAGCTATCGTTTGTACTTGAAACTTGAATAACATTAATTAATTTTTTATTACTGAACTGCGATAGACTTATGACGTGGCTCCCGAATAGTCAGTAGCGTCTTCATTCGTTCTAGGACAAGGATGAGCAACACGCGGCCCGCGGGTCGCTTGCAGCCCGTTAAACATAATTAGTGGGCCCGACAAACATTTCTAAAATTGAATTTATTTTAATAAAATTGTGATTTTTTGACAATTTTTCATTACAAAAAACATTGGCAAATTTCAAGTAAATTCGTTTTTCTATTCTTTTCTTGTTTGTTTTTATCTGCCATTAAAATTTGTATATGAAATCTTTATTTTTTTATATATTTTTTAGTCTAATATTTATGTATTATAAATAAACTTTCGTAAATTATTAATAACAGTTAATCTATGTGCGGCCCGCCAAAAAAATTTAAAACTTAAATTGGCCCATTGATTAAAAAGGTTGCTCACCCCTGTTCTAGGAAAAGGAGTTATAAAATTCTTTCGAAGCCAGCAGCGCGTTGGCAATGTTGGTTGCAAACGCCCATAGGCGACCGTGAACACCTGGTAGGGTGGACCATTTAAATGACTGTTGACCTCCAGCTTTAGAAAAACGGAGTAGACGAGAAAGGGATATAGCGGATAATATGTCTTTGGAAATTTCATTCTCCATGCGAGGGTTAACGAAATTTAGTCGATTTAACGAGATGGCTGCGTGCTGTGAGAGAAAACTACAGATTTGATAATTGAAGCCTCATATGAATGATTTTCTATTGCTAATACTAACATTATCAGGGTAAATCTAGACCATAAATCTCCCCAAAAGGAGGGGAACAAAACTCGTAGAGAATTAGCTAATTTTGTCGATATACGATTTGTGATTTAGTGTCGATAATTTTTATATGTTGTTTCAAATATCTGTTTCTAACTGTATTAGCTGCTAGTTTCTCATGCGTGGCTATCTCCAAGTGGAATAGCACTCAGAGACAAAAACGGATGGTATGTTTTTGCGTCCCACGATGGCATACTCGCACGCGTTTAAAACATAATTGCCACCTGCCGAAGGCGAAAGAAAAAACACGACGAAATATGCGTACCGTGACCATTGGTATATATATACCAATTGGTATATATATATACCAATGGTCACGTAATTTTTGACCCAAGTTCCTGTACCCTTATGGGACAGCAGCGTGTTCGCGATGCCACTGGCGTTGCAAACACCTATAGGCGACGGTAACTGCTAAATTCTAAGCGGGCCGTCAGCCTGTCTGCTGTCCTACAGCATAAAAAAAATATACCTTGAATCCATGGACAAGCGTGTCAAGTACACTGTCCCTTTCCTTAGGGCAGGTCCAAGCCCAGCTGTGGGACATTATGGGTTGTTATTGTAATTATATTATTATCATCGTGCAATTTTATTACATATTTCTTATGTAAGTCTCGAAGCCTTGATCCAGCTTGATCCGTTCAATGCCCGTATGTGGAACGAAGCGTGATGTTCACGTTTATGACTTTGTTAAAATGCTGTTTTTCATATTAATTAATAATTACTATTAATGCGAGAGATATGGTCTAAAATAATTTAAAATGTAAATGTATGACTAACTAAGAACTTGTTCTTGCACTTTAATATATTTGTGATAGATTATTTTAGAAAAAATATTGTTTAACCCATTTACTGCTAAGCATTTGACGAGTTTGTGTTGATTTGGCCATTGCAAGTTTAGATAGTACATAGTTTTCAAGATATTTTGGTTTTTTCTCATGGCCTCCGAAAGAATTTAATTTGCTACATTATCTTTTTCAATTCTCAATGACTTAGCGATACGATATCGATGCGAACTTCTTTACCTCTGCGTAAACTTGGAGCGACTTTTTTTTTGGGTAGGTGGAAATGCATACTCCGCCGCGTAGGAACGGGAGGCGAGGTAGTGCAATGGGTATGTTCCCTTCCCTAGGTTGGGGGCTCACTAAAACCACCTCGGTGTTCCTTCAAACGTCTTTAGTGCCGACGGATTAGTCAGGCCGCGACCCCGACTGGCGTCACCCTAACCTCGTAGTGTGTATTGCGCCTCCGGAGCGCTCGTATGTGAGCAGTGGGGCATCACGGCGGATGACTTGGTGTTTAATGTGTTATGTGTTATTAAGGGATGTGAAATATATCGATAGCAATTCGAACAACGGCTTTAATTCTATCCCATATTTATACCCTCTTCCATAAAATAGAACCATAGACAAATAAACTTATAAATGCATTTATAAATACTGTTTCTAATAAAGAGTATTTTCTGAGAATATCAGCGAGTGGCGCCAAGTCTCGATGGGTGCGCGTCAATTATCCCAGCGTAACCTATCACTCGTCCAATCAAGGCGACGTTGACAGTCCTATCGTTGCTTAGTAACTAAAGCCGAACTCTACAATTATGGGCATATTACGTAATCAATGCTTTTTATGAGTTTGTTAGAATGTTACTTATGTGGGTAAAAATGTGATGCTATCTTCGCACCTCGGTATGATCCAAAAAAGATGATTTTGTAAGTAATGATATGCGTTTAAATTCAAAAAATTATATAATATTAAATTAATTCATTGTTTTACAGCGATACACAATTGATTATATATTTTTTTATTGCGTAGGACAGCAGACAGGCTGACAGCCCGCTTAGAATTTAGCAGATACCATCGCCTATAGGTGTTTGCAACGCCAGTGGCATCGCAAACACGCTGCTGTCCCATAAGGGTACAGGAACTTGAGTCACTAATGCCGGAACACAAGGTTATTATAGCAGCATACTTAAGACCAAAGGTGGTTGCCATCCAGACGGGCTTGAGGCCCTACCACGTAGCTAGGTTGGGTTGTTTTGTCGCCTTTTACGACAGGCCGACCCCAGCCACAGAGGTTAGTATTCTTTCTCCGCCCCTGTACGGATAAAAGTAAATGAATGAGATTTAAGATAAAAATTACTAGAAAGAATGTTCGATCCTTGCATATAGGGTATTTGAAATCTCGTCTCCTGATTTTTGTTATCTACCTTCACTCTCGGTGAGGTATATGATATTATTATTAGTATTGCGTGAGCTTCTAAACGCGCGGGACGGTCGACCTCCCTTCAGTTACTCCAAACTGTCATTGGCCGTGCCAAAGAGTTTTGAGCACAAAAACTGTCAGAACTGTGGCTCTAACAGTTTACTCGTATACTGTGTTATGAAAGTAAAAAAAAACACAAATGGTGATATTATATAGTAATGACCCTGGAAAGCGGAAGTTTGGGTTCGATAGAAATTTAACGCTAAGATGATAAAGATTTTATGAGAATGTTATCTATACTTCAGTGCAATAATAAGCATTACAAGCAGAAAGGAGAGCACCATTCTGTTTCGTCTTTCCCGCTCAAGGAAGCTTAGCCAGATAGCGAAATTCAAATTTAGGCACATCATTTGCATAATAACAAAATATAAATTTAAATTTTCTTGTATTCTTTGCATAAATGGAGCAGTGTCGCACATCAGAACACCTACGGGGCTACTGGTTTCGTCTCCGGTCCCATGTCTGGGTGTTTATTTAAATTCAATGATATATCCACAGCTTTTTTCTTTTGATTAAATAGGATAAGTAATGCGTGCCATTTGCGGCACGTTATCAGACACGAAACTTGACATTTTCAGAGGTATAAATCTATGACGGTGTTACTTTCGCAAAATATAACATGTATCGCTTTGAAGCTTGATGTCGGTAGAATAAAATGGCATATGTGCAGTGCCGGATTAAGCAAGCGCGGGGCCCGTAGCAAATCTTTTCAAAGGACCCCGCACGTGGGCGCAAGTGTGCTTCCATACCTCAAACTACAGCACCAACGTAAAAACTACATCACCAATGCACTTGTCGCCGATGGTTCGAGCGAGTTCCTGGGACGTGACTTCATAAAGTAGCCACCACCTGATTCGGCGTTGGAAGCGCTCAACACGTTTGTCTTTGGGCTTCACGCAGAGGTCCATGACATGAAGTCGGTGTTGTGCAGTGACAGTCTCACCGGATATTATCTTGCAGTTGGCTACTTTGCTGATGTGGTGTCTCCAGTCTACAGGAGAATTTGCGTTCTTCACATTTATACGAGCGACTTTTTGTAACATGTGCTTTTATCGTATGATATTCTGTTTTATTTTCGCCAAGAAAATAATGGGGATATCGATTGTATGACGTAGATTGTGTTAGTAGGAAAAGATGTAACGTTTCACCTTTTTGTGACATTAAATAAATTCAATATATTATGTTACCACGTGTTAATAAGTTTCATTTAAAAAATTACGATTAGGCCGAGATGAGCGGGTTTAAATATGTGGAGCCCCCTTTTGCGAGGGGCCCGTAGCAATTGCTACTCTTGCTATGTGGTTAATCCGGCACTGCATATGTGTCAAATCATAACATTGCATACTTAAGCCTAGCGACATCTGGTAGGAAAACCGGGATTGACTTTCTGGTACACCTGGTATAATATGTATTTATTTACATAAGAAAGGTAAATAGGTTATATATCAGTTGTCTGGTACCTATAATAAAAGCTGTAAATTGTCACAGTATATTTATTTATTTCTATACCAGTAAATAACCAATAATGTCCCATTACTGGCTTCGGGCGTAGAAAATGCTAACAAAAATAATTAAGTTCAGTGCAGTATATAAATTAACAGGCGAATCTAAGATGGATGATGTTAATGTTTTTACTAACTTTATTAAGCCAGGAGGAAGATTATGAATTATTTATCAGTCTCGAAGCGTAAAATACTGTTTAATCTATAAATTTCTGTATAATTATTTCATTTTTTTTTATAGTCTTCACTAATTATAAGAAACACCTTTATTTACTAACCATTCCGGTAGTTTTGTGTGCATGGATTCTGATAAACAGCGTAAAGTAGCGCGACGCAGAAACTTCGTCGTCCATAATTGTAAACGCAATTTTTAAAAAGACCAGACCAAAGAAAAGATGGATGGATTTCGTAAAAGATGATTTAATGAAAAAGGGGGTGAATGTTGAAAGGATGGTTAACAGAGGAGAGTGGAAGGAAAGATCATGTTGTGCCCCCCACATAATGTGGGATAAGGGCAGGAAGGAGATCTAAATTTTTTGAAATTAAAGTATAATAATTTTCGGAGTGGAAGGCGAGTGTGAATGAAAGTGTCGGAAGGGGTAGACCTAGGCGAACGTTTTGAGAACAAATCAAGGACATCTTGAAAAAAGGCCAGATCAAGAGTACCCTAAACTGAAAAGCATGTAATGAAGGGAATAATGAAAGTGGACGAAGCGAAACAAGTATGTAAGGATTGTAGCAAGTGGAAAGAACTAGTCTCTGCCTACCCCTACGGGAAAGAGGGGAGATTATATGTATGTATGTAATTTTCGAAAGTAGTATTTTAGTCAATGCACAACACAGGTCGCTTCGATTCCGATGGTTGGAACTCTTAGGCAAATTTTTTTGTTCAATAGACATAATATAAGCGAAAGAAAATATTATAGAAGACATAAGAAAATATAGTATACATAACTAACGTTAACTATAAATTTTATAAAATAATTCTTAAAGGTCTCTATAGATTAGTCATTAGCAGTATATCTTGTGAATTGGATTGGTCGTCTTTATTGTCGTTTTACAATTAAAATTGTCATCGCATCCACTTTGGAGTACAATTATTTAATTAAAACCAAAATGTCTGTTATTCGCCTTGTGAGAACCGATTCTCCTGACTTTAATCTATCTCTAAACATTAATTTGCTGCCAGAAATTGCCCTATAGAAACAAACTATAAACAATTTTAGCTTAAAAATAATTTATTTTTACAAAATGAATGACGGGCGAACATTTATGCAGTTTAAAGTATGTCTCTTATTTCAGAGTGCGTATTATCATCTCCTTCCCCGCCGTCTATCCAGTACTATCTAGTCCATTGAGGTCCTAGAGTAAACCAATGTCGTTCTAGTAACATTTATAATGTAGGTATGTATTATATACATACATTATAAATATTATTATATATTGATATGTATTTATATACTTATATGTATTACTTTATATTTATGTAAAATTTAATTCCTAAATTACACCACCACTAGTCTCTTATTTTTGCACGTACATATATTTCTCCTGGGTTGCACGGTTGCCTGAAAGAGATCTCTATAAGCGATAAGACCACCCATTGTTAATTTTATTCTCTGATGTATAAAAAGTTTCATTCATTCAATATGAACCCGATCCACCAACTTAATTTCAATTAAGACCTATTTCTTAGACTCGTTTATAGCCATTCGAAGTTCTTTCGGATACTTAAAAAGGAATGATGTTAATATCACTAGGTTAACAAAAGTCAATGGTTACTGGACATAGTAATGACAGATCTTATGGCCTGGTTGAGTTCTAAAAATTCCAATACCTTAATAAAATGTTAATTATAGATTGATATACAGATACATACATATCTCTTACGGTTATTTTATAGTATTTAATAGGTTTTTATTTTTTAAACTGACGTTTATAATACCAACCTAAAGTTGTCGGTTTCGAATCATACATGCATGCTCCGATTTTGCAGTTTTCTTGCTTTATGTGTAAATAAAATAATTGGCACGCACCAACTTTTTTTTTATTACTGAGGAACAGTGGACAGGCTGACGGCCCACTTTAGTAAGCAGTTACCGTCGTCTATAGGCACCACGAACACGCTGCCGTCTGCATAGGGGTACTGGTACCTGGGTCACTAATGCTGGGAAACAACACAAGGTGATTATGGCGGCATACTTATGGATCAAGGGTGATTGCTATCCAGAGGAGGTTGGAGTTATATCACGTAGCTTATTTTATCGCCTTTTACGACAGGCCAACCCCGGCCACAGGGAATCAGTATTCTTAATCCACCCCTGCATGGAGAAAATTAAAATTATTAAGATGTTGTAATAAGTAAAAATATTTTTGGAAACGGAGTTTTTTTGATGAAACTCTAGGGAGTTTCACCGTCCACCGTAGCGAAGAGATCTCCCTTCGCTTTAGTAGATGAGGTTGTCGAGTGAAAAATTAACTAATTGGAGGTCCGTATGAATGTATTTATTGTAGAGAATATTGATTAAATAATTTATTATAATTTTTTTATTGCCCAAATAGGTTGGTTTGCTACAATTTTACAGGACAAAATGTAAGTTACGTACGTAAATGTAACGTATTTAGCTAATGGGGTGAACATTGGCTACTATACTAGGGTAAGGTGAAAAGTTCTCGGCCTGACAATGAAAACCTGTAATTTTCAGTTCAAAAATGATTTTATTTTTCTACATATTCTACAATTTGCACAATTTGCTTGTTCTTCAATCATTCATTTCAATTCAATCTATTGATCGGCATTCAGCAAATGCGGCACCCACCTTGCGCACAGCTTTCGTATCCCTAATTCTTTGTGCAAGATGTTTCGCACTATTTCTTCCAATATTCCCACGGCCTCAGCTATCTCACTCACCTTAGCACGCCTATCATCCAAGACGATATCGAGCACCTTTTTGATGGTTTCCGGTGTGATTGCGGTTTTTAGCCGTCGTTCATGTGGGTCATCTTCGAGGGACGTGCGACTGCATTTAAATTCAGCTGCCCACTTTTTAACAGTTGAGATTGAAGCAGCAGGGTCCCTGTAAACTTTTGTCAACTTCGAATGAATTTCCTTAGGGGTTAATCCATCCAAAACAAAGAATTTTATGACCATACGATATTCAAGTTTATCCATTTTAACGAAAAACACGCAAGATGTATACTGCGGAAATTCGTGTAATCAAACTACTTGAGAGAACAATTAGTTGAAAGTTGAAGGGACAGGTCTATAAGACCATCATTAGGCCTGTTCTTTTATACGGCTGTGAAGCGTGGCCGGTGTTGGAGCGACACAAGCAGGAGCTGCGTGTCACGGAGATGAACATGCTGCGGTGGATGTGTGGAGTGACGCGGAAGGACCGCGTTAGGAACTCCCGCATTCGCGGTAGTCTTCATGTCCGTGACATTGCGGATAAACTGCAGGAGTGTCGGCTCCGTTGGTACGGTCACGTTTTACGGCAACCGGATGCTTACGTGGGAAACAAATGTCTGGCCATGCCGCCTCCGCCGGGCCCCGGCAGGAGGGGTAGGCCCAAAAAGTGCTGGCTTGACGTCGTAAGGGGTGATATGCGTGCCAATGGGCTCACTACCAGGGATGCTGAAGACCGTGCGAAGTGGAGTAGAAAAAGTCGGAAAGCGGACCCCGGGCACCAAAACGCAAGTTTGGGTTGCAACCGGGAAGAACGCTGAGATGATGATGATGATGATGAGAACAATTATTTGAAACTTGTCATACAAACTAGTGAGACATGCACCCAAGCAGGAATAATAAATTTTCGCTGATTATAACGCAATTTTTATATTAGGCCGAGAACTTTTCACCTAATAGATTATTTAATAAGTATATAGGACATATCGTAACTACATGAATATTTGCTTGAAACATTTCATCACTAATAGGATAGTACGAAAATGATGCTGGGGGCATCGCAGCCATTGATGCACCCAAGCATTTACTTGGCATAAATAAGGTATAAGAATCATAAGTTACTGGATATATGCTTTATCTTTTTATTTGAATGTGCTAAATAATACGTATTTGTACCCAGATCTCAGTAATTCTTATAATCTTACGTTAGGGCCAAATGAACTTATCTCAGCAAAGTTATGGCTCACCCATATTACCTTTTAAGTCCAGTTAATAAACCATATCTTAAACGGCTAACTTACGTAATAAACATTGTAATAAACAACACAATAAATATGAAACACCTATAAAGCCACGGGCCGTAGTCAACATAAAGTTATCAATAAGATCTGTAAAATCAGTAAAATCGTCATAAGTTATTCCGAGACAAATTAGAGATGTGCTCGTATACCGAAAAAAAATTTAGACTTGCATTTTAATTGTAAAATAGAAAAAAAGATTTTGAACTTGTAACAAAAAATATACTTTACTTAAATTTATTTTTTGTAGGGAGTAAAACTAGTCATAGAAAAGTCAGATATTATTTATGGATTTATAATGATTTCTTGTTTTAGAAAATCGATAACTATCCTTTAATACATATAACGAGTTTTACTGTGCTAAAAGTAGCGCCCCACACATACCTCTTCGGTATAGCCTCCCTGCACTACACCCGGCTTTCAACTCTGAGCTACTGATTCCCAAAGATCTAACAACACACTCGTCTCCGGTAGCACAATTTACACAAAGCCTGCTATCGACGAAAATAAAAGCTGTTGATGATCAATGTTGGTAAAGATTTGGCCACCAAACAAAAATGAGCCAACATAGAGCTGGCGCTCAACCGTGTCACACACATGGATAAGTGCGTTACAACAGCTCTAATATTTATGCTAACAGAACATACCCATACCTTAGAGTATACATAAGCATAGCTTGCTTATGTATACTCTAAGACCCATACTACCTCGTTTGGGGGGGTTCAAAATACCACGCTTGGTCAGAGGAATAAAGGTTTAGGTTTTCGTCACGTAGTCAATATCCTCTAACCGAACCTCGCGCTTTTCAAGCTATATTCATGGCTCGTTTAGCGTTTAGTTTTTACTTGTAAATATATGCATTGAAGTTTAGCATCATGCAGCAAGCGCTGTTATTGAAGTCAAATATAACTCACTTTTATTTCTCTTTGCAAAAAAAAAATTATTGTAAAACCTTATTTACGAATTACTAAGTGAAAACTAGAGAACGAGGATGTCTTTTCACTAACTGCGGAGGGTCACCAAGGTAAGGATTCCCTAAAAACCTGGAGATCATCACTTCTCAAACAATATAATGATGGGAAAATATCCGGATGCATAGTTTCAGTACTGTAATTCCATAGGTAATTTGTTAATTGCTAGCCGAAATTCGATTCGCCATCACTACCTTGTTTCTCTCTACTAAGCTAACCGTATATGGTCTAGGCCGGCTACCGTGTAGTCACGTCAGTGATTGAGTCACATGAAGTTTATTTCAGCTTTGAAATTTACTTGTTTATCGTTTAGGGATTTATACAATATGTAGTTTGTATTGCAGTTATAAATATTTATTTCTAGTATTCGCAACTGAGTTCCATTTCTATAGACTAGGTGGAAGAATTTAAACAGAAGATAATAATAATAATAAATAAATTATATAATAACATATCGCCAAAGACAGGAAAATAGTTATTATAACCATAATTTCAACAAAAAAATGATATGAAGTCTCATATAATTTTTTTTATTATATATATATATATATTTTTTTAATTCGACACACTGGTGTTCTATAACAGTAATAATTATTTTCCATTTATATACCAGTATCATTATGCAGTGTCTTTTTTTTTTTGCGTAGGACAGCAGACAGGCTGACAGCCCGCTTAGAATTTAGCAGTTACCGTCGCCTATAGGTGTTTGCAACGCCAGTGGCATCGCAAACACGCTGATGTCCCATAAGGGTACAGGAATTTGGGTCACTAATGCCGGAACACAACAAATTGGTCTAAAATTATTATTAGGTTTTCCCGCCAATTTTATTAATGGAATAAAATGTGAAATATATTTAATATTCTTATATTGTGCCTGTTGTTATATGTTAAATCCTTCCCCATCACTGTCGTTGTACACTAGGGATTCGTCCTTAGTCTGTTTCTGTTCAGCGTGAATGAATGAATGAATGAAAACTCTTTATTGTTCACCTTAAATATATATACAAGAAAATGAAATTAGCGTGGTATTAGACGTACTGTTAAACAGCATCAGAAACTCTCATGAGCAGCCCCCATGGTTGCTCATGTACCCTGATGATATCGCGCTGGCAGATTCGGACAGGGGCAGGTTGGTGGGACGTATGAAGGCGTGGAAAGAATCGCTTGAGAACGGCGGTTTGAAACTCAATGTGACAAAGACCGAGGCTTGGTCTGCAACTCCACAGACCCCACACCCGTGCGCATAGGCGGTGATACGATCAAGCGCGCGGAACAGGTAAAATACCTGGGATCTGTATTTTATGCGTCTGGTGACATCGATTGCGACGTCAAGGCACGCATTGCTGCCGCGTGGGCCAAATGGCGTAAGGTAACTGGTGTCATTTGTGACCCCAAGATGCCGGTAAAGTTGAAGGGACAGGTCTATAAGACCATCATTAGGCCTGTCTTTTTATACGGATGTGAAGCGTGGCCGGTGCTAGAGCGACACAAGCAGGCGCTGCGAGTCACGGAGATGAATATGCTGCGGTGGATGTGTGGAGTAACGCGGAAGGACCGCGTTAGGAACTCTCGCATTCGCGGCAGTCTTCATGTCCGTGACATTGCGGATAAAATGCAGGAGTGTCGCCTTCGCTGGTATGGCCACGTTTTACGGTAACCGACTACTTACGTGGGGAACAAATGTCTGGCCATACCGCCTCCGCCGGGCCCCGGCAGGAGGGGTAGACCCAAAAAGTGCTGGCTTGACGTCGTAAGGATTGATATGCGTGCCAATGGACTGACCACCAGAGATGCCGAAGACCATACTAAGTGGAGAAGTAAAAGCCGGAAAGCGGACCCCGGGCGCCGAAGCGAGAATTTGGGCTGCAACGGGGATTCTTCGCTAAGATGATGATGATGATGATTGGGCCTGTTGTTTTTTCTTTTTGGTTTCAATATTAATCACTCATTTCGTCGTAGTCGTAGAACAGTGACGGATCTGACATACATTAAACTTTACAGGACAGCCATTTTAAAAATACACAAGCGTCATTTTACTATGAGAATCTATCACACCCGTCACTTTACCGACTGCTTAATTTGAATTCTAAAATACATGTAATTTTTTTGTTAATATAGCAATAATATTTCGACAATGTAGTATCCAAATATGGTAAAAAGTGAATTTTGGATTTTTTTCAAATCCGACGTTATTCTACGATCACGACGATTTTATTAATGTCGGAATAAAGAAACGAGTTTTAGAGTTAGAGTGGTTTATGTTAAAGTAGCTACTATGTAAGACTAAACTACGTTACTGAATAAACATCATTCTTATATCTTGATTTTACTTGTATTCTGCCAATAATGTTTTTCAAGAAGAAAGTTTCAGTACAAACTGGAACATTATAATTGGATCCTTAATAAACACGACCAACGTCATTATTAACTCAATTACAAAGACAAAATCAAATCATTTTTAAATCTTATTACCGTGCTGGTTAAAGAAGTTGTGAGATTTTTTAAAACTCAAGTAAGGTTATCAAGATACAACAAGTGACCTATGCACGAAAGAGTATTGCCAAATTTACGTCAGTTTTATTAAAAACTTGTCTATTAAAATACATAATTGATTACCGAAATTATAGGTTGAAATGTAATACTTGTCATTATTGAATGTTTATTAAAAATCCCAAATAAATGAGCTACAAGAAACGGGGAAAATATTGGGTTGCATTGATTTTTTAAGCATCTTTATTTTTTCTTTATTCAAGGTCATCATCCCTGTAGCAACTTCAATTACAGTGTCCTTAAAGAAATCACCATGTTGCGTGTATACTATAACATAAATGCCATGGTGAAAAGATCATTGCGAGGAAACCTGCAGAATGACTATAGTATATGTAACCTCCTAATCTAGTGGGTATATAAGCATTACATCTAGGAGGAGGACTGAGTTATTAATTAACTTTAAATCGTATCCAAATTGAAAACATCCACTTTAGGGCATCGAAGATATCATAAAGGTAGAAAATCCGTCGCGTTTGCGTCGGGGTGTAAAAATGACATTAATAAACGAGATCCAATGTGTCATGTCATGATACAGGTCTAAGCCTTTCCAAATAGAAGTATGAGCCACTCGTGCGCACCTCCAAATATGACAATGTCAGGTGGGCAAACCCTATACGACGAACTTAGAACTCGCAAGAAAATCAGAAAGATCAGGATCAACTTTATATAATACCAGCTATTATTTCGGGCAATAATCACATTTCGCTGGCCACGTACTTCGGCAATCGACTACGTACGCGGGGAACAGATGTATAGCCATGCCGCCTCCACCGAGCCCCGGTAGGAGGGGTAGACCTACAGCGGAAAGTGCCCTAAAGTGCTTGCTTGCCGTCTTAGGCGGTGATACGTGCCAATAGACTCACTGCCATTAATGCCGAAGACCATGCGAAGTGGAGAAGAAAAAGTTGGTTTACAACCCAACGGATTCGAACCGACCCGAACACGAAGCGGGTTGTTAAAGGGATTTAACGCTTATTATTATTTCGAGTAACATATTTTTGTTACAAGTAATGAAGAAAGAATCCAGCAAGGATTTAAATCTAAATATGTTGTAACAATTCCCACAGTAATATATAGTTCCATACAAACTTATATGATTTTCATTTTTGCTTTGTATATTTAATTATTTGATAATTCATTGTCTTGGGATGTACATATCCAGGAAGTTAGTAAGAAATTGTTTGCATCCTCGGCTTCGCTGAGGCGACTTCGAAACTTTCTACCTCGAGCCACTAAAATTTCACTTGCTCAGTCCCTTCAATTACCCCTTCTTGATTATACAGACGTCAGATATCTTGAACTCACTGAATTACAGCTTAACAAACTTGAGCGCCTACAAAACTTTTGTATCAGTTTTATTTTCGGTTTGCGCAAGTATGACCACATTTCAGAATTTCGCCAACAGCTAAAGTGGCTACCTATCTTTGCTCTTCTATATAACACCTTTTATGATCTTAGAACCCCTTCGTATCTCAAAGAACGTTTTAAGTTTTTGGTAAAGAGAAGTTGCGCTTAGAAATACCTCCACATGCCTCTTTATTTTATAAAAAGTCATTTACAGCTACTGCTGTTAGGCTGTGGAATGCACTTCCTGCTGATATACGCCAAGCGAAGTCTATACTTTCTTTTAAAAAACTAGTCCATGAACACTTTTTAGAATTTGCAAATAAATAATGTTTTATACCATATAGAATATCTTTCATAGTTGTATTATATAGATTTAAAATTTGAATAGAATATTTATATTAAAATTATCTACTTTGGAATATTTTGTTAACCTATTATTATACACTTCTTCATAACTAGACCACAATAAAATTCCGTATAAGTTGTCCATCCAAAGGTTGTCTATATATAGAAGAAATCGCTTTCATTTTTATCATTAATGTAATCTGTATCTGTTTTGTACAATAAAGAATATTCTATTCTATTATTTGTGTATTTATAATTATTTACGTTACTTTGCTATACTAATTTAAAATCATATGAGGCACAATAAAATGAATTCATGAATTGATTGATTGACGAGTAAAACGAATTACAGCGGACTCTGTAGCGAATATTAATAATATAATATAATAAAAAGTAATTAAAAATTTAAGATTAGATAAATTAAAGTTACATATATATCTGCTCTATCTGGCATTTTCTATATTCTAACAAAAGACAAACTTGCTATTATCGCTCAAAGAACTCATTAAATCCTATATTAAACCCTATTCCAAACTAATAGAGTTGATAAGTTGATTTTAGCTGCATTTATAATGTTGTCTAAGTCAAGAGAACACGCGATCGTGTGCAAAAGCGATCAATACTACATATGTTATTGTATTTCTTATAAACGATGACAAAAATGAGCTCATGCCCATATATTACGGCGGACATAATAGGGGGTCCATATCTAATTTAAGTCAACTGAGTATGTTTTAATTTGTGGGCGTGGGAATAGTAAGTTATACTTTTTATTTAGAGTAGAGAAGTATAATTGAATAGAGTTTAAAGAGCTGCCTAAGTCTCAGAACCCATGTAGCTTTCCTTACTAGTTGGTGCACTTTGATAAATTATAGCCTCTGTCGCAAGATATTCTTTTTTTGGAGTTATCTATGAGCGGATATGACTTTGTTTTAAACAGCCATATCTAGATGCAAGCCATACTATAGACAAAGCTGAAACTGAGAATAAATTCAAATAGAGTTAGAGTTACCATTTCTTTAATCAAATTTAGAAATGGTAGAACCAGAAGGTTTGTGCTTCTATGTGAAAGCTTTCGTTGAAATAGTAATAAAACAAAAAAAAAGGAAATACGTAATCTTTACAAAATTTCTAAACATTTAACTAGACAGGGCTAACCTGAGTGCAATCCTGCTAAATACAAAATAAACGCGTTTCATGGTAATTAATACCTGAAACACATATTCTTGCAACAGTGAAGCAGATCAGACGATAGGTTGAAGAATTTCTGTGCTACTGTGCATATCACTATCTCATAGCAATATAGGAAATAAATAGCAAGGGCTCTTATTTTTCAGCTTCCACGTAAGTCTTTTGGACAATTGTTTCAGATTTCAGGATTTGCAGTTTTATTTTCACTTTGTATTTAGCTATCTGATAGCCATGTACCGAAGAATAAACTGGAGAAATGCATCACTTAGGCAGATTTCTTAGTCCAATGTGCATATTATTGATTACATGATTACCAAGTATCTACGATGAAAGGAAATATTGTCAAGAAATCTGTAAACTAAGATCACTGGTATGTGTAACCGTTAGGTGGGCATACTGTCTGTTCCCTTCAGGGCGAAGCTCGTGCCCAAAAGTGGGACATTATGGGCTGTTATTATAAAATATATTTACGACGACATTTACTTTGAGCAACTTTTAATTTTATGGCAAGTAATTTTAAAACCTAGCTAATCGCTATTGAAAATGTTAACTGTTGTTTTATATTTTTTAAATTTCGAATCAAACTTAACCACATAGTGTGGAATGGTGTTTGTTATTTAAAATTCATTCATATATATTCCTGTTAATCAATATCTTGAGACAAGAAAAAAAAATATGTTGACGCACCGCAAGCTGGGCCGCGATTCGCGTAATTGAATGATTGTTAGAGGCAATACACATTCAGCTAGCTAGATCTAATATTTACTTCATTGAGGTGTGTGTCGATAATACTGATACGAGTTTCTTGTAACCAATTACACTGACTGAAGATGCAGTCTCAGTTTGGAGAGGAGACGCAGAATCTCATAGCAATTAGCTGTCCGGTACAATAGCTTGCAAATTTGAAAGGCGTGAAATGAATGATAATGTCCCCCTTCTATTATATATGCAAATATACTAAACTACTTGTATCTCAACCACAAATTGCAGAGTTTGTAGTTGAGATATAAGCAACAAACAGTCAAGGCTTTGCGTTTATTATAACAATGGTCAGAAGAAATTTGTAATAGGTGGGGTTATAACGGTCGGCCAATGGACACTGCTACTCACACCGAATTCACTGTCTTATTAATAAAACAAACGATTAGTCTTAGGTAAAAAAAAATGCCCGCCTTGTACTGGGAATAATTGTTTACAAATAATAGAAACTGAGTCTGGGGCTCTGCGTTATTTTTTAAGAAGCTACAAATCGAGGAAATTTGTAAGAGAACCAAAAGAACAAGTATAGGTCGTAAGATATACAAGCTGTCGAAGTGTGCAAAGTCATGTAATACTGACTTGAATTTAAGGGCGTTGGAAAAAAGGAGTCAGTAACAAAATTGGATTTAGGTAAACATAGGACATCTCTCAGCAAGGTTGTCAATTTGTATGGGTAAGGCATTGGACAGCGATGTGAGGTGGAGACTTTGGTACGTTTACCACCATTGTCTGACTAGCTATATTATTTAAGTCTATTACAGATTAGGTCAATGCTGCAAACTCTCACCAATTTACATTACAATTAATTTGTCTGCCAGGTTTTGGGTGTCTAGGAAATGAATAGACTAGAAATGTGATAGTCTTTATCATTTCGTTTGATATAATAACAATTATATACGGATGACCTATAGGTCTATCTATAGATAGATTTGTATACGGATAAGAATGGATAGGTCATGTATGTATATACATTTTTACCTGCTAGTGTACATCTACAAGTGTAGATATGCAAGAAAAAATGGTCCGATTTTTGTCAGATGTGTATAACTAATCTTATATAATAGTTCGTGTTAAACTAGGTGAGGGTTAGAAATTTTTTCTCACACTTGACGTTTGCGCCCCACTAACACTGCACTCGGCGCCATAGCCTGCTGGGACATCGACTAATAGGACATTGTCTTTGTTTATCAATATGATTAAAGAAGTTTCTAGTAAGAATTTTGTAGAAGACTTGTAATAGGGGTGTTCAACAAAAAGTGATAATGAGTATGATGCAATTATCTTTTATTAAAAGTTATTTTATATTTCGTCGTAGTCACCTTTCAGGTTTATACACTTTGTATATCTTTTTTCTAAAGCTAAATTTCCTTTTTCTTAAATCTTCTTTCTGATCTCTTAAAAATTCGTGTACCGCGGCGACTACTGCGTCATCATCTTCAAATTTATGACTCCTTAGACGTTCCTTTAACTGCGGAAATAGGTAGAAATCACTAGGAGCTAGGTCCGGTGAATATGGAGGATGTTACATCAATTCAAAGCCAGTTTCTTGAATGGCAGCCATCACAACTCTGGACTTGTGTGCGGGGCCGTTATCTTGGTGCTTGGGTATTTCCTCACGCAACTTTGTTATTTGTCCTGCGTACAAAATCCCCGTAACAGTGGCTCCATGATTAAGATATTCGATTATTACCACCCCTTGGCTGTCCCAGAAAAAACAGCCTATGCTCTAACCGGTGGTTGGAATTGCCTTACATTTCTCCGAAGTTGGAGATGAGTCTCTTCCAAGTCATGGACTATTTTTTCATTTCCGGGTCATGATGATGAAGCCATGTTTCGTCTATAGTTATGAATCGAGCCAAAAATCGGTCATGATCTTGTTGTAACAAACCCAAATAGCTTTGTGAAATTCTCAGTCTCGTTTGTTTCTGCGCGTCAGAACGCATTCTGGGTACCCAGCGCGCTGACACTTTTTTCATACCCAAATGGCTGTGTATAATAATTATGGACACTTCATATAGAAATTTTCATATCTTCTGCTATAAAACAAACTGTAACACGACGATCCGCCAAGACAATGTTTTCAACTTTTTAAATCATTTGTTCAGTCACTACCGACGTACGGCGCCCCGTGCGGGGATCGTCATTAATGGAAGTTCTTCCTAGCTTGAACTCAGTACACCAACGCGCAACCGTAGAATAGGGAGGAGCTTGAACCCCTAATGTTGCTCTCTAGTCTTGATTTACCAGCTCCGTAGTAAACATTTTCTAGCAGAGATATTTTATTACCGCGCGATCTTAAATTTTATCCATTTTTAAGAATACGTTCCAACACGACGCAAACAAATGACTTCTATTTTTAAAAAACAAAAGAGTATTGATTGCTTTTTTATTATTATTATATCTAATGTCTGGGCTATGCCTGCCAGTATTTTTTCTCTTTCCAAGGAGAATGTATCGCATTATCACTATTTATTGAACACCCCTCGCCTCGTAGAAAACACTAAAAATATTTCTTTGTTAAGTATAAGTTCAACGAATATCTTGACTGTTTCAATTCCATTATCTGTAAAGATAAAAAAACTCAAAGTTAATTTTAATTCTATTAAAATATGAACTAAATATGCTTTAAGGGTATTATTGGCAGTATAGAAAATGGATGTAGACAATCACTTGAAGAAACAGTTTTGTTTCGAGGTCGGTTGTCAGAGTGAAGTGTCACGTTAGGACGTGAAGTGCGTAGAAGTTGTGCTCTCTGAGGATACCTCATGGACCCATATAACTTCAGTGGGATACCTAACAGCGTATCTTACGCATCTATGTAGATGAAATTACGAATGTCACTGTCACAAACCACTTTAAAAAAGTAGAACACGTTTATTATTTATAAAAAATATATCAAACGAAATATGTTATCACTCGAAGAAGATAAAACTGTTATTATTCTTAAGTTACTCAAAAAATGGCCGAAATCCTTAATATTCAACTGAAGTCAATAACCCCTTCGCAAGCAACAACGTCAAAAAGACCACCCAACACATTTTGTTTTGCATTTCATTTGTATTTAGGTACAAGTTCCATTGTATGTTAAAAGTCAGTGCAAAAGATTCTGAAATTTTTATTTGCATATAGGAAAATAAAGATAGGTATGCATACGATATTTTGTAAAAATCATAATTTTTGGAGCAATGTTGTATGGTCGATTTTTCTGATCTAAGAAGTGATTGATTTCTGAACTTATAAACTGCAAACCCAAGCTTAGGTACCCTGGATTTACTGAATGGTGTGGCAAATATTTTCTATACTTTACTCTCTTTGAGTTACGCCATGATTAATCCAGTGTAAAACGTTAAATTCGGTTCGAAGTGCATCGTGCAACAGCTTCATTTAGATTTGCACAAAAATGTTGTTTGGACATGATGTCATGCGACCTTGCAACTGCGAACTACTTAGCAGAACGTCCAACTTAATTATAAGTACTAAATAAATGACTATAAATATCACAACCTTTAAAAACCTCTATAGTTTTTTAATTCAAACATAGAACATTTATCATCTAACTACATTATGGATGATTAAAGTCATTGTCTTGCACATGAAACATTGAGTCAAAAACACTCCTCTAGTATAGACTAATATTTTTTGCTACAGTAGATATGTTTAAAATAATAATTTGAAATTAGGATTCATAGCCACAGAAATATAATTATGTTTATTCGAAATAACCAAT
The DNA here is from genome assembly GCA_963693495.1 of Malacosoma neustria. NCBI lineage: Eukaryota > Metazoa > Arthropoda > Insecta > Lepidoptera > Lasiocampidae > Malacosoma > Malacosoma neustria. The sequence continues at coordinate 3,471,159 of OY856385.1, forward strand.
ACATATGCACAATTTTATTGATAACCTAATATACTCGTAGTTTAAATAATCAAAGTTAAGATTTCTTCGTTTTAGATAAACTGCTACTGAATCGAATTTAAATTTATTTTTCACGAATAGAAGGCTTTTATTTTAGTAAGTAACAAAAGGCTACATTTTTATATATTAATGCTAAATTTCTATCTGTGGCAGCCTCTTTTTTACCAAGCTTTTATTAACTTGACCTATATGCATATATGTAAGGGAATTTTCGGACTCGATTTTTACCCACGTTGACCTGATGACAATACACAAATTTAATAATTTTGTCCCATAGTCCTTATCAGGATCATCAGGATTAACGCTTTCTTTTCCTTCTGCCGGAAAATGGCGTTAAATTATTATCTATTACAAGACCTATTTTATAGCAGTTTCTGTAATTTTAGTATAATCTTTTAAAAGCAAAAGTAACTTGAAGTTTTAAAAGGTGGTAGGTTTATTTAAACTTCCAAAAGATCCTTCCATAAATGGTAATTGATTTATTCTGTTATAGTATTTCCTGCTACAACTGTATGACGGCATGACGCAAATGAGACGAGCTCCACGTGGGTGGCATCGTGGGCTGACAATATATGGGGTATTTGCTTTAAACTCCTTGGCTTGCAATCACGCTTTATTGTCATTAATTCACGGCTGTGATTATGTATTGAACAACAAGCCTAATATTCTTTGTCAGAGAGGTAACCTGCTTTTGTGACGCGAAACAAAAGTACGAGTACTGGATTTGCTCATTTTACTCCTTCATCGACAGCAAATAAAGGATATTTTTTGTTACAGTTATCTATCTAGCTGTTAACAATACTCATGTGCGAAAGTTGTTGGGCTAATAGCCATGTGGAAAGTGTAAGCTTTGGATGGAACTGGAATAGGTAACCATGATTACAGTAAAAAACAAAACGAAGAACCTATTAAAATGGTAAATCCTAAAGTTAGCTTAAAACTTGTTTTTTCAGTTCTTATTTACAATAAAATTATAGGATTATAAAATGTAACGACTTTTTCTACATTAAAATTTGAAATGTATTTATTTATATGATTGAAAATTGCATTGATTGATTTGGATATACTCATATACTTCTGTCGGTGCTTTATATTTTATATTATATATTATTAACATATTTTTTATAATCTTCTGTATACCCAACAGACCAGATTTTTACACAATTTGCTCACCGTAATCAAGAGCCAGAAGTTTATCACCCAAGTGAATGCAAAATATATTTCCTTACTGGGAAGGAATCCTGTCAACCTTCTTACATTAAGTAAATCTTATATAGATAAGATTTACTTAATCTAAAAAGGTTGACAGGATTTCTTTGAATACTTCGCGGAGAAAGAACTGTACTCTTATGGGACAGCGGCGTGTTCGCGATGCCACTGGCGTTACAAACACCCATAGGCGACGGTAACTGCTAAATTCTAAGCGGGCCGTCAGCCTATCTGCTATCCTACAGCAATAAAAAAAGAATACTTTGTTTTACAGGTTATAAGAACCTGTAAAACAAAGCTTTTCCGCAGATCTTCCTTCGAAGTTATGTCAAAAGATAGTCACTGATGTAAAACCAAATTCAGCCACGTGTATTTCATCTTTCCCTACAATACAACGTATAGCAATAAAAAATAAAATTACTCAAAATGAAACCCAAAATTTAAAAGCTAAATCTGACGCAACCCATTCGACGCCATGTCCACTGACTGACACATGACGCCAAGTAATTTAGAAAATGAAATAAAGTTATTTCATTTGCCGCGAGAAAAGAATCATAACATCTTAAACTGTCGATCTAATAAATATATTTATACATGTCTATGAATTATCTAAACTTGTAACGGCCAAATCGACACAAACTTGTCAAAATTCTAACATATTAAGGATTGAGCTTAAGGATCTAGACACAAATAAACAACGAAGACATTTGTCAATATTTTCATCCTTATTCTGAATCATGGAATATGCTATTTCAATACAATTTCTGTGAATTGATTGACACACAAATATTTTATGTATTTCATTATGACTTGTTTTGAGACTTTAGTCCGTAATCGGGTTATTCGTGTCAAGCAGTTTCAAAGCGCGTTTTATAAATAATTTTCCTTTAAATGAGTCATTTATTTTAATTGCTAAGTATTCAGTTTGGTCTTTAATTTATTTTTTATATTAGATGCTAATTTGAACCTATTTCTTTAATAGGGTTGTTTGTTTTTATAATTACAGTTGCGAATGTTTTACATTGTTGCAAGTCTACTTTTAAATGTTACGACCTCTCTTTAGATATATCTCTTTATATGGCTTAAATTCGTGTTAGAGGTAATTTTAAAATAAAAACTATGTAAGTAAGTTAAAACATTTAAATTTAAATAATTACTTCCAATATCAGAACGAATTAGTCGTAGTATAAATTAAATTTTACGAATTAAATTAAACACGTATAATTCATAAAATAAATATCATATTGTTGTCTACTCAATAAAAGTGACAAAATGATAAAAGTAATATATTTAAGATATTTTATAAAGTTATTTTAGTAATTTCTATTCGACAATTCACTTTCATTACTACAGAAGTCACCGATTATTAAGTCCACGAAAACAAATTAAAGAAAGAACACGGGCCCTGTTCAGTCCATATATTTCATGTTTAAATTAACAATAAACGGATACGAAAAGATAACGTTTGCTATTAAAGGAAAACAAAATCGGCCAAAATAAATAACAGGAAAAGTTATTTAATTGGTTGTACAACCTATACTAAGAACATTTACTACATTACTAAGAACATTTATTTATTTATGATCTATGTCGTTCAAGCATTTCCACCTAGTAGCATGTGCAGCTAAAGGTTCGTTCTTGACGCTCATTAAAAAACTTAATTCGTCTTTTTGTATTTGTCTACATGTACCATTTTCTTAAGCACCGCTTAGGGCGTTTTTCTCCTAATGTGCAGGTGAAGGAGAACATCGTGACGAAACCGGCATACCGAGATTACTGAAGAAGAAGCGCTTGTGTTATGGGTACTAGTACTAGGTAACTGGTATGTTACTTGTAGTTTTTGTAAATAAGTACATATTGCACACATACAAACTCGGATGGGAATCGTCCCAGTGACTCGTGCCGATGTACCTGTAAACAAGCAAAAGGTCTCATCACCTATTGTCGCTCCGTGTGATAGGTCCATAGCTATGCATCTCCATAGAAACCCAACGCTTATTTTTAGCAGAACTTTTTAGCATTAAAGTCCTGGTGGGGCACCCAATTCTTCGAAGTCTAAACTAGTCTTTTAGTTTATTAACTAGTCAAAACTGGAATCAGCGCCGTGGTTAGCATTCGTCTCTCTTGTCAACCAAAAAAATGCAATGTAATTTTAATGATTCGTTTCTAGCGCTAGGCTTGCCTGCGCGCCCAAGACTACGCCCGGGTGCACCCGCACCCCTTGCCCCCCTGGGTAAAGACGACCCTGATTGGAATCTAACCATTCATTGTAGTAATTCTGATATATTACTGTGTCATCGAAACCCAGTACCCCGTCACCAAAATTACAATAGCACAAAATTAACCCTAATAGCGTGTCTGTATGAGCGTAGCTATCCGAGTATGGCTGGTCTCCACATTTGGCATGTCAATGGTTAGATCAATACGTTACGAATGATTTTGATGAACGACATTATGCATAACTGTTAGCGGAGACATGTATTAAGGACTGACCATATTTTATCACTAAGTTGTCATTATAACATGGTAGGAGTGAATTATGTTTATATTTGTATAGGATCTATTACAATAGAACCTCTGGAAGTCCAACTAGAGAGGAGACGCAGAAAATTTCGAGTTATAGAGTTTTCAAATTACGAAGGATTTCGGTTTATGCGAATTTTGTAAGGAAACATTCGACTTGTACAGGTTACTACTATTATATTTACTCCAACAAATTTTGAATTAGAAAGGAGAAATAAATAAAAGTCCTATTTATAAGAAACAATGCACCTGATCGGTATATTCTTATGGTCGATTTTAAAATAATAGAGTTGTAAGGTTATAAAATCAAACATTACCCACTCGTATGTTTGAAATACTGAGAGCTCCAATCGATGTTTTCAACTTCTAGAGGAAAAATATGACTAATTATTTGACTTAAAAAGGGATCAGATTTAAAGTACGGAGGTTTAGGTGTTGCAGGTAAGGGAACATGACATTTTTTCGAATTAAGAAGGTTTTTGACTTTTTTTTTTTTTTTTATTGCTATAGAACAGCAGACAGGCTGACGGCCCGCTTAGGATTTAGCAGTTACCGTCGCCTATAGGTGTATACAACGCCAGTGGCATCGCGAACACGCTGCTGTCCCATAAGGGTACAGGAACTTGGGTCACTAATGCCGGAACACAACACAAGGTTATTATGGCGGCATACTTAAGACCAAAGGTGGTCGCCATCCAGACGGACTTGAGGCCCTACCACGTAGCTAGGGTGGGTTGTTTTGTCGCCTTTTACGACAGGCCGACCCCGGCCACAGAGGTTAGTATTCTTTCTCCGCCCCTGCACGGATAAATTGACTTAACGAAGTTTGACTTAAAGAATTTCTACTGTATATTAATAAATTTTCAGTGATATATTAATTTCTTGAGCGATTTGATTTTGTAATTCCGAACAGTCGGATTTCTAGGGAGTCCCGACATGGCTCTTTTACGCTACTGTAATTGTTTACAATAACTTATAATTTTAATTACAAGTGCATTTTCGTGCTACACATCTGCGAGCTTACCCATAACACTCGCTATTTTCTGACTCACGCGGTCGCTACGGTTCTGCTACTAACTTTGGTAATTTTTATAAGACACACTGATATTTTGACACACATTATTCAATCCATACATTTATTTTCTTAGTGTCAGGAGATTTCATTAATCGAAAACACACACACACACACACACACACTATATATATATATATATATATATATATATATATATATATATATATATATATATATATATATATATATATATATATATATATATATATATATATATATATATATATATATATATATATATATATATATATATATATATATATATATATATATAGTTAAGTCCTCTGCCCCACGTAACAAAGTTTTCTATCAACAAAACTTTTGCTACATTCAAATTTAATAATATTGTAATAGCAGCGGTAACAGCAATGTTCAACAAACCACGTTTCTGCAACTGATGCAGTTTGATAAACATTACTTGAAACATTACTGCGCTTCCGAATAAGTTTCGATCGTCCTAATAATGAAATTCGCGATCGTTTACAATGCGCATGTCAAGTCATATGACATATAATTCAGAAGACTGTCATGGCCGCCGTATTTGGCGGGAAAGCAATCCGCTTTAGCCGAAATGGGTATTCGCCGGGATGCGAGATATTCATTATTTATTGCATTGCGAGTAAATTGCATAACTTTACCTTTTTACAAAAGATAACAATTTTGGGGTTTCAAAGGTGAATCACCTATAGCTGTAATCAATTACACCCACCTCCGTTCTTTAAGTCATTTAGGGTTAGTTCCCAAAGAGCACGAAAGATTATTTACTCGATCTGGTTGAAGCAATTTCGGAAGAAATTTATAATATATTGGCACATCAAAATAATGTAGAAGGAAAACTAGACTGCTTTAAAATAATTTCAAAATATCATGCAGCGCTGCATCAACATGAAGCGCTGTTTGCTAATATCAAATTATTAGTAAGCAGTTACCGTCACCTGGATGGATGTTCCAGCGCCAGGGGAAACGTGAACGCTGCTGATAACAGCAGACCTTTTAGGAATAGGGTTACAGGAACCTAGGTCACTAATGATCACTGGCGGTATACTTTAGACCAGTGATTCTCAACCACTGTGCCGCGGCACTTTTGTGTGCCGCCAAATTTCAAAAGTGTGCCGCCAAATTTTGCAAATATATAATAATGTTAATATTATTAAATTATATCATTTAAAAAGAAAAATATTTTTAACATGAATATATATTTAAATCCACAAAAAAATAAATTATTTTATTATTTGCTTTGCAATGGATACTTCTGTATTTGACTTAACTTTGAATGAAGAGGAAGAACTCATTTTGCTTTCTAATAATCGAGATTTAATTTTAAAACATTCAGCAGAATCAATTAATTCATTTTGAATTAACATCAGATGCGATTATCCAATGATAGCCAAAAAAGCTTTAAACATATTATTACAATTTTCCACATCTTACTTGTGTGAATTCGGATTTTCAGCATTAGCCAACATTATAACTAAAAAAAGATCAAGATTGTTAAATGTAGAAGACGATATGAGAGTAGCATTGTCATTTTTTCGACCAAATATAAATGAAATTATCAAAAAACATCAAGCTCAAATTTCGCATTAAAAATATTTTTATTATTAGCTTGTAATTAATCCCTTAATAAACGTTTAGTTATTATTGTAGTATATATTAGTTTATTTCGTATATTTAAAATTTTTGTTGTAGTAAGTAAATAATTTTTATCTTTTTCTTTGTGTGCCTCCAAATTTTGAAATCGTTAAATATGTGCCGCAACAAAAAAAGGTTGAGAATCACTGCTTTAGACCAAGGGTGGTTGCGATCCCGATGGGGTTGGGACTACCACGTAGCTAGGGTTATTTTGTAGCCTTTTATGACAGCCCGACCCTGATCGCAGAAGTTAGTATTCTTACTTCGCCCCTGCACGGAGTAAAATACGCGTTCTTATACGCGTCTTTGCATAAATTTACCATTAACTTACGCCTAATGTTAAATAGTTCGCCGCTTATGGTATATTATCCAATTAGTAAGCCTTCAAGTGCCAGTCATAATTATTTATTTTTATATCACAGTACCTGGAACTTACAAAGTATACGAATAAGGGCACATTTGTTCAACGCAATTAACTTTTGCGAAGTGTATTGTGCGGGAGACGTCTTGATTCTCCAGTGTCTCCTCAGGGCAAAGATGACTAGCGAGTCTAAACAAGATGCACTATTGACTTATTTATTTATTTACTTATTAACTATTTATTTATTTTAATTATTGTTCACTATTTTATAAGCCATTTTGAATAGGACATCACTTGGCATCTGACATTTGGTTAGCTTAAGTTTTTAGTTGGTGTATTTAGTCTGTATATTAATGAGAAAGCGTGTTTTTTTAACTGCTGTAGGACAGCAGACAGGCTGACGGCCCGCTTAGAATTTAGCAGTTACCGTCGCCTATGGGTGTTGCAACGCCAGTGGTATCGCGAATACGCTGCTGTCCCATAAGAGTATAGGAACTTGGGTCACTAATGCCGGAACACAACACAAGGTTATTATGGCGGCATACTTAAGACCAAAGGTGGTCGCCATCCAGACGGGCTTTGAGGCCCTACCATGAACAGGCCGACCCCGGCCGCAGAGGTTAGTATTCTTTCTCCGCCCCTGCACGGATAGGAACTGTTACAGGACGACAATGATATATTATCACCTTACCAGCCGATCCCAGGCTGCAACGCAAAAGCTTAATGCATCAGGGATTATGTGGTTGGATGATGATAAAAAATCGTTTATAGCATTAGCATTTTATGCTAATCCTTAGTAAAGGCTGGTCCTTCCTCTCTTGGAGAAAATAGAATACTTGTCTTTTGAAGTAAGCGTGGGCTACATTTACAATTTTTATTATATCCCTGTAGGTAGAATTGTTATCCAGTAAATAGTCTTTGATCCTTATTAGTAATTAGCCGTAACCCGCCCGCTTCGCTGGTTGAATAATAGAATAAAGTAAATCGCAAAAATAGAGGTTCTCGTACGCATGCGCGCTACACCATTTGTCCCACTTATCTGCGGCAAGAAAACACACATTACTGAACACGTAGAGCTTCTAAAAATCGTTGTTTCTTAAAACTTTAATAACGTTATATTAAATGAAAATATCGAAATATTTTTTTTGATAAGTACTAAGTGTCTAAGATATAAAACATAGAAAATTTAATTGAAATCTATCCAGTAGTTTTGCTGTGATGCCCGTACAACTGCAGACCTCTATCATTCTCTTTATATATATATAAACCATACAAAAGACAACAAAAATGGATCTACAAACTAAAAGCTAAGGCTAGCCCAGAACATTAGTAGGAACATACTCGAAGAAAATTTCCCAAAAGTGTGAACACCTTAATTACGTCCTCAGTCAGGCTACGGTAAAAGAGAGACTATTTTCACGTGGATAAATAGAAGAGCAAACACGTAAAAAGGCGCACAAAATTCTAATACTGTGTCAATAGCTTGTAATTATAAGCATACTTTTGGTTTAGTTATTTATTTTTTTGGGTACGAAGGAGGAAATATTCTCTTTCTACCAGCCGCTCTGGGTAGACAGAGGCTCGTGTGGTACTCCCGACAATTCAGCACCCCGTGCTCGAGAGCTCATGCTGCACATCCACTCAAAACCTCCCCCAGGCTCATCTCTTTTGCATATTTTCAGAGTACCGGGAAATGGCACGAACCGACTTCGTAGTAGTGGCTTGCAGTAGGTGCGGTGGCGATAGAAATGCAATTCGATTATTTTTACGACAGTATCTGATCTTTTTGTCCTGATACCACTAAGATTATAGCGTTTTACGAATAGTGCACACTTTCATGCCAATCTTGACCTAATTTCTTTAATGTCGTTTCGACTGTGGATCTGGCAAATAGGAAATTGTTTATTATTTGTATTTGTCAAACTTGAGAGATATGTATATAGTTAATGTAATAGTTTTTTCAGTGCACATCAGCGGTTAGCGTCGTGTCGTGTGAGTGTGTAGACGAAATTTACCTACAAGTCAATTTGTAGTAAAACGTCGGTTCTTGTTGGTAGTTCTTTATTTTTCTTTTTTATGATGAAGAAGCTTCTGTCATCTAATTAAAACATAATCAAGATTTATCTCATTATAAAAAAAAGAAACAAAACAAAGGTGCAATTAAAATAAATTTGAAGTTTAATTAATGACTGTAACTAATAAAACTGACAAAAACGCACTCGTGCTAAGTTGTATGGAACGAGAAAGCATCGATGCGTGGGCTATTGTAGAACAGGCCTCGGCGTTCTGCGAAACCAATGTTGCTCTTAGAACGGTATATGAACGATTATTTTGTAACGTAAAATATATGTATGCTATTTTTCCTAGTCCTGACTGTCTGACAAGTTGTGGCTGTAAAAAACAAATACCGCAGAAAAGGGAGAGTGTATATGTGTGGTATGAACTTAGGAGGGAGTGTAATATTTTTAATAGATTTTACAGCAGGTCTGTACATATTCTTGGGAGCGTAATATATGAGACCTTTTTTCGAGGTGGAAATTAATTACAGACACCCCGCCGAGTGGAAAGTGTGGCAGGTTAGTGTGGAACTCCCCGTGCAATGGGCCTTGGAGCCCGGTCTCTTGGTTAGGGGACGCACGTCACTGATATACCCATCAAAACAACTTCAATATGTTGGCATCTTCGTTCTCAGATAGGGCAGAGGAGGGCCGGCCATGTGTGTGTGTGGACTGCAATCCTTTCCAGTAGTCGCATTATACTAGAGGCAAGTCAACCTCACTTACTAGATGATGAAGACAACTGGTGCTCTGACCCCATGATTTCTTTCCGGGGTCTTAACTTCAAAATCATATCTAATCTACCTATTTTCAGTGACTGATTTTTGTGCGAAGAAGTGCAGCCCTTTAGCAATAGGCACAAGGGGTTTCTAAGTGAAATTTTTGGAATAACAACATGAACACTTTTATGGTTCTATGGAATAAAGTATCACATCGATTGAATCGAACCAGTTCCGAGTTACGGTAATAAAAGATTTTTTAAATTCCATGATGTATCTATGAATATGTACCGATTAAAGTTCAGAATAACTCTAGGTATTTTTTCTTGCTAGAACAGTATTTTTAGCTTCTCGGTTTAAAAAAAGTAAAATATGCCGAAAATGCTTCTTTTTCATTCCTCCATGTTTGAAAGGACACCAATCAAAAAATATTGTGTTGAATCAATCTATCAGTCTTTTTCACAAACAATCCTTGCTATATCAGCTGTTAAAATGAATGAAAATAAAACTTGTCGGGGAAAACGAAACTACTTTACGGATAACCTTATTATATCTATAAAAATAATTGAAACGATAATTTCCTTTTATTTCTGCTTCTGTATAAAATGTATAATAATCTCAAGTCTGCATAATCTATTGGTCTAATAAATTCGAGAATACTATTGTAAAACTCATCTTCGTTAATCAATAAGCATTGTGTTCTTTCGACACGGCACTCAGTGTGCGTAGGGCGGGCGTGCCCACGCTTCCTGGCTGCAAGCCTATTATTTTACATAATCAGCAATCATTCCGCATCATTTGCGATGTTGGATATGTTTATGCTTAGATTTATTGGCTAATCAAATCCCATCCGTGACCCGATATACTTTTACTTCTTTTAATTATTGGTCTCCAACGCTTTTAGTATTGATTTTGCCAGTGTTGTAGTGTATTAGAAATACACTTTTAATTTTAGCGTGTCATCCCGATTGAATCCAAAATTTTCACTTAGTCATTCTCGTGAATTAAACAAGGAGTCATGAGCTGTTGAAACAAAATATCCTCGGTAATTCCTTTTTTAAAGATTTTATGGCCTAGTAACGAGACCTTTAAAGTCTTATTTTCGGGCACTAATTTTCACTTTTGTGTTCCCCTCGTTTTTATTTTTATTTTTTGTTTTTGTATTTGAGCAAATCACACAAGTGGCATTCGGTAATTTCTTCCTTAACCAAAGAGAAAAAGTTAAATGGGGACGAAAGAAAAAGAGATAGATAAATGTGGCTAGTAAAAAGACAAATAATTTTGAAGAGGCGAATGCTGATTGATCCCCCCCAAACCCCGAAAGGAATCCGCCCGTCGTTTGCTGTCTGAGAACTAGCAAAAGGTAATAATTCATTCGCCGTTATATGACTCGCGAGGAACTTCTTACTTCCAGAGTATACGGCATTACATACTTAAGTAGATACATTAAAATTTACCGATTTGAATATAATTAAAAAATTATCCTTATAATCTTGAAATCAATTTTCTTGCTTACTCTTAAGTAAATAAATAAATGGATGGATGTATACAAATTAAACAATAATTAGCGCAATTTCTACATGTTTGTAAATATATTTTCAAGGGTTAATTAAATTTAACTTATTGTACTTGTCCTGTTATCTTATCAGTTCGATAACAAAGTCAATGAAAATTGATATTATTATTATAGATGATAAATCCACGATTGTTTTAAGTCATGCTTCTTCCAAAGATCCTATAATGATAATTGGGATGAGCAATTCATTATATTATTACACTCGTATATACTGTTGAAAAATATAAAAAGTAATGAATTATTATTGATAACGATAAATTAAAAATAAATGATAGGTAAACCTATTTTCCATCGTTCTGATTTAAAAACGTTCTTTATGTAAGTATTTTTATTGCTGTAGTACAGCAGACGGGCTAACGGCTCACCTAATAGTAAGCAGTTACCGTCGCCTAGGGATGTTTGCGACGCCAGGGGCACCGTTAACATATTGCCTTTCGCGTAGGGAAATTGGAACCTGGAACCACTTATGCCGGAACCCAAGACAGGGTTATTACGCATATTTAGAGACCAGGGTTGCCATCCAGATATAGGATTGTTTTGTCGCCTTTTACGACAGGCTGCCCCCGGCCGCAAGGGTCAGTATTCTTATTACCCTCCTGGTCCTGCGCGGAGAAAGAAAATGTAACCTAAGCTTACGATTATTTTTAATACATTTGTATATTGTAATATGTATATATGATTGTTACCGGCAAAGTGGATGGCAGGAGGCCGAGGGGTCGCAGCCCGGTGAGATGGTCTGACCAAATCCGCTCAACGCTGAACACCAAGCTGTATGATGCACTCCACCACGCCAAGGACAGGCACAGGTGGAGGAGCATTATAAAAGAGAAACTGGTTTCTCATAAGGGGAATCACGACCCTCAGTAATGAGGTACACGACTCGAGGAGGGAGGATATTGTAATATATTATTTATAGTTTTCGTATTTTTTTTTTGTTATATGGTGTAGTTTTAAATTATGTAGTTTTAATTAAACAATATAATATAATTACTATTTTAAAACGTATTTTAGTCGCTTTTGACCTTACACTGTATGAAATTTATTTTCCTGTTTATGTATGTTAAAATAACCTCTCTATTACTCTTATATCAGGTAATATAGTTTTTACCAATTACTGAATTGTTGACAACATCAATTTTATGATTTACATTTTAAAAGTGAATTAATCTATTTTTTTATACTATGAATTTACTGTATTAGCACTGTCTTTTGTGTTTAGACACTTTCTTGAATAATTATACTTTAAATCGTGAGTTTTGAAGTACTATGAAAAGCTATTTCTACTTGGCAAATGTTCTTCTTAATATTGCCTCTTCTTAATTATTAATAATTATCCTGTATATGAAATCAAATATCATTAAAATTTAATATAAATAATATATTTCTCTTCTCTTTAGTCACCGATTAAGTACATAATGGGAAGCTAGTGTGTGGGCTTGGCTACAAGATTTTTATTTAACTAACATTGTTAATCTTTTGTTCAAGGCTTTCTGAGACGCCGGAAACTGTGATTATTCGCTGACCTATTATTTCTGGTATTGTGCCGAGAAAATTGCACCGAAATATAGTTTTCGCTTGCACAACATACAGATAATAGACGTCCTTCTAGCTAGTACAAGTGGACTAGATGATTGATTACTAGATTTCACGTATGAAAACATGATACGGTAAATGCCGTATCACGTTTTCTTTTGACAGTTTTTCAAGTGAATGTATTTGATAAAATGATAAACTAAATTGTGTCTAAATCATTGAACGTGTAGTAAAGAAACACTTATTAACGATAACAATTAAAATTTATTAAAAAATAATAGCAATAAATAAATATCTCAAATATTACCTCGCGATATAAAGTTAATAATTAAATTAATTTAATGTTATGGCAATGCAGAATATACCTATTTAGAAAGTCCTTAATCACAACACTGCACTGTCACGCAAATGTCCTGTCTATGTAGTCGCAGTCGAACTCCGCAAAGAACGAGTCAAAGGGCGAGAGGGAATCCTCCGTGAACTCCGAAGGGGTCTCCTGCTCCAGCTCTGTTGAGAATTCGGAGAGGTCCGAGCAGAGGGGTGACGGCCAACGCTCCGGCCGCGACTCGTTCTCAGACGAAGACTCCCTCAGCGCGGCTGACAGGGCTGTGATATATTTCATTGCAAGCCGTAGAGTGGTTATTTTGGTAAGCTTCTCGCAGGGTACCGGCGTCCCGGTGATGGCGGACGCTGGAACAGCTTGCCTGAGCGTTTCGAACGCGCGGTTGATCTCGCGCATTCGGCTGCGCTCCCGGGCGTTAGCAGTCTTCCTTCGATATTTACTGAGCGGCTGAGGCGTGCGACGTGCGCGCGGCTCACGGGCGCGCGCTGCCCGCGGCCTCAGCTGATACTTGTCGTGATCGGGCATGGAGTGACCTGCAACGAGCCGCACGCTGTTGCTCCGCAGCCCGCAGCCCCCACGCGGACTGAGCCGCCCGCGCCCGAATTCCGCAAGAAAAATACGCTTACTCCGCCCACTTTACCCGCTTGATCCGTTCATGTACAGTCGTAAAGTAATTCACTTAATGATATGTGAAATGCACTTTTTAAGTTGGTTCACTCAGTTTATTGTAAAGTAATCCAATAGGTAAAATACAGGCAAATCAAATCAAATTTATTTGCTATAAACATGGTATAACAAGATGTACAATGGTTATTATCTTATATATAAAATTCTCGTGTCACAATGTTCGTTCCCGTACTCCTCCGAAATGGCTTGACCGATTCTCATGAAATTTTGTGAGCATATTGAGTAGGTCTGAGAATCGGCCAACATCTATTTTTCATACCCCTTAGTGACAAGGTCACTATTCCACGCTAACGGAATCGCGGGCACAGTTAGTTATTGTATATACATATTAAAGTGTCCGCATGTAACATATCTATAAGATGTGCAAATATTTTATAACGTATATAATTGAAAATAATAAATATTGTCATCTTCAATTAATATTTAACATTTTAACTGTTTAACATTTATGGAAGTAACGTTCAGTATCCGATTCTTGTCATATTTTATTGTTTATATTACGGTCATTATGTTGTAATTATGTTTATATATTATTGTTAATACATTTGTAAAATTACATTTTATTGATTTCATGCGTATGTTTATCTGACATGTCTATATAACATCGTTGAATTTTCAGATATTCTACAGAACTTGTTTTTATTAACCTGCAAGTAGCATCAGGGCCGGATTTAGGGATCAGGAGGCCTCGGGGCGACAAAGGAGTGGAGGCTCCCTGGCCCCAAATATTTTTCCAAATAAAATGACCATTTTTTAAAGTCGAGTTTTTCAATAAATATTTTATTATGAAACCAAGTAGATTCTTTTAGTATTTAACAAACATAGATATATAATCGAGAACGAGAATTATCTGGATATTATCGGTATTTGAAATATTTCTTTTCCAAAGTCTATTGCGGGGGCCCCTTTCTCTTTTGTAGCGGTTGCCCTCCACTAAATCCGGCCCTGAGTAGCATAACCTGCATCCCACTAAGCGACAGACGCGGCTCCTTAATCTTCTGAGGTTAAGGAGTCACTTGAAAAAGTCATCTAAAGTTCATTTCTAACGAACTAAATTCCAACTAGACTGCATACAACCGGAATAATGTCAAAAATTGATTTTAACTTGAAGACTACGATAATATGCATTTAAAAACAAATTCAATGTTAAAAATATTTTGGCCGTGACCTCAGATAATTATAATCAAAGTGCTATTCGTGCAGGGGTGGAGAAAACACCCCTGCACGGACGTAGGGGTGGAACACCTACTGTGTACATGCGATGCATTGGCCAGGAAGCGAATGAATCTTTTGGGGGTAGGATATCCGACACCGGAAGACTACAGGCTCCTATCTCCATATCTCATTGTTAGGCTCATGAAGCAAATCTTCAATGAGATTGGAGAGGAGTGATTACTATCTAGGGGAACACAAAAGATCCCATTGGGTCGAAGTGTCCGAGATAACTCTCGGCCCCAAAATAAGATAAGATAAGACTATTTCATTCTTCCTCTTTGTGGCCTAGCATTCCGATCCATACAACACGACAGGCCTTAATACGAACTTGTAAATTTTACCTTAGAGTTTAAGAGGTACTTGTTATAAATAATACACAATTTGCTATAATAACACACAAATTGTTCTAATTTGTGTATTATAGCGTAATTGCCATGTCTCGACGGTGAAGGAAAATCTTGAAGAAACCTGCATACCGAGATTACTGATATGTGTAACCACTTAACCAGACAATGCGCCTTGGACAAGCGTGGCGGCTATACTGTCCCTTTCCTCTAAGTGGAGGACCGAGCCAGGCTGATGGGCTATTTCTTTAAACTAGAGCATATCAACATCAATGAACACGTCCTAAACTGTTCGATCCTTGCATAAGGGTATTTGAAATCCCGCCACCTGATTTTCTGTTATCTACCCTCACTCTCGGTGGGACGAAAAATTGTGCCTTCTTGTGTCAACGTTTGACAAAGGATGACGCCTTTGCACCGTGTGCGATATTTATATATATACTAACGAAATAACTGGACGGGATGGTCGACGTTCGACCTCCCTGGTTACTCTAAACCTTAATTGGCCGTGCCAATACTATCTGTGTGTTCAGTGTTGTGCTATAGCTGGTGCCGTGCAACAGTTCCTCAGCGACCTGAACCGAACCGGGAAGGGGTGGAATCAAGGTCAGTGCGAATTTCTTTGCCCGTTGCAAGACATCGCGTCTATCTTGCCACCGCTCCTATCCCATTCCTCTATCATACAGTCCACTGCCATCGAGCAATCCTTCTTATTCCCGTACGGTGCAATCTCGGTCCATGACCGGCATCGTACATAAACACTTAATCACATACCAGTACCTGGTCACAATGAATGAACAAGCTAGTATGTCATTGGTAGTAAAAGTATATGTTTATGATTTGCATATCGAATTCGGTGTTTCCGCTCTTTGGGGCTTATGTCTTAAAACTAATTGTTTGTTGACCTTGCTAAAGATCTACATTACAACTTCAACTCATAAGCGTGGGCTTTAAAAGACTAGTAAAATCAAGTGTAGGCGTTTTATTGATGTTGCAAACGATTAAGTAATGTCGAAAACATGTTTTTGTGAATAATCTATCAGATTCACTTTTTAATGCTTTTGCATACACTTATTGAAATACATGTTATTCGTATATTTATTAATAATAAACTTTTATGATGCAAGGGATTGAATATTATAGCCGCCAACTTGATCAAAGGGCACTCCAAAGGAATGTATGCAAGACATAAACATAGCTGAAAATGTCTGAATGGTCTGAAACTAATTGAAATAAAATAAAAGACAATTAAAAACTCCTAATAAATAAATAAAGTGTATTTCAAATAAAAGTTATTTAATTAAACTATCATTCTTAGTTTTTGGGATTATTAGATTTTAATATGTCTGGATTTAAAAAAAATGTACGTAATAAAAAAAAAATTCCAAAAAGTTCAGTCCACAAAGTTTTCATCATTTTCAGGGTTAATTTTTCAAATGGATTCAAACATTCAAAGGGATTGATCTGCATGGATACCGTAGTGACCTTAACCAGAATAATTTAAAAATAAAAAAGAGGGACATTATTTTTAATTCAAATATAAAGTTTAAGTGATAGGTGCTCATTTTTAACAAAATGAATATGCAATTCAAATTATTGCTATATTTGGATAAAAGACGTTATTTAACCCAAATGAAGACTACGTGCGAAAATTATTTAGATAACCTGAGTGAAAAAACCATAAGCAAATTCCCGCCATTGAGATTTGTACTTGAAATAGACGTAATGGATTTAATGGATATCTTTCCTGATTTAACCGACCTATTATTGAAAGAACCTTTGAAATTTCAATGTTTTTGTAATGATATATTATTTATTTGCATTCAGTCCCTAGAAAATGAAAATAAGGAATATGTCAAAAGATCACAAGTTGCTGTTACTCTGAGATTGAAATGTGCGCCTTCTGCTAATAATAACTCAAACGCAAAAGATTATAAAGGTCTTGTACACTTTGACGGCCTTCTTTTATCAATGACTAAACCAGAGGGATATGTTTATCACTCTGTATGGTCTTGCCCCGAAGAATGTGAAGGTAATGAAGTGATTCTCCAATACATACCTAAAGTTCCACCTAGATGCTACGCTTGTAAAAGTATTTTATTTGAAAACAGTAGAATGCGACGGTGCGGGGAGCAAGTCACAGCTACATTTATCCTAAAAGGTCGTTTACTTGCAAATAATTTTGTTATTGTCGATGATTTGATCCCAAAACTTAATCTTGGGTCTAAATTTAAAATATACGTAGTTACGCTGAAGAAGTTGACGGCTGTATGGGGTTTGGAGGAAGTTATTCCGTTACCTACTCCATTAACGACCCCAATTCCTGAGAATTTAAAAGATTTACATAGAGCGTGCAGAAGTATATCCTGGAAGTTCGTTTACTGCCTCGCTTCGGGCATTGGCGTCAACGTTTGCCCTTTAAATTGCTATATGCAACTTAAAATTAACCTTTTATTAAGCATGGTCAGCGTAAAGGCTCATTTGATCACGGGTACAAGTATTCTGCACGTTTTCGCAGCGGGCTGTGACACGGGGTACGTGTCGGAAATAATGCAAGAGGCATTAAAATTAGTTGACCGTTTTGTTTGTCTCGGTCCATCAGATTGCGATGCGTCAACCTCATTAATTGCTAGTTTTGGTGGTGTTTGCATTATGCCTGTATCCTTACACCACTATCATCAAAAAGTTATTTCGAAAATTTTGTGTAGCATAGAAGCAGGTAAAATATCCAATTATAATAAAGATATTGGTCTTAAATGTGCTATTTGGGCTCAAGAAACAAATCATAAGAAAATAAACTTAAATAATATCACTAGCGTGTTCGGTACTATATGTAGAGATTTTGGTGAACAAAATGATGAACTGGCTCATTTTATTCTAGAAAAATCTATTAACAATACGAGAATAAGTAAGGAAGAAATTCAGGCTGTAAAAGAATTAATGATATTCATTGATTTGGTGGCAGGAATCGAAGTGGTATTGGATGAAGCAGCTGAGAAACTTTTGAAAAATTACTTCCTAGCGGCGCGCAGGGAACAGCCTCAAGGAGCCCCTATAGGCAGTATGGGCGCTTTAGTCGCTATATGTACTAACGCTGCACGACTCTGTCGTCGCAATGTTGCGAACATTGACGATGCAGTATTTGCTATTTGGTTGCATGTTAGCGGTGGCCCAGAGCCAAGATTTGCTCCAGAAGAATACCTCCAAACACCTGGAGATGTTACAGAGCTCAAAAACATTATGAGGAAATTCAAAGACTGGCTTGAAGTCTTTACAAGAGTCTTGGAATTGTAATTGTCCAGTTTTAATTCTTGGGTTTTAATTAACTACACATATTTTCCTGATTACTGAAGCTGAAAAATGGTGTTTATTATTAAAATCCGGAATGATTTAATAAAACAATTAGATTAAATATAAACATGTTTATTAATTAAAATTAGTTCTCCAAACGATAAACGATTTTGACTAGACACAAAAAAAAATCACATTATTCCAATATTAGTAAATTCATTGTAAGTGATTACACCAAACATACTAATAACTAAATAGCTTAACAAAAGCTTGATGTAATCCACCTCAGTAGTTTAGCAGTGACTGTTTAAACCCAACCTGTTAAACCGCTTAAAACCTGTCAATGCTATCAGACCTAGACATGATCAAGGAATCTAGGTATAACAGCAATGAATTAAAGTATTCCTACAAAGCATTGCTCTCACTTTAGTAGTTCAGTACATGTATTTGTTTGTTCTATTTATTATTTTGTTGCCTTCGCCACCGCCTTTTCATGAAGAGCTTAGGGACGTAGGGACATCCTTAAGTCCATGGTACCCTAGCGAGCCTACTAGCGACATCGCTAATCTCGGGCTACTACTATTGGGCTTAGATCTAGGGCATATAAAAATAACACACGTCGTTTATAAACCACATTGCACTAGACATTTAAACTACAGTAGTATATTACACCCACATTAACACCAGGTCTTGGCATATACCCTTATAGAGATTTTGCCAAGTAATTTTTTGAAAATACTTCCACACTTTGTAAGCATTGAATCAAAAAGAACCACCGAAATAGTGTTTCTAAACCAAGACTTCTGAATGAATAACTTATTTAGAATGGGTGTAAAAAATTGTGTGCATGGGCTAAACTTTCTAAACACTCATTATTGCGAAGAAAAGAATTATAAATTTTAGACATTATCTTCTAAATAATTTTTATGTACTTCATTGCCATCTTCACACTTTCTAGAATAGTGTAACAACCCATAAACAAGAATACAATATTCTTAAAATCTGATTATATCATTTCCAAAATCATAATTAACATTCTATAAAGATATATAGAAATTTTGGTTGCAGAAGCCACCATTATTGTCTAACAAAATCATAAACATTTTAAATTTATATAACAAAATATTTTGCTAAAAGAACAATTTAAAAATGTCATAATTCTGTATTCATCCTTTGGATAAGCGATGGTAAAAATCTTAGACAGAGATATATGGAAATAGTGTAAACAATCGACATGAGTTATATAATAGCACCATGTAATCACAGTTAATTATATAAAAAAACAAACGGTTATGGAAGACACATCTTAACTTATACCTAATTTAGTTACCAAGACTACTAAAATAGTTAACTGAACTGAAAAGTCCAGTATATAAGGCACATAACATTTTATCAGCTTAATTATCAGAATGTGTGACCCCACAAAATATCGAAATGACTTTTAAATTTATCTAGATGGCTAGTGGAATGTCTTGAAGCCTATCTATTGGACTAGTTCATATTTTCTGCAGAAAGATGACTAATTTGTTATGAGGGACATTGTTATGAGTAAAATAATTCCCATATATAGCAAAAACAAAGTTTTTACTTGCTCCTGTAAAGTTTATCCAAATGGAGTTACAGATTTGATTATTAAGCTGACAATTTATAATACAACTTGCTGGCAACACTATAGAAACACAAGATGATATTGAGGGGTGAAAGGCTAATTGTTTTAAGCATCATTTTATAAACTTTACAAGGGAGCAATCTAAAATTTTGCAGGATAAATAGCTGATTTTGAATATGTATAACTCAATGTCAACCAAAATGTCACTTAAAACATTAGCCATTCACCACTCAATATGACAAAATTTGATTTGATTTCATATGACAAGAAACATTCTTAAGTGATTGTTTATATTTCATCTTGTGTTTCAGAAGTGTGTCCACATCTCAATACCTAATTATCTTGCAGAAAACTAAAATCAAAAAGTGATTGCTCCAACATTTGTTTGTTTGTCAATAATTTTTGTGACAAATTTGCATGGTTTTGTCTCAGCTTCAAGCTGTCTTCTATAAGAGACTTTAACTTTTCATCTTCATCTACTTTATTCACCACTTTGATACAATGATTTGATACAATATCACCAATCTTAAAATCTCGCTTTTCAAATGATACCACACTGTATGGAATATCTGACAAATGATCGGAATCTCTAGCTAACATACTGAGTGTAGTCCAAGTACATTTAGTGAGCTCTTCAAGTTTATTCATAACTCTGTTAGCTAAAATGTCAGTGTTGTCTTCAGCAGTATTAACTACATCACCAATTTTTGAAAACTCTGTACTTAAGTCCATCAGCTTCAAAACAAATGGTTGCTGCCTTATTTCAAGTAAGATCTTACTTCTCAGTTTAAGACAATCATAACATGCCTTCATGATATCATAATATTCTTGCTCTTTACTTTTGCTTACACTGCTCTCACTTTTTTTGTATGAAACATATATTTTGAATGCATTAGTATATATGTTTTGGTAATTATACTTGGCTACAAAATTTTTGAGATCTTCAGAAATAATTTCATTGCATCTTCTCTTTGCAGATTGGAGTCTGGTAGATACTTGATTCCATGCAGTCTGCAAAATGTTGATTTTATCAACAATATCATCTGCTTCTATAAATAATTTATCAAAACCTCCCAACATGTTTGTTCCAATTCCACTTTCTTTAAGCTTTGTTACATGTTCTTTACCTATAACTGTACTTTTTGTAAGACTTTCTTCTTTAGCTAACAAATTTCCAATACTCTTATCAACTGAATTGTGTTTTAAAAGCAATTGTTTCCCCGCACATTTTAATGATTCAGCTCTCATCAGTAATCCATTAATTAAAGAGTCATAATTTTCTGCCTGTGACATGATAAAGAAAAGACCACATTTATGTAGATTATTACTGTTTTTAAAATTGTATAATGCTTTTGGGTGTTCTAAACTTCTTTGCACTGCTTTAGGTACTACTGGAGCAATATTATCTTTGATTATGTAAGATTTACTGTATAGATAAAGCATTATATTACAAGCATCATTCCAATATGTTGAAATGGTCTCATTATTTCCTAATTCTGTGTATGATGAAGGGGATATTAAAATCTGGTCATTGGTGACTAATTTGGTATCTTTGGCAATCCATGTTTTTACAGTATCAACAGTTGTATCATCATCAATTTCATATGCCAGGTTAGTTAATGTGACCATAGAGAAAATCTTAATTATTTTCTTTGCTAAAATCTTTTTCAGCACATCAAATATGACTACTTTGCTTGCAGTTTCTTTCTCTTCTGTTGGTATATTGAATGTGACCCGTGATGGTGCATCTCTACCTCTCAATTTAGGATCATATTCTAATGCAATCCTTAACCATTCTTCAATAGATTTCTTAAAAGGTTTACTTATATGGTTCTCTACAAATATTTCATTTGAGTATTCAATATCACCATGGAAAGTTTCATACACACATATAATGTCATGGGATTTTGTTTTGACATGCGGCATCCATTGAACGGGTGCCATATATGGCAAAAATGGCCTCTTCCCACATATTATTTCAAAAGCAAGTAAACCAAATGACCAGAAATCCACTGAGTTACTATAAGTTTTGCTGTACAAAATTTCTGGTGCAAGATATTGTAAGGTGCCAACAAAACTGGCACAAACGGAATTAGAATCTATTTCTTTGGCATATCCTAAATCAATAAGTTTATAGGTAACTTTACCTAGACCTTGGGCTCTTATTCCATTTTGGGTTGTATCAGCAATATTCATGACTACATTTTCAGGCTTCAGATCGCGATGCGTAATTTTATTTTGATGCAAGAACTGCATAGCATTTCTGACGTCATTAAGGATCTGTCGCACTTGAAACTCACGTAGGCCACCGCAAGACTCGGGCTTATTAAGCACTTGCCTCAAGTCGCCACCGCTACAGTATTCCATGCACAATATCGGCAATTTAGACGGATTTGCAGCTTCTAAGCCTTTTAAAAACTCTGGTGGCAATTCTTTTGTTCCAACAATATTAGGGTTCCGACAGTTTTGTAACATTTCAACTTCTTTGGTCCATCGTTCTTTGTGTTTCTCAGTCAGCTCGTCGCCCCATTTACACGTTTTTATGGCCAGTTTTTCATCGGTTCTCTTGTGTCTCCATAGTACCACTGTCCCGAAGCTGCCTGATCCTAACACCCTATCTTTGATCCAATCACCTATGAACACTATATCATCCATTATTACCTATTTTTTAATAATAACATTTACCTATTACAAGCTACTAGTTTTAAGTTTACGCTTGTTTCTAGGAAATTAAAGATAAAAATAATATGAAAATTTATGAAATAATCACTTTAACCAGTGCTGCTGTTGTTGTTTTAATTTGCCAATTTGGCAGGCAAAGGACTTGGTCCATACAGCTTTGTCAATTATATTCAACAGTGCTGTCATTATGTATATTGTGGTATATCTATACCTCCCGTTGGACGTTTCATAAATTCATTCTAATAACTATGTTATACACATTATAATATGTAACATTAATTTTGTTAATAAAAACCTTCTAATGCAAGGTTTTGTCATTTAACACATATTTATTTTAAAACCTCGATACTCGAAACATGGAATATTAAGTCCATGAGTCAAAAACACGGAATTGCCACATTACGGTAACTGTATTTTCAGGCATTCCTTTAAAATAAATATGTATGTTAATTTTCCAATTAGATTATGTGCCATCTCAAGGGATTCCCTTAAATTATTGACCTCCGTCTTAATAGACTTAATGTCTTCGAAAAGCGCCGGAAGGGGAGCAAGTTGAAGAGCAATCGCACTTAACTGGCTTTGTATGTTATCCAACTGGCTTGGTTGTGGTGACGAGGAACCTGGCGTAGTGCAAGGGGTGCACTTGCATTTAGAGCATTTCCAGGTGCTTTTTCGTTCACCCAGCTTACGAAAACCCGTTTCAGTTATACCCGAGCATTGAAAATCAAACTGCTTTTTGCACACACTGCACACCGGACCATCCGAGACTAACATATTGCAACTGGCACACGAAAACATGTTGGAAAAACTTTGAGAAGCACTGATTTTTATTTACTTTAAGCACGCGTTTGTTATGCGAGGCGGTCCGAAGACGACTCGACATGGAAGTATTTACTTTACGTAAATATTATTTTTAATTAAAAGCTTACATAAAACTAGAATATAATTATTATGGACAAGAGTTAACTTGTAATTTACCTATTAAAGCCAGGGATATCTCTAATCAACTTTACGTTATTTTATCGTCGCATTTCTTTGATATTGGTAAAAAGTATTCGTTTAAAATGAACTCACCCTAAGGTGCCATGTAAACAAAAAATGCTACCACTGTCAAAGTGTCAAAGTCATCAAAGGGTCAAATCTCAATTTCAATTCTCAAATTCTCAATTCAATCTGTTTCTGTCAGTCACTTCAATTCAGTCTTGTAAAATTGCATTGATGCATTGTTTTGTTGCTATGTTATGATTACATAGTTGTTCTGAAATTTAGATTTTTACCGTTCTTGTTCCAGAAATTAAGTATTTAATAATTAATATTGTCGAAATTTAATATGGCTTAATATTCGGCGTCACTGACCAAATAACACAATGTTGAATTTCGAAGTATCGTGTCGTGCATGTATGAAAGAGAGTGCGGGTCTCATTAATTTGTCTAATTTAGTTAAAGTTGCGGCAACTAGCGAATTACAACTTTTGCATCTTTTTCAAGAGTGTACTGGATCTAAGGTAATATATACCTACATGTTTCTTAAAAATTGTTAATTTATGTTTTTAACAGTTAAGCGAATGATTATCATTATTAAACTACGGACGCGGAGCAGGAAGAATTTCGTACGTTAACCTGTTATTACCTGTCTCTGTCACTCCCGCGTAAATATAATGAGTCCTCGCTTGCACAGAGTAATAACCACCATCCTCCGGGATTGTAAACAATTGTAAAGCAATTTTGAACAACGCCACTTTAGAGAGAATAAATGTTATAAGAACTGGTTTGAGCGAATGGAAAAGTGTATTAAGCTACGTGGTGAATACTTTATTTATTTATTTATTTTATTTAATACGGTATACCAACAGCATACATAAGATACAATTTACACAACATTTACAATAATAAAATTCATATATGTATGCCAATTATACAACATTTGCCGTCGTAGTAGTTGTTTAATATTATATCTATAAAATGCAATATCAAATAAGAAAAATATCATGCAATATCAAATAAGTCAAACATAAATAACAATAATCACAATACTTTGAAAAACAATAAAAAGTACTCCTAAGGTTTTAGTTGTGTTTTTTCTTCAAAACAAAACTTAAAAGGCATGCCTCGTAGTAATTGTAACTCGGTTTTTATAACTGTTATAATATAAAATCTAAATAAATAATTTATTATAATAACAATAATTTATTTAATAATTTAGTAAATTTTTTCTCCTTTAAACATTTGTTAACCACACTTAATACAAAAATGTTTGTGACCACTGTCAGTAGGTAAAGAAGTCATTGTACGAAATTCTTCCTGCTCTGCATCCAGGCTATACTTGGAATACTTATGATACTACTAAGATTAAATTAAACATCAAATTCGTCAAAATTCTCAAAATTCTAGTGGAAATTTATTTATTAAGATATAAAATTTACAAATAAAAATGGCGTGCTTTACACCCTGAAGACTGCAAGCAATTTGCAGTATGTCTGATGTACTGATGTTAGTGGCCTCTTGTCCAACAATGTGATGTGAAGTGAATGAAGATGTGTTATCCCTTCTTGCCATGATGTCCTGCCAAAGGTTATATATTGTTGTGAAAGAAGCCGTGAGTTTCAGACCTCTAATTTGCCAAGAGGAAGATTGCAGTGAGCCATCACCAAAATACATGAAGATGGATGCATTATGCACAAGCTGCCTATGTCTGCATTCAACATAACGGAATGCAGGACCAAGAGCATTTGAAGACGCTTGGTACTGCAATTTTCCCAATAGCCCTCGTGACATAGTTGTCGAATGTGAATTGTGTATGGACCCCTAAAAGTTGGCGACCCGGCAAAAGTGCCACCCTGCACACCCAAACCGATACTTGGATAATGTTTACTCAACAAGAAACCAATAAAAGTGTCACTTGAGGGTTTATTAAATGATTGACAATGAAATTTCGTGTCCTACTTTCAATGTGAATTGAGAAAAATAATTTAAATGAAAAGGATGACAGATTATTCCCCAAAAAAGGGATAACGTTAGGCAGGCAGCTGGTTGTAAAAACTAAGCCACAACTATTACAACATGTAACATGTTGTGCCAACCCCATATAATGTGGGACAAGGGCAGGAGGAAGAAGACTACTAAGAATTATAATTTTCTTTGTTTTTATTTATTTATACAAATAAAGTATAATAGAATAGTACAGTGTAGAAAATGTAGAAGATACATTACTATGATTATACAATTTATACATTCCATTTGTGTTTTAAGAATCTAGTTTTAGAATATTCATAGACAACCATTCCTTTAAAAATAGCAATGATTGCCTCCTATCTCCTAAACTTAAACTTACACAAGACATAACCTTTGTGTTATGTCTCTATAGCAGAAGTTTAGTTTGCAACTGGAATTTAACTACATTATTTTAGATCTTGTGTATAGCTTAGGACATTTTACAAAACTAATCAAGCCTTTGCATTTTAGGCCTTTTTACTTGCACAAATCAGCAACTCTGAATGATTTCTGCCAAATCAGGGAAATCTTTTATAACTACTTTACAATCATTCATAAACTAACATGTAAAATTAATAAAATTTCAAGCAACATATGAGAATGTAAGAAGTAAAGGGTCTGTTTATTTAATACAGTGTGCTATTAGTAGCTTTGAGTTGAGACTCCAAATCAGCCAGGTGGCAGTGTTATGGCCATGGAGTGCAAAGGGTTAATAATTTAATTTATTATTTGGCAGGTGTCGAATGATGATGGATTACCAAAGAACTTGTGCAATGACTGTATGAGGCTACTTCAAGTGTTTTATATGTTTAGAATTCAAGTTTCAAAAAACGAAGAATCTTTCAGAAAGCTACTTGAGTCTAATATAAAAGTTGAGATTGATATCAAACCTAATACGGAAGATGATATTACTGATAATTTTTTAAATTTTGAAGTAGGATTTGAAGATTGCTTAAAAGATGAATTACAGGATGATTTGCATTGTAAAATATGTCTTAAAACATTTACAAAAAAAGATAAGTTTATGGAACACTTCTCTTCACACACTGATAAGAGTAAAGAAGAGTTTGTATGTACAGTATGTTCGAAATCATTCCAGTCCCAGTGTCTACTTGACGAGCATTTACAAAAACATTCGCAACATAAATGTGAGATGTGCAGTTTAAGTTTTGATTCCAAAGAACTCTTGTTACAACATATGGAAGACCACATGAAAACGGAAAATGAAAATGAAGAGAGATATCAATGTCCAGATTGTGATTTGTCATTTCCAAAGCTACGTTCTCTTGCTATGCATAAAAAAAAGCATAAAAACAAAACTGGTGGTGTAAAAATGTTTGTATGTGATATTTGTAATAAGAGCTTTGGTGTTAAGAATTTACTACGAAGACATGTAAAATTACATAGTAGTGAGAGGCCTTTTAAATGTGAAAAATGTTCCAAAAGATATTCTAGGCTTGATCAGTTGAGAGATCATTTGAACAGGCATGATGAAAGAACTAAACGAAATGTATGCTCCTATTGTAATAAAGGTATATTTTAAAACCATGCTTTTTTGAATTAGGAATTAGTACCATTATATTTTTTTCTTTGCTCAGGGGCAGAGTAAGAACACATACCATTGCGGCCGGTGTCAGCTTGTCGTAAAAGGCGACAAAATCACTCTAACTAGATTCCAAGCTCATCTGGATGGCAACCACTCCTGGTTTCTAAATATACCACAATAATAACCTTGTGTTGTGTTCCGGTATAAGTGACCCAGGTCCCAGTTTCTCTACACAGACAGCAGCATGTTATCAGTGACACTGGCATTCCGATAACTGCTTATTATTAAGTGGGCCGTCAGCTTTTCTGATGCCCCATAGCAATAAAAAAGTTGTCTATATGCCCTTGCATAAGTATATATAAAATAGACGACTTGGAATTATAAATTCTAGTAGGAATTGACATTTAAATTTTCTAATTGGAAGTGATCCAAAATGTTCACCTGGAACTTCATGTTTTACTTTAAGATAAAATTTCTGCACATCTTTATGCACTGCATAGCTCCATATCTTCCCTAACATCTGTACCCAAGTATAAAAAAGTACAACAAAGAATGATAGTATCTCTATGAAGTATATAAATTGTTTTTTGGCAAAACATAAGTTTATTTATTATACATAAGTATTACTAACTTGTTTATCAACTTAAACGAATAATTGAACTGAAAGTGAGCTGTGTTTATAAAGCTTGTTAATTTGTAAAAATGCTGTGTATTACATGTAAAACTGATATATATACACACACATCTTCGCACCTTAGAGTTTTTATATTTTTTCTAGCCTTTTCACAAGTGTCAGGATTGAAAGCGCACCTACGGATCCACACCGGAGAAACACCATACTTATGTTCAGAATGTGGCAAAGGATTTACAAACAGCTCCAATCTCCGGCAGCATATGTTACGCCATCAGGGAATTAAGGATTTTGCTTGTAGTTTGTGCCCTAAGAAATTCACTACTAAAGGTATGTGTTTCTTTCTGGATCATAATTTATGATCTACAATTGCATTTGTTTATTCCAGTGGTCTGCAACACGCGGCTTGCGAGATTTATACGCCTCTCTTACTCTTCGGGTACGGCTCTTCCGTGAAATGCTTAGTACATAGCATGGAATATTACTTATTATTGTCTATAATTGTTTTCGTAATTAAGTCTCCTACTAAAGCAAAGCACATGTTAAAAAAGGTCTCTGAAGAAATTTCAGTTGTGTATTAATGTACTGTATTGACTCTTTTGGATGACAAGGTTGCCGACCCCTGTTCTACTCTATTATGCAATAGTCAATAAGATGTTTTTAAAAATTGCTCTGATTATGTTACAAATTTATTTAGGATCCCATTAAGTCTTCAAATAAGGTTATTTTTTGATAGGCCTTTGAGGTCAAAGGCCTATGTTTCGAGTCCATTCATGTTGATCTTTAACTACCTTAGATTTGCCAGAGATAGAGAAGGATACAAAAAGAGAAGAAATGAGATAAAAAAAGTAAGGAAGATGAGATAGTGTCCTGGAATTCTTACTAAACATTTTATGTATTCTGCTATAATGGCTGTCACTCCCGTCCATTAGAGAAGAATAAGGAAGTAGACTTTATTTATCATATGCATGAAGTTTACAATAAAAATAATATTTAAAGATATTGTCTTAAGGATGGAAACATCGTTCTCATCTAACACACTAGTAAAGTCTGTTATATCCTCATCATTATCTCAGCGTTTAATTCCAGTTGCAAACTAAAACGAACTTCCTCTTTGGTGCCCGAGGTCCACTTTTAGACTTTTTTCCACTTAATGCGGTCTTCGGCATCCCTGGTAGTGAGTCCCAATGGACGCATAACCATTTACGATGTAAAGTTTTTGAGTTTGTCCCTCATAAGTAGCTAGTTGCTGCGAAATGTGGCCATACAACTGAAAGCGCTCCTATAACAGTTTAACCGCAATATCATGGACATGAAAACTGCCGTAGGTGTGGGAGTTCCTATTAAGATTTTTCCGTGTTACTTCGTGCATATACCGCACCATTTTCATCTCCGTCGCATTTAACGTCTCGTCTCGTCACTCCAGCACCGGCCACGCTTTACAGCCGTATAAAAGGACAGGCCTATATAGGTATATGTTATATACACCTATGTATTGTAATGCATATGATTAAAGTCGTTTTCGTTGCCAAATAAATATCTTCTTTCGTTCTTTAGTAATAGATCTGTTTGTTTCAGGTCAAATGAAAGCACACATTGTGACCCATACAGAGGCCCATCCGTACAGATGCGACAAATGCTTGGCAGTTTTCACTAAACCAAACTCATTGAAGAAACACATGTTAATACATCTTGGTTTGAGACCATTTGGCTGCGATACATGTACTATGAGGTATTTTTTTCTTGAATCTATCTGATATATGAATGATGAGGTTGCTGGTATAGAAAGAAATAAACATGTGTTTTTTTTTAATTGCTGTGTAACAAAAGACAGGCTAACGGCTCAAAGTAAATAGTTTCCGTTGCTTATAGATACTTGCGATGCCAGGAGCATGGAACCTGGATCACTTACCAGTATGCAGACCAGGGTAGTTGTCATCCAGATAGGCTTGGGGCCCTACCACCTAGCTAGAGTTGTTTTGTCGCTTTTAACATGTATGGGCTGTGATGGTTAACTGTACGAACATAATCTGGCCCCCCCCCCCTTCATTATGATTGTCTTTGAATGTTAACATAAAGACCAAATAAAACATTCATATTTATGAATACATAAAAGTTAGCACTATGCTTCATGAAACTTGCTAAATCATCTGAATATTGTAATATGATCAAATAATGCATGCAGGTGTTCATTTTGCAATTATGCAATTTACTTGATGCGATATATGAAGTTATGTAGTAGGTACCTAACTGAAGTGATTTAAAGAGTTAAACAAATGTTAATCATAAATTAATGTACTAAAATTATAAAATTACTTTCTTGTTGAAGAGATTTTTTTTATAGCTGGGGAATAACAGATAGGACCACTTAATTATAAGCGGTTACGTCGTTTATGGATGTTTGCGACACGCTGCTGTCCCATGGGGGTACTCTACCTAATGGAGGAGATTTTAATGATTTAGTTTATTCGTTGTCTTAATTTATGGTGTTGTCACATTCAGATATTGAACTAAAGGGTAGCAGTCCATGCCATCGAGGCAGTTTTTCTTGTTTAATATGCATAAAATGCCCTAACGCGCCTAGAAGAGACTGACAGTATATCCGCCACGCTTGTCCGAGGCGGGGACATGCCAGTGATCTCGGATTTCCTCATGATGTTTTCCTTCACCGATGGTACGTAGCATACCATCCTAACTAATATTATAAATGCGAAAGTGAGTTTGTTACGCTTTTAAGCCTAAACCACTGAACCAGCTTTGATGAATTTCGGTATAGTCATAGATTGGAACTTGGAGAAGGATATAGGCTACTTTCTTTAAAATTCATATGGCAGAATAACTTTTCCTGGTTAACTAGTAAATTATAAATTTGAAAGTAACTACGTCTGTTGGTCTGTTACGTTTTCACGCCTCCTTCTCCTTCTTTAAACTCACCTTATCCCACTATTTGGGGTCGGGTCTCCTCACATTTGCGATCTTGGGTTGTCAATTCAGACAGCTGGAACCTTCCTAGGTCTCTTTGTATAGTTGACCACCAGGTCGGCGGTCTGATCGGTCAGGAGGGCGGTCTCTATTTTTCTTGTTCTCTGGCAGATTTAGAGCAATGTCCACCACATGATCTTTGCCACGCCTTTTGATATGGCCATACCAACGAAGAAGAAGTCACACCTCCCGCCCACCTGAGAATTTTCATTTCGTTGGTATATGCTTTCTGGTTGGTATGTTCATGTAACTTTTTTTACCGTCGTAGCGCCGGCCGGATTGCTGTTTTGTACACTTTGCAGCACACCACTGAGTGATCGCCATTTTTGCTATGCGACCTTTTTCCTGTGTTACACATTATGGTCAATACTGGCATGGAGTGGATGCGTGGAGCGTAGGTACTTGAAACTTTGTACAGTGGGAATAGGTGAAGATACAATATAGATACTGTCTGGTGCGCTATTCCCGCTAAAAGGACATTTCATATACTCAGTTTAACTCCAAGCTTCACTATCACCTGCCAGACTTCGGATTCTAGTAGTACCATTTTTGTTTTTGTCTTATATATTATAGTATATATTTTGGTTACATAAAGCCTGCCAAACTAGTGTTCGGGATACACGATTAAAAGCTTTTTCGAGATCAATAAATGCAAGACGTAGGTATTTGTAATTGATTTTATATTTCTCCATAATGATCCTAATCGTATATATGGCATCAATAGTTGACCTAGAAGCTGTGAAACCGAATTGGTTGGGGGAGAGTGATGATATGTTAACAATTCGTTTATTGATCATTCTTTCCCATATCTATAATGTATGTGAAGTGAGTTTTATGCCTCTATAATTTTCGCACCGTGCTACGTCACCCTTGTTTTTATAAAATATAATAATATTTAATATTTTGTGACAATTCACACAGCGTCATCTAGTCCCAAACTAAGTAGTACTTGTATTATGGGCCCTAGACAACTGATATACTACTTATATACTTTTTTTTTTTTGTAAATAAATACATATTATACATAAACACCCAGACGCGAGACGGGAATCGAACCCATGACCTCCGCAAGCGTACCGAAGTGCGTTATCCGTTACGCCACCGAGGTCGTCAAAATGGAAGTAAATAGCTTTGACGCCATGAGTTTGGTACACATTTAGTGTCTAATATGATATTAAATAATTTGGTAAGCCAGATTATGGCTATTAGACCTAACGCTTTCTATAAATTTGCTAGAATATCATCAGGCCCGGAAGCTTTACAGTTTTTCATTTCTGCTATCGCGTCCTCAACTTCACCTGCATCTAATTCCTGTATTGGACCATACGTGGATTGATACTGGCTCTTCATTTGGAAATTCTTCATTTAATAGTTCACCTTTCTCGTATTTTGATGTTGTCGGTCAAAACTTTATCATCTTTACTTTTAATACATTTATTTATTTTAAGCCTAAACCGCTGAATCAATTTTGATAAATTTCGATTTAGTGATAAATGGATGGGACCTTGGGGGAGGATATAGGCTAACGTACGTCGCGAATATGTTTTTTTTTTTTGGAAGAACAACGTTTGCCTAGTCAGCAAGTTGGCTATAAAATGTCATTGCTTAGTAACCCAAGTTAATCGATGACAACTCTACTTATTTTCAAAATCAAATTACCAAATCATACTTAAGGGCAAGCATACTTGTAGTGTTGGTAATAATTTCTTAGAAAAATGGTCTCCATATTATCTGTTGGAATGCAATTGCCAAGCTCGAATTTGATACATTAGTTATTAATACAGAGGTGTCAGGTTTCGGGTCCGATAAGAGCGTTGCTTGTTGCAACTTTGTTTTACATTGAATAAATGCTTCCTCTAATTTTCCAGTTCAAATAATTTAATTTTAATTTTAAGAAAACTAAACATATTTTTATAAAAATAAAACCCACAACGTTCCACTAGAGATTCCCCCAAGAGGAAATGAACACTGGTATACTGTCCGTTCTTTCATTTTCTCGTTTATCTCTATGCAGGGGTAAGAATATTATATATTACCCCTGCGGCCGGGGTCAAGTTGTCGTAAAAGGCGATAAAACAACCCGTCAAGCCCATCTGGATGGCAACCAACTTTGTTCTTAAGTATGGCGCTATAACAACTTTGTGTTGTGTTCCGGCATTTGTAACCCAGGTTCCAGTATCCCTATGGGGCAGCAGCGGGTTTGCGGTGCCTCTAGCGTTGGAAACGTCCATAGGCGACGGTAAATGCTCACTATTAAGCAAGTCTTCAACCTGTCTGCTATTCTTCAGCATTAGTTAAAAAGTGCGACATAATGACAGTGACACTTGTAGTAAAATAGTAAACTCTGTTTGCAGGTTTACGTCAAAGGACCATTTGAAACGGCACGAGAGGACTCACACGGGCGAGAAGCCGTACAAGTGCGCGCACTGCACCCGTGCGTTTGCGCAGAGCAACGACCTCGCCAAGCACACGCGTGTCCACGTCGGCACCAATATTTACAGGTACAATTAGTTTATAAGTAGCATATACTAGCATATAAGTATTATGCTGCTGTTTGTTGCTCAATATAATTGAATATACTTTATTGCGTGGAAAATATATACATAATACAATAAAAAAAAGACTGCACAATGGGCGGCCGCCATTTGCATTTTCATGAAATATGCGTCTCAATGACGCCAGAATCGATGAAATTTGGCACATAAATTCCAGAGAATAGTACATATTGAATAAATTGTACCTAGTCAGGTCATAAGTATTGTCACACAGTAAAAACTTTTCTTTTAGAATGCTGGCCACAAAAAAGTTTATTGAATTAGAATTTCGAATTGTTCATGAAAATAAAAATGTATAACTTTTAGAATTTTACTCATTTTTAAATATGGAGTGGACGCTTAAAGAAGACCGTGTTGCAGTTATTGCGTTGCATCGTTGCGGTTACGCGCCAATTCAAATTTTTAACATACTGAAAAATTTGAATATTACCAAAAGATTCGTTTATCGTACCATCAAACGATACAATGAAGACTCTAGTGTAGATGACAGGTCAAGAAGTGGTCGCCCTCGGTCTGTTAGGACTCCAGCAGTGATAAAAGCTGTGAAGGCACGAATTCAAAGAAATCCCAAACGTAAGCAGAAACTGTTGGCCCTTCAGATGGGGTTAAGCAGAACCACGGTGAAAAGGGTGTTAAATGAAGACTTAGGGCTTCGGGCATATCGAAGAAAAACAGGACATCGTTTGAATGCTCGTCTAATGGACCTGAGACTGAAGAGATGCCGCGCTTTGTTGAAGCGGTACGCGGGAAAAAAATATCGGGAAATTCTTTTTTCGGATGAAAAAATGTTTACCGTAGAAGAGAGCTACAACAAACAAAATGATAAGGTGTACGCACACAGTAGTGAAGAAGCGAGCAACCGTATTCCGCGTGTCCAACGAGGTCATTTTCCATCCTCGCTCATGGTATGGTTGGGAGTTTCTTATTGGGGCTTAACAGAGGTACATTTTTGTGAGAAAGGTGTAAAAACGAATGCTGTTGTGTATCAAAATACAGTCCTGACGAACCTTGTGGAACCTGTTTCTCATACCATGTTCAATAACAGGCACTGGGTATTCCAACAAGATTCGGCGCCAGCTCATAGAGCGAAGAGCACACAAGACTGGCTGGCGGCGCGTGAAATCGACTTCATCCGGCACGAAGACTGGCCCTCCTCCAGTCCAGATTTGAATCCGTTAGATTACAAGATATGGCAACACTTGGAGGAAAAGGCGTGCTCAAAGCCTCATCCCAATTTGGAGTCACTCAAGACATCCTTGATTAAGGCAGCCGCCGATATTGACATGGACCTCGTTCATGCTGCGATAGACGACTGGCCGCGCAGATTGAAGGCCTGTATTCAAAATCACGGAGGTCATTTTGAATAAACTTTAATGTCATAAGAATCTATGTTTTGTTAAGTTCATTTTGGTATATGAATGGTTACATAATGAATAAACTTGTTACAATTATTTTACATTAAACATGTGACAGAATTTATGACCTGACTAGGTATTTCTTATATGTTAACTTTCTCAAACGAACGAATTCGCGGGTAACAGCTAGTAGTGAATAATTAACCCTAGGCAACGTGAAGTTATATTTTTCAATCTAATGCATCATCGAAGTTGATTCCTCTCAAAACTAAAATTACAATATCAAATATTCGAGAATATTAAATAGTTACCAAGTAATGTTTTAACTGTACAACCGAAATCAAAACACTTGAAAAAATATAATAGATACTTTACATTGTATCACGTTTTAATTTTATCCGTGCAGGAGCGGAGAAAGAATACTGGGTTATGCGGCCGGGGTCGGCCTGTCGTAAAAGGCGACAAAAGAACCCACCCTAGCTACGTGCTAGGGCCCCAAGCTCGTCTGGATGGCGACCACCTTTGGTCTTAAGTATGCCGCCGTAATAACTTTGTGCTGTGTTCCAACATTAGTGACCCAAGTTCCTATACCATTATGGGACAGCAGCGTGTTCGCGATGCCACTGGCGTTGCAAACACCCATAGTCGACGGTAACTGTGAAATTCTAATTTAGCCGTCAGCCGGTCTGCTGTCCTCCAACAATAATTTTTTTAAATAAGAATAAGGCAGATTGTCGGGCTACAGAGGGTTTCCTCGCAATGTTTTCCTTAACCATCGATCTCTCACAATTTTATATTAAAATTAAATCAATAGTTATTTGTTATCGTGGTTAATGAACCCGTGCCCTCTAGGTTGATCACCCAGTATGATACTCGTAATCTAAATAGAATAGTTTATTTTTTTACTGTACAAAACAAATAAATAATATTTATAATTAATAAAACAATTAGATATAATAAAATTATAATTGCAAATAAATTAATATGTTACTATTATTTTGAAGCATAAAAAAATACCTTTATAAATATTGTACGCCTTAAAAAGGCAATCTGTTGATACAAAATGTCCTCCTCCTCCTCGCGTCGGTTTCCTCAGTGCTGAGGGTCGTGATCATCTCGACGGAGTACTTTGGTGCGTATTATTTGCCGCCATCTGCCCCTATCGGAAGCAGAGTGTAAAGCGTCGTGGACAGTAGTTTCCAGGGCAGTGCGAATCTGATCGGTCCATCGCATGGGGCTCCTTCCTCTTGGTCTTCTTCCCTCCACCTTCCCTGTTACCATCAGTCTCTCCAGGTTGTCCTCATCCCTTCTGGGGATGGGGATAAAATGTACTTACCAACATTATAATGTACACAGTTCTAACAATAAATATATAAATAAATAAAAACATTTTCTCCGTGCAGGGGCGGAGTAAGATTACCAACCCCCACCGCCAAGCCCATCTGGATGACAACAACCCCTAAATATGCTGCCATTATAACTTCGTGTTTCGGCATAAATGACCTAGGCTCCAGTTCCCCTTTGTGGGCGGCATCGTATTAGCGTGGCAAACATCTGTAGCCGATGGTAACTGCTTACCGTTATGTGGATCGTCAGCCAGTTTTGCTGTTTTTAGCAGTGAAAAAGAAAATCATATTTTATGAAAAATACTAATTAGATCGTACAAATGGCAGTCTTATTAAATACTAGCTGTGCCTGCGACTCTGTCCGCGTGGAATAGTGACTATGGGCAGCATTTTTTGTCCGCTTAAATTGAATAACAACCTACAATGTCCAGCCTAAGCTGAACTCTATTTCATATGATTGATGATATAAATCGGAGGTCAAGTTAAATTGGTCATTAAAATTTCCGAAACTGATAATTTTTAGCTAAAACTATTTTTTTTTTCTAAATTTAAAGTAGCCTATGTTACTCCTTGTTACATCAGTTATCTGTCAGTGAAAGTCCCGTCAAAATCGGTCCAGCCGTTTCAGAGATTAGCCGGAACAAACAGACAAGCGGGCCATCAGCCTGTCTGCTGTCCTACAGCAATAAAAAAGATCATATACTTTTCTTTTGTAAATAAGTACCTACATATTATACATAAACACCCAGACGCGAGACGGGAATCGAACCTGTGACCTCCGCAAGCGTACCGAAGTGCGTTATCCGTTACGTCACGGGGATCGTCGAAAAATAATAACTCATTGTATTACTAATTTCTATTGTATTTCTTATCTCTTGTATATATTTATTTTAGTTGCACCATGTGTGATATGAAATTCCGTTTAAAGACCGAACTCAAGCGACACTATCCGGTGCACTTCGTGAATGGTCAGAACCCTGACTTCCAAGACGCCCTGGATATTATGAAGCCATTGAATAATACATCCACAGAAGAGACGCTGGAGAAGAAAGATGGAAAAGTGACAATTACCATCAACAGCTGTGATGGGAATGGTGTAGTCGGTGATATTACTATTGACATAGTTTAAGACTGAACTGATTGCGTGTTGATTGAATTGTAATTGTAATTTTCTCCGTGCAGGAACGGAGTAAGAATAGCCCTAGCTAGGTGGTAGGGTCCCAAGCCCGTCTGGATGAAGTCCCACCCTTGGTATATAAATATGCCGCCATAATAATTTGGTGTTTTGTTCCGGTATTTAATGACCCAGGTGCCTATATCTATGGGACAGCAGCGTTGCAAACATCCATAGGCGACGGTAACTGCTTACTATTAAGCGGGCCGTCAGCCTGTCTGCTGTGTTTCATCAATATAAAAAAGGCCGCTGAAGCTTCTAAATTAAGTACTTATGATCTGTATTTTTTTATTAATAAAGATAGGCGTACGTTTGACCGCAATCTCACCTGATGGTAAGCGACGATGCGGTCGAATTTTACTCGTCACTAAAACGATGTAATGGTAAAGTCAAAGGAAACTTAAGTTTATAGACCGCAAATGACGAGGTGGTTGCCTCTGCCTCCCTTGAGCAGGTTAGCGTAACCTATTAATGCCCAAATAATTTTTTGTTGAAATTTTTTCGACGAGATAAAAATGTCTCCATAAAGTTTATCAATAAACGAACTGTTAAACCCATAGATATAGAATACATAGATTGGTTGTGCATTTCAAGAAGCGAGACCAAAAAGAAATGCAATGGTGTGCATCAAATGTGCATGTGTGTAACATGCTAGTGATGCGCCATGCAAAATTATTGTTTTTCGGTAACATGTACCAACTGGTATAAATAAATCTACAGGGATTCAGAGTTACGTATTTAGTGCGAATAAGTACAAAAAAAAACTACAAAATTAAAGACAAATCTTTATTGATAGAATTTTTAGTGGATACACAAAAACAATTTTTCCTTCCTTAGCGTAATCACTGTCATGTCCCTATGTGCGCTCAAACATCCAGGAAGTGGCGCTCTATATAGGTATAATTTGATCACTGTGACTATTATCGATATTTTTATCGACATTGTCACTTCACACTTCTAGGTATGTGAGGTTAGAAACAACATAAATTCACGTACCGTGAAACCTGGCAACTTTGCCACTTTTTGGCGGATAATAAAGTTTGGAAAGGTTTTTCTTAAAAAATCTCTATGAGAATATAAAAAGCAACCAATCAGCTTGATAGTACATTTTATGCATAGTTAAAATAAAATCAAATATCTATTGTTTTCTTAAATATTATTGATATTTAAGTCCAAAAACAAAAATGGCAAAGTTAACCATCACTTGTGGTAAGATTGCCATACCCAAATTTTGAATGAAATAAATGGAATTACTATAAAATGTCACTGTTGTCATTGCCACAGGCTTGGTCACAGTAAAAATATACTAAAATCTTATCATATTCTTGACTAGCAATGGAAATATCTACAATGTGGCAAATTTAGCCGCCCTTTTTAGACTTTTTCAAACAAAATAGAAATGGGAGTCAGGGTTGTCACAAGATTAAAAAATATTTAGGTTTTAAAAAATCTTTAATAAATATAGGGTACCTATATATTATAATCAGTTATTTTAACCATAAATTCAAACAAGTTTAAAATAATGTTTAAGAGCATAAAATCTTTCAGCCTGTCAATGTCATCAATCGTTTATGAATCATCATAAATCACATATTGCGATGGGCACATAACCACATTATTGAACATTCTACTTTGAAAAGTCGATACAGTCAAATCTTAAAGTACCTCTTCGACCCTCGCGAGGGATTCCTAGGATAATTTCTATGTCACTTTTTATTGTAAAACTAATGTCATCGATATGTGGCCAATAAAATTCTCCTTTTCTGTTCCTCATAAATTTAACATACATACCAGAATCATCAATAATATCCAATACTTTTCCAACATAGTATTTGTTGGTTTTTGGCCCACAAAATTTTACCAAAACGTAACTATCAACCCGAAGAGTTTTACATTTTTTCACTGTATTTTGAACATTTTGTTCTTCAAAATCTTCACATGATTCTGATTCCGACGGTATAAAAAAATCATCTTCAGAAGTATCTCTTAAGGAATAACTGTCACTATTTTCACTATTGTCGTCACTACTGTCTCTATTTATCTTCTTTTTTGCATTACATGACTCCGGTTCTTTAAGCATCAACCTTTTCTTATCTGCAGACGTTGATGGTACTTGGTTTTCGTAATCTATGTACTCTAAAAATTCTTCTTCAGGTTGAATTACGGGCAGATTCTCCTTACTTTCAGATTTAAATATGTTGTACCTTTTATCTACGTTTTTAAGATTCCGTGGAAGTATCTTTTTTAAATCTGTATAGGCGCAATTATATGGACTAAATCTTACTTCTGAAAGAATAGTAACTTTTGGTCTGGGTTCTGAATTAGGCTCATCGATCACTCACTCGCTCTGCATCAAGACTCGTTTTTCGATCAAGAAAAGTCTGCTGAGCTTCGTTAATGTTACTTCGATTTGTTTTTCTAGATAACTTAGATTTCTTTTTCGTCATGAATAATTGAACTTCTTGAGAGGAAATAGACTTACCTGGAGGAATATTTACTTTTTTGTTTCTTAATTTTTGTATAGGGTTCACTGTCCGATTGGTTTTCAAATAATCTAAGAGCGCAGTATCGATTATATAATTGTTTTGCTCTTCATAATCGGGTGTCTTTCGTAATATTTTTTGAGGATTAAAGGGCACTATGCCTGTTGCCTTAAATCCAGCGCAGATATTTGCTTTACTAGTTATTTCTATAGCCTCTAATAAAGATTTTAACAACATGGGGAAGTGAGCTTTGTTAATTTGAGGTTCTGCTGGATTATGTATTTTATATTGGATCAAAACATCGCGCCATTTTCTTTTTAAGGGACCAAAAAACGCTACATCCAATGGTTGAGATATGTGAGTTGAGTTTGGTGGTAAAAAAGTAAATCTTATGTTCCGTTCTTCACATTTACGCACTATATCAACATTAAGATGGCTTGAAAGATTGTCACCTATAATCAACTTTGGACCATCCAGTTTGTCTGCCCATGGTATGATAACTGAATTAAACCAGTCTTGGAAAACTGTCGAGTCGAACCAACCAGATTTACTTCTATTATATCGCGCATTGTCAGGCCCATTTTCGCACCACGTTGTCCATAAATGCTCAGCCTTGTAAACGGTATATGTAGGTAACAGAGTACCATCCGCCGTCGCAGCAAACATTATAGAAATATTTCCTTTGGAAGTATTCATTATACGCTCCGGATATTTTACCTTACGTTTAAAAATACATTTTGTTGAACCAGGATTATCTGATAGATTGGTCTCATCATAATTTAAAATGTTTTAGACGGTATATTAACAAGAGAATTACGTAAATTTTCAAAATAATTTTCAAAGTCATCAGTATTAGTAGAAGCGCGAACTCTTTTAATGTTTTGCACGGCTCTTTCTGTTAACATTTCTTTATGACGAGTCAAAAAATTTTTAACCCACCACTTTCCAGGAAGATTGTCTTTAAACAAATGCCCCTTATTATTTTTATTCAAGTAAGTGCGGACGATGAGCCTAAGTTCCAATCTCGATACAGGTGACCCAAAATCTGCTGCCGCGATGAGTACATTTATTATGTCTAGTTCTTCGGTAGCAGTAAGTCGTTGTTGGGCTCCTGGCTTTTTTGGGTGTTTATTTTTTACTTTATTTTCTATTGTTCTTCTGGGAATTAGAAATCGCTTTGATGCCTCTAATGATGAAATAATTTTGCGGCTTACCAGATCCACTGCGGTGTCTAGCATTTGAGACGAATAATTTTTATAGGATCTACTCCCCAACACACGTCTTGAACGGCTACCGCCCATTTTCTAAAATAATATAATGAAAATAATTGAATATTTTATACTTATATTAGCTGATTCACATGATTTTTCCGTGATAGCGTTCATGGTTATTACTCTAAACTTGTAGCTCTTAATGTGATACTATATTATAGATCAGAATAATGGAGTGACGCGGAAGGACCGCGTTAGGAACTCCCGCATTCGCGGCAGTCTTCATGTCCGTGACATTGCGGATAAATTGCAAGAGTGTCGGCTCCGTTGGTTTTACGGCAACGGAAGCTTACGTGGGTAACAAATGTCTGGCCATGCCGCCTCCGCCAGGCCCCGGCAGGAGGGGTAGACCCAAAAAGTGCTGGCTTGACGTCGTAAAGGGTGATATGCGTGCCAATGGGCTCACTAGCAGGGATGCTGAAGACCGTGCGAAGTGGAGAAGAAAAAGTCGGAAAGCGGACCCCGGGCGCCGAAGCGAGAGTTTGGGCTGCAACCGGGAATTAACGCAGAGATGATGATGATTATAGATCAGAATAATATTTAAGATATATTTATCTATGTTTAAGCCAAATCCGTTCAGTAGTCTTTGCTTGAAAGAGTAACAAATACCTACCCATCCATAAATCTTCACAAATTTCATATAAATAATAAAAGTATGATAATTTGGATCTGAAAGTAAGTCATTAAAAGTAGTTTTTTTTTTCAATATTTTTTGACAGCCCTAGCCTCAAAGAAAACATGGCAAAGTATACATCAATAAAACTTTGTATTTGGTTGGTAAATTTGCCAACAGTGATTTTAAGACTAAATTGCTTTATAGAACATAAATTAACATAACTTTGATAAAAAAACACTATTAAGAATGTTCTATTAAAATTTGACTTACCTACAAAACGTAAAATCCACTTATTTACACTGAAGTTCCGGAGCACGTAGTTACCACAAATTTTGCAGGTGAAAAATGTAACCGCCAAAAATGACAATTCTTTCAAATCTGGGTTGTCAACTAAAATAAGATGTTGCCAGTCAAATATTCAAAATTATTGCAAACGTTAAAAAACATAAAGTTTCGACATAATAAATTATTTTGTCTTATAAGTCGGGTCATGGCAAACTTAACTACCTTTGGCAAAGTCGCCAGGTTTCACGGTGTTTAATAATTTTTTTTATACGATGCGAAAGCATCTTAATTTATAATGAAACTAAACGAGATAATATTTCCTACCGCTTGATATATAAAATATACGATATCGCATTGGAACAAAGCTTATTTAAAGGCAAATATGGCATTGTTTACTTACGTGTGAAATGAAAGATTTTGTGGATTTCCTTTCTTGGAAGCGTTACATCCAGGTACTGCACACGTCACCATGATAAAATACACTTAATAAATAATAAACCACAACAAAATACTCAAGATTTTGATAAAATAACAACAATAATATTTCGACCTCGACGGGCGCTAGGCCGATAGCGTATCGGTGTTTGGTCTCGTTTATCTGTCGCGCTCTAACACACGTATACTCGTATTCTCTCTTTTCCGCATAACCAATCTATTAGTATTCTATATCTATGGTTAAACCAAACTTAACACTAAACCTAATTTTGCTCTAAAGTAATAGGCGGGAACAAATCGGATTCCGTCAAGGTGGTTCTTCACGGTGGTGGTGGTAGTCGGTCGTTGGTTTCATCGCTGGACGTTAATGGGTTAATGTCGTCAAAACTGATAGCAATATTACTAGCAAGGAAGCCGAAGACGTCTATCGAATTATAGATAAAAAGAGC
This sequence comes from Malacosoma neustria, assembly GCA_963693495.1. NCBI lineage: Eukaryota > Metazoa > Arthropoda > Insecta > Lepidoptera > Lasiocampidae > Malacosoma > Malacosoma neustria. The sequence goes on from OY856385.1 coordinate 3,514,173, forward strand.
CTGAAAGCAACTTGCTAAGAAAACAAATTGCTTTCAGTAGATCATACATAATTTTTATAAGTTACATAAGAAATATGTAAATAAACTCAACGCCAAGACGATAATGATGATGCATAACAAAACCGCGAGAACAGAAAAAGCTCTACCTCAATACTTGGATCAGATTGAATGATTTTAAAATAAGTATAATTAGTAAAATTTAAGAAATTATTTTACAAAATATAGTTTCGGTATATAATTGCTTATTTCGAGGCTATTTTTTCAATATTTTGTGGTCTGATCGGACTATAACTGTTAAACAATACAGTTCTTAGTTTTTGTTTAATGTTGATAAAGATTGGTTTATCTATGACATACATAGAGAAAACATAAAGAAGAATACATAAAGAATAAAAATTTAATGTAAACAAGTCCTAAATTGAACTTATCTCATTGTAATGCCGGTTTTTACATGAAAAAATCTAGGGTCGTTTTAACGATAGGCTTAAAGACGTGATTGTCTTTCTCGTAAGGTCTAAAATGGTCTATTATACAATAATAATATAAGTAAAGAAAATGCGGGTAGATTATTTTTTTATTGCTCGTGGACAGAATAGAGGCGGTAAATATCTTGTATCAAGATATGGGGTGAATGGCAATGCGCTGTTATATTCTTTAAGGAAGGAAAAGAAAGATAAAGACGTGGTGGTTCAGTAGTTGGCTAATTAGAAATACTCTTTTAGTATCATTAAAAAAAACTTGTTAATGTTGCCAATATGCGGACTGTTTCGTCCCGATCTTATTTTACTCATTTGTATCTGATGTCCAAGGATCGTAATTCTTAGCAGTGTCGAGACGTCATCATGGAACGTAGTAACGTATACTAGATCGTATATATAACCTATACTACGTGACCGATAATACGTGATTCGGATGGGGGGGGGGGGAGGACTTCAACGTAACACGCTTGTTCACGGGGAGGAGGAGGAGGAGGTGGACTTAGGTTTTCATCACATAGTCAATATCTTATAAAGAAAATCGCGCACTTTTTCGAGCTATATTCAAATATGGAGTGCCTATGTGCTCTATGGTGAACTCTTCTTATCGCATCTGCGGCGGAGATAAGTTTACCTGCAAGGCTAGATAAGTATGTGAGCGCCCCACTGGAGTGTCTTATCTAAATTGATGCCCAAAAATTGTGTCGAATCAAATAGTTCTAATACAGTATTGTTAAGAATTATTTTAGCGTCACATTGTAAAAATCACAGTCGACTTCCAAGACTGTGTTGAAGGGGCCCTGGTTGCCATATCTGAGGTGGCTGGGGTCTCCAAAGCATTAAAGGGCATTTGCCAAAAGGCCCTTAAGGGTTCTGTCAAGAAGGTGTGGGAGGTTTTCTCCGAGCTCGCGTCCTGCACGGAAACCGAAGAGGTTGAGGCCGAGTCGACTAATTTTCGGCAGCGTTGCTGGTGAATAAGCCCAGCTGCCCTGCTCCGACCACGTCTCTGAGTTGAACTACTCTGCCTCATGTTCCAGCAGCGCATGAAAATCCGGAGGAATACCAGGTCTAGGTCTCTGGTGGTGGTCTAGGGACCGTGATCGACGCCAAGCTGGAGAGGCTGAAGGACTATCTTCTGCCCGCCTTTCAATATCAGTCACCCAGTCAGAATCACCCAGGAGGCACGGCGAGCAGCGGCGGTTACTCGGCCGGAACTCTCCATTACAGATTTCCCGCTGCTTCCCCCGGAGAGGGGTAGGGACGCAGCCTAAAAAGGAACGAACACCGAAGCCGCACCTGATATCAGGGCGCGACCAGCGGCTACAAAACGGATGACAGCGTCTCTCGCATCTCTTCTGGCGGAAGGATGGACGGTCGTTGCGAAGAAAGGAAAGAGGAGGAAGGCGACGACCATCCCTCAACTCCCTGCGGCCAAGCAGGCGGCAGCAACGGCCATTCCATCTAGGTCGAGGCAGCCGCCTACGGTTCCAAAGAAGAAACGGAGGAGAAGGTGTCCCCACTAACTTAGGGCTGCGTCAACGATCAGAATCTCATGATTCAAAGCTTGGCGCAGTGGGATATCAACATCGCCATCGCCGTCGCCGCCGCCACAAGGCGATTGGGTCGGGAATCTGGACAGCTTGGTGGTCATTCATGCCAGGTCCGCCGCGGGTACCCCGCTATCTACGGAAGTGGTGAGGGGCAAGGGCTACACCGAGGCCAGATTCGGGGAGATAATAGACGTGTTAGGCTACTTCTTTCCGAACAGGAGTCTCGCCGATTTTTAGGGCTTTTTGGAAGAGTTGGGCAACGCGGTCTAGCGTTTCCTCCTGCACCCGCGGATGGGACATTTCGGCACACTGAGCGATTTGCCCCTCGACTTACGGAGGCGGCCGGGGCACTCGCTTGACTGCTCTCTAACATCGGGGGACCGAACTCAGTGTACCGGAAACTATATGAAGGGGCCGTACGGTTAGTGGCCCTTTATGGGGCCCCATTTGGGTTGAGCACAAGACGGTTTGGCCGTCGCTGCGTTCGTTGCTGCGAAAACCGCCCCGCACTCTGGCCGTTAGGGCCATCAGGGGATATGGTACGGTGTCCTTCGAAGCGAATTTCCTCCTCGCTGGATCCATACCGTGGGGTCTCGAAGCTTGGCTCTTAGCGTCGCTGTATCGATGGCGTCAAGAGGCCGTCGCCAGGGGTTCTCGCCCCGCATCTCGTGAAACCTAGATAAAGCGAGCGTGTCACATCGCTCAGAAAGCGCAAACAACCGAGCGCTGCCACTGTGACGCCGGCAACGAGGACACGGTATTGCACACTCCAAGCTTGCCCGAATGGGCATCGGAGCGCCGAGACCTTGGCGCCACCACCAGACTTGACCTATCGCTCCTGGCTATCATCCTAGCAATGGTTGGGAGCCAAGCTGGATGAGAGGGACGCCGTTGCCTCCTTTTGCAAGACAGGTATATTCACGAAGGAGGCGGAGAAGAGGGAGAGAAAGCGTGGCCGACTCCCGTCCCGGTCACGCAGGGCCACTTGTCGCCGGAGGTTGGCGACAGACCTTCGGCCACAATAGTAAATGGTCGCGGGCACGGCCCTCTGAGAAAGAGCTGCAGCCCGCACACATGTCTGAGAGAGCGCGCGCCCAACTCGCCCCTACGTGAGAAAGAGATCTCTCTTTCGGGTCGGTTTTCTGTCGGGGTTCGTCATACCCCGGTTTTGAATAGGCCCGCGAAAGTGGGCCAGCACCCATCGGGGCCGCGGCCTGACTAGTTCGTTGCGTCCCGCGATCTGGGCACTCAAGGCGCTCGATGGAACACTGAGGTGGTTTTTGTGGGTGTACCGTCGACGTGTGTCCTCCAGCGTAGAGAGAAGGACGTACGGGCGCATTGCACGGGGATTCCCACTACCCCGCCCCGTTCCCACGTGGCGGGGTGTGAAGCAAACATTTCCACCTCCCAAAGAAAAGAGGGTGGGGCCTTCTCATATACTACGGATGGTCACTAAATAATCGGTCACGTGGCATTGGTACGATCTTTCACTAGTTTGTGTATAGAATCATATCTAATAAAAACAAAATTTCTAATACTTAACCGAAGGTGTTTCAGTTTCGGGTCATTGCGATGCTCATTTCTGTACTGCTAAATAAGACCTTGGACATCTTATAAATAAACATACTGTAAAGCAGTTTTTTTCCGTGCAGTGCCGGAGTAAGAATATTAACCCCCGCGGCCAGGGTCGGTTCACGTGGTAGGGCTCCATGTCCGTCTGGATGGCAACCACCCTTGGTTTATAAGTATGCCGTAATGCGGTGTGTTCCGACACAAGTGACCCGGGTTCCTGTACCCCTATGGGTCAGCAGCGTGTTCGCAGTGTCTCTGGCTTCGCAAACGTTCGTAAGCGACGGTACCTGCTTCCTATCATGTGGGCCGACAGCCTGTCCGATTTTTCTCAACAATAAAAAACAGTACACGGACACTTTCAGACAACTGTGTTTAAAATAAAAAAGTTAAAGCGCGTGTACGCCGTAAGACTTAGTTTTAGTTTGTTTAGTTATTAATAATAGCAGTTTATATTTTAAGAAAATATTATGTAGTTATAATTCTTTGTTATGTATTGCATAGTGATATTTTTATTATAAATTGGAATCTCGTGCTATTTTAAGTGGAGTGATAATAATTAAGTCATTCCTGATAAATTGATTTGGATCAATATACGCAATCCAATATATGAATGTCATAGAGGGTTATTGGCAAATAAGACGTGAATAAATGTCACTTTCTTAAGTTGATATTTCTTTGTACTTCTAAGTTATTACTTTATTTAAAGGCAAAAAAAATGTATAACAGTTTTTGCGATTAAACGCATATCAAAGCAAAATGTCAACGTTCATTTGTGACATTTGAGCGCGAAGGCGGACGAGCATCCGGTCCGGACGCTTCTAGCCAACCAAGATATCATGACGGTTCCTGTTTTAATCAAGCTACCGAGGAGGCATACACGTCGTGACTCTAATAATTCAAAATCCAAGACCTGTCCACGACTAACTAGGATAAGCAGCGAACAGTCTTGATTCTATCGAATTTTTTTTAATAGCTGAAGGATAGCAGACAGGCTGACAACCCGCTTAGAATTTAGCAATTACCGTCGCCGTTTACGACAGGCCGACCCCGGCCGCAGAGGTTAGTATTCTTTCACCGCCCCTGCACGGATAAAATTTCTTCGTACTAGAAAATATAGATAAATTTGTTGGAATATAAGTCTCTAAAGTCATTTAGAGTATGTTAGTGAATATCTACATTAATATTATAAAAAGAGACGATTTATAACGTGTTATATTGTGTTTATAACGAATAAACTGTATTGTGTAATAAAAATTGTATTGTGTTTATAACGAATAAACTCAAAAACAAGTAGACCGATTTCAAAAATTATTTCACCATTAGAAATCTACAATATGCCTGACATAGGCTAAATTTATTTTCAATTATAAACGTCCTCAAGTGCGTAGCTGGGTCGCTGGTAGTGTATATTTTTGCATTGAATCGTCGTTGCTTTTCGAATGAGCTTTGAATATACGTTTACTGTAATAAACTGCTTTTGTTGTTTGAGAAATAAATGATAAAAGTAAACAAAAATCTGCAGTATTTGTCATTTTTACCAATAACCCTATATGTACACATTTATTTCATATCAAACATTTATTTGTTAAAATACCTAGTTTAAGAAATATTGTGCTATCTTTGTAATTATAACCCACAGTAAAAACCAGTTAGTTCATCTTCACACGTAATGTCTCGATTCAATGTCTCAGATACTTGTTACTCGTAGGATCAGTTTGAACATCATTACGTTTTAAGTATACACCAAGCTTATACCCTTTTTGACATGGAGAAATGATTTTACATGTTCGCCGACCACGGAGTACTGGAACTCAACAGGTTTATATACTGCTATTCGCCTTGTTTCCCCATCGCTTTGCGCCTATGTAAACATACCCAAGGGCCTCAAATTAGCGCCGAAGGGTGAACAAACTTACCCGTTTGATCCTAGGATTGAAGAAGCGTACAAGACACCACGCCTAGCGGTAAAATGTGGATTAATCTATACATGAATATATTAAAAAATACTGTTACTTTACTGTGCCTTTATTTTTAAGTATTTATTAAAATAATTTATGTGATTATCTTTTAAAGAGCATTATAAAATTATTAGACATGTGGTCTCAGGGTATAAGTTGTTCAAATATAGATAGGAAGCTTGATTCAACCCCCATTGTTTGGGGGCTCGCAGTGGGGTAGTGTGATACTTCTGTGCACAGCGCCTCCTAAGGAACGATCTTCGTTGAGACACCCACTTAAACCACCTCATTGTTCAATGTTCCTCTATTGCCCTCCTGGGTTGGGAGGTTAAGAAGCAGTCGCTTCTGTAGTAGCCATTTCAATCCTAATATTAATAGACAGTACAGAAAATAGAAGTATCAATATACTTCTATTAAGTAATTCTAGTAATTGGACAATTCAAATAACAAAAAAGTGTTAGAATTATACCCATACAAAAAGTCCAGTAGTACAACTTTGTAACAATATTCAGGGACCCTGATATCCGATGTGATAGCTGAGGAAGTGATTGAAATTAAGGCCCTGACGGTGATAATGAGTCCTAAGTATATTTGTATTGACCAAAATTTATTGTAAATATTAATTATAAAAAGAGCATAGATATGACAAATAAATGCATTTTATTTTCTACTGCCTTTCATTTACACATCCGTTTTCATCTATCCATCCATAGTTAAATCTATTTATAAGGGATTTCTATTTTTTATGACTAAACAGTAAAGAGACAAAATAACAATGAGGCGAAAGTCGCAGAATAAAATTTCGGAATCACTTTAACAAGCGTCGTGTTGGTTATCATGCTCCGCGTCAGTACAACAGTAGACTAAATAATAGAAAAAATCAAAACTACGTAGTCAGCAGTTCTTGAATAAGTTTCAGGTTCATAATCACCCTTTACAATTTGAAAACACATGGAATGGCAGCGTGAATCCTTCCTTGAAAGCTCACTTTCTGGGGTTTGATATTTATGTGATTATAAACTTTGTTTTACATGTAATAAGGTGGATATTTCATTGTTGGTAAACATTTTGACAGCGGCCATCGTTTTTCAACTTAATTTTAAACGTCAATCGAATAACATTGGGCTTCATTGAAATACCAGTTGCAAGTTTGCGAAGCCCGGCCAAGTCCTTTGAATGTTTATCTTGTAAAGAACTAAAGCTAAGGCTTCAGAGATTGCAGGATTTTACGGCAGTTCTGCCTAGTCTCCATTCAACGGCGCTCAGTTAGTTTTGTCGATGATTCTTACTCACAGACGGTCATGCTTAGCCTTCAGAGAGGCTTCTCTTTGCTTATTCTACCGTCTATATAACGGGAAATGTTCTGAGGAATTGTTTAAAGTGGTACCTATAACCTCTTTCTACCACCGAACTGTCTGCCTGGCTGGGCGTTCACCCCAATTTCTTGGGTAAGAGGAAAGATGAGTTGCTTACCTATGAGAAACAATTTTCAAGAACGTTCATGTTCTTAACTCTTCGGATTTGGAGTGAGCTTCCTGCTGAGGTTTTTCTCATCGCAGTAAGATATAAAGTTTTTCGAAAAAGCCGTCATAAAGTCCTAAAATATCTCGGGGACAGCAGAGCGTTAGCTGTAACCCTGGAGTTGAACTTAGGCGACGATTACCACTTGTTTCCAGTTGGGCCCATCTGTCTGCTGAACTTCAGCTACAAAAAAGGCAGATAAGGCGACAGAACCCCTGACTTCGGCATGCACAAAGATCGTCATTTAGAAATAAGGTAGAATATTTATTCTAACAGTCCCTCTGCATGAACTTAATCTATTTTCAATAGAGCTTTGTGTGCCCTGGATCTAGAGATAGTAAAAGGATACGGCAAATACATAGACCTAAAACACATAATCCATAGACAATATGTTTATAGATAGGAGCAATAAACTATTAACAGTAATTAATGACACATTTCAATATTAAACATAGTAATCGTGTCATGGAGAATGTACCTAGTCAGGTCATAAGTATTGTCACACAGTAAAAACTTTTCTTTTAGAATGCTGGCCATAAAAAAGTTTATTGAATTCGAATTTCCAATTGTTCATGAAAATAAAAATGTATAACTTTTAGAATTTTACTCATTTTTAAATATGGAGTGGACGCTTAAAGAAGACCGTGTTGCAGTTATTGCGTTGCATCGTTGCGGTTACGCGCCAATTCAAATTTTTAACATACTGAAAAATTTGAATATAACCAAAAGATTCGTTTATCGTACCATCAAACGATACAATGAAGACTCTAGTGTAGATGACAGGTCAAGAAGTGGTCGCCCTCGGTCTGTTAGGACTCCAGCAGTGATAAAAGCTGTGAAGGCACGAATTCAAAGAAATCCCAAACGTAAGCAGAAACTGTTGGCCCTTCAGATGGGGTTAAGCAGAACCACGGTGAAAAGGGTGTTAAATGAAGACTTAGGGCTTCGGGCATATCGAAGAAAAACAGGACATCGTTTGAATGCTCGTCTAATGGACCTGAGACTGAAGAGATGCCGCGCATTGTTGAAGCGGTACGCGGGAAAAAGTTATCGGGAAATTCTTTTTTCGGATGAAAAAATGTTTACCGTAGAAGAGAGCTACAACAAACAAAATGATAAGGTGTACGCACACAGGAGTGAAGAAGCGAGCAACCGTATTCCGCGTGTCCAACGAGGTCATTTTCCATCCTCGCTCATGGTATGGTTGGGAGTTTCTTATTGGGGCTTAACAGAGGTACATTTTTTGTGAGAAAGGTGTAAAAACGAATGCTGTTGTGTATCAAAATACAGTCCTGACGAACCTTGTGGAACCTGTTTCTCATACCATGTTCAATAACAGGCACTGGGTATTCAAACAAGATTCGGCGCCAGCTCATAGAGCGAAGAGCACACAAGACTGGCTGGCGGCGCGTGAAATTGACTTCATCCGGCACGAAGACTGGCCCTCCTCCAGTCCAGATTTGAATCCGTTAGATTACAAGATATGGCAACACTTGGAGGAAAAGGCGTGCTCAAAGCCTCATCCCAATTTGGAGTCACTCAAGACATCCTTGATTAAGGCAGCCGCCGATATTGACATGGACCTCGTTCGTGCTGCGATAGACAACTGGCCGCGCAGATTGAAGGCTTGTATTCAAAATCACGGAGGTCATTTTGAATAAACTTTAATGTCATAAGAATCTATGTTTTGTTAAGTTCATTTTGGTATATGAATGGTTACATAATTAATAAACTTGTTACAATTATTTTACATTAAACATGTGACAGAATTTATGACCTGACTAGGTACAACGTAAGTTCGGACCAAGCTTTAAACACTCAGACTAGAGAATAAACAGGAAATATCTGCTTCGAATTGAGTAAATCAATGGAGAATGATAGGAGGAGTTGTGTAAACGTATCGAATATTTTATTACCATTCAACCACTTTTCAATCACAAAGTGTTATTGTATGTTAGATACTGGAAATTCGTTTAATCAGTTGCAATCCAAGCCTTTGAATCGACGCTCGTTAGTGTTATCACAGGAAAACAATTCGGCTACCTTTTTATGTCGATGCCCTTTCGACACTAGTCTTTGTGAATTGGTCAGGAGGTGGAGGGGAGATTTTGATTTTTACAGTGACATGGCTTTCTTCCTATGGAAAAACGGAATGATCTACCTTTATTACTAGTAGTTAGCAAATAAGTGAAATTAGTTCTTTAATGGAATTCCATATTAAAAAAAATTTGCTTGGCATATCTAGAAACTTAGGTCCGTTACTTTCATCGCTGAAGGAAGTGGGGTGGGTATCAGGAAAGTTCCGTCTGTTCTACAAATTAGATGGATAGTTATGTATGATCAGAGTTGATAAAGATGACGCATTAAAAGGCCGGCTGTACGGCAAATACAACCTTACGGCTGAATGCCTAGCATACCACGTGTAGGTATTTTAGACGTTAAAATATTTTCTTTACAATCTTCGATAAATTTCGATTCATATTAATCTTAGGTATGGTTCATATCAGTCATCGATATGGTATGAACCATAAATCATAAAATTGTACGGAGTAAAAGCAAAACGTAAGAAAACATGATACTAATATTCTATCTGCTCGTAATGTCCTGCTTCTGGCTTGAGGAAGTAAGAACTGATACTTCAAGTCGCCTTATATAAACGTCCACCACGTTTATGTAAGACGAATTCGAGTTGTTACACACCGAATATTCTGATGAAATGTTTCTATTTACCATCCATAATAATTATAATATGCACGGATACTATTGGCGACCATTTCAAGAGTTATGTTATTATTATTAATTATGCCATTAGGTCATTGTGCAAGTTCTATATGTTTATAACAAAATTATGACAAACGATATACATTTTTCTCTGCAGGGGCAGAGTAAAAATAATGACCCCTGCGGCCTTGGACATCCTGCCGTAAAATACGACAAAGCATTTCTAGATTGGTGGTGAGGCTCCAAGCCCGTCTGGATGGCAACCGCTCCTGGACTCTGAATATGCCGCCATAAAACCTTAGTTGTGTTGAAAAGTGACCTAGGTTACAGTTCCCCTACGCAGACGGCAGTGTGTTAGCGGTGTCCTTTGCGTCGCAAACATCCTTACTATTAATTGGAATTAGCTTCTTACTATTAATTGGACTGTCTGATCCTCGTTGTGTTGTTACACTATACAAGAAGTAAATGAAGGTAACAAATTGGAAGCAAATTTGATAAATAAATAAATAGCTTTCGAGCTTCAAATACTTAATTATTTCGACTTAAAATGATTTAATATTTAACAAATCTGATTCGAATAAAATATGTAGAATGTCTTGATCTATCTATGAGCGTCCGAATGATCAGGGTTTCTAATCTACACTCTCCTAATTTTTGGAATGAAAATATCCCTTCTGTTTATTAATCTGTGTGCATAAGAGTGGTGGCGCACCAGGGCGGCTCTTATCACAGTGCGCACCAAGCAGCCGTGGGCGGCGCACGAGGTAAGTCTTATCACTATTTCAAATACAAAATCAAATTTTATGAGATAAATCAGCTATTATATAATAAATGATTGTAAAGTGAATAAACAATGGGTTTAATGGACACACTAGATTTGATCGCATTATAATAATGCGATCAAATTTATTACGTTCATTCAATTGCATTGTGTAGGGATTAAGCTTATCAAACGATTAATTCATATTTAATCATTTAATAGCCTACATTTAATCATGTATTGCATGGTAATAAGTTTAATTCAATACTCAAACATACACTTATTACTTCAAATCTTAGTATATTTTTTTGAGTAATTTGAACATGTAATTTAAACGCCGACTTATTTTCTAGATCGTACAAGTTACAATCTCTTCTTATTTTGAAATGTTATATTTGGATTTTTTGTGGAAGAAAAAGAAGCTATTTTTATACAATTTCGGAATAATATTAGTACTTATCAATTTTAATACTATGACGAAAATATTATTCGATTACTATGCTTTTTACGACTAAACTGCTTCACCGTACTAATAACATATTATAATTTATTACGTAGATACTTGTAGATTCTTGATATCAAGAAGAGGGTTATATTAATTTTTTAAGATTATTTATTAAGTCAATTACGGTCCTATGCAAGTAATTTGGGATTTTTAAAATCTAGAGAGGTTCGGCGCGGGAAAGAGTACTTGAAAGCGTTTTCATTTTTCTTGGATATTAATAAGGAAGCGTTCATATTTTATTTATTTTCAAATGGTCCATCCCGGTTCCAAGTTCACATTCTGGTGCCTGAGTTGTATTGCTTCTTACAGTATGAATTTTACAGGGGTGTCTCTGACCAACTTTCAAAGAAATATATAACAATGCGTTTCTGTGCTTTTGAAAAAAATCCATTTGTCGCCCTTTACAGCTTCCTAGTATGAGGTAGTACTATAACTCAACTGTAACTTTTGGTTATAAAGAGACAGAAAATGGCACCGTCGTTGAATAATTTAAAATTACCCGTTAAAAATGACGGCAATGCTTGAAAATTTCATTTCGTAAATGTCAGTCCTGAACTTTATCGTCGGCCATTGTGATAAAAGTGAAACAAAGGCCGCCCCAACCGAGAGCAATCAATATCCAATAAAGTTCATGTAACACCGAGCTAGGCTGCATTATTGGTGTTTGCTTATAGATTATCTATGCTTCGCTATACTTGTTTTTTCGACGTGGTAGAATAGCTATAATATGTTATAAATATACTGAATAAACCAAAGATTAGTAAACTAAATATAAATAACGATACCAAATGGTTACTTTGCAGAAAAAAGAAGGAAAATCTTTATTTACGCTAGAATTTAAACTAAAAATTATACATACATATTTGCTTTAGTTTTAAAAAATGCTTAACTGTATTGCTTTAGGAATCATGAAGTAAATATGCGTATATATATATATATATATATATATATATATATATATATATATATATATATATATATATATATATATATATATATATATATATATATATATATATAACCTCAACTTTTAACTATTTATAATTAATAATATTTACATTAGGAACGTCTTTCGCACGACGAATGGTTGGGCAGAATATATTTATTTTGTGAATAAAAACTCCAAATAAAAAACTGTGATATATTTCGTCTTCCTGTTGTTTTAGTTCCTTTTTACTAGAAAGGCTTTTTCATGCGCTATAGAAAATAAGCTACAGAAAAAAAAAAACTTTTTAATATAATAATAAAGGGTTCTTTATTCTTCATCTGTTTAATCTACAATAAACATTAACACGTTAACAATTAAATTTTTGGACAGGTCGTTGCAAGTTTAAATAATAATATCCGGATGACCGAGCTTTGCTCGGTATTTTTATAAATTGTGTTTTTTGGAAATTAACAATTGATTTTCTTAGTCTATACTCAAAGCAAACACTCATTGACTTCGTGTTACTTAACAACGCCATCTGCTGGAATAGCTTTAGTGTTGTTGTGTCGTTAAAGCAATTTAAAAAAACAGTATTATTATTCGCCGATAGATGTCAGGAAGAGTCATTTTTCAGTTAAAATTGGGACTACTCAAACGTCACCTTTTGACATTTTCTAGAAATGATTCCTAGCTAGATCGATTTATCGCCCCCGAAACCCCCCGTATACTAAATTTCATGAAAATTGTTGAAGCCGATTCCGAGTTCCCAATTATATATATATATATATATATATATATATATATATATATATATATATATATATATATATATATATATATATATATATATATATATATATATATATACATATATATATATATATATATATATATATATATATATATATATATATATATATATATATATATATATATATATATATATATGTGTGTGTGTATATATATATATGTATATATACAAATACAAGTATTGCTCGTTTAAATATATAAGATAAAGACATATAGATATATTTTCCATTAGGTTGATAGTTTTCAAATAATAAGGTCTTTTCTTCGCGGCCACGGAGAAAGCTTAGTTTCCTAAATTCCCTTTATAAACTCCCAATTATTAAGGAAAAATTGCCACAAAGTCGTGTGTGTGTGTGTGGAATAGGTTAAAATAAGCCACAGTGATACAATAGGCGGTCTTGTCGCCACCAGTAACAGCGATTTCTTCCAGACAAAAAATATGTATTAATTAAATGTATGATGACTTCTGGCACTAAGTTTCTTCATTTTACATACGTGCTTCGGTTGTTTTAAATAAAAAAGAATGAAAGAATGTAATGATCCCTGCCTGAGTGAATTTTGATAAAAAATTTCATAACACTTGGTGTACAAACTTATTAAAGTTTATTTTTATAAAATCTTTAGTTTTATGTCACTGCCAAGTATTATCGCAGAGGTTTAGGAAATGTATAATGAAGGGTGCATTAGGGTCGATAAAAACAAGGAAAAAGTATCGTTTTCAACCTTAGCTATTCTTCGTATTTAGTAAATAAGTGCGTGTGGTTGTATCGCGTGCCTAATAGTCATATCCATTTGCAGGATAGATAGGTAGATAGATAAAAATTTATTGTCCAAAACAAAATTTTACAAATTAAAAACAAAAGGGTAACTAAGGTAAGGTTTATCTTAACAATCTTGTATATCAATGTTGTGACTTTAATCATATCATTAAATTATATAAAAAAATTATCTCTTTTAATAAAGAAGTTTGTACTTGAAATAAGAATTCCATGGATTTTATCTCTAATTTGGGTATATGAAATTTTTCTTCAAAAATTCTGACAGAAAGCTGTAATTTCGTGGTCCTTGAGAATGTCATAGTCAAAGAAACATACAGTAAGATCACATTATGTTACTTGAACCGACATTGTAGCGAAATCGGGCAAAAGGTATTTATTCTACTTGTGAAATACATGGGATATGGATCTTTTTTAAAACGGATTTTTTTTATGGAAACTATTCATACCAGTTGAAATATGCTTTTTAGGGCATAATGTTGAGACACTTATTTCTTATCACTTTATATATTTTTGCTCTAAATAAACATTTTTTTTTTACTTTTTTAACCATAGATGTTGATATGTATATGAGTCATATGTTTCGTATCATTTATCTTTACTGCTATGTCTTTTTATTTGAAAAAATTATTTTCATTTTTTTTTCTTGTTATGTGGCTCCAATGCTTTAGGATTTGCCAGTGACAAATTATTTTACGATATATTACACCTAGAAAAGGCAAGTGCCGAAAGAACTTAATAAAGCATGGATCAGGAAATAATTTTGACGGTGATTTTTACTAGATAACTGCAAACCGGGAGAAAATTATTTAAATATTATAAATTAATTTAAAAGTCGAATGATAGAATTTTATACGAACATTTACAAAGATACACATATTTATTGTACATACTATTTTAAATATCTATATATACTATTTACAACTAAACGCTAATATTATTAAAACTTAAAAATTTACTCAGAACATTTATAAACTGACTATTTACCATAGTCATTAAATAATATATATTGATGGGACTCGGGATATCGTTGGAAAAGATATTGATTCCATTTAAGGGGCACTTTAATTACTACAGTATAAAATTTACTCATATCGTTTGAGTTTTTGTATTTATTGATCGTTGACCCTCTGTATATTGTTTGTCTGTGGTGTGGCGAAAGAATTCCATCCCTCTAACACCCCTCTATCCCCCCGGTCCTGAATCCTCAATAACCGCCACGGAGATGCGAACAATAAAACTTGTAAGGTGTTTGTCATCATTTATCACTCGCATTTACACGTTCTTATTATTCTTTATTATATTTTTACACAGTATTACAAATTAATGGAAGATTCTTTATTTTGCAATCGAACTGAATATTCTATAACTATAATGGAAATTTTAATCTTATACACTAATAGCTTACTAGCCACGCGTTGCTGTGGATCATTATAAAAACAAACTATTAATTGAATTGAACTATTTTTCACTTTTTAGTTCGATTTATTTTTAAAGCGAGATTTTTTAGTTTTTTAACGTAGAAACTCATAAAAGCGTGTTAAAAAATTATTGAAATCGAAACACAACCCCATCTGCCAACTCACATGTCAATCGATGTTAGAGAGTTTAATCAATGAATTAACTTACACTGCTATCTATTAGGAATTTATAGAATTAACCAATAAATACTCATTATTGTCGTATGATAAAGATATAAATATTTTAGTCAATAATGTAGATTAAAACTATCCTATTTTTTAAGTTATTCCAATTTACAGATAGTTACGAAATTTGATCAAAATGGCTTTAGTAGTTTTTGACTACATCCCGAACATACATGACACGAGATTTTTATATATCTAAAATAGGTTACCTGGAGCAATATTTGACACGCAACTAGCCGATTTGTCATATTTTATTAACTTTTTTTGTTTTTCTTCATTATATAAACCATTTTAGGGGTTTATGTGCGTTTTTCTTTTCCCATTTTATGAGGTTTCTGTTACTTTCAGCATTTTTTCTTACCAACTTGCAATTCGTTAACAAGTATTTTTAACTTCGTTAACAAGTTTTATTAAGTAACGCACTTTAATATAAATATAATCTTATATCTTTAAACGAGCAATTCTTATATATATATATTTGGAATCTCGGAATCGGCTCCAACAATTTTCATGAAATTTAGTATACGGAGGGTTTCGGGGGCGATAAATCGATCTAGCTAGGAATCATTTCTAGAAAATGTCATTTTATTCGCTTTCTTTTTATTGGAAGAAAAATAACAAAAAGGTGGCGTTTGAGTAGTCCCAATTTAAACTGAAAAATGACTCTTCCTGACATCTATCGGCGAATAATAATACAATTTTTTTTATTTGCTTTAACGACACAACAACACTAAAGCTATTCCAGCAGATGGCGTTGTTAAGTAACACGAAGTCAATGAGTGTTTGCTTTGAGGTTAGACTAAGAAAATCAATTGTTAATTTCCAAAAAACACAATTTATAAAAAAAAATACCGAGCAAAGCTCGGTCATCCAGCTGGTTTAATTAATAAGGGTTGTAAGCAATAATTTAATATTAGACACGAAAAAGTAAAATATTTGTCTTCATATATCCTTTAGCGACATCTAATTTTACTATTTTTTGCTTCTTTGGTCAAAACACGGAATTGTTACAGAACAATATAGACTCGCATGAATTTGATTTATTCAATAAGATTGAATGCATCCGTCACAGAACGTATATAAGAAGAAGAAAACCATTAAAACAATTCTAAAAGTGCATGATAATTTTAAATTGAAACCCTAAAGGAAACAATAAAATTTAAAAACTTTTTTATTGCTGTGGGACAGCAAACAGGCTAACGGCCCGCTTAGAATTCAGCAGTTACTGTCGCCTATGGGTGTTTGCAATGCCAGTGGTATCGCAAATACGCTGCTATCTCATAAGGGTACATGAACTTGGATCAATGCCGGAACACAACATAAGGTTATTAAGGCGGCATACTCAAGACCAAAGGTGGTCGTCATCCAGACGGGCTTGAGGCCCTACCACGTTGGTAGGGTGGGTTATTTTGTCGCCTTTTACGACAGCCGACCTCGGCCGCAGAGGTCAGTATTCTTTCTCCGCCCCTGCACGGATAAAAATTTAACATTTCAATTGTACCGCAGTGTCGACTTTCATGACTATCCAATCTCTTAGCCCACGAGAAGTGAGATTTCATATTCAGAATGTGTGAATGTTGTGTGTTCGTCTTCGTTTCGTTCTCTTTGTCCCCTTCTTTTCTCCTTACCTGTTCATACTATGCAGTTGGTGTGTGATATAACATGATGTTTGCGTTGATCTGCTTGTGTGTACGTGTAGCTTATTATATTATTTTCCAGCAGTATTATTATAATACATTATTCATATTTCTATACATACAACCTGTATTAGTACGTGCAAAATCATTCAGTTTGTATATACGATATTATTTATTCAAATGTATAAAATAATAGTGAAAGTTTTCTCCGTTTATTTTAACCGCTCCATTTTCTTTTAGTTTAATGTCAAGATCTCCCTTAGCGTCCTTGTGGTTAACGAACCTCGTGAATGGTGATTAATTAATTTCATTGTTGGATTTGATACAAAGCTATATTGTTTACGAAATAATCTATAAATTAGTAAGAATAGTTTTAGTAGCGTATGGAAGCCACATACTCGTGGCCAATTTTTTTCAAGATGTAAATCATTTCCACACTTCCCGCTGCTTTCGAAGCGCGAGTAACCCGATACAGGGGGGGGGGGCTTAAGGAAGGATTGTCAACATTCGACTATCCACTTAAAACCCTGCTGTCCTTGTATCACCTACTGCCTGGACCTATGGATAAACTTCGCCGATCGCGTTGATCAGGCTGGCACCGGCCCGCTCCTTAAGTCAGGGTTTTTTCTTCCTCGTTTAACACCAGTGGGTCAGGATTTCATCCTCCCGGCGCTCTCTTACGTTACTACACGCAAGCCCTTCGCCTTCATGGCGTAAGTGCGGGCGGCGGAAATTCCACTGAGGGGACACCCGCGAGCGCTGCCTACGGTGCGGCGGCTGGAGTTTTTTGGACGTCCTCCGGCATCTTAATGCGTTAGCGGGACGGGGGAGCTGACTGGCCAAATCCTGCTCCCGATCCGCCGTCTTCTTCGCGGACATTACGGCCTAGTAGAAGGAGGCGACAACGGTTCATCCAGTCCAACCATTCGCTCCCGACCATGATCAGAATGAGGGGCCGGGGGCGATAGGTTACGTCCGTTCGTTCATTTATGCCAAAATGCGCAGAGAGTTGGAAGGAACTTAGAGTCAGCAGGGGCTGATAGAATACTATGTGATTTTATGTTACCATTGTTTCGAACTTCATTCATATAACTTTAAACCTTTCTTCTGTTATATAGTGATAACTTGATATTGTCAAGTATTATTTTGGATACTTAACATACATACATACATTTACATACAATAAAATATCTAATCATACTAGAAAGTTTTGAAATAGTTTTAATGAAATTTTTTGTGTAAGGTAGCGTAAGGCCCATCGGCTAGGGTGTTGAAGACCTGCAAGTATGGGTTGACGATAAATGCTAAAGTATGTACGCTTAAATTATACATATATATTATGTTTAATGTACTTTAGCATTTGTCGTTCGACCCATATTCCTAACACACGAGTGAGCTAGTCTGATGTTAGTGGCGTTGAAGATTGGCACTTTCACAACCATCTAGATTTGATTGGTCCCACTGTCACCGCAATACGCCTAGCTAATTGGTTTCGAATAATCGATATTTTGCCATTATCTTTATATAAAGCTCACAATTTTGATCTCTTTTATTAATATTTAAGAAACAAGAGATGATTTTGAAATTCATGGAAATAAACTTGATGCCCTTGATAGTACAATTTCAAAGATAAAACTTTTTATTGGCACTCTTTTGCACGTTTTTAGATGAGATTTTTAATAAGAATGTGCCCTCATTGACTCAAAGGGACTTTCAAGTATAGGGCTGCCATTGTACGTAGTCTGACAAAAATGTAAAATTTTGAATATGCAAAAAGAAACATTTTTAATCCTGGTTTTTCTTTCTATTTTCTTCCTGACCTTACTCCATATTGTATGGGGTCGGCACAATGTGTTTTCTCTTTCCAGTCTCATCTGATTGCTGTCATACACACACCTTTTTGCGCTATATCATCTTTTACGCAATCCATCTATCTTTTCTTTGGACTACTTCTGATTTTGTATCCATGCACTCTCATTTCTACTATTTTCCTAGTTATATGGCATTATTTCTCTCGCATTATTTTATTTTATTTTTATTTATTTGGGAAACAAACAATTTCAATACATCACAATATAAAGAAAACATAAAAATTAACAGTAAATCAGTAAAGTTTCCACTTATAGGTAATACACATAATTGCATCATCAAATAGAATAATAGTGATGTCATAAAATTAAAATTATAAAATATATTAAAAAAGAATTGAGAGATCTAAACATAATACTTTAGTCATTTGCATAATTCGAATATTTTCAATTTATAATTTATAATGTTAGAGCAAAAAATGTCTACACTGGTGTAAGATTTATTATATTCAAGACAAGATCTGTGTAAAAGAGTGTTTCTTGCTAGATTCGACTATATTGAAGGTAAACATTACATGGCCAAATCACGCTAGTCTGTTACTTTTAAGTTTTTCAACTGACACTTTCACTTTCTCACTCCTTCTAATATACTAATTTCTCATTTTATCCATTTTCGTAACTCCACACATCCATCTCAGCATTTGCATCTCCGCGTCATGCAACACTCTATAGTTCTTCTCCTTTGTGGCCCCGCATTCCGATCCATACATTACGGCAGGCCAAGTTATTTTTAAGCCTGCATCAAACTTTATTAAACATGGTAAAGTGACTGATTGTTGTTCATCAACTTCTTGCTAGTTGACTTTCATGGGTCACTGTAGCCGCAGGGCCTCTTACGGTTCGTTACTCAAAATATTTCATTAAATATCTTTTACAACTTTATAGCAACACACTTATGCCCATTTGGTTACTTTTCTGGAAACACTTTTTGAATGGCTATAGGTATTTCATTATGTTTTGATTTTCTCAGATATGTTATATTTTATTAGAATGTAAATTGTAATTTTTTTGCTAAAAGTCACGAAACTGATTCAAGGATGCTTTTTATTGAAGCAGAAACGCTTTTTAGTCTTTATTTCGTATATAATCTTAAGTTTAAGAAATAATAAAGCAACAATTAATTACATCACGTCTATTCATAATTATAAATGAAATAATTTTAATTTTATTATTCCCAGTATATTATTGGGAAAATTAAAAAGTTCCCAGTGTAACATTAATCTGTAATTTTACATTTCGAATGACCGTTTTGCCAACCCTATTCGCTGGAGGCCGGGCGTTATAATAAACCTTGTCCCGGGCACCGGTGGCCGTGTCAAGGGCGATCGAACGTCCCCTGGATTGATTTATATTAATATATACGAATAGGAGAAGGGATCCATCTGGATTTAATTATGTGGATCGAGGTGTTAAGGAACAAACAATGTATTGCTGTATACATTAACATAGTAATGTAGAGACAAATGTTGTTATAATATTAAATCATATAATAATTATTAAGAATATAGTATAGGGTTATGTATATTAACTCTTTTATTATGTTATCCAATATTGGATTTTGCACTTTTTCTGGTACGGCACGAACTACCCGGGCTATTTGTATTACAGGTTTAATCCTAGTGCAAGGTGATCTATTGACAGTATGTAGTTAGTATCAATAGTATGTAGTTATAATTTTAAATTGTTTTATACGCTGTTTTAGCGGAAATAAAATAAATATTTTACATTCCTGGTACTATGTAGGCATAGTTATGTAACTAGATGGTTAAGAAGAAGCATGGGTCCCGGTTATCTTATCTTATTTCGGGGCCGAGAGTTATCTCGGACACTTCGACCCAATGGGATCTTTTGTGTTCCCCTAGATAGCAGTCATTCCTCTCCAATCTCATTGAAGATTTGCTTCATGAGCCTAACAATGAGATATGGAGATAGGAGCCTGTAGTCTTCCGGTGTCGGATATCCTACCCCCAAAAGATTCATTCGCTTCCTGGCCAATGCATCGCATGTACACAGTAGGTGTTCCATGCGTTCTGTATGTTCCCCACACAACCTGCACATAGGTGTCACGGTTAGACCCATCTTCATGAGCATGTTGTTGGTTCCAAAGTGCCCAGTAAAGGCCCCAAGCAAGTAGCGTATTTGCCCCCTGCTCATGTTCCAGATGGATCCTCGTGCTTTGTACGTGGATCCCAAAAAATTTTTGGAGTGTTCCAGACCGATTAGACTAGCATCACATCCCGTATCCTCGGCGCTTCATGCATACGAAGGAATACATGGATGTTTTGTGGGCGTAGTAGGGAAATGTTTCACAGGAACAGAAGTTACCGCCAAGCGTCAAGGTGTGCTAAAAGAGTCATAGCTTAGTTCTGGTAAAATTAGTGCGCGTTGTTTTCTACTGAAGCCGACACTTCCTTAACTTGTGCTCATTACATTGCAACTTCGCAGCAATTAATTAGGCGTAGCAATTTAATTTTTATCCATGCAGGGGCAGAGAAAGAATACTGACCTCTGCAGCCGGGGTCGACCTATTGTAAAAGTCGACAAAACAACCCACCCTAGCTACGTGGTAGGGCCCCAAGCCCGTCTGGATGCCAACCACTTTTGGTTTTAAGTAAGCCGCCATAATAACTTTGTGTTGTGTTTCGGCATTAGTAACCCAAGTTCCTGTACACTTATGGGACAGCAGCGTCTTCACGATGCCACTGGCGTTGCAAACATCCATAGGCGACGATAACTGCTAAATTCTAGGCGGGTCGTCAGCTTATCTGCTGTCCTACAGCAATTTAAAAAAAAAGCTACATCTATGGTCTTATAGCTCTTTACTCAGAAATTAAAGTGTCTTAGCAGAACATGGACGGAAATAAGCGCGTAGTTGTTTAATCTGACAAACGTAGCTCAGGAATGTAAGCTATAATGCAAAATATTTCAAAATTCAGATGGCGCGTTTCGTTACCATAACACCGTCGATGAGCGAGGCAGTCCTGCAACACCTTAGGGAGAGCTTCTTCGCAGATGAGCCCCTCAATAAGGCGGTGTCACTCTGTGAGAGGGGCGAATCTCACGCAGCGCTGGAGAGACTCTGCGCCGCAACCATGTCCGATGGCTTGTCCATCGCTGCTATAGAAGGAGATATGGTGAGGATCCTTAAGTCTCATACAGTTAAATATTTTTGATGCTCAGTACGATATCGATTTGTTCACAACAAAAGTTAACAGATTCAAAGCAATGATGGGTAAATACTTTTTCGACACTGTTGAATATAAATTATTATTCTTTTTTTACTGTGTTCGTAAGTAGTAGTAAATAACCAACTGTTAAGACTTGTAATCAGTTATAGTTTTTAAGCATTTTGGATTATATATACATATTGTAATTTTTATTAGCTTCTTACTAAAATAAATAAATAAATAAATACACATTTCTTACCTCTGATTTTACTATAAAAATTGACACTCATATATCAAATCAAAAATTTATTACAATATAAGATCTTACAGATCACTTATTGATGGTTTCTAATACAAAGCACTGGTTGGTTTTCGAATTGTAAACTGATAACAGAATGAATCAAATTATCACAATCCTAGTTCATACGTTTCTCATATTCCGTTCACAGTTCTATGTTCGCTTTATTGCTTTTTTCTCAGATTTCATAAGGCATTCGATATACTTGATCTAGAAACACTATTAATTAACTCTATACAGAAATATGTGACTAAAAATTGTTAGATATAATACCACTTAAATATTGACTTTGTTCGCGTTATAGTTATGTTTAAAAAAATAAAATTCAGACACACTCTCATCTTCTTTTTGTCCTTAAGTAGGCTCAATTACAAAAATTCTCTTGTCTACAGTCTAAACGATATTGGAACTCCAGTAGTATGGGAATGTTGATGTTTCAGTCAGTATGTGTCGAAGTATAATATCATTGATCAATGCTATTTATTCCTTCTTCTCTTGGACGTCCCTTCTTGTCTACCTTTATAGCGGCCTCGATGATATTAAAATTACTTTTATATACTGACTTTGTAAATAATAAAAATATCAACTGTTGTCGATATAGTTTAATAATAAAGTAAATGCATTTATAAACTCAATAGTTGTATTTATTTTGTGTAAACACACATTCCTCAACAATAAAATACGCCAGTCATCGTTTAATAAATTATTTTATACAAATAATTATATTTATAGTTCTATAACTACATGCTGTTACGTAAATATAAAATTCCAGGTCTTGGGTGTGAGTCTGAACGGCATTTTATGACCCGGCGACATCGAACAGTCCATTGAGAAGATCCAGCAGTCTTCAGATGAGAAGTACAATAAGATTTTCACCATTCTCTACACTGTGAGCCGAGATTTGGACTTGTTTAATACTTATCAGGTAAGTTTATAGATATCACATATTCTTTAGTTCTTCGTTTGTATTCTTCAAAAGTTTTTATGTTTCAAATTATCACAATTTTAACGCAAGATTTTTATAAATATATTGAATTTTAAGCGTGCTTTTATAAATAAATGTAGCAGCACTGCGTTCTTCGTTTGTCATGACTCATTCGGGAATACGACGAGTAAACTGCGCAAATATCTTCTATCTCGCTCACTCATTAATATTTATTTATCTAGTTTTATTAGCATCTTTTTATATAAATTTTTTGTAAATAAACACATTTTGCCTCAATGAAATATGGAATCTTGGAATACACACACTGAACAATAGAACGTGTCTTTTATTGCCAAGTCCCCCAAGGAAGAACTTTTCCCGTATGCAAGCAACAACAATATTCTATTGAAGAGATCCAATGAAGGTTCCAAGAACCTCTGCACCTCCAAAGAAATGTGTGTTTAAGACTGTTATCTAGAATATTTACGCTGTAGCCGCTCATCTTTGGAAGTATACGGAACCGGGGCATCAAATGAACTGACAGTCTCGAATGAAGGTTGATAAAATATTGGGGATGGAACGAGAATAATTTAGCTAGAAAAGGAAATGGGTCTGAATCTTACACGGCGTCTGTACACGGCTTAACCGTAACAATTACTGTTCTTGGGCAAAGGCCCAAATGCTATCTCCAGTCCCAATTCTCCTACTACCAAATCAAGGCTCTTATTGTCTGTAAAATAAGAATGTAATGACAAACACAGGCCAAAAATGGGAACACTTCTTATGACCGGGACCGCAGGAACTTTAATTGAAAACAAATGAAAATTAATTATACATAAACAATTTTCTACTAAAGCGTGGCATGAAACATGTTGCGTCGGCTACGTATACTTAATTGAAATTTCATTCATTCATTAAGTAGGGGGAGCTTCATTCTGTTTCTATAACATTACATGAAAAAGAGGTCTAATATGATAAAATTTTGTACGAATAATTTTCAGGTGAATCGTATCTTGGAATGCAGAATAATATCGGTATCAGAGCAAGCCAGGGGAAGGGGTTTGGCTAAAGAACTAATGGCCAGGAGTGTGGAGCTTGCAAAGGAACAGGGATTCAAGGTTAGAATTTATTATATAAAATAAATTTATATTTAGTTTGTCCTGGTCGTCATATACATATATAATGTGTCACGTAATTATAAGATTGTGAAAAAGCTCTGCGATTCTTGTTATAGTGCAGATGACTTTATAAGTATAAATTTTATAGTAAGATACAAATTCAGCCAAAAAATATACATAAACTAGCAGACTCGGCTACCATTATTCTCCCATATAAATAAAAAAACAAATTCACAAAAATTGGTCAAGCCGTTTATAATTTTAGGAGGAGTTCAGATAGATTCAGACACACATACGGATGAATTATTTATTAGACAAAAGAAATTAAAATTAATATATTTTTTATTTCCAGTTATTTAAAGTGGACGCTACAGGAGCTTATTCACAGCGCATCTGCAAGAGCTTAGGTCTTCAGGAATTGAAGCGAGTTCTCTACTCGGAATATTGCGACGAGAGCGGGGAGCCGATATTCAAGGTTGAACCACCACACGATGCGCTGTCTGTCATGGTACTGCCTATCCCCTGAAGATTTCATAACACGCTGTTATGTAGAGCACAAATTTTAACTGTGACTCAGGAAATAGCATTCATTTGATGTTTAATTTACAACCCACGCTGAATCTAGACCACTAATAAATTATTGAATAAGTCAAATGAAAATAGAATATTAGCGGGAATTCATTATTTAAATATTCTTAATATTTCTCTACAATCAACTATAAAATGAACTAAAAATCATTAGCGTTATCTATTGACATTGTTACTTCTTTTAATTTATGGTTCCAATAATTAGAAGAACTGAATTCGCCAGAGACATTGCCAGAAAATAATACCGAGTAATGTCATTTTGTGAGATATTTAAACTCATAGAAGTTTATGATTTCATCCTATAAAAATAGCGAATAAAATTAAAACACTGGACGAATTTATTTCACACAGCTAACTTCTGTACGTCTGACATTTTCTAATCTTACTTTGAAGTTAGCAAATCGATGCCACATGTATTGGAGCCAATTTTGTAAATGAAGAAGAAGAAGGCGAAACATATTTTATTTCGCCGCATAATTTGACTTCCTACTTAGTATAAAATGTCAATATAGTTTCCCTTCTCAACCTTCTTTATTATTAGATATCAAAGTAATATTTATATTTAATCCACACAATTTATGGAAAGTCGATATATGGAAGCCATTTAGGTTTGGGTCTTAGAAGATTATAGGTTCTTAGCGAATGACAAATCTCTTCGATATTTCATTAATCAGTATTAAACTTTAGTCTGATTACATATAAGCATTAAGCCTGGAATACACATGCATGCTAACATAAGCATGCTAGTTTCGAGCAGGTGCTACTTAATAGTATACAATTAGCATGTGTATACGAAAAGAGCATGCTTGTGAACAAGCACGCTACTAAATCGCAAGCCGTTCTATTTTTCGTGCTAGTTAGCACACTGTGTGAGGCGCAGGGGAGAAAACGGCGGCTCCAAAGCAAATCTGAACGTGTATTCTATGCGAGCATGCTACTTGATTTGTTTATCACAATGGCTCGATGACAGAATTTTAAATTTTATATTTCATTACCGAAATTATGAGTGTTTATGGAATGTACGCTCAACTTTATATTTATGAAAGTAATAATATAACTGAATTTAATTAATTCCGCAAAGAAACGTCCATTTTGAATGCTGAATATGAGCATGTGTATCTCACACGTGCTAGAAATAAGCATGCTAGCAATAAGTATGCTTCTGAGGTATGTGCTCTCATGAGCAAATGAGCACTTTGAGAGCATGCTATAAATGAGTATACTACCTAGTAGCAAACAAGAATGCTTTTCTAGTAGCATGTATATTCCAGGCCTTAATTTATGCAAATTATGTATCTTTTTTATTTAATAAAAAAAAAGATTGTGCGTGCGTGTGTTAAGAAGTTATACTTCTTTGACATAATAGAATAAAAATAGCTTAAGATTTCATCACATATGTTACAACTCTTTTTTTGTAAAAGGAATGTTAAGTAAATAAAAAAATAATTTGTAATGCAAATAATGAAAATAATAATTAACCTCAAATGTATAAGTTCACTTAAAATAATTTTGTGACATTTTATACCGGATAGCAGTACAATCGTTTTACATACATTTAATAGTTTATTTGGGAGATTACTATAAATAAAATTACTAGTTTTGACGGAAAACAAAACACTTGAGAGAACTTTTTCATGAGATCTCCTAACTTTTTCATGTCGCATGGTAAAAATTTTACTCTGATGGTTTTTACAAAGGTCCCATAAGAAGTATAACTTCAAAAACAAATATGTAACTTTTAATGATGTAAAGAATGTACGGCCTATATATTAAACCGTACCATGTATATATATATATATATATATATATATATATATATATATATATATATATATATATATATATATTTATATTTATATATAAATTATCGCTCAAATCTATTATTATTGGGCGTATGTAATGAGTATATTAAATTAAACTTTGGATGTGAAATATACAAATGTATAACTGTAGATGTTAAATGTATTTTAGAGAATTTATCGTGCAATATTGTAGTAGTGTTTAAAAATATATAAAAGTATATGATTAGCAGTGCACTCTTTATGACTGCATTTATAAAAACATACATGTTGTTTTTACGGTATTAATAAATCTTATTTTATGCAGTTAAATGATGTCTTGATACTATATTTTATACACAAGATGTTAATAACACAGTAAATAGGTTAGGTAAAACATCAACGAACGCTCATGACTAGATTAATTTTACAGCGATGATGGCGAGATTCTGATATATATTATGTATTTCACTAATATTTACCAACTTCGATCACAAATAAGTTTACCAATAACAACAATATGAAGTGGAAGACTAAAAAGTTGGGCATGGGAATAGTAAAACGACAGAATAATAGCAGATTAAACAAGCAAATAATGAATATTTAAAACCGTCAAATATGATTATATTATAAAGAATTAATTATAAATGGAATGAGCTTCCGGCTGAAGATTTCCACCGCAGTACGACATGGAGAATTTTAAAAAGGGAGTCATAATATTCCTTCGCGACGTAGACATCCATAGGCGACGGTAACTGCTTATTATGAGTGGGCCGTCAGCCTGTCAGCTGTTCCACAGCAATATATACATACACACACACACACACACACATATATATATATATATATATATATATATATATATATATATATATATATATATATATATATATATATATATATATATATATATATATATATATATATATATATATATATATATATATATATATATATATTATACAGGGTGACTTTGACATCATTTAAGGAACCCATTTTTGCAAAAAAAATTGTATGTCAAATTTTCACCATAAAATATTTCATTCCAAGGAAAATTTGGTCACTAATTCAATCGTACAAAATAAGTCATATGGTGCAAATTTCGTTCGTTAACCTGTAGTATTGCGTAGTATTCACTCGCACAGATGCAATGACCGCCGTCCTCGGCCTCGTACTAGGTCATTGTACCAGTTTTTTGCGGTACCGATGGAGAGGTCATTGACACTTGCGCGCCGTAGTATGTAAATTGCGAGTTCTTTCGATAACTTTGTGATGCTGATTACTCAAAATTTTTGTACTATGTGATACTTAACTAAAATACATGTTTCTCATAACTTTTACTAAAGATTCTTCTGTGTGAATTTGGACGGTTATATATATATATATATATATATATATATATATATATATATATATATATATATATATATATAAAAGGGCATTAGTCTGCGATTATATTGACATCACAACACACAAGTAATAACTGTTCGGTTTTATATGAATTATCAAAAAATCTTCTTAAAACCCTGAAAATAATTATAATCTTCTTCCCGATTTTACCCCAAACTATGTGGGGTCGGCACAACATGTTCTCTCCTTCCACTCTCCTCTATTAGTAGTCATCTCAAAATTCACACGGTGCTACGATTCCTCGTGTTGCTACGCAACTACCACTCTGCTACGAATACGTCGGTAGCATTTGAAATGTGGTGTTTAAATATTATTATTTTATATTCAGTTTCATTGAGTAAATGAAAAGAAATGTAATTTCAAAGAGTAAATAGTCCTGAGGGTTTGTTAAGTTTTTACCGATAATGATAAAATAAGTTAGTATGTTGACCACAATAAACAATACGTAAAAACTTATACCAAGAAATATGACCAAGTATTTAATTTCAAAACTTTTACTGTTTTTATAATATATCAAGCAGAATAATATGTAAATAATAATCAGATAAAAAATATGTTTAACTATAGAAAAATGACAATGACATTAATTGCAATTTTCATGTTTTTTACAGAACAACTTTTGATTCACAGAACAAACAATAAATTTATTTTTCAAGTAAAGAAATGTTACACAGTATTTTTGTGATATTTCAGTTACACATATTCACTTTTGTGAAAATCAATCAAATGTCTACGGGTGCGTAAAATATGTATAATATATTAATTTACATGGTGTATTAAATGTTAGTAGAAGTAGATTTGTTGTTGATATTGTATTGGACATATATTACAATATAATATTAGAAAGACTTACTTTTTTTCATTCTTAGTGTAAGTGAAAAGTAGGACTAACGTTAGAGCATTAATAAAAACAATAGTTTGCACACTGTGGATTTGACATTTACAGGGTGTCGTAAAAAGGTTGCTAAAGTGTTCCTATGAGCAAGCACCCTTAGGAACATAATACTGAGCCAGAGAAGCTAATGGCTCTCGATTCTCGTCAATGTCTCTCTGTAAGTATTAATGTAGCGTCAGTGATTGAAAAACTGAATAGTCATAGGATAGCCTAAAATATAAAAAGAAGAATGACAAATTACAAGGAAAATGATAGAAATAAGGGTGGTAAGAGTGGGTAGACCAAAAAATGGATGGATTGTATAAAAGTTGATATGACAAAAAAGGTTAAATGTTGAAATGACGACTAATAGAGGCGAGTGGAAAGAGAGAGTTGTGTGTGATAACGGCAGGAAGAAGAACAAGTATGAATATCTGTGGTCGATATTCCGTGTCTCTGAATATCGTCCAAAATTACTCGTGACTCTCGTGTTTTGACAGTTACAGTGACATCCTGATGAATATACATGAAAATTCAAGACAGCATAAGTTTACAGGCATACAATTGACAAAATGGCAAATGCATAGACTAAATACACGTCAGTTGCAAATGGATGATTAATTATAAATGCAACTAAGGAACTGTACCTATTTTCCTTTCAGAATGAGATATCATCCACAAAACGCTCCTGTAATTACCAACATTAACCACATATGTTTACTGACTTGTGGTTCTTGACAAAAAAGGGGGTTGATGCAAAGAGTTTCGCTTTGCGCGTATTTTTGCATGCGTGCATAATATTTTTACTTTTAAACTCACTGTCTACTTATTTTTGTCACTCTGTCATCGATTACTCTAGTGACTAGTGTATGAGCAACAAGCAGTCTTGGCTGATTTATAGCGTGTTCCAGGTTTTGAAGTAGATATTTGTATGCGACCAGTATACAATACATGTAATAAACATATTTAATAAAATAAATAAAAATAAAATAAATAAATAAATAAAATATTTTCAATATAATGTTAGTCCCAAATTAAATCTCTGGAGCTTTTCTCAAAATACAGACCATAGGCGAAATGATGTTAATTTGCGTTTCATTCCGGGAGTAAATTCAGAATCATTATGTCTCCCGGGCTTGAAACAATTAATGCTGCAATATAGACACATTAGCTAAAGAGGTCGTAAATTTTTCCAAACCCAGCTTGAATTTTAAGTCTACTTTCATATAACTCGTGATTTCTAAGAGAATTATTCAACCTCAGGTTTGTATTCTCCCCAAATTAAACTCCTTCAGCAATCCTCTAAAGTGTGGTATGAGTCAGAGAACTCTCACATTTTTGTGTACAAAGAGATACACAGCCTCTTTGTACTTATACATGTACAACGAGATTACGACAGTCTTTGGGTATCAGTAGCAGAGTGCCCCAGTGGTCGAGTAGTGCGTTGACACGGAACTCGAATATCCTCAGTATTTCAGAGGCTACCGAAAATTTATCTCAGTAACAAAGACAAAATAAAATTTCTGGACTTCAAAGATGAATCTTTGTCCAGTCCAGTAACATAAACTTCAGTTTATGTTAGTTGTGAGACAGCTATGGCTTAAAGGTGCCTTGAAAAATGGGGCTGAATCCGGTATACAAGTTTTCACAATACTATCCTTAATACACATATAAATATGACTTCCCACAGCTTCTCCTAGAGATAGCGGCAAGTATATCTTTTTTATTGCTCTAGGACAACAGACAGGCTGACGGCCCACTTAGAATTTAGCAGTTACCGTCGCCTATGGTTGTTTGCAACGTCAGTGGCATCGCAAACACGCTGCTGTCCCATAAGGGTACAGAAACTTGAGTCACTAATGTCAGAACACAACACAAAGTTATTATGGTGACATACTTAAGACCATAGGTGGTCGCCATCCAGACGGGCTTGGGGCCCTACCACGTAGGGTGGTTGTTTTGTCGCCTTTTACGACAGTTTGACCCCGCAGAAGTCACTATTCTTTCTCCGCCCCTGCACAGATATTATTATATATATTATATATAAAGTTAGAAAGACAACTTGTTGGTCAGATACGAAACTGAAAATGTCAATGGAATTTTCTTCTTCATTTCGTAATGTCTTCTATACATGGAAATTCAAGATAAACATCTTCGAGGATCCATAGGCACGCAAATACTTGCTTGACAGATAGGGATACCTTTCAGTATAAAACAAGTACTATAGTACTTAGAGAAAACCATTTTACGTCGAATGGTATTCATTTTGGTGACGTAAAACAGTTGAACTTTCAAGTCACTTTTGCCTTAAAGCTTATTCGGCATTTAATAATAACCTTAAATAATGATCCTATTTTCCCAGCGTCTTATTTTGATTATAGAATAGACCAAGCCTTTATGAATGAGCCCACGTATTGTTATTGTGTATTTCTTATGAGCTCTTAAATAAACACCGATGTTCTCCTAAATATAATAACCCTTTACATTAAAGCATGACTTTAACAAAGGTCATATTTAAAAAGGTTAGAATAAACAGAGCTGCTGAATACGTTATTTTCAAAGTAATTGACGTAATTGATTCGGATAAAATTGCAATTGATTCAATTCAGATAACCACCGGGGAGTAAATTTGGTTTTTACATGCATCCATAATAATCTTATATCTTTAAACGAGCAATTCTTATATATATATATATATATATATATATATATATATATATATATATATATATATATATATATTTGAATTAATTGGAATCTCGGAATCGGCTCCAACAATTTTCATGAAATTTAATATACGGAGGGTTTCGGGGGCGATAAATCGATCTAGCTAGGAATCATTTCTAGAAAATGTCATTTTATTCGCTTTCTTTTATTGGAAGAAACATAACAAAAATGTGACTCTTCCTGACATCTATCGGCGAATAATAATACTATTTTTTTAAATTGCTTTAACGACACAACACTAAAGCTATTCCAGGAGATGGCGTTGTTAAGTAACAAGAAGTCAATGAGTGTTTGCTTTGAGGTTAGACTAAGAAAATCAATTGTTAATTTCCAAAAAACACAATTTATAAAAAAAAAATACCGAGCAAAGCTCGGTCATCCGAATATTGTTATTAATGTGAAAGTGAGTTTGTTTGTTTATTACGCTTTCACACCTAAACCAACTTTGATGAATTTCAGTATAAACATAGATTGGACCTTGGAAAAGGACATAGGCTACTTTTTTTTTAAATTCATATATCATAACTACATTTGCCGGGTCAACTAGTATATTTATATTAAAGTATATATAGTGTAATAGCTTAGAATCTTCCGCTCGACAGTAAATTCTGGCCCGTTAGAGACTGAATGGTCCCCATTTAAACTTTGGGAGGTTTATGGAATTCGTAATATTATGAACTCAAAACCTGCCCAATTTTATTTATTAATAAATCTTCTCTAAAGGTTGTCTGGAAGAAATCGTATTTTCTTGTTGTAAAGTTGATCTTAATGAGTGCAATAAAGTATATTATTATTATGCTATATCGTGTTATCATAATGCTGTAACATACGATATTACGATACATGGGAAATATGATTCATCTTGTTTAAATTTTTCTTTATGCCAATTTTAAAACGCTTTATAAAGAATAAAATTTTATAAATGTATTCAGCTACACCGCAGATGACCATCGTCGGAATGCCGTCGTAGCCTAGCTCCGGCAATCAACCCCAGGGACGACGTTGTACATCGTGCAGAAGCAAAGGCCACAACCGGCCGCCGGGAGGCCCTACCACTTACATAGGTAGGCGAGCTCCGACGGCCAACACCACACCACCGGGGGATAGTTATCCTCCGAGCTGACGCCGGGGTAATGAGGCTCAACCTCGAAGCCCCTACCTGCCCCTGCAAAGGGGAAGAAGACCGGGATTTATAAATGTATTAGTAATGTAACTTGAGAAATTAAACTTGTAATGTAGTTCATTGATATCAGTCGCAGGAGCTATGATGTGTCGCAGATGTAAGATGTTATCCACGTAACTGATTGGATGACTAAACCCATTTTCAATTAACTATTCTTCTGATTTTGCTGTATATGTATATTGTATATGTATTTATATTGTACGATGACGGTCATATACTGGAGATTGCACCGTATAGGAATGAGAACTCGAGAGCAGTGGACTATATCAGAGAGAGGGGGAGAGGAGCGTTGGTTAGAGATACGCGATACCTTGCAGTGGGCAAAGAAATTCGTACTGACCTTGATTCCACCCCTACCCGGTTCGGTTCAGGTCCACTCGCGGAGGAATTGTTGCACGGCACCAGCTAAATGTCACGCATACTGAACACACAATTTTATGGCACGGGCAATGAGTGTTAGGAGTAACTGAAGCCAATTGCGCATGGCGCAGAGAATGGTCTTCAGGGAGGTCGGACGTCGACCGTCCCGTGCATTTAGGAGCTCACGCGATACTACTTATATTATTTTCGTCCCACCCTCGCTTTGACTATTTACCTCTCCATGAGTGAGGGTAGGTAACAAAAATCTGGATATCAAATACCCTTTATCCAAGGATCAAACAATATACAATTTAATAAATATTAAATTTAACGTTTCGTTTTTATATTTATAGAAATAAAAATAGCTGCGAGTTCATCATGGTATAAATTAATAAAATATTTGAAATGAACTCAATAAAAATTGGTCACATTTTTATAAGAAAATATTTTAGTGTTAATTCCAGGTCACTTAGTTCGGTCAAACTTAAATCCTCATTTAGCAGTACGTTTGTATAGCAGAGTGAAGATAATTAAGTTTACCCAAAGGATCTCAATGTATTGTGTATCTAAATTGACAATTTGTTTAGTACATTTAAGAGAGGGATATTATTAAATATATATTTATTTAAAATATGTATTTGTTACATGAAATTTACTTGTCGAGACTATGCCATTAATATATATGTTAGTTTTAGATGAATACAGTGGATATGTAAACAATGTTGACAAAAAAATTATTGTTAAAATAAATTAATACTACGATATGATACTGAAAATAACACATTTATTTATTTTAGACAATCATATTTATATTTACTATTGTTCTAGACATAACATATTTTACTATTATTCTAAAAACAAGATACATTTTCTATTCCGTCATAAACGTTCTATTGTCACTTAAATTATAAATTTATAATATGAAATTTCAGTAAAAAAGCATAAGGTAAGAAAAAAAGTTCATATACTAGACAAAATGAGACGTATTTTTGACCTTAACAAATCATTATGAAAAGTTATAGTATGGTTTTTTGTGGCTTCGAAATATATAATATGGAATATAAATATATAATACTTAAATGGGACAGCGTGTTCGCGATGCCACTGGCGTTGCAAACACCCATAGGCGATGGTAACTGCTAAATTCTAAGTGGGCCGTCAGCCTGTCTGCTGTCTACAGCAATAATATGTTTATGAATGAATGTGATTTTTGTTAAATTGATGAGATTATTATAATATAATAAACTCAATTTAATACGATATTTCCAGTCTTTTTAATCATACTCTATAGATAATATAATGATCACTGAGACGCAAACAGCAGTATTTTGTGTATGAAATTACATAAAGAATAAAAGATAGCTCAAGTTTATCAGCACCCCGAAAAGTCCTGACAAATATTTGTTTTGGCGTTACGAGTCTTGAGTCGATTGTCTCAGCCGCGAAGTGCGTCTGGCGCCGCCCAGGCGGGCCCGCCCTGGGACGATGCCAGGGATTGATTGAAACACCATCCAGCATTACGCAACCATTAAATAAGCGGAAAAAATTAAATTTTTGGTTGTGGTTCATCTCTTTATGTGCAATAATGTTTCGCTGTTTGGTTTGGTTTGATCTGGTGACGGCAAATCTTAGAATGACAATCTTATTTAAGCAAAGTGTAGACCGATCTATAGTATATATATATATATATATATATATATATATATATATATATATATATATATATATATACATATATATATATATATATATATATATATATATATATATATATATATATATATATATATATATATATATATATATATATATATATATATATCTATTACCTTAAAATATGCTGGGCATAGAAAACTGAAGGATCAAGAGTTATGGAGTATGTGAGGATTTTTATATATGAAATTCAATATTTTAATATTAAATTCAGAAAGATCTGTGTCCCCACCAATGGAAAGCGATGTTTAGATGAAAGTTCTAATGTTATACGCGAAACATGTTATATTAGGATATCTATTTCAATTAAAAAGAAAAACCGTTCACTTTCCATTTCAGCTAAATAAAAACCTTTGCAGAAGTAGATACTTATAGTAGGTTTATAATTGCTAAGATTTAAAATCAAGATATTCTTAGGAAAACCAAAGTAGATGACATAGCAAATAAGTGTCAATGAGTCCTAAAGTTGTCACTGTATAACGACAAACGGCCTATGAATGACGGCGTAAGCAAGTTACCAGGATGTGTGGAACAAACGTGTAAAGCCTTACAGTTTAGTTAAAATTGACGCCATGACATCAAATGAGGGCAAAGTCGTGAAATAAATGTAGTTTAATAACTTATACTACATCAAGCCGTGGGCAGTGAATGATGTCTTTCACGCACATCGCTACGGACGTTTACACGCCTACGCGCTACGCCGCTACGATTGCCCCTATTATAAGATGACTATTTCAATTACATAAAAGCAATCAATTATCGCCTCTTAATATTAATTAAATACATACTGTATACATTAGTTTTTTTTTTAGTATAAAGTATACCGAGTTTATGTAACAAACGTATATTAGTATAATGTACGTATAAGCGTGTATAGTGTAATGTATGGATTTATCCTGGGATTTAAAATTTAATCTTCCCCATTAACATTCGGGGATACAATTTTTAACATCGTCATCAAAGTTAATTCCAGTTGCATAAATATTTTGAAGCCCGGTGTCTTCTGTTGAGTCTGCCCTAACCAACTTGAGCGCGCCTTTTAGCGCTGTTGCCCATCGTAAATCTTGACTAAAAAGTCACGAGAAAACAGCTGAACAAGATGTGCTTTATAATATTATGACTTTGTTCATTTGATATATGAATCAATAGATTTGTTATGGCTAACATACTTTCATACTCATTCCAGAAAACTGTAGTTGTACATCAACATAATTTTTTTATTGCTAAATAACAGCAGATAGGCTGACGGCCAAACACTTACGGATGTTTGGGACATAATTTATTTATTTTGTATTGGTGTCTATTAACAATAGATTTTTAAATTGATTTATATTTTACTAACTGACTAAAATTACTTCTGAAAATTGGTAGGATTTGTCATTTTACGAAGATTATAAATTTATACTGCCTATAATATAAATAAAAAACCTTTTCATTCATCATATTAGAATAATTTTAACATGTTAATGCATTTTTTATAGAAAAGGAGACGCGAAATATGGTTTGCTAACCTTGTATAACCTTGATAAAAAATATTACATAATAGTCGTGCCAAAAATCCCTAAAGGGTGATATAACCCATAATGCTAAATTAATGCGGTAGACAACATCAAATAATATTTGAATGTATTAATAATTAAAAAAGTGACGTGAAAAGTCCTTGTTTTCTGAACAAACAACTTAATAGGACCTTTTTGGTCATATATTGGTCGGAGGAAAAGATTTTTCTTTATATTCCCTAATCAGGGAGTTCTAGAATTCTATCTATATTAACTTTACTTAAAGTATAACATATATAAATATACAGTGACAAACCACGCCATTACGTCTCGTCCAAAAGTAAGAAATGGGGCTTGTGTTATGGGTACTAGACAACTGATATGCTACTTCTATACTTTTCTTTTGCAAATAAATATAAATTATACATAAATACTAGACTTAGGACGAAAATCGAACTTTTGAAAAAGCGTTACAATATAAAAGCCGTTACGTCATAACGGTTGTCAAAGTACAATAATAGTATGTCTCTCGACTATTACATCACTAACGTATACAAATTCATCTCATAAACGTATGACTTTCACTCGATTACTTAAAAACGTTACTTTTAAAGTATTTTCACTAGGAAAACCTCCAGTTTCAACCATATGACATTTCTCCAGTGCCCTTACAGAATAAGTTAAGGCATAAGTTTTTCTCCGTACAGTGGCGGAGTACTGACCCCTGCGGCCAGAGGTAGGCTGTCGTAAAAGGCGGCAAAATAATCTAGCAGTGGTAGGGTTTTAAGTTCACCTAGACGACGACCACCCCTTGTTTCTGGGCCATAATAACCTTGTGTTGTGTTCTGGAATAAGTGATCCAGTTCCTGTACTGCTATGGGGACGGCAGCGTGTTAGTCATACTCCTGGCATCGCTAACATCTATAGGCGACGGTTACTGTTGGTAAGCAGTCACTTAGCAACACAGGCTAATGCCTGACTGCTGATCTAAGGGACCAAGAATCGTTTAGAAAGTGATGACCAGACGGACATGTAGACGGGCTTAGGTCCCTACCACGTAGCTAGATTATTTTGTTGCATTTGCGACAGGCCGACCTCGGCCGCAGGGGTCTGTATTCTTACTCCGCCCCTGCACTGCATTAACATGTAACTAACATATACATACAGACCTAACGACATAAGGATGCATCTGGAATAAAGCCGGTTGCAGACCGAAAACTAAGCTATGCCAATGCTAAACTAAGCAAGCTAGGCTAAGCTAGAAATAAATGGCGTGCACACCAAGAGCTAGTGTTGTCATTCAACGGATGACACTCGCCATGACTAACCTAGCTTCGCTTATTTTAGTCACCTCACATAGCTTAGTTCGCATAGTTTGTGGTCTGCACACAAGTATGGAAAACTGCGTCAGCTATGCTAGCTAAGCTAAACTAACTTAGCTTAGCTCTTGGTCTGCAACCCGTATTACGCACTCGTCGATCACTAGAATAAGCATGTGCAAGAAAAAATTATAAGAAATATTATATAATATTTCAGAACATTTACACATGTAAAAGAAATAACATTATTTCTATAAATAAAACTAGAATACAAAAAATAAATGAAAAAATAAACGTATGTATGTCATAAAAATGGATCCAATTCAGTAAATATATATTAGTCAATACAGACCAACGCTGATCTTCCGCTAAAATTAAAAGTATTATCCATAAACCACTTCTAAATCCATGCAGTCACGGAAATAACAATAATTTTGACTTAAAACGAAATTCTCAATCGATTTGTTCATCAAGTTGCAAAAAAGTCTTACAAAACATACAGTAAGTCTGCCAAAAATCCCCATGGCAGTCCGCATGTGTGACTAAACACCCCAAACCGCTCCTATATAAACCGAGTGGCTTTCCCAAAACATTTTAGTAAGCCCCAGATCGTGATAGAGGTTTCACGTCGCGATGCTGCAAAACTTTTTACGTCATTCGACCAACGAAAACTTTCCTATTTGAACGGTAAGTGCTAAGTCTGTTTTAATTATAGATTTTATGAGTTTTTTGATGATGACCCGATATTTGTTTGTGTATTTTTTATTTATTTTGACAAGTGATAGTTAATTTGTTTTTAATTATGATTATGAAGTAAGTATACGGCCATTTTAGTTTTATTGTGATTAATATTATGTGTGGATCGATGATATTTTTTATGTGCTCAAATTAAAAATATTTGTCTAATTTGATTATTGTTTCACGGCATTTATATGAAACCGTGTACATAATTAAACGCAAACATATTTTGTATTATTTTCAATTGGGAATTAGAAAAAACTTATTTTATTATAGTAAAACGATTTTTTAAATGTAATATTTGTATTATAATTATGACTTATATTAATAATGTAAATGTAATCAATGTAATGCAAATCCATGGGTCTTACAATGTTCGACCTGATTTAAATAAATAAGTAGGTGTCATGTAGCCATGGTAGCTTTCTGCCTGTTCAAAAAACTTACAAGTTTTATATGTTTAGAAGTCCTTATTAAACTAATTATAAAAAAATTGGATTGATGCAGTATCTGCAAACATGTATCAAATAATTCGAAATGTTAAGATATCTGGACTTTATTTTTGCTGTTGTGGGCTGAATGATCAACGAAAATTTTGTTTTCAATGTAGATCTTTTCCTTTAAGTTTAGTTTTAACAGCATTAAATCACTTAAGAATTTATTTATCTTTTTTTAACTAACGAAATGAAAATTTGTATGAATTGTATCACCGATTTATTGTATAGTAAGGTATAGATTATACTATTGTATAGTTACCTACTTAGTAAGAACAGTTTAATATTTATAGTAGAGGTCCTGGCCAGAATTAAAGGTAACCCCATTACTTACTTAGGGAGTCGTAAAAGGCAACGAATACTCCTTTTACTAGTTTAGAGGCAGCAAAGCTCTTTGAAGGATCAGTCCTCGAAAAAACAATCTGACGGCCCACGTAAGCAGTTGATCTTTGAATGTTTGCGACCGCTAGCACGGTGCGTAGGGGAACTAGAACATGAGTCACTTATTACACACACCCTTTAGTTATTATGGCGATATATTAAGAGTCGAGAGAGAGTTTAGCCGTATCAGGTGTCATCTATGCAAACTAGTCTCGTCCTGTGGACCTCGAGCCCAAAGTGCAACCATTTGGATGATTAAGCAATTTAATTGAATGTCAAAGAAGTAGCATAATTCACATTTACGACAATCCCGGATTCAGACGGTGTCGATACGCTTAGCCTTCGGACTATCTCAAAAATACGTACCTTGACATCGCAAACATTTATCACCAAATTCTCAATATAGACAACTACAAAAACAGACGATAATTTTCTAAAAAATTCACTGACTTAATAAACGTAAATAGAAAATAATAGGTAAACAATTATAGAGTTCATTTAAACACTGATTATAAGAATTAGCGGACGTAGAATGGTAGTAATCGAGTTTCAACGTGAAACGAACAAACGGACTTTCCCGCGGTGGTTTCCATTAATCTTTCATAGAATAGTGGCGAAGCGACTCGGTATGCTTAACAGGGCGTTATTGAAATCGTTTATTTTATTTTTTAGACTATGATTTCCGGTCTTTTCACCTTGATACAACTACCAAGGTGAAGACACATTTATATTTAGTTCGGTAAATAATTACTAGGAAACAAGTAATTATTTTAATATGTCGTGTAAAAAATAAGTTATGTAAATTAAAAGAAATCGAAAAACATGTCGCGATAAAATAAAAAAAATTATTTAAAACGATTATTCACTCATGTATATTAAATTATGTATATATTTCTGAAATTCTGTCTGAAAAAAAATTATATTCCAGACATATTAAATGGGACCGTGTGTGTGTTTTCTAACTTGTGTCACAAAAATAAATAATGTATAAGAAAATATGATGTAAAAATGTAACATTATTATTTACTGAACTCTTACATTATTATAAAATATTATAATATTGTAAATTAATTCTATATAATATTATAATTAATATTATAAATATCATATATATTATATTTCTTAAATTTTCACGGTTTATTAATTTTTTTATTTAGCTGAAATGATGAAATTTTAGCTTAGCCCGCATGGAGTATTATACATTGCAAAATATGTTTTTTAAAAGTGAAGTACAATTAACCGTATCTTTATTATCAATATATAACAAAAGCAACTCCATTTCTACTACTGTCTGTATTCCCAGAGAAGTATACGACGTTTGTATCCGTGTGAAAGTGACCATTATCTTTCCAATGCGTCTCACTAATGCCACAGATGTGTATGTTGTGTCTGGATAGTTCATCTTCCAGAATCTTGAGCTTTCCTGGTTGCAGGATGCCGCGAACATTCCATGTACCCATCTTCTGGATCTGACGCATTTTCATAGATATTCCAGTAGCATCATTTCCGTGGGGCGCCTGGTTTCCTACGTCCGCATGGCCGGTAGCAGATTTCACACCATCTGTCCCGGACACAGTATGGCGCCGATTGAGCGGGTCGCATGGGCACTTCGATATCTTATTGTTACTGTTCATGATGACTTTCATGGGAAAATAGTGCAGTGGTTTCCCCTTGCCTTCTGCACCAGACATTTTAGGAGTCATTTAAAACCCCAAGGCCGCTGTAGCCTCTTCCGACCAGAGGTCTAATCGGGTGTATATACACCATATGGTTATACCGCCATTGCTCGGTCGCCAGAGCCTCGTTAGTTCTCTAGCAGGGGGCGCCACGATACTGTGTACCGTCGTCTGCTGTTCTTACAAACCACTGACGCGTGCAGGTGAGGTTGACAGTTGGGCCGGTTTAGATGTTGTTCACCGTTCTCCCCTTACCCCCCCATGTAGTACCCATGTTATGGGTACTAGATAACTAATGTACTACATATATACTTTTTTTGTAAATAAATACATATTATACATAACACTCAGACGCAAAATGGGAATCGAACCCGTGACTTACGCAAGCGCACCGAAGTGTGTTAGCCGTTACGACGAAAAGCCTTGTTTAACTCATATTAAGGACATTTATATGAGGTAAACAGGCGAATAGACCGTAACGGGTTCGATTTTCATCCTGATTCTTAGTGTTTATATATGTATCATATGTATTTATTTACAAAATAATATTAATATCTAGTATATCAGTTGTCAAGTACCCATAAAAAAAGCAATTTACTACTGTCAGACTGGGTAGCACTATCTAAATTTTCATAGAATATTTGTATTATTTAATGTTTTTTAAGAAAAGTGTTGCTATCCAACGCGGTAATGCAGTCAGCGTTTTGGTAACGTTTCCGGCCGAAAGTGATTTGGAATCAATTTATTATTTATGCATTTCGTGTTTATTTTTTTCTATTTTTCATTTCCTTCTGTAATATATTGTAGTTTAAAATTAATTTTAAAACACAAACCTAGTCTAAAAAAATTGAGAGCAAAAAGAGACAAAGCTTTAAAAAATTGTATTTTAACAACATTATAAACTAATTTTTTACCATTACATTTCGAGAAAAGCTTAAAATAATTAAGAAACCTAACAAAAATAGACCATCGCAAGGACTATTAAATAATATTTATATTCAAAGGTTGTCTAAACGTAGAAATCAATCGTCGAGTGTTATTTAGGCAACTTGAACCGACCGAAAATTCTTAACATTTCAACCGTTCAAGTGGTAACATTAGTTGGAAGTATTTTAATGCCGGGAATAGGTTTTTGGGTGAACTGGTGTGGGGCTCTAGGAGTTTCAAATATATCTATAAATAAATCTTTATACCAGTTTATTTTTCAACTATTTTAATTCAAAGAGTTGTCCTTTACGGACAGGGACGGAGTAAGAATACTAACCCCTGCGGCCGGGGTCGGCCTGTCGTAAAAGGCGACAAAACAACCCACCCTACCCTTAGTCTTAAGTATGCCACCATAATAACCTTGTGTTATGTTACTCTGTCCTGCTTACTATTAAATGGATAAGATATATACATCTGTTTTCCATTCGTATTTAATTATTTTATCCAATATACTTTAGAAAAATAGATAAAAAAAACTGTGTGTGTCAGCTCCGACGCACGACTGGAGTTTACTACTTAAGTACGATTGTCTAAACATACTCAAAAAGAGTTTATTTAACTGAAAAATATTAATATAATATGAAAGGGTAAATTAACAAATTAATGAAAATAATATACATATATAAAAAAGTTTTAAAACAGTTTTAAGTTCAACCTAATTATAACTATGGCACCTAGAAATAAAATTACAAGTGAAAAGACATAATTATGTTAAACAACATTTAATGTGAAATCAACCTTAAGTTGTAAATAATAAAGTATTTTTTGCCTTGAGAGATACATCGTTTTGTTTTGTTTAGTGTGTTCCGGTGCACGCGCACCAAAAAGTAACTTAAAGGTCATTCATTAGTAGATTTTACTCTCACATTTTTCTCATACCGGGCGCCTTACATATGAAAATTGATTCTTAAGGAGTAAACTCCAATAACAATAATTTATTTAATCCAAAAAGTTTTAAATCATTGTTATAATTCCAGTGCTTATTTTTAGTTTGATAGGAGATTGTCTGGTGTCTGGTGCTAAATTTTGTCAAGAACTACTGCTTTTAATTCGGCGTCTGTGTCCTTCTACGACACTTACGTTGACATAGTGTCTCCAAAAAGATGAAATAGATAGACACATTTGACTATTACGGACCCACTACTATCTGGTCTATATCCAGCTATAGACCCACCACTAGCTCCTGATTCTCAATTATTGTAAATCAAGTTGCAGTAGCTAACATTTTGGCTAAGGTCCAAGGAGTCTTGGTGGGGCTACTTACGATTACGACCCTGGGTTTACCATAAAATAGCGTCTTAAAATTAACGTCTTGAACTTTAATCATTTAATCGTAGAAAACTATTATTTTAAAATATACCAACCAACAAGCGAACCGTGTAACGAGGTCAGGTCGATTCCATGGACTTGTGAACCCTTGTTTCTTCACCATTTCAATCCTTCTACAACGATTACATGTGCTTTTATTGTGTTTCAACATTTTATTGGATTTTTATGCGGCTCCCGGTATTTTGCCTGCGATTATTCATTATTATATTGAGCCATGTACACATGTTCAATAAATTAAATATTTTTTTCTTTATGGCACCTCATTTCATTTTTTAACTCTCGCGTATCCCCTACATATTCTGTATCAATATTTTGAGAAACGTTTGTTATCTTGCCGACCATATACGCATAATAACTAAGTTTCGAGTTACCGAGTAAAGATAATTCTGGATAAAGATCTTTTGGGTTTATCTTAATCCATCAAGCACCGAGTTTTTATCGATATCTTATCTTCATAAAAGCAGATTTGAGTTAAGCAGCGGGTATTTAGATTAGTCTTCAGTGTTAGAGTCACAAAAAACAGAAAAAATTTACCCCAGCGGACTGGAAATCTAAATTTAAGGTGGACTGTTGTAATATCAGGGGTATTCATTCAAATATCAATGCATCATCACATAGTAATGGCAAAGCCGGCTTTACTGTTTCTGACGGAGACGCCGATATCTCCCCCGGGCCGACTTATCGTCACTTTTGCTACCCAGGTTATAATTTGGAATACGTGCGTTCGGGATTCTTCTTATATATGTCTTAGTAATCTTGAAAGAACCTATCCTGCGCAGGTAGCAGGTATGGGTTCCACGTCAGAGAGTCACACTCGGAGTCGAATCTAGAGAATACTCAATGGCATGCAATATTATGTGCATATTAAAACATCGATGAAGGAGATCACCGGTATATGAAAATCCATCTTGGACAAGCGTGTGTATGAAATTCATTCTCTCTAGGGCAGACCTGTGCCCAACACTTGGATGTTATTGTTGTTTATTTTTAGCATCCATTGTGAACCCCGCCTTAGTACATTAAGTTTTACGTGTAATTGGTGATTTGAATTGGTGGTTTATAACAAAGTATCACATGATGTATAGCGTAGCCGGATTATTTAGTAGCGACAATGGAAAGTTGAGTTCATGGGGATTTTCGGAATTTTGTGTAGGGAAATGTAATTAGGGGTTGATGACCTTAACCTTAGTGAATGAAGGGTAATGTTGCTTGTTGTCATATATCACCGTGGTATTTATAATTATTACTTATTTGACGTTTGTTGAAAGGGACAGATGGTAGTCATTAAACATATTCACACCTGCTTAACACATTGGACGCCGGTGGGTCATCGGTGACCGCCACTTACTTTGTGATAATTTTTCTTAATTTATTGGAAATTTATAAAAGAAGCTAACCCGGCAAACGTAATCTGCCATATGAATTTAAAAAAAGTAGCCTATGTCCTTCTCCAAGTTCCAATCTATGACTATACCGAAATTCATCAAAATTGGTTCAGCGGTTTAGTCATGGAAGCGTAACAAACAAACAAACTCACTTTCGCATTTATGATATTAGTTAGGATGTCGGAAAT
This sequence comes from Malacosoma neustria, assembly GCA_963693495.1. Lineage (NCBI taxonomy): Eukaryota > Metazoa > Arthropoda > Insecta > Lepidoptera > Lasiocampidae > Malacosoma > Malacosoma neustria. The sequence goes on from OY856385.1 coordinate 3,559,038, forward strand.
GAAATTATATTCTTTCAGTGACCATGAGAAAATAACAGAAGATCTAGAAAATTACATAAGAACCTAGAAAAATGTATCAATGCATAACCATGTGTACACTTGCAACGGCCTACTCGGCACATGCTGGTCAAATATTTTATGGTATACCTGAAAATTAATGTAACTTATTCTCCTACTATTTTGCACAGTTTTGCCCGGTTTTCGATAGCGGAGCCCGGTCTTTAGTGAAATTAGGATGTAACCAGTTAGTTTCGAGAAATAAAACTGTCTCCCAACCCAAGTTTTGTTTAGTATGTATTAAGTTCCTAGGCATCTGATAGTATTTTGCCAACTGGTGTGAGTTTCTTCTTCTTACAAGCTGTTATATACGGTTCAATCCAAAACAAATGAGTAAGGGTAAATTAAACTATTACTTCAATTAAATTATTAATTCAAATATTTTCCTTTTTTGACCAAATTAGTACAAGTAAAACGACGAGTCTAATGATTTTAAAGTGTGCAATCAAACCATGCCTTTCTTTTACTGTCTTTGAACTAGCAAAAGAATCAATTCTTCTTGTGATGGAGTAGTTTTCTTCTTGTATTGTTGGGGAGGTTCGAGGGAACGCCTTGACGTAGCACTCTTCTTCTTCTGGCGTAAACTCAGGAGGCAACGACTCCCGGTGAGGTGATGTGAGCTGTGGGGGTGCACGTCCACGTCTATCGTTGCTTCACCGCAGCTATACGTTGGACCATTTTGGCTTGGTGTATCAATCTTGGCTATGGGCGGCCACCAGCGGCTCGTATCGGGCTGTGGCTTGGTGATGTCGTAACCTCTGTTGCCCATATCCCAGGTCCGACAAGCGTGCTATTAAGTCTCTAAGGGTCCTCAAGTCCTAAGGGTCTCATGGTCCCCACACACAGTCTGTGCATGATCGGCGCGGCTTAACAATTGATGCGTCAAGATCGTTCTCTTCTTATGCCGACCATATATTGTTTTTAATTATACCGTAATAACATAAAAATTTAAATTCGTAGTAGCTAAGTGTACACTAATCCCAACTCGGTTTTGATTCACAATGGATGCATCGTTTATGAAGTTTTTTTCGAAAAATATGAATATTATCGTATAACATGATTGCTATTTACTGGTGCTTAAGAAAAATATCGTTATAAACCTGCTCACCTCGATGAACTTGGGCAAACGTAAGAGTTTACTTTTTTTCTTGAGTAAAAACTTCCTTGCTAATCCCTTGACCACAGAGGAGAGGGGTATATGCGATTCTGTGAGACTACCCACTAAAAAACTTCGCTGTTCTGTGACCTAGTACCTGGACTGATGAAGAGCTTCTCTTCATACCTTTTAATAGCTTGAACCTAACCACTGCTAACGTCGCGTATATTATATATTTATATAAAATGATAGAAGTTCTTAAAGAAAAGCCAAATCAATAGCGCGTTGCATAAGTGCAAAGGTGATAGGCGGTGGGCCGAGGCGACATGGGGGCCGGTCGATCCACTGCAGTCAATAATTCAACCTGCATCCATTGCGATAGCTAATTTTATACCCCAACCATTCCCCATGCATATTTCATTAAGTTCAATTACTCAAATCTTTCCAATATTGATTGGCCTATACTTGTTTATGATTAAACTTAGGGTATTATTAACATTTATGCACGAAGCTTAGATTTTTTAATGCTGTAGGACAGCAGACAGGCTGACGGGCCGCTTAGAATTTAAGTTACCGTCTATATATATATATATATATATATATATATATATATATATAGCTGACCCGGCGAACTTCGTACCGCCATATTTTAATTCTATATACGCAACTGAGGAAATAAAACCCTTCCGGTAAAATTGAACAGCGCCATCTATTGGGTGTATTTGCAACCTAGATGTCAAACAATATTGAAGAATTTTATCGATGAATTTCGCCTATGTGTGTTTGCAACGTCAGTGGCATCGCGAACACGCTGCTGTCCCATTAGGGTACAGGTACTACACAAGGTTATTATGGCGGCATACTTAAGACCAAGATGATTTGATTATGAACATATAGAATGCCAAGGGAGTTCAAAATACTCCAGGAATTGAAAAATACTATTAGAGTGAAGGAAAGTACGAGTAGAGGTCAATAAGGAAAGGGAAAGAAAATAGCTAACTGGGGGGAACTTTTACTAGTCGCACGAAACATAATTATTTGTATTGTTGTGAAACAGCAGACAGGCTAACGGTCCACTTACAGTAAGCAGCCACCATCGCGTATGGATGTTTGCGACGCTAACGTTGCAGGCCGCGAAATGGAACCTGGGTCACTTATCACGGAACACAACACAAGGTACAGCGGCATATTTTGAGACCAGAGGTTTCCAGACGAGCTTAGAGCCGCACCATGCTGGGTTTTTGTCGCCTTTTACGACAGACTACTGAGGTCAGTATTCTTACTCCGTTATCTTATTACACCTATCGAGCCCAACAGCAATTTATACAATGTTTCTTCAATGAGAAATCGGAAATTTCATAAGCAGTTGGTCTTTAATTTTTGGTTTGGTCCTCAGGTAGGGGGCCGTTCAGGACATGTTTAGGAATATAATACACGCTTCTTTACATTAAGATAACAGGTAATTAGATGATATGATTGTTTAATTTGCTAGTTAGTTACAGTTAACACTTACACAGGGATATATTATAATATTATAAAATATCTATTATGAAGTATAAATTGTTGGCGCCTGATCTATTTACATGAAGACGCGCAGTTAAGCTAATTGCTATACAATATGTAAAAGCGTTCGAATATTTATAATAAGTGAACAACGTTTGGTCATGTATCTATCTTCATGACATTACTTGTAAAAAATCTTTTAACGACAATACAGCAAGCTTATCACATATCCCGAAATTTAATTTATTATTCCCGAAGTTCTCACCATTTGGTCCCACGAACCGGATTAATTAATACATTTGGTCATTACGAGCGAATTAATGTATTTGGAATACATATTCAAGATTGATTAAGGATAAATCAATTTGGATTTTGGAACTTAAAATTGAAGATTGTGTCGGTGGTACGTGGACAAAGTAATTGACGAGGAAATTAATTTCATTGTGTTATTATCATAAACCCACACTCGTTAGGTTTGTATTTAGATCTTAGGATTATCATAAGGTCAGTACATTATGTATTCTTTGTAATTAATACTAAACCATTGATTAGATTGTTAATTTAGTCGAAACTCTGTTTCAAATTTTAGACTATTTTAAACAATGTAATTTGAGTAGATTTAACACAAGTTATTTAATTGTTTTTGAAATTAATGTTATATAATTTTTCGTAGAATTTACTTTGCGCCTTATTTTAATAGGTGTTGTATTTTGTCGTTAATTTTGTCATTTTATTTGCAATATATCATATTATATTTATTGAAAATATTGTAAGTTTGCAGGTGTAAGGATTAAATTATATCCTTATATTATATATTAAATAAATATTTTATAAAGAAAGATATTTAAATTGTAAACTTAATAATAATTGTATTTTCAATATTAGGTAACTACCCTAAAATATGTTAATATTGTAAAAGTCTCAATTTGGCTAAATATAAATTATTATATTTATTGAAAATATTGTAAGTTTGCAGGTGTAAGGATTAAATTATATCCTTATATTATATATTAAATAAATATTTTATAAAGAAAGATATTTAAATTGTAAACTTAATAATAATTGTATTTTCAATATTAGGTAACTACCCTAAAATATTTTTATATTGTAAAAGTCTCAATTTGGCGTTAATTTGTTATTTTTTTGCAATATATCATATTATATTTATTGAAAATATTGTAAGTTTGCAGGTGTAAGGATTAAATTATATCCTTATATATATATATATTATATATTAAATAAATATTTTATAAAGAAAGATATTTAAATTGTAAACTTAATAATAATTATATTTTCAATATTAGGTAACTACCCTAAAATATTTTTAAATTGTAAAAGTCTCAATTTTGCTGTATATAAATTTCAGACAGACTACACCCGCTTGCTAGTATGTCCGAGGAAAGGGAATTGATAAAAAAGCGTGGAAGCTTTAAGGGCAGATTAACTGTTTTTGGCAATTACTTAGATGGATTGCTCGATACGTCATTGGATAGCGGTGATGTTAGTGAGTTGCAGCTTCGTATAAGAAGAATGGAGTCAATGTATGAACCATACGATGAGGTACAAATGCGTCTCGAATGTATTGTAGATGATGTACAGTCTTAAATGTCTGAGCGATCAGAATTCGAATCCCTGTACTATAAAACACTAGCTAGGGCTAAGAATATCTTAAGTAATTATAATAAAGAAGTTCAGTCTCAACATAATGATCGTGCCAGTATACATAAGCCTGTTAAGTTAAAAATTAACGGTAATTATTATAATAATTGGCTCGAATTCAGAGACACCTTTACGAGTTTAATACACCATAATGATGAAATTGATGACATTAATAAGTTTCATTATTTACGGGCATCCTGCTGTGGTTATCCAGTCTATCGAATTTTCTATGACTAATTATTCTATCGCATGGAACTTACTCTGTGATCGGTTTGATAATACAAATCTTTTAATACAAAACCACGTATCAGCTTTATTTAACTTTGACACTATTTCTAAGGAGTCTTCTGCAACAGCTTTAAAGGGTCTAATAGACCAATTAAATAAAAATCTACGAGCCTTGGAATCATTAGGTGAGCCAGTCAAGCACTGGGATACATTGTTAATTTATATTGTGACTCGTAAACTAGATCAAAAAACCTTTCGTGAATGGGAGGAGTTTAAGGGCAGTTTAGGTAAGGATAAACCTGTAATATTTGAAGCATTTATGCGGTTTGTACGCAATCGTGCTGATTTAGTGGAGACCTTAGAACTGTCACGTAATAACTTTTCTCATACGCCAACTAAATCTAGTCCTACATTAAAATCAATGGTTGCAACACAAAGCCCAAATTCTGATAATCGTTCGAGTCCTAAGCTGTGTCCTAACTGTAAGGGAGATCATAATTTAAATAGTTGTTCACATTTTTTTATCATTGACCAACGAAGCTCGTCTTAAATTATTACCAAGTTATAAAGTCTGTTATAATTGTTTTTGCACAGGTCATTTTGCAAACCAATGTATAAAACCTGGTTGCAAGTTATGCAAACGTAAGCATAACACATTAGTACATGTTTCACAAGATAAGTTTGTTTCTAAAACTTTAAATGACGGTGCACACAACAATGTTGCATCGAATGAGTCATCTTCGCCGTGTTCACTGTCCAGTAGCGATACAAATAACGTGTCTCTCTCCGCGAGCGTTGCAGCTGTTAGCAGCATTAAAAAACAAAGTGCCGTGTTACTGTCGACCGCATTGGTTAAAATTCACGATCCTAATGACCGTGAGCATGTTGTTCGTGCTATATTGGATAGTGGTAGTACATCTTGCTTTATTACGGAGAAATTATGTAAACAGTTAAGCCTACCAAATAAACAGGTAGATATTGCGATACGCGGCATAAATAACGTGAGTACTCACGTAGGTAAAATTGTCATATTAATATGATGTCATTAAACAATAACTATAAAGTTAAAATTCATTGTTTTGTTTTACCATTAATTAGTAGTGACGTGCCGTGTCGTAAGTTAGATATATCTACGTTTAATATTCCGTCTAATATTTGTTTAGCGGACCCTACTTTTTATAAACCGGGTGATGTCGATCTGTTGATCGGGGCAGACCTATTCTGGGACCTATTGGGGTCTGAAAGAATTAAGTTAGGTATAGGTATGCCAGTATTATGTAAAACAAGATTAGGCTGGATCGTCTCCGGTCCAATCTATTATAATAATAACAGCTTTCAATCGAAAAATATTCGGTGTAATTTAACGAAAGCTAGTTCATCATCTGACAATAAATTTGAACAGATTCGTACAGATTTAACACGTTTCTGGAATTTAGAGGAGGTCAATTCTCAGTCTACTCATTATATGCCAGAAGAGAAGTTGTGCGAGGAACATTTTATTAAAAATACAACACGTTTGAGTGACGGTCGTTTCTGTGTTCGCACCCCAATGAGAGAAAGTTCATCCATTTTAGGCGATTCTTTCACTAGGGCTGTACATTGTTTACATTCACTGGAACGCAGGTTAATTAATAAACAAATATTTAGTAAAATGTACCACGACTTCATGAGTGAATACGAGGTGTTAAATCATATGTCAGAAAATAAGGAACTTAATATAAGTCAAAATGGATATTTTATTCCACATCACGGAATATTGCGCGAGTCAAGTACTACTACAAAACTTCGAGTAGTGTTTAATGCAAGTTGTCCTTCATCTTCTGGCGTATCGTTTAATGATATACAGATGGTAGGTCCCACTGTCCAGGATGATTTGCTGTCTATACTGCTTCGTTTGCGACGGTATAAATATATCTTGTCAGCTGAAGTAGAGAAGATGTATAGACAGATAGTGGTCCACCCACCTGATCGGCTCTTGCAACAAATCCTTTGGCGTGATAGTGCTACTTGCGATCCAATTAAAATATATAATTTAAACACCGTTACTTACGGTATTGCTAGCGCTCCATTTTTGGCAACGCGTTATTTAAAGCAAATAGGTCTTGAAACCACAAATTAATACTTTCATAGATTTGAAGCGTTTTTCAAATTCTTACGACTAGTTCGTTACGTAGCATACGTTTTGCGATTTATTCAAACGTGTAGAAAGAATTCTTTCGTTACCAAACATCTATCTCACGATGAGCTTCAGGTCGCATTAAATGTGCTAATTTATAATAGTCAGAAACAATCGTTTTCGGAGCACAAATTACTTTTAAGTAACAAAGTTGCCGATTAAAAGTCCTCTTTTAAAATATAATGTTTATTTAGATACAAATAATATAATGGGTGTTGGAGGGCGTCTTGACAATTGTAATTTTGATTATAATAAAAAACATCCAATTATTCTACAGTCCACTCACGAATTTACTAAATTATTATTTAATTATGAACATTTAAAATTAATGCACGCTGGCCCCCAGCTATTGTTGGCTTCCATAAGGGAAACCTATTGGCCTATAGGCGGACGTAACTTAGCTAAGGCTTTATATCATCGGTGTATACGTTGCCGAAAAATGAAAGGCCAAATTATAACTCCATTAATGGGAAACGATCCCAACAGCGTCTCCTTCCAGGTGGTTATCCGTTTGAAACAACTGGAGTTGATTATAGCGGTGCTATAACATGCGGTTCTCGTCAAGGTCGTGGATGTAGGCTAGTAAAGGTGTACATTGCTAACTTTATTTGCTTTGCTACTAAAGCTGTACATTTAAAGCTTGTGGGTGACTTGACAAGCAGTAAGTATTTACTGGCTTTATATAGATTTATTTCACGCAGAGAAAAACCCATCCACATATATTCAGACAACGGTACCTCATTTGTGGGTGCGTACAAGGATATTTTCCAGGTTTCTTATGTCGAATTGCGGCTCACTGGCTGAACAATCAGCCAATGACGGAATCAATTTTCATTTTATTCCTGCCTACAGCCCAAATTTTGGGGATCTGGGAAGCGGGTGTGAAGTCAGCAAAGTATCATCTTCAACGAGTGTTGGGAAATTGTAATATTACGTTTGAGGAATTAAGTACATTGTTAGTTCAAGTTGAAGCATTTTTAAATTCCCGTCCACTGACACCACTATCTTCAGATCCTGACGATTGCACACTGCTTACGCCAGGACATTTCCTCATTGGACGTCCACTTACGTCGCTACCACAGTCAGATTATCAAACTGTTCCATTTCTCATTTATCTCGTTTTCAACGAATTGAACAACTTCGTCAACATTTTTGGGCTAGATGGAGTAAAGAGTTTGTTGCTGAACTGCAGCAGAGAGTCAAATGGCGCTCCTGTAAAGATAGTTTGAAGCTGGACTCCTTGGTCGTAGTAAAGGATGAGAACCTTCCGCCTCTAAAATGGAGATTGGGACGAGTTGTAGCGGTTCACCCTGGATCCGATGGGATTGTTCGTGTGGCTGACATTAAGACTGCAAATGGAGTTATTCGGCGTACGTTTAACAGGATATGCCCATTGCCTGTATCTACGGAATCGGTTTGAAAGCGTAGTCTTTCAAGGTCCGGGGGCATGTTGGCGCCTGATCTATTTACATGAAGACGCGCAGTTAAGCTAATTGCTATACAATATGTAAAGGCGTTCGAATATTTATAATAAGTGAACAACGTTTGGTCATGTATCTATCTTCATGACATTACTTGTAAAAAATCTTTTAACGACAATACAGCAAGCTTATCACGTATCCCGAAATTTAATTTATTATTCCCGAAGTTCTCAACATAAATACGTATAAAAATTACATAGCGTCATCTAGTCTCAAAGTAATCACCAGAGCGCTTGTCTTATGGATACTAGACAACTAATCATTTGTGAAAATATACTATTCATAGACACCCAGACTTAGAACGGGAATCTTGTGACCCGCAGGGGTTTAGAAGTGTAAAAACCGGTGCGCCATGGAGGTCGTCGCATGAAATGCGATATGATTACTTATTTACCTTTAACTGAGCTGAAATGCAAGATTAGACGGATAGAAGAAGATTTCATAGACAGAGATTAGAAGATATACATAGTAAACACAATCTAACCAGCCAATTAGAATAACGTGTTTGTGTCATAGATTGACTGAATCGAGCTAGAACTTTGATTTATTTCTCTATTGCGATCATTCCACACTAAAGTGGCTTGTTGTGTAGCGCTTTTGTTCACTTGCCAAATATTCTGCACTATTTACTCATTTAAACTTAAGAACTCTTATAGTTTGGCACATTTCTAGCTAAATAATGCCTCTCGTATATTCACGAAACGTGATAGTTTTGAAAAGTTATTTATTTTGGGATTATAAAAAAATACTACTCCGACCCTCTACGGAGAAATTATTAACTTATTTTACCTAATGCATTGAACATTTCCATGTGCAAATTAGCAAATAAAACGGGTTACGTCGTGGAATAAGCTTTGATCATAATTATTCAACCAAACATTATATATCCTGACACATGCCGTGGCAAATCATAGATTTTTTTCTTTTCAGAATGAACCCGCATACATGCAGCGACTTCCGATTTCCCAATGGAATACAGATCAACGTTGGACAAACAGTAGTTTATACACATTTTATATATATTTATAAACAAATGTTAATATATTATTAAACCGTGTTAGCGGTGACAGTTGTCTTTGAATAGTTAATTGTCAATAGTATCAAACTCCTTTGCTGATTATCTTTTATTATAATCAGACGTACACGTGGCCAACGCCAACCCAACCCGGCGCGGTCCTCCGGCCAGGAGCCTGGGGATCGTGACGATAGGGCAAGCGTAGCTTACAGCCAACAGCGACCACCGCGTGCACTCTGACCTGTCAAAAAGTTCCCTTCCCGATTCCAACCATCACCGCTATACCATATGTTACTATATATATATTAATTATTAAATGGGTCATTTCGCTTGCGATAGACTTCTGTGTGGTAAGAAATGTACTTCAAGAAGTGAATACATCTTTAGCCGTTAAAAGATTTGATGTTATCACTTCTTGACAGAAATTCATCAACTTTAAGTAGATAATGTATTATGTCACAGGTGATACCCTTAATGGGCAACGACTGATCGAGTTCCGCCTGGGCCAGGAGGCAGACTCTGAGCAGGGCGAGGGGCTGGCGGTGGCCTCGGCGGAGCTGATGGTGCGCGCGGAGCCCATAACGCACGCGCACCGTTTGCGCTACACCCTGTGGGCATTCACCGTGGGGGCCAACGGGACCGTAGGCGAACTCGCGGGTGCCACGAGACGTGACCCGTCAAGAGCGTGGCAGCGGATCAACGTGACGGGGGCAGCACATCGTTGGGCAGCCGAGGGCACGCATCGGCCCCTGCGGCTGCTGCTCGACTGCAGCGGTTGCGGTGGTCGTGTGCGGTTGCGGCTGGGCGGGGCGCAGGCGGCGCGCCCTCTGCTGCGGCTGAGGCTACGCCCGCCACCTGTGCGTCGCCGCCGTGCTCTGGACTGCGATGCCGCCGAACACGGCCGCTGTTGTCGACAGACATACTACGTGAGCTTCCGGGCGCTCGGCTGGGACGACTGGATCGTCGCTCCTGAGGGTTACTATGCAAATTATTGCCGCGGCGCATGTGCGCCCTTCCTCAGCTACCACTCGCAGGTGGTGGAAGCTGCGCGGCTGGAGCGTGCCGCGTGCTGCGCACCCGTCCGTTTCTCCGCGCTGTCGCTCATCTACTTCGGCGCAGACTCAAACATCATCAAACGCGACCTGCCCGAAATGGTGGTCGAAGAGTGCGATTGCCCGTAGCGGCCCTGTACATAGTTAGCCGCCCAGCATCGCCCGCCGCCTTCCGCCGACGGCGCCACTCGCGCCGCGGTCCGCTTCTGCCGCTCTCGAATCCGATTTAATCCGAATATAAATAATATTCTTGACTTGTGTAATATTTTGTTCCTCGCGTTCGAAAGACTATATCCTAAATCTTATAAAAAGCCCCTGTCTACGTAAGGGCGATCGCGAGAAAGCATCGCGCTCTCTGCCGCCGTGACGGGTGGCCGCGAGTGTTGTTCAGTTCTTCGAAACTCAGATTGGAACATCTCAATGTCGGTCAGTGTTGGTCACTTGGTAAGTGCGACAGTGCAGCGCCTCGCGGCCGCCTCGTGGTCGCAGCCGCGCGCGCCTCCTGCGCTCCCGCGACGCCGCGCCGTACGTACACGGCCTACATTAATTTAATACTATGCCGTTTTCTTTCACCCCGTTTGGTGATCGCTTGTAATTATTGTAAACTGTATTATAATAATTATTATGATAATTATAATAAATCAACTTTTTCATAATTATTATGTCTGATTTTATTTATAGTAAGTATTCCCTCACAACTGAAGAACTTTGTCTTATATTAGAAAACTAAACTAAGTCGTAAAGAGTGACACTTTCTCTTCAGATAATTAATAGACATCATCCGATTTTCCTTTAAGGGTTTGATGGCATACTGGCCTTCTACTAGGCTTGAGTACTGGCCATATCGGTATGCAGTAGTATGCTCGGTATTTTCTCATGATTTATTTCTACACCGTCGATACCTGTCAATTAGATTAAAATATGCATATGAAGTCAAAAAACTGCCTAAGCGGTGCATACCATCGATTCAAACCCAGTACATCTAGGATCCAACAGATCCAAATCCAAAGGATCTATAATCCAACCTGAATCCCACTCACGCCCTCAAAAACTCAATTTAGCCAAACTAAGTGTAAACGGTGCTCACTAGATTCATGACTTACATAAGTACACTACTATAATTAATACATCCTTATCTAGGACAATCTCTTGGACGATGAAGATATGTTAGAGAACCATAAGAAATGAGGTTGCATTTAGGCCATTATTAGCTAACACCACAATTAATAACATATACCACATTGGATCCAATTTTTTTTCTCGAGGTAAACTCTTTTACGTGTCCCCCAAAACGACGGGGGGAGGGATCGGGGTGTATGCGGAACTTTGCAAAACTGCCGACTGGGTAGTCCAGCCAGGCCAGCGTAATGGGTATTACGCTGGCCCATCTGGACTCGCTCTTGACCATGGCCAGAACCAAGACCGGAAGCAAAAATCCAAATCCGACTGACAGCTGTGTGACCACCCTATCCTCCTTGTTGCACACAACCCAGTAGTGGCACCCTGACGTCTCCTATCATCCTATGCGAGACAGGTACGTCCAGAGTTTCCGTGCTCCAACAGGACCTGCATTAGGCGGCTGCGCCGTAGCGCCTGTCTATACTGAAAGCCAGGAGGCTTTTATGACTCGCGCTGGGATGCGTAATTAGCTTTGCCCATTTCACCAATATTGGACCCTAATATATGCAGATTCAGATATTAAACGAGTGCAGATCTGCTAGGTCTACAAAAGGACATTTCCACATTGTATATCACTTATATAAGTATTTCAACCGTACATTGATGACATCTGTCATTAGAATACAATGTAAAAGTGGATCATTCCAGAAATTATATATCCATCAAGCGATAAAGATCAAATAACACTCGATGAATAGATTCAGCCATGTAATAATTGCCTCGAATCAGATTAATTGATAAGAAGTTTAAATAATACAATTACCTCTTATTTGTAACGATTAGAAAGTTAATTCCATTCTTTATCTACATAAATTATCAAGAGCTAGGAATTAGTTCTATGTAGTGGATAATTACGTCTACGTAATCTATTTTACGTGTTTATTATTTTAATTTTTCTACACTGTTCCCACTTCATTGAATGCATTTATCTTCCTACTTTTTCCGCTTTATGTTAGCTCGGTACAACATGTTACTTCCACTATCTTCTGTTAGCCGTCATCTGATACACACCGTTTTTCGCCATATCAATTTGAATTGAAAGCGGCCCTGTACATAGTTAGCCGCCCAGCATCGCCCGCCGCCTTCCGCCGACGGCGCCACTCGCGCCGCGGTCCGCTTCTGCCGCTCTCGAATCCGATTTAATCCGAATATAAATAATATTCTTGACTTGTGTAATATTTTGTTCCTCGCGTTCGAAAGACTATATCCTAAATCTTATAAAAAGCCCCTGTCTACGTAAGGGCGATCGCGAGAAAGCATCGCGCTCTCTGCCGCCGTGACGGGTGGCCGCGAGTGTTGTTCAGTTCTTCGAAACTCAGATTGGAACATCTCAATGTCGGTCAGTGTTGGTCACTTGGTAAGTGCGACAGTGCAGCGCCTCGCGGCCGCCTCGTGGTCGCAGCCGCGCGCGCCTCCTGCGCTCCCGCGACGCCGCGCCGTACGTACACGGCCTACATTAATTTAATACTATGCCGTTTTCTTTCACCCCGTTTGGTGATCGCTTGTAATTATTGTAAACTGTATTATAATAATTATTATGATAATTATAATAAATCAACTTTTTCATAATTATTATGTCTGATTTTATTTATAGTAAGTATTCCCTCACAACTGAAGAACTTTGTCTTATATTAGAAAACTAAACTAAGTCGTAAAGAGTGACACTTTCTCTTCAGATAATTAATAGACATCATCCGATTTTCCTTTAAGGGTTTGATGGCATACTGGCCTTCTACTAGGCTTGAGTACTGGCCATATCGGTATGCAGTAGTATGCTCGGTATTTTCTCATGATTTATTTCTACACCGTCGATACCTGTCAATTAGATTAAAATATGCATATGAAGTCAAAAAACTGCCTAAGCGGTGCATACCATCGATTCAAACCCAGTAAGTACATCTAGGATCCAACAGATCCAAATCCAAAGGATCTATAATCCAACCTGAATCCCACTCACGCCCTCAAAAACTCAATTTAGCCAAACTAAGTGTAAACGGTGCTCACTAGATTCATGACTTACTTAAGTACACTACTATAATTAATACATCCTTATCTAGGACAATCTCTTGGACGATGAAGATATGTTAGAGAACCATAAGAAATGAGGTTGCATTTAGGCCATTATTATCTAACACCACAATTAATAACATATACCACATTGGATCCAATTTTTTTTCTTGAGGTAAACTCTTTTACGTGTCCCCCAAAACGACGGGGGGAGGGATCGGGGTGTATGCGGAACTTTGCAAAACTGCCGACTGGGTAGTCCAGCCAGGCCAGCGTAATGGGTATTACGCTGGCCCATCTGGACTCGCTCTTGACCATGGCCAGAACCAAGACCGGAAGCAAAAATCCAAATCCGACTGACAGCTGTGTGACCACCCTATCCTCCTTGTTGCACACAACCCAGTAGTGGCACCCTGACGTCTCCTATCATCCTATGCGAGACAGGTACGTCCAGAGTTTCCGTGCTCCAACAGGACCTGCATTAGGCAGCTGCGCCGTAGCGCCTGTCTATACTGGAAGCCAGGAGGCTTTTATGACTCGCGCTGGGATGCGTAATTAGCTTTGCCCATTTCACCAATGTTGGACCCTAATATATGCAGATTCAGATATTAAACGAGTGCAGATCTGCTAGGTCTACAAAAGGACATTTCCACATTGTATATAACTTATATAAGTATTTCAACCGTACATTGATGACATCTGTCATTAGAATACAATGTAGAAGTGGATCATTCCAGAAATTATATATCCATCAAGCGATAAAGATCAAATAACACTCGATGAATAGATTCAGCCATGTAATAATTGCCTCGAATCAGATTAATTGATAAGAAGTTTAAATAATACAATTACCTCTTATTTGTAACGATTAGAAAGTTAATTCCATTCTTTATCTACATAAATTATCAAGAGCTAGGAATTAGTTCTATGTAGTGGATAATTACGTCTACGTAATCTATTTTACGTGTTTATTATTTTAATTTTTCTACACTGTTCCCACTTCATTGAATGCATTTATCTTCCTACTTTTTCCGCTTTATGTTAGCTCGGCACAACATGTTACTTCCACTATCTTCTGTTAGCCGTCATCTGATACACACCGTTTTTCGCCATATCAATTTGAATTGAAAGCGGCCCTGTACATAGTTAGCCGCCCAGCATCGCCCGCCGCCTTCCGCCGACGGCGCCACTCGCGCCGCGGTCCGCTTCTGCCGCTCTCGAATCCGATTTAATCCGAATATAAATAATATTCTTGACTTGTGTAATATTTTGTTCCTCGCGTTCGAAAGACTATATCCTAAATCTTATAAATAGCCCCTGTCTACGTAAGGGCGATCGCGAGAAAGCATCGAGCTCTCTGCCGCCGTGACGGGTGGCCGCGAGTGTTGTTCAGTTCTTCGAAACTCAGATTGGAACATCTCAATGTCGGTCAGTGTTGGTCACTTGGTAAGTGCGACAGTGCAGCGCCTCGCGGCCGCCTCGTGGTCGCAGCCGCGCGCGCCTCCTGCGCTCCCACGACGCCGCGCCGTACGTACACGGCCTACATTAATTTAATACTATGCCGTTTTCTTTCACCCCGTTTGGTGATCGCTTGTAATTATTGTAAACTGTATTATAATAATTATTATGATAATTATAATAAATCAACTTTTTCATAATTATTATGTCTGATTTTATTTATAGTAAGTATTCCCTCACAACTGAAGAACTTTGTCTTATATTAGAAAACTAAACTAAGTCGTAAAGAGTGACACTTTCTCTTCAGATAATTAATAGACATCATCCGATTTTCCTTTAAGGGTTTGATGGCATACTGGCCTTCTACTAGGCTTGAGTACTGGCCATATCGGTATGCAGTAGTATGCTCGGTATTTTCTCATGATTTATTTCTACACCGTCGATACCTGTCAATTAGATTAAAATATGCATATGAAGTCAAAAAACTGCCTAAGCGGTGCATACCATCGATTCAAACCCAGTAAGTACATCTAGGATCCAACAGATCCAAATCCAAAGGATCTATAATCCAACCTGAATCCCACTCACGCCCTCAAAAACTCAATTTAGCCAAACTAAGTGTAAACGGTGCTCACTAGATTCATGACTTACTTAAGTACACTACTATAATTAATACATCCTTATCTAGGACAATCTCTTGGACGATGAAGATATGTTAGAGAACCATAAGAAATGAGGTTGCATTTAGGCCATTATTATCTAACACCACAATTAATAACATATACCACATTGGATCCAATTTTTTTTCTTGAGGTAAACTCTTTTACGTGTCCCCCAAAACGACGGGGGGAGGGATCGGGGTGTATGCGGAACTTTGCAAAACTGCCGACTGGGTAGTCCAGCCAGGCCAGCGTAATGGGTATTACGCTGGCCCATCTGGACTCGCTCTTGACCATGGCCAGAACCAAGACCGGAAGCAAAAATCCAAATCCGACTGACAGCTGTGTGACCACCCTATCCTCCTTGTTGCACACAACCCAGTAGTGGCACCCTGACGTCTCCTATCATCCTATGCGAGACAGGTACGTCCAGAGTTTCCGTGCTCCAACAGGACCTGCATTAGGCGGCTGCGCCGTAGCGCCTGTCTATACTGGAAGCCAGGAGGCTTCTATGACTCGCGCTGGGATGCGTAATTAGCTTTGCCCATTTCACCAATATTGGACCCTAATATATGCAGATTCAGATATTAAACGAGTGCAGATCTGCTAGGTCTACAAAAGGACATTTCCACATTGTATATCACTTATATAAGTATTTCAACCGTACATTGATGACATCTGTCATTAGAATACAATGTAGAAGTGGATCATTCCAGAAATTATATATCCATCAAGCGATAAAGATCAAATAACACTCGATGAATAGATTCAGCCATGTAATAATTGCCTCGAATCAGATTAATTGATAAGAAGTTTAAATAATACAATTACCTCTTATTTGTAACGATTAGAAAGTTAATTCCATTCTTTATCTACATAAATTATCAAGAGCTAGGAATTAGTTCTATGTAGTGGATAATTACGTCTACGTAATCTATTTTACGTGTTTATTATTTTAATTTTTCTACACTGTTCCCACTTCATTGAATGCATTTATCTTCCTACTTTTTCCGCTTTATGTTAGCTCGGCACAACATGTTACTTCCACTATCTTCTGTTAGCCGTCATCTGATACACACCGTTTTTCGCCATATCAATTTGAATTGAAAGCGGCCCTGTACATAGTTAGCCGCCCAGCATCGCCCGCCGCCTTCCGCCGACGGCGCCACTCGCGCCGCGGTCCGCTTCTGCCGCTCTCGAATCCGATTTAATCCGAATATAAATAATATTCTTGACTTGTGTAATATTTTGTTCCTCGCGTTCGAAAGACTATATCCTAAATCTTATAAATAGCCCCTGTCTACGTAAGGGCGATCGCGAGAAAGCATCGAGCTCTCTGCCGCCGTGACGGGTGGCCGCGAGTGTTGTTCAGTTCTTCGAAACTCAGATTGGAACATCTCAATGTCGGTCAGTGTTGGTCACTTGGTAAGTGCGACAGTGCAGCGCCTCGCGGCCGCCTCGTGGTCGCAGCCGCGCGCGCCTCCTGCGCTCCCACGACGCCGCGCCGTACGTACACGGCCTACATTAATTTAATACTATGCCGTTTTCTTTCACCCCGTTTGGTGATCGCTTGTAATTATTGTAAACTGTATTATAATAATTATTATGATAATTATAATAAATCAACTTTTTCATAATTATTATGTCTGATTTTATTTATAGTAAGTATTCCCTCACAACTGAAGAACTTTGTCTTATATTAGAAAACTAAACTAAGTCGTAAAGAGTGACACTTTCTCTTCAGATAATTAATAGACATCATCCGATTTTCCTTTAAGGGTTTGATGGCATACTGGCCTTCTACTAGGCTTGAGTACTGGCCATATCGGTATGCAGTAGTATGCTCGGTATTTTCTCATGATTTATTTCTACACCGTCGATACCTGTCAATTAGATTAAAATATGCATATGAAGTCAAAAAACTGCCTAAGCGGTGCATACCATCGATTCAAACCCAGTAAGTACATCTAGGATCCAACAGATCCAAATCCAAAGGATCTATAATCCAACCTGAATCCCACTCACGCCCTCAAAAACTCAATTTAGCCAAACTAAGTGTAAACGGTGCTCACTAGATTCATGACTTACTTAAGTACACTACTATAATTAATACATCCTTATCTAGGACAATCTCTTGGACGATGAAGATATGTTAGAGAACCATAAGAAATGAGGTTGCATTTAGGCCATTATTATCTAACACCACAATTAATAACATATACCACATTGGATCCAATTTTTTTTCTTGAGGTAAACTCTTTTACGTGTCCCCCAAAACGACGGGGGGAGGGATCGGGGTGTATGCGGAACTTTGCAAAACTGCCGACTGGGTAGTCCAGCCAGGCCAGCGTAATGGGTATTACGCTGGCCCATCTGGACTCGCTCTTGACCATGGCCAGAACCAAGACCGGAAGCAAAAATCCAAATCCGACTGACAGCTGTGTGACCACCCTATCCTCCTTGTTGCACACAACCCAGTAGTGGCACCCTGACGTCTCCTATCATCCTATGCGAGACAGGTACGTCCAGAGTTTCCGTGCTCCAACAGGACCTGCATTAGGCGGCTGCGCCGTAGCGCCTGTCTATACTGGAAGCCAGGAGGCTTCTATGACTCGCGCTGGGATGCGTAATTAGCTTTGCCCATTTCACCAATATTGGACCCTAATATATGCAGATTCAGATATTAAACGAGTGCAGATCTGCTAGGTCTACAAAAGGACATTTCCACATTGTATATCACTTATATAAGTATTTCAACCGTACATTGATGACATCTGTCATTAGAATACAATGTAGAAGTGGATCATTCCAGAAATTATATATCCATCAAGCGATAAAGATCAAATAACACTCGATGAATAGATTCAGCCATGTAATAATTGCCTCGAATCAGATTAATTGATAAGAAGTTTAAATAATACAATTACCTCTTATTTGTAACGATTAGAAAGTTAATTCCATTCTTTATCTACATAAATTATCAAGAGCTAGGAATTAGTTCTATGTAGTGGATAATTACGTCTACGTAATCTATTTTACGTGTTTATTATTTTAATTTTTCTACACTGTTCCCACTTCATTGAATGCATTTATCTTCCTACTTTTTCCGCTTTATGTTAGCTCGGTACAACATGTTACTTCCACTATCTTCTGTTAGCCGTCATCTGATACACACCGTTTTTCGCCATATCAATTTGAATGAAAATTTCAGTTTCAACGTTATTTATCTAGTCATCAAGTTCACCGTAGTTAGCTTTAATCCAGTATTCCAATCAGAAACCAATCTAGAGATCCCTGGTATGTATAATCGGTCAATACGTCTTGGGCAATGGCTTGAGCCCAGGAGTGGGAGGCGGTTGTAATTATTCTAATATTATAAATGCGAAAATGAGTTTATTTGTTTGTTACGCTTGTCAGCGACTCTAAATTTTCCTTAATTTCGATGGCACTACAGATAGTATCCGATCACTAGAAAATTGAATTCAACAACAACTACTACGACCAACGATCGAATGCTACCAAATCGACCACCAAAGAAAACGACAACAACGACCTCTTTAACTATTTTTAACACGAACAAACAACTCAAATAAAACTCAACGCTGCAGATGAAACTCGTTTATTAAAAAACATAAGCGACCCCAGGCAAATGACATTAACGAAACTATACCGCGATTCAAAAATGTACAGCGCCATCTAGCGCGCTCGAATGTTAAACTAATTTAGCCTGTGTAATCATTCAACTCACCAGATAATGTTTGGTGTTAGGATCTTATTAGACAACGCTTTTACGCCTAAACCGCTGAAACAATTTTGAAGTCATATATATATATATATATATATATATATATATATATATATATATATATATATATATATATATATATATATATATATATATATATATATATATATATATATATATATATAATATCCTCACCGTAGTAATAACAGTATGATTTAATCTGAAGGTATTATTAGTTTGTTTGTAACTTCCCAAAATGCTTCTCACTATTTTCTATCAGTTCCAAACATTCCAGACGTACAATTTTTTAAAACTTAACAGTCTAATCCAAAGTTATAACATCTGGAACGCAGTCTAGTTTACTAAACATTGATTATTTGTCACTTTTGATAGTAAAAGTTTATGAAAGTTCACAAGTCACTTGTCTGGAGACAAAACTTACGCTTTCCAAATATCCACGAGGACTACTACCAAGTTTTAAGTGTATTGAACCTTTTATATCTCTTATCTATGTGGAAATACGTCAAATATAACAATTGAAATAAATATATAAATATAAACAAATATATAAAAAAGTATGTATGCCTTTTCCAAGGCCCAATCTATGTCTACACTGAAATTCATCAAAATTTGTCGAGGGGTTTAAGAGTGAAATCGTGACAAGCAAACTCAATTTTTAGATTAATAATATTGTTAAGAGTATTATATTGTATTTGTAAGAATAAACACAAAAACTACGTGACCAATTACAAAACTTATTAAAATTCTACACTATCTGTGAGTAACATAGGCTATAATTTATTTAAAAAAAAATTTGGATCCTGTTTAGTAGAATAAGTTTTAGTAAAACTTCAATAAAAAACTACCTAAATCCTGCAATGTTAATCCAAAAGTGTTCAAAAAACAAATGACCATCCGTGTGAAACTATATGTATACATATATGCTATTCACTTTACCAAAAAATAAAATGTAAACAAATCGTAAAAGGGTTTTTTGGATGTCGATTTTATAATAATCAACATGATATAAAAATTATCATAACAACTTTTAATTATTTATTAGAAATATCTCCTTTATTCTTATTTTTTTATATTGCTATTCCTTACTTTTAGAAAAAAACAAAATTATTTTTAATTTTACAATTATTATGAATGATAAATATTAATGCATATAAAATTTACATATTTACAACATTAATTGTAATAACTAACATTATAAAGAACCTAAAAAGACAATGTTTCCATCTCTTACGGGTTTTATATACTGGTAATTATAAGTGTACTGTTCAACGTACTATTGTCGATTGAAAGGAGTGTTTTATTATTACGGTCGGATT
Source organism: Malacosoma neustria (assembly GCA_963693495.1). NCBI lineage: Eukaryota > Metazoa > Arthropoda > Insecta > Lepidoptera > Lasiocampidae > Malacosoma > Malacosoma neustria. The sequence goes on from OY856385.1 coordinate 3,579,690, forward strand.
ATACCCGCCATGTTGTTTTATTCTAGCTTTGTTTGAGAAACATTGAAATGAAAATGAAATGATATGAAAATTTATTGTATACAGAAATATTTTTAAAAGGTAGAAGTATTATAGTTAACATAAAATAAAATGTTTCTTAAGATTAAAGCGTACCGATGAATACGTCCTGTTCTCCGCAAGGTCTCATATGAGCCTGTGTGGCGGAGGGCAGTGGAGTTCGTTTCGGTCTATAAAACAGTTAGCTTAATGAGAAGTTTTCTTGTTAACAAGTAGTATAAAATATAAAACTATAACTATACCATAAACACTACCATTTTTGTTTGGTTTGTTTGTTTTTTACAGTTTATTTTTTGGTAAAGTGAATAGCGTATAGGACTGGCAGCTAAAGTCTTAATATAATAATAACAGCTCATAATATGCTACTCGTATTGCTCGACCCTCGCCTTATAGGGAGCGGCAGCATACCTGTCACGTTGCCTGGTCTACGGCGGATTAGTGAGTTACTCGGTTACCTCGGTATGCAATTTTCTTCATGACGTTTTCCGTCACCGAGGGTTCATCGCAATTATATTATAATTTAAACATTAGATGAGCAAAATTGCCTAAGAGGTGCGGTACATGCCATCGTGTGGCTCGAATCCATAACCTCTTTCATGGTCTCTGAGTGCGATAGCACTTGGCTACACGTACTTTTTTATCTATGAGCGAAATAAGTTTGATTTCTTTTTAAATGCGTAAAGCATAAAAAAATTAATACTCAAATGTTTATTTGTACACAAAACTTATACATAATATTTTTATGCTATAGTTATACATACATTTCTATTCTAATCAGTTGATTGATCATTTATTCAAAATTAAATGCAAAGTTCAACGACCTTTCAAAGTAGCCTAATAATTGTAAGTAGATATGTTTTTGTCCGCGGCAGAGCAAAGGCGCCGGTTTGTCCTGCACTGCGGCACAAAATATAAGAATACAGAATATAAATTTCATACAATTGAATGCAAATAAGAACTGTGGAACAATAAATGATCCATAAAAAGGAAATTAAATAACTGAACTCTTAACGTACGTAACGGTTAACTAAAGCCTAACTGCTTTGTACGTAAGTGTGTTGACTGCTAGCCCCACGACTCCCGGCAGTATAAAATAGGAACACAGCGTAAATGACTGTTTTATTTATGATAATCAATGCCAAACATTTCATTAACAAATTCATGCAGGTTTAGGTACGTGATAGCTAATGGGTAACATAGTCTCCCTGTCTGTTATAGTCGTAGATAGAATTTGGACTTTTGGGGTCACAGCGTCTATGCCTCTTCAGTGGCTTGATCGGAACAGGTATCGTCATGGCATCTTAGTCGGTGAGGAACTTCTACGCCTGGTGCGCGTCCCGCTTCCCTGTATAACATAGTGACATTGACGCTTTGATTTGACATTGACATTTTGGGTAGAGATATTAGCGTTTTAGTAGCAACACTTCCTATTAAGGTGATAGTGATAAAAATAATGTTTGCAAGCTTTATTTCTACATTCTAGAGCCTTCTGTGGGCTCGTCTCATCTGCGGAAACGTCTACCGAGTGCAAGTGCGTGCGATCGATGTACGTCGGAGACAACGCGGCGCCGACACGGTACACAATACACGCGCTGCGGTATGTATCTGGTTGTTTCTTTTATTTCTTTTACTCTCATTTTTGTATTTGTGTAGTGTGCTACTGTAAGTACTGACCACTGGGTAATTGATAGAATACAGATGTGTGTGCGCAACAAATAACGCGCATACAAACACAATCTATACATTAGTAACATAATTTCACAAAAAACTTAAATCTTAAACTTTTTGAAGTTTAAGATTTAAGTTTTTACTTCTTTTGCCGAATTTGAAAAAATATGAGACCAAAATTTTTACTATACGCGCGTACACCGACAGCCTCAAAGCGACATGTTGAAGTTAGCTGATAACTGTCTCTCTTGTCAACTCTTGGCTTATTTCTGGTGAATCTGGTGATTTTGGCCAGGTTACTAGATTGAACATGAAGTTATTTTGCTGTCGTCTTTTTGACTCTTTGAATCTTTGACTAGTATGTAAATGTTCAGGGTTGTGCGATTATATTAAGACGTTGAGGATCATGTTCAAATATTCCGTTATACAAATAGATATATACGGGTTATAGTGTCCCTATACATACATCACTGGCTCACCTATGTTTTCGTCACTGGTTTCGTCCGCTTGCTTGCGGATGTTGGGGCCTCGAGGTTTCTCTCTTTACCCCGGCTTCAACTCGGCGGACTACAACCCACCGGTGACTGGATTGTTGAAGCCGCGAGTGGCTCGTTGGCCTCTCAGCGGCTTAGGTGGCCTATCAGCGGCTTTGTTGGTCGCTCGTAGTCGTCTCAGATTCCAGCGCCGAACGCGAACTAATGTTCGCTGTGGTCGGCTTTGGCAATTTGGCGAGTCCGTTAACCGTTGCCTCCTTGATGCCGACTCCGGTTGCTAGGGCGGCCAATAGGTCCGAGAAAACCCTTATCAGGAGCTTCAGGGTTTCCTCGGCTCCCCTATGTTTTTGTATACCTATCTATCTCTTTCATATGTACCTCTGTATGTGTTTCACGTTCGCCCGTGACTTTAGTGTCTTGACATCAGTGCAAACTATAGACAAAATATCATACAGTACACAGGTCAATTAGTTAAGTTTTTAACCTCTTTATTTTTAAGGGACTTTCAGTCCCATTATGGCTACTAATTATTCTCTTGTAAAAACGACACTTATAATCAAAAAGAACTTCGTGTAGACAGAACCTAATTCACCAGACGCAAAAAAAGTTTTTAATATATCTAGTTGTGTCTAAAATCGTAAAAAAATAAAGGGTGTAAAAAATGTTACCAGTATGCTACCCGTGCGCATCATTGCTCCCAAAGTAAGTGTAGGCGCCCGCCAGCCTGTCTGCCGACAGTAACCATTCAGATTCGCAGATAATGCCTCTCGCTTGCAAACAAACAGACCAGTTTATAGCACATTAACGATAATGCTTAATAAGAAATAAGTTTTTACGTCCCGATTAGTCTTCTTTAGAACGAGCCTTGGTCGAATAGTATGTATCAAAGTTGAGGTTCTATGTTCGATTTAGTAATGATATATATATATATATATATATATATATATATATATATATATATATATATATATATATATATATATATATATATATATATATATATATATATATATATATATATATATATAAGTGTTCGATTCCCGTTCAGCGTCTGGGTGTTTATGTATATATTTACAAAAGAAAAGCCGTGCGACGTGTCCTCCGATCCCTCGAAGTCAAGAAATCCACCGGGCCAGACGGTATCCCCGCTATTGTGCTGCGAACGTGCTCGGTTGAGCTGTCTCCAGTCCTTTCCCGACTTTTTACCTTATCCTACCGCAAAGGTTGTGTCCCAGCTTCGTGGTAGGTGGCCCATGTTCACCCTATTCCCAAAAAGGGTGACCGAACGAACCCGTCCAACTACAGACCTATAGCGATAACTTCTTTGCTCTCGAAGGTGATGGAGCGGATCATTAATGCACCACTCTTGGGTTTTCGGCATGGTCGTTCTGCTGGGGATCTCCTGGTTTACCTAACGCACCGTTGGGCTGAAGTCATTGAGAGCAAAGGAGAAGCCCTGGCTGTAAGCCTACATCGCTAAGGCCTTCGATCGGGTCTGGCATAGGGCTCTTCTTGCGAAGCTTCCATCGTACGGGATACCTGGGAGACTTTGCACCTAGCTATCCAGCTTTCTCACTGGGCGCAGTATTAAGGTCTTTGTTGAGGGTTACTGCTCCATTGTGAAGCCTATCAATGCTGGTGTGCCCCAGGGTTGTGTGCTGTCGCCTACGCTATTTATTCTGCATATCAATGACATGTTATTTATAGATAGCATTAATTGCTATGCAGATGATAGCACCGGTGATGCACGGTAATGGGAAGAATATAGGTCGTGTATTGGAGTTAAGCTTACGATAATCAACACACATTCTTTGATTTTTTTTTATTGCTGTAGAACAGCAGACAGGCTGACGGCCCGCTTAGGATTTAGCAGTTACCGTCGCTTATAGGTGTATACAACGCCAGTGGCATCGCGAACACGCTGCTATCCCATAAGGGTACAGGAACTTGGGTCGCTAATGCCGGAACACAACACAAGGTTATTATGGCGGCATACTTAAGACCAAAGGTGGTCGCCATCCAGACGGGCTTGAGGCCCTATCACGTAACTAGGGTGTGTTGTTTTGTCGCCTTTTACGACAGGCTGACCCCGGCCACAGAGGTTAGTATTCTTTCTCCGTCCCTGCATAGAGAGCGTTGTGTGAAATGTATGCAGTTACCGTCGCTTATAAATCTTTGGGTACTGAAACTCAAGTCACTAATGCCAGAATACAACACAGAGTTATCATGGCGGCATATTTAGTGACCAGATATAGTTACCATCCAGAGAGGTTGGAGCCCTACCATTTAGTGGGTTATTTTGTAGCTTTTTACGACAGGCAGACCCCGGCCACAGGGTTCTGTATTCTTACTCCATCTTTGCACAGAAAAAAATGGTTACGGCCTTCACGGAAAAGAAAGTTTGTTCTAGTTTGAATAATTTAATATGTTAGACAAGAAACCCTGGAACACAGGTTTAATGTAGCACAAGGGACTGTTTTAATGTAGAGAACTGTCTTAAAAAACACTAAGACTATAAAAATATTTGACAAAATATCCTTATGAATACTCCTTTGATGGTTAAAACTAAATATACATAGTTTTACTTTTATAATATTATTATAAGAACCCAGTCCTAACTTCAAAAAGGCTTTTTAGACATTTTAGGTCACAACTTATAATTATAATGTTAGCAAACATTACATACACAGTTATATTAAAGTCAAATATGAAAGCCTCGAAATTGTCTGTTATTTTAGTTACAACCCAATTTCGGTCTAGATAACTGGATCCAATATCTGCGTACTTATAATTGCAAATATATTATTCTATTTATAAGAGTTTTTTTTATTGGAATACGCGTAACCTATAAAGGTTAAGTTTATTCACGTGTAAAAAAGAAGGCTTTGTAAGTTTAATGTAAAAACATAGTACATAACTGCCGTGTGATCTCGGTCTACAATACGATTAGGGCTAACCCTTCACTCAACTATGAACTCGAAGGTTTTTATCATTGCCGAGCAAAGCAGCCAGGCTGAAGGCCCACTTAATAGTAAGCAGTTACCGTCGCTTATAGATATTTGCGACCCCAGGGGCATCGCGAACACGCTACCTTCCGCATATAGGTACAGGAACCTGAGTCACTAATGCCGGAACACAACACAAGGTTATTACTTTTGCGGAGAAAGAATAGGTACTAACCTCTACGGCCGGGGTGGGCTTGTCGTAAAAGGCGACAAAACAACCCACCCTAGCTACGCGGTAGGGCCCTAAGCCCGTGACCCAAGTTCCTGTACCCTTATGAGACGGCAGCATGTTCGTCATACCACTGGCGTTGCAAACACCCATAGGTGACGGTAAATGCTAAATTCTAAGCGGGCCGTCAGCCTGTCTGCTGTCCCACAGCAATAAAAAATATATATTATGGCGGAATATTTAGAAAGTTGAAAGTTGAGATCTACCTAGAGGTCGTCTGGTCGCATTTTACCACAAGCTGATCCCAGCCGCTGGGTTTTATATTCTTACTCCGCCCCTGCAAGGAAAGATATATAGTGCTTTTTTTTTAAATTTCATATTATATGATACTAAACAAAGTTCACAAAAAGTCGACTGACCTACACGAGTTCAATGACCCAGGAGCGCAATTACGCCAATTATGAGATGTGGCTAGATTTAGATTTGGAATGTAAGGCATTCGACATAGCATCACAGTTGATCCCCAAATACCTGGTCACGGGCCCATGCTGCGTGACTTCCGTAAGGCTCATCTTCCACTGTCACTTCTTACTTGTAACGAGTAAGAAGCTATTAATGCTATATTTTTTCGCTTTAACACCATTTATTATTAAATATACTGTGACAAATATAATATTACATTTTACTTATATATAATTTACATACATTATATTCACATACAATCATTGTTTCAGTTAATGTATGTATCATATATATATGAATTTTTCTTTCCCTTCTTCTTTCATTAATATATAATTTTAGATTATTATTTATTTTTACTACTATATCTCTTTTAACTACTATATATTATTTAATTATTAATATAATGATAATTTTTATATATTAGTACTTATGTTAAAAATACTGGCCCACTGAGATACAGTATTCACTAGTTCAGGGGCCAGTGTGATTTTCTCTAGTCAAATAATAGTTGTTGTACATGAACTGTTGTGCTATGTATCTTTTATTTTTAAAATTTGTATCGACAATGCCAAAGCGCGTAAAAAACTAACTACTTACAAAAACTTAAAAATAAGGTGGGAAAACCAACAAACAAAAACATTCATATCGTATACGAGTATACGTATCTTAAACCATATCATTCGTAATCTAAGTTGCTAAGTGGTAGGGCCCCAAGCCTATAGTTACATATATACCAGTATAACCTTGTGGTATGTTTCGGTAATAGTGACCCAGGTCCCTACCCATATGCGGACAGCGTCGTATTCGCGGTGCTAATAACGTCGCAAACATCACCAACATAGTCGACGGTGATTGTTTATTATTACAGCCTGTCTGTCCATGCGCTCATGATAGAAGCGAATCGAGCAGTTTTGGTTCTGACTAGAGAAATCGCTATTAAAATCTATTTCCAAAGTAAGCTGCAGCTAAATTATCACTGCTTGTTTATTGTTATAGGTAATTAATATTATATTTATTTATTTTTCTTTTTATTAATTCTGTTTTGTACGATTTTGAAAATTATTTTTATATTTATATTGTTTATATTATTATAGGCCTGGCGGAAGATCAGCGCTGGCTTTTCTATAAGCCATGTAAACCAGCTAACAGGTTTCTGATATAAGCCAGCATTATGCTGAGTTAAGTCCAATTTAGGACACTAATTTTAAATTATTAAAAAAATTATATTTTTTATTTTCATATATTTTCATACCATTTGTATAACCTGTAATACAGGCATTCTGTTGTTTACTTTGGCATTAAATGGAGTTTGAATTGTAGCAGTATATGTATTATATGATGTTATACAAATATTTACTTAACGTAATAGTTTTAGTACATCTCAAGTCCTTATTAGGACTTGAGATGTACTAAATTACTACTACTATGTTGGCAGCATTTTCGTATTAAATAATTAAAATTGCATGTAACTTTGCAACGCTCTTTTACTCATGCAGGAGCAGAGTAAGTACGAACCGCTGCGGCCGGAATCGGCATGTCGTAAAAGGCGACAAAACAACCCACCCTACCCTAAAGTATGTTGTGTTCTGGCATTAGTGACCCAGATTCCTGTACCCCTGTGGGACAGCAGCGTGTTCGCGGTGCCTCTAGTGTCGCAAACATCCATAAGCGATGGTAACTGCTTACTGTTAAGTAGTCTGTCAGCCTGTATGCTGTTTCCTCAGCAATAAAAAAACATACATATTTTATCAATGTGGAACATTGATAAAATGCCGGCCTCTCAGGAACGTAATGTCGCCGTTCTTAAGAATTCGTAGCATTACAAGAAAAACCTTATCTGGAATTTCGTTCCAAACCAAACAAATTCAAGGTCTCGGTATCAATTTTAAAGTACGAAACCTCAAATATTACCGGGCCATTAATTGCATTACATTTTATCCATCCATCTTATGTGTGAGAAACTTTACAAGGACATCCTTGCGCTTTATATAATCGATATTGTTTCATCTTATCATGGTTTTTGTCACTGTATAAAATACTATTAGACTGAAAGAAACCTCGGATTGGAAACCAGAGCTGTGATTCGTAAAGTAGCGACTTACTACAGCATCGAGTTTCATAAATGGGGAGAAACGTGCCAGAACTGCGGTAGTCTCAAAGTAAGTACTATATCCAACAAATGGGTGAAAATGTGCTAGAACAGAGACAGTCCCGAAGTGTACACCTGTCTCGTCGCAATAGACGAGTGGCTAGTGGTGCAACTAACAGACTCTTACTCAGAAATGGCTGCCACCTATCTACTAGGCTATATTAATACACTTCCGTCAACTAGAATTTAGTTTATAAAAGGAATTTTTGTTCTAGGTAAAAACTAGTTTTGGAGGGCACAAACATTTAATTAACGGGCACAATATTTTGCTCCGTGAAGGGGCGGAATGAGTATACTGAGTCGGCATGTCGGAAAAAGTGACAAAATAACCCCAGCTAGGTAGCAGGACTCTAAGCCCGTTTGGATAGCAACCACCTCTGGTCTATAAGTATGCCTCCGTGATATCCGTGTGTTGTGTTCCGGCCGGCACAGGTGACCCAGATTTCAGTACTCCTATGCGGAAAGCAGCGTATTCGCGGTGCTCGTAGCGTCGCAAACATGCATAGACGACGGTAATTGCTTAATATTAAGTGGGCCGTCAGCTTGTCTGCTGTTCCTCATCAGCGCTTGTGTTATGAGAACTAGACAACTGATATACTTCTCACTTATTATACACCCACACTTAGGACTCTGGAGACATTTCGTGCGTAGGTCGTTAAGCCATGGAGGTTGTCAACTATCAGTTTTGTCTGGCGAGAGCGCAGTGAGCGACCAGCCTAACGAGAGGGTCACCTCATTACTCTCTTCGTACGAACGACAATAGAACTAACAGCGACTTGATATCCGTTAAGGACTCGCTCAGATTACTCCGATAATGTAATGAGTATGAAAAGTATGAGAGAAACTGTTAACAAAACTAAATCCTAGGTTTACCATAATTAATATTTGGTTTTTACATGTATAATATAAAATCTGTTAATTAAAAATGTCACTCAAATTCGTGATCTTGGCGTGATCTTAGACTCCAAGCTAACATTCGAGAATCATATAAACTATATAGTCAAGAGAGCGAATCGAACTTTAGGATTTATATACAGATGTAGCTCACAGTTCAAAAGCGTTAAAACTTTAAAAGTATTGTACTGTTCTTAAGTGCGTAGTATCCTCGAGTATTGTTCTCAGATTTGGAATCCACAATATGATAATCATATTAATAGACTTGAAAGTGTACAAAAAAAAAATTCGCAAACACATAGAATTTAAATTTAAAACTAAATATCAAAATTATACTCAAAGATGTTTGAAAAACCATATTCTTCCATTCCATTACATGAGAGACGTAAAATTGCAGATATTGTACAATTAGTTAAACTAGCACAATATAATGTTGATTGTCCACCTCTTCTTAGCAAAATTAATTTAAATGTGTCAACGAGGTCGTTCAGATGCCCACAATACCTCGCTGTTCCCCACTGCTCCACCAACTATAGACAGAACTCATTTTTTGTTAGATCATCTAAAATATTTAATAATTTAGTAGCCAATGACTCTGACTTAGACTTATTTAATAGTTCCCCACGATCGTTTCTGTGCTTTATGTCTAAAAGGTGGTTTGCAATCAATTCTTAATACAAATTTTTCTTTACATGTATTTATTTTCTATATTATAATTTGTTAATTTTGTTCCTTTTTAACTATATATTGTTTAGATGTAAGTTTAATTTTACCTAACTTTAAGTATGTTTCAGGTAAATACTTGTGAAAACACATTAATAGTGTTTTAGATTTATACTAAGTTTTAGTTTTTAGCTATATCACTGTTTGTTTTCCAATTAAAATAAAGTAATTAAATTAAATAAAATTTATATTGAGTGTTTCCTATGATTTGTGACGTAATGAAATGCAAATATATACTTATACAGATATACGAAACCTTATAATTTTTTTTTATATGGGTACATCTAATTTTATTCCGATTTTAATGTCATGTTTAATATATTTATTGAAGTATTCATAAATTAGTTAATAACTGCTAGTATTTCTAAGATAAAATTAAGAATCAATCACGGATGAATACCGAATCGTAAAGTAATCCGTCCTTTACGTAAATAATCCTAATTTTATCTGTGCAGGGGCGAAGAAAGTATACTGATCTCTGCGGCCAGAGTCGGCCTGTCGTAAAATGCGACAAAACAACCCACCCTAGCTACATCGTAGGGCCCCAAGCCCGTCTGGATGGCGACCACTTTTGGTCTTAAGTATGCTGCCATAGTAACCTTGTATTGTTCCGGCATTAGTGACCCAAGTTCCTGTACCCTTATGGGATAGCAGCGTGTTCACGATGCCACTGGCGTTGCAAACACCTATAGGCGAAGATAACTGCTAAATTCTAAGCGGACTGTCAGCCTGTATGCTGTCCCACAGTAATAAAGAAAGTAAAGAGTTCCAAATGAAAATATAAAAACGTATTCAAGTTATTGTAAGTCTCGTTGAAATGTTGCGACGAAATATGTACAGTCCTTTATATATACATATATTAACGCTGATATGACCTTAAAAAGCTTCCACACGGACTCGCAGTTTTAGAAAGTGTTTATCATCTCGCTTGCACGCACTCCTAGCACGATTCTCTATCTCATTCAACTGCGTTTGCAAACATATTCATTCTTAAGTTTTACTCTATCATCACTCATCAGTGCTCGTGTGTTTAAATTTTTTGTGGTAAACAAAGTTGTGTGTAATTTCAAAAATGGAATACGAAGAAAAAGAAATCGAGGTAAATTGTCAGTTATTTTTTTAATTAAATAGGCGCAGGTATCTCCTACAACAGTTTTACATGTGTAACTTGATTCAAAAACAATTAAATAAGATCAAATGATGTAGTAACAAAATATACATTGAATACAAGTTTATATTTGGATTGTGTTCCGATATTTATTACGATAAAGAAGATAATTTAACTTTAAAGCGCATAATCTTAATCTTTACACGGTTGGAAACTAAAATCGTGTAGGACGCAAACTCATTCTAGTTCTGCTTATATCACTTAGTTTTATCATTAAAACTTTTAAATATTTAAATTTGTATTGCCTTTATAAATTACAGTATATGTTCTGTGATTTAGATAACAAGTTTACATCTCTGTTTACTTCGTCATAACAACTTCAACAGGTCTTAATTTTTAAGTGATCTTAATAACTCGAAAAATTTAAACAGATTGAAGTTTGAAAAGATTATACAAATATGATAATATAAAAAGTTTTCTATATTATATTTGAAAAAATATTTCATAATATTAACGATATCATAATATTTAATTTCAGACTGCAAAACTGTCCGATGAGAACGAGAATAAAATAAAGTGTATTAAAAATACCAATAATACGCCAGTCAATGTTATCGAGTCCATTGTGGATGAAAAAAGGAATAAAAAGAACTCTAGTAACGATACCAATTTGGGACTGTTTTTATTGGTGTGTATAATCGGTGTATCATTAGCCATACTGTTCGAAATAATAAACGTGCAAAATCGAAATTCAAAGGCGAAAGAACATGTGTCACAGAATCGCTATTGGGTGTATTCAGCGCAAAAAGACGTCAACAATAAAGAGGGAATTTTAAAACACGTACATCTAGTGCTTGAAAGACTTAATTATAAGAAAACGACTAATGAGACTGATTGGAATCTTTTGTGGTCTCATGACTACCCCTTTCGATCTTTGTACCCAAATCTACACAAGTTGAAACCGTATCAAAAGGTGAACCATTTTCCTGGTACAGGTTTTATAACGAACAAAGTGGATTTGGCAACTTCGGATTCCAAATACATCCCGAAAGCGTTTAAACTACCGAAGAATAAGAAGAAATTTCTAGAATACGCATCAAGGAATAAAGAGGCGTGGTTCTTGCAGAAGCACAACCAACATCGAGGTGTTTATTTGAAGAACGTGACTGAAATTGATCTGGAAAGTGGTGAGAGTTTTGTTCAGGAATTCGTCAAGAAGCCATTCTTGGTTGATGGTCACAAATTCGATATTGGGGTCTACGTTGTGATAACATCTGTTAACCCGTTGAGGGCTTACTGGTATAAGGGTGATGTACTTTTCAGGTATGCATATATTTATAGAGGTAGAACTCGTTATTTATTGTTAACGTCGACACATTTAAAATTAGCATACATTTAGTTATTTTGCTAGGTAGTAGGACTCCAATCGCTACTGGGTAGCAACCACCCCTGGACTAAATATGCCGCCACAACCTTGTCTTGTATTCCGGCCTAAGTGACTCAGGTCCATTTCCTTGCGGGTGTCCATGTTTTAGCGGTGCCCCTGGCGTCGAAAACATCCACAGGCAACAGTAACCTCTTACTATTTAGTGTTTCGTCAGCCTGTCTGCTGATCTACAAAAAAAAAGTTACAGGTGTAGGTATAATTAGATCATCATCATCATCTTTGCGTTAAATCCCGGTTGCAGCCCAAACTATCGCTTCGGCGCCCGGGGTCCGCTTTCCGACTTTTTCTTCTCCACTTCGCACGATCTTCAGCATCCCTGGTAGTGAGCCCATTGACATCACCCTTTACGACGTCAAGCCAGCACTTTTTGGGTCTACCCCTCCTGCCGGGGCCCGGCGGGGGCGGCACGCCTAGACATTTGTTTGTTTTTTGCCACGTAAGCATCCGGTTGCCGTAAAATGTGGCCGTACCAACGGAGCCGACACTCTTGTAATTTATCTGCAATGTCACGCGTAGGTATAATTACAGATATGCCCAACAAATGATTAGTGTAACTGTAGAAGAAGTTAATACTTAAATTCAGCCAATTATAAATATCGTGTGCTGGCGCTACAATAAACAATACCTTAATTTTCCAACGCAGTAGAATCCGGAGACAACGATTAAAAATGGTTAATGGCAAAGGCTTCTGCATCTTTTTTTTTGGATGCCTTCCGTGGTACTCATCTTCCTTGTACAATGAGAAAATATGATGTAGATATGATAGACGACATCAGGGACTATCCGTGCAGAGCCGGAGAAAAAATACTAACCTCCGCGACCGGGGTCAGCCTGTCGTGAAAGGCGATAAAGCAAAGCTACTTGGTAGGGTCCCAAGCCCGTCTGGATGGCCACCAACCTTGATCAGAGTAAGTCACCATAATAACCTTGTGTTGTGTTCCTGTATTAGTGACCTAGGTTCCTCTACCCCTATGGGACAGTAGCGTATTCGCGGTGCCCCTGGCATTGCAAACATCCATACGTGACGTAATATTTTTTATGGCTGTGTGGCGACTGTGTATTTATTAAAAACAATTCACTTTTTTATTGCTGTAGGACAGCAGATAGGCTGACGGCCCGCTTCGAATTTAGCAGCTACCGTCGCCTAAAGGTGTTTGCAACGCCAGTGGTATGGCGAACACGCAGCTATTCCATAAGGGTACAGGAACTTGGGTCACTAATGTTGCAACACAACTCAAGGTTATTATGGCGGCATACTTAAGACCAAAGGTGGTCACCGTCCAGACGGGCTTTGAGGCCCTATCACGTAGCTAGATTGGGTTGTTTTGTCGCTTTTTACGGCAGGCCGACTTAAAAAGCATAGATAAATACTTAATAATTCTGACAGCGCCTCCTACATCATAATTTGTTACAGGTATTGTCCAGCAAAATACTATCCTTTCGACCCGAAAACCTTGGATAAATACGTGATCGGGGATGATTATTTACCAACTTGGGAAGTTCCGTCACTAGCCCATACATATACTGCCCTGGGATATAGCATGAAGAATGCGTTTGACATTTATGCAAGATCCAAGGTAAATTAATTTTTTTTTTAATTTAATCGTTAAGTTCCAGATGCAAACCGAACTTCCGCTTTGGTGCCCGGGATCCGCTTTCCGACCCTTTCTTTTTCATTTCTCATGGTCTTCGGAATCGTTAGTAGTGTGTTCATTGGCACACATCACCCTTTACGATGTCAAGCCACTTTTTCAGTCTCCCTCCTGTCTGGGCCCGGCGGAAGCAACATAGAAAGACATTTGTTCCTCACGTAGTAAATAAAACTCTTTTTCTGGTTGAAACTGAAGCATTTTTTAGTAACTGGAAATCCGTTGCTAAAAATTGTCAATTAACACACCTTTTATTGCATTTTATTCTCTTGGCGAAAACTACAACTTTATAGTACAGAATCGGAACTCCGGGGTAAAGCCGACGTGGGTATGTGGATTTCATCACCCTGGTACTGCGACCACTCAACTGGTTAGCAATCAAGAGCCATGGTAGTCGAGCGGTATACCCACTAAAAACCCTTTTTTTTTGTGGAGTTCGTAGTCGACTTTAATCAATGCTGTGCGACGACTAGATTATAATATGTATATAACAGGAGAGCTGAAAAGTTCGTAGGCTGACACATAAATGGCGCTACTAATATTAAATTAATGTGATTTTTAGTTAGCCCTTCAAAAGACACCTGTATAAAATTGAAAATTGTCATACTATTAGTTTGTGTAATGTAGTATTTTGAGTGATGGAACTTTTATTTGTTTAAAAAAATAGATAAAATAAAAAGGAATTTCGTATGTTTATAAATGTTCATTTTTTGCAATGTAATGCAAAAAGCATTGAAAGAAAAGAAAGAAAGAAAGAAAAATAATTTATTTAGAGCTTAAAACTATAACAAAAAATATACTATAGAAATCACTAACACATTTGTCTTAGCCCTAAAAAGGTGCCTAACTCAGCAATGCAAGGAGCTGTTTAAAGAGCATCCAGCGCTGATCTTCCGTTAGGACCTTTGAAGTGACGATATAACAATTATTTATATCACGTTTATTAACAATAAGCAATTTAATTATTAGTAATTTATTAACAATAACCAAACATTTATATGTACTAAATATTAAGGAATACAAAAAAATTGCGAGGAGAAATGAGCATCGAGAACGATGCACGCAGTGAACGCCCCAAAGAGGCTGCTACCGACGAAAACATCAAAAAAGTCCACAACATAATTTTGGATAACCGAAAAGTGAAGTTAATTAAGATAGCTGAGACGATCGGGTCTGGCATAGGGCTCTTCTTGCGAAGCTTCCATCTTATGGGATACCTGGAAGTCTGTGCACCTGGCTATCCAGCTTTCTCGCTGGGCGCAGTATTAAGGTAGTTGTTGCCGGTTGCTACTCCAGTGTGAAGCTTATCAATGCGGGTGTGCCCCAGGGTTGTGTGCTGTCGCCGACACTATTTATTCTGCATATCAATGACATGTTATCTATAGATGGCATTCATTGCTATGCAGATGAAGGCACCGGCGATGCACGGTACACTGGTCGTGTAAACCTCTCTCTTGCGGTTTTGAAAGAAAGTCGGGTCAGACTTGTGACAACTCTTTCTGAAGTAGAGAACTCTCTAGAGAGAGTCTCTGAATGGGGACGTCAAAACCTTGTCCAGTTCAACCCCTCAAAGACGCAAGTCTGCGTATTCTCTGCCAAGAAGACCCCGTTCGCACCTGCGCCACAGTTCCAAGGAACCTCTCTTTCCATCGCAAGTAGTATAGGGATCCTTCGTGTTGACATCACGAATGATGTGCAGTTTAGGGGACAATTGGAGGGTAAAGCTATGCTTGCCTCTAAAAAGCTAGGTGTGCTGAATTGGTCCAAGCAGTACTTCAGTCCAAGGCAACGGCTTGTGCTATTTAAAGCACAGGTCAGACCGCATATGGAGTACTGCTCACATTTATGGGCTAGAGCACCCACCTGTCAGCTCAATCCCCTAGACTCGATCCAACGGCGCGCAGTTCGTGTTGTCGGCGATCCCATACTCACAGACGGTCTAGACACGCTTGGACTTCGGAGAGACTGCGTCTCTTTACGTATTCTATTGTCTGTACAACGGGGAGTGTTCTGAAGAACTATTTAGAATGGTTCTTCTACCACCACACTGCCCGCCATCGGCTGGGTGTTCATCCCCATTTATTGGAGCCTCTTCTTTCTTGTACGAAACGGTTCTCTAGAACGTTCATGTTGCGTACTCTCAGGATCTGGAATGAGGTTCCGGCTGAGGTTTTGTCAGCGCGGTATGATATGGGGTTCTTCAAAAAAGGCGTTATAAAATTTCTTCGAGGCCGGCAGCGCGTTGGTAATGCCTCTGGTGCTGTAAACGTTCATAGGCGACGGTGACCACCTGCCAGGGTGGGCCGTCTGCCTGTCTGCTGGACTCTAGCTATAAAAAAAGACCCTAAAGATATCAAAGGAACGTGTTGGACACATCCTAGATGAATATTTGGATATGCGAAAGCTCTGTTCAAAGTGGGTGCCGTCTCAATCGACCAAAAACAACAACGAATTGATGACTCTGAGCAGTGTTTGAAGCTGTTCAATCGTAATAAATCCGAATTTTTGCGTCGAATATGTGACAATGGATGAAACATGGCTCCATCATTTTACATCGGTGTCCAATCGACAGTCAGCCGAGTGGACTGCACGTAATGAACCGAGTCCAAATAATGGAAAGGCGCAAAAGTCGGCTGGCAAGGTTATGGCATCAATATTTTGGGATGCGCAAGGTATAATATTCATCGACTATCTTAATAAGGTAAATACCATCAACAGCGACTATTACGTAGCGTTATTGTAGCATTTGAAGGAAAAAATCGCGGGAAAACGGCCCCATTTAGAGAAGAAGAAAGTGCTATTCTAAATGCAGGGGCGAAGTGAAATTACTAACCCCTGCCTGGTCAACTTGTCGTAAAAAGCGGGAAAACTACCCACTTACGTGTTAGGGCCCCAAACCCGTCTGGATGGCAACCATCCTTGGTCTTAAGTATGCCGCCAAAATAATCTTGTGTTGTGTTCCGTCATTAGTCACCCAGGTTCTTGTATCCCTATAGGATAGCAACATGTTCGCGCTGCCCCTAGCGTTGTAAACATCCATAGGCAACGGTAACTGTTTACTGTTACTTGGGCCGTCAGCCTATCTGGTGTATCTCAGCAAAAAATTTAAAAAATATAGTTTTTAAAAATGTTGCTTCAGTGTTGAAGATGTGCTTTTCATAAATGTGTACTTGACGAACACGTTTTAACGGTTACTTGAAAAAGTGCAATTCCTTATTACGTTACAGGGTAAAGACACGTCAACCATGTGGATAGAGGTACAAGATGCAATCAGCGACATTCTCCTGAAAAAAGAACAACACATCATAGAAGCTGTAAGTATACACCTACAAATTTAAAAACCAAACTACGTTACACCTACACTTTGTTTCATGAAATTTAGCAATTTCGTGAGCGACGTGTTCAATTGTCGAATTTATTACTTTCTATTTTTTATGTATATGTTTTATATATTTCGCTTATATGTTTTACTTCTTCTTTTTAGAAAATTATTGGCTCCAACTCAAGAAGCATTGATTTTCAATATATAAATAGATAATATAAACTTGTACTCCGAAACTATTTAACCAATTTTCACGTTTTTTTTATTAATTAATTGCAAAATCAACTACTTTTATATTCCATATACTACAACATATTGTGCAGCGTCCATATATTATAATTAATGTGAAAGTAACTGAGTCTGATACGTTTTCACGCCTAAACCGCTGATCCCATTTTGATGAATTTCGGTATAGAGATAGATAGAGAAGGACATAGGCTACATTTTGTCACAAAAATGAAACTTGAAAGAGGTTAAGTAGGGGTGAACGTAATTAAGTTCTGTTTTTTTTTTTAATTTACAAGACAGAACAACGATTGCCGGGTCAGCTAGTATATAATTTAGATAAGTGAAATACCACTCACTCCGAGATTTCTAAAACTATACACCCGATTCACTTGAAATTTAGCATAGTTACTTACTCATTTTGCACTGTAGACGCTCACTAAGAACGGGTTTTACGGAAATCCTATCCAAATGTATTTTTTTTTATTTACATGGCAGATCAACGTTTGCCAAGTCAGCAAGTAATTTATGTTCCCAAATAGCAAAAATCAAATTTTTATTTTTTTTATGTAACTAAAAAAAGTAAATTTTGCTTTTTCAGTCGGATGCTAATAAACAACGTATTTTAATTTTTTTTAAATAGTACTTGCTTTTAAATATTGAACAAATACATACTTTGTTTTTATTTTCAGGTGAAACATTACCCATCATCAGACAACTTTTTCGAAATGATGCGCTTTGACCTAGTAGTCGACGAGGATTTAAAAGTATATTTACTGGAGGCGAATATGTCACCAAATCTCAGTTCTGCGCATTTCCCGCCAAACCAGTTACTCTATGAACAGGTGTTGTACAATCTGTTCTTACTTACTGGAATCGGCACTTGCTTAGAAATTAATAATAGGTAATATTTTCGCGATGTTCGGAAATAAATGATCTAAATTATATTTCAGATTAAAAAAATTACTTATAGTTAAAAAACGAAAAAACACGCTTTTATAAAAAATCAAACTAAAAGATAAAAAATAATTTTCAATGAATCTAATTTAAGGATTAACAAAAAATAAATTTTATTGTAACAATGTGGGGGGTGGTTGTTGTCAATTGTTATTTTGAAAATATCTTATAAAGTACCTCACGCTTTTTTGTAATAATTTTTTTTGATAATCCTAATATACTTAATTTAAATTTAATGAAAATCATTTTTTACTATTTAGTTTGATTTTTTATAAAAACGTGTTTTCTAGTTTTTTTTACTATAATTTTATTTTTTATCTTTTTAGTTACATTAACTATAAAATAAAAGCGTGATAATATAATTTACTTATTTGCTGTCAATATCCAATCGGTAAATATTTTTATTAATTTACCGCCATCTTCCGGCTATGTTATTATTAATTTAACGCCATCTTCTGGCAATGTTATTAATTATGCTCCAGATGGCGTTTCGGCAGAATTTTGATTTTATTGTTCAAAGTAAGTAAAAATCGAGTCGAATTCCGAAAAATTCTATTACATACAGGTGAAGTTAATATAAAACATATAAAAAAGAATAAAAAAGAACAAAAATCCACCGTCACGCGATTTTCCTAGGCGGTCACCCATCCAAGTACTGACCGCGCCCGACGCTCCATATCTTCGGTGATCGGACGAGAACCGAAAATTCATTAATCCTGAGGAAGAGGATCCTGTTACGGCTAATGATACAAACAGATTATTGCATTCTCATCGGCCCTCGATATATCTACAAAGTTTAAACGAAATCTGGCCGTTTAAAGTGGGTCAAAATCGCCCCCAAAGGAGTAGGTTACAAACATACAAACACACAAGTTAAGCTAATTTAAAGCGTGTAAATAATATATCATAATACTAGGGATGTTCAATAAAAAGTGATAGTTAGTATGACACAATTACCTTTTATTAAATGTTATTTTATTTTTCGACGTAGTCACCTTTCAGGTTTATTTAGACAGTATTTTATAATTATATCTGTATCGGAGGATGTATTTAAATTGCATACAGTTTCAACGTTGCAGGTCAACAAAAACCACCCTAATTCTGTTTCCCTCGTCTATTTTAACTTTTCAGAGATCCCATAGCAAAACAAAACATGGTCTCTTCACAAAAGAACATCGCTGTGTGGGGCATAGAATGTAGTACAAACTGCAAGGAAGATTGCGGGGTGAACGATATATGTGGACTTTGCAGACCATGTCTATCAACAGGAATGAAGAAAAGCTTGCAAGAGGCTCATAGAGAATTTCTGCATCGAGGAAATTTTAGAAGACTTTTCCCGGTATCTATGGTAAGCAAACTTGCCTTGTAAGCTTAATTTAATAAATAGAATTTTCAGATTTAACATTTTGTTTGAAAAACTTCAAAAAAAATTAAACTAAGATGAACGGTCCCGACATCGATAAGTCCATGGTGCTAACCCCGGCAGTTTTAATATGTCTATATCCGAAATACCTACAGTATAAGTTACTTTTTAATTTCGATAGATGGCAGTTAAACTTTACAGAATAAATTTGGATTGCACCACTGGAATTTACTGCTAAAATGAGGAATATAGGCATGATTTTCAAAGTAGTTTTTTTAACAAAAAAAAAATATGTTTATTAACAATAAAAGCACTAAAATTACGGCAAACGTGGCCACAGTAATAGTTGTTGTTTTGTCTAATCATTCGTTTATTAGGTCAATGATACAAATATCTATCTAACAAAAATGGTTATCAAATTACATAGATGCAGAAATATAATTATAAAGATATGGTAAAATATCTTTATACATGAAGTTAGTCTAAATTTGTAATCCAATATAAAAATGAGAAAAGTTTTATGAGGAGTCCACCATCATCCCTCCTTTTTTGTTGTGGGTTGGAAAATGTTTAATGCACACCCCACCGCCTGGGGGCGGGCGACGGGGTTGTGTTCGAATCCCGTGCAATGTGCCCGTACGCCCCCCACAGTAGACAAGTTGGACGCACATCGCTGGTATACCCACTAAAAACAAACCCAGTGTTCCTCCTATGCCCAGTTCCCGGGAGGGAGGGATATGCTTTCGCGTACGCCTGCTGCCCGGGCGGATCCTTTAACCCTGGCTGCATAAAAAACTTACATTTTGGATCCCTCCGTACACTGACATAGAGTAAAATGTGTAATAGTTTCTCCTAGCAAGGTGAGGCACACTTGGTCACCAAAGGTGGGCGTGGTGGGACCCTAACACTTCAGTGTTATTACTTTTTAATATTAGTGACCTTTGTATGCCCAACCTACTACATAGATTATGTTAAAACTTACGTGTTGATGATATAAGCGTAGTTTTAAAATTTTGTAAATCCTGTCCATCCAAAGGTTATCTGGTAGAAATCGCTACAAACTATAAGACCAAATGGTGCAGGCGGAAGACCAGCGCTGGCCTTAGTTGGCTAGCTCCATGCTGAGTCAAGATGATATGATGCTTTTTTGTTTGTTTATTTTTGTATTAGGTTTGTTAATTTGTCCTAAATAAATGATTGTTTAATTAATATCTTTCTACTTTTCATGATATTTTATATAACAAGGTATGGTATGTGCTTTTTAACTTTCAGATTCAAAACAAATTAGATACGGAATACTTAAAGAATTTAAATGAAGCAAACAGAATGCAACACTTATGGTTTCAAGGAAAATGCAATGAGGATATAACATGGTGCAATTAATCAACTGTTTACTTATAACTAATTTATTAATAAAAACAATTATACAATTTCATAGAAATAAAACTATTGAACCATTGATTGTAACAATCCTAAGATATAACTCCCCAAATCCTCATCCTGATTTGTCCATGACACATAAATATTTTTTGTACTGTTGTCCTCGCCTTCAACTTTAATAAGCACTGACTCAACTGATATATTCCCATCAGATATTGTAATAGTCCAACCTTCTAATTTCTCTGCTAGTAAAGTCTTCAGTTTTTCAGCAGTTTTGACAGCTGGACCAGGATCCTCAAAGCGAACCGTACTTGTAAATCTAATTATATGTCTATTGATACCAATCTCATCACACATCTCATCAATGTCAAGTAATGAAAGTCTGTTATCTCTGACACAGAGTATCCCATTCACAACTCGTCTTCTTTTTGGATCTGGTGGTTGAGCATTATACCTTACTGCTTCTGCTTTAAGCAGTCTTAAAGATACATCTATTGGAATCTTAACTGGAGTATTGATTGTGCAAGTTTCTCCATTTGCTGGCATATAACAATTGATTTTAAATTCTTTTTCAATTTTATCCTTCAGAAACTCCATTTTCTGAGCTTCCCCGTGAACTAGTAACACATTTTTAGGCTCGCAGTATTGAATCAACTGCATAATACCTTTAGCATCAGCATGGGCAGAGAAGGACATATATTCCACAGCCATTTTCACTTCAACCACTTGGCGGTTTTCAAATTCAACTTTCTTAGCTCCATTCAAAATTTTGTGACCAACTGTTCCTTGCACACAAAAACCGGGCATGATAACCATATTTTGCTCATAAGGTGCCCATTTCTTAAATATATTCAATGACAACCCAGCATGCAACATTCCTGGTGTTGCAAACACAACCATCGCTCCTGGGTTATCAATATATGACTTGTCAAATGGCTTTATATGCTTAAAATCAAACATATTTCTCTGTACAAAGGTTTTTCTAATCTTTTGATTGGTCCAAGTGATAAACATCTTATAATAATTATTTGCCTTCTCAGTTAATCCAAGTGCAAAGTACACTGGGTACTTCAGATTCATTCTTTCCCAATAAGTTTCTAATAATATACACAGCTCTTGAGCCCTGCCCAAAGCAAAGACTGGAATGAGTACTTTACCACCCTTTTCAACACATTCATGAACTTTCTTTAGAAAATCTCTCTCACGGCAACGTTTGGAGTCCCTGATAGTAGTTGCATAGGTAGACTCAGTAATCAACAAGTCTGGCCTGCATTTGTCTATCCATGCGGCGCCCAAATGTCTGTCTGGGGTCATATTATAATCTCCTGTATAAACAACAGACTGAGAACCGACTCTGATCCAAAACATGGCTGCACCAAGCACATGACCAGCATAATATGCTTTAATCTCTAATTCATTATCAACCATAACAGATTGGTGTAATGTAACAGCAGTGACTTTTTTAATGCAATCTTTGATCATCTGAGACGTAAAGAAATTTGATTCACCTTTACGTTCTACAGCAACTTTCCTCATATCTTCTAGCAATATTGGTGCTATAGCCTTGGTCGGGTGGGTCATGTATATAGGACCAGTGTAACCGACCATCTCGGACATGTAAGGTAATGCGCCACAATGATCTAGGTGGAAGTGTGAAATAATCACGCAGTCGATTTGACTCGTGATAGGACCTTCCGGGACAATGTACGAAAAGTCTGGAAAACGCCTTTCATCATTGTAGCCCATGTGCATGCCGCAATCTAACATTATGTTTTTACCTCCCATTGATAGCAATATGCAGCTCCGACCGACATCCTGACCCGCACCTAGAGGTGTAATCTTGATATCGGGCATGTTGATAAGTATTCGAGCCTATGCAGAAAGTTAACTTGTTTTCAAAGAAATGCTGAAATAACCAAAAAATAATTAATCAACTAACCCATGAATCCTCAAATTAAACATTAACATTGTAAGTTTGTAAGTATTGTAACTTGTAACAAGTTGTAACTGTAACAGTGAAAAACATGAACATTGTTTCAAGTTTCAAGATTTTGAGTTGTCATGTCATTCATTTGTCAACAGTGTGACCAGATTTCATTTGACGAATCTACTGCTTGTGGAGGTTAAAAGCTACTGAATTCTACCAAAAGAGAATGAGAAAATACTAAAAAATGTATTTTTTGCTGTGTTACAACGTAAAAACATGAATGTTTTCTCCATTAAGGCCTAGGCCGCATTACACTTACTTGCCTGATACAATAAAATATTAGTTAGAAGATATCTTTATAATTTTTGATATTTTTTGTAATTATTGTCTAATAAAAAGGAATACTAATAACAATACCTCCATTTTTATTGAGATTTTTGTACATTTTGCATAAAAATTACTATTGATATTATATACATATTGAGCTAAGTACACTAGTATTTTTAAAAACGCTAATTTTGTTGTAAGTGGCAGATATATCGATATTTTTTCTCGATATATCGACATCGATAATGGTAAATAGATCGATAGATAACTCTTTATTGTATAATCAATTAATTTACAAACATAGAAGTTCTTACAACTAATACACAATATGTGGCTTTATCGCTTAAAGCGATCTCTTCCAGATATTGGTATATATATATATATATATATATATATATATATATATATATATATATATATATATATATATATATATATATATATATATATATATATATATATATATATATATATATATATATATATATATATATATATCCTGTATATATATATACAGGGTGACTTTGCCTCACCCGTCCAAATTTTTTTTACGCACTAAGCATCATTTATGGAACCCATTTTTGCAAAAAAAATTGTATGTAAAATTTTCAAAATAAAATATTTCATCCCAAGGAAAATGTTTAGTAACTTGGTCGCTCATTCAATCGTGCAAATAATCATTTCTTTCTTTTTTTTTTTTGGTCTCAGGGAAAAACCTCTCTTGACGGGTTCCCCGGCACGGGGTGACCGAGGGATATGTGGGACTCCGGGAAAGATGTACCCACTAAAAAACTTGGGTCACTAATGCCGGAACACGACACAAGGTTATTATGGCGGCATACTTAAGACCAAAGGTGGTCGCCATCCAGATGGGCTTGAGACCCTACCACGTAGCTAGGGTGGGTTGTTTTGTCGCCTTTTACGACAGGCCGCCCCCGGCCACAGAGGTTAGTATTCTTTCCGCGCCCCTGCACGGATAAAACTTAAACATTTGATTGAATAATAAAAAATATGGTTGAATCGCAACATTCGTTTTATTACAATAATCATCATAGGTACAACCCTAGCGCATTCTTACGAAGACGTGTTGACACGTGTCCCGCACGGCGGGCAACACAGTGTCGACTCTTTGTACGCGTACTTAAGGTACATTTCTTCTCGTTTACAATACCGAGGAGGAGTTAGATAATAAAGGTCAATGTACGAACCTTGGAACATATGATTATTTGCACGATTGAATGAGCAACCAAGTTACTAAACATTTTCCTTGGGATGAAATATTTTATTTTGAAAATTTTACATACAATTTTTTTTGCAAAAATGGGTTCCATAAATGATGCTTAGAGCGTAAAGAAAATTTGGACGGGTGAGGTGAAGTCACCCTGTATATATATATATATATATATATATATATATATATATATATATATATATATATATATATATATATATATATATATATATATATATATATATATATATATATATATATATATATATATATATATATATATATATATATATATATATATATATATATATATATCATCATCATTTCAGCCGGAAGACGCCCACTGCTGGACAAAGGCCTCCCCCAAAGATCTCCACGATGATCGGTCCTGCGCTGCCCTCATCCAACCTATCCCGGCGATCTTGACCAGATCATCGGTCCATCTTGTGGGGGGCCTACCAACACTGCGTCTTCCGGTACGCGGTCGCCATTCGAGGACTTTTCTGCCCCAACGGCCATCAGTCCTTCGAGCTATGTGCCCAGCCCACTGCCACTTCAGTTTTGCAATCATCCGGGCTATGTCGGTTACTTTGGTTCTCTTGCGAATCTCCTCATTTCTGATTCGATCTCGCAGGGAAACTCCGAGCATAGCCCTCTCCATTGCTCTCTGAGCGACCATGAGCTTTCTCATAAGGCCCATAGTTAGCGACCACGTCTGCGTTCCGTATGTCATCACTGGCAACACACATTGGTTAAAAACCTTCGTCTTGAGACATTGCGGTATTTGGGACGAAAAGATTTTACGGAGCTTCCCGAACGCTGCCCATCCGAGTTGGATTCGACGAGTGACCTCTTTCGCGAAATTGGACCTGCCTAACTGGATCGTTTGACCCAAGTAGACGTATTCGTCAACAATTTCGAAAGTACAGTTCCCAACTGTTACGGGGGTAGGTGCGACATGGACATTAGACATGATCTTCGTCTTGTCCATGTTCATTTTGAGACCTACTCCTTGGGAAGCTGTATTGAGGCCATCAAGCATATGGCTTAAGTCTTCCATGGTTTCAGCCATGATTACGATATCATCTGCGAATCTAAGGTGAGTGATGTACTCACCGTTAATGTTGATGCCCAGTCCGTTCCAGTCCAGAAGCTTGAAGACATCTTCCAACGCAGCAGTGAACAGCATCGGCGATATGACATCGCCTTGTCTGACTCCCCGCTGCAGTCGGATAGGCTTCGAGTTCTGATCCTGGAGACGGACTGACATGGTGGCGTTTTCATACAAACACTTCAACGCTTTGATGTATCGATAATCAATGTGGCACCTCTGGAGAGACTGAAGCACCGCCCAGGTCTCGATCGAATCAAAGGCTTTCTCATAGTCCACGAACGCCAAGCATAGTGGCTGGTTATACTCCTCCGTCTTCTGTATAACCTGCCGCAGCGTATGTATGTGGTCTATGGTGCTAAAACCTTTTCGGAATCCGGCTTGTTCGGGAGGCTGGAAGTCGTCAAATCTGCGCGCGAGACGATTCGTGATGACCCTTGAAAACAGCTTGTAAACATGGCTCAGAAGTGATATCGGTCTAAAGTTCTTCAAAAGGGTTTTGTCGCCCTTTTTGAAGAACAGCACCACTATACTTTCGTGCCAGGCCTGCGGCGTTTTGCCATCGAGGATGACGGAATTAAATAGCTTCTGGAGGATTTTAAGCACAGGAGTACCACCAGCTCTCAGAAGCTCGGCTGTAATTCCATCATCACCCGGCGCCTTGTTGTTTTTAAGCTGTTTAAGGGCCACACTAATCTCGTACAGACTGACGTCTGGGATATCTACGGTGTAGTGTCGGGTTAATTTGGCTCTTGGGTCTTTAGCCTTGTTTTTAACAGGTGCCCGTGTAGTCGTGTATAGCTGTCCGTAGAACTTCTCGACTTCCCTCAAAAGTTCGGGTTTAGACGAAACGACCCTGCCATCGTCGGTCTTCAGCTTCGTCAGTTGGCTCTGCCCAATAGACAAGTCTCGTGCGAATACTTTAGAGCCCTTGTTACGCTCTATAGCCGCCTTTACACAGTCTGTGTTATGGCGGCGGATATCGCGAGTCAAGGACTTGGAGATCTGTCTATTTAGCTGCCTATACTGGGAAGCATCGTCCGGGGACTGAAGGGTCATTTGACGTCTCACATCCATCAATTTGAGAGTAGAATCTGAGATTTTTCCGGTTCTTTTTGAACGGCTGGCCTTGAAGAATTTAGACCCGGCCGTTTGAACAGCTTCCACGAACCTGTTATTATACTCGTCCACGTCAACGCAGTCACCGAGGCATTCGAAGCGGTTTTGCAATTCGAGTTGAAAGTTTACCGGGTTTTGGATCTGTATGGGTGCAGGTCGGAGCGTAGACTTCACCAGTCGAGACCTCTCCAATTTTGGATTGATATTCAATGTGCCTCTTACTAAGCGGTGATCACTCCCAGTTTTCACCGAATTGATCACAGAGACATCATTGAATATCTGTCTTTTGGTCGACATAATGAAGTCAATCTCATTTTTGGTGGCACCATCGGGACTAATCCAAGTCCATTTGCGTTGTTCTGGCTTCATGAAGAAGGAGTTCATCATATACAGGTCCTCCTTCTCCATGAAGTCGGCCAGCATCTGGCCTCGGGTGTTCCGATTTCCGAACCCAAATTGCCCCACTCTCAACTCATCGCCGCTACGTTTCCCCAATTTTGCGTTGAAGTCTCCCATGACAACGTTAAAGTGGGTTTTAGAAGTGTGGATGGCTGTTGAGATGTCCTCATACATGGCTTCCACCTCTTCGTCAGGATGTGTCGAAGTCGGAGCGTAAACCTGAATGACCTTCAACGAATACCGTTTGGTAATTTTGAGTATTAGGTACGCTACCCTAGTCGAAACACTCCCCACCTCAGTAACGTTGTTCACAAGAGACTTGTGAACGAGAAACCCGACACCACCTTGGGACAGTTGGTCGCCCTCCCGGAAGTAGAGCAGATTTCCGGAATTTAGGATTATTGAGTCCTCTCCCTGTCTTCGGACTTCAGATAACCCCACAATATCCCATCGCAGTCTGCTCAAAACTTCCTCCAGTTCCTCCAACTTCTCGTTGGTCCGCAGTGTCTTGACATTGTATGTTGCCAGGGCCAAAGGTCGTCGTTCTTGGTAGCGAATCCGAACCCGGGGATTCTTCGCACCCCCTGCCCCGTCGCTTATGTGGCTGCTACCGTGACCACCACGAACGGGGCCGCCGGGGACTAGGGGCCGGGGCCTGTGTGTATCTGTCATTTTAGGGGGGGGTTTTGCCATAATCGCCACGCTTGGCAGGCGGGTTGGCGATCGCAGTATTCGCAGTTGGTGATGCTCTCACGGAAAGATGCTGCTGCCCATCCTCCGTTCTTTCTATCCCTTAGTCGTCTCTTACGACACCCAAGGGAGGAGATGGGGTGGTGCTATTCTGGTGCGACACCACACACTACAACAGTGACAATAAAAGGTAGTAATTAATGGGCAACTACAACATAGTTTACAAAGTATTCCAATTTCACACAACTATTTTTAAACTCTACACATATATATGAGCGACACCAATAAAAAATTCCAATAAACTAAAATAAACGATAATGATCCATTATAATACATGATAATGACAGTTGATTTGTATTATCTTTATAAACACTATTATTAATGGAGTATGTTTTATAATAACTTATCTAAATTGTAGTATAGTCTTGAAATGGGTTATATTTTCAGATTTCAAACGTTCAATCACACATATTTATTTATTATTATATAAAATTTACAGAAGAATAAGAAGTAAATCTAAATAAAAATGACGTGCTTTTATCCTAAAGACTGCGAACAATTTGCAGTATGTATGATGTTAGTGGCCCCTTGTACAAAAACGTGCTATGAAGATATATATATATATATATATATATATATATATATATATATATATATATATATATATATATATATATATATATATATATATATATATATATATATATATATATCGATATTTTTTTCACTTTCGACATCCCTAAGCTTTTATCAAATTTCCGTATTCCTTTTTTTCCCTTTTAATGTGGCTTGTGGCACTAATGCTTTCAGTTCAGTTCATTGATTTTGCCAATGTCTAAGTGGAATTTAAAAGTGACAGGTTTAATGGCGAAAAAGGGGGGAGGTCAAACGCGGTGATCGGTTCGAAAGCTATCTGTAATCCTGAGGACAGTACAAATAAATAGTTATAAAATTGGTAACAATATTTAGAAATTAATAAATATTTGTTATAAATATATCGTCGATGCGCTTGCCAAATCTGATATGTGCATTATAAGAACTTTTCAGGAGGACATAAAAACTGTTTTATTTATAAGATATTATCTTCTGACAAAATAAAAATATATCAAAATGTAGCAGAAAATACATATTTTAGACTGATATAGTAAACAAGTTACCACATTTGTGTATGAATGCTAAAATATTTTTTTTTCTTGTGTTTCATGCACATATCAGGTTTTGTTTGTTGGTTCAAATAATGTTATGTGCCCAGAAAGCACATATAAGGTAATCTATGAGGTTGGTTTTAGAAAAATATGTATGCTATGTGCTTAAATAATTTTATTATTTTTTAACAGACAACGATTTTTCTTTAGGTACTTATTGTGTTTATAGTTACGTGGATTCATTAATACATGAAATACTAAATAAGACCAAATAAAACTTTGTGTTAGTTAAAAAATCTTTATTATGCTATGCATACTAAAGAGAAGAATCATAATAAAAGCAATTAACAAAAAATCAAATTGTCTTCAAAACAATTCCTATGACACTTGTTTACTAGGAAATTTTCAATTAACGTATTAATTTCAATACCTATAAATTTGAAGTGCTGCAATATAAAATTTATATCAGCATCAAAACCAAAATAGTACCAACAAAAAATAAAAATTTTACTTATTATCTGTAACAATGTACCCTTAATAACTAGTAAATAGCATAAAAATATAGCCAATATCAGGCATTATCGCAAATAGTTTTATTAGGTAAGGCACAAAATCAGTCTTATTATTACTAATTGAGATCATTCATTGACTGCTATTAGGAACATCAAAACAAACAATAATTTATAAGAAAATATATAACTTCTAAATGTCCCTTTTAAACGTTAAATAACAAATATAACTTCTAAATTAAAATCCTTAATGAAATGCAAAAAATAAACAAACTTCCAAAAACACATTGTGTAAATTCAATTATGTTGAAGCCCATCATAAAAGTAATGGTAGTCTCTGTGCATATATTTTTTCAAAGACTGCAAGCTATCAAATTTGGTCTTTTCTATTTTTCTGGGTTCATCATAAAGGCTTACGAGGTTACCACTAGGAACACGAAGTCTTTGTGGTAACAATTGCCATTCGTGAGGCTGACGTAATTTAAAATAAATTTGTCCATTTTTGTATAATAATCCTCTGATATCGGTGACAACTGGATCTCTAGCTTTTTTCCCTGGCCTCAAAGAATCTAGCTGACAAATAATTTCAAAATTAAAAAAAAATGTGTAATCTAAATGGTGTATTATGTAAGGTTGGCTTGGACGAGCTTCTGCCATTTTGTTTATATAATCATTCGGGGAATAAATAGGTGGTTTAAAAAGGCGTTCCAATGTGGAATGGACACTATCTACCTCCATCATTGTGTGGCCCTTTTCCAAAATAATTTGTTCTATTTCAATTGAGTTCTCTTTAGTTAGATGTGCTAAAGCTGACGCTAGTACTTTATTTCTATTTTGGTATCCACATCCATCTGATATGAGTATAATTTTTTTATAGTTTTGATTAATTTTTGTATTTAAGAAATCTATCAAACAAGTTGTAAATTCATTGGCAGTTACTCTGCCATCACCTTCATGCCACACGTACAAATGTACTTCCTTATTATTGTTTACAAACAACGTAAAATTATGAACTTGAAGTTTCTGTTTGTAGTATTGAACAGAAACCTGTAGCTTAGGTGTTAATAAAACACTTTGTACGTCCATAGTCACTACTAATACATCAGAAGAACACATTGATTTAGCGCTTTCTTTAGCTAGGTAAGCTTCTTGTTTCATCTGGATGTGGTGTTCATATTCTTCTGATGCACAATTGCCTTCCTTGTAAGCAGTACAAGTGTCGCATTGGTCTTTTCTGGGCTTATATATAGATATTTTTTCAGTTTGTAACACTGAACAAAAGAGTTTACGTTGTGCTGCTGGAATATTCTTACTAGAACACCGGGATATAAGTGGGATGTTTTGCAGTGGAATCTTGCAGAATACTACCGATCGATCTGCATCGCAGATGGTGGATTCTGTCTACATTGTAAATATTCCACAAATCTCTTTACTGGTGGCTCCAAGTAGCTGTTGTGCATGCAGCGGCCGTGTCCCGGCAAACCGTGTCGATCCACGGGCTAAATCCAGTGAAGGGGACTGAGTTTCACAAACTTAGTTTAATGGGCTGATTCCCTCATAAATTGCATAAAGTCTGCAGCGGCTCGGAAGGCGGACACCGTCAGTATGGCTTCAAACCCGGCGACCGTGGCGCTGCAGCAGGGCACCTGTGACATGCCTGATAGGGCGTATGTCGGGATCCAAGAGATATGCGGCCAGTCACTGCATCTTCTAGTGCTAATCAGTCGTAGCGGACTTCCGCCCCACTGGTAACAAGGACTGGAAGACGAGAGAGTGGGTTCGTGTATGCGCAAATGCTTACCCACTTTATCCGTGCAGGGGCGGAGAAAGAATACTAACCTCTGTGGCCGGGGTCGGCCTGTCGTAAAAGGCGACAAAACAACCCACCCTAGCTACGTGGTAGGGCCTCAAGCCCGTCTGGATGGCGACCACCTTTGGTCTTAAGTATGCCGCCTTAATAACCTTGTGTTGTGTTCCGGCATTAGTGACCCAAGTTCCTGTACCCTTATGGGACAGCAACGTGTTCGCGATGCCACTGGCGTTGCAAACACCTATAGGCGACGGTAACTGCTAAATTCTAAGCAGGCTGTCAGCCTGTCTGCTGTCCTACGCAATAAAAAAAAAAAAAAAAAAATATATTCCCGCGCTGATGACCCCTGGCTCATTACTGGACGGAGAGTGCAAGTCCTACGGCGATGAGGACTGGCGGTGGGGGCTGAGCGGGTGAGTTTGGTCCCTAGCTAGATCTTTGCACGTACGGCGGTTGGGTGGTGATGGTCGTATTGGAACTCACTAGAGGCGAGAGAACTGGTACGGCAGCTCACCCGACGACAAAGCAGCCCTATTTAGGGATCGCACTGCTTTCCCCAATCCGGGGAGGGGCCTAGAAAAGGTGGCCTAAACAAAGCTCGCCTCACTGCAACCCAGGTGGCTAACCGCGGTCATCTGGTCGCCAATTAAAAGCGGTCGAAAGAAACATAATAATAGATTAAATGCATTCTTAAATTTAGCTGCGTGGAATGTAAGAACGTTACTGGACAATGAAAACAACCTCTGTCCTGAGCGGAAAACTGCACTCATAGCGCGTGAATTGTCCCGCTATAACATTGACATAGCCGCAGTCAGCGAGGCACATTTAGCGGATAGCGGTGAGCTCTGTGAGGAATTGGGTGGATATACGTATTACTGGGAGGGTAAACCTGCAAGTGAACGAGCCGCAAATGGTGTTGGATTTGCGATCCGAAACAACATCGCTAGATCGCTAGTGGAGCCTCCAAAAGGGATCAATGACAGGCTCATGACACTACGACTCCACATGGCTCCCAGGAAATACCTACATCTTGTGAGCGTGTATGCGCCTACTATGACAACACCTGATGAGGACAAACTTCAATTTTATGAGAATCTGCGTGATGTTTTGCTGGGGATTCCAGATTGTGACAAGTTGATTCTGCTGGGTGACTTTAATGCGCGTGTTGGCACAGAATATATTGCCTGGAAGAACGTACTGGGGAGACATGGAGTAGGTAAGTGCAACACCAACGGTGTTGCTCTTCTGACGTTATGCTCCGAATTCAACCTCAGCATAACAAACACATTCTTCAGGCTACCCGATAAATACAAGACATCTTGGATGCACCCACGCTCAGGGCACTGGCATCTTCTTGATTACATCATTGTACGCAGGCGAGACCTGAGAGATGTACTTATTACAAGAGCAATGCGTGGTGCCCAAGGCTGGACTGACCATCGTCTTATTAGATCCAGGATGAGGCTTTACTACAAGCCTCCGCGTAGAGCAGAACACAGGATTCCGGCTAGACTTGCTTGTGCGCGTTTGGTGCGTGATGAGGGACTGTGTCGTGAGCTAGATGCGGAATTTGAGGCAGCGATGCCCGGCACTGATGACAATACCTCAGTAGATGCCGGGTGGCGTACTTATTCCAGGGCTCTCTATGGTGTTTCTCAGCGAGTTATTGGCACACCACATAAAAAACATCAAGACTGGTTCGATGATTCTGATGTGGAAATACGGCAGCTTGTTGAAAACTATCGTCTCGCTCTAAGAGGAGTCGTCGGTGCAGGGCAGCGCAAGTCTCTTCAGCAGGATCTTAAAGCAAAGATCCGAGAACAAAAGGATAGTTGGTGGCGCCGTAAAGCCGAAGAACTGCAATGGTTAGGTGACACTAGCCAAACAGCAAAATTTTTCGAAGGGCTAAAATCCGTTTACGGACCCCGCGCTAAAAAGACTGCCCCTGTTTACTCGCGAGATAAAGCTAAGAAGTTAACAGATCCAAAAGAGGTTCTTCTTCGTTGGGCTGAACACTTTAATGAAGTGCTCAATCCCGGTAGTCAAGGAGCAGATCTGTCTTACATTAATTCACTTGAGAGCTTGCCATCTGCTTCGGGCTTGGATGACCCGCCTTCGTACGCCGAGTTCGTTACTGCGATCAACCGCTTAAAAAATGGTAAATCACCTGGTTCGGACGGTTTGTCTTCTGAGATTTTCAAATACGGTGGACCGAGTATCAGGTCCGGACTTTTTGAACTTATCAAACTGATTTGGGATGTTGAGATGGTTCCACAGGACTGGAAGGATGCTTCTATTAGCAAGCTATATAAAGGCAAAGGGGACCTCTCTGATTGTGGCTCGTTTAGAGGCATTGCATTGCTTTCCACAGCTGGCAAAATTCTGGCGCACATCATCAATAGTCGCCTTAGTAATTTAGCTGAAAGCTTCCTTCCGGAGACCCAGTGCGGGTTCAGACCTAGAAGAGGTACGGTTGATGCCATCTTTGTAGTCAAGCAACTTCAAGAAAAAAGTTTTGAACAACACCGCGACCTCTATTTATGTTTTGTGGACCTAGAAAAGGCCTTTGACCGTGTTTCCAGGACCGCCCTCTGGATTGTTATGGAAAAATGTGGCTGTCCTGCAAAGTTCGTCAATTTAGTGCGCCAGTTCCACGAGGGCATGACAGCCCGTGTGCGTCACGAAAACAACTTTACAGACCGGTTCCCGGTCACTAGCGGTGTCAAGCAAGGCTGTGTAATGGCTCCGACCCTTTTCGCTATCTACTTCGCTGCAGTAATGAATGACGCTCTTAAAAGCTGTAATGGCAAGATTACCATAAATGTCCGCATGGACAAAAGCGTTTTCGACCTCGCACGTCTCAGAGCAAAACGCAAAATGGACTCTGTTTCAGTAATAGATGTTCTGTACGCCGACGATGTCTGCCTTATGGCTGACAGTTTGGGCGACCTACAGAGTTTTTTGGACAAATTAGATGAGTCCTGTCGTAAATTCGGCTTAGTAATCAGTGCTTCTAAGACCCAGATTCTAAAACAACCTGCGAAAGGTAAATCTGCGGACGATGGTGTTGTTTACCTACGAGGAAAGCCACTGCCGGAAGTGGGTACCTTCCGGTACCTTGGAACTATTTTGCGCAGTGATAATCGTCTCGAGTCTGAGATCTCTGCGCGAGTCGCCAAAGCAGCTGCGGCTTTCGGTGGTCTTAACCGACGGGTTTGGAAATCACATGACCTGAAACTCCACACAAAACTCGCTGTCTACAGGGCCATAATCTTACCATTGTTGCTCTATGCCTCGGAGACCTGGTGTCTTTACAAGGGAGATATCAGACGCCTTGATACCTTCCACATGAAGTGTCTTCGGGCGATTCTTCAGGTGAGATGGCAGGATCGTGTGCCAAACTCGGAGGTTCTACGTCGAGCTAAGCTCGCTGGAATGGAGTGTATGCTAATGAAAGGCCAACTACGCTGGTGTGGACACCTTGTACGCATGGAGTCTTCCAGATTACCAAAAAAGGTATTTTATTCTGAGCTTAGCTCAGGTAAACGAAAGCCTGGAGGACAGTTTCTGCGTTACAGGGATGTCTTAAAACGCCACTTGACTGCAATTGGCATGTCTAGTGAGTCATGGGAGGAGCTTGCAACGCAGAGGTCGGAGTGGCGAACTGCTGTCAACACGGGTATAAAAAACTTTGAGCGTTCCCGTCTTGAAAACCTTGACGCCAAACGCCTGATCCGAAAAACTCGACCCAAGCCCTCCTACAACTATACTCGCAATTCAAGTGGGTCTCTTTACTGCGCTTCTTGTAATAGGACCTTCATAACAAAATTTGGTTTTGCGAGTCATGCTCGCGCTCATGCAAGAGTCCAGGCAAGGACGAGCTAAGGGTGTCGCCGTCGACGGATACGTCTGGGAGGACATCATCATCATCACTAGAACACCATTTTTGATATTCCATAAACATGTGAGATTTACTTCTGAATGTATTTTCTACATACTCTCTACTTGAACTGGATCTGCAATAGTGACTTAGTACCTTAGGCAATAGACTCAACCATTCTTTAACGTTATCTGATTTAAGTGATACAAATGCTTTTGATTTCTTGTTACATTTTGTGACAATATTTTCATTTGGTGCTGGCTTTTCATTAATCGTTTTTACCCATTCCGATAGTGTTTCATTATTCATGTCTATTGTTCTTAATAAAAAATCTTTACATACTTTAACAAGTTCATTATCATCATTAGGTAAAAAACAATCAAATCCCATATGTTTAGCAAGCTTTTGAGACGTAGAACTTTTACGCCTTCTCATAATCGACCGAATGCGAACAAGATTTTTTATATAAGACTTTTTAGCAACCCACGAATCTAAATTCCAAAAGTATTTAAAAATATTATCTCTCTGTTCTTCGCTTATGGTCGCACAAAGAAAAGTCCTAGGTGTTTTTGCTTCACGTGCATTGTGACTACATAGTTTAGCTTTCTTAGACTTTTCTAACTTAGCAACAAAATTGGTGTGCTGTTTATCATCTTCACTTTTCTCTATTTTTCTGCCGACGTATACTTTCCCTTTTACTCTCTGATCTTTATTAAATGCTCTGTCCTTTTTTTTGTCAAAAATATCCATATCAAAGTTCTCATCAGATTCATTTGTATTATTATCCAACTCAATCATTTCACCTGTTTTTTCATCTAGTATAAAATCAGAATAAGATTTTTGTGTTTGTGGGTCTACATAATTTACTTTGGTCACAAATAATCCAGTACTTTCATCTAAAAAGTGATTATGTTCAATTTGGCTAACTGATGTATAAGTTTGTTTTGTTTCATCCATGTTGAATTGTGACGAATCGTGAGACAAAATATCAATTTGTTTTGGGCTATATTGAATACCAGAAGAACTAGACTGAATTGGTGGTAGTATATTAGAACCCCCATTATTCAATTCATTAAAAATCTGCGGTAATGACAAATCGGTTGACATAATATCACTTCCTGTGGAACTGCATATAATAGTAGCATTCGTTGGATTTGGCTGAATTGGCGGCAAAAGTGTACTGGAGGAATTAATGAATTCCATTGAACATGACTCTTGAGAATGTGAAGAATAACCCTGTCTCGGGTGTTTATTTCTTGTTGGATCATATGAGTTAGAAATAAATATATCTGAACTACCTTCGGGTTTTTCAATAATAACATGCCTCGTGCATAAATCCACCAACAATTTGCCTCTATGGGAGGTCATTTTACAAATAATATTACTTTAGAGGAATCAGTCTGGAAACAAAGCAACCATAACAAGTTTAAGCAGTGTGTTAGTATTAAAAGGTAAACACATTCAACAACAAAGTCACCTAGTCACAAATAAGCATGCAGTTTCCGTAAATCAGAAAATATGCAGAACATAATATAAAGTTTTATGTTTCAAGGTAAAATACACTCACCTGTAAATATATTGCAATGAATTTTAAACAATTAAGTATTATTTTCTGAAAACAATAACGATATAACCTTAAATTGTTCAGTCGCACGCCATTGTCCACGTGGTTGTAACATTCTGACATAGGCACAACATACCTGACATGTGCAAAAAAAAATCATCGACAAACTTGTTATGTGCAAATAGAGCACATGTCAGTTTTTAAAGACATATTACAGACACATATAAGATTTTGCAAATTTTGTTCCAGTTGGAATATTTACATGAAAGTTTTTACCATCCGTGTGTCGCTAAAAAGTAATGCCATTTAGCGAAAAAACGAAAAATTAAAAAAATGCACATATCAGATTTGGCAGGCGCATCGACGATATATTGTTTTTAATTAAAAATTTACTTAAATTGAAAACATGTTTGGAATGAACTAAAGTTAATAAAAAGTTGACATTAATGGGACGAGGGATATGTGAGGTTAATAAATCATAAATAGGATGAGAAATTTTTGGGCAATTAAAGAAAATATGTTCAACAGTTCCTTCCTCTAATCCACATTCACACAGAGAGTGATCTTTAATTCTTATTTTTGCCAAAAAAACGGGGGAACAGGAATGTCCCAAGCGTCATCGTATAATTGAAGAAGTCACTTTAGCACATAGGCACTGATTTGCCCTTTATTTGACATTGGAGCAGTGCAGTGTTGCCAACCCCAAAAAATTAGATAACAGCAACTCAGTAATAAAAAAGGAGAAACATTATGTAAAGTGAAAAAAGGCAGATTACATACTTTCCTCATATAAATAAGACAATTACCTACTTTTATAAGTAACTACTCACATACATTGTTATACGATAATATTAATTACAACATAATAAAAATAAAAATCAAAGTAAAATTATTTTCCACTTTCATCCTTCATTCTCGCTTCTATTGGTAATATGCTCCTTTATTAATTGTAGTCGATATTCTGCTGCGCAATTTGGTTTTCATAATATTTATGGAATGGAACGTGTCAGCCTTGATTTTGGTCTCAAAATAAATCTCCGCAAGACTAAAATGATAATTGTCGATCGTGCAAACAACAACTCGCCACAGGATAAAATGCATTTGTTAATATTTTACCCTTTGCGCATCATACGCATGTGAGAAATATTACCAAGGGGCGCAGAAGACTTTTGGAGAGAAATATTTAATCTACAAAATTCTCCAAAACGTATTGGAGATTTAAAAAAAAGTGCGTGTGTACAAAGTACACATGTCAGAAGTGAAACTTTTTTGGCAAACTAATTTTTAAATCTTCTAATAAATTCAGAAAAGAGAATTTAGGAAATATTATTATTTTATATCTTATTAAACAAAACTCAACTGTATTCTATTGCGATAAAGTCGCAATTCGAATAAATATGTATAAGGAATGCAATTATTTAAAAATTACATTATAGAATAAGCCTTATGCCATTATTAATAAGGTTAGTATTACTGGAGCAAAAAAACCGTTTCACATTTTCGTGACGCTAATATTGCGTTTCATCCGTGGAAATTTTACCCTCATGCGCGCAAAGAAGTTTCATACCAAAAATTTCAAGGATTCAGAAATGTTAAAGTACACAAATTACTCCATCCTAGCCGAAAAAGATGATTGTCGCTTATTGCGGTAGTAAACAGGCTTCTGGTACAACTACCATCGATAAAATTAAAAAGGGTCTTCCAACAGGGACTTCCAAACTTTGACAGTTGATAACGGCCATATTGTTGAAGCTATATCTGTCAAACTAGTTATCATTGAGTGTTTTGCCAAACCATATAGCATTCAACAACACGTAGCAAGTAAATAATAAAATTGTTTTATTAAAATCGGTGTTTGGGCAACGTACCGCGCGCTTCGCCCATTTTACGGTCGCCATAATCGTCATACCGAAAGGATTATTAGCAATGTGGTGGATAAATTTGAGACCACTGGGTTAGTTAGATCGACCAACACACGTACATCGACGAAACCCAAGATCTGCCGAAAATATCGCCGCTGTCCGTGAGAGTGTGCAGTCTCCTGCATTCTCATCCGAGGCAGTCGATTTAGCGTCGCTTCATAAGAACTTGGTCTTTCGCAGACCACAACTTGGCGAATTTTGCGTCATGACTTAGGCTTGCACCCGTACAAAATTCAACTGACCCAGGAACTGAAGTTAAACGACCATAGATTCCAACGTCTGTTCGATAAATGGACTCTAGAGCAGGTGGCAACCGACCCTAATTTTTATCGCAAAATCATCATTAGCGACGAGGCCCAGTTCTGGATGAATGAGTACGTGAACAAACAAAATTGTCGAATTTGGGACGATATCAATCCACATGAAGTCCAAGAGCGTCCAATGCATCCCGAAAAATTCACTGTTTGGTATGGATTTTGGGCTGGCGGCGTCGTCGGTCCATATTTCTTTGAGAACGACGCTGGCTTGACCATCACTGTCAACAGCGAGCGCTCTAAAGTGAAAAGGACAAAGTGACTAATGAATGTTTATCTCCAAACATAACATTAGCACCATCAGAGGAATATCGTTTTGAATGTTCACCAAAGTTCGCCCCCCAAAAATTATATTTTTCTATTTTCGACTTTTTTTGAACGATGAACAAACAAATTAATAGAAACAAAGTCTAAAAATTGCAATTGGGGGGCTAACTTGAAGGTATATTTTTATTTAATTATTTATAAAATAAATAAATGGAGAACAAACAATTATTAACAGCAAACAATTAAGAACAAACGATTTAAGAAAAAAAGTCGAAAGAGAAAAATTGTCAAAGGTTCTGGTTCTGTCATTCTGTCGTTCGAAAACTTCGAAACCAAAAGAACCAACATGCAAATAAAAATAATATTGAATGAAATTTTATGAAATTGAAATAAAATGAGTCATTTGTGTAGCACGAACACGATTAAAGGCTTTAATGTTTTTCCTTTTATTTAAGTTAAACAAGTGTTTATTGAAGTAAAAACATTTTTAAATCATAATATATATCCATAGAATTTGATAATATGTAGCGTTTGTGCTATCAGTGCCGGCAATTTACATTTGAGTATCAATAAAATTCGTTATTGTTATGATAAGCTTAGCTTATCATTTGCCGGCGTCGTACTTAACGGACGTGTTTGACTAAAAGTATTCCTAAAAAGACTACAAATAAAATGTCTGGTGAAGTAACAAACTCAAATAATCAGAAAGTGGCACTAATTACCGGTATCACTGGACAGGTATGTAAACATTAAATTAAAAAATTTGTTTACACTAGAAGTAGCGACGTGTCCGAACATCAATACTTTCAATGTATCTTAAAAATTTCATTGCGAATATGTTTTCAGTCATCCATTTTTTGTATGATACAAATTAATAATTTTAAATACCAAAGAATATCTCAAACATATGTACACTCTAATTTGAAAATTTGTATTTATTTTGACTCATAAATAATTTAATCTTATTTCTTAGTGCTTACAAATACTTAGGAAATATTAAACAATTAAACATAGTTTAGTAATATGTATTAATAACAACTATTGTACTTTAACTTTATAAACAATATATTTACAAACATCTAAATATTCTTCTTATAATCAGCAAGCTCTCTGTCTTCTCTCTAGGTCACAGTGTTGTTTTTGAGTCAAACATCAGGTTCCTGATAGGGTA
Organism: Malacosoma neustria; assembly: GCA_963693495.1. Classification (NCBI taxonomy): domain Eukaryota; kingdom Metazoa; phylum Arthropoda; class Insecta; order Lepidoptera; family Lasiocampidae; genus Malacosoma; species Malacosoma neustria. The sequence continues at coordinate 3,620,148 of OY856385.1, forward strand.
ATTTAGAAACCTGTGTATAAATTAGGTATATGGTGTGATATTTGATTGATTTAAAAAATCCTGCCTAGTTATATTAACTTTATTAGTGTTACACATGCAATTTGTATAACAATAAGTTTTGTATCTTGCCACATCTGGACTTTACCAAAGAGATAAAAAATGCTATGTTGTAAAAATTATTTGGAGTTACAAAGGATGATCTTGTTACATCACAGAAGAATTGAATTTAAATTCGATTTCTGAAAAATAAAACAGGTCAATCAATAAAAAATTGGAAATTTGGATCAAGTCAGAGAACAAAATTTTTTGTAAATTATGTAATTTAGACCTAAGGGCTTTTAAAGTTTTGTAGACAGTGCATAAACTTATTATTCTATGTAAAGAATTATGTGATTATTTTTTATTGCACCATATATCTTGGAAAAGAAGTGTAATAATAACTTAGATTTAAAATTCCTTAACTAACATAGATTTTAGAATTCCTTACAATATATTTAAAGTTAAATATGAAGCAGGAAAATAATATCAATACTACGGCAGTGATATATCAGCTGTAAGGTTTTCCCGAAATATACAGGATTTTCCTGAAGTTGCAGATTGGCACTAGAGGTACATTAATTATCATATTTAAGAGCAAGAAATCAATGTGATAAGCCCTAGAACTCTTAGGGGCATAGTCCTTGTTATTCTTCCGAGGAATTATGAGCAAAGTTTGGTCCCTACCAAGCTCATACTATATATCCTTTAACTTTGCTGCTTTATCTCTTGCTGCATATCATATTAAACTGCGAAAGGATCCCTTATTCTAGTGTAATTCACTACATCCTTGACCTGTTGTAGCTTATCTTGTTAGTTTGAGTGGACCAAATCCACGGCATTAGATATTCAGACAAATTTCCTCTTGAGGCATGAATACTTTGATCCTGTGTCAAATTAGATGTTAAATAATAGCAATGCTTTCACTCCTGGCCATCAATTAATTTTAATGTAAACAAGGGTCATACTTGCCTATTTCTGCAAAATGGTTATGTGTGCAAAAGAAGTCCTGCTTGCTTCGTCAGTCAGTTTATGAACAATTGCCAGCCACCATAGTGTCTTTTAAAATGACTATAATCTCTATGATGAGGATTTCAACTGTCTTAGGCAACTTAGGGTTGTATTCCTATTTATTGGTGTGATATGTGCCCACTATGACTGACGACCTCAGTGGCGTAACGGATAACGTACTACGGTACGCTTGCCGAGGTCACGGGTTCGATTCCCGTCTCGCGTCTGGGTGTTTATGTATAATATGTATTTATTTAGAAGAAAAAAAAGTATATAAGTAGTATATCAGTTGTCTAGGGCCCATAATACAAGTGCTACTTAGTTTGGGACTAGATGACGCTGTGTGAATTGTCACCAAATATTATTATTATTATGTGAGGCAACAAGAATGGTGGCTGGTAGTCATATAGTGACATTTCCCTACCCCTAACCTAAAGAATATGAGGTGACTAGGATGTTCTTCCCCGATGCATTGCGGGCTCACAAGGTCCTGAGGTGCCTCGATAAGACCACAGAGTGGGCGCAAGTGCTCACGGGGCACGGCGGTTTTGCTGCTTATTTGCATAGGTTTAAATTGAAGAACGATCCGACCTGCGTGTGTGGCCTCGCTAGCGAGACCATACAACATGTGCTGCTGGAATGCTCTGTGCATGACCGCGACCTGGAAATTGTCACAGGGGCCAAGTTCACCGAATAAACTATTAGCGAGCTGATGACCAATAAAAATACCGGGCCGCACCTGGAGCGGTACTACATGAAGATTATAAAAATTTTAATGATAAGAAATAAGACCAGAGGTCATTGAAATAGTGTGAAGTAATGAAGAAATGCAGAGAAATGTTAAAATAGAAATTGTTAAATTTAATTATAAGACGAAGGTGTAAAATAATAAGGGCGCCATCCCGCTCAATAAAAGGGTAAGACTAATAATTATTAAGAAAATATTTGTAGTAGAATTAAGCTAATAAGAGTTAATCAAAAAATAAAATAATAATAAATAAATAAACAAATATAAAGAAAGATAAAAAATTAAGGCAAAAGAAAGAATAAAAACTGTAAAAGATATAAAAAAGAATGTAAATTAAATAAATACAAAAAGAGAAATGTATTAAAATAATTTATTAAAACAAAAAATATTAACAATAAAGACATCAAGAAAGAAAACATCAATAATAATTAAGAACAGAACTAACTCAAAAACAAGAAAAAAAGAAGAAGAAGAAAACAAAATGTTGCTTAAACTAATTGTATAACAAAATGGAAGAAATTTAAATGTAATAGATTAAGTTTAAATGTAAATTGTAAAAGTAAAGAAAAAAAAGGAAAAATATAGACCCGTGGGGCATTAAATAAGTAACTAGCCAACATATAAGTAACTAGCCACGCTAGCTAAAACAAGACGCCCTATAATTTAAAAAAAAACCTAAAGAATATTGAAGAGTCTGCGTTTGAAATGGACATGTTTTAAAAACAGTGCCAGCTACAAGTATCCTGTCATGTCTTACAACGTGTAATTTTGTTGATCCCAAGAAATAAACTGTTGCAACTCCAACTCATTACAAGAGACAACTGAAAGCTAAAGATTCACAAGTTTTTCGAGAGAACCATTCGCCAGTCTAGCCAATGGAACTTATTATTCAGATTCTAGATAGAATTTTTGTAATTAATGAGTTAATCACAATAATTTTGTCCAGTCAGTGTTTCAAAGTACCAAAAAAATTCCCTTGGCTGTTTACAATATTAATTGATCAAGAGATGCATCTTAAATGCATCTTGCAGTAAAACACCCAGGTGTGTATTTAAATCACTTTTTTTTTATAATGATGTAATTCGAGTGACCTTTCCAAATGGCTTTGTCTGCCAGAAGCTGTATGTGAACTTTTGAAACCAAGTCACAAAGAAAACACAGTTGGCAGAGATAGACGATGAAGATCCATCCAATGATGATGATGTCAAGCCATCCAATGATGAGATTGCCTGTTAGTACATATCTACACACACTTGGGTTGCCTGGAAGAGATTGCTTTAAACGATAAGGCCACCCATTGTCATACAGTTTTTGTATATTTTAAGTTAGTTTTACTCTTGCATTTAAAATACACCCCTCGATCGATTAATACTGTAAACAGCAGAGGTATTTTTTTGGCCATTTGAATTTTCACATAAGTATAATATTATGTTTGCAGGATGGCTCATACTTAGCTGAATTCCTCATTGATAAAGGTTATGAAGTTCATGGTGTACTCCGTCGTTCGTCTTCCTTTAACACAGGACGTATACAACACTTGTATGGCCAACCAGCATGTCACACTGGTGGCCAAATGCACTTACATTATGGAGACCTGACGGACACAACATGCCTTATTAGTATTATTAGTAAAGTGAGTATTATTCTTTAGCACAACACAAATATGTAATAGCAACATTAATGGTCTTTTTTACTGCTGAGGTACAGCCGACAGGCTGACGGTCCACTTAATAGCTAAACAGTTTACCGTCGCCAATGAATGTTTGCGACGCTATGGACACCGCGAACACGCTGCTGTTCCATAGGGGTACAGGAACCTGGGTCACAAATGCCAGAACACAACACAAAGTTACTATGGGGACATACTTGTAGATAAGGATGGTTGCAATCCAGACGGGTTTGGGGGCCCTACCACATAGCTAGGGTTGTTTTGTCGCCTTTTATGACAGGCGGACCCCAGCCCCTGGTGTTAGTATTATTACTCCGCCCCTGCATTGAGAAAATTATATTTGTGAAGATTTTTTTTTATTATATATAAAATTTTAAGGAATAGCTTCATATTAAATATTCTTGACATAAGATAAAATTAAAATCAAAAAAGTTTGTTTATTAATCTTTCATGCCTAAACCGCTGAACCAATTTTGATGAATTTCGGTATAGTCATAGATTGGACCTTGGAGAAGGACGTAGGCTATTTTTTTAAATTCATATGGTCGAACAACGTTTTCCAGGTGAACTAATTATAGAGTATTAAGTGTCAAGGATTTGCCACCATTCTTAAAATAAAAAACATTAAAGAAAAGAAAAAAATTGAGCTATTTTCTTTGTTTATGTGTACCATTATCATTTGCTTTTCTTGTCGCCCAGTGTCGAAAGGAGAACTGAATGGTGTCCTTCCACTGCATCTGTGAAAGTAGTAATTTCTAGTAATAATTCAGTGATGTGTGATGATACACCTTGTCTTATTTCTACTCAGGACCCTGTATACTTCTAAAAAGCAGTTTTAAAAATGCAAGTGCGGAGTGACCCCTGCGGCCGGGGGCGATCTGTCGTAAAAGGCAACACAACAACACCAGTGGTGGTAGGGCCCAAACCTGACTGGATTGTCATCCACTCACCCCTGGTGTCTAATTTGCCGCACTTGGAACCTTGAGTTGTGTTTCGACACAATTGACTTAGGTTCCAGCTCCTCTACATGAACGGCAGTGTGTAAGCGATGCCCGTCGCAAACATCTATACGCAGCGGTAACTGCTCACTGTTGACTGGGCCATCAGCTTGTCTGCCATACCTCAGCAATAAAAAAAAGTATTTCTTCACGTAAATTTAAAATGTTACTAATTATTTCATGTTCAATACGAAAACGTCTGTGAATTTTTTTAATGAAAGGTAAACAAAAGACACCTATTGTGTGCCCGCAATATTTGATAATGTAATCATATGGTAATTTGAATCACCAGACATCTATAAATGTGTAGTTGATTCAAGGTTACACACATTATCCACACTGTGTTTACCATTGGAATGAATGTATATGCAGTAAATTTGACGCATCAAATAAAATAAAATATTCCAAAGTAGTTACGACGAAACGCGTCAACTTAACATCAAATCCATACATATTATTATATCCATCTACTTTTCTTTCTCTTTTTCAATTTTTTTTTCCGTGCAGAGGCGGAGCACGAATACTAAACTCTCCAGTCGGGGTCGGCCGACGGCGTTAGTAAAACAGCTACGTGGTAGGGCCTATAAGTATGGCGCCATAATAACCTTGTGTTATGTTCCGGCATTTGTGACCTAGGTTCCAATACACCTATGCGGACAGCATCATGTTTGCGGTGCCTCTAGCGTACAAAATATCCACAGGCGACGGTAACTGCTTGATATTAAGTGGGCCGTCAGCCCGTCTGCTGTTCATCAGCAATAAACAAAACTACCATAGCCTAAGTGACCAACTTCACATGTCTTAATAGATTTAGATTATGGGATGTTTTACCATTTCTAATCAGTGATTTCGCGCTTAATATATTATTGATAAGGTATATACCTAGTCAGGTCATAAATTCTGTCACATGTTTAATGTAAAATAATTGTAACAAGTTTATTAATTATGTAACCATTCATATACCAAAATGAACTTAACAAAACATAGATTCTTATGACATTAAAGTTTATTCAAAATTACCTCCGTGATTTTGAATACAAGCCTTCAATCTGCGCGGCCAGTTGTCTATCGCAGCACGAACGAGGTCCATGTCAATATCGGCGGCTGCCTTAATCAAGGATGTCTTGAGTGACTCCAAATTGGGATGAGGCTTTGAGCACGCCTTTTCCTCCAAGTGTTGCCATATCTTGTAATCTAACGGATTCAAATCTGGACTGGAGGAGGGCCAGTCTTCGTGCCGGATGAAGTCGATTTCACGCGCCGCCAGCCAGTCTTGTGTGCTCTTCGCTCTATGAGCTGGCGCCGAATCTTGTTGGAATACCCAGTGCCTGTTATTGAACATGGTATGAGAAACAGGTTCCACAAGGTTCGTCAGGACTGTATTTTGATACACAACAGCATTCGTTTTTACACCTTTCTCACAAAAATGTACCTCTGTTAAGCCCCAATAAGAAACTCCCAACCATACCATGAGCGAGGATGGAAAATAACCTCGTTGGACACGCGGAATACGGTTGCTCGCTTCTTCACTACTGTGTGCGTACACCTTATCATTTTGTTTGTTGTAGCTCTCTTCTACGGTAAACATTTTTTCATCCGAAAAAAGAATTTCCCGATATTTTTTTCCCGCGTACCGCTTCAACAAAGCGCGGCATCTCTTCAGTCTCAGGTCCATTAGACGAGCATTCAAACGATGTCCTGTTTTTCTTCGATATGCCCGAAGCCCTAAGTCTTCATTTAACACCCTTTTCACCGTGGTTCTGCTTAACCCCATCTGAAGGGCCAACAGTTTCTGCTTACGTTTGGGATTTCTTTGAATTCGTGCCTTCACAGCTTTTATCACTGCTGGAGTCCTAACAGACCGAGGGCGACCACTTCTTGACCTGTCATCTACACTAGAGTCTTCATTGTATCGTTTGATGGTACGATAAACGAATCTTTTGGTAATATTCAAATTTTTCAGTATGTTAAAAATTTGAATTGGCGCGTAACCGCAACGATGCAACGCAATAACTGCAACACGGTCTTCTTTAAGCGTCCACTCCATATTTAAAAATGAGTAAAATTCTAAAAGTTATAAATTTTTATTTTCATGAACAATTCGAAATTCTAATTCAATAAACTTTTTTGTGGCCAGCATTCTAAAAGAAAAGTTTTTACTGTGTGACAATACTTATGACCTGACTAGGTATATATATATATATATATATATATATATATATATATATATATTTTTTTTTTTTTTTTTTTTTTTTTTGGGACAGCTAAGTCTTACGGATCACTTAATAGTTAGCAGTCATCGTCGCCTATAGATGTTTACGACGCCAGGGGCACCAAAACGCTGCTACCTACGTAGTGAAACTTAGATAACGTAACAACAAAGGTTATGGCAGCTTATTTTACCCTCGGTCTCTGTATGGCATCCAGACGAACTCGGGACCATGTAGGTCTAGTCATCTAGTCCCTAAGTAAGGAACATAACACTGGTGAAATTAAATGAAATTTATTTGCGTATGTCGTAGTATATGAAATAGTGTTATGCGTACTACATAATTAATACGCTACAATTACTTATACCTTTTTTTGGAAATAAATTCATATCTATACTACTATTATAAAGAGGAAAGATTTGATTGTTTGTTTGCTTTGAATAGGCTCCGAAACTACTGACCCGATTTAAAAAATTATTTAACTGCTGGGAAGCTACACTATCCCCGGGTGACATAGGCTATATTACATTTTCAAAAAATTAGGGATCCTTACTAAAACTCCAATAATGTAACCCAAGGTGTAAAAAATTACCTAAAATATTATTTAAATCTCGTGCGCTGCGAAAGCTATTGATGATAGAATAAAATAACGTACTACGACTTTGCAGAACACATCATTATTTACAAAAAGTGTCGCGACAGCATATGTTTAACTATTATAGTTATGCCACAATAAGTGTTCTTTTATTTTAAAAATTTAATTTAAATGCCGCCCCTAGAAAAGGCTCTTTGTTTGTATCTTGGTATTAATCCTTATCAAAATAAATTACTTCATATTCAAAACTGCTTCAATACCTTTATATAATTTTTTGAATTATTCAATTTGGATATTCCATTCGAAAGAGCCCGTATTGTAGCCCGTTTGCATTGTATTGTAGCAATGTTTAGCGATTGTTATGATAATACGCGATCGATATCATGTCTAAGTGCCGATATTGTAATGATCAATTTTTTCAATTATTTTTGTTTGATTAATTTTGTGATATACTCTTGTATATATATTTTCCATTGTGTTATCGTGTTAAACACGTATTATCGCTAAAAATGTTTAGTTCAACCTAAAACTGTTATCTAACTTTATAGATCAGCAGAGGTCTTGAAGAGGGATTTGTAATTCCCCAACGATATTTCTTTTTTTATAGCTGAGTTCGACGGACACACAACCCACCCGATAGTAGATGGTCACCGTCACCTATAAACGTTTGCAACACCAAAGGTATTGCCAACGCGCTGTCAGCCACGAAGTGGAAACGAAACCTGGTTCTCTGATGCCGGTATACAACTTCTTCCTGCCCTTATCCCAAACTATGTGGGGTCGGCATAATATGTCTCTCCTTACACTCCCCTCTGTTACGTCATCATCACACAACATTTATGCTTTATTCAATAAAGGTCATTATGGCGGCATGTTTGAAAATCAGAGGTGATCGCTGTCCAGTCTGGCTTGGAGCCCTAGCCTACCTAGCCAGGGTTATTTTGTCGCCTTTTACGACACGCCGCCCCCGCAGGATTCAGTATGCTTCTTCTGCCTCTGTACGGAGAACAGTTTCTTAAGAAGCTATTGTATTTGGAAAAAACCAATAATCATCAACATTTTCACCGTTAGTACGTGACAATAATGTTTAATGTAATGTAGAAAAGAAAAACTGCCCTAAACGTTCAACAGGGACACATTATTCAGTAAAGGTTTTTTTATTTATTTTAGACTCGTCCAAAAGAGATATACAATCTAGGCGCACAGTCCCATGTTAAGGTATCATTTGAACTTAGCGAATACACCGCACAAGTAGACGCCCTAGGCACCCTTAGGTTATTGGAGGCAGTGAGAGTGGCAGGCCTGGAGAAGGACACGAAGATATATCAGGCCTCAACGTCCGAGTTGTATGGGAAAGTCGTTGAAGTGCCTCAAAACGAGAAGACTCCATTTTATCCACGATCTCCGTATGGTAAGGCTAATATCGATTATATTATGTTATCATTTTCTAGTTCGAAGGTTACTCATGTAAAAACCAGTTACTGTTTTACTGTGCTTCTCGGTTCAGGAAAAGAAAGTCATGAAATGATGACCACACTCTTCTGCATACCTTGGGCTCCGAAGTTCTTCGGACGCAACCTGGATGAAATATTCAGAATTGCAGTTATCCGTGCAGGGACAGAGAAAGAATACTGACCTCTGCGGCCGGGGTCGGCCTGTCGTAAAAGGTGACAAAACAGCCCACCATAGCTACGTGGTAGAGCCTCAAAACCCGTCTGAATGACGACCACCTTTGGTCTTAAGTATGCCGCCATAATAACCTTGTGTTGTGGTCCAGCATTAGTGACCCAAGTTCCAGTACCTTTATGGGACAGCAGCGTGTTCACGATGCCAATGGCATTGCAAATATCCATAGGCGACGATAACTATAATAAATTTCTAAGTGGGCCGTCAGCCTGTCTGCTGTCCTACAGCAATAAAAAAAAATTGCGGTAGAACATAAGGGCGGGGTGCTCGTTCGCATTACCTGGAACCTTTGCGGTCTTGTAAAAGTTTTTCTGAACGTTTATTTTGTGCACTTGAGGATGAGCTTGCGGCTGAGGTTTTTCCGCCGCATTATAACGTGGAATATTTTAATAAGGATATCTTAAAATTTCTAAAGCCGGCAGAGTGTCACGGTGCCCCTGGCGTCGCAAGCATCCATAGGCTACGGTAACTGCTTTCTGCTGTTACATTGCAATAAAAAATACGTGTTGCCAAATATTTTATATATATTTTTTTTTCTCAATATACATATAATAATGTTACTGCTGCGTACTGGCAGCGAAGACTTATGAGAAAATCGGGACACCGAATTTACCGATGTGTGTGATCCGCCAATTCGTCTCACAAGCGTGGTGGCTATATCGATGTTTAAATTTAATCTAAAAATTTGCTCTTGCTTCCCTGAGAAATAGCTTTGTATGTATTCTCAATGTAGCCGTATGTTTTTTATCATAGTGTATTACATTTCCCAGCATGTGCGAAACTGTACGGATATTGGATAGTGGTCAATTATCGAGAGGCGTACAACATGTTCGCTTGCAACGGGGTGCTGTTCAACCACGAGAGTCCGAGGCGAGGCGAGAGCTTCGTGACGAGGAAGATCACGAGAGGCGTTGCCAAAATCACCTTAGGTCTTATGCCATGTCTAGAGCTCGGTAACTTGGACAGTAAGAGAGATTGGGGCCATGCCAAGGATTTCGTCGAGGTTGGTTTGAACGCACTAAGATAAATTTTATCCGTGCAGCGTCGGAGACAAAATACTGACCTCTGCGGCCGGGGCGGCCTGTCGTAAAGGTGACAAAATAACCCATCCTAGCTGCGTGGTAGGGCCCCAAGTTCGTCTGGATGGCGACCACCTTCGGTCTTAAATATGCAGCCATAATAACTCTTGTGTTGTGTTTCGGCATTAGTGACCCCAAGTTCCTGTACCCTTATGGGACAGCAGCGTGTTCGCGATGCCATTTGGCATTGTAAACACCCATAGCGTCACCTAACTGCTAAATTTTAAGTGGGCCGTCAGCCTGTCTGCTGTCCTACAGCAATGAAAAAAAACTTACTGAAGACGCTCCTAGATGTTCAGTGTACAATCCTAATAAACCAGATGAATGAAACAAATCAAATGACTGGTTCATTTCAACACTACTAATGATTGACACGGACATCTTGTATTTTTCCTATCTAAGCTTACTTTGGTATAGAAGCGTAGAAGAATGGTATTTATCGGTCACATTAAGGGCGCCTTCAAATTAGCCGCAAAGTGGCTTTCTAAATCCATATAAATCAAAAACGCGCGACTGCAGCGCTGCAACCGCGCTGCGGCTACGCATCAGTTCTAGTGATGTGAATCGATTACGATTTTCAACACCGGTATGTACTGATTACTTTGAAAATAAACCGGTTTTCTTTAGGGTTTTTTTAAAATCAAAATACACTACTATAATCACAAGAATGTTGTTTATATTTTTTAAAATAATCGCATTAATTGTACATAAGAAATAATCATCAAACAGACAGAATATGTAACCAAAAAAATTCTATTTTTATTTTGCATCTGTTGCTAATAAATCATAATTCTGATTAACAAAATTTATAATTGATTTAGATTTCACTTTAGGCATTTTTCGCAAAAAATATGACGAGAAAAATCATAACACTAAGAGCAGTGTTTCTTCGTCTGAGTCCATCGTGTATACAACACTATGATACTCGAACCAAGCGACAGCAGCGCGACCGCAGCGCTGCAGCCGCGCTGCTGCAGCGCGACACTTTGCTGCTGATTTGAAGGCGTCCTAAATGTTAGATGTATCTTAATTAATTGCAAAATAAGTTAAATACATGGTAAGTACATATATGATCTAAGGATGCCAAAGTTTATTTGAAATGGAAGGAAAACTACGCCAATCTTGACCTCTCGGTCCTTTAGTCCACTCAAGCCGACTGTATCTGAACGAACGTTACATAATCGAGCATGACGGCATAGTGTCATTCAGTACCCATATACGAATAATAAAGTATTTAACGCGCCGTAAGATATTTTCAACTAACGATCTTTCCATATTAGTTGGACTGCCTTTATTTGAGTCCTGAGAATGTTAATCAATCTGTCGTCAATAGACGTGACGTGACGGCTAACACATTTCAGTACGCTTACGGATGTTACGGGCTCGCATCCCGTCTCGCGTCGAGATGTTTATGTATAATATGTATTTAATTAGAAAATAAAAATATTTAAGTAGTATATTAGCTGTCTAGTACACATAATACAAGTGTTATGCTTGTTCTAGTATGTTTATTTATTTAATGTGTTGTCTACTGACATTTTTTTAAGGCAATGTGGCTAATGCTCCAACAAGATGAGCCTGAGGATTTTGTGGTGGCGACAGGTGAAGCGCACAGTGTCAGGGAGTTTGTGGAGAAGGCGTTCTCACACGTGAACAGGGTTATCGAATGGCGTGGCAGCGGGGTTGACGAGACCGGCCACGATGCAGCCACCGGAGAGCTCCTGGTCAAAGTCAACCCTAAGTACTTCAGGCCGACTGAAGTCGTGAGTATAATTCCTAATGGTGTTATCTTTAACTCTCTTTATGATTAAAATAAACAGTGTAACCTTAATATAATAAATATGAAGGGAATTAAAAAATATTTGTTATAACCAAGTAATTCGAATCGAATGGGATTATCTTGCCATAAGACGTTTTTAATTTTTTTTTATTGCGTAGGACAGCAGACAGGCTGACAGCCCGCTTAGAATTTAGCAGTTACCGTCGCCTATAGGTGTTTGCAACGCCAGTGGCATCGCAAATACGCTGCTGTCCCATAAGGGTACAGGAACTTGGGTCACTAATGCCGGAACACAACACAAGGTTATTATGGCGGCATACTTAAGACCAAAGATGGTCGCCATCCAGACGGGCTTGAGGTCCTACCACGTAGGAGACTACGTAACTAGCACGGAGGATAAAATATATCATTCTGTAGCAAAAATTTTCTAAAAGCAATGTTTTATTTTTTAATTAAAGTAACTGGCGGCCGTTTTTCGATTTAAATAAATACATAATTTATTACAATACGATTTGTTATATACAGGTAAGGTTAGACTAATATTCGTTTTAACTAGATATGAAAACGTGTTTATTATCCTCAATATTTTGTAGATACTCATTTGGTTGCGTTTTTTGTTACTGTAGGACAGCAGACGGGCTGACGGCCCGCTTAGAATTTAGCGGTAATCGTCGATTATGGGTGTTTACAGCGCCAATCGCATCACGAACACGCTGCTGTCCCATAAGGGTACAGTAACTTGGGTCACTAATGTCGGAACACAACACAAGAGTTATTATGGCGGCACAGTTAAGACCAAAGGTGGTCACAATCCAGACGGGCTTGGAGTCCTATCACGTAGCTAGGGTGGGTTGTTTTGTCGCCTCGGATAAAAATTGCATTGTCAAAGCGAACGATTTACACTGATTAATCAGATCACACTTGGGGAACCATAATACTTTTTATTTGAAACGAGTTTAATATTAGTAAAATTTATTCAATAACTAGCTGACCCGGCAAACGTTGTTCTGCCATATAAATAATAAAATGTCAAAAAATTAAAAAAAATTTTTTGGGGGTGGGTCACCCCTAACATTTAGGGGGATGAAAAATAGATGTTGGCCGATTCTCATAGATACCGGATAAGCACAAAAAATCACTAACTCAATTTAGTTATCTGCCTACTGCCTACCCCCTAAGAACGATGGCGTGATTATTTATAGCCTATGACCATTTCTAGGTTATCATCTATCACCATACCAAATTTCATCAAAATCTGTTCAGCCGTTTAGGCGTGAAAGAGGAACAGACAGACAGACAGACAGAGTTACTTTCGCATTTATAATATTAGTATGGATGGTCAATTGTACTTTCTATCTATATCCTGCAATGATTATAAATTCCTTCTTTTCTTTGTTTTTCCCATCAATAAAAAAGTGTTTACTACATCGTATAATATATAAGTTATATATTATTATGTTGTATATTAATGATTGATAAGTGTTTTCTCCCGGATCGCAGTCAGCTAGTAAAAATTACAGTTAAAATTATTTCCTCTTTCGTCACCTATCTTTTCTAGTTGGAATATTTTGTAAAATACAAAAAATAATGTAAAGCAACTGGCAAATCACAGTGCCTAAAGCATTGGTTGGAGCCACTTATAAAAAGGAAAGAAAAGGTGTGAATGTTCCGATGGCGACTTTATTTAAATTTATGAAAATGGTACTTTCTAGGATTTATTACTAGGCGACCCAACAAAAGCCAAACAAAAGTTAGGCTGGACACCAAGAGTCACATTCGAACAGCTGGTGAAGGACATGGTGGAAGCAGACCTGGAGCTCATGAAGAAGAATCCGCAAGCATAGGGTTTTCTTAAGTAAGTTGAAGAGAAAAGAGGTATTCTTAGTAATATCTGAATGTTTCTTTTTATTATGTCCCACCAATTATTTCTAAAAATTTTTTTTCATTTTAAATCTATTTCTTTTGAGAATCTTCAAATCCTGTAAATTTTGAAGGAAATTAAAATGGCAGACAGCCAATCTTAAAGGAATAGGTGAACCCACGGGCGTTTCGTAGAAGTCGTTTCATAAAAAGGAAGTACAAGCGTGAAGCCCGAGTTCTGAATTATCTTCTATATAAATAAAATGATAGAGGTTTGCAATTGTGTGTTCACGGCGAAACTACTGGATAGATTTCACTTAAATTTTCAGTTTTATTTCTTAGACACTTGGCCCTTATCTAAAAAAAACTTCAATATAAAATGATAGAAGTGAAACCTTGAAAAATGTAAACTTAAATATAAAAAAAGAAAAAAGTCAATGAGTCAGCATTTGAACTCAGGTGGATCAGATACCAAAAGACTTGTCTAAGAGCTAGAATCCGCTTGGATTTACCCGTTGAAATTATCCAAGTTATTGATCTTTCCAAAAAATATTCGAAATTTAATTAATTCGAAATATTACATTAAAAACATAAACGGAAAAGGAAAAGTTTTTGGAGTTATGCAAGTCAGGATTCGAACCCGGACCTATCCGAAACCCAGAGACCCCACCTATGACCTACAGTCCGCTTGAAATTTTGGGGTAAAATTAATAATAAGAATATACGAATTTCAAAATTTTCCAAAAACTATCATAATATTATTCTATATAAAATTGTTCCTCAAAGTAGATTCTTTATAAAAAAAAACTGTATTTCATTGTAATAAAGTCGTAATTCGAATAAATGTGTATTGCTTATACAAGTAATGCAAATGCAATCATTTAAAAATAACATTATAGAATAAGCCTTAAACCGTTATTAATAAGGTTGGTAATACTAGAGCAAAAAAAAACTGTCACATTTCCGTTTCATCGAGATTCAGAATCACAAAGATACTAAAGAAATTATCACTATAAAGAAAAATATTGTGATATCTTCATTTAATATAAAATTATTAAAGTTTTAAGAAGCAGTGTATTTTCATGGCGCGGAAAGTGGGGCAAGCAGTGTAACGCGCATGCGTACGAATACTTCTCGTATTATTTTTGTCGATTTACTTTTTTTTTATTGCGTAAGCCAGCAGACAGGCTGACAGCCCGCTTAGAATTTAGCAGTTACCGTCGCCTATAGGTGTTTGCAACGCCAGTGGCATCGCGAACACGCTGCTGTCCCATAAGGGTACAGGAACTTGGGTCACTAATGCCGGAACACAACACAAGGTTATTATGGCGGCATACATAAGACCAAAGGTGGTCGCCATCCAGACGGGCTTGAGGCCCTACCACGTAGCTAGGGTGGGTTGTTTTGTCGCCTTTTACGACAGGCCGACCCCGGCCACAGAGGTTAGTATTCTTTCTCCGCCCCTGCACGGATAAAAACTTGATCAGCGATTCGTACGGGAACGGCTGGTACAATGTACAAGGTTTCTAGTGGCATTCTAAAGGTCATACATACGTTTGGTAACGTACCGACGGTGATGAAAAACATCGTGAGGGTGTTAAAATTAATTAATTGCAATACTGGCCTCAATACGCAATCTATCTGAAAATATGTAAAACTAAAAACGACATAATTATACTTGTCACATACTTTGACATTAACTGGATTGTTAGAATAAAAAGATTATTGCTCAGTTTGCATATTTTCTTAATGTAGTTCTGGAATTACATAAATACTTAAATTATTAGAGGGTATCTTTTTACCAATATCACTCGTATGTGTGACCCGCTAATTCGCCTTGGACAACGTGATGGGCATACTGTCCGTAACCTAGAGGAGGAGGCCCGTGCAGTAGGGTCTTATGGACTGTTATTTTTTGACTGTTGTTATTTTCATGCCGAAGAACGTGCAAAGTGGAGAAGAAAAAGTTGGAAACCGGACCCCGGGCACTGAAGTGGTAGTTTGGGTTGCAACCGGGATTTAACGGTAAAATGATGATGATGCGTAGATTTACCGTTCAGATGATGATTAGACTTTTGTATTTCTGTTTTTAATAAGTTATGAAAATAGATCTGATGGCGCGTACACATAGAACGTCCGATTTACAGGATCCTTTTTAACGGATCCGTCGCTACTGGAGGTAATATTCACACAGCATTTACAGAACATGTACAGAACCGATTTTAACACATCCGACGCTACTGGATTTTCGTTCTTCAGTGTACAGCCTACTTTCTACGAAGATGGACGTTGTCGTGTTATATTGGTACTATCGTCGTCTGCGTCGGAGGAAACCCCGGCGTTATTGGATACATTCATTCATAAGGCAAAGATTTTGTGGAGGTGCTCTTGCTCCTTGCTATCCGATAAAACGGATCAGTATTGCCATTGTGTGTGGGATTTTTTACTGGATCCGGAATACTGTTACGTATGTGAACTCGCTCATACAACTACATACGCTAATAACATTATACGTTTAAACGGACCTGTAAATCGGACGTTCTATGTGTACGCGCGCTAAATCCGTGTTATTATCCGTGCAGGGTGAAGAACATTGACCTCTGCGACCGGGATCGGCCTGTCGTGAAAGGCGACTAAACAACCCAAGCTAGGTGATAGGGTTTCAAGCCCTTATAGATGCCAACCACCCCTGGTTTTTAAACATGCCGCCATAATGACCTTGTGTTTCGGCATCAGTGACCAGTTCCAGTTCCACGCGGATAGTAGCGTGTTAGAGATGTCTCTGGTGTTGCAAACAATTATAGGCGACGGTAACTGCTAAATTGTAAGTGGGCCGTCCGTCTGTCTGCTGTCTTACTGCAATAAAAAAAATCGGTACATTGTACCTTGATACGGCCCTCTATAAGATAAGATATATTTATTTGCTTTAACGTGTTGTTGTTACAAGTTCACAATAGGTACAATAATCACACTTTTTTTTTTAAATTATACATGGAGATTTTGAAACAACAAGTAGACATGTTATGCCACAAACAGCATGCAAAATAATTGAAATATTTAACTACTGCTCCCCTATAGTAAAGAGTAAAAATAAAATTCAAATTCGATAAGCTTGTTAGTAAAAATACAAAATTTCAATACCTATAAATTAATGAAAATACATGTCATCAAGTCATGATGATAATAAGTCAAAAATAAAATTTTTATACCTATTTTTAAATAATATTAACGTTAAACATGTCAATTATAATAGGCCCATAATATATGTGTGGACTTAAAAGGATCTCTTTTTCAGATTTAATGGCTGTGTTAACATTCGACGAATGTACCTCGAGCGCATCGTGATGCAATATTTTTAAATTATATTATGTAATTAAATGTATTAATGTTTTGTTTTTCTTAATTCATTTTTTTAACCAAATGTAGACCGAGACTTTTTATGGCTGAGGAACAGCAGACAGGCTGACGGGCCACATAGTAGGTAAGCAGTTACCGTCGCCAATGGATGTTTGCGACGCTAGGGGCACTGCGAACACGCTGCCGCCCCGTAGGGGTACAAGAACCTGGGTCACTAATGTCGGAACACAACACGAAGCTATTATGGCGGCATACATATAGACCAAGGGTGGTTGCTATCCAGACGGGTTTGAGGCCCTACCACGTAGATAGGATTGTTTTGTCGCCTCTTGCGACAGGCCAGCCACAGTATTCTTACTCCGGCCCTCATCATCATCATCTTTGCGTTAAATCCCGGTTGCAGCCTAAACTCTCGCTTCGGCGCCCGGAGTCCGCTTTCCGGCTTTTTCTTCTCCACTTCGCACGGTCCAGACATTTCTTTCCCACGTAAGCATCCGATTGCCGTAAAACGAAGTAGACACTCTTGCAATTTATCCGCAATGTCACGAACATGAAGACTGCCGCGAATGCGGGAGTTCCTAACGCGGTCCTTCAGCGTCACTCCACACATCCACCGCAACATATTCATCTTACTTTCTTGATAAATAAAAATAGCCAGCTATTAATACTGCACATTAAAAATTTTCTTTTTTAATTCTTTTATACTTAAAATATATGTGTTTTATATATTCTTATTTTAAAATCAACGATCATAGTCGACTGCTAGAAATATTGCAGATTCATTATCCAGGTTTTGGAAGAGATATAAAATTAAAATACACAAGACTAAAGTATTGGGTCAAAATTGTCAAAATTCTAGTGGAAATTTATCTATAATATAAAAATGAATCGCAAAATGTGTTGGTAAGCGCATAACTCAACAACGCCTGGACCAATTTGGCCAATTCTTTTTTTAAAATGTTCGTTGAAGTACAAGGATGGTTTTTACAGCGAGAAAAATTCGAATAATTGCCGGAAAACCATAAAAACAGCCCTTTTCTTTTTCCCATACAAATGTTTTCTAACTAAAACGTAGTCAAACAGATGATGATATCGACGTCGATATTGATATTTTAATAAATTTAGATTTTTTTCTGTTTTGACATCCCTAGTGGGACAAGGGCAGGAGGAAGAAGAAGACAAGACTAAAGAAAATCGATAGAAATCTTACATAAATTTGTAGGTCTGCATACAACGGTAAACTGGTTTCGATTCAAAAATATTAATCTAATCAACAAGTGCACGCGATTGTTGAATTAGTTGACCACTATCATGTCGATAGTTTTTTAAAGAAGATATTAATCGTACATTATCTGTTAAAGTGCTCAGCGATTGTTATGTCGAAATATTTCGTTTGACTCGCTGATTAATTTCGGGTTCAACCGTTACTTCAAGCGATAAAGACGCAATGTAGGTTATTATTGTGTTACGTGTATGTAATATTCAATCAGTTGATATGCAGTCTTTTTTATATGCTTTGAATAAAAAATGAAACTGTTTTCATAAACTCCCAATATTAATTAATTCAGTATTAATTTATATCACATAATTAATTACATATTGATTCATATTACATATTGATTTTTAGTAATGTAATTCTCTAATTGTTCGGTACAGCTATGTCTACGATAAAGGCGGATGACGCGGATGTGTTGGCTTTGACAATTAATACAATGTGTGGTCATATTACTATTATAATATATTTATGGTATAAATGTCACTCCGTGGGTCTAGCGGAAGACCAGCGTTGGTTTTATACAAAACCAGCATATGCTGAACTAGGACCCATTTAGGACTTCATCAACTATTTTATTTTATGTCAAAATTTAACATTTATGTATTTTGTATAATAATATGTGTCCTAAATAAAAATATTCTATTCTAATTGAACACCATATGGAATTCGTGTTCATAATTTTGGTCTCTTCTCTCAAGTTCTCTCTTTATTTTAAAGACATTGTGGCTTGGTGTCTAATTTAAAAGTGATAAAACTGCAACAGCAGAAAATCACCCCCTATCAACGTTTGTTAAACTAGAAAATTATCACTACCAGTCTTAATTAATTTATTTATCTAGTGTAGGCCTGATGGTAGTCAAGTTATATCTAAGTTAATAATGAAACTTGTTTATTATAATAATATGACTGCATCACAACTGTGGTGATTTTTAAAGATTTATGTTAGCCAAGTCTTATGTTAAAAACCAAAAAGGTTTGTAAATTGTGATCCCTCTCTAATATTTGAGTTTTGTAACGAGGCTATATGGTCTATGACCTTTGCCTGTTCCACAAGAAGGACGAAGAAACTATTAAATGCTACGAGGTGCGGAAAAGCATTATTTTGGTATCACCGTGACTGTCGTTCCAGTTCCAAATAAATCACGGTGATAAATCATCGTGATTTTGTCACGTCAATCACTGGCGTTACAAAAAACGATATGGTTACAATGTTATTTCGGATCATTCGTAATTCGAATGATCCGAAATAATCTTCACACTTTCAAGCATGCTTGATAATTAATAAAAACAATATAGTAGGTAAACATTTAAAACGTAAATACAGTAGGTAAACAATTATTATTATTAAACATAGCATTTTAGTTTGTTTCGAAATTACAATTTAAAAATAAAAGTTGTTGCACTTTTCGTACACCAAGCCTTGTACGTCTATCGTTCAGAATGTTTCCCGCCTTCGAAAATAGTCTCTCAAAGGGTACAGAAGTCGCCAAAAAATTAAGCTGTCTTCTGGCTAAAACAGCCAGATGTGGGAAACTGTGGTTGAACGTTTGCCACCACTGCAGCGGATTTTCTTTCCTTCCCAGCACAGGAATATCTAAATACCTTTGAATTTCCAGGATAGCTTCAGATGTTGGGGTTGTTCCTTCGGGACGTACTGCGTGAATTATATTCTCGTATTCGTCCCAAATGTCGAATTTACGCTTTGCTGCAGGCTCTGTTACCCCAGAGCCGTCCACACGTTCATCTTCCAGCTGCTGATTTGGCTTTGGCTAAGATTTTTTTATGATACCAGTAACGAGCTCCGTTACAGTTTTTTTAATTTCTGCTGCATTTGTCTGGCTTCGAAACACATGGAGTTTAAAACGTGGGTCCAGCATAGTGGCAATACCAATCGTCTTACTAACTTCCAAGTTCGGAAATCTTGTTTCAGTTTCTGATCGTAACGATATTATCAACTTTCTAGATACTTCATGTAGACTATCAACGAAATCATCCACTAAAGGGCCTTCTGTAACTTGTAGCATTTGGCTTAGTGCTGAAATAAGGCCCTTTGTTAAGATTAAAATCTGGCTTCCAGTGACGTACTTTTCACCACTCATAGTTTCGGTGAGCTGGTCGCATGGTTTTAAAATAACACATAACTCCCGATAAATCCGCCACTCTTCCGATGTCAGAGGATCCCACCTAATCTCATCTAACAAGGCCATTGTTGCCTTGATGGCATCTTCGAGCTGGACAAAGCACTCCAACATTTTTAATGTTGAGTTCCACCTCGTTGATACATCTTGTAGTACTTTCTTGGGGTTAGAAGTTCCGTTTTGTTTCTGGTAAATCATTAGTTTTTCAGTAGTTTCACGCTTTTTTATAATGTGAAACAATTGTTTTCACTTTATTATTCAGCTCACGTACTTTTTGATCTGCAGTATTTTCCACAGTGCAGTGTTTTACAATCAAATTTAATGAGTGGGCGTAGCCACCAAAATGCTTGTAACCCATTTTTTCGACAGCGCTTTTCATGTTGCTAGCATTGTCTGACACAATTATGAGAACTTTGTCTCTTAGCTTCCAATTTTGGACTATGCGAAGCACGTTTTCTTTAATATTTTCGGCTGTATGAGCACCAAGTAAAGGTGTGCATTCTAATAGTACCGATTTCATTGTAAATGTTTCATCGATGTAGTGGGCTGTTAACCCTAGGTACGCATTATTTAAGCTTGATGTCCAGATATCGGTAGTAATGCAGACACTTACTGCTTCAGTTTCCAGTTTCTGTTTCATTTCCGTCAGTTATTCGACAGCACTTTCCTGTCCGGTAGTTAAGAGTTCTTAAGAAGGGTTCAAGCCCGCCACGAATGCTTTAAATCCTCTGTCTTGTACAATTGAAAATGGCTGATAATCGAAAATAAATAAATGCATTAGTAAATTGTCTAATCTTTTTTTTTTGTTTGGTGTAATTTTTTTTTACGAATCGAGCCATAGTCTGATTCACTAATGTACCAGTTTTGTAGATGATTTGGTCGTTTTGTACATTAGCGTTTGTGAGAACATTATTGGTTGATATTGCGGTACTAGAATCAGAGTTCGATGTGCTTGGTTCACTTAACTGCTGTATATTCCGATCGGAGATAGAAGTAGATGACCCAGGGTTTGAGTTTAAAGCATGGTATCTTGAAGAAACAAACTGCACGGTTGGATGTTTACGTTCCATGTGTTTTTTTAAATTAGTTGAAGAAGATTTGTAACTTAATTTAGCTTTACATATCTTACAGGTAGCAATTTTATTTACACTGTCCCCAGAGTCTTCAAAAGTGGTCCATAAATGACTAGTTTTCATTTTACGTGAGACCGCCATATTAATATGAAAGCACTACAAATTACACTAACCTATTTTAAACTTATTAAACACGCAACTATTCACCGTCCAAAATATATTTACACCCTTCAAATCCACAAAGCTCTTCTTTCTGTCACTCTTGAGCACGTAAGATGAAATTACCCGAGGCGGCGGCGGGGCACTTCGGCAAAGCTCAACTTCGCTGTAGACGTGGGTATTTACGTTATTTTCAAGAAACGTAACGAAACCAGTTACTTGGTCGGCGTCACCTGTTTAAAAACTAGTGATTTTTGTAACTTGCTATTTTTATTCAGCTACTGTGATTGTTTGTGTAAATACTTTCACCAACTATACAGTTACACACGAAACGAAAATAAATTAAATAACTATCACTGTTTGTAGCTATACAGTTAAAACAATAAATTAACTTCCCTTCGTACTTTATTCAGAATAGCATAGTTGACCCGAGACGTCCATAAGTCTATTGTTATCAATAGAAATTCAACATCGTTTATTTCTTCCTTTTTTCGTAGAACGGTTTGGTCGTATAATGTGGGAATCAGAATGTTAGAGACAGTTTTTCGCGATGGTAACTCGTGCCCAGGTATGTGTCGGGTAGACGTGAGGAAAATCGTTCTTTTTAGTGAAAAAGAACGTCAGTCACGGCGAGTGCGCCGTGACTGACGTTCCAGTTACAAAAAAGTTACAGCGACAAATCAACGTGACTGTCACGACAGTCACTTACATCAGAATGAAATAATTTACAACGAATGAAACCGGTTATTAAATAACGTATATGGTGATTTACTTACTCGATGATAATTAGGTAGTTGATCTAAAATAATGTTCACAAATTCACACTTTTTGAGGCTTAGGACTGTTGCAAAATTTTTTAACAATGCAATGATGAACCCTATACATATTTATATTGTAGGTTTGGCTAATAAATCTACTTTTATGGATTTGGTGTTAAGAATATTAGAAGAAATATAATGTTAAAAAACACATTATAAATATCCTTAACAGTAGTATTATTTGACCTTGTGGCGTGTTTATTACTTTAAATCAACTATTTACAGCGATTTATTATGTACAGTAATTTTAGTATTAACAAGTTATGTACAAAATTATATTGAGTATTTACATTTAATCCTTGGCTTCGTAGTTTGAATTTGAAAATAACAGCTGTTGCATTTTTCTTACGCCAAGCCTTGTACGCCTTTCTGTAAAAATGTTCCCTGCTTTCGAGAATAGCCTCTCACACGGGACAGAAGTTGCAAGAAAATTTAATTTTGTTTTTTCTTCAATTAGAATTTCCTTTTCTAGCAACTAAATGCTCTATGCCGCTGCCGCGGCCGAGCGAGCCGTCCACCTCCTTACCCGAATCAACCCGATTAGTGCCGATGTTAACTGAACTACGTTCAAGTACGTTCGCGGCTCACGATTACAACGAATTATTGACGTGACGTAAAGGAGCAACGTTCCGGGAATCGAAGTGACTTTGTAACGTTGTTATTTCGTGGCATGTCACGGTGATCTGATACTATTTGCCTTCAGATCACGGTGATTTTTTCATCGTGACGTTATCACGTTATTTATCAACCACCTCTAGTGCTATTATTTCTAAATTTCTTTTCAATAATAATAAATTTCCTAATTAATGTATTGTAATAAAGTTTTAATGACTATTATAAATAATACATATATAACATATTATTATTAAGAACTTTTAGCTAACGTGTTACTACTCGTAATTGTTTGATTTCGCGGTTATAATGGATGCTTCTGAAGGTAGGGAGTCGGAAAATGGTGACACTGAAGATATACCTAGTGATTTTTTCGATGAATTAACTAATGATGACTTTATTGAAGGTCTTAGTGTTATTGATAGTTGGGATTTTAACAGGGAAAAAAAAGAAAGCCCACCTAAGGATGAACCATCAGTTGATGGTGATCAAAAAGATCTTAGGGAGTTAATCGGCGAAATAAAAGGTAAACCAACTTCTAGAACTTCCTTACCTAAATGTTCACCCATAAAAGAAAACTCACTAACAAGGCGTTCCACAAGCAGCAGCCGGTTTAGTAACCTTAATAAGCCGGGTAGTCGGCGTGACCCTTACAAGACGAATGCTGCTATAAAGAAGGATAAAGAAGAAAAAGTTAACGTTTACTTAGCCAAGCGTTTAAATGAAGAGTTGCGGCCTCCAGGAACAGAACTCGATGACTATTATCGTGAAGATGTGTCTATAGAACCAGTTGATGTGTACTCTGTAAAAGAAGAAAACAAAGAACAGAGCTCTAAAAAATATTTTCAAGAGCCAGCGAAAAGACGGAGTCGCGAAAAGATTCCTTGTAGAAGCCCTCACAATAGTTTTCACAGAAGCCCTCGCCGCAGTCCTTTTAGAGGCTCTCATCGAAGTCTTCGTAGGAGCCCGCGTCGTAGTCCTCACCACAGTCCGCGTAGAAGTCCTTACCGCAATCCATACAGAAGCCCTCATCGTAGTGCGCGTGAAAGCCCACGTCTTAACCCCAAATATCAGTACTATAGTCCCAGATCAACTTTCAGACATAGTCCTCACAAAATGCAGAGAAGAAGTTCTTTACATAGAAGGTATAGTCCATCGAGACGTAGTCCTCGAAGGGTACGTCGGTCTAGGTCACCAATTCCTTTTCATTGGTCTAGGTCCCCAAGCCCTTCACGACACCGAGAATCACTTAGATCAAGATCGAAACCTAGAGATTACCCACAGTTAAATAGTTCTTATCCTACATCCAACATTCCTTATATGGAAGTCCAGTTTTCAGCACCTTATGCTCCTACATACATGGCTCCTCAAGATTCAATATATGGTGGGGTATATGGAGCTAGTTATGGCTATGGGGGTTCAACTGAGGGGAGCATGGTGCAACCGGCAGCAGTGATTGCCCCACCCATAGGTACTATGGGTCTATCAATGGGTGAGAGTTGTCAGCCTATGGGAGAAATGAACTTAGGCGCTCCACAACCCTTGTCAGTGTTGACAATGGGCCCTGTAACCACAACCCCGCAGGACATTCCACCTACTCCTGCTGCACCTACTATGGTGCCTGCTCCCCAAGATGTGCCCTCTGACTTACTAGTTCAACCAATGAAAACACCAGTGGAGTATTCAGATCCAAGTGAAGGCTTAGCAAAAGTAATTCATTTCACTTATTCAAACTTAAATATAAACATTATTAACAGATTGTCACGAGTGTGCTAAACTTCTAAATGTTTTCAGCTCTATGCAGAAGGGAAGATTTCTAAGAATGATTATCTGAAGCTGGCACCTAATAAAGGTTGTATAAAAATCTATTTATTTGTTTACAAAAATACAATTATCAAGATTTCTGTGCATACATTATTATGGTATAAAAGTGGTTAAAGAACATTAATTAACAATTTACCCATGTATATTACAGGTGTAAGCATCTCATTGGATATTCAAACAAGAGTCAAAGGTTGGTTTATTTCTCAGTTTTATTAATGATGTGTTTTATTTATACCCCATTTTTTCCCAAGTGAAATACACCCATTGTTTCCTGGTGTAAGTTTTAAAGGTAGCGATTTTATACACACAAAAGTGTTATTGATAATGTGAAACTTGTGTCTTTGTACAATATGGTTGAACTTTGCAAAGACTTGAAGAGTGTACATTTTGTATTTACAGTTTTATCCCAGACCAAAGAAATGGTGAAAAATTTGTCAAAATTACTTCTTCCCAAGCGTTTGCTGGTTAATGTGAATGCTATTGGATCAGATCAGAAGTGTTTACCATCAAAACATTGTTCTCCTCTAAAAAGGCAAGTTAGCTTCGAGTTTAACTACACCAAACCAAATTCTTCAATGGCACTGCAGAGGAACAAGCGACTAGTTGACAGCATAATTGCTACACTTGGACTCGAGACTGTGGTACCAAGGAAGACAAAATCAAAACCAAACATGAGGGACGCAGAAGTTCAAACTACAAAGCCCTACTGTGATGTGTGTGATATACGAGACAGCACAATGATTCAAGATGCAAGTACTTCAGTCGATCCAGAACATTTCAGTTCTTCAGTACACACCCAAGTCATCGAGGAAGAATTATTGAGTTCAAAGGCAGTGTTTAATGTGAGTGGCAGTGTTAGTGATGGAGCTACAATGTCTATCGCGCATATGACTCCAGCACAGTTGGTGTCCCAGTTGGCAGCTCGTGCGAAAACCTTGAAACATACAGATACCAAGCAGCCATCTTCTTCACATTGGCAGCAAGATCATTACAACAGGAGGAATCAATCCAACAGTTACAACTATGATGGAAGGGGAGGGGGAGCAGCAGATGGTCAGCATTACCAGAACTACTATCACTACTAGCAAAACAATGCATATTTGTAGCATTAATTTTCTCTGTTCTGCTAGCTGCAGCATTTACAAGTATAGCCAAAGTAGTAAATATAAATTTTCTTCTATATATTGAATATAATTTATTTAAAGTAATGGTATTTATAAACTGAAGTAAACGTAATGTGCCACTGTGGCTGAATTCATAAAATTTGTACTTGCTCCCTGTACTACTTGTCTGTTGTATACGGCAAGTATAAGTTTCGGAAAGTAGTGTTACCTACAAACATAAGTTTAATAAATTTCAAATAACTACATTAACCTTCGAAATGGGTGGTTATGGCTATATTGATCTGCAGTTGGCAGCTTAGCTAAAAAAGTTGTCACACTAATATTATTATGTAATATTTCGTATATTTGTAAAGGATTTTGGTCCTATTTTAATAATAAAATTAGGGTTAGTTCACAGTTGTTTTATTTGTATATCGATGAAGAGAATCATTTTTTCACCATTCCTGAGTATAAAAGTGAGTCAAGAATTCTGAATATGGACTGAATGAACAAGTGCTCATCGCTCATCCATCCAGTGACAGATTTCACCAGTGGCAGAAACATTGGCCGTTAAAGAATATAAAATGAAGATTAGTGAAGCACTGACTGGCTCCTTTATATCGATGAAGAATCTTACAGCTGCTTTATCAAGAATCCTCGGAGGAACATAAATGATAGAATGTATCAACATTATTGCATTATATTTTAAGCTATTGTAATATTATATAATTTAAAATTAATTAGTTATATCTGGGAGTATGTTCTTATAAGCTTCGGACTTCGTGCAACGTGCCAAGGGTGTTAGACGTAGAAACATACGGCGGGTCTGATCCAAAGCAAATGATGATATATTTATGATATGACCGGTATGGTTTGCACAGTGGCAGTGCTAGGACCGATAAACGATATAACAAGCCTTGGAGTAGATACCGCATCTCGTCCTACGTAGCACGAATTCCCTCTTAGGCTATCTATATCTTTGCGGTCTCTGTGTACAGCTGCTGTAAACTATTTTAGACTAAGTTCAGGTGAACGCGCGGTTTAAAATTGTAACAAATCAATGTTTTTGTTTACATGACCGCGCGTCACCATGCGCTCCGCTATGCACCGCGCGCAAGATCTCAAACCGCGAATCACCGCGCGGTCACGCGCGGTTTGAGATCTACAATACTGTATCGACCTGTTCAGTGGATGAGTTGAGCCGCGCGGTTTAAGGGGGACGGACGCACGGAGCCACGAAAATGGAGGACGAGATATCTGCTGATTTTAATTGACGAAATTAAAAAAATAGATGCGATTTGGAATCTTAACTCGAAGCACTATGGCAAATTGATTGTGTTGTAATACTTACCATTGCACACTGTTAAACAATATGTATATTGATAGAATTGTTAATGTTGATTTTAAAATAAAAAGTTATTTACCTTAATGTTACTGTTTTTCTTTTGGTGATATGCAATACAGTATCTGTAGGTTGCAAATCCTTTTCAACACAAAAAGTCGAAGGATGCAATCGCCATCCTAAAGTAGTTGAAAAATCGATCTTCGTGCAGTCTTAGTGTGGGTTATAAAGTCATAAACAGGCTTAAAGAAAGTGACTCAAAATAGGGTGTACCCAGTATCGTCTGCTTTCGACGACGACGTCGCAGTTTGCGGTATAAAACCTACAACCAAATAGCCTCCTCCACGTCCATTCTCACTGAATGTTCACGCTAGATTGCCGCGCGCAAGCCGCCGCCATCTGAACAGCTGCAGGGCGCGCGTCGCCGCGCGGTCATTTGGGCTTAATCTAATACCTATACAAATTCATTAATTAAAATAACACACATTGCTTAAAGTTTTATAATTATATGTTTATTTATACTTGACGGATTTATTGTTAAGATAGCAAGAATATTCTTATATATTTCAATAATTGAATTATGTAAATAAAATGCGTTAATAAATAAATATATCTATTTAAAATACTTGATAATTAAAAAAAATCATTTTGGTGTATTAGCCGTCTAGAAAGTCGTCCAGCCACTTTTCGAGGTCTTCTGGAGATTCTATAATGGGATTTTTCTTTGGTTCCGGTGTTTGTGATACTGTAATTAAACAAATATTTTTAATTATGTTGGATATTTTTTATCTATCTCCCAAAAGGTATGGCATGCCACCATAACGAAAGGTTTTCTTTTCGGGAGTGGGGAACTTTTCCTTTCTTAAAACCAGGAAGGAGAACACACATGTAATAGTGTAGATGGTAGATGCCTAGATGGTAACCATTTCTGATCTATAAGTACGCGCCCATAACAACTATGTTGATCCTTTAATTTAGGTTTCCGTTTCACCATAATTTACATATGACAAAAAACTGATTTAATACAGGAACAGTCTCTATCTATGACCTCATCTTTATTTCTAAGTAGATGTTATGAGCCAAACTAAAATTTATATTTTTTTATAGCTAATATGGACAGACAGGCAAATAGTCTACCCGATAGCCAGGTAGTCACCATCACCTATAGACGTTTGCAACACCAAAAACATTGTCAACGCGCTGACGACTTTGAAGAGGAATTGGAACTTGTTTACTGGTGCCAGAACACAATACAAGGTATACCAGCATATTTTAAAACCAGAGGTTGTTGCTATCCAGTCTGAATGTGAGCCCTACAACCTGGCTAGGTGGTATTATCTATCGCCTGTAGTGACAGGCGGACCCCGGCTGCAAGAGTATGTACTTTGCTCCTGCACGGACTCAACAATACAAACAACATCTATAGTAATAAGTGAGTGGTTGAGTTATTGTTAGCGCAAACACTAGCTTTGGAAAACAAAAATGAAAACACTGCACTTTTTATAAACCGTTGCTTAAAGCGCATTAGTATGCTATGTTCAACAACAAAACATTTCTTTTTAAGTATATAATATACATCTGTTGAAATAAATGTCAACCTGTAAATTGAATTATTATTATTATGAATATTAAATAACTTTTTTGTAAAATTAATTTTTACATTACCTGTAACAGCTGCAGGAGGTAGAGGAGGGTCTGTTGGAACTAGATTTTTGGAGGTTCTCTCTTCAACTTTTCCAAAAACAATGTCATCGAAATTCTTATTATCTACTAGTGATTTAGACATATCTAAGGTATTATTATTAAAATTTGTTTCTAATTTTGGCACTTGTGACTCAGGTTTAAAAATTACTTCTTGTTTGATATTACTTAATTTACTTTCACTAGTTTCATTTGCTTCAGATCTCTTTTCAGTAAGATTATTACCACATATTTTATCTTCTTTAGTATTCATAAGAATAGTATCTTTAGGCATTATAATTGAAGTAGGATTTTCTTCCATAGTCTCAATAACAGCTTTTTTTTCTTCCTCTTCATTAACATTTTTAATAACTATATCATCTGTTTTATGAATATTATTTATAACTGCATCAGTTGCTGGATTAATTTCTTTGTTTTCGTCGCTTTTAGTATCTCTTAAACTATTTAGAATTTTATCTGAAGCTTCAGCTTCTGGTGTAGCATATGATTTGTTATTATAATATTTCTGCTTAAACCTAGTGGCACGATTATTCATACTGAGTATGTCTGAATCAGTGAAAATCGATTTATCAATTGTATTTCTTTCATAGAAGGGTATTGTAGAGAGAGCTACGCTAAGGTTGTCCATATCAAATTCGAAATAATTATCATATAAAGAAGGAGCTGTATTGAGATCCCATGATTTCTCATGTTTGAATTGAAAATGACCACCAGCTGATAGAGGTGCCTGTATTAGTTTCTGTAAATCAAAGAAACATATTATTTAATTAGTACATTATGTTAAAATGTAAAGTATCCATGAAAAAGTTATCCTAACATTGAATGCAAGGTGGTTTTAAAACCCAAGGTTGAACAATGGACTAATCTTGCCCACTTCGTTTGGGTTTGCTTGCATAAGCCAAATATAATCTATTTATAATTTATAAGGAAACTGGATCCAGATCAGTATTTAGATTCATCTTGGACTCCCCACTGAGATGAGATGAAATACTAAAAATGATCTATGGATTTTCCTTTTCAGATTGGGGGTGGTCCAATTGTCATCACCATCAGGGCCATACTGTACTATATACAGTATGGCCCTACAGTATACAGTAGTATTTTTTATTAATAGATAAGATACACAAACAGATTACAATCTTAAAAAGAGGTCTTGCTTGGTACAGTGTATACATCTAAACTGTAAACCAATAAAATATACACAATATAACTAAAAATTTTACAATAATAAGTAATAGGAATTGTAACAAGAGTGATAGCATAAAAAAGTTGTTTGTGTACAATATTAAACAACAGACATCACAAACAGACAGCGCAAAAACAACACGCAGCTGCCCTCAAGGCGGAGTATTGTCGCCATTATTATGGTGTCTGGTAGTAGACTCACTACTAACCAAACTCAACACCGAACCTTTTTACACGGTAGGTTATGCTGACGACATAGCTATAATGGTCAATGGTAAATTTCCGAACATAGTCTCTGGATTATTACAAAAAGCTCTGAAGATAACAGAGAAATGGTGCATGGAGAACCACATCTCCATTTATCCAAATAAAGCAGTTATAGTACCATTTACAAGGAGAAGGACACTAGCAAGTCTAGGGAACCCCTCCCTTAATGGTACCATACTGCCGTGGTCCACCGAGGTCAAATATCTAGGCATAACCCTCGATAAGGAACTCAGGTGGAAGACTCATGTGGAAAAGACAATGGCGAAGGCTCTGAGAGTATTTGGCATGTGTCGCTCCACTTATGGCAAAACCTGTGGGCTAAAACCCAAAGTGATACGATGGCTTTATCAGATAATGATAATACCCATCATTACATATGGCAGCGTAGTATGGTGGCCCAGAATAAAACTTACTATGTGCAAAGAGACACTCAATAGGCTGAATGGTGTGTCTTGGAATCACTGGTGCTTTTAAAACGACAGCTATGGAGAGATATCTTAACATTCCTCCTCTGCGCATTATGGTTGAACTCGAGGCCTAGGAGGGCACTATATCGCCTTGCTGTAGCTGGCCTATGGGACGCCATCAAGCCAAAAACCAATCATACAAAATTTGATGGAAATGAGGACCAGGATCGGATAACATATGATATCTGATAAAATGCAAACCAGGTTTATATTTGAAAGGCTTTTCAGGGTCCAAATTACAACAAGAATGGAATGGACAACGGGACCAGATCCACCGGAACATAATAGTCTGGTATGATACACTGATGGATCCAAAATGGAATCAGGTACAGGGGCGGGAGTATACGCGAAAGACTACAAATGTAGTAAAAGCTTGGGAAAAATGGCAAGTGTATTCCAGGCTGAAACATATGCCATAATAACCTGTGCTCAGGAGAACATAGATAGAGGCACCAAAAGCAAATCTATATATATTCTCAGTGACAGTCAAGCTGCAATCAAGGCCATCGCCTCCTTCAAAGTTGACTCCAGACTTGTCCTGGATGCCATTCAAACTTTAAATAGGCTTGGCATAACAGGGTAAGATTAATGTGGGTCCTGGGACACGAAGGAATTCATGACAATGAAATGGCAAGAGAGGGCTCAACTAATGATTTTATGGGTCCAGAACCATGTGTAGGCATTCCAACTAGCCTTGTGAAAGCCACATTCAGGGATTTTGCAGACCACAGTCAACAACAACACTGGCTGACTAGAATCGGCCTGGAACACTCCAAAAAATTTTTGGGATCCTCGTACAAAGCACAAGGATCCATCTGGAACATGAGCAGGGGACAAATACGCCACTTGCTTGGGGCCTTTACTGAGCACTTTGGAACCAATAACATGCTCATGAAGATGGATCTAACCGCGACACCCATGTGCAGGTTGTGAGGGGAACATACAGAACGCATGGAACACCTATTGTGTACATGCAATGCATTGGCCAGGAGGCGAATGAATCTTTTGGGGGTAGGATATCTGACACCGGAAGACTACAGGCTCATATCTCCATATCTCATTGTTAGGCTCATGAAGCAAATCTTCAATGAGATTGGAGAGGAGTGATTGCTATCTAGGGGAACACAAAAGATCCCATTGGGTTGAAGTGTCAGAGATATTTCTCGGCCCTGGAACAAGATAAGATAAACAACAGACATTAGGGTTTATCTATGCCAATGAAAACTATTACTGTTCATAATATATGTATTTAAAATTTTTCTCAACTCCAAATTTATATTATTAGATTATAATCAAAGGTTCAGTTTTCAAAGTCTCTTTATAGCCTTGTGGTACACTGTTGAGCAATGGTCACAGGGCAAATACTAATCTATGTCAGTAACCAGGTAAGACTTTCTGTTCATATCATCAAAAGGCTGCTAAGTTATTATTGGGGATACTGTAATTTGACAATCCAACTCAGAAGGAAAATCTTCCAACAGGTCTTGTTGCATGTATTCGTTAGATCCCTCTCACCCCTTTATTTAATACAGTGGACCCATATTTAATATCCCATATTTAATACAGTGGACCCCGGTTATCGGACCCCTGCCTAATCCGGCGCCCCCTGTAATCTGACATGCCTATCACTTTTGAACTTAAATCGTGTTGGAAGAAATTATATCCAAATATAGTGGCCACTCTTAGCAACGATCTACAAATTAGTGCAACTTCGTAATTAATAGTAACACTGAAAGTTGTCGAAACAGATTATTGTGCTATTTAATAAATTAGACATACATAATATGTCCGATTTGTAGTTCAGATAGAATTTTATCATTTTGATATGTGATTTGTCAGATTAGGTACTCTTTTTAGAAAACAATTGGACAACAGGGTACTTAGGTATTATTCCAATCCGATATATTCAATAGTCTGACACTGTCCTGCAAAGCATTTGTCGGATTACTAGAGGTCCACTGTATATTACTAAGCAAAATTCAATACTATATAACTCAAAAGTTTATGCAATATGTTTATGGTATCGAACAATTTATAAATGTCACAGTTTTACTAAGAATTATCATAATCCAAATTCTACTAATTCATTTTTGTTATTATTCAAAGGAAAGTCATATATTTTTTCACAAAACAAAAAGATTTAACTTTATTAAATATTACGGAGTTTAACCGTATAGTATCATATAGCTAGTGTAGGTGAAAAATGACTTGTAATAGGACAAATAGAAAAATCAGCGCTGCTTTATACCTCATAATCAGCTCCCAAGTTCTCCTGTTCTTCTATTTCTTCATAGCTCTGTATTGGCATTTCATATTTGCTCCAATTACTTTGAATCTCCTTCTTTTTATATTTTGTATTCTCCTCTTCAGTGATTTTGAGGATTTCATCAGTTTCTCTTTTAAGACTTTTGTAAAATTCAGGTCCAGGGTCATTATATTCTGGTTTTGCAGGAACTGAAACTAATTAATACTACTTAAATGAATATTTTTGTAAATACAAAAATACCAATAAGCTTTATATAAAAATTGTATTATAAAAGTATATGTTATTAAATGAGTTTTATTCTATTGGACAGATTGATGTGGTGTGTAAAAGAATTATTCAATTAATCCTAAGTTGAGAATGGCTTTAGATGGAAAAATTCCTACATTAGATTAATAGACTAATATAATCTCTACACAATATATGTATTCCCAATATTGAGCTTCAAGTACAAAAGTAGTTGCTCATGAAGCTATTCAAATTCATGCAATAGTGTATGGTAATTTTATAGGTATCCTTAAATATCTTGATACAAAGATAGGTACAGAGTTATAGGTGCAGGGATAGGTAGATAGCTGTGTATTGAATGCCAGATATTGGCAGTTCAGAAGAATTAGCCACATTAGCACTTGCTACTGTTTGAAACCCTGTCAACAAGGTTTAGATTTTGTACTTGTTAGTAATTGGTAGAGCATAGTTTGACAATCAATTTCAGTAACAATCAATTTCTACATTTTTTGATATAAAATCATTTTAATTTTCATTTAAGTCTGTCTTTTCACTTAGACAAAAATATTTGGCTAGGTTACGACAGATGCGCCTGCCTTTCGATGTTATAGAAATTATAAAAATTAACCTTTTGGAGCACTTTTGGGTTCTTCTTTCTTTTCTATCTTCTTCTCAACTGTTGCTTGTTGACGTGCGTGACGAGGTTTTCGTTGCTCCTTTGGATTACGTTTATCTCTGTAAATATTTGCAAAATGTTTCATATTATCTCTAAATACTGGTGGTCAATGCAAATTAACTTTATGAACAGTGTTACTTTTTATCATCAGGCATGTTAAAATAAATAATTCAGAAATCTACAACAGCTGGACCGGCCTCAGATAGGCAGACTTTTCTTTTCTACTTCTAGTTCTAGTTTTCTAGCAGTAGCAGTTGACACTGTTGACAGTTTAAAACATTTGACGCTTGACAGTATCACAATGCATGTGGTCTGACAAATTGTGATTCGTTCCGAAATATATTATATGACTACATACCATTTCTTTATTTTAATCAAAAATGGTGTAATAAATCCTTGTTTTTCAATTACAGCATTGTAGCGCATAATGTGAATACAATTTGATTTTAGAATTCGAATCTATATTCTATCTATTTTTTTTCAACACTGAACTTAGCGCACTCTGCTGGTGCATATGAAAACTAATTCACGTTCCAATTAACCATAAACATAATTCGGCATTGTGCGCCACTGAGTCGTATTATGCTCTGTAATTGGAAAACAAGGAATTTTTATTAACTTGCTTTTGCAATTTTTGTGCAACTATCTGTTCAATTAAGGTAAGATTGAATAAAAAAAGGATATAATTATGAATTGGTTACTTTGCTTTGTGAGTTCGATTGATTTTTTTTATCAAATATTATATAAAAACATAGTCGGAGGGAAGACAAAAAATAAATCGGAAATCATTTCATTTGTATAAACCTTTTCGCTATGAGGTAGATATGTAAGAAAAAGTTAACTTCATGAATCCCCACTGGATTAGAGCGGCATCATAAGTAGGTATTAGTTTTGTTTCAGCCTTATTGTTTCAATTTTATACATGTTGGACGTTCTACATACGACAACCTTATTACGATGCTATATGATGGGAATAAGGCCATTCTGATAGTGTAATAGGTGAGCTGAAAAGTTCGTAGGCTAACATAGAAAAAACATTTTTTTGATACAGTTTGATTTGATTATTCATTTTATTTGCCTTCGAGAGCGATACAACGAGTAAAGCGGTTAAACAATATTTCGATAAAAATTTTAAAGTATGATTTGTCTTTAGCCTCAAAATAGGCTTCAGCGATTATCTCTTCATCAGCGCAAAATTTCTGTCCAGCGAGCGTTCTCTTGAGGTCCGAGAACAGGAAAAAGCCGCTGGGGGCCAAATCTGGAGAATACGGTGGATGTGGAATTCGAAGCCCAATTCATGGAATTTTTCCATCGTTTTCATTAATTTGTGACACAGTGCATCGTCTTAATGAAACAGCACTTTCTTCTTCTTCAAATGGGGCCATTATTCCGCGATTTTGTCCTTCAAACGTTCCAATAACTCTACGTAATAGTCTCTGTTGATGGTTTTTCCCTTTTTAAGATAGTCGATGAATATTATACCATGCGCATCCCAAAATATTGATGCCTTAACCTTGCCAGCCGTCTTTTGCGCCTTTCCACACTTTGGAGTCGGTTCATCACATCACCCACTTTGAACAGAGCTTTCGGATATCCAAATATTCATCTAGGATATGTCCATGTTCCTTTGATATCTTTAGGGTCTCAGCTATCTTAATCAACTTCACTTTTCGGTTATTTAAAATTATTTTGTGGATTTTTTTGATGTTTTCGTCTGTAGCAGCCTCTTTAGGGCGTCCACTGCGTGCATCGTCCTCGGTGCTCATTTGCCCTCGTTTAAACTTTGCAAACCACTTCTCAACGGTTGATTTTCCTGGTGCAGAGTCCGAATAATGTTTATCAAGGCAAGCCTTGGCTTCAATAGTATTTTTTTTCGCCAAAAAGCAATGCTTTATTAATACACGTCACTTTTATCCGTGCAGGGGCGGAGAAAGAATACTAACCTCTGCGGCCGGGGTCGGCCTGTCGTAAAAGGCGACTAAACAACCCACCCTAGCTACGTGGTAGGGCTTCAAGCCCGTCTGGATGGCGACCACCTTTAGTCTTAAGTATGTCGCCATAATAACCTTGTGTTGTGTTCCGGCATTGGTGACCTAAGTTCCAGTACCTTTATGGGACAGCAGCGTGTTCGCGATGCCACTGGTGTTGCAAACATCCATAGGCGATGGTAACTGCTAAATTCTAAGCGGGCCGTCAGCCTGTCTGCTGTCCTACAGCAATAATAAAAAAAAAAAAACACGAAATTCCTTTTTATCCATTATATAAACAAATAAAAGTTCCTTCACTCACAAACTAATTGTACGACAGTAATTGTCAAATTTATATACGTGTCTTTTAAAGGTTAGGGCTAACTAAAAATCATATTAATTTAATACTATTAGCGCCTATCTATGTCAACTTTCAGCCCATCTGTTAGTGGAGAACTGGAATACTTGGGTGAGAAAGAAGGCTAAAATCGCAGAGTAAGTAAAGACATAGGTCGCTCATGTATTGTTAGGATCGGTTGCTCGGCGATTTATGTAGGACCGCTATGAAACAAGTTTTATTTTAGTCCAGGAATTTATAGTTTTATTTTTAATTTTCCTATTTACTCAGCCATAGCTTTGCAAGATTCAGCCTGATTACCTTTCTATTGGGTAAATCATCATAGTTTTAGTGTTAAATTTTTAACTTGTTTTCTAAGTTTGACTGGTGACCAGTTGAGTAAGGTTTGTAAGGACATAGGACATATTAAGACTTCGTAAATGTAATCGCACATTACATGTTTGTGCATTACAGTTAATAATTGTAGATACTGAATTTTATTGCACATAAAATTATATCCTGACTCAGATATCCTGACCTCTGGGAAGCGGTGGGGTGTACTTGGTTTTTAAAGATTCTCTCTTCAATCGGTCTCTCATTGCTGAGGATCGTGACTCCGTTTGATTCCGACAACTAGCTGTCTCCATCGATCCCGTTCTGCAGCTTGGTGGAGTGTGTCGCTGACAGGTATTTTCAGTTCCTCCGCTATTTGGTCCGACCATCATTTGGGACTTCTACCCCTAGACCTTTTTCCCTCGATTTTACCGGTCACCACTAGACGTTCCAAATTCCGGGCAAATTCCAAAGTTTTTAAAGATTATAAAGTTGTAAATAGAAACTATGGTGTTCCACTGTCCTCTAATATCAAAAAATAGATCGGTGTATTTGCTGCATGTCTTCCAACCTTATCCTTTCGCTGGAGATACGTTACCTTCCCAT
The DNA here is from genome assembly GCA_963693495.1 of Malacosoma neustria. NCBI lineage: Eukaryota > Metazoa > Arthropoda > Insecta > Lepidoptera > Lasiocampidae > Malacosoma > Malacosoma neustria. The sequence continues at coordinate 3,657,552 of OY856385.1, forward strand.
CGGTCGCAAAAGTTGAGCGCGACAACCTCCCTTGAATCTACGGCTGAAAGAAGTAGAAGGTTGCATAAAGTTATTATTTCGTAAAACAATATTCAGGTTTTTCTGTTTTTCCCTTAAATTTAGTCATCCTAAGAAGAGTAAACGTTTTTTTTCTTATAACTCAATAACTTTTCCTGTTACAATTGTTAGTTTCTTTTTTTATTGCTGTGGGACAGCAGGCAGGCTAACGGCCCGTTTAGAATTTAGCAGTTACCACCGCCTATGGGTGTTTGCAACGCCAGTGGCATCGCGACACGCTGCTGTCCCTTATGGGTACAGGAACTTGGGTCACTAATGCCGGAACATAACACAAGGTTAATATGGCGGCATATTTAAGACCAAAGGTGGTCGCCATCCAGACGGGCTTGGGGCCCTACTACGTAGCTATTACCACGTAGTTTGCTCATTTTTAATAAAATCGGTCCCCCTATAGTTGCAATTACAGCAAAAATTTCATTATGAATAAATAGATGCAGATAAAATTCTAAAGTTATACATGGATATAGACGTAGTAAAACAAAGCTGTCCTCCGCCCCACATCTATGCAAACAGGGATGCCGAGAGGAAGTTAATCCGGGAGTAACGGGATGATGGCTGCTCGTGCTCGCTGGATAATAAAATAGGGTGACGCAGCGCGCATGCGCCACGCGAGGGATCGCCCGCGCGCAGTCGCCACGCGCCCGTCCCCATATCAACATGGCGTACAGCGTCCTTCAAGGACGCATCTGACAACCCCGCGGCGAAAAATACAATAATAATACTATCGTGTGATAAACAACCCATTTTAAAATACAATTGTGCGGTTTAAGTGTGTTTACATAATATAAATAGCGATTAAAGTGGTGTGCAACCAGTGAATAGTGTTTATTAAATCGAAATACCGGCGAGTACGCCCCGATTGTTTCCATAAGGTATGTATAAAAACAATAATATGTGGATGGTTGGAGCGATGATACATAATATGCTGCTGTGGGTCTTTTCCTGTAGCAAAATATTATTGTGATAAATTTCAATAAGCTCACTGGGTGTATGAAAAAACGATCTACCCTTAATTTAAAGCTTAAAATATAGCTTACTCTCACGATATCACGAAATTTAACCATTCGTTTCACAAAGGTTTGGATGTTAATACAAATAAAATCCATACTATTATTTTAAGTGTGAAAGTAACTGTTACGTTTTCACTCCTAAACCCCTGAACTAATTGTGATGAATTTTGGTATAGATATTGGACCTTCGAGAAAGACTATTTTTTCTCGCGAATTTTTTTTTGAAAGAACAACGTTTTCCTGGTCTGCTAATAATCTTATATTTTAAGAGGTTTGCTAGATTATACAGCGAAGATCTGTGATGGAATGTTGGTGATGTTGAATTGATGAATCCAGCAGTTGTCACAGACCTCTAACTACACAGTTCTTTTTTTTTTGGTCTCGGGGAAAAACCTCTCTTGACGGGTTCCCCCGGCCCGGGGGGACCGAGGGATATGTGGGACTCCGGGAAAGATGTTTGGCCATCTGACTACCCACTAAAAAAACCCGCTGTTCTCCTATCGCCTACGCCCGGGCCCACGGATATATGGCCTGCCAATCTCGTGGCCCGGGCCGGCGCCGGCCCGCCCTTTGTCTTAAGGCGGGCCCCTTCTAAAGTGTTGGCGCCAGGGGGTCAGGGTTTCGTCCCCCCGGCGCTCTCCTAACAACTCTAGGAGTTGAGGGGGGCCACGGACAAGCACGCGGCCCTCACCCTTGCGGCAATAGTGCGGGCGGCGGATCCTGCCCCGAGGGGCCGTCCGCGGCCGCTTTTACGGCGGCCGGAGGTCGTTATTTGCCCTCCGGCGCCGCCGACGTGGCCTGCGTTGGCGGGAGGGGAGTGTGGTGGTCGACTCCCGCTCCCGCTCCGCCGCCTCCTTTGCGGACATGACTGCCTCGCAGAAGGAGGCAACGGCCGTCCATCCAGGATCGCCTCCGACCATGAACAGAACCAGGGCCGGGAGCGACAGGTCCACGCCGATTTGGGCGACGAAGGCGCGGCGCTCCTCGCACCACGCAGAGCATACGGCGACAGTGTGGTTCACCGTGTCCTCCTCGTCGCCCGCGCCACAGTGGTGGCACCCTGACGTCATCTCCCGCCCTATGCGACACAGGTACCTCCCGAAGCAACCGTGCCCCGAGAGGACCTGTGTCAGGTGGAAGGTCAGGGCGCCGTGGCTTCTTTCCAGCCATTCAGCCGGGACGGGCCTCACCGCTTCGATGGTGGCGAGGCCCGCGCTGGGGTGCGCGAGGCACTCCTTCCAATCCACCATGAGCACCTCGTCGCGTAGCTCCGCCCGCTTTACCACCGCCACTGGTAAACTACACAGTTCTACTACATTTAAGATTTATTAGAGATTTCGGATTTAATATCTACCTATGATATCATATTCTTATTTGATTTTTTATTATTATTTGATATGACGATATACGATATGACCACTGTTTGTAATAGTATTGTGTGCAACGGGTTCCATTTCCGGTAATAGAAATCCGGAATAGAGCTTTCCGGTATATTACAAATATTACGGACATCATGAGATTTAAATACGATGTAGGCGATTTTACTCATAATAATCAGGGAAGTCGATTACGGTAGTATCCGAAACTTTGACTTAGGAGCCCAGTCCATAGTTAGGTATTGAGGCGAAGGCGAAACAAGGGCACGACATTTACTTTGGGTCCTACTGTGATCATCTCTTGTGCCGATATAATCGATTTAAGGAGTAAATGACATCAGACTGGTAGGTAACCTGAAAAAATTTGAAAGTGGTAAACTAGAGGTTTTGTTTCCTGGGTGTAAAATTTTAAATTGTCATACTTATAAATTAGTTGTTAAGGACCTGTAGGAGGCTGTAGGCTTGGGTTCCGAACGAATTCAGCGTTGAAATGCTGGTGATGATAAATGAGGCGTGTGGTTAAAACCCACTATAACTGGAAACTCGTACATTGAACTACACCCATGCTGATTTAGTGGGATTTGATTCGAAACGAAAAATAAAAGGTTGAATATAGTATTGTTAAAGAAGTATTTTTCTCCGTGTAGGGGCGGAGAAAGAATACTGCCCTCTGCGGCCGGGGTCGAGCTGTCGTAAAAAGCGACTAAACAACCCAAGCTCGGTGGTAGGGCTCCAAGCCCGTCTGAATGGCGACCACCTCAGGTTTTTAAATATGCTGCCATAATAACTTTGTATTGTGTTCCAGCAAAAGTGACCAGGTTCCAGTAGTAATCGGGATCACAGCGTGTTATCGATGCTCCTGGCCGTGGCGTTGCAAACACCCATAGGCGACGGTAACTGCTAACTACAGAGTGGGCAGTCAGCCTGTCTGCTGCCTTACAGCAATAAAAAATAATAATAACAAGTCAATAGTAGTAGATAGTTTAGAATGCTTCATAACGATATAGTCGTATATTATTATATCATCATTTAAAAAAAAAAAGTTTTAGCGAGTCTTGCAACTACACGCCTCAAGTATTATTCAGTTTAAAAAAATCAGTAACCCGGTTAGATTTTAGATAAACAAAATGAAAATTTAGATATGACTAAGATCCGTTCTGACATCTATGATTAACTGACAGTACACAGAAGTCGACTCATATACGAAGTATTCTTTCATTTGACGGTAATTTAGACAAACCATAATTTAAAAGACATTATCTACATAACAAGTTGCCCTTAAAACTCGTAAAAAGTATAATTATATTGAAAATAATGAATTACGCAATGAAGATTCATATAAGAACATTAGAGCAATTGCACTCCTTCCTTCCACCATCCTTATTCCCTCACTCTCTTCTGTTAGCCGTCGTCCCAACACTCACGTTTTTTCGCTATCACCAGATCCCTCATTTTACTTCTTTGGTATCCATTCACTATTATTTCTAGCATTCCAATTGGACGTAGAAAGAAATAAAAAATTATTAACAACACATTGCCGTCACGTTTTACGACAACCGGCTACTTACGTCGGAAACAAATAACCATGTCGCCTCCACCGGGTCCTGGCAGGAGGGGTAGACCTAAAAAGTGCTGGCTAGACGTAAAGGGTGATTGCGTGTCAATGGACTACCAGGTATGCCGAAGACTGTGTGAAGAAAAAGTTGGAAAGCGGTCCCCAGGTATTGAAGTGGAAGATTGGGTTAAGATAGTTTAGATTTGACGCTTAGATGATAATAATTCAAAAAAAAAAACTATCGGTAACAAAACAAGAATATATTATAATTTATATAGGACCACTAAAATGAAAAGTTCACCAAAATAAGTAATTTTACGACAGTGTAAAAATATACTATCGCAAAAAAAAAATTTAATAGTCAACTAATGTGTCTATTTGTCAAATATGATCCAAGTAAAAAAAAATATTTACCATCTATTTGGGCGGTATTTCTCATAGAAATCGTCAAAGAGTTTCCTAAAAGAACAGCGGTAGTAAATAAGATTGTTAAATTAAGTAATAAATATTCAGAGCAATGGTATTATGTGTTTAAACTATGTAAATACTTAGATTAAGCGATCATTGGTCTTAATCGCCTGTGAATACAGACATTGAAATGCAGTGATCGACACTGTCGTGGATCGTGGCTGGATGGAATTGCAAATCTGTATTCATTATTGTATGCTACATGTTAAGTATTTATAACAGTTACTTATTAGCAGGTATAATATGTGTTACAATGGGGATAATAGAATTAAGAGCACATCCCTTAGTACTTACCAAATCCTTACATTTTTGTAATGCTGTAGGACAGCAGACAGGCTGACGGCTCACTTAGAATTTAGCAGTTACTGCCGCCTATGGGTGTTTGCTACGCTAGTGGCATCACGAACACGCTGCTGTCCCATAAGGGTACAGGAACTTGGGTCACTAATGCCGGAACACAACACAAGGTTATTATGGCGGCATACTTAAGACCCAAGGTTGTCGCCATCGAGACGGGCTTGGGGCCCTACCACGTAGCTGGGGTGGGTTGTTTTGTCACCTTTTACGACAGGCCGACCGGCCGCAGAGGTTAGTATTCTTTCCCCGCTCCTGCACGGATATAAATAAATAGATAACAAAAGGAATATAATTTACTTTTTATTGCTCAAAAACAGCAGGCGGCCCACTTAATAGTAAGCAGTTATCGTCGCCTATGGTTGTTTGAGACACTAGGGACACCGCGAACACGCTTCTTCACTAATGCCGGAATACAACATTAGGTTATTATGGCGACATACTTATAAATCAAAGATGGTTGCCATCCAGACAGGCTTGGGGTCCTACCACGTAGCTAGGGTTGTTTTGTCGCCTTTTATGACAGGCCGACCCCGGATGCCAGGGTTAGTATTCTAACTCCGCCCCTGCACGGAGTAAAAATACAGATATATATATATATATATATATATATATATATATATATATATATATATATATATATATATATATATATATATATATATATATATATATTTGCTGTGTTAATCAAGAAGTTAAAAGCGTGGTAATTTTCAAGGTGACAAACAAATAAGCACCATAGGGTTGCGTTCATCGGTTTTCTTTCTAAGGTTGGAGGTTAGACAAAAAAAACAAAAAAACTTACTCTAAACGCATCTATTTTATTTTAATTAGGACAAGGAGGAAAAGGCACCGATAAGTAGGTATTGATGTTTTCCTTGTATTAGATGAATAACATACATACATATAATCACGCCTCTTTCCCGTAGGGGTAGGCAGAGACCACTTCTTTCCACTTGCTACGATCCTTACATACTTGTTTCGCTTCGTCCACTTTCATTATTCCCTTCATACATGCCCTTCGGTTTAGGGTACTCTTGACCTGGCCTTTTTTCAAGACGTCCCTGATCTGGTCTCGAAACGTCCGCCTAGGTCTACCCCTTCCAACACTTCAATTCACACTCGCCTTATACACTTTTTTCGTCAATCGTTCTTCATTCATTCTCTCAACATGGCCAAACCATCTCAGCATACCTTTCTCAATTTTTGTCACTACATCTTCTTTAGATAAGTAAACAGTTTAAAATATGGCTAAGAAAGGCGTGAATTTTGAGATGACGACTATTACTAATTTTATTTTATTTTTATCTAATGGAAGAGAAGGGGGCATGACGAAAAACTGATGTAGGATAGGTTAGCAATCAGTGTGCAGGTTTTCTCGTGAGCTCGCCTTCGCCGTTAATACGTAGTTATTATGTTATAACATTGAAACTGCATAAGAAGTATCATTGTAGGATTTGTAAAGGCACGGTTGCATATGCATCTCGAGTATTATTTACCACGTATATAACAAAACCTATATTGGAAAACAATAAAAAGGTTTATTTGTAGAAATCTTGTTGATTCTCACTGTGTGTGGTATTTGTAACTGCTTTATTGCTTCGTGTTATGATCCAGTCTATCATCAGAGTGATTGTTTAATCAAGACAAATTGCATGCAGGTGGGCGGTGTAATATCATTCATAACTCATAAGGGCCAGATGTGTTTGTACTTTGAAGTAAATTTGCGATGAATCATCCTTGACTAGAATTAGACGAAACATTTTATAAGCCTAGTTTTCCAATGATCCGTTCGATCCATTAGACTTTAATGGAAAATTGAATGATATATCTTTATATAATTGTTCTGTGCGTGTGACTGAACTCCTCCTAAAAGGCTTGACCGGATGGTTATATTCGAGAATGGTTTAAATTCACAGTTCGGGCCACTACAATGTTTTTTTAATTATATACAGGATAACGCCTGTTGGGTCCGCTAGTAATTTTATTAAGTTTAAAAGTAGCGTTGGTGCTAGAGAAATTAAAATGTAACAATATAGCATATTGTGGACATATAATACAAAAGGAAGAAAGCCAGGTGATAACGAAAATGCTTGGAATGAAAGTTAATAGATACTGTTAAAGATGATATTGCGAAAAAACGTATGAATGTTACGATAAATCAAGCTAACAGAAGTATTCTTTTTACACACGTTGGGCCCCACATATTGGCGGATAAAAGGAAGACGAAAAAAAATAATATATACTATTTCATAGTTCCTATGTCGTAAGTACCTACGCACTATGTAATGTACACAGTTTAATAATAAAGAAATAAAAAACTCCCTTCTTTCGCCCTCTGATAGCACGCAACAGTGAACCCCCAGGCTACTTGTATATTAAAGGAATGGGTACGACCAGTGTAAATCACTTGGTTGATTATTTTAATATTTAAATACTACCTAGTCAGGTCATAAGTATTGTCACACAGTAAAAACTTTTCTTTTAGAATGCTGGCCACAAAAAAGTTTATTGAATTGGAATTTCGAATTGTTCATGAAAATAAAAATGTATAACTTTTAGAATTTTACTCATTTTTAAATATGGAGTGGACGCTTAAAGAAGACCGTGTTGCAGTTATTGCGTTGCATCGTTACAGTTACGCGCCAATTCAAATTTTTAACATACTGAAAAATTTGAATATAACCAAAAGATTCGTTTATCGTACCATCAAACGATACAATGAAGACTCTAGTGTAGATGACAGGTCAAGAAGTGGTCGCCCTCGGTCTGTTAGGACTCCAGCAGTGATAAAAGCTGTGAAGGCACGAATTCAAAGAAATCCCAAACGTAAGCAGAAACTGTTGGCCCTTCAGATGGGGTTAAGCAGAACCACGGTGAAAAGGGTGTTAAATGAAGACTTAGGGCTTCGGGCATATCGAAGAAAAACAGGACATCGTTTGAATGCTCGTCTAATGGACCTGAGACTGAAGAGATGCCGCGCTTTGTTGAAGCGGTACGCGGGAAAAAAATATCGGGAAATTCTTTTTTCGGATGAAAAAATGTTTACCGTAGAAGAGAGCTACAACAAACAAAATGATAAGGTGTACGCACACAGTAGTGAAGAAGCGAGCAACCGTATTCCGCGTGTCCAACGAGGTCATTTTTCATCCTCGCTCATGGTATGGTTGGGAGTTTCTTATTGGGGCTTAACAGAGGTACATTTTTGTGAGAAAGGTTTAAAAACGAATGCTGTTGTGTATCAAAATACAGTCCTGACGAACCTTGTGGAACCTGTTTCTCATACCATGTTCAATAACAGGCACTGGGTATTCCAACAAGATTCGGCGCCAGCTCATAGAGCGAAGAGCACACAAGACTGGCTGGCGGCGCGTGAAATCGACTTCATCCGGCACGAAGGCTGGCCCTCCTCCAGTCCAGATTTGAATCCGTTAGATTACAAGATATGGCAACACTTGGAGGAAAAGGCGTGCTCAAAGCCTCATCCCAATTTGGAGTCACTCAAGACATCCTTGATTAAGGCAGCCGCCGATATTGACATGGACCTCGTTCGTGCTGCGATAGACGACTGGCCGCGCAGATTGAAGGCCTGTATACAAAATCACGGAGGTCATTTTGAATAAACTTTAATGTCATAAGAATCTATGTTTTGTTAAGTTCATTTTGGTATATGAATGGTTACATAATGAATAAACTTGTTACAATTATTTTACATTAAACATGTGACAGAATTTATGACCTGACTAGGTACTTGTGTCTCCTTATCTTTTAAGCACTTGGTTCTCGCTATGGCTTTCATCGCTTAGGTAGTTTTTCTCGCCTAATATGGTATAGATATTATAACATACACGCAACTACGGCAAAAGAAAACATCGTGAGGAAGCGCATACCGAGATCTTCGTTATGTGTAATGCTACAATCCGCCCTGGATAAGGATGGCGGATATATTACCCATTTTATCTAAGAATAAGCCTTAAGACAGCCGTGGGACGCAATGGGTTGCATAATATATATATATATATATATATATATATATATATATATATATATATATATATATATATATATATATATATATATATATATATATATATATATATATATATATATATTATATATTTCAATCAGCCTAGTATCACTCAAATCCTGACATTCACAAACGTTAATACATACATTCGTTTTCAGTATGACTTTTATTTATTATGTATAAATAAATATATGCAAATACTTTGAGTAGGTTTTGAGAATACACAAAACATTTTTTTTAATTTTATTACTATTTATGTGTGTACAAATATCGAACGCAGCATTTTAGAAGACGTCATATCGACCTTATTTATTATGCAAGTTAAACACATTAATTAGAATTAACACTGCATTAAAGTGACCTTTGATGCTTATAATGAATACGTATAATTTGCTAATAGCAATTATTTTAAGTTTCACAATGCAAATGTTCCTATTTATGGTACTAAGTTATATTTTATATATTCGAATATACAAATACTGTGTACATAATCGTCAATATTGCACGTTTAAGGTACGCGTCCAATGGCCCGCGCCGGACGCACCGCACGCAACGGATCTTTTTGCTTTGTATGATTTCACTTAATGCTGCGTCCACTATCCGCGCCGCCCGCACCGAACGCCGGCATTTATGATCGGCAAATCCGTTCAATCCGTTGCGCACCGCACGCAATGGATTTTTTTGCTTTGTATGATTTCACATAGTGTTGCGTCCACTATCCGCGCCGCACGCACCGAACGCCGGCATTTATGATCGGCAAATCCGTTCAATCCGTTGCGTGCCATGCATGTGGTGCGTCCGGCGCGGGCCAATGGACGCGTACCTTAGCACGCAACGGATTTTTTTGCTTTGTATGATTTCACATAGTGCTGCGTCCATTGGCCCGCGCCGCCCGCACCGAACGCCGGCATTTATGATCAGCAAATCCGTTCAATCCGTTGCGTGCCATGCGTGCGGTGCGTCCGGCGCGGGCCAATGGACGCGTACGTTCCGCGTACCTTTAAAGATCGTAACAACTTTTTCTTTATTTATTGATGAGGAATAGCAGACAGGCTGACAGTCCACTTAGTAATAAGCAGCTACTACCGCCTATAAATGTTTGCGACGCTAATGGCATCGCTAACTGCAACCTTCACGGTCACTTATGCCCCAACACAACATAAGGTAACATACTTAGGGACCAGGGGTGGTCACTATCCAGATGAGTAGAGCCCTACCGTCTAGCTAAATTATTTTTGTCACCTTTTACGACAAGCTGCTCCTGACCCCAGGGGTCAGTATTTTCACTCCGTCCTTGTACGGAGAAAATTAATCGCATTTTCCATATCGATCGCAATATTCAATTGATTTTTAATCTTGGCCGACACGATTAAATAGTTTTAAGACCAGCACCTCACATTTCATAGTTATATTATCTTAGCAACCCAAACTTCTCCTTTTGACGCCCAGGATCCGTTTTCCGAATTCTCCACTTCGCACAGAATTCGGCATCCCTTAAATTATTTTGAATGACTACAGAATAATGCCCATTATTGAGGTGTAAGGGTTTCCGCGACCTTAGACCTTAGAGTTCGTGTCAGACTGACCTGACGTTGTTGCACCCTGTTCAACGGTAAAGGATTAATATAAATCGAGTTTTCTTTGTGGGTTTGGGCATCAGACTGCAGTCGCACCTGTACAATCAGATTTAGTTATATCTATGGTATAGTAGGATATTATTACAGTATACCACAATTCCCACTTACTACCACCGCCAGTTACAGTACAATTATGTAAGAGATTTTTTATCCGTGCAGGGGCCGATAAATAATACTAACCTCTGCGGCCGGGGTCGGCCTGTTGTAAAAGGCGACAAAACAAAAAACAACCTACCCCAGCTACGTGGTAGGGCCTCAAGCCCGTCTGGATGGCGACCACCATAGGTCTTAAGTATGCCGCCATAGTAACCTTGTGTTGTGTTCCCACATAAGTGACCTAAGTTCCTGTACCCTTATGGGACAACAGCGTGTTTGCGATGCCCATGGCGTTGCAAACACCCATAGGCGATGGTAACTGCTAAATTCTAAGCGGACTGTCAGTCTATCTGCTGTCCTATAGCATTAAAAAAAAGAGGAATTTCAAGGTACGTAATAAATTAAGTGGTATCGCACTCGGGGACCAAGCTTAAGGTCCCAGGTTCGGCACCGGTTGGGCAGTTTTTCTCGCCTAATGTGTATATTATGACACAATTACCATGTACCGATGCTGAAGGAAAACATTGTGAAGTAACCTTCATACCGATATCACTGACATGTTGTAATACGGCAATCCGTCTTGGACCAGCGCGGCGGGTATACTGCCCATTATATCCAAGAGGAGGCCTAAACCTAGTAGGGGGTTAATAGGCTATTATATTTATTTTAGTCAGTCTGCATCATAAAAATATAATAGGCTATTATATTTATTTTAGTCAGTCTGCATCATAAAAATATCATGCGTTGTTTTATTCCACGTTTTACGGAAACCGCCTACTTATGTGGGGAACAAACTTCTAGCCATGCCACCAGGCCCCCGCCGGAGTGTAGGTCTAAAAAGAGCTAGCTTGATGTCGTAAAGAGACGCGTGCCAATGGACTGACTAACAGGGATGCCACAGATTTAGAAAACGTTAGCGAACCCTGAGCACCGAAGCGAAAATTTGAGTTACAACTAGATTTAATGATAAGATGATTTTTTTTTTAAATTTCTGTAGGACAGCAGACAGGCTGACGGTCCGTTTAGAATTTAGCAGTTACCGTCGCCTATGGGTGTTTACAATACCTGTGGCATCACGAACATGCTGCTATCGCATAAGGGTACAGGAACTTAGGTCACTAATGCCGGAACACAACACAAGGTTATTATGGCGGCAAACTTCCAAAGGTAGTCGCCATCCAAACGGGCTTGGGGCCCTACCATGTAGCTAGGGTGGGTTGCTTTGTCGCCTTTTACGACAGGCTGACCCCGGCCGCAGAAGTTATTATTCTTTCTCCGCCACTGCACGGATAAAAGCAAAGATGACTGTACGTATACAGTTAACGGACAGTAGTCCGTTCTCTCTAGATGGAGCCCCGCGTCCAGCAGCGAGTCGTTATTTGCTGTTATATTTGTAAAGCAAAAGAATTTCACGAAGGGCGTACACATCGATAATTCATGTTAGGCAAACATCCCTACCCTACCTGTGAAATGACTCGATAAGGAAGTTACATCTCGGCTTGGAGACGATGTATTAATAGTCTTGGAATGATGCCAACCCAGCCAAGAGCTCCTTATATAAGCACCTATCGTGTGTGAATTTATTCACATATTTTCAATTATATACTATCCACTTTACCAAAAAATAAAATGTAAACAAACAAACCAATGTTTCTCATAAAGCTAGAATAAAACAACATGGCGGCTATAATCCGACCTCTTTTTAGGTTCTTTATAATGTAAGTTAGTTATTACAATGTTGTAAATATGTAAATTTTATATGCATTAATATTTATCATTCATAATAATTGTAAAAATAAAGTTTTTTTTTCTAAAAGTAAGGAATAGTAATATAAAAAAATAAGAATATAGGAGACATTTCTAATAAATAATTAAAAGTTGTTATGATAATTTTTATATCATGTTGATTATTCTAAATTCGACATCCAAAAAAAACCCATTTACGATTTGTTTACATTTTATTTTTTGGTAAAATGGATAAGGTATAGTTGTTACCGCGGCGTAATCCTGTCATTAATATAGATACCAAATTTTCCCATGCAGGGGCGGAGTAAGAGTGCCGGTTTTCCCTGAGGGCGGCTTGTCGTAAAAGGCTACAACCCTAGCTAGGTGGTAAGGCACCAAGTCCCTTCTGGTTGGGAACCACCACTAGTTTCTAAATGCTGTGTTCCAGCATAATCGTAGGCGATGGTAACTACTTAGTATTAGATGGGTCGTCAGCGTGTCTGCTGCCCCAAAGCAATACAAAAAACATGTGCCGTTTTGGAGATTAGTCCGAACAGACACACAAACATTTTAAACTAGTTTTTAAACATTGTTTGTTTTCTTGATATTACAAATAGATTCACCAATATTGATAAAATATCCACGGCTTTATTTCTTAAATAAATGTGCTTTTAAGTTAACATTATAACAAAACTTGGTACAGTACTCTAGCTGTATTATGTATAAAATGATAAGTAATAGGTTAGCCTGTTATGGTAGGTACATATAACTAATGCGAAGAGAAGATTGCCATATAACAAGGAAAATGCTAGAAATGAGACTGGATGGATGCAAAAAGAGAGGTAGACCAAAGAAAATATGGATGGATTGTGTAAAAGATGATTTGGCAAAAAAAGGTGTAAATGTCCATATGACGACTAATAGAGGAGAGTGGAAGAAGCGGACATGTTGTGCCGACCCCACATAGCTGGGATAAGGGCAGGAAGAGGAAGAAGATAAAATAAATGGTACGAATAAATATAATGCATTAGTTATATTCCACTCGTGTCCTGAACTACTAAATTAAAATTTTTTCCAATAAGAAATCTTCAAGTTAATGAAAAAAATGTACATACATACATACATATAATCACGCCTCTTTCCCGTAGTGGTAGGCAGAGACCACTTCTTTCCACTTGCTACGATCCCTACATACGCTTCATCCACTTTCATTATTCCCTTCATACATGCCCTTCGGTTTAGGGTACTCTTGACCAAAAAATAAAAAAATATATACTATAAATATACGAAATACTGGGAAGTTACAACTAGTTATTCTTTGTAAATATTATACAAATAAATACAGTTTAGCTTATCACAAGATTTCTTAGCAAGTTAATATACACACTCAAACAAAAGGGAAGGAAAATAAAGTATCCAAAGCGCTATTGTTCCCAATATTATTTCAAATGGCGCTATTGTTTTCGTCGTGAGTATCGGTTTGGTACTCCAACAAAATGGCATAACCTCCTGCGGCCTGTCCGCGAGGTCTTTGAACCCCCACAACCGAATTCCCTTCTTAAAAGTTTTCGTCACGGCTATATTTAGATATCGCACATTCAGGCAAATTTAGGACGACGGGTGTGGTAAAAATCTAGGGACTGTGTTTTTTCCGTCGTTAAGACTAATCTTTCAATTACCATATGTAAACAACCTCCTTGGCGTTACGGCTTCGATTCCCACGCCGAGTCTGCGTATTTATTTAAGTACGTCTTTATTGACAAAATAAAGTAATATATCTAAGTTTATAAAGTGTCTAGTACCCATAACACAAGCGTTCTGCTGCTTACTTTGGGACTAAGCTAGGCTTCCAACGATATATCGGAAAACCGATAAATATCAATATATAGACGCCTAAAAATATCTATATTTATCGATATCGCCGATACACCAATATCGATATCGATATTTACAAAAAAATTGCGTCGCTAAACGTTTGATATAACTATAATGACATTGGATTTCTATAAGCTTTTAAAAAATTACGAAGACAAATATCGATACATAGGCTCACTAGACCGATATATCGGCTTACTAAACTGATATATCGATCTATCAATATCGACACAGTACGATATATCGATATTTTTAAAAATCTTGCAACCCTGTAGCGCCGTGTGAATTGTCACAGTATGTTCATTTATTAGTAAGTTTGGGTTGCAACCGAGATTTAACTTTGATTTATTTATTAAAATATTAAGTTGGACTAAATTCAAAACATAATTTTCAAAGTTTATTATTTTAGATTAAGAAAGATGAAAAGTATCTTCTTAAATTTATTATGCAATATGAATCCAACATGGCGAATTTTAAACATTTTTTTAAATTGCTGAGGAACAACAGACAAGCTGACGGCCCCTTAACAGTAAGTGACCTGAACTGTTTAGTGACCGTCGCCTATGGATGTTTACGACGCTAGGAGCACTATGAACACGCTGCTGTCCCATAGGGGTAAAGAAACTTGGGTCACTAATGCCGGAACACAATCTTATTATGGCGGCATACTTAAGACAAAGGATGGTCGCCATCCGGACGGGCTTGGGCTTGTTGAAGACATTATCCAATGATAATTTCACCTACTTAAGGCAGTATTTTGTCTCGAGATTTGCAGCCTACTGGGGTCCCTATATTTGACCCTGGAATTAATATCATTTTTACATTGAAGAAACAAATATTGATTTTGTTTAACAAAACACCCAACTTGGTAAATATAAAGGCAGGAGTGACGGTAAGATATTTTTTTTATTAATATTAGTTATAAACCGTGATTATGTATGTATTGTTCATTATTGAACATTAAAATAATAGAAGTTGACTTGCAAGATTTATTGTAATTAGTATTGATTAATTTTGTGCGTCGCGAGCGCAAGTTAGGATTCTGATAGATCGGTACTAGGCAATGAATACGTCATTTTAAATTATTGGTTGGAGGTGCGACCTGCCCCTTGCACCATGCCTCGCCTGCAGCGATGGCACACCGACATTTATATTGTTTTTATCAGGTCACGTACGTATTCCTATACGATTTATTATTATGATGTCAGTATTTTAATATATGTAGCTAGAAGGACTGATGGCCGTTGGGGCAGAAAAGTCCTCGAATGGCGACCACGTACTGGAAGACGCAATGTTGGTAGGCCCCCCACAAGATGGACCGATGATCTGGTCAAGATCGCCGGAATAGGTTGGATGAGGACAGCGCAGGATCAATCATCGTGGAGATCTTTGGGGGAGGCCTTTGTCCAGCAGTGGGCGTCTTCCGGCTGAAATGATGATGATGATGATTTTAATATCCTTAACACTATAGAACATTTTTAGAAATAAATATACTAGGATAATTCACAATGCGCCTTTCAGTCCCAAAGTAAGTAGCATAGCATTTGTGTTATGGGTACTAAACAACTGATACACTACTTAAATACTTTTCTTTTTTAAATAAATAGATATTATACATAAACACACAGAAGCGAGACAGGAATCGAACCCGTCACCGCAAGCGTTTCGAAGTGCGTTAGCCGCCACACCACGCAGGAATATTAGGTAACATATCCATACTAATATCATAAATTGAAAGTAACTATATAGCTGTCACGTTTTCACACCTAAACCGCTTAAGACGACACTAAGTGCTAGCGACCTTGAGCGAGTGGGAGGAGTTTGAGCTAGTGAGAGTAGCACGCGCGGGGCCCCCCCGCAACCCGCATTGAAAATTCGCAGGCGACGTAATTGTACATTTTAGAGAAGTTCGTTGGGTAACCATACGTTACAGATTATGAAGACTATCTAATAATCATGAAATTTTTAACCGCTTATTTAATATTAGTTAGGATTATTGTTTCATGTTCTGTATCTTATATCATTCCCTGTGGTAGGATATAATATAATATAGGTATTTCAATAAACGGAAAATATAATTATATCAAACGAACACAGGTTTTCTGTCTACAGGTTTTGTAACTATAAATAAAAAAGTGAATTAGGTATTTATAGGATTTTATTTAAAACTCCTCGAAATTTAATACTTTCACAGCAACTATACTGTCTTCTTTTTCAGCCGTCACTGCTCGTTTTTTTATTAGTTTGTTTTTATTTTCTTTTTCCTCTTCCTTTTTCCTTTTGCGTCCGTGCATGGCACTAACTATATAAGAGGGGTCCCTAATTACCATATTCCTCGTATATCTAGGATCAACCAGTTCGGGAAGCATACAATCTGTATAAAACTTAATTAAATTATTTTTCATTTTAGTGTCCCAAAAAGCGTCATCCTTGTAAATTAGTTCTATTTTTACAGGAAAGTTTTCACCAGACCAAATACCAAGCATACATTTATCTTTTCCTGTTATATGCAGCTGTCCCTGTATTTGATACCACCAATTATGTTCTTTGTTTATTATGTAATTACCGTTTACCAGTTTTTTATAAAACAATATTTTTTTTTCATGGATGGCTTTATCTAGTCCTAGTTTGTAAGCTGTGAGTGGACATTTTATTTCTAAAATGGAGTTTTTATTAATAATACCGTCCGGTGATGCGCCGAGGAAGGGTATTTCTTCATCAAGAAAAAGTCCACGGTTCTATTTTAATATTTTCTTGTTTCGACAATTGTTCTTTCGCAAAATTTTCGTTGTCTTGTCCATGTTTTATAGACTTAATGTGTCCTATAGACTCTTTATATAAAAGATCTTTAACTAAATTGCAGCAACTTATGTCATTGCGTCTTTTTATAACACGTCCAAAGTTGGAAGCGGTCAAAATCCGTCTTCGTAGTTCTAGCCACTCACTAGAACCACTTTGTAATATAGTCTTCCTTTCTATTTGTTCTCTTTGTTTGGCAGTTTCCGCCAAATTTGCTAAAAATATTTTTTTTGATTCCTCTAATACATCATCATCCATATCCGGTCTTGAACATTGCTCACCATAGTTTTTATTACATTCTGTGTAGTGTTCATGTAATCTCTTCTTTATTCTATGATAATTTTTTGTTAAATGTAGGCGTTTTTGTTTACGTATTTCCATCTTTTTTAATTCACCATTTGGACTCCTGCCCGTGATTGATTTTTGCAACGACGATAAGGGTTTATGGGTATTAAATGATAAAGCAGCTGCATTACAACGCATATGGTATTGGTACTTCTGGGAAAAATTTACCCGCTTACCCCCTACAAATTTTGCAACAATACTATGGAAGCGCTCCACAGTGTTGCTGTCAACGTCTTCAATCAAGCTTCTTGCATGAGCAGCTATATGTGTCAATACAAATTTTATTCTATGCCACAAACTGTTTGTGAAAATATCTCTGTCTATGTTGTCATCTTCTCCCATTTTCGAGCAAAAATATGTCTTACAATTAGTATGAACTCCAAATGCATGTTCTGCGGCTAACATGATATCATTATGTAAACTAGTGACATTGCCAGAATTTTTATAATTTCTTACAGCGGTTACTATTACCTTTCTTATTGACAGTATTCTTTGTTTTGTTATATATTTTCTGTATTTAATTAAATATTTCGTGTCAGTGATAAGAGCTTGTAACTTATTGCAAAGGTTTCTTAACAGGTGGTTGCGGCATTCGATTTTTTCAATTGTTATATTTTCATATGGTCTTGACTGTAACAATTTTATATTAACCTTGAATATATTAAATTATGCATTTCTATGCTGTTCTTGAATCCTTCTACCAAGATCGTGGATTCCATTCCAGTTGAAGGACCTGAAAATAAAGTAATAATTATTCCAACCATAAAATTTTAGTTTCTTTATTATTATTACAACATATTTAATATTCTGAATTTACCAGAATAATTTTTATAGCAAGCATGCTTCTTAGGTGTGACATTTTTCTTGGCAGCTTGGGCGCATATGCAGCAGTATTTATTTTTCACTGCCATATAAATAATTTTTCCAGTTCTTTTCCCAATTATCGCAGCTGCGCCTGATAGGGATGAGTAATTTTTTTTATAAGATCTTTTTCCCCAACATCCATCTGCAATAACGTCAATATATGGAATGCCATTTTCAGTAACTCTACCGTCTTCCAAAGCCATTTGACGTTCTTCATTAGCGGCTTCATTCATAGAATTCAAAGCTTCTTTTTCCCAAACTTTGTTAATTGTTCCCATTCTTTCATTAAATAACTCATAGGATATATGAGGCAAGTCCATTGCTGCCAATAATTCATTAAGCTGTGTATAGCCACAACCTATAGCCACTGCACCCGCAACTGTATTAATGTTTAAGTCAATTTCAGGATCATTGCAACAAATGACAAAAGTTTCGTTACACATGTTGCATTTTAGTTTTAGTTTAGAAACAAGGCCCAGTTTTCTTTCAGATATAATTTCTACAGATTTCAAACCACAGTCTATATTACCATGTGAAGATATTTCTTGAAGCTCTTTAAAAAAATGTTTAATATTTAATATTCGCATTCCATTTACTATTTCTTGATTATTTCTGAAAAGGAAATATACATAATAACAATTTTGCAATATTAAACAGAATAAGGCCTTTAACATTTGTTTTGTAATATCTTTTATTGTTCACATTCTTTGCGATAGCAAAGAGAGATACCCGTGAGTTATCACTCACGGGTTCTGCAATATTATATTGAAAATTTTCCCCTTTTTTATTAATTTTATTTATCGAGAGTTTTACTATATAAATCTTTATATTGACAGACTATCCTGACATCATAGAAATAATAATACGTTTACCTGACCGAATTTGACTTCTCGTTTTCAATATTCATTTGAAAGCTTTCTTCCTGCTCAGGAAATATCGTTTCGGTTACTTGAGAACTGCAACAGTTATAGTAATTAATATAAGTTAATAGAATTAGGTTTCAAATATGCTAAAATCAGAATATTGAATTAGATATGCATTTACTTGTCAACAATCTTGTTCTCATTTTCATTGTTAATATGGGAAGATCCTTTAATCACTCCAAGCGTTTCCGTAAATTCAGACCTACAATATAAATGTATTTATATTTAGTTATACAGTGACAATAGTAATAGCATTCAAGTATTTTTAAAACTCGAATCCGGACTGTCCCAACTACGATGTAGTATTGTCATACTACACTACAATACACACCTCGTCTCTGTCTCGTCATTGACGTCGCGATTATCTTTGTTATTATGTAATCTCCTAAAAAGAAAATAATGTCACTTAGTAAAATAAATAATAATAATATATGTAACAATTAAATGTTATGATTAATTTATCTGGTCCAATTTACATCAATGTGCTAGTATACACAAATGATAATTATGATTGAGAACACGTTACTTACCTTATTAATCTATTTTTTGCGAGCGTTTGGCGTTTCTTTTTTAGTAATCTAGATTTACCAGCCATTTTAGCGCGAAACTTATAATAGAGTTAAATCGTTTAGTGATTGCTCCGAGCGTCAACGTCTACCCGTGACAGTGGTCAGCGATGCACTGCCGCCCGTCGCCCGCAAGGGCTCCTGCTAACCCGAGCATAAAGATTATTCGAAAAAGCATAATTGTATATTATTCTTTTACTTTGAAATAAAAAGTCGTATATTAAAAGATGGGTAATTAAATTGTGTTTAAGATGGTGAAGGTTTCATAAAAATACGCTTGATAGTTTTTACGTGATTCTCAGATTTTTATCTGCGTTAGACCTAACTTTACAAATTAATTACACTATGTAATATAAACATAATCTAAAATATTCACATATTAAGTTATTGAGAAAATGCTCAAATTTAACATGTATTTTTTCCAATTCATTAACACCACTCGTTTAGATGTGATCTTCAGAATAAAATCATTAAAAGTCTCTTGTCGTCGCCGGTATAGAGAAAGATTAAACCTTGGAGAAGGACATAGACTACTTTTAGTCTCGAAAATTAAACTGGAAGGGAGTGAAATAGGAGTGTGAACGTAATTGAGTTCTGTTCAGCTAGTTAGCTAATAAATATTAATAATACTTTAGGTGCTTTTATATAAAACATTCTTCTATCACGTCTGATAAGTTTCAACCTTGAAAAATGTAAACTTCAATATAACACCGCACAAAGAAGAGACCACAAATATAGGAAACACTTTATAATGTTTTTATCACATTATCTCCACGTTATATTCTAAAGATACACACACATATATAAAGATGTATAGGTATATAGGTGTCTCTTTTTACTGTGACTTTTCTGTTTCAAATCACAACGATTCTAATGAAGTTTTCATTTGAATAGGTAAATGTTCGATTTGATGTCTGAAAATTTTGATTTGATATCTCTCCAGTTGATGGCAAATCTTTTAAGTGACGCCAATCGATCTATATTTAGCTCGGGACTCATCATGGAAAGGATCATGCCCTTTTAAGTCCAAAGAATCGACATTCTCCAACCGAGTGCAGACAACCAATGTTTAGGTCGAGTGTTTTTATGCTCCTGCAAAACAGTGTCTCGTACATCGCTATTTTTTTTTGTAGTGTAACATTTACTCCGTAATAATAAATAAATAAATGAAAATACTCCGTCTAGACCTTAGGTAAGTAGAAACTAAGTTAACTAAGTAGGCAACTGATATACTACATATATTTTTTTTCAATAATGTAAACAAGATGATGAATAAGTCAACTTTATATAAAAATACCCTCAAATTAAGAATAAAATTCAGGGTCTTTTGAACATCACCTACTAGCTGTGTACTCGGCTAGTGTGAGGCGAGGTTTTCCTTTGAGATTTGAAGGAAAAGTGATCATTTAGCACATTTATTTCATAAATTTTTTTAAGGATGTGTCTATTAGCAAACGTAGCCTACTTTACTCGAACTAGTCCGAACAAACATTTTTTTCGCTTAATATTATTTGTATAGAAAACTATGACGTCCTGTCCACATGTAACCTGTGTAGTTTTTACGTCATTCATATATGACGGCGTACTTGAGACCGTAGTACGCACAAGCACCTCTTCTAACCCTTTCTGCTTTCATATCGTGTATTGTTTCATTTTTTAAGCTTCAGGGGTTAAATTCTCATTAAAACTTTAAGAATTGATGTTTGGTAAAATAAATTCGACATTTAACTATGCAATTCGAATAATGACGATACCCGTGTACATCTGGCTGAGTGATCACGTCAGCGGTCTGGCACTGTCGTGGGCTTGGTCTCGACGGAGGACAAAATATTTGTATGATGTAAATACAATGTAAACTATGTAGTGAAATTGAAGGGACCGGGTATTTTAATGCGTTATAAAGAGTTTTCGTTTAACGGAGAGAGGATAAAACAATATAATGTTACGAATGTGTTCGAGTATGTTTTAATTATGACTAAATTAAGTGAAAAAAAATACATAATGTTATAATCAGTCATTTAATTGTATTTTTCGTTGCATTTATTTTATTTACATCTTGGGATATAGTGGGATCATTCTTCGTAGAATTATTACAAATAAATGAACACATTTCTAAGAATTTTATGGTACCTACGAAATATTTACGATTCTGTATCAGTATTGGGTTTGAAGGTCAGTGAAATTAATGTTTATTAGTGTCTAAATAACGATGTATTGTTTTTCTATTAAGAGTGGTTGCTACGCTACAAAGAGTGTTTCAATATAAGGGTAACAATGTAAACCAAACAAACCTTAGCAATTTCTATGTTTTAGGAGTTTTTCATTAAATAAAAGTTCGCTATATCTACATAAACTCTAGTTTGAAAATATCCTGGGATACAGTTTTTTACCTAGTATACGGAGCTGTTTTAAATTTGGCCGTATTAGTTTTCCAATTAACACCGATATCTATGAGTTTAGAAACCCTATGTGCCGTACTGACTCCCTAGAAGGGTAATAGGAGCCATCGAGCGCTCAAATGTCTCGTTACGACGTATACTGTCATGTCGGATCGATTTACTTCAGACTGCCTACACAGTGTAAGGCACATGAAGTCATGAAGTTTTTAACCATAACAAAACACTGTCAAATATAGTTAAAGCTGAATTTACTTACGAGTTTATTGATATCGGTTTGGCTTCATTTTATATACTTAATGTATACATTATTGTTTCTAAACATCTGTACATACAGGTTGTTTTAAAAGAAAGTTTATATTTTGTGAGTCGATAAAATAAAAAAAAATAAGATGTATATATATATATATATATATATATATATATATATATATATATATATATATATATATATATATATATATATATATATATATATATATATAAAAGCTTACTAATAATCACAGTTTTCAGTAGTATTTGCGAATTTATTTATTAAAAATAATATCTTCTAAATGTAAGTATGTATAGGTATTTATTTTAAATTGTTATGTTTTGGTTCTCTAAAATTTGTGTACCTATCCTTTTAATCAGCTTGATCGTCCTCTGCTGTGGACACTTATGCAGAGGACTAAATTACTTTTAGTTATAAAGTTAACGTAACGTATAGTTTTTAAGCTCCTACTAACTAATGGCTCAGCATATTAACATAGGCTCAGCATCTGATTTAAATAAATAAATAATGTTAAGGCAAATACCTAGTGTGACCGCCTTAAAAAATGGGATTTTTTAAAAGAAAGCTATTGCATGAAATGTTTTATAATTTTGAGTAGGTATATATTTATACACACTTAAATAATATACATACACAAATTTCAAAAGAAAAAAAAACACCGCTACATATTTCCCAAGTTACTAAAAAAACTGCTGCAGTGATTGCGGCCTTCACAGTGGCAGAAAAAAAAGATTATTAATATGTAAGGTATTGCCGATACAATGATCGACGATTTAAAAAAAATTATATTTAACAAAATGGCAGGCTTTGAAAAAAATATGTCGAATTTTGCTCAAAAATGAGATGATTTTTGACCCGCCAAAATTACATTTTTCATACAACCGGAAAACAGGTACAGAAAAACATACAAAATAAGAAAAGGGATCGGATGATTTTCTTCTTCTTCTTCGAGTTACAACTGCAACCAATTTGATAAATTTAGTTTTAGAATAACGCACTTTAAGATAAAATGATTTTTATTTTATTATACGTGACATGATAAAATACGTTTGCAGTGTTCGGTAAAACCGAAGTGCTTGGTTTTGATGCAAATAGTTTTCGTAAGTTTGTTTGTACGAGGAAGCGGGTTGGGTTGGTTTATGTTTAAATCAGTACACGTCTGCTTTGTGTCCGTCCCGGTTTCCGGGCCCTGATGGGTTTTGGCACTCTCTTGACACATGTGATTGATTTGAAAGATCACGTATTATAAAGTCATATCTATAATAAATATTTGCATTAGCGTTGTAATTTTTTTTCGTTACTCATATATCGTATTCTGGGTTATTATAAGCTTTTTTAGTTACAAGATTATGGAAGAAACTTTAACATCATCTTAGCGTTAAATACTGGTTTTAACCCAAACTTCGGCTTCGGTGTCAGGAGTCCGTTTTCCGCCTTTTTCTTCTCCATTTCGCATGACCTTCGGCATCCCTGGCCGTAATACATTGGCACATATATCACCTTTTATGGCGTCAAGCTAGCATTTTTGGGTCTCCCCTCCTGCCGGGACCAGGCGGAGGCGACATGTCTAGAAATTTTTAAAGTGATAACTTCTTATGGGAGGGTATACCGCTTCGTTACGTAACGCGTTACGGCGCCAGTTTGTCTGGCTTCCCTTTCTCTCACGCATACGGCAGCGGTAGGCAGGCTCCTCTCTTACTCTAACCCACAGCGCTAGATCTATTCGAATTGCAACTTTATTACAATGAAATACAGTTGAGTTTATTTTCTTAATAAAGAATCTACATTAGGAATAATTTAATTTAATATAATATTGTAAGTTTTTGAAAATTGGAAATTCGTAAACTTTAGTTATTTTTGAATTATTTTTAGTTTTATTAATAAATCATCTTTCCTTACATTATCATATTAATATACATAAAATTTAAGTAATAACCTAAGCTTTTCTCACGTTAAACAATTTCAATATTAAATAGTTCAACTTAGATTAGTTTAAGTTATCACTTCTGTCGGGTGTCCCGAGACGCACATATTTTTTTTCCTTACATAAGTAGCTGGTGGCCATAAAACGTGGTTATACCAGTGGAGGCGATATGTTTGTAAGAAACTTATATTTAGCAGTCTGGGTTATGCTGCTATGTCAGTACTCTTCTGTTATACTTTTTTCTGAGTAAAAAGCAACAACAAAATATAATATGTAGATAGAATAGATGTGTTTGAAATGGGACCATTACAGTCTTTCGTAGAACAATAACCAACAGTCAATCCTGCGACCCTCACAAAGGCTAATCATCGGGGTTTATAGTGGATATGTCGTCCTGATTATCCTGGCTATTCTTTGCTAGCTAGGATACTCGCAAAAACATGCCGGAGAACTCCACACATCCGCATTGGTGTCGAAGTGGCAATGATTAGGATTAGTTTTACTTCGGCAAAAAAGGATCGACTACTGTCTTCTTCCCTAACCCCGGAGTATTAAATGTCAATAAGAAAAAAAGATCAATCCATATTTTGTTCTTTGACTCAGTAGATTATTATGATGACATTATTTTGGCGATACGATGGTCTGGCAGCCGGTTCCTGTATTCTGTCTCTTTTAATAATCATTAAGATATTATTAAGGCTCAAATCATAAAGTTTAAAAAGCTGAGGACAGAGAATAAATGTTATGCACGTAATAGGCACGTAATATATTGCAATTGTTCCAAAACATATAAGCGAGAAACTATTGTTGAATGCAGCTGTGCGATCGATAACTTGCGGCACATTGACGCCAGTTGGGGCGACGTAATCAACACAATCGGATTAGAATGAACTGCTGCGAATAAGGGGAAGATTATTTGTGGGGTCGCCATTAATTTGTAAAGATTGAAGTTTATTACTATGGTTGGTTCAACAACTGCTTGATTCTGCCACATCTGCAAATAGATTGTTCAGTATTTGTGGAGGACTTAGGTATAATTATGGCAAAGTTTATATAAACATTGTAGCCATGTATTATATTATGACCATATTTTATTTATTTATTTATTGCATGAAACATGATACATAATAGATATATATTAAAAGAATTATGGAGCGTATGGCATGTATTGCATACCAGTAAGTGTCATAATACGAAGAGTATAAAAAAATTAGATTCTTTTCACGTCATTCGTATTGCTCGTAATATTGATGAGAAGAAAGAATAGACAAGGCTAAGTTTAGCGCGGACATAAATTTGAAATATGTCTTGTAATATAGTCCATGATGATGGCAGTGATACTAGATTGAATAAACTAGCATAGCCATCTTTTAAAATAATAATATTATGGTCCATCGTCTCATTGAAAAAGAAAACGGAGGTGTGACACATCTGCGCGGTCATTCAAATATTTAAGTGATAGCTCTATTTGAGATTGCCCAAGACACCATAGTCTTAATTTCAAACACAGTATTAGCTATTCGTGAATTTGCAGTTGGCTGGTGTTTTATATCTGGTTTCAATTATTAAGGTCTCAAGAAAGTTATTAATTTGCATGTATAATGTAAACCTGTCCTTATTGGAGCTGTTTTGAGTGGATTTACATGTACGCCATGTTCGGCGTCGACAGCTGATATTTGATATTGCGTTGGGCACTAACCGCATCATCAAGAATTTTGCTTTATGCTAGTCTACTAGTAGAAATGAAATGCACGAAATTTAGAGAGCATTAATTTTACATATTATGATGCATCAGGATGGTCTTTGAAATGAATACGAGTGTGTATCGATGGATGCGCGGAGTCACTGCAAGGTAAAAAGTTGACTAAAGTAAGCATTGACGTTTCTCTTTTCACGTATCTAGCGCGTGCCTGCGTGCGCGTGCGCTGTGGATCATCAGAGAGGCTGAACGCCTACATAAAAGTAAGCAGTTACCCGTTGGCTATCGGTTTGCCTTGCCAGGCTCTGGTAACACTGCTGTTCGCGTCGGGGTCTTGGCTCGGAGCCCTACCATTTAGCTAGGGATGTTTTGTTGCCTTATATGATAGGCTACCTCCGCTCCGGCCGCGGAGGTCAGTATTCCTACTCCGATCGTGAACGGAGAAAATTTAATTACCAAAATAAATCTCGTCTATCTTCTTGATCCGAAAAGAAAAAATTATAGTTAAAAAAAAAACTAAAAAACACGCTTTTATAGAAAATCAAACTAAAGGGTAAAAAATAAATTTCAATAATTTAAGGATATAACAAAAAAAAAAAGAATTTTATTGTAAAAAAGTCTGGGGTGCTTGTTGCTAATTGTTATAAATTTTTACTGACAAGATATTATTGGTAGAAGTGTCATTAAGAAAACATCTTAAAAGCACCCCACGCATTTTTACAATAAATTTAATTGTTTGTTAATCACACCATCCTTAATTTATATTTATTGAAACCTAGTTTTTACCTTTTAATTAGATTTTCTAGTGTTATTTAGTTTTTTAAACTATACTATTTATTTTTAACTTTTTAGTTTGATTAACTCTAAATTTATTTTATCCGTGCAGGGGCGGAGAAAGAATACTAACCTCTGTGGCCGGGGTCGGCCTGTCGTAAAAGGCGACAAAACAACCCACCCTAGCTACGTGGTAGGGCCTCAATCCCGTCTGGATGGCGACCACCTTTGGTCTTAAGTATGCCGCCATAATAACCTTGTGTTGTATTCCGGCATTAGTGACACAAGTTCCTGTACCCTTATGGGACAGCAGCGTGTTCGCGATGCCACTGGCGTTGCAAACACCTATAGGCGACGGTAACTGCTAAATTCTAAGCGGGCTGTCAGCGTGTCTGCTGTCCTACGCATTAAAAAAAAATTATTTTAGCGTGTTAATTTAATTTATTTGTTGTCAATTCCCAATCGGTAAATGTTTTTATTAATTTAACGCCACCTTCCGGCAGTGTTATTATTAATTTAACGCTATCGTCTGGCAGTGTTATTAATTAAACTCCAGATGGCGTTTCGGCAGAATATTGAATTTTTTTGATTGTTCAAAGTGGGTAAAAATCGATTTAAAATTCGAAAAATTCCGTTACATACAGGTCAATATAAAGCGTGTAAATAGAGAGCAAAAAGCCACCGTCACGCGGTGTTCCAGGCGGTCACCCATCCAAGTACTAACCGCGCCCAACTGTGCTTAACTTCGGTGATCGGATCCTGAGGATTCTGGTAAGAATAATGATAAACAAACTAACTATGCAAATTATTGCATTGTCATCAGTCCTTAATAAATTTGTAGTTTCAAATCAATGCGTCGTCGTTTTAAAAGCGCTGAAAATCACGTTCAAAGCTTCCATTAGGTACATATATATATATATATATATATATATATATATATATATATATATATATATATATATATATACCTAGTCAGGTCATAAGTATTGTCACACAGTAAGAACTTTTCTTTTAGAATGCTGGCCACAAAAAAGTTTATTGAATTCGAATTTCGAATTGTTCATGAAAATAAAAATGTATAACTTTTAGAATTTTACTCATTTTTAAATATGGAGTGGACGCTTAAAAAAGACCGTGTTGCAGTTATTGCGTTGCATCGTTACAGTTACGCGCCAATTCAAATTTTTAACATACTGAAAAATTTGAATATAACCAAAAGATTCGTTTATCGTACCATCAAACGATACAATGAAGACTCTAGTGTAGATGACAGGTCAAGAAGTGGTCGCCCTCGGTCTGTTAGGACTCCAGCAGTGATAAAAGCTGTGAAGGCACGAATTCAAAGAAATCCCAAACGTAAGCAGAAACTGTTGGCCCTTCAGATGGGGTTAAGCAGAACCACGGTGAAAAGGGTGTTAAATGAAGACTTAGGGCTTCGGGCATATCGAAAAAAAACAGAACATCGTTTGAATGCTCGTCTAATGGACCTGAGACTGAAAGATGCCGCGCTTTGTTGAAGCGGTACGCGGGAAAAAAATATCGGGAAATTCTTTTTTCGGATGAAAAAATGTTTACCGTAGAAGAGAGCTACAACAAACAAAATGATAAGGTGTACGCACACAGTAGTGAAGAAGCGAGCAACCGTATTCCGCGTGTCCAACGAGGTCATTTTCCATCCTCGCTCATGGTATGGTTGGGAATTTCTTATTGGGGCTTAACAGAGGTACATTTTTGTGAGAAAGGTGTAAAAACGAATGCTGTTGTGTATCAAAATACAGTCCTGACGAACCTTGTGGAACCTGTTTCTCATACCATGTTCAATAACAGGCACTGGGTATTCCAACAAGATTCGGCGCCAGCTCATAGAGCGAAGAGCACACAAGACTGGCTGGCGGCGCGTGAAATCGACTTCATCCGGCACGAAGACTTGCCCTCCTCCAGTCCAGATTTGAATCCGTTAGATTACAAGATATGGCAACACTTGGAGGAAAAGGCGTGCTCAAAGCCTCATCCCAATTTGGAGTCACTCAAGACATCCTTGATTAAGGCAGCCGCCGATATTGACATGGACCTCGTTCGTGCTGCGATATACAACTGGCCGCGCAGATTGAAGGCTTGTATTCAAAATCACGGAGGTCATTTTGAATAAATTTTAATGTCATAAGAATCTATGTTTTGTTAAGTTCATTTTGGTATATGAATGGTTACATAATTAATAAACTTGTTACAATTATTTTACATTAAACATGTGACAGAATTTATGACCTGACTAGGTATATATACCTAGTCAGGTCATAAGTATTGTCACACAGTAAAAACTTTTCTTTTAGAATGCTGGCCACAAAAAAGTTTATTGAATTCGAATTTCGAATTGTTCATGAAAATAAAAAAGGTATACTTTTAGAATTTTACTCATTTTTAAATATGGAGTGGACGCTTAAAGAAGACCGTGTTGCAGTTATTGCGTTGCATCGTTGCAGTTACGCGCCAATTCAAATTTTTAACATACTGAAAAATTTGAATATAACCAAAAGATTCGTTTATCGTACCATCAAACGATACAATGAAGACTCTAGTGTAGATGACAGGTCAAGAAGTGGTCGCCCTCGGTCTGTTAGGACTCCAGCAGTGATAAAAGCTGTGAAGGCACGAATTCAAAGAAATCCCAAACGTAAGCAGAAACTGTTGGCCCTTCAGATGGGGTTAAGCAGAACCACGGTGAAAAGGGTGTTAAATGAAGACTTAGGGCTTCGGGCATATCGAAGAAAAACAGGACATCGTTTGAATGCTCGTCTAATGGACCTGAGACTGAAGAGATGCCGCGCTTTGTTGAAGCGGTACGCGAGAAAAAAATATCGGGAAATTCTTTTTTCAGATGAAAAAATGTTTACCGTAGAAGAGAGCTACAACAAACAAAATGATAAGGTGTACGCACACAGTAGTGAAGAAGCGAGCAACCGTATTCCGCGTGTCCAACGAGGTCATTTTCCATCCTCGCTCATGGTATGGTTGGGAGTTTCTTATTGGGGCTTAACAGAGGTACATTTTTGTGAGAAAGGTGTAAAAACGAATGCTGTTGTGTATCAAAATACAGTCCTGACGAACCTTGTGGAACCTGTTTCTCATACCATGTTCAATAACAGGCACTGGGTATTCCAACAAGATTCGGCGCCAGCTCATAGAGCGAAGAGCACACAAGACTGGCTGGCGGCGCGTGAAATCGACTTCATCCGGCACGAAGACTGGCCCTCCTCCAGTCCAGATTTGAATCCGTTAGATTACAAGATATGGCAACACTTGGAGGAAAAGGCGTGCTCAAAGCCTCATCCCAATTTGGAGTCACTCAAGACATCCTTGATTAAGGCAGCCGCCGATATTGACATGGACCTCGTTCGTGCTGCGATAGACGACTGGTCGCGCAGATTGAAGGCCTGTATTCAAAATCACGGAGGTCATTTTGAATAAACTTTAATGTCATAAGAATCTATGTTTTGTTAAGTTCATTTTGGTATATGAATGGTTACATAATGAATAAACTTGTTACAATTATTTTACATTAAACATGTGACAGAATTTATGACCTGACTAGGTATATATATATAGATTCATAGATACATACCAAGCTAATAAAAACGTGTTAAAAATGTAGCGGAGCCTCGGTTGTTGTTCTTCAGGGTATATCAATTTCCATGTAAGACGTGGCCTGTGAAAGACTAAAATATGATTATACGTGAAATACGGAAAGCTTATAATATATTTGTCTATGGTAAACAACTAAGCATTCAGTTCAATTCAGTTTCCTCGCTCGTAAATTGATTTCTATATTCGGAGCTCTATGAGTAATACTTTAGTCACAGTTCTATATTGGGGACAGCATAAATCTGTCTTGTTTTACTTATTCTAGTTTCTGATTGTGTTTATTTAACGCAGCGTGTAACGCGTTGACTATTCAACACATGGTTATTTCAAGCCATAATCATGACTGTTTATCAATTTACAAATATGTTTTGTTTACGGTCAAAATTAAATTGTATAACGTAAAATTATTATTATTATTGATAATATGTACCTACATAATTGAGAAGACGATTTATGAAAGCGAGCGTTCAAGTATTACTTAACGAATATGGGGGGAAGGATTTTTTAACTTTTTTTTTTTGGTCTCGGGGAAAAACCTCTCTTGACGGGTTCCCCCGGCCCGGGGGGACCGAGGGATATGTGGGACTCCGGGAAAGATGTTTGGCCATCCGACTACCCACTAAAACACCCCGCTGTTCTCCTATCGCCTACGCCCGGGCCCACGGATATATGGCCTGCCGATCTCGTGGCCCGGGCCGGCGCCGGCCCGCCCTTTGTCTTGAGGCGGGCCCCTTCTAAAGTGTTGGCGCCAGGGGGTCAGGGTTTCGTCCCCCCGGCGCTCTCCTAACAACTCTAGGAGTTGAGGGGGGCCGCGGAACAGCACGCAGCCCTCACCCTCGCGGCAAAAGTGCGGGTGGCGGATTCTCCCCCGAGGGGCCGCCCGCGGCCGCTTTTTACGGCGGCCGGAGGTCGTTACTTGACCTCCGGCGCCGCCGACGTGGCCTGCGTTGGCGGGAGGGGAGTGTGGTGGTCGACTCCCGCTCCCGCTCCGCCGCCTCCTTTGCGGACATGACTGCCTCGCAGAAGGAGGCGACGGCCGTCCATCCAGGATCGCCCCCGACCATGGACAGAACCAAGGCCGGGAGCGACAGGTCCACGCCGATTTGGGCGACGAGGGCGCGGCGCTCCTCGCGCCACGCAGGGCACACGGCGACAGTGTGGTCAACCGTGTCCTCCTCGTCGCCCGCGCCACAGTGGTGGCACCCCGACGTCATCTCCCGCCCTATGCGACACAGGTACCTCCCGAAGCAACCGTGCCCCGAGAGGACCTGCGTCAGGCGGAAGGTCAGGGCGCCGTGGCGCCTTTCCAACCATTCGGCCAGGACGGGCCTCACCGCTTCGATGGTGGCGAGGCCCGCGCTGGGGTGCGCGAGGCGCTCCTTCCACTCCACCATGAGCACCTCATCGCGCAGCTCCGCCCTCTTTACCTCAACTTCGCGAGGTGCAGGGCGAGAGCCACGCTCGGCCGCGTCCCGGCGCCACTGGTATAACAGCGCCAGGACTCGGGCCTCGAGGTCCCATGGTGGGGATCCGGCCAGCAGGGAGGCCGCTTCAAAGGACACCGTGCGGTATCCCCGTATCGCCCTGACGGCCAGAACACGCTGCGGCCTGCGAAGCAGCGCGGTCGTTTTGGCCGTCAGGCGATCCGCCCAGATCGGGGCCCCGTAAAGGGCCATCGACCGCACGGCTCCCTCAAAGAGCCTGCGGCACAACCAAAGGATTTTTTAACTACGCGTTACGTAATATTGTTTTTAACTCTTCAGAACGGTCGCGTAGAGAGATTCATAAATTTTTAAAAAGTTGTTTTTTTTATAATTTCAAATGGAAAGGAAAAAAGGAACCACTTGAAAATTTTTTTCCTTTCACAAACAATAACAAAAATATTTTAGCGACTTTCCGGTACTTTACACCACATAATTGTGACTTAGGTAAAAATGGTCAATTGGTGGTTAAGTAACGTTTTACAAGAGGGGGGAGGGGGTTACAGAAAAACGTTATGGCGCGTTGCACGGGGTAGGGGATATTGAGGTAATACTTGAACGTTCCCAAAGGCGTTCTGATTGTTAACGTATATAGTGCGTATATAGTTTGTTTCTTCTATATTTTGATTTCATATAAAGTAATGAATTTGAACTTGTTGTTGTAAGATTTTAGAACAGATTTCCTAGTTCCTATTCTAAATTTAAATACAAATATAAAATACGAGGAAATATTAAAAATGAGTCCGGTAAAATGTGTAAGCTTTGATCATAATTGAAATTGAAAATAATTAAAAATATTAATTTTCTCACGCTGAAAAATTTCTTGAATATTTTAATATTCGTTTTGTATGTTCTTTTGCTATATCAAGTAGAGGTCGAATCACCAAGGGTACTCTTTGGATGTAGTTATTGTTCGTGCCCTTTTAATATAATTTACCCGTCACACATCAGAATTTCTAAATTATATAGAGCAATGACCGGCCCCCGTCATTTAGATCAGATCTCTTCCAAATTTATTATTCCATAATAACTGCTAATTATAAACAATTAAGCGTTATAATTAGCACTATTTAAATAAAATAAGTCTGGTTGCATATTCTTGTGATGACTCGGTATGGGTTACACCTAGCCACAGTTGCAATTATACCAATAGGAATTAATTAGTTATTCTGCGGGTACCTACATACGTTTCAATTTGTCACCAAAATTACAAACTACGGCAGAAGTAAACAATAAATTGATGGTGAAAAATCGGCGGCCTTATCGCTAACAGCGATCTCTTCCCGGCAACCGTACTCATAAGGAATTTGAATTAATGTTTATTCAAATATAAAAATCAAAAATAGTATTTATTTATATAACCCTGAATGTTCGGTAAAAATTTCTCGCAACAAGCCCCTTGCTGTACATTTTTAAATACGTTACCGCCCAGATGTTCTCTGCTCATATAAATAAATCTTCGAACCGTTCTAGGAAAACGTGAGTTTATACTAATTACGGCATGTACGTGCTATATCTAAGAGAACTTGCAGGAAACACGTACTGCAGAATATGGGAAGTACAGAGATTAAGTTTGATACTTTGCGCTCTTGAAAAACGCATATCGTTTAACGCATATTATACATTGATTGGACACAGTTCTAGCGTTGAAGTCACGTAACCATATACAAGAAAAACATTTTATACCCAATAGATAGATAGAAACACTTTATTGTACTTTGTATAAAAGTAACTTACATTGAAATTTTGTGGTTAATAAATTGCACAAAGGGCGGCCTTATCGCTAGAAGCGATCTCTTCCAGACAACCCTGTATAGGAAACAAATAATTTATAAAAGTTGCTGGTGGGATAACCAATATACAAATTTCACGATTTTACAATTACATAATTAATAGTTTGAACAAGTAAATACTCATACATTTATACGTATATACCTAGTCAGGTCATAAATTCTGTCACATGTTTAATGTAAAATAATTGTAACAAGTTTATTCATTATGTAACCATTCATATACCAAAATGAACTTAACAAAACATAGATTCTTATGACATTAAAGTTTATTCAAAATGACCTCCGTGATTTTGAATACAAGCCTTCAATCTGCGCGGCCAGTCGTCTATCGTAGCACGAACGAGGTCCATGTCAATATCGGCGGCTGCCTTAATCAAGGATGTCTTGAGTGACTCCAAATTGGGATGAGGCTTTGAGCACGCCTTTTCCTCCAAGTGTTGCCATATCTTGTAATCTAACGGATTCAAATCTGGACTGGAGGAGGGCCAGTCTTCGTGCCGGATGAAGTCGATTTCACGCGCCGGCAGCCAGTCTTGTGTGCTCTTCGCTCTATGAGCTGGCGCCGAATCTTGTTGGAATACCCAGTGCCTGTTATTGAACATGGTATGAGAAACAGGTTCCACAAGGTTCGTCAGGACTGTATTTTGATACACAACAGCGTTCGTTTTTACACCTTTCTCACAAAAATGTACCTCTGTTAAGCCCCAATAAGAAACTCCCAACCATACCATGAGCGAGGATGGAAAATGACCTCGTTGGACACGCGGAATACGGTTGCTCGCTTCTTCACTACTGTGTGCGTACACCTTATCATTTTGTTTGTTGTAGCTCTCTTCTACGGTAAACATTTTTTCATCCGAAAAAAGAATTTCCCGATATTTTTTTCCCGCGTACCGCTTCAACAAAGCGCGGCATCTCTTCAGTCTCAGGTCCATTAGACGAGCATTCAAACGATGTCCTGTTTTTCTTCGATATGCCCGAAGCCCTAAGTCTTCATTTAACACCCTTTTCACCGTGGTTCTGCTTAACCCCATCTGAAGGGCCAACAGTTTCTGCTTACGTTTGGGATTTCTTTGAATTCGTGCCTTCACAGCTTTTATCACTGCTGGAGTCCTAACAGACCGAGGGCGACCACTTCTTGACCTGTCATCTACACTAGAGTCTTCATTGTATCGTTTGATGGTACGATAAACGAATCTTTTGGTTATATTCAAATTTTACAGTATGTTAAAAATTTGAATTGGCGCGTAACCGCAACGATGCAACGCAATAACTGCAACACGGTCTTCTTTAAGCGTCCACTCCATGTTTAAAAATGAGTAAAATTCTATAAAAGTATACATTTTTATTTTCATGAACAATTCGAAATTCGAATTCAATAAACTTTTTTGTGGCCAGCATTCTAAAAGAAAAGTTTTTACTGTGTGACAATACTTATGACCTGACTAGGTATAATACATATACACACATATACACTAAATATCCACTGCAAAGACAAATTGTGCTGGTACACCTTACTTTTAAATATGGGCAATGTTTTAGCTTGTCTGATAGTAATAGGTAGCTCATTCCAAAGTAGCATAGCTTTTACTGTGAAAGAGTTTGTGAAAAAAGAAGAATTATGTGTAGGAGTAACAAGACGTAATCTAGTGGAAACACGTACATTTTGAGCACGATAAGGAAATTCAAAATGCTCTTTTAAGTAAAAAGGAGTGCTCAATGTTTTGGTTTTACAAAAAAGTCACAATGTTTAAATTATGTACAATATGTTTTTCGTATAAACTTTTATTCTGTCGTTAATGTAAACTTTATGTTTGTGCTTTCTCCGTGTAAGGGTAGAATAAGAAAAATGATCCCTGGAGCCGGGGTCGGCCTGTCGTAAAAGATGACAAAACACCCTAGCTACGTGGTAGGGATCAAAGCCTAACTGAATGGCAATTATATGGTCACTAAATGTGTCACCATGATAACATCGTGTTGTATTAAGGCATAAGTGAGTGAAATTCCAAGTTGCCCTAAGCGGATGGCAGCGTGTTAGCGGTGCCCTTAGCGTCGAAATCATCCACAGGTGACTCTAACTGCTACTAACTATTAAGGGGGCTGTCAGCCTGTTTGTTGTTCCAGAAGCATAAAAAACTATACAAATTTACCAATGTAAAATTTTAATGTTAGATCTTTTTGCTATTAAAGAGTTGATAACTCTTACGCGATCTTACGTACGTCGTACGTATAAAATACGAGATAAATACAAGGATGTTACTTTTATCTTCTCCGGTCTCATTGTTCATAATTACGTACACATGTTATTGACATTGAAATTTTTATCACACTGCATCATGGCTTAAAAGTTGAAATTATAATAGCAAGGCAATTATTTATATATCGTGAATGCAAAATTTTAGGACTTAATGCTGGTTAGTATATCAATGAACGTGACAATATTAGTAATGTTTCTGATTTTAAAACACAATGAACAAACAGATTATTGGAAAATAATGAGTTTTTTATCTATCGTGTTATGTTTATTTTAGTATAATATCAATTTTAGGCGCCAGTACAATATTTTCCATTCCCGTCTATCTATGATACTTATGTTTTTTTAAATGGATAGATGAAAGATCTATCCATAGTATAGAATAGGGTATGGGCTACTATTACTATATATAATAGCCAAGGGACGAAGGGAATGAACAGTGCTCACCACGCTTATGCAAGGTAGATTGGTGGTTTACATACACCGGTGATAACGATGTGCAGGTCTCTTTACATATTTTTCCTTCCAATACTTTACTATGCACATTAGGCGAAAATAATGCCTAAAAAGTGTACCCTACGATTGTGATGCCACTACTACTATTTATTCAGGAATAATACATTAGAAATGATGATGAAGTGCTTTTTACGTTTTATGGTTTTTCTTTTATACAGCTGTTCCAGTTGGCATCCCAGACTCAGTCCGATCCCAAATTACGTAGCGAATGTTATCTTGGAGCAAAATTTGTCCTTCCTTCTCATTCTACTTCTTTTTTTAAGGTACCTTTCCACGCCATTGCGTTTTAATGTGTGAAGTGGTTTAATTAAGTATTTATTTATTTATTGTTAGAACTGTGTACATTATAATGTTGGTAAGTACATTTTGTATCAACAGTTTGTCTTTTTAAGGCGTATAATATTTATTAACGTATTTTTATGCTTCAAATTATTACAAAATAATAGTAACATATTCATTTATTTGCAATTATAATTTTATTTTAACTAATTTTTTTATTAATTTGAAACACAATGAGTATATAAATAAATTAAATTTTAACAAATAAGAAAAAATTATCATATTTAATTATATTACATTATATTTATAATTTATAAGTAGATGAATGATTTTTCAGATACAGAAAAGCGTCTCCATTAATAAAAAAACCAATTGATTTTTCCTTGTGCTGTTTCGGTTTTTTTCTTTTTGAGCAAGACGGTGGTCCTCGATGTAAAGTAATATGTGCTCTCTTACAACATTTATATAAGCATGAAATATTTGCATCTAACGCAATTTATTAGTTTATATTTAAACCGTAATTTAATAATTACTTTATTATTGTTTCATTTTCCTCCATTTTATTTTACTCAGACTATAAACATTATTTATACGCAGTCACATATAACCAATAATTATTATCCACGAATAAAAATAATTTTAGCCATATGTATTTATATGTGGCTCTCGTGATGTGGTCAATATCAAAAAAGTGACGTAGGTCACCAATCCAAGTACCTGCCCAGAAACTTTATCCTGTGATAACAAAGGTCATCGAGCCCCGCAAGGGATCTTCGGACGCAGACATGATGTAATGTAACATATGGCTACGGTGGTGTTCTTCAACTTATTATTTTTGTTTGTCCATTTTATTGAACACCTGTAGTAAATTTTATAGCAACGTTTGCTTTGGATAATAATTTGCACTAAGCTTGCAATAAGGCATTCGAATGCTGATATGAGCATCGTTAATGTTATAAAGTAACCTTAAAATTAGAAGATTTTGTTGTTATTAAAAATAGATCTAATCGAAAATTGTTATTATTCAATTTCTGACTTTTTGAAAATGCAAAAATAATGGTACTGTAACGGTAACAAATAAGGGGGGAATCTAGTCATAAATACAAACTTAATCGTTAAGAATAATTAATTTGATTGAAACATAAATTTACCACTGGGAAAATTTAATAATACAAATAATATGTATGACAAACTAATACTTAGTGAAAAATAGACAATTGTGTTTTGTTGAGTTATATTTTTTATTACTATCATTTCTTGTATTGTAATTTTTTGATTCTCATTCTTCCTATTTTGCTTTTTATTATAGTCCATTTTCTAATAATAATGAATAATTTTTAATTATTAATATTGTGACCACTAGTTTGCAGCGTCAGAAGATGACCCTCTAAGTTTTAAGTGCTATACATATGTTTAATGTAAGATGTTATTGTAAACACTTAGATGTGCAAATAAATATTTGAATTTGAATTAGATTGGACCTTGGAGAAGGACATAGGCTTTTTACTTTTTTTAAATTCATATGGCAGAACAAAGTTTGCCAGGTCAACTAGTACCTAAGTGTATAAAATAACTGCAGATATATAGTTTTAATTTACATTTTATGTCTTTGTCCTCGTTAGTTTATTATGATGTACATACATCTCTTGGGCACACATAATACTTAAACAGAAATGCCACCTACTGACGGCGAAGACAAACATGGAACCTGTAAACCGAGATAGTGGCGTGTCTAATTTGTGAACTCGCCGAAGAAGTGTGTGGCGGGTACGCTATCCAGTAGCTTCAGGGAGAGAGGTTTGAGCCCAGTTGTGAGACTTTATGGGCTGTTATTATTATATTCTTTAGATACACTGCGCCATCTAGTCCCAAAACAAGTAGCATAGCACTTGTGTTATGGGTACTAGACAACTGATATACGAATACTACATTTATAAATACTTTTGTAAATACATATTATACATCAACACCCAGACGCGAGACAGGAATCGAACCCGTGCCCTCTGCAAGCGTACCGACATGTGTTAGTCGTTACGCCACGGAGGTTATTTTTGGTAAACTTTTATTTTTTCTTTAAATTGCTCTCTCTATGGGACAGCAGCGTGTTCACGGTGCCCCTAGCGTCAAAAACTTCCATAGGAGACGGTAAGTGTTTACCATTAAGTGGGCCGTCAGTCTGCTGTTTCAGCAATAAATATAAAAAAAAAACAGTACTAACCGTTTCTTAACTGAAAAGGATCTGTGGTAGGTACGTTTGATTATTCTTCTTACTAGTGTTCCATCCAAGTTTAATTTTTATTTAAATTGTACAACTGTATTAACTACATTTCTATCAGATTATTTGCGTTGGTGTCTGGTGATTTCGCAGTGATTGGGTAGCCCTTTTTATATGTAACGGGACCACAAAGTAAGAATTTTTTCTCTTTTTCAAAATCTACAAACCGTCGCGCTTCGTTTAGACTATAATCAATTGTGTTGCATGAAAATGTAGTTTAGCGAGGCAGAGCCATTGCTCTTTCTCCCCTTATTAAGGCAGCACATCTGCTCTCTTGAGTCTTCTGAACTGGTTTGGCTGCAAGAGCAAACTTGATAACGGGTTTGGATGAATTGTTAAACGGTTTTTGTAGTTCTCTGGGTAGCGTTTCGCTTCGTCGAAATGGGATTTCCAGGTACTCATGGATTTCAGAATTGCGAGCATACCAGTGCGCTAATGACAGTATCATTCGAATACTGTTTTGAGCTCTTTGTAAGTACATAATGTTGGATTTTATGGCTATCGACCACAGTCCATATGTCCAGATCGGTTTTATTATGGAGCAATATACCCTTAGCTTGTTGGAAAGAGATAAGGCGGACTGTCTTCCGAGGAGTCAAAGTAAAGTAAGAATATGCTAATTTATACAAATAAATAAAATTGGAGGTTCTGTTTGTAATATTAAAATAACCGCTTTTTACTAAATGCATTAGGACGTATACACGGTACATATACCAAAACAAAAATTTTTACAATTTTTGTCTGTCTGTCTGTTTGTTCCGGCTAATCTTTGAAATGGCTGCACCGATTTTGACGGGACTTTCACTGGCAGATAGCTGATGTAACAAGGAGTAACGTAGGCTATTTTTATTTTAGAGAAAAAAAAATCGTTTTTGTTAAAAATGATAAGTTGCGGAAATTAAATATTCCAATTTAAATTGACCTCAGATTTATATCATCAATCATATGAAATAGGGTTTAGCTTAGGCTGGACTTTGTAGGTTCGAACGAACGTATTCCGGAGGCGCATGGTGTAACAGTTGCATTCGATAATACTGACTGTTGCATATTTCATTTATATTTTAGGGTTTGTAATCCAAAAAATTCTGCCCAAAGTCACTATTCCACGCGGACGGAGTCGCGGGCACAGCTAGTAATAAATATGCTGGGACTATTCACATCGCATTATTTAGCTCCAAGCGAACAGCAGGGCGCCGTGTTATGAGTAGGAGACGACTGATATATTACAATACTTTTCTTTTGTAAATAAATACCTAAAAGTGAACCCCCTTAGTTCAGACAAGGCGAAAGCCGTTGTTCTACAGATGGCGTCATCATCGTGAATAGCTTTATGCTATTGTTTTTTTTTTTCTAACATAAAATTAGCGCTCCAATCGCTTATCGATTATATATTCTAAGATAAAACTTTCCAATTCATGTACACTAATCACTTGCATAATATTAATTATATAAGTCACAACATGGCTTTTAATTGGATCTCTTTAAAGTTTATTACGTATTGCTTGATGTTTGATGGAAGTGTAGGCGATCTTGAAGACCGATCTTTTTATTGCCCTTTTGTTTGTATGTGAAATGACATGTGTTTTTTGAAAGATCTGGTTCGACTAGTTCGTTTATATTTTATTACTAGCTGACCCGGCGAACGTTGTTCTGCCATATAAATAAAAAAATACTATAATAAAAATAGCTTTTCTTAAATAATAGCTTTTCCTTAAATTTCTGTTTTGCTTCAAAAAAGTCTTAAGGTCCTTTCCAGTACACAAACTTAAGGATATGACCCTACGCTGTTATAAAGTTCACAAACAAATCTAGAGGTTTCAATTTAAATCTGTATAGAAAGTTTGCATACTTATTAAAAAAAATCATTTCAAAGTAATCCTGAACTTTAATGCAGTTTATGAGTCCGTCAGTTTATATATATATATATATATATATATATATATATATATATATATATATATATATATATATATATATATATATATATATATATATATATATATATAGTAATACTCAAAGTACCCTTCAGGCATCCAACTGTAGATGTATATAAATCAACTCAAGTTTTAAGTGTGCGTAAGTTATTTGTATTGGAATGTGTAAAAAGGTATCATT
The DNA here is from genome assembly GCA_963693495.1 of Malacosoma neustria. Taxonomy (NCBI): domain Eukaryota; kingdom Metazoa; phylum Arthropoda; class Insecta; order Lepidoptera; family Lasiocampidae; genus Malacosoma; species Malacosoma neustria. Next base: position 3,698,669 of record OY856385.1, read on the forward strand.
GTCTAATGGTTCCCACATTACCCAAAACTATAAAAAGATATGTCTCGTTCCCTTTACCAAAAACCAACAGTATATTTGCTAAAAGAAATATCAACTTTCTAGGTCCCCTCATATACAATAAATTAAATAAAATTAAAAATATTACTGAGTACAACAGCAAAATGTTGAAATATGAATTGAAATCGTGGCTTTTAACCCTAAATTATGAAGAAACTGAGGAATTGCTGAGTATAATGAATTAGTTGAATTATAGATTTGGCTCTCATATGCTTAAAATCCACACACACACACACACACATACACACGCGCGCGCGCGCGCACGCACGCACGCACGCACGCACACACACACACACACACACACACACACACACACACACACACACACACACACACACACACACACACACACAAACCTTATATATATAAGATTTTGTATCCTTTTGTTTCTTGGTGTTTTTTTTCTTTTCTTTTTTGTTTGTATGATTTGAGAGGGCACTAGTTTCCAAGACACAGACTAATGTCTAGTTTGGAGACTAGGGTTCATTGACTTAATATAATAAGGTGTTACAATAAAGATTTATTATTATTTATTATTATTTTATATATATTTAATTAGAGGGGAAATTCACATGAAAACTAGAGTGGAAAGGGGGTGTCTTCTCATATATTACGATTGGTCACCAAAGGGTGACCAATTGGTGGTAAAATATTGTCAAAAATAGGTCACGTGCTATGGGTTCGTTCCCTTATTTACTTTTACATTTTACATAACCTTGTTGCATACGTATTTTTTCTTGTCGTCATCAAATGCTTATCCACTGCTGGATGTAAACTTCCCCAAGTTCACAAATCCTGGTCTCTTGCCTTCTCTATTCAGCAATCAGCAATACGTCGAGGATTACCTATCAAGCCTTGGTTTCCGCTCCATGATTCGTTTACTCCATCGGTCCAGCGATTACGTCTGTGCCGAATACTTTGGATCTGTTATGAATATTTTGACGAAATCTTCGGCCGAGTGGAACTTCATGTAAGCAGGGTAAAATCAGAAAAGAACATCCAGCAGGCACTACGATAGGCCGTCTCCGGCCGCAGGTGTTAGTATTCTTCCGTAGTAATACCGTAGTTTTACAATAGTCTTCTTAAGAAGAAAAAAATAATAATAATAGGAATTAAAAAAGTTGAAAACCTATTAAATCTCATAATTACAGTCTTCATCAACATTCTAATATCAGGCCATTGGCATCGCTATGGCCTGAAGAGCATCACCTATCTAGGCTATATAGGTGTTTCATGAATATTCAAGCTTGCTGTATCCTCGAAAAGGGTGTGTTGTCACCACTGTTGGGTGAGTGCGAGTGTCACAGCAGACGGAGCATATCCGCGTCGTCGTTGACCCCTATTTGATGGGCACGTACTCGTTGGCCTTCGGGCGCTCTTCGCATTTACAGTCAGACGGGCTGTACGTGAGCTTCATTAGAGAAGGGCTTGCAGGAATCGATAAATGTGTTTATAGACTTTTTAAACTTTATAAAAATAAAGGGACTTTGTTTTTTTTTTAAACATGTCAGTCCCATTATAGCTACTAATTATTTTCTTGTCAGAATGTTATTTACTTTTAAAAACAACTTCCTGGCGCTGGGTTACCGAGGGTTACCGATCTGGGTTCTGACAACACACAATGCAGCATCTCTTTGTTCATTTCACTTAATCTAGGACTTTTTATTATATGCTTTCTTGTATTAGCATCATCATCATCATAACTATGTCTTCAGTTATACCGCAGTTACTATAGTTAGGGGCCGGGTTTCAAATGTGTTAATAGTATATTTTAGTTCACTAAAGGTATGGTTTTATATTGCTAATGCAAGAAGTACATGCAGGTATCGGAATGATAAACTATTGACTTGGGTCAAAGCGTTATTGGTAAATCAAAATGTAATTTTGATTTAAATTGTTATTATTATTAGAAAGATATTACGTTTTACCATTTTTCTATAGACATATTTTAAAAGAAACTAAAAATTAAAGTAACTAGTCAACACCTTTAATAAAGCTTTAGTTATTATTTCCAAGACACTAAAAATGTTCTACTTTCATTTTCAATTAAGATTGTGACAATCTAAATTCTTATTGATCAATTCTAAGCGGTAGGTATCTACTAGAAATTTCTATAAACAAATATGTAATAACTTATAAAGCAAAAAAAAGGTTTTTTTACTGTCCTGTGATTCTGAAAATATATGGTAGTATTTAATTAATGTTATTATTAGGGATGTAAATATTGCTTTGCATTTTAATCAGAATTTTCATAATTTGTATCAACAAATTAACAACAAACTATATCAATAGTAACTAACTAGTAACAGTAACATAATAACAACAAATATTTTTATTATATTAATGCTCTCATAGTATATGCCCACACTAACAGGAAATGTATTGTAATTATCAGTGATGATTTACTTTATCAGTGATTCAAACCAATAAGTACTAGCAAAGGTTGGCAAACAAGTATTGAGCAATTTTATCGAACATTGATAACAATTACAAGTTAGCTGGTACATCACTATAAATGCTCTCATATTAAGCATCGGTGTACGTTCGAGGATATCGATTTGATTATTATTCTATAAGCAATTCTTTTGGTCGCCTTTCTCCAAAGATTCATCGGTGTATTCTATTTTGTTTTTTAAACAAATATCCGAGAAATCTTTGCATTTTGTAAATATTTAAGTGTTTCCTGTTTTCTGTCGTGAGGTGTACTATAAAGACTTGCAAAATTAATGACTATACACGATTCGTCATGAATGTCAAAACTATTTATCATTATCCTTTTGTAATTTTAAATGTTTGCTGTTCGCGTCCATTAGGTTTACTATTGCGAATAAATTGCACGAGTGTCGTCTTCGCTGCAGCGCTGGTGTGACCGCGTTTCACGACAACCGGTTACTTACGTTGGGAACAGATGTCTAGCCATGCTGCCTCCGACGAGCCCTGGCGTGGGTAGACCCAAACTGTGCTGGCTTGACATAGTTTCTACTATGTCAAGCCTAACACCTTAAGTATAACACCTTCTGGTGATAGACGTCTCAATGGACTCACTACCAGGGATGCTAAAAACCTTGTGACGTAGAGAAGAGAAAGTCGGAAAGCTGACGCCGGTCATCGAAACTGAAGTTTGGGTTGTAACCGGGATTACATACTGGGATCATGATGAGTTTGATTGAAGCTACGACTAAATTAAATCTTTCATATTTATCAAGGAAAAACAAACCGTTATAACATTTATTTCTTAACACCAGTAACATTAAGAAGCATACTGTCTTTTCGAAATTCAAAGTGCGATTAGTTTCTGATCGATTGTCATAATACATCTTTTAATATATGCCAAATCAAACAAACCCCAAATAACCGCTTTTATCGTGCGTGGGTGGCGCAATGACCTTGCACTGTCGTCGGATCGATTACAGAACAATGATCTCTACGAACGAAATCGTTAAAAGCTATCTGTCTAGTATATTTTTATTTTTACTTGTTGTGTAGTTTATTTTTACTTTGCAGGCACTAATTTTGTCTAGCCAATCGTCATCTAGACTGGCTTTCGGAAATGGACTGGATAGTGATCAATGCAAAGAAAACCAAACCATAACTATAGCAATTAAAACATCATCATCATCTTTGCGTTAAATCCCGGTTGCAGCCCAAACTCTCGCTTCGGCGCCGGGGGTCCGCTTTCCGACTTTTTCTTCTCCACTTCGCACGGTCTTCAGCAACCCTGGTAGTAAGCCCATTGGCACACATATCACCCTTTACGACGTCAAGCCAGCACTTTTTGGGTCTACCCCTCCTGCCGGGGCTCGGCGGAGGTGGCATGGCCAGACATTTGTTTCCCACGTAAGCATCCGATTGCCGTAAAACGTGGCCGTACCAGCGGAGCCGACACTCCTGCAATTTATCTGCGATATCACAGACATGAAGACTGCCGCAAATGCGGGAGTTCCTAACGCGGTCCTTCCGCGTTAATTACGAAGAGTATATTCTGCAAGAATTTATCGATGAACCAACAGTTTCGACAAACCGTCGCCACACGACCCACACACAATGAAACAATGGAAAGTGTGGTGCACAGTGCATAATGCAGAATTCTATCCTTAACATTATACTCCTGTGCAAGTTATTCACGAAGAGGACCCTGAAAGGAGAGTTGCTTTCTGTAGATTCATGTTAAATGCGGATTTAGAACCTCCTAACTAAGCCAAGCGCCGCAGCAAAAAAAGTAGGTTTGTAATGCAACAAGTATTGTAAAAAGTTTGGAGTGCTATAATTAAAAACTTATACGTTATACAAAAAAAAGTTTCAAATAAAAAAGTTGGCAAATATTATTATCTACAATAATGATCTCTACAATTTTTGTCGTACGATGCGTGGTTCGCGAGATATTCGATAAAACGTATTTTCCAAGATGGCGGCTGAAGTGAACCCCCAAGTGCACTTGGATTTACATTCAGGGGACACCCTTGAACATATTCCAACAAAAAATACCAGGTCCCGTACGTTGCAAAAAAAAACCCCGGCGCATGGCCTAAACGGGAATACGTCGAATTACCAATATCCCTGTATACAATTTGGATTTTGTTGTTGTTGCAGGTATCGTGTTTTAAGAACAACTTTGGTTCCAGCTAGAATTGAGAGTAGCCCTTAGTTGCTTCAAAGTAAGATTACCTACCGTATTATTGCTTTTTTTTTTTTTTTTTTTTTGCGTAGGACAGCAGACAGGCTGACAGCCCGCTTAGAATTTAGCAGTTACCGTCTCCTATAGGTGTTTGCAACGCCAGTGGCATCGCGAACACGCTGCTGTCCCATAAGGGTACAGGAACTTGGGTCACTAATGCCGGAACACAACACAAGGTTATTATGGCGGCATACTTAAGACCAAAGGTGGTCGCCATCCAGACGGGCTTGAGGCCCTACCACGTAGAAAAGGTGCTTGTTCAATACGAAACAGATTACCCTTGTGGTAAGGTACGCAAGGGCGAGAAACTCGTGGAAGGGGATGCGATAGATTAATGACTGTCTGCACAGGAAACGAGGATGTGTCACGAAATTCGAATTTCATTGGGTATCCGACCATATCTACGTTTACTGTCTGTTTTAGGAATTAAATTATTTTACGTCTATTTCATTAAACTGTTTCTATTTGACTACATACTCGTATCATAATATGTTATGATATGATCAAATTTATGGTTTGTTTGTCGCCTATATGCGTGAATATTCATGAGATATGAATATGCGTAAACATTGATGAGATTTGTTGATAAACTCGAAAAACTTACCAAGAAAATATACCTATTTTTCAATGAGATGAAAGTTTGACATACTGTAAAATACATATTGGTTGAAATTTGCAAAATATAGTGCCAATTTAATTGGTTTCCTTTGAGTATCCAAGAATTTACATGACTAATTTTTCTCACCTCGGAAATGAGACCGCTCTTTCCACTTGATGGGAAATTAATTCACTGTACAATTTAGGGGTTTCTTAAGAAAGTCACTGTCGGTGAATTTTTAGAGCAGGTTTCTTTTAAACTGATAACAACTTTTGCTCCTACGTCGTACTTGTATCTATAACTAGGACTAGTTTTTAATTTTCGTAAAATCTGAAATCCAGAAAGTTGACGAGCCGAGTCGTTATGGCATAAGACATTGCTAACACGAAGGAATGTTATGTGGGCCCATAGTTAAGACAATACTAGCAAAAAATATGTAAATAAATATACTGTGGAGAATTCAAACAGCGCCATTATGATAGTCCCAAAGTAAGTACCATAGCACTTGAGTTATGGGTAATAGACAACTGATACACTGATTAAAAAATTTTATTTCGTAAATAAATACATTTTATAAATAAACACCCATACGCGAGCCGGAAAACGAACCCGTGACCTCGGAAAGCGTACTAAAGTTACCGTTACGCCATAGAATTTTTCTATTTATAGTTAGGATATGATTTCAATTAACAATGAAAATTTTAAAATCATTTCTCACACACGTGTACCCATGACATTAATATGCTAATCGGCGGATTAACAACAAGTCTGTAAAGCCGAACATATGATATTAAAAAAGAAAATTCGAAGGTCACCCAATGGGTCACATTTACGACTAATGCCATACGGTTTGTTGACATATTGTTATAACAAATGTGTTTATATGATGTCTACTTTCACTACTAAAAGCCAGTTATGCTGGCACGTAAATTTTAATGCACATTCCATAGTTTTAGTTGCATTTTCTTCTCTATCCGTTTTTATTGTACCATAAAATATTTAAAAAAAGAAGGTGCCCGTAAGATGCTGTTCGTTAAAGGTTATCGCATACAACGGTGCCACTAGGCTTGCTAAAGATCTTGCGAAGAGGATGGGAAAGAAAGAAGAAAAAAAACAGTAAGAGACTGAAAATCAAAGCTACCTAAAACTTTGGAAAAACTAATCTTGAAAGATATTACAATATGCTATTAATATACGCAAAGTGGAAAGAAGTGGTCTCTGCCTACCCCTACGGGAAAGAGGCGTGATTATATATGTATGTTACTAAGGTTTACTTGGGTCACAAGTCAAAGTTGCTAAATAATAGGACCTGATGGTATGGTTGAGGAGAAGAATGAGTGCAGTCGGTTTTAAAAGTCAGATTTATATTCCCTAAGAGTTAGCTGCATTTCAGCCCCATTTACAATATATAAACTTCACCAGGGTTTTGGTCGGTATGCCGTTGCGGCAGCCGTTGGCCATCACATCTCGGTTAGCAGCACAATGACGGCTGATGTAGGGTTAGAACGCTAAAAACCGACATAACACACTGGCTCCCCCACGAGGTCTGGCATCATTCGGTTTCTTCGGGATAGAAAAAAAAGAAAAACTATGAAATTATTATTATAACTTCGGGATAGAAAAACAATGAAATTTTTCTGATATGGCTCCGTATTTCGAATGAACTTCCGGCTAAGATTTTTCCCATTACAAGTACGATATGGGCTTTTTCAACTAGGTCGTTATAGAATTTCTTAGGGGTCCGCAGCGCTTTGGCAATGTGTGTAAAAACCAATCGCAAATATTTTAGTATAATTACGCCTGCTTCGAAGAGCGTTCGACATGCAAATAGAGCATTGTATTGTCGCAGTATCTAGAATGTGTGCGCTGTCAGAATTCCAGTCAAAACACAAGGCTAGCTGGTTGGCGAACAAAAAACAAATAACTATGTAAATATATAGTTTATCTAATCTATAAATCGAAATATGTGAAGTTCACATTTTTTATAATATTTTTTTTAAATATTTTGTACCAATTCACTCAGCGCCATCTAGTCTTAAACTAAGTAGCATGGAACTTGTGTTATTGGGTACTAGACAACTTATATACTTTTTTTTGCAAATTCACATATTACACATACATAAAGACCCAGACGCGAGACGGAAATCGAACCCGTGACCTCCACAAGCGCACTGAAGTGCGTACGTTCCGTTACGCCACTGGGGTCGTCAAACATTGCTTGTGTTATGAATACTATGAACTAGTTTTATATAATTATTACATATTAAAATATTATTTCAAAACCTTTTTATTTCACAAATGTGTTAGTTATTCGAATTGATTGCATCAAATATGAAGAAATATTGAAAAATAAATTATCCGTGCAGGGGAGGAGAAAAAATACTGACCTCTGCGGTCGGAGTCGACCTGTCGTAAAAGACGACAAAACAACCCACCCTAGCTTCGTGATAGGGCCCCAAGCCCGTCTGGATGACCTTTGAGTCTTAAGTATGCCGCCATAATAACTTTGTGTTGTGTTCCGGCATTAGTGACCTAAGTTCCTGTACCCTTATAGGACAGCAGCGTGTTCGCGATGCCACTGGCGTTGTAAACACCAATAGGCGACGGTAACTGCTAAATTCTAAGCGGGCCGTCAGCTTGCCTGTTGTACTACAACAATAAAAAAAGTTTATAGTAAATATCGACTTGGATATATTTCCTTTTATGGAGGATTTAGCTATTTTGAATGTTTCGTCCCGATCACATACCAAGTTTGCGGATCTCAAGGTTTCTCGCGTAGGTACTCTTACGTGTGCTTCGAGAGAAGTAACTGAATGTTGCTTTTCTTTTGTCCCTCGTTGAGTTGAGTTAGCAGAAAACGTTTACCGCCTTTTACAACGTTTTAGGAACGAGAGTGCGTGACCTTTTTCTTCTTGCTGTCCACCCGGCAATCCTTAGATAGACGATCATAAATATTTATATTATCCAATCTTCCAATCTGTAATCACATAGTAATACACGTTTGGGTAATTTCCAAATACTTAATATATATTTGCATAATCATTTCGGTTCGCCAGATTTCTGTATCACTTATGATTTGTTTAGCCGCTAACTAAAGGCAACCCTATTATAATTGACACTATAAAAATAAACGATATATTCACTTGAAATATATTTTAGAAAGTGATTTGAATGAATGTTTATACGAATTATATAATGCAAATCGTAATGTAATAATCAAATAACGTAACTCGTTGATGAATCAGACAATAATATAATGTGTTCGTTTTGTATATTGAATTAATAATAATAAATATATTGGGACATTTCACATAACGCCATCTAGTCCCAAACTAAGTTGCATAGCACTTGTGTTATGGGTGTGGGTATTAGACAATTATATTACAAAATATATAATAATAATAATAATAATTTTATTTAAATCAAACAATACATGTCATTGGGTTAGTAAGTATCTAGATTTAATGTTAGTAAAATCGTCACAATTTAGTCACAATTTTTGTGTGCGTCAAACAGTTTCGCACACATAATATCAGTGTAGGGGAGTCGAATCGTTGTGCAATGGTGCTCAGGATGATGTTGGTACCGCCCCGCACTCGGTGCAGCAATGAGGCAACTCTTTTTCTCATTATAGCGTGGAAATCGTCAACACGCGCTTCCGCGAACATTCCCGATGCGCTGCAGAAGCGAGGCAACCCCATCAACATCCTGAACCCATTGTTGTACTGGACTCGTATATCGATATACTTTTCTTTTGTAAATAAATACATATTATTCATAATCATCCAGACGTTGGACGGGAATCGAACCCGTAACCTCTGCAAGCGTATCGACGTGCGTTAGTCGTTACACCAGGAGGTCTTTTTTGAATTCCATAATATAATATATTTTTATCACGATATTCTTATAATAATAAGCAATGAAGACTTGAATACCAATGGGTCTAAGCTAAGTGTTGTACAGGTTAGCTCACAGCTAAGTGTTGTAAGTGTTACAGGCCGACTCTAATACCGAAAACATAAATACATATATAAATAATAATAATCATTTATTTCAGAAACTATTAGTTAGATATTTGATTTAACCAGGTTGTAAAAAGTTTACTCTAATTCTAAGAATTATAAGGGCTTGTCACTGGACAAATACCTTGCACTGTTATTTTAAACTTACAAAATATTGCCGAATGTCCCACATGACAGATTGCAATATATGTATAATAATATAAAAAAAATATTTCAGAAACTAGGCTCCATATTCACGTAGTAGTAGAATCACGAAGTACAAATATGGGATACCTATGGAATTTAGTAAAATCTTTATTTTTCTAGCGTTAAATTTTGATTATTTCCTTAGCTTCCTTTAAACTCGTACATTACATATTGTATAATTTGATTGGGATTACACAAACAAAATACGACTTGGAATGTTAATAATATTCATATAGTACAACAGTGCGATGAAATTATTACAGTATTCTTATATCCAAGTTCGTTCTAATACACGACCAATTCTCTACCTATCCCCTTCTGTCAGTACCTACGTTTTTTCGTTGTCCATTTAATAATTATGAGCATTCTTTTGCCATGAGACATATGTAAGTATGAGAATTCATTGTCAACAAAAATCATTCAAGGCACGACCTAATCAATTCAAGGTACTTCAAACAAAAACGAGAGTATATTACATATAGATAATAACAATGAGCGAAAACAAAAGCAATAATTCACATATAATAGGCAGCGTGCCCCCGGCCATGATCGCAGCTTGATAACTGACCCTGTCATAGACTATATTAAGTCATAAAGCAGCAAGCAAAAGATAATTGTTGTTGGAGTGCTTGTTGTGATTGTCACAGGGTATATGTGTCATAGGTGCTGGTGGATGTCGCTGGAGGCGCGGTCCCTTGGAATAGGGCCGCAGCCCGCACTGACATGGCCGAGATAGGCGCACACGCGGATATTCCGTGCACCATGCTTAGCTATGTGTGGGAAAGAAGATGCCGGGGCTCGTCATACCCCGGCTTTGAAGAGGCCCGTGCAGGGGCGGAGAGAGAATACTGACCTCTGCGGCTGGGGTCGGACTGTCGTAAAAGGCGACAAAACAACCCACCCTAGCTACGTGGTAGGGCCCCAAGCCCGTCTGGATGGCGACCACCTTTTGTCTTAAGTATGCCGCTATAATAACCTTGTTTTGTGTTCCGGCATTAGTGAGTCAAGTTCCTGTATCTACAATTTCTTCTCGAAAGCCTTTGTTGTTAGGAGGCAAATGCTTGTTCTCATATTTTCAACTTTTGGCTTTGAAAACGTATTAAATAGAAAGAAAGAAATATTTTTTTATTGGCAATAAAATTATGCATATAAAATATAAAAAAAAACAACAATAGATCAATAAAAGATCATATAAACTGTTCGTGATGTAAAGTTCGTCTGTTTTTCTTTATTATCAGCATTTTCTTATGTATTCATGACATTCGACGACTATTGACATGAAATAAATGTTTTTGGTTTCACGTTTTCCTTCTACCAGAAGAATTATGTTATCACTTTATATCATATTTTATAAGAGTTCAGCAGACCGGCAAGCGGCCCATCCTAAAGCAAGTGGTCACCGCCGCTTATAGACGTTTGCAACACCAGACGTGTTCCACTTATTAAAGTTGCAAATCATTTAAGCAAGGTTTAGTATTTCAATTATAACCCACCTATTTACTAAACTTGCTTTTGGTGATAATTTAAAACCAGACCTAATCACATTATGATTTAAACACTTTAATTTCCATTAGGGATTAAGTGGATAATTTGCTGTGATACAATTTTAATTTTATTAGGCTATCTACCTAGTAAATTTTTCTTCCGTTGCACTTTTTAAATACATATATAATTCTCATCAAAAAAATCGAAAAACTACTTCAAGTATTATTCAGGTGGCATTCAAATGTTTACTCGCCGTCTACGATCTGGTAGACATCGATTCACATATGAGCAAGATGACCGGTATACGAGTATTGTGTCAGTTTCTCTAAGAGAACGTCACTTTAACTCTATTCAAATGCAGCAGCGGCTCCGTTAGGTTCGAGGATTGACTGTAAGAAGATTGGCGGAGCGTGGCATAAAACCCATAAACCAGCTAATGGTCCGAAATTGACAGTAGATCACCGAAGAGCGCGCCTCAACTTTGCACTTAAGCACTTAAATTGTTCTTACCTTCAATGGAGCAAAGTTCTCTTTTCTGATGAGAGTAAGATCATGCTGTATGGTAATGACGGAAGAAAAAAGGTGTATCGAAGAGAGGGAGAGCGTTTTGAATTGTGCTGCATTGAAGAAAGAGTCAGTTACGGTAGCGGTTCATGGGCAGTTTGGGGAGGCATAAGCGCTGATATAAAAACCGAACTTGCGTTTGTATCTGGACCTCAGTTACCGTCATTAAATGGGTCACGTTACATCTAAGAGTGTCTGGAGCCTCACCCTACGCACATTTTATTTGCGAAGACTTCATTTTTATGCAAGACAATGCCAAGGTTCATAACGCAGGCATTGTAAACGAATACCTGAGCGAAGTCGGTATTGCGGTTATGGGCTGATCAGCAAGAAGCTTGGATATGAATCCCATAGAACACCTCTGGGATGAGTTGAAGAGATTAGTCAGAATGGGAGATCCTGCTCCGGAGACGCTTGACCAGCTTAAAACAGCTATACAAGAAGAGTGGGATACATTTAACAATTTCTTCTTAAAGGGTAAAATATACCTGTTGAACAAAACACAATAGCTAAAGAAATATAATTTTAATTTGAAATATTAATATTCCTTAAATGATACCTTATAATATCCTCAATTAACGGCATTATTTATATTTTTGATTAAGTGTAAAAAAAATCAAACTCATTCAAAACCAAACTTCAGGGGTGTTTCCATTTTTTTATGAGAATTGTCTTATTAATTGTCTTATTAATTGAATTATTAATTGTCGCCAAGGCGTTGTTAGTCTTTAAGTTCTGAATCTCAGTGTAATCAAAAGCTTTCAATTCAAAGCCTGGGTGTACTGTTGTGTCTTCGCAGCGAAGAAATAAAGAGTAAACACTTCCTTTTGTTGTACTAAAAGAAAGGAGTTGAAGATGAACTGTGGACCCACTGAACCTGAAAAAAAAGCTTCACGGTCCCGTCCATTTAGAAGAGATAATAAAGATCTTACTTAAACCCCTTAGATAACAGATAGAGGAAGCCATTTGTATTATATTTACACACTTTTTAACACTGATAATATCTTTAATGGATAACAATCATATTCATCATCATGAAGACTACTGAAGTGACTCTCTTATCGAGACTTCTCCTATTGCCTATTTGTAATGCACATGACGCACAATATGTTTTAAATTTTGCAAGCATCTCTAACCGAATAAATATCTCTCTGGAACTTTCTCGATAAATCGACAACTTACTGATGCATATACAAAATAATAAGATCAATTTGAAGTCATGCAGTATTTTGCAACGATTTGGCGCCCACCATCGAGACACCTAGACATTCCAAATGCAGATTACGTGTTCGATTTGCATACATTGCTTTATAGTTTCGATTTAATTTAATGTCATATGATTTATAAATGTTTTTATATGAGTAATCAGAAAAATTGGTTTAAATTCATTAAGAGTTGTTTCTCTGGAGCAATAATTATAATTAAGTACAATAATGAAATTTCTGGTAGGCACAGTGTTTTCTTTATTGCTGATGAACAGCAGACAAGGCTGACGGCCCACTGCTGTAACGCTGCCCAAACGCACTGCTGTCCCATAAGGGTACAGGAACCTGGGTCACTAATGCTGGAACACTATTGTGTTCCACAAGGCTACTATGGCGGCACACTTAAGCGATAATAGCCGACCAAGGGTGATTGCTTTGATTGTGGGTGCGCTGTTTTGTCGCCTTTTACGGACGACCCCGGCCGCAGAGGTTAGTATTCTTAGTCAGCCCCTGCACGGAGAAAGTCTAATGTTACTTTAATATGTTAGTTATAGAGTACGGTTTTTAAATTTGTTTTTGATTATAGATCCACCGATGTCCATAAAAAGTTAACCGTATGGTTCCCGCGAGCGAAGTATAGAGCCACCATTCTCATTGCTAGGGTGTCGTAAATGGATAACTTTTCCGCTATCTCACAGGCAGCAAAAGATGGACCACGGGTTTTCCGTTTGGGACTAGGCAGTCAGACGATAATCACCCCTGTAAAAACCTAATTTAGCAGACCTATTCATACTTTTTGTGCCTCTTTGATCATTTAAAAATATTTAGGGTACACCTCTAAATTACGGATAAGCATCGAAGTCATGTTCTAGTAGGTATAGGTTACACCTGACTAGCAGGAATTTTATTCCTCGCAATATTCTCGAAAATTCTGAGTTTAACTTAAATTCCAGCCTTTTTAGCTTGAATAGCATGCAGTTGCTTTCCTTTCTAGTCTTCAACAGGAGAAGTGCTAGTATTTTTGTCAATAATACGATGAGCTAACTTGTGACTACGAGCTAAGCTATTGAAATGCCCTGAAAATTACTCCATGTTCGTTACAGTCTATACTAATTTCATGCAATTATTATTCAACGTCTCATTCCATGTACATAATTATATCAACTAATTTAGAAGTAATTATGATTTATGAAATGGCGGGAAATTGGTTGAAATTTTAATAAACAATAAACTCGTTCCAAATTTGAATTCAGAGAAAGAAGAATTTTTGATGTCTTAAAATTGTAACAATATTTCTGGTCGGACTGGTTTGAATACTTAAAGTAAAATTAATTGAATTTTAAATACCGGTTATACAACCGAGATTAAACAATTAACATCAGTTTGAAAGTCGAAAGATATAAAGGTCCATTATGGTGCTGAGGAAACAATCATCGCTCACACAGAACAGGAACTTGTTGAGACGAACAAAAGGTTAATGTCGTAACACGAGTATAAATTATTTAAATTTGCATTTTAACAATTCTTTCTTCGCCCTTACAAGGGCGTACTAATATTATGTAAGCCCTTGTAAGTTATTACATCAGATATATTGAATGTAGTTTTTTTTAAATATAAAAAGATGCTTTACACAAGAAAAGCCAATATCGAAGAACTTTTTTTTAACCTCACTCAGACCCTAATAAACTATTTGCAGATCATACCAATGTAATACTATGTTGTTTAACACATTGACTGCTTCTCGCTGTGAGTGGGTGGCAACGCTGCATGGGACCCACCCATATATTATATAACGGCTATTTATATTGGCTTTTGGCTCCCAGACATGTTGTTTTCTTTTTTTTGGGCTCGGGGAAAAACCTCTCTTGACGGGTTCCCCCGGCCCGGGGGGACCGAGGGATATGTGGGACTCCGGGAAAGAGGTTCGACCATCCGACTACCCACTAAAAACCCCGCTGTTCTTCTATCGCCTACGCCCGGGCTCACGGATATATGGCCTGCCGACCTCGTGGCCCGGGCCGGCGCCGGCCCGCCCTTTATCTTAAGACGGGCCCCTTCTAAATTGTTGGCGCCAGGGGTCAGGATTTCGTCCCCCGGCGCTCTTCTGAATCAACAGTTGAGGGCGGCCGCAGAACAGCACGCGGCCCTCTTCCTCGCGGCAATAGTGCGGGCGGCGGATCCTCCCCCGAGGGGCCGCCCGCGGCCGTTTTTTACGGCGGCCGGAGGTCATTACTTGCCCTCCGGCGCCGCCAGCGTGGCCTGCCTTGGCGGGAGGGGAGTGTGGTGGTCGACTCCCGCTCCCGCTCCGCCGCCTCCTTTGCGGACATGGCTGCCTCGCAGAAGGAGGCGACAGCCGTCCATCCAGGATCGTCCCCGACCATGGACAGAACCAGGGCCGGGAGCGATAGGTCCGCGCCGATTTGGGCGACGAGGGCGTGGCGCTCCTTGCGCCACGCAGGGCACACGGCGACAGTGTGATCCACCGTGTCCTCCTCGTCGCCCGCGCCGCAGTGGTGGCACCCCGACGTCATCTCCTGACCCAGACATGTTGTATGCCAACTACTGGAATCCAAAAAAGGACATTTTATGCTAATGATCATCTAATGATGGTGTGCGGTAATCCGCATATTATTTTATTTCTAGACTTCTCTGGATTCTTTTTTGAAAAATTTCAAGTGTTAAAAGTTTAAAACCATTTACTTACGCATATACAAGATCCGGACTAGCAATTAGTCATGTGTTAATATTAGTACCTATTGAATATTTTCAAATTATGTCTAACAGTTTTTACAATATGTTTAGAAGCTTTTAAATTTATAAATATCATAAATATGACCTAATCACTTAAATGGTTGGTTAATATCCCAAACATTCACTTTTTGCAGCATTGCAGCGCATGTCAGTGACCATTGGAACTTTGGATTTTTTATGTTGTTTTAAATGTGAAAGAATAATGTGACTCGTTTTTTTTAGCAACACTCATAATATTTGGGCATTTGAAAGACTGTATGTACTGTACTCTTCTTTAGCTTTTTCGAAAGAAAGCAGAGACAGGCAAATTAAACGCTGGGAAGATGACAAGAAGTTAGTCGACCCGGAGTGCAGCAGCACACAGAGACAGCCTATATCGAAAGACAATCTGTTGAAAAAAAAATTTACGCGATTATCGAGAAAAGTTAGTTTTTTTTTAAACAAATAGTAATAAAGGCTTATTTAATTTTAATCTTCTTTTGCAGGCTGTGAACTGGTATATAACATGAGTATTCGTAAATTTTTTCGACACCCTGGGATTGACTAAGTGTCTCAAATAAATATATTGAAGAATATTTATTTAAATCAAGATTATATCGTTTCCTAGTATACATTATTACGCCTTTAATTTTTATCTTATTAAAGATTACATTTTAAACCTTCCGTACTCATAACCTTTATGTAATTAACAGTTTTATGTAATCCACTTACATATTGGCTTATGGTTGTTGCGTTAAATTCGATCAGCTCATCAACATCAACTCTGTTTTCATTTTACACCAGTTTTATACCGGTTGCGTTTACATGGCTATACCGTTGATGGCCTTATGGGACATTTATTTTTCTTCACTGAAGAAGCGCAAGAAAATAGTTGAAATAAGTAGGTTTTAAATAATCATTTATTAGGATATTACAAAAAAATGTGTGACAATTCACACAGTGTCATCTAGTCTAAAAGTAAGTAACAGAACGCTTGTGTTATGGGTACTAGATAACTGGTATACTACATAATATACTTTTTTTGTAAATAAATTCATATAATATTATATTATCTATACTCTATACAAATAAATAAAATTGGAGGGTCTGTTTGTAATATTAAAATAACCGCTTTTTACTAAATGCATTTGGATATACACGGTACATATACCAAAACAACATTTTTTACAATTTTTGTCTGTCTGTCTGTCTGTTTGTTCCGGCTAATCTCTGAAACGGCTGGACCGATTTTGACGGGACTTTCACTGGCAGATAGCTGATGTAACAAGGAGTAACTTAGGCTACTTTTATTTAAAAAAATGGTTTTAGTTAAAAGTGATCAGTTTCGATTTTTTTTTCCAATTTAAGTTGACCTCAGATTTATATCATCAATCATATAAAATAGGGTTCAGCTTAGGCTGGACTCTGTAGGTTCGAACGCAGTTTGTATATTTCATTTATTTATATTTTAGGGTTTATAAGGTTTGTAATCCAAAATAAACCATAAGATATATCCAAAAAATGCTGCCCAAAGTCACTATACCACGCGGACGAAGTCGCGGACACAGCTAGTATTAGATATAAAATCCCACATTCGGGATGGGTTCGACCCGTGATCCTTCCAACCTGCGTATGCTGTTGAGACACTGAATTTGTCCAATTGCCTTAAAAAAGCAAAAACTCAGCATGTATTGGTAGAAACTACTACCGCTCTTCGGGCTTAGTTTCCTCGAGGACTGCAAAACTTCTATGATATTATTAAACTGATTGACCTCACTTTTTTCTATCTTAATCTTTGAAGGAAAATCACAATTTACTGTATGTAACCCAGCAGAAAAAGTAATCTATCTAATCTTCTATTTGTGCCTCTGCCCCTAAAGAAGTGTCACTGAAGATATCCGATGTACATAGACCCCCAGAAACATAGCCTAGTTTCAATACTTAACATGTGGATTGCAGACTCCGAAACTTTTGAATACAATCTGGACTAATTTTTTTGGAAGATAAAAAACAAAATTATAATTAAACCTGCTTATTATTTATTTGAAATACGGAGTACAAACGCCAACGAGTGGACGAAGCTCACTTAAAATAGTTTTCTAGTTTTATTTTTACCTAATATGTTGTGTGCTTTTAAAATTGACTTTTCTTTTCTTAGTATATATTAATGGGTGATTCTCTGCTATTTGGAAACTCGCCCATACAAGACTGTCCTAAGCAAATTTTATGGAATACTATGAATGTTTGTTAATATAATGAAGGGTAATAGTAAATTAAATCTATATCTTGAAAAAGCCCACACATTTTCCTCTTAGTTTTTGAATTATTGATGATTTTATGCAAAACAGTGACAGGGGACTGTTTTTATGGACAAAAAATAGTTTTTTTCCTTTATTAAAGTAATCAAAGTCTTTATTTTTGTTTATAGTTCTTACGATATTTTTTTACAAATAAATCTACAGTGTTAAAACATATTTCACTCATTATTATGACATCCCTTAAGGCTAATAACGTTTGTGTTAATAAAATCAACTTCTTAGTTTTATAGTACTTTTAAGATACTGATTGTATGACAATACAGTGGTAGTACACTTTATGGTGATATAAAATTAAAATTTAAACAAAAAATATTGGATAGTAATAAAATAATTTTCTCCCTTCTAGGATTAGATCTGGCTCCGATAACTTCGCCAATATTTGGTCAAACCTGACATCAGAAATATCATTTTCGTCCATTCTGAACTTGTGGCCCTTATTATCAATAATTTTCATAAAATTTACTATTAGTTTGCCTTCTTCATTATGTATTTTATTACCAACAACAGCATAGAGATATTCCGTGTTTCTGATGTTAAACTTAACGAAATGTAACTACTATTGGTGTATTTCTCTTGGCTGATTGTACTAGGCTCTGCAGTATTCTTAAAAGCAGTACTGAAATTGTCAAACGATCGTGAAATATCGGTTTCTGTAATAATGTTACTATCCAGTGATTTGCCTACTTTCGTCTTCGGCTTCGGAGTCTGTGTAAACGTCATCGACGTGAAGTTTTTTCACTTTGTAGTTCATAACTCCTAGGTTAAAATGTTGACTCACTCACAAAAGCAGCTTAAACTTTTCATTGTAAGTTTGGCAGTTCCTTGCCGTAATTCAAGTCTTCTTTTGCTTTTATATTTTTCTTTCATTTATTCTTTTTTAGAGGGTCATTTTTAAGTCGCTGGCATCTCAAACGTTCAACTATATATTTTTGTTCTAATTTTTCTTCCCTCGTCTTGGGTGGTTTCTTCTTGGGTGGCATTTTGAGATACTACCTACGAATAAAACGATACTGTTAACTTTTACTGTTATACACGCACAATATGGCATTCGTTAGATTTGATAAAACGTAAATAAAACAGTCCCCTGTGCTATAGAACAGTCCCCTGTACTATAGAATGACAGGGGACTGTGGGCCAGAGGACTGTCATTTTTACATAAAAACAAAATATCACAAATTCATCGCAACGTATCACATTTACAAAATAGATGTGGCTACATATTCCATAATTAATTATTTAATACAAATTATCTTAATTGAAATACTTAAAATGATAAAAAAACGCTTACCAGGGGACTGTTTTCACTAACGGCCGTGACATGTGGTTCACTAGCAAACGCAGTGCTTACACTGAAAAGATGATGGCTGCCCACTTCACTTTACAACCGAACTAACTTTATACTGATTCCGTTCAATTTCACGATCTAAACGTTCTGAGCCAATACAAAATTTGACTTATGTGCCGTTTTCAAATTTTAACAGGGGACTGTTTTAAAAATTCGAGGACAGCATTCGAACATAGATTTTTGATTAAGTTTTTACAATAAACATATAATTGTGATTTATATAGATGCTTTCTGTATTTATAAAGTATATGTATATTCTTAACTCAGTTATCAACGGCAAAAAAAGAAATATTGGTCACAAGACTTGTAATTCTGGAAAAGGGACGTACCAGGGGACTGTGTTTTGAGGTGTTTCACTGTATTTTTTTCAAATATTAAAATATTAAATTACTAAATAAGCAATAGCGTGTAAAGAATACCTAATATTATGTCCTTATTAATGCAAAAAACTGAGAACAATTAAGATTTATTACATAAAATTTGCTTGGGACAGCGACTTTCCATTTAGTGGAGAATTGCCCTAATATAATTATAAGAAATGATAATAAATCTTCGTTAAATTGATAGTAAACATGTGTTATGTGAAAGTGTTAATTTTTTGCTATGTAAAGAGGTGTGAACGCGCTTCATTGATGACTCAATGCTTTGTTATGAATGACAAATTGTTATTAGTTTTATTATCTGCCCCGCCCTGTTGTTATGTCAAGGATTTGCATACACGAATTTCTTTTCAACTTATTAGTATTTCATTAGGGATGCCTCTAGTACCGTTCAGTAAAAGGGAAATTTTAGACTAGGGTACAGAAAATGGGAAGCTTTTTCTGGACCGTAGTTCTACCCCATCATCTTCTTCTCAATGTCCTATGACCCCTGGATGGGGCAGAGGGCGTCCACAGTACTCTGCCATCGAGTTCTATTGTGGGCTACGCGTTTTGCCTCAGACAATCTACCCCGACTAAGGGGTAAAAAACAGCTGAGCGTTCATCCCCATTTCCTGGAGCCTCTTGTCTTTTGTACGAGACGTTTGTCATGAACGTTCATGTTGCGTACTCTCTGCATTTGGAATGAACTTCCGGCTAATGTTTTGTCATCGCAGTACGATATAGGGTTTTTCAAAAAAGACGTTATAGAATTTCTTAGAGGCCGGCATCTTATTCCAAACGTTCAAAGGCGATGGTGACCATCTGCTATCGGATTAGCAGTTAGCCTGTCTGCTCAAAAATCATCATCATCAGTGTTAAAGTCTTCCGCTTCGGTACCTGTGGTCGTTTTCCGAATTTTTTTCTGTTTGCATTCGTCTTCTTTAATTCTACTAGTGAGTCTATTGGCACGCATGTTACCTTAACGACGTCATAACTGGGCAATTCAATAACGACTATGAAACATACTAAACAAAAACAAAGCAGGTTGGATTAGTAAACAACCATTACATGTATGCCGGTTAATTGTTTATTATTTTTCTTTGTGCCTCAGTAATCAATAAAACAGATACGGAATCATAATTAGTATGTATTGAGACTTTCTATAATGCCTGGCAGCCGACTAAAATCTAGTATTTACTAATGTTGTTTTGAAAGTATAGTTACTGGTTTGAAATAAGTGTAACGCACAATAACATCAGAACTTTTTAAGCAATGGACAGTTTTCTAACAATGCTTTCATTTTGCTCCATTGACATGAAAGGTCACTTAAACACATTGCTGTTAAAAAGATTAGTTCTTGTTGACATAATTTCTAAATGTTCATCATCCTTACAATAACGAAAGCGTCTTGAAAAATTCATCGTGGAGTAAAAAAAAATTGGTATGTACTTTTGTGATATTTGCTTGTATTATGCAAATAGGGTAAATTGAGTTATAAGGTATTTGGTTGCCAAGTGATATCACACTCGGAGGCGTAGCTAAAGGTCCCGGGTTTGAACCCCTCGATGGAATGTACCATTTAGACAGTTTTCCCCGCCTAATATGTATTATATACTAGCCGTTCCCACCCGCTACGCTGGTCGAAAAACAGAAAAAAAAAACTTTTTTCGTGTGATCCTATTTTTATTCCTATAACTATTTTTTTTAAATAAAAGTAGCCTAAGTTACTCCTTGTTACATCAGCTATCTGCCAGTGAAAGTCCCGTCAAAATCGGTCCAGCCATTTCAGAGATTAGCCGAAACAAACAGGCAGACAGACAGGCAGACAAAAATTGTAAAAAAATGTTGTTTTGGTGTATGTACCGTGTTTACATCCGAATGCACTTAGTAAATAGCGGTTATTTTAATATTACAAATAGACACTCCAATTTCATTTATTTGTATAGATTATAGAATAATTGTCACGTACCGACGGTGAAGGAAAACTCGTCAGGAAATTTGCAAATCGAGATTAGTGGTATGTGTTATCCACATATCCGCCTTGGATAAGCGTGACTGTTACACTCTCAGCTCCCTCTAGGAAGAGGCTCGAGCCCTCTTTCGTAATGTTACGAGCTGTTATAATACAAAGATACACCTTCTCCGTGCAGGAGTGGCTAGATTACTAACTCCTGCGGTCGGGGTTGGAGTGTCGTAAAAGGCGGCAATATAACCCTAACGTGGTAGGGCCCCAATCCCCTCTGGATGGCAACCACCCATATTCCATTAGTATGCCGCCATAATAACCTTGTGTTTCGGCATTAATAACCCAGGTTCTTATACCCTTATGGGACAGCTGCGTGTTCGCGATGGAAACATCGACAGGCGACGGTAACTGCTTACTATTTCCTCAGCAAAAAAATTAAACATATATATCCTGTCTTCAAAATCCGGAAACAGGAAGGTGTGCAAAAGTAGGAGAAGGATTAGTGCATTTCTCTCTTTTTACAACGTTACCTATAGAAACGAGACTATACTTAGTGCTTGGCCAGACTGCACATGCGGGCGCGGGGCGGTCGCGGCGCGGCTACTTAAACATTATGAAACCGCCCGCGTGCCCACTACGGACACTCAAATCGACACCAATAATTTATACTAAGCTAACTCATAAAATTGTACTTTACAGTAGAGGCTTATAAAGGAAAAAACGTGATAACTTTTATATTAATTATGATACTTATTTGAAATTTATATTTTACATTTCTTCATTAATTTTTTATTACATATAAAAACCCACATTTTAAGCAACTTGGAATAATAAAACGAATTTACCTAAAATTCGAGTTAGCGCAGTATAAATTGTTGGTGTCGAAATAAGGTTTCATACATGTTTAAGTATGCCGCGCCGCGACCGCCCCGCGCCCGCGTGTTTAGTCTGGCCAAGCACTTACACAGAGAACACACGTCAAATATTTATGAAATCTCATCAATTTGGTAGCCTTTGGCTTTGTTTGAATAAAATTCAATTTTAATTTTAACTTGCGTCACAGCGCACAATGTTATATAAACACTCAAGGTGATTATGAAAATTTAAGCATCGATAATCGTTCACTAGTTAGCATAATTCTCAAAGGATATTTGACAACCTTCGATTTAACATAATACATTATCAAACATTTATCTGAACTGATATAATTTGCCGCATAGTTATTCTAATATTTTGTTTATTCATGAATTATTAATTATAATAATGTTCTTATGAATACTATTGCCTAATTATACACGTTCATATATTTAGTTACATATTTCTTTTAATTATTTTTTAGACTTAATGCAGTTTCATAAAAAAATCATTATTATATTATTTATATTTTATCCGTGCAAGGGCGGAGAAAGAATACTAACTTCTGCCTCTGCTGCGGCCGTGGTCGGCCTGTCGTAAAAGGCGACAAAACAACCCACCCTAGCTACATGGTACGGCCTCAAGCCCTCTGGATGGCGACTAACTTTGTTTGGTCTTAAGTATGCCGCCATAATAATCTTGTGGTGTGTTCCGGCATTAGTGAACAAGTTCCTGTACCCTTATGGGACAGCAGCGTGTTCGCGATGCCACTGGCGTTGCAAACACTCATAGGCAACGATAACTACTAAATTCTAATGGCTTGATCACACGTACCGAGCAAACGGGCGAGACAGTGCTCTCGGCCGAGTACTCGGGAGGGTGGACACTCGGCCTAGTAAGTAGAACGGAAGCCGAGCTACTGACTCGCCACTTCGTTCGGCCGAGCACTCCACAGAGCGCTCGGCGCTATGTTTATACGCACCGAGTACTCGGCCGAGAGCACTGTCTCGCCCGTTTGCTCGGTACGTGTGATCAAGGCATAAGCGGGCGGTCAGCCTATCTACTGTCCTATAGCAATAAAAAAAACTTTAGTAATTACTTATAAAGCGAATAGACAAAAATTGATTTTATAAAAATCTCGACATCGTTTTGTGTAATTATGCAAGATCGTCATTACTACCGCATGTGAGCAGGAAATGTTTTCATATTGCCATTTAAAGGAACATGTATAAAGACATTGTCGATCGATTTTGATTGAGTTGAATCATCGTTGACATTGTGTGTAACTTGTTTTTAGTTCATGACGAGCGTTATTTTGACGAAGAAGAGTGGAGTATGATTATTAGTAATTATGCGTATACCATAAAATAGCGAAGTTTTGATAACATTTATTATTCCTAAAATTGTTAATATGGTATTCGTTTGTTCGTTAAGTTAATATGGTCTGATCGGGGCCAGTTTATCCATCGACCCAGGTGATAGCGATTTTTTAGTGGACAGTCAGATGTGGGCCATCTTTCTCCGAGTCAGTAGAAGCCGTAGAGCGCTTCATAACATAGCGCTCTGCGGCTTACTTTGGGACCAGATAGCGCTTTGTTAACCATCACAGTGTTATTTATTTATTATACTTTATTTTATAAATTTTTTACAACACCTTACATATATATACATATTTTTTTTATAAAAATTGTACCATAATATTATATTTATATAAAAAAAACTAGAATAAAATGTTTTGACAATATAAATAATAGTCTTCCAACAGTAGCGGGTCATTGCGGTTCCAAACTACCGGTGGTCAAGGCATTAGAGCAAGGAACCTCCTCACAATACGTGTCGTATCTAAGAGAGCTGCTTTCTGTAGCTGACATTTCAACCAGGGTCCAAGCGCGATCCTTTCAAGGTTTAGGTCAAGACTTTTCGCTATTACTTTAACACAAAAGGAGTGGTAGATCCAAGAAAGAACAAATGGATTGCTTAAAAGATGATATGACAAGAAAAGTGCGAATGTTTAGATGACGCATAATAGAGGAGAGTGGAAGGAAAGAACATGTGCCAGTTGGAATAAGGGTAGGAAGAAGACTAATATTATTACTTTTAATGTTCATGATATGAGTTTTACTTCGTGGGCTCAATCATGAAACTACCACCTCATTCTCTTCAACCAATGAATAGTCTATGGTACGTTTTATAGGACAGTGTATGATGACCACACGCGTTTTGTACTCGTTTTGTTATTTCAATCACGTATTGTATATGGTCAGTAATGAAAGTTGTAGGTTTGTCATTGATTCTCTTTATTGCTTATTGTTTATGGAAGCCAACGAGTTAAGTGAAATGGGGCATATAAATAAAGGGATAACAATTGACGTTATTGAGTATTGTTAAAAGGCGTCATCTTTTTTGCTACTTTTTGACACTCTGTTTAATAAAATCATATAGTGCCAATTGCTATCTGTAAACTATTAGATTGTAAAAACACGGCCGCTGCTGGAGCGACACAAACAGGAACTGCATGTCATGTAGATGAATAAACTGCGGTGGATGTGTGGAGTGACGCGGAAGGACTGTGTTAGGAATTCCTACATTCCTACATTCCGGGTAAATTACAGGAGTATCGCCTTCGCTGGTATGATTATGTTTTGCGGGAATCGGCTACTTACTTGGGGAACAAATGTCCAGCTATGCTGCTTCCATCGGCTCCCAGCAGGAGGGGCAAACCCAAAAAGCGTTGCCTTGACGTCTGAAAGGGTAATATATTCTTGCCAATAGACACTACGTGTGAAGTGTAGAAAAAAGTCTGAAAGCGGACCCGGGGCACCGAAGCGGATGTTTTGATTGCAACCGAGATTTAACACTGAGATGACGATGATACTATTTGTGAACTAGTAAACTTTGAAATCCATTTGTAATATGTAGTAACATGTAAATTGAAGATAATCAGAAAACTATGTCAAGTCAGTCAAAATTATTAAAATTCTAGTAGAAATTTATTATAATATAAAATTTACAAAATAAAAAGAAGTAAAATCTAAATGAAAATGGCGTGCTTTTACCCTGAAGACTGCGAGCAATTTGCAGTATATCCAATATTAGTGGCCCCTTGTCCAACAACGTGTGTGAAGATCCACCTATGTGCTATCTCTGCTTGCCATGCTTGAGGAAATGAGGATATATTAGATGATTGACAACGAAATTTCATGTCGTACTTTCAATGTGAAAAGAGAAAAATAGGTAATTTAAATAAAAATGATGACAGATTTTTCACCAAAAAGGGGTTAACGTCAGGCAAGCGGCCGGTTGTAAAAACTAAGCCACAACTTATACAACATGTAACATGTTGTGCCGACCGACATAATGTGGGATAAGGGCAGGCGGAAGAAGAAGCAGAAAACTAAGTTAGCTTTTAAGATTCGTTTCTGGCTTTAGCGGTTTTCCATATATTCAATCCAATTGTTTTCTGGTTCCTTTAGGACAGCAGACAGACTGACGGTCCACTTAGAAATTAACAGTTACCGTCGCCTATGGATGTTTGCAATGCCAGTGGCATTGCGAGCACGCTGCTGTCCTATAAGGCTACAGGAACTTGGGTCACTAATGCCGGAACGCAACACAAAGTTATTATGGCGGCATACTTAAGACCAAATGTGGTCGCCATCCAGACGGGCTTACGTAGCGTGGGTTGTTTTGTCGCCTTTTACGACAGGCCGAACCCGGCCGAAGAGGTCAGTATTCTTTCTCCGCCGCTGTACGGATAAACCTTTCATCGTTAAATAATTATCGTATTAAAACTATTAAACGTCTTTACAGTAAAATTAAGTATTCTTTTAATAATGTAAATATTTGTAAATGAAAGTAGTAAAAAGTCTCATATGTTTTTATTCTACATGATAAAGTACTAAATGAAAGCGCTGTTGATGACATTTTTGCGCTTATATACATTTTATGAGCTATGCACATAAAACATTTATTAATGGCCAGTCCCAATAGATGTTTATGTCAAAACATAATAAGTTGCGCTTTCGCTCGGCTGATGTATTCGCTTTATGGTGGTAATAGAATTCGTTGAAAGTGTATTTTAATTAAGCTAACATGAAAGGCGTCTATAATGTGGCTACATTGATTGTCCGTCGACACTATTATGGTAAATCGTATGATGTACGTGGTGTTCCAGCGTCAGGTTTTCTCTTGGTATGGGTGAGATGAATAATAGTAAAAAAATATGCTGGGACAATTCACACAGCGCCATCTAGTCCCAAAGTAACATAGCACTTGTGTTATGGATATTGGATAACTAATATACTACAGATATACTTAATACTTATTTGTCTTATATCTATCATTCCTTATTGTGTATTACGCCTTAATGCCTATCATGCCTTAACAATGTGCCATGTAAGAGACAGCAATGGCTAAAATAATCTTAGCTATACCAAACCAGGGCCGGGTAAATGCAGCGTCAATTAAATGAGTTGAAGAATATCGCGCATGAAGGATTCTACACTATTATACACACATCAAAAAAGTTTAAGCAACATGTACTAATTTAAATTTTAGGATGGTGGATGAGCCGCTGTATGGATGAACTTCCTGAATGCACCTGAGCCTTTCAGTATTTCTGGGCCGACGGTACACTCGCACCCTTCTTGTATCAGGCCTAAACCCGAATCGCGACTCATCGGAAAACATAATTTTATCCCATTGTTCCTGGGTCCATGTTCTGCGTTCTCTACACCATTCATTTCGACGAGCGCGATTCCCGTGACGTATCGGTGGGCACCTAATTGGGCGTCGAGCTCGTAGGCCGTACTCATGCAGTCGATTTCACACAGTTTGGGGACTTACATCAACACTACTTGAATTTTGTAGTCTCAAACTTATCTCTCGAGTGGTTAACATCGGCTGGCATCTTGCAGTCAGTTGTATGTATCGGTCTTGCCGAGTGGTTGTACTCCTTTTACGGCCTGGATGATGTTCAGCGGGTTCCCTTGTATTATTGTAGCGCTGCCAAAGACGACAAATAACACTTCTATGAATGCCAAAATGCCGAGATACCTGAGATTGATTACTTCCCACTTGCAACATCCCTACAGCTCTTTGCATTTCATTTGCTGTCAAATGACATCGCTCCATGACGTAAAGAATATCTAACAATTCAATTTTCTCGTTAACTTTATTTAAATGGTTGGTAAAATTATAAGATCAAGACTAAACGTAGCAATAAAAACGCACTTAAATTCAAACAAATTCCCTTTCATTTAATTTTATGAAAAAAACCAAACATAATCGATTTTTTTTTTACAACCAGCCAGTATGTCATAAATAACAAAAAAGTTTACATACCTACGCACTCTGAGTGAGTAAAGACTTAGAAATTAATTAGTATAAATGGTAAATTTGTAATATCGTGCATGTTGCATGATATTACAAATTTACCATTACCATTACCATTTACGCGTCATAGCTAACCTAATACAACACTGACTTGATTGGGCCCTAGTTCGAGAAAATAACAAGTAGTGGGCTAGGCACACCCTAATTATTATTAAATCAAATCGCGGAAGGAACAATAACACTGGCTCTAATAATTCCCAACGTCGAAGTTCCACGGAATTTAAACTATTGCGGATCGCCAGATAGAAAATAGACCAAGCGATCTACATTATGAAAGATCAAAACTAGCCTTATTCAGATCCAACAATGCAAACCACCACAATCAATCCTCTATATACTTAGAAACAAAAAATTACGCGACGTGAAGCCTGGAGTTAGTCTCCGGCTGTTACTACTGTCTTCGAATCGTCATTTCTTTCTCTGATCCGCTCTTAGCGGCGTCCCGATTTAGAGTCCCCCACTATTCTGACCTCATTCCTAATATCCTTCGCCCAATATAATCCCTTAACTATATTTCAAATTTCGTCCACTCGCCATAGCAATAATTTGTTAAACACGTGTAACAGTAAAATCCTATTACATTATTAAAATTTTATTATGAAAAACTAAATAAATAATGACTACACAGTCCAAGGTCAAGTGTTGTTAAACACACATACACATCTAATACGGCTTAGACTTCAAGCAACGTCTAGACTTGCAGAATCGTCGCCCCATCCTTCTACTCGAAGTTGCCATACTGTTCCTCCATTACCCTGTGTCTTACAACAACAAGCACACGTTCAGGAATCTCAAGTGCTGTTGACAGATTAAAATTGTAGAATATTTGAGTAAACAAAGAGGTCATCCCTGAAGTTTTCTGCCTACTTACAAGTTTGTCCAATAACATAGACGTTTTCCTTAATATTATTTATTATTATATTATATTATAGTATTGCCTACGTATAAGAACAGTTGTATTAACTTGGTACCGTTATACGGTCGTCGTCTGAGGGCCGCTATTGTCTAGGGTATTTATTTTCTGAAACACTATTTTTTCTGTTCCGAAATAGTGAAAAAACAATAAAATTTAAAATAAAAATTGTTTTCCCAGAAATATTGTTTGATTCCGCAACCGTGAATAGTGGTCTTCTTTACCTTGCCTGTATGTAAATGATATGAATATCTTATTCATTTGCTAACCATCAAAACTTTTTTAAAAGAGATAGGGTAGCCCTTTACTTAGACCGGGACCGCGGCCAACTATGAAACACGATATGGCAAAGATAAATGTCAATATTCAATAGACTAAAGATGTGAGTTGAAGAACATGTCATCTTAGACTTAAGTAACGAGTTATATGGGTAGAGTAAAGAAAAAGTAATATTTGTGGGGAATTGATTAGACAGCTCTACCTTTTTATGGTAGATATTGGAACAAAGTTATTTTATGCGGCATACAGATGAACTGGCAGAAATCGTCACGTAACTAAAAAGCGTTAAACCTCCTCCAAGCGACCATCCCTTCCTTTATCTTTCTTACTATCTCTGTTTTCTATGATTCTATGTGTATGTAACGTGTGAGAGTGTGTGAAGCATGATTTGACAACAAGCATTATGAATGGTGACCAATATAAACTCAATTCTATAACATGTAAATAACATTTATATTATGTATTTATCATTTTAATTTACACTGGGCTTATTTTATATATAACTTATAATTCGCCATTTTATATTTAATTTTGAATAAATTACTATTTTTCCCAAATATTCAATAAAAATTAATTTATTTAAAACCTTACTTAAATTTTTTTATCCAAAAAGTGATAGAAATATAACATGTTCAATAAAGGTGTGATAAAAATACAGTAATAACATCGATAAAAATTACATTTTAAAACACGTTAGTTAAAAAAAATATCCCGAAGAACTTTTTAATACACCGAATTTAAGAAGAAACACTTATAAGAAAATAGAGAGTAAAGTTACATATCAATATAAAACTGTGTGATTTCATGTAATACACGGTGCATAAAAGTACAATTTGTGTAGGTGTGTGTATACATTTTAGTCTCCACGCCCCTAACCAATTTCGTGTAAATTCAAACAGGTGGGTGCGTATATTTGATCGGCCATAACGGAAGTTTGTTACATCTTTTATTTATCCCTGTTGCGAGGATACTTTCATACATCACCCACGGTATTATTGTTTTATTCCAAGACTGTAATAAAGAATGTCTTTTGAATAATAAATAACCACTGAGAAACAGCCTTCATTAGTTCAGGGGCCATTTAAATAAATAAATAACTTTATGTAAAACTTTATGTAATAATTTTGGAATCCGATCAGTTGTTGCATTGTTGTTGATTGGGCTTAACTGAAATTTTACTCGACTAAATGTTATCATCCTAATCTTAACGTTCAATTTCGCGTTGTCAATCTATCCCAAATCTGTGTCAGCGGATCTTCCTTCTTCTTCTTCTTCCTCCTGCCCCTATCCCACATTATATGGGGCAGCACAATATTTTACATATGGTATAACAGTTGTGGCTTAGTTTTTACAACCGGCCGCCTTCCTGAAGTTAACCACTTTTTGGGGAAAAATCTGTTATCCTTTTTATTTAAATAGTTTTTGTCGTGTCAAGCGACACTTTTATTGGTTTCTTCTTGAGTAAACAACATCGGAGTGTTAGTTTGGGTGTGCAGGGTGGCACTTTTGCCGGGTCGCCGACTTTTACGGGTCCGTGCACAATTCACATTCGACAACTAGGTACATCACGAGGGCTTCTAAATAGGAAATTCGCAGTGCCGAGCGTCTTCGAATGCTCTTGGTCCTGCATTCCCTTACGCTTGAATGCAGCCACAGGCAGCTTGCACACAATGCACAATGGCTCACAGCAATCTTCCTCTTGGCAAGTAAGAGGCCTTGAAACTCGCAGCTTCTTTTACAACAATACATAACCTTCGGCGAAGGACATCGTGGCAAGCAGGGATAGCACATAGGTGGATCTTCACACACGTTGTTGGACAAGGGGCCACTAACATCGGACATACTGCAAATTGCTCGCAGTCTTCAGGGTAAAAGCACGCCCTTTTTATTTAAAATTTTACTTCGTTTTCTTGTGTAAATTTTACATTATAATAAATTTCCACTATAATTTTGATAATTTTGACGTATTTGACATTTGTTGTTTATTAAGATGCACCAGTTGGTGGTTTATGTTGATATATCCGTGGAGGGGCGGATAAATAATACTGACCTCTGCGGCCGGGGTCGGCCTGTCGTAAAAGGCGACTAATCAACACACCCTAGGGTGTTATCTAGATACTTGGTAGGGCTGCAAGCCCGTCTGGATGGCGACCACCTATGGTTTTAAGTATACCAGCATAATAACCTTGTGTTGTGTTCCGGCATTAGTGACCCAAGTTCCTGTACCTTTATGGGACAGTAGCGCGTTCGCGATGCCACTGGCGTTGCAAACACCCATAGTCAGACGGTAACTGCTAAATTCTAAGCGGGCCGTCCGTCAGCCTGTCTGCTGTCCTACAGCAATAAAAAAATGTCTCAAAGGTTAGTGGATGAAATCTGGTTTATCCCCGATTAAATTAGTTAGAACGTTACGAATAGTATTCGGGGGATGGTGGTTATGTTGGTCCTTCTTCTTCATTGTTAGTCTTCAGAGATAATTAAATAAATATAATATTGTGACAATTCACACATTCATCTAGTCAGCAAAACTTTGTGTTATGGATACTAGACGACTAATATATTTTTCTTTTGTATATAAATGCTTATTAAACATAAACGACCGGACAGCGAATGAGAATCGATTCCTTACTCTCGCAGGCGTTCTGACGTGTAAAAGCCGTGGCACCATGGAAGTATGTAAAATGTTAAAATATGTAATTCATTTTAATCATTTTCTACAAGAGTTGAAGTCATCATAACACGGTGAAAAGGTTCGAACGAACTTTTATAACTCCATATAAGTAGGTATATATATTATAATGTATATTAAAATAAATTGCAAAAGTAACCAAATATAAAGTTATAAACATTTTTAGGTCGTTTTTATCGTTGCGTTCCGGAAATGACACAGATGTTATGCTAATTGAGTAATAAAAGTCTTCATGATATGATAATATAAATAAAAGCTTTTTAAACGTATGGTATATTCATAACTATTGATTTTGTTTCTTTAGGAAGACTCGAAAATAAGCTTTACAGGTTTAATTTATGGATTTGCTGAAGAGAAATTGTGCCAGCATTTAAACCAACAAATAATAATCGTAAGTCAAAAACTCCTTTGTTGAAGATCTTAATCGCCCAATGTTAAATTCCTTTTACGTCCCAAGTTTTCCTTTTGTTTTCGCTCATAAACACTCGCCGGGCAGATCCAACAGAGTGTCTTTTTGTCATGAGTTACTAATAGTTGGAGTCGATATGGCCTGTACCGTTTGATCCGTAAACTTCTGTTATATTATTTGTAAAATTTGTTTCTTTGGATCAATTTATCCATTTTTACTTCATCACAGAAAATACATGATTTTGTTCTTTACTTATATATTATAACGTCACCTAAAACACTTTATTAGGTATCTGTTTATTATTACCTAGTCAGGTCATAAATTCTGTCACATGTTTAATGTAAAATAATTGTAACAAGTTTATTCATTATGTAACCATTCATATACCAAAATGAACTTAACAAAACATAGATTCTTATGACATTAAAGTTTATTCAAAATGACCTCCGTGATTTTGAATACAGGCCTTCAATCTGCGCGGCCAGTCGTCTATCGCAGCACGAACGAGGTCCATGTCAATATCGGCGGCTGCCGTAATCAAGGATGTCTTGAGTGACTCCAAATTGGGATGTGGCTTTGAGCACGCCTTTTCCTCCAAGTGTTGCCATATCTTGTAATCTAACGGATTCAAATCTGGACTGGAGGAGGGCCAGTCTTCGTGCCGGATGAAGTCGATTTCACGCGCCGCCAGCCAGTCTTGTGTGCTCTTCGCTCTATGAGCTGGCGCCGAATCTTGTTGGAATACCCAGTACCTGTTATTGAACATGGTATGAGAAACAGGTTCCACAAGGTTCGTCAGGACTGTATTTTGATACACAACAGCATTCGTTTTTACACCTTTCTCACAAAAATGTACCTCTGTTAAGCCCCAATAAGAAACTCCCAACCATACCATGAGCGAGGATGGAAAATGACCTCGTTGGACACGCGGAATACGGTTGCTCGCTTCTTCACTACTGTGTGCGTACACCTTATCATTTTGTTTGTTGTAGCTCTCTTCTACGGTAAACATTTTTTCATCCGAAAAAAGAATTTCCCGATATTTTTTTCCCGCGTACCGCTTCAACAAAGCGCGGCATCTCTTCAGTCTCAGGTCCATTAGACGAGCATTCAAACAATGTCCTGTTTTTCTTCGATATGCCCGAAGCCCTAAGTCTTCATTTAACACCCTTTTCACCGTGGTTCTGCTTAACCCCATCTGAAGGGCCAACAGTTTCTGCTTACGATTGGGATTTCTTTGAATTCGTGCCTTCACAGCTTTTATCACTGCTGGAGTCCTAACAGACCGAGGGCGACCACTTCTTGACCTGTCATCTACACTAGTCTTCATTGTATCGTTTGATGGTACGATAAATGAATCTTTTGGCTATATTCAAATTTTTCAGTATGTTAAAAATTTGAATTGGCGCGTAACCGCAACGATGCAACGCAATAAGTGCAACACGGTCTTCTTTAAGCGTCCACTCCATATTTAAAAAATGAGTAAAATTCTAAAAGTATACATTTTTATTTTCATGAACAATTCGAGATTCGAATTCAATAAACTTTTTTGTGGCCAGCATTCTAAAAGAAAAGTTTTTACTGTGTGAATACTTATGACCTGACTAGGTATATATGATCCAGCAAAAAAAAAAAATACATCTTATTTACGCCTGAAACTTCCCTTTTCCACTTTGCACGGTCTATTGAAAAACTCAGGTTATGAGTCATTATCATCATTTTTTTGTAGTTACAAAAGCGATTATTGTTTTTGTTGGAAAAATTTTGATTAAAAATTAAACCAGCATAACAATATCGGCTGTGAAAGGCGTTTGTAAATCTCTTTATTTGTACTAATTTTGCATACTTTAGTAATAAATGAGCTTATTGTATCTCAGTGAAAGTGATTGTTATAATATCAAATTAGTTCAACCAAATTTAAATTTCTATTTCGTGATGGTTGTAGATTTAAAAAAAAATGATTATTTGAAAAAGAATGATTATTTTATTTTCTTACCTACTTCTGTGTAGCTAAGCTTTGTCTTTAGAGCCCGAGGTAAATTTGAATATTGTCACTGGGAAATACTCTTTCATACCTTTTTGCGTTTCTTTCCCTGTCTTTTTTATGTGCATATTTAAAGAAAACACTATCATCATATCCGTGCAGGGGGGTATTAAGAATACTGATACCTGCGGTCGGGAACGGCCTGCCATAAAAGGTAACATAATCACTAGCCCGACTAATTGGCAATCACCCTTGTCTCTAAGTTTGCTGCTATAATAACTCTGTGTTGTGTTCTGGCATAAGTCAGCCAAGTTCCAGTTCCTCTACTCGGACGGCAGCGTGTGAGCGGTGCCCCTGGCATCGTAAACATCCATAGGCGGCGGTAACTGATTATTATTAAGTAGACTGTCGTCGGCCTGTCTGCTGCTCCTCACTAACAAAAGAAAAAATGATATAACTCAATGCAGTTATGGTTAGCTCTATTTCTCGTTGACCACACGGTCTGTTCCCTTCTGTACAACTATAAGTTGTGACTCGTATTTAGTGAATATTCATATAAAAAATTATCATCTACCATCTTTAGCTCTTGATATGATTAGAATAGATTTTATTTTGCATTTAAATTCTACAGTATAAAATTAAGATGAAGTCTATTATATCGATTTCGAGTTCTCATAATTAAACTGTAAATACCATCTGAATTTATGAAATCTATGAACCATATCTTTATAAATGATTTTTATATTTATAACCAGTATCAAAACTAAAAAAAAGGACGTGAATGGTGAAATAATATAATTCTGACGATGTATTCTATACGATATATTCAATTAATACACAAAGTTATTTGTTTTAAGATATTTAAGTTAACTCGGTTTTTTTTAACAAAAATGATATCGACAGCATCACTACACTAATTAAAATGTACGTCAAAGCTCAAAAGTCACAGCTGCTTTAA
The DNA here is from genome assembly GCA_963693495.1 of Malacosoma neustria. NCBI lineage: Eukaryota > Metazoa > Arthropoda > Insecta > Lepidoptera > Lasiocampidae > Malacosoma > Malacosoma neustria. Next base: position 3,733,663 of record OY856385.1, read on the forward strand.
TTCTCCGTCGTCACGGACATTAGGTTACTCGTTGTGTACGGATTTGTGTTAGGGCTACCACAACGTGATAACTTAATTAATTGATGCTGAGAATTTTTTTCTTAACAATATTTTTTTTACGAAACTGGGTTACTGTCTGACATAAAAAAATATTTTTGAATATATGATGAAATACATTTGACGTTGGTACATATTATACGGTAGTATTTTTTAGTTATAGGATTGATCTCTTTCGTGCTATTCTCTATTGAATGCCCTTTACAAAGCAGATTGACTCCATTAGTTAATTTTATTATATGTAAGTATTATAAAAGTTTAAAAAAACCTCATAAAAACCGAACTTTTAAGTCTTTTTCATGACAATTTAGAGGGTTATTATATATTAATATATTAAGTTAATTATATGATACATACATAAGAATAAATAATGCAATACATTGTAATTGTACTTTTGTATATGATTTAATAAATAAATAAAATAAAAATAAATTAGAATTCATATAAGATTTCGTAAAAAAGCAGCAGTCAAGATGAAAATCAATAAATAAATAATATTTATTAACATCTCGAAAGCATCTACACAATCATTTATGTGCACCTAAAATCAACTTATAAGCATAGCTATTGTGCCCCGTTTGAGTTTAAGCTTTGGTTTGTGTTGAACATGCCTTTTACAATTCCAAACGCATTATTTTAAAGCCTTTCTTTGATTTTGCCAATGTCCATAATTTTCCTTTTTTATTATACTCAAATTTATCAAGTAACTTATCAATTATTTAGGTTTTCTTATACTTTTATTTCATACTCGTATATTGCAAGTAAAATGGTTGTCTTAAAAATTTACAATGCATAAATGCTAAACACGATATACATATTTTATGAGAAAATCGAAGAAACCGAGAAAAAAGAAATAAAATCGCCCAGTATTTATATTAATTAACGTTTAACTACAAAACTAGTTTTTGGAGATATCGAATTTTCCATAAATTTCAAGATATTAAATTTCAATGAATACTTTGCAATGAAATTCTGCATATTATATCATAATTTAAAAAATACAATATCAAGACCCGTGTTAATGATCGTGTTGGTATTGATTTTAATAAGTTCTGTTTTCATCCATTGTACTGGACGATTATGATTTCTTTAAAATTTTTTAGGACGTGTTTCTTTATATATACTTAGTGTAGTGTTATGCTTCATATATATGTGAATAATTATTACAAATGTTATAATGTATGTTCTAAAATAAATGCATTTTCTTTCTTCTTCTTTCTAATGCCACGATAGGTATCTTATTCTGGTCTGCTGATGGTAAAACTTGTTATGTATATACGAGTATAGATATCTATATACACACAGCATATTTTTAGATCAAACTTGTATAATTTCTTTCAAGTAAATGGTAATGTATTTTTTTATCTTCTTCCTGCCCTTATCCCAAACTAGGGGGGGGGGGGGGGGTCGGCACAACATGTTCTCTCCTTCCACTCTCCTCTGTTTGCCGTCATCTCAACATTATCGTATTTAATGTTTTTCTATTTTTCAATTTTAATTAACACATTAATATTATCTTTGTTGATATTTAAATTAAAATTTAGTTATTGTAATATGAATTGTAATCATTTAAATAAAAAATAATTGTCATGAATATTATTATAATTAATATATAATTGTCATTATAAAATTATATAAACGATTTCTATACCCTAGCGATTGCCGGGTCTCTAATAAGTAAATAAATTCCTTGACTTTTCCATCCAGCCAGAACGTCGCAATACATAATGATTTCCGGAACGCGGTTTCCATTCCAGAACTCGTTTACTCTTCTACTCGTAGCTCATCGATCCTAGCCAAACATTCTCAGTGCCCCATCAGGCGGCACTTTGCGAATTTTGTCGGTCCACATTTTGTCAGTCGGTCGGGTATCCACATTTTAAATCTATATTCATCCATAAGAGAAACGTAATAGCCCGCTGAGTGGCTCGAAACCTACATACATACGATTGGTTTAAATTTTAGATCGTATATATATATTTTATGATAAATCCGCATATGTGCATTTTTAGTATAACATTAACAACTAGGTACCTGGTAGCTCAGTTATATTTGGTCACCAATCTAGAGGTCCCGGGTTCGGACCCTGCATACCGAGATGCATATGCGATCACGCACCAATCCGCCTTGGCGAGCGTGGCTGGTATACTGTCCGTTCCCTGTAGGGTGAGACGCGAGCCCAGCTGTGGGATGCTATGGGTTATTATATTAACAAATAAGTTTTAAGTTATTGTAAGTAGTACTTCTGTATATATTATCAACTTAATGTATAATATCCGGATGACCGAGCTTTGCTCGGTATTTTTTTTTTATAAATTGTGCTATTTGGAAATTGACAATTGATTTTCTTAGTCTAACCTCAAAGCAAACACTCATTGACTTCTTGTTACTTAACAACGCCATCTGCTGGAATAGCTTTAGTGTTGTGTCGTTAAAGCAATTAAAAAAAATAGTATTATTATTCGCCGATAGATGGGAACATTCACATTTTTGTTATTTTTCTTCCAATAAAAAAAAAGCGAATAAAATGACATTTTCTAGAAATGATTCCTAGCTAGATCGATTTATCGCCCCCGAAACCCCCGTATACTAAATTTCATGAAAATTGTTGGAGTCGATTCCGAGATTCCAATTATATAAGTATATATATACAAGAGTTGCTCGTTTAAATATATAGGATATGGTAGTTATAAGTGTTATTTAACTCCCAAATAAAATATTTCTTCCTTTCTTTCTATATATAATAACATACCTAATCAAATGCAGTTGCTATGTCTAATTACCATTTTTTAACACGTATCATTCAATGTATTCGTCACACGACATCCCTATTCATGGCACGCGCGTTCCGGCCAGCTGTACTCATATTGTGTCGGGTGAAATCTTTATTAATAGCCTCAAGTTAAAATGGAACACGGAAGGAAGAGAAAGGGATCTCGAGATTTTAATGCCGTTTGTAGAATTAAGATTAAAAGCTCACGTATTGACGTGGTTCGTAATTTGTGTAGATATTAGCTTTGTTAAAATAGGTCGGGACTTAATGGTTTATATCATAAATAGTCACTAATATATGTTGGTTTACAATGTTTATAGTGCGTAATAATAATATTTTGTAATACTTCTGTTCTATCTTCTTCCTGTCCTTATTCCAACTGGCACAACATGGTCTCTCCTTCCACTGTTCTCTATTAGCCCTCATCTGAACATTGACACTTTTTTACCATATCATCTTTTACATAATCCATCTATCTTTCCTTTGGTTTACCTCTCCTCTTGTATCCATCCACTCTTTCACTTTTGTCCTATCTGGCTAGATATAAATAAATATACTAGCACAACGCCATCTAGTCCCAAAATAAGTAGCATAGCACGTGTATTATGGGTACTGGACAACTGATATGCTACCTAAATTCTTTCCTTTTGTACATAAATAAATATAATATATGCACCTGTATATGTATTTGGTCTGGGTGCATACGCAGACGCGAGGCGGGAATCAAACTCGTGAGCCCCGCAAGTGTACCGAAGTGCATTGGTCGCTACGCCACGGAAGTCGTAAACTTTTATAAATATTACTAGAATTATAGTAATATTGAAAATGTCATAATTACTTTAAAATAAGATAAATAGCAACGGCTGAGCTGTGATTTTAGGCCGTCTATGTTCATACCGTCCACTCTACATAAGGTCCCCCGACATTATCTAAGGATAAATTATTTTAATATTTTGTAAGTCGATTGTTCTGCATTAGGTGTACCGTTTAGCTCTTCGATACAGATTTTGACTTTCGCCTTTTCTTTTTTAAACCTCACGTTACATAGTTGCTGTTCGTATCATATTTAAGTGGTTATGATTCTAATGTCCAATTTATCACTTGTAAACTAGATTTGTAGATGCAAGCGGATTCTGTGATGCGCGAAAGTTTAAAACTTGACATTTAAATACTGTTTGTTAATAATAGTAAAAAAAAATGATGAAATTGTGGAATAAGACGACACTTATTAGTTAACTCATACTTAAAGGTTGTGTAGGGTGTCAGTAAGATCTTCGAAGTTCAAGCTAACCTCATCTGCAAGTTCTGCTTTAAAAGCTTTACCAGCATTTTTTATAAATTGTTTTTTGGAAATTAAAATTAACAATTGATTTTCTTAGTCTAACCTCAAAGCAAACACTCATGGACTTCGTGTTATTTAACAACGCCATCTGCTGGAATAGCTTTAGTGTTGTTGTGTCGTTAAAGCAATTTAAAAAATTAGTATTATTATTCGCCGATAGATGTCAGGAAGAGTCATTTTTCAGTTTAAATTGGGACTACTCAAACGCCACCTTTTTGTTATTTTTCTTCCAATAAAAAAAAAGCGAATAAAATGACATTTTCTAGAAATGATTCCTAGCTAGATCGATTTATCGCCCCCGAAACCCCCGTATACTAAATTTCATGAAAATTGTTGGAGCCGATTCCGAGATTCCAATTATATTTACACAAGAATTGCTCGTTTAAAGATATAAGATATGTAACGTTGAATGATGCTTACTCATATAAATGTACGTACATAACATTGTGTAAAGCATTAGTTACTTACGTTTACTTTTTCTTATACTTATTTAGAAAATTAAGACGTAATAAAGCGTTTGAAATTTGTGCTAAAACTTTAAAATAACTAGTTTTATTTTGTGGTATTTAAACATTAAATTGGTGAATGTTTGTCGAGTGCAACCATAAAACGCTGTAAAAGTTAACTGCCTAGCCGCTAACAACTAACTTTAGTGCTAGACATGTCGTAATTTTTATACTTGCGGTAATGTTACTGTTGGTCTTGTTTATTTTAGTATATCAGTATTCCTATGAGTGCTTACATTACTGGTTCGCTAATGCTCACGTTTCTCATACATATATACATATAATCACGCTTCTTTCCCGTAGGGGTAGGCAGAGACCATTTCTTTCCACTTGCTACGAACCTTACATACTACTTGTTTCGCTTCGTCCACTTTCATTATCCCCTTTATACATGCCCTTCCGTTTAGGGTACTCTTGACATCGCCTTGTTTCAAGATATCCCTGATCTAGTCTCGTAACGTCCGCCTAGGTCTACCCCTTCCAACACTTCCATTCACACTCGCCTTATACACTTTTTAGAAGTTTACACTTTTTATCTATCTGTACGTCGTCCGCACTTTCCCGTGGCTCTCGTGTCTTGACAGTGACATCTTCACAACTATAAATAAATACACGAGACAGCATAGGTATGTAAAGGCAAACCACAGACTAAATTGCATATACTGCATGCCCTATTCAGGATTTCTTGGTCTATGTATTCTTTCCCTTTTTTGGCATTTTTTCTCTAAGTTTTCTGTCCTGTAGTATCTACTTTATTACACTGCGTCTTCCACATTTTTGTCGTCATCAAGTTATAAACATGTAGATACAATTATTACATAGGTAATTGTTACATAGAACAAAATAAAATCAAGCTAGCTGATTTCAATTCAAAATGAATGAATGAATGAAGGAAACGATATTGTAGATTGTACTTGTTTTGTTTTTGGTGTTGGAAGCGATAACAAATAAGAAACATTTTTCTTTTTTTTGTTATGAATTGCCTAGTTCATGCTATCAGGAAAAATAATCATTGCACAATCTGTAATTTACATCAGTTAATGTTGATGATAAACGTAGTTTCTTGTGTGGATTATAGCGAAAATGCACTTTATAGAAATTGTGTGTCTAAAGCGCTTCTTTACAAAACGGAAAGCCTATTTGGTCTTTTCTATTTGAAATATTCGGTGATTTCACGACTAAACCTAAATTGCTAACGAATGATTCTAAATTTCAAAGTCATTGTCATCATTTAAAATTTCTTTTTACGTCGACATCTCACGTACTAAGCACAGTACAATAAAGTTGAAAGTATTTTAACTCGGTAATATCGTTGAAATGGCTACCGCATATTCGGAGGATAGTGACGGGTAGCTTCTCAATAACTAATATCTAATAAGTTAAACGTCTTATATGTTTTTGGTTTAAAATATATAAAGTCGATAATTTTGCGCCTCATAATTTCTCGATGCCGTTTTAATTGATAGTTTAAAAGGTCTTGATGTATGGAAGCCGATCGAACTTAAATAAAGTATTGCACATTGTGTGTCATTTAGTATAACCTAAAATGTAAGACTGAATCTTATGCCTGCCTTCCAACCGAGGTTGCCAAAGAGGACCGCTTTATCTCTCATTATTGGCATTTGTGAGCTTTGTTTGACGTTTATAACTCAAGATGTAATGTAAATGTCATTTACAAAATTTTGCAAATGAATCTACACTATGAAGAAACTCACTGAATCTTATACTACATGACTCAAAGTGAACTGAATTCAGACAGAGCCATTGTGGGCATTAATATATACTATACAGGGTGACTTTGACAAACCCGTCCAAATTTTTTTTACACACTAAACATCATTTAAGTAACCCATTTTTGCAAAAGAAATTATATGTAAAATTTTCAAAATTAAATATTTCATTCCAAGGAAAATATGATCACTAATTCAATCGTACAGAATAGTCATATGGTGCAAACGCCGTACGTTAACCTGTTATTACCTGTCTCTGTCACTCCCGCGTAAATGAGTAATGCGTATTCGCTCGCCCGGTGCAATGACCGCCGTCCTCGCCCGCTTACTAGGTGCCTATGCGATACTAAACTAAAATACACGTTTCTCATAACTTTTACTAAAGATTCTTCTGTGTGAAACTGGACGGGTTTGTCAAAGTCACCCTGTATATTATAGGTACTATCCAGTAGCATGAATTGTTATATTGTTTGTCCAATTGTACTCTGACATAGTTGATACCAAAAAAAGATTATAAAATTAAATTCCTATTTTCCACAGTGAATTGTATTTTTTCTTTTATTTCGATAAATTCGCGGTGGGTGACAATTAAAATTGATGGCTCCAGAGCGAGTATGACGATACTCGTAATCGTTTTCGTGACGTGTGATTTGTATCGATTATATTCGGTGGCGATTTTGAATTGTTGCCACTGAACCGTGGTTATTATTAGAAATAGATGTTACTGGGTTCTTTTTATCATTTGTTTGAACAATAAAAAACATTGTATGTTTCAGATTTTGTGAGTTCGTTTCGCGTTTCTCTTTTGCGAATATTTGGACTGCATTTTTTGTAAAAGTGAAATTAGCATATTGATAGTTAAATTTATTGCTAACTAGCTAATACTTGCAACTTCGTTCACGTTGATATCTCAACGAAGTTTTCATCATGAGGCAGAGGTAGAAGATACTTCCCTTCTCCTACGCATGCGCGCAACATCGCTTCCTCACTTGTCTTTATAAAAATAGTTGATTCTTAAAACTCTATATTAAATGAAGATATCGCAATATTTTTTTAAGTTAGGGGCCAAGTATTTTTGAAATAAAACTTTGACAATTTAATTGAAATATATCCAGTAGTTTGGCCGTGATGCGCGCACAACTGCAGACCTCTTATCATTTTATTTAAATCTATGTACAGCAAACGAGTCTAACTCATAGATTCGCTTTAGCCAGGCGTCTGAGGTTTATTTACCATTTTGAGTTCAAAAGTAGGAAGCAAGGTGTTATAAGGCAGTATGAAGAAGAATTGTTCTCCGTGCAGAAGCGGAGGTCCGTGTAGGGGCGGAGTAAGCATACTAACCTCTGCGGTCAGGGTCGTACTATCGTAAAAGGCGACAAAACAACCCTAGTTGTGTGGTAGGGCCCCAAGCCCGTCTGGATGGCAACCACCCTTGGCGTATAAGTATGCCGCCATAATAACCTTGTGTTGTGTTCCGGCATTAGTGACCCAGGTTCCTGTACCCCTATAGGACAGCAACGTGTCCGCGGTGCCCCTAGTGTCGCAAACATCCATAGGCGACCGTAACTGCTTACTATTAAGTGGGCCTTCTGATGAGATTATCTGCTGTTCCTAATCAATAAAAAAAATAAGAAATACATAAGTAGCGTAATAAGAAACTTACGTTTTCACGAATGTTTATAAATTCATAATTAAAACTATGTACATATTATGCTGAACAGTGAAAAAAGTCCGGGAACCCTGTTATAGCGCACGTGTGGAATGCAATTTAAGTTCTTCACGTCCGTTTTCACAGCATGAATTGCCCAGATGTCCCTTTTAGGCGTGCTACTGATTTCAACACACCTTCATCGTAGGAATGCATAATGTCACTTAGAAGCATATATAACTATAAATTCAAGCGTATTGTATTTTTTTTTTCATTTATTTAGACCAGTGTTTTTCAATCTTTTTGAATATGTGACCCCTTTAAGGGTTGAAAAATTCTGGCGACCTCCTTGGGCCATAGAGAGACAAAAAGTCAGTAAGTAATTTATAAGACTACGTTTATGATTTTCTCTATTTTGGTACCTATATTCATTATTAAGACCTACATTCTGTAAGAAGCGGAGACAGCTTTGAAAATAAGCACGAGGTAAGTTGGTAAGGCCGCCGCGTGCGGCTTTGATTTGGACGCCAGTTTGCGCGGACCTAATTTTGCGGCGTTGCCACACCACATTAACGTCGCGGGCGAGAGCTTTTTCCTTTTGCCGGTGACCCCCCGAGTAAGGCTACGCGACCCACAGATTGAAAAACACTGATTTAGACAAACTGTAGAACTATATAAAATAGAGTAGAGATATATATTTTTGCACATACACAGTTAAGCTAAAGAGAAAAGAAAAAGAGCTAAAATTGTATATTTTAAGTACAATAGGCAGTATTATCGGTTGTAGCAATTTCTGCCGGACACAATATTTGGATGGACCGGATTCAACAAAACATATAACGGCATGCACATTCTTTTATACATTCGTAAACAAATAATATTTTATGCGTAAAATAATAATTTGACAATGACAAGAACAATCTTTTTTTTTTTATTGCTCTAGGACAGCAGACAGGCTGACGGCCCGCTTAGAATTTAGCAGTTACCGTCGCCTATAGGTGTTTGCAACGCCAGTGGCATCGCGAACATGCTGCTGTCCCATAAGGGTACAGGAACTTGGGTCACTAATGCCGGAACACAACACAAGGTTATTATGGCGGCATACTTAAGACCGAAGGTGGTCGCCATCCAGACGGGCTTGAGGCCCTACCACGTAGCTAGGGTGGGTTGTTTTGTCGGCTTTTACGACAGGCCGACCCCGGCCGCAGAGGTTAGTATTCTTTCTCCGCCCCTGCACGGATAAAATCTTAGAATAAATAGGTAAATGATGTTACTTCTCTGCAGTTCTAGTATATTAGCATTTTAAATAATGTTCTTTAACAAGTGTATTAAATGATGCTTATAGACTTGGCATGTGCTATAAAATATTGATCATAGAACTGGGAAGTGTGACTGGGCATATTTTATAAACTCAATTTCACCAACGATATTCCAAGTCATTAGGCCGGCCTCCAAGTAATTTATTGGAAGGAGAAGATGTGATCATTCAAAAGAAAGTGAATGGGGAAGCTACTTGAGTTGTGCTCGAATGTGTGTTTGAGTCGGGATACCGATGCGGATACTGGCCATCCCATCGCGGCCAGCAGCACAAAGGCCGCCGTAGGGTTAGAGCGTTGAGGCCACCATAATCACGTTCGCCTTCCACCGGAGTCTGGCGTCGTGTTGGTGATTCGGGATACAAAAGGTGTAACTAACAAGCCGTTTTTTGCGTCTTTCAACGCAGCATAATTGTTACATGAGCGACTGAAGTTTGAAGGCACATAAATTATTATATACTTCTAATCATCATCGGCATTCAAATTATCAGAAATGCTGCTCATACTTTTGATCTCTTATCACATCACTGTATTACATATCTATAGAGAAATGATTGATACATTTGATTAGATATTAACGATTGAGTTATTGTTGTTAGAGAAAGTAAATCGATGTGCAGTCTGTTATGTATATGTTGTAACTCCTCGTAGTTTTGTTCAGTTGGCAAACGAGTGAAGAATATTTTCGTAGCTTTTTTATGTTAAGAAACCACAATTTACTCCAATTCTTGGACGCTCGTATATTAAATTTCATATTAGCGGCGCACCTGGCGTCGCAAACATCTATAGGCGACGGTTATTGGTTACTACTTAGAACATTCTAAGGGTTACTATAAATGGGCCGTCAGTTTGTCTGCTGTTACTCAGCTGGTTTAGTATCTTCTGTGTTGTGAGTTCTATTCTCATGTAGGAAAACACGTTTATACGATCTACAAGATGACTTGTTTTTGTTTGGGTGTATAAAAAAACACGGAACAAAACAAATCTTCGTCATCAGAGATTTGTATGGTTTGTAGGTTGGTTAATGAGTTTCATTATAGCTTTCAGGGAATAGTTTTTAAGCACGCGTTTAAAAATCGCGTAAATCGTAATAGTTATTAACAGCAGTGGAAAATCAGCACATGTTTGACAGTTTGGTAAATCTTAGACCGGCAACCAGTCTCACACCCCATGACCTGTTGCAGGCGCTGGCTCTCTAAAACGAGCATTGTTCCGGTGTAGCCAACTGTATCGATAACAGACTGCTTAACGATAATTTATCTATCGGGAAACGGTATTACAAAATTAAATCTTTTGTAATATATTTTCTCAATGGCATGGAAAAGAAACACTAAGAAAATGGAAATATTTGAAAGTTTATTTTTAATGTGATGATACGTTTTTGTTTCTATATATTTGTATTTATCTATTGTTTAGAAGCCTTTAACTAAATATGATAAATTACCTCGTTATGATCTGATAACTTTGACCTATAATGACTTCATATATAAATAATCTTAGATTAGTATGAGATTGTGGAAGCTGTAGATGATGTGATTTAGTATACAGTTATCAGATTACATAATACTCTAACATATTTTTCAATAGCTAAATGATCACCTTCGATTCTGCGTGTTTAATATGTATTTATTTACTCAACAAAATTATATTATATAAGTAGTATATCAGTTGTCTAGTACCCATACAGTAAGTGCTCTGCTGCTTTCCTTGGAACTAGATGGTGTAGCATGAAGTGGCCCTGAATAGCTATAGTTTCAAAACAACGTTTGACCAAATATAGTTTTTTATTATCTTATTTTTTAAATATTAGTTCCTGCCGCTGTAAACATTTTATTAAAAAGTCATTTATTTAGGTCGTTCATAAGTATTTTGTGAGTAACATTTGCCTTGAGGTAATAATAATGAATAACATACACGCCTCTGACAGTGTAATGGCTCTCGATTTTTTGGTAATGAGTGTGCCTACGTGTCTATATGAGTGATATAGAAAATAAATCATTTTGGAATTCGACTTATAGTTGTTGTACAGGTTGGGAAGGCCAACGAGTCGTGAGAAAGGATACAAGTTATTTAAACAATATCATGTGTATAAAAAGTATTCCGTTTCTTTTATTGCTTTGGGACAGCCGACGGGCTGACGGCTCACTTAATAGTAAGCAGTTACAGTCGCCTATGGATGTTTGCGACACCAGGGGCATCGCTAAACACACTGCCGTCCGCGTATGGGCGCTGGAAACTGAGTCACTTCTGTCGAAATTACAAGGCTATTGTGGCGGCTTATTAGGAACCAGGGATGATTCCCATCCAGACGAACTTGGAGCTAGCTAGCTGAGGTAGTTTTGTCGCCTTTTACGACAAGCCGCCCCTGCACGAAGAGAAAGGAAAGATTATTTTTATGCGAATGCAATTATGTGAAAATATTTAAATGGTTTATTAGATAGGGCAAAAGACAACTTTAAAGGGAGGTTGGATACTGATTACGAACTTATTTAAAATATAAATTTTGAATTGAAAGAATATAATATAATATTATTAGTTGACCCGGCAAACGTTGTTCTGCCATATGAATAAAAAAGTAGCCTAAGTCCTCCTCCGAGGTCCAATCTATGACTATACCGAAATTCATTAAAATTGGTTCAGCGGTTTAGGCGTGAAAACGTAACATTCGCGTTTATAATATTAAGTTAAGATTAGTATAGTAAGTATAAGAAAGTATATTTTGGAAGCCATTCTCATCTTTTGCTCATTAAACTTAACAAAATCTCCTTCTGATATGAATACGGTCGTGATGTTTATTTATGAGTAATAATATTCCTTGATAATAACTCGACCGTGGCCCTTATCTACTCATTTGACGTGAGAAAACATTGTTATCAGTCACTATCTTGATTGAAAGTTTCTCTTTCTGTTATCAATGTTTGAAATAATAACATTAGATGTACGTTTCGTAAGGAGACTGCTTACCGAGGATCTATTTTATATATATTACTGAATTGTAGTATATTCATAGAGTCAGCCCTTTATCTTTCTACCACAGATAACAATAAAGTAAACAAAAAATGTATGCGAGTGTATACACTATTTGTATGTATCCGTGCAGGGGCGGAGAAAGAATACTAACCTCTGTGGCCGGGGTCGGCCTGTCGTAAAAGGTGACAAAACAACCCACCTTAGCCACGTGGTAGGGCCTCAAAGCCCATCTGGATGGCGACCACCTTTGGTCTTAAGTATGCCGCCATAATAACCTTGTGTTGTGTTCCGGCATTAGTGACCCAGGTTCCTGTACTCTTATCGGAGAGCAGCGTGTTTGCGATGCCACTGGCGCTGCAAACACCCATAGGCGACTGTAACTGCTAAATTCTAAGCGGGCCATCTGCCTGTCTGTTGTCCTACAGCAATAAAAAAAATTTTTTTTTATTGCTGAGGAGCAGCAGACAGCAAGCAGTTACCGTCGCCTATGGATGTATGGGACACTAGGGGCAGGAACCTGGGTGACCAATGTCGGAACACAACACAACGTTATTAGGGCGGCATACTTATACACCAGGGTGATCACATCCAGACGGGCTTGGAGCTCTACCACGTAGCTAGGATTGTTTTGTTGCCTTTTACGACAGGCCGACGCCGGCCGCAGGGGTTAGTATTCTTACTCCGCCCCTGCACGTAGGAAGATTATGTATATATGTAGTAGAGGAAGTATGTGAAACACATAATAAACAAGTAGATATATTTAAAATATATCCTGACAAGTTAGCAGAGTCTAGTGATGCGGAACTAAATAAGAGGAAAAATGATACTAGTATGACGATTTGTGATGTGACACGGTGGGCGTTTAAGTATGCTAGAATTGAATGGAAGAGGAGAAAAAGACTGTCGAATATATCAAAATCTCTAGACCAACTCACACACTTGCTAGTTATGCTGATCTGGTGCATAACCTATGAAGATTCGAGGTAGGTGTTATCTATCGGTGTTTGGTTCATCAGACAGACCTGACTGATATCCGATCACTTTTATAATATATATTTCTAATACGAAAATGTATGTGTACAGATGAAGACATCTTGTACCAACAAATTTAACAGTAATCACATGCTCTATAAACCATGAATTAACCCCGTTTACTCGTAGTAAGAGTACGCACCGTCAATTTTGACGAATGCTTAGTACTCTTTGTGTTCAACAAGCATACTAACCGATTTTCCTATCGTTGCAGGTGAGTACCACCGATTTGCATTCGTGAAGCGTCCGCAAATAAAAACATACGATCAGACAGGTACGTGTTGACTTGTTTTCTATTTATTGTGACCAAACACAGTACACAAATGTGACAATGTTGTGTTGATAGGGTTGGCACGAAGTTAGTCTAGTTTCTGCTTTTATTTATTCGATATTTTTTCGTGCTGATGCCTAAAACTATCATAACTATTGTTGTTAAAAAGTATAGTTTAACATTCTGGTTCTATTAATATTTTCATTTACGTAGTAAACGAACGGTTGAATACTAGTTTTGGCCCGAATAGAACTTCTAGGCGAAATAAACTTTTATTGCTATTTTTGCATTTAAAAATATACTTTAAATTAATTTGCTAAACTTTGCAATCAAGTAATAAAATGTATTTATTAAAATCATTAAGTGTTATAAGAAAATCTTTAAATATATTTTAGGAACGTACTAAATTCTGAGATTATTATTATTTTCACTTGAATTCATGTTTACATTTACTTAGCTTGAATATTTATAACAAATGATGTTTCCATTATTTAAATTCTTGTTCATATCTAATTTATTTTTTATTTTTTACACGCAAATACTAAGCTTCATTTAAATAAAACACGTTTGGAAACATTAAGCAAATTAACAAGCAATGAAAAACGATACCCAAATGTTTAAAAATGAAGACGAAGTGATATGAACAATTTTACACAGTCATCCCCCAACCCTGTTATTTTCGGTAGCTGACGGGTGCGCGTACGCACGCGATTCTGTTCGTGCTGCGTGAATGCGGGTCGCGGGTTGCGCGATTGTCGGACCACCGCACTCACAGTCACGACAGTCACCTGTGGCGTACCTCGATCGCAAGACGCGTCCTAAGATGCAGTCGACCGCCGCGACACCGATCTATCTATTCGCTTGAATTTTTCGTATTGTCAATATTAGTAACTTGTGTGCCACTGTAAAATAATACGTGTGAAATAGTGGAACAGTCATCTCATCAAAACTCATCGAACTAAGTAGTGATTTAGTGTTTGTGATTAAAATATTTTTCTTCGAAGCCAATTAGTCTTGTTTTGGAGAAGGAGCTAATAATATGCATGGTATTTATTCTAATTTATTCGTGGCTTAACAAGTGATCAGAATCTCTATTCTATGACCTGTAATAATAATATTATTATATACCCACTTGGTATTCTTGTCGTTTTTTGAAACTGTTATCAACGATGCCACGGTGAAAATTTATCCTGCCTTTCAAAATTATACTAAAATATTGTTAGCAAATACAAATAATATTTTTCAAATTATATTATTTAAATTTTTCTACGAGTACCTCCGAGGGCTAACAAACTTACGGTACATTTTAAACAACGGCGAGTCCTCTGGTTCATTTGGAGTATTAGTTTTTGCTTCTGGTATAAATAAACCCACTACCCTATTTTTGCTCATATATTTTATGAAATACATGTCATTGTGTTCATTTCGATTAAGTTTTAGTGTATTGCTGTTTTTAAATCCTTCGATAGCTTTCTAGTGTATTACTGTCTCGCTGTATCGAGTCCTGATCAGACTTGGGATACAATCAGGAGGCATGGTTACGATTTTTGTTGTACATTATTAAGTAAATATATTTCCGTCCACCTTTATCTATCAAGGGACCTCCGTAGCTGAATCTCGAATTCCGTTCCCATCAGTCAGTCAGTCTGTGTGTTTATTTCATCTGTAGACTAGTACTTAGTCTTTAAGTCAAGAAAGCACAAGTTCTTTATTGCTTACTTTGGCACTAGATGACACCGTGTAAATTGTCTGAGAATATTTATCTAAATTTATTAATAAGTATCGATAAAAGTGAAACTTATGTCATTTCTGTTTATAAGTTGACATGACATTTAAGTGCGAAATCCAGTTCGTCTACTGCCATTTGGCCAATGTCATCACCATGCATTTTTTGGCAATAAAAACGTAGGAATCTGACAATTTGATTTCGTACAAGTTTCCTTGATACATATAACATTGAGATGAAATCTAATTAAATAATGATAATTTCGTCACAGCTATTCAGGTTAATTAGGTTTTTAATTAATAATAGTTAATTACTTTAATACGCAAACTGGTCATTTAAAAAATAAATATTATAGTCAAATATCAGATATTCTCAGAAGGATTACTAAAATCTACTATTTCGGTTTTTATAGCTTTTTTTAATCGCTGTATAACAGCAGACAGGCTTACGATCCGCTTAGAATTTAGTAGTTACCGTCGCATATGGGGGTTTGCAACGCCAGTGGCATTGCGTACACGCCTCTGTTCCATAAGGGTACAGGAATTGGGTTACTAATGCTGGAAGGCAACACAAGATTATTATGGCAGCATACTTAAGGCAAAAGATACATCCGCTTAGCAACATGGAACATAGGCACGCTAACCAGACGCGCGAGGGAGTTAGCCGATGTGCTCTCCAGGCGGAGGGTGGCCGTGGCGTTCTTGCAGGAGACTCGGTGGCAGGCCAGCAGATCCCAGTTCATTGGGAATGGCTACAAGCTGATCTACACAGGTGCACCTGGTGGGCAGAATGGGGTTGTTATAGTGCTCTCGGAGAAGTTCCAGAACGACATTTTGGAAGTTAAACGTCACAGCGACCGACCGTCGCATAAACACTTGATAAGTGTCTATACGCCACAGGCCAGTTGTGACGACGTTGATAAGATAGCGTTTTTGAATCTACTCGGAGAAGTGCTCCGTGGAATCCCATTATCACAGGGGATCGTTTTGGGGGTGATCTGAACTGTCATGTGGGTGATGAATATGGGGAATTTGAGCGTGTTCACGGTGGATTTGGTACGGTAGCCGCAACGCGGAACGGAGGACGTCCTCAATACGTGTGTGGCTGCCGACCTTGCCATCGTGAATACGTATTTCAAAGAGAGACCCGAGCATCTTATCACCTACAAGGGCGGGAGGAATGCTACCCAAATTGACTTCCTACTCACTAGGAGACGCCACATCAGCAAAGTGGCCAATTGCAAGGTCATGACGCATACCGGGTGGCAAAGCGCGCCACTAAGAGATGTTGCCAGAGCCAGATGAGACCATGTACAACCACTTTATGATAAGTTGCAATCATCTGAGGGGCAGAAGCTTACCTATAAATTGGCACGTTCCAAGGTCAAAGCGGCATAGGACATTTCCAGGTGCCGCGGTGAAGGAGAGAGGGCGCTCGTATTTCTATGAGCTGCTAAACACGCAGCACATAGAGGTGCAGCCGCCAGATCTTCCTCAGAATCAAGGATTAGTGCCACTGGTAACCCCTGCAGAGGTCCAGAATTGTCTTCGCCGCATGAACAATCGGAAAGCAGTTGGATCCGATGGAGTCCCAATCGAAGCCAGGAAGGCGATGGGATCTGGTGGTGTGGGCATCTTAACCGACATTTTTAACCGGACACTCCTCCCCGGTACGATTCCGAGCCAACGGAGACTGAGTATCATTACTCCAGTCTTCAAAGGCAAGGGGTTGGTGCAGGAGTGCGGTAATTACCGAGGGATTAAGGTCATGTCCCACACCATGAAGCTCCTCGAGAGGGTTATCGACCCTTGGATTCGACAGGTCGCCTATAAATGCGTGCCAATGGAATGACCACCAGAGATGCCGAAGATCGTGCGAAGTGTAGAAGAAAAAGTTGGAAAGCGGACCCCGTGTGCCGAAGCGAGAGTTTGGGCTGCAACCGGGATTCAACGCTAAGATGATGATTACTTAAGACCAAAGATGGTCGCCATCCACACGGGCTTGGGGCCTTACCACGTAGCTAGGGTGGGTTGTTTTGTCATCTTTTACGACAGGCCGAGCCCGGCCGCAGAGGTCAGTATTCTTTCTCCGCCCCTGCACGGATAAAATAAGGAAACAACCTTAGGCGGTACAGGTTTATTGTTCAGCATATGGTAACTAGAAGAAGTCACGAACTTCCTTTCGTGCATTCATTTCTACTTAAAATAAAAATAAACATGTGAATCGGAAGTAAGTAAATGGGACGCAAGCAAATTTGTACTTACTTGTGAATTTTTACACATAAGTTTATCATGTGCTAATGTTTAAAATTTATTACAAAATACATAGAAAAGGCGCGAAGAAATTGGTTGGATAAAAGTGAAGACGCTATGTAATACTTGGACGTGCAATGGCGCGCTGATAACGGCGATTTATCATTTAGATGACATGTTGTTTAATGCCAGTAATGTTTTTAAACTAAAATATTCCTACATCTGACTGGGTATACATAATACTCGTATATTATTAAAATCCTAAACTGGCCTTGCGCTATATTTGTAATATATCACACTTCTCCAATAGGACCATACCAAATACCAACCTCTGCGTTTGATTTCTTAACGCTTAACTAAATCATCACCATTTTCTATCAAGTATTTTTCTATTCTTTAATTAGTTATTGATAAGTTTGAGGAATAATTTTGTCTCTCGTGATCCAGTTTGCCATCTAATTCCCCAGTTCGAAAAGTAAAATCCTGCCCTAAAGAGTGTAGCAGTTAGTGTACTCAATATGGAAAATACCTTTTTTTGTCTCGGGGAAACACTATTCTTAACTGGTTTCCCCGGCCCGTGGGGATCGAGGGGATATGTGGGATTCCGGGAATGCTCTGTGGTCATCCGACTACCCATTAAAAACCCCGCTGTTCTCCTATCGCCTACCCCCGGGCCCACGGGTATGTGGCCTACCGATCTCGTGGTCCAGGCTGAATATGAAATTTACCTGCCCTAAAGCATTATGGAAAATTATTTTCCTTATAAATAAACACATAGTATAGTTCAAAATTTACATATGTTGGAATTTGTTTCTAACATTCAAGATAATTAATGTCCCCTTAAATTCATTCGTCTCAATTAGTCTCGCGTTTCGACATGTTTGTTTAGGACTGGATTTCTTGTTAAACGTCACTTAGTATTCATGATTTTAAATATTGAAAATAATACAGGGCCTCTTAGGAGTTTTGATGAAGGAAGCTTAGAAATACTTTAATAAATTCATATAAATGTAATAAAAATTTGGGTACTATAAATTCAGTGTTATTGTTGTCGTCGGCCTGACTGTACAGAAAAAAGGTTGTGGCGCGTATATGTACACGTTTGGATAGCTAGCCTTACTTCTAGAATTATCATATATATATATATATATATATATATATATATATATATATATATATATATATATATATATATATATATATATATATATATATAACATGACCTGGCAAATGTTATTCTAAAACAATTACATTTTGCCGTAAAATCCGTTCTTCGTAAGTGTCTTCATCGCGAAATGAGTAACTTTGCTAAACTTCAAGTCAATCAGATGGTATTTCGCTTATATTATACTAGAGAACCGGATAGACGGTGTCCTGTACGCAAATAAAGATTTGATTAAAAACATTTTGTGGAGCACTGAAGTGTGAATCTAAATATACAAGTACACAGAAGAAGAATTATACATATAAAGATAGATTTGTGAGTGCGAATTCATTTCCACACTCGCGTACTCACATACGGTCATAATAATAAAAATTTCATGAATATTGTTTTGCACAGATTGTTATCTTTTCAATATATTTTCCCACATCAGTCTTTTGTTTATAAATTACGGGTTAAGACACTCATTATTTTTTTGCGTGCATTTATCTCTTTCTCGTCTTTGTTTAAATTCACATATTTTAATAATTTCATTTGTGTAATTAGTAGAACTCTAAAATGTTCAATCTAGACAAATCCAATCTATATAAATAAAATTGGAGTGTCTGTTTGTAATATTAAAATAACCACTTTTTACTCAGTGCATTTGGATGTATACACGGTATATATACCAAAACAATTTTTTTTTAAATTTTTGTCTATCTGTCTGATTGTTTGTTCCGGCTAATCTCTGAAACGGCTGGACCGATTTTGACGGGACTTTCACTGGCAGATAGCTGATGTAACAAGGAGTAACTTAGGCTACTTTTATTTTAGTAAAAAAGGTTTTAGTTAAAAGTGATCAGTTTCGGATTTTTTTAATCCAATTTAAGTTGACCTCAGATTTTTATCATCAATCATATAAAATAGGGTTCAGCTTAGGCTGGACTTTGTAGGTCCGAACGCAGTTTGTATATTTCATTTATTTATATTTTAGGGTTTATAGGGTTTGTAATCCAAAATAAACCATAAGATATAGCCAAAAAATGCCGTCCAAAGTCACTATTCCACGCGGACGGAGTCGCGGGCACAGCTAGTTTAAACATAAATTTAATTATCGTCTCTCTGCAGGGCTCAGCTCCCCCTGCAGAGAAGGAACATTATACCCACAACGCTTGTCCAAGACAGATTACCGGGCAACAAATACCGATGATCTCGGTGTGCAGATTTTCTCACGACGTTTTTCTTCTCGTAGCTACCAGGTCAGGTACCTTGGTGTAATTTTTGAAACCCAGACACTAGATACAGTTTGGCGTATAATTAATATTTTTTATTATTTCTGAGGTACAGCAGACAGGCTGACGGATAGCCTATGGATGTTTGCTAGGGGCATCGCGAACACGCTGCTGTCCCATGGGGATAAAGAAACCTGGATCATTAATACCGGAACATAATACAAGATTATTATGGGGGGCATGCTGATACACCAGGGGTGGTTGTTATCTAGACGGGCTTGATGTCCTACCACGTAGCTAGGGTTGTTTTTTCACCTTTTACGACAGGCTGACCCCGGCCGCTTAGATTAGTATTCTTACTCCGTCCCTGTACGGAGGTAGTTACTAAATTTCTGATTAAATATCGATTACATCTGTAAATCATACATTATAACCCAAGAATAGATTAACTATGCTTGGGCTATATTTTCCTCTCGATTTATTTTGATTTTTTTAATGTGTTATTTTTTACGGGAACTTTCACGTAAAAGTTTGTTGTTTAATTTAACTAAGCCGATAAAATGTACCCTAGGGTTGTGATGGTCGTGTGATGTGTTTGACTAACAGCAAGATTGAGTCTAGTGATCTCAGAGAGATACTTAGCGCAGTCAATCACTTTTTACTATTAATTTTGTACGAATGAATGAAAACACTTCGTTGCATTCAAATATATTATTACACTGTACAATTATATAGAAATAAATTAAAAAGACTGTGATAATGAGAGGCCTAATTGCATATAGCGATCTTTTTTTTTTTAAAAACCAGTTTTACTAATTAATTAGTGGAGTATTACGAACTGATAAAATAAAAATCTTTTAAAACTTTCGCAACTAGAATTTAGTTTTATCAGACAGTATTTATTATCTTTGTTTATTTTTCGAAGTAAATAAACATAAGACACTCGTATCTCTTACTAAGCCATTACGAGTAAATAATTCACTGACAACATAAAGAACAGAGCGGTATAACCTTTCGACACAAAAGCATTTTCTGTTGCGACATGCAATGCAGCGACGCATGCAACGGGGCCCATTTACACGACCCGCCACTTAACTCCGAAGATTGGTTCAGCAATCATATGCACCTGGCAATGTTTTAGGGGTTACACCTGCCGGTTATCATTGCGGACAAGGAAATTTACTTTCGTGGAGAGTTAATGTTACATGATGTTTTAATTAGTGAATAAATACATTGTATAAAATTTGTTAATAGAAGTCACTCATTTTGGTCATTAGAATAGAAGAGCTGTTGCCCCTTTCAGGACCATAAAATATCCAAGACTAAGTAAGTATGTAAATGTTTTGATTTTAGCGCGAAGGATAATTTACAGGTCTATTTTCATAACGTTAAGGCACTCATTAGTTGCTTTATTTATTAGTTTTCAAAATATCGATTTGGTAATAATTGAATAACCAATTATAAATTTTAAGGATAAGTAAAATATTTTCCTTGAGCGCGAAAT
This sequence comes from Malacosoma neustria, assembly GCA_963693495.1. Taxonomy (NCBI): domain Eukaryota; kingdom Metazoa; phylum Arthropoda; class Insecta; order Lepidoptera; family Lasiocampidae; genus Malacosoma; species Malacosoma neustria. The sequence goes on from OY856385.1 coordinate 3,755,166, forward strand.
AATTAAAAGTTGAAAATGGAGATGTAATTAAGTTCAAGCTGTAATCAAATTTATATGGAATCTAAAGCTAAATGTAAAAATTTTATTATCTTGATAGTACAAATACCTTATCTGAATGTATATCAGTTATATGGCTGTATTCGTCAGTTGATTATGGATACAATGTATTATGTAGTCACAAAATTAATCTACACTAAACAGAAAATATAACAAAAGCAAACAACACATTCGTTGAAAGTATGGTAACAGTTGAAGAGATAGAATATAAAGTACCTACTGTAAATGAAACATAATTATCCAACAAAATTGTTCCTAAATGAACAACAAAATTTTAGTTGAAAATAAACATTGCAAATTACGTCATTAGTAATTAATTTCTTAAAAAGGATATGTTGCAAGAACGTGCTATCAATGTAGAACAATAGACTACTAGCTGAACATACCGTTGGCCTACAATTATATCTTACTTTATTATGCAGTAGGTTAATTAAATTTTAAAGAACAATATGCGGGTCTGAAATTAGTACGTTGACATTATAATTCTTACTTTAATTATTATCTGTATCTTTTGCCTCGGCGTTTGCAGCATTTAATTAGTATGAATTAAGTTGTGTGACTTTATCGAGACATTATTACTTATACTATACTTAGACACGGAATTTTACTATATGACTATAAGTATGCCGCTATAATGAAAGAAAATGTTTTATTTGGGACATAACAACACTTATAACTATGTAAATACATAATACATTTAATATGTCCCAAACTTGGATCCAAGCACAGAAATGTACCAACTAACTATTACCGACGCTGTTCTTCCGCTTCGAACCATTAGGTGGTAACTTAGAGACGGCTCTCGTTGTGACAATTTACCAACCTTATTAATTAAACATGTGGACCAGGTTCCAGTCCCCCTATGCGGACAGCAGCGTGTTCGCAGTGCCCCATCGCAAATATCCATAAGTGAGCCGGAAGCCTGTCTGCTGTTCTTCAGCAATAAAAAAATATAAAGGGTTGGGCTTTCTCTTTCCTTTTTCCTCTCATTTCCTTAGGGTCGATTCTTTTTTTATCATAGTGGACATGAGGCAAAACGAATGACGCTTAAACCCAGGCTATTTTTCTTGTCCTTATACATATGTTAGCTGAAGCATAGAGGAGGCATTATAGGTTTAATTAGGTTTTTAATTTTAAAGCCAACATCAAACATTCATTTAATCTACTTTTTGAAATTGAGCAGATTAATTAAAATTAAATTTAACTTTTTTAATAGTTTCAACCTTTATTATATAACGATAATATTATTTTTGTAAGACCATGTTATAAACAAATAATATTTCATTTCATTATTATAGTCACATGTGAACTCGCGTTTTTGGTATTTTTATTATTTCTGTTAAATAAATATTTTTAATAAAATAAAATTATGCGAATCTAAGGTCGTTGCACGACTAGGAATGAGACAAGACGTCGTTCATGTAGTGTCAAGAACAATGATCGATGTGAATTTCTAAAAACGTTATTATGTAAAATTAATTAATTGTTTGTATAAATAATTATTAATTTCATAAAGAGGTTACAATAACAATAAATTAAGTGCGCTCCAGTGATTCTCAAAATAATTACTAATGAAGGATCGCCGCTGATCCTGATTTTTCTTAAATAATTCATTCAGTGCATTTCATTATTCGGCTATTTTGCTTTAATATTCAATTAATGAATACACACGCTTATGAGACTAAGAATTTGCAATAAATATATCTTATTATCCGTGCAGGGGCGGAGAAAGAATACTAACCTCTGCGGCCGGGGCGGCCTGTCGTAAAAGCCGACAAAACAACCCACCCTAGCTACGTGGTAGGGCCTCAAGCCCGTCTGGATGCCGACCACGTTTGGTCTTAAGTATGTCGCCATAATAACCTTGTGTTGTGTTCCGGCGTTAGTGACCCAAGTTCCTGTAACCTTATGGGACAGCAGCGTGTTCGCGATGCCACTGGCGTTGCAAACACCCATAGGCGACGGTAACTGCTAAATTCTAAGCGGGCCGTCAGCCTGTATGCTTTTCTACAGGAATAAAAAAAATCTTAATTAAAGGAGAGAAGATCTTTTCATAGTTTGAATGTTATCAGCCAATCGTAGTCCACTCCTGGTCGTAGGATTCCCCAAGTTTGCGCTAAACATAGCGGTCCCTTGCATTTCCCATCCGGCCCCGTCCGGCCACCCTTGCGCATGTCATCGGTCCATCGGGCTGGAGGGCGTCCTACGCTACATTTGTCCGGACGAGATCTCCATTCTATGTGGAGACGGCGTGATAAATGTGAATTTTCAATAGTTGACTATTTCGTGATCTATATTTAATTTTTAATGCAAGTTTTACTTCGTTAAAATACTTTCAATTTTATTTCGAATCGTTATTGATTGATTGGTTAATAATAAATATCTAACTAGATCCGTGGCTTTTGTGGGGCGTCTCATACCATTCTAATACACTGACTTACTCCACTTCTTATATTCTACAAGTATTAATAAGTAGTCTTGAGACTAGGGCAAGACGTGTACAGGTTTTGTACATGTGTGATGTTGAATGATGATTGCAAACATAAATCTATTTATTGAGTTCATATCAGGCCAAACGAGTTGTATTATTATCAATATTTGTTAGCACGTGGGAGCCAGACGGACCACACGGTTCTCCACTCGTAGACCTCCTAGACAGTCCTTGTCTCCTAACGTGACATGTATATCATAATACGGTACGTATGTTGAAGTTAAACATTTTGTGCACATATATGTATTTCGTAGTTTTGAATAGTGTCATGTGGCAGATACAGTAAAATCGAAATTTAGTAGCAGCTATTTAATCTATTTATTTTTGGTCAAGAAACGGGGAAGTTACAGAGGTGCACCCAATTGTCTTGTGGCAATAATCAAAGTGTTCTTCGGACATCATTAGTGAGAACTTCGGATACGACCCGATAGAGGTTGAGAGAAGTTCAATTGAAATTGTGACCATCATCATAAAATATGAGCACTCTACGCACAGTACTCTACATTGCTAAGACGCTGTTTCTATTGTTTTGAAGCGAGTAAAAATTGAAACAATAACTCAGAATAAGAAATAATGTTGAAATGTTTTGCGAAAATTGAACGCTTGCTGTGGGTGCAATTTGCAAAGTGCGGTTGAATTTGCGTCATTTACCATTTCTATAATGCTTTGCGTCTGAAGAAATTTAAGGGAAATATTTCTGTATATATGACATAACTAGAAAATAATATACGGTTATGAAACGTGGCTGGTGGTAGAGCGACACGAGCAGGAACTTCTTGTCATGGAGATGAATATGCTGCGACGAATGTGTTGAGTAGGGTGGAAGGACCTCGTTAGGAACTCTCGCATTCGCGGCAGTCTTCATGTCCGTGATTTTGGAGATAAATTGCAGGAGTGTCGCCTTCGTTAGTATGGCTGCGTTTTACGGCAACCGGCTAACTAGCCCGTAATTACGTGGGGAACAAATGTCTAGCCGTGCCGCTTCCACTGGGCCCCGGCCGAAGGGATAGACCCAAAAATTGCTGACTTGACATCATAAAAAGTAACATGCGTGCCAATAGATTCACAACCATGGATACCACCCTGAAAGGAAAAACCGAATAGTGAATCTATTTTGATGTGAGAACGATAACTTTTTTAAGTTTGGGAAAGTGATACGGTAAGTCTACTTTTACATCTGCTCAATTGATTAGTTCTTAGATGGATAGTCTTGAGCTGGGGATAGTGAAATATTGTTGAGTAAAACTTGATTTAAATGTAGCAGTTTGTAATGTAATCTTATGTAACTTTTGGGGAAATTGTAAGTGAAGAAATTTTATATTTACATTGACCACAAGCTGTAAAAGGAGTTCGTGAATCTGAACTCAATGCACATTCGTTCACAAAAACACTGAGTTCACATTCAAGCGGAACATCACGAATGATAGATAGGACAAAAACTGAAATATGCTGTACCGCGTCTGGTAATGTTAAAAACCGTTGAAAGAAAAAAAAACACTGAACATTTCCACAGTGAAAGTGGTATATCGTAATAGTAACGATTGTGTTATTAACAATTATTGTGAATGCTTGGCCAAATGGCATGAAATTGTTTACTTGGCTCACGAGTTGTAGTCTATGAGGGTCAAAACACATGAGACGTGTGTATTACAAAGTTCTGAGACTTATGTTCTAATATAATTTGGCAAGAGTTAAACGTACTCTTCGTTGGATAATTTTAATTTATTTTGTGCAGTAATCTAATTCTAGATGTGTCAATCTGATTTATTTGTTCGGCTATAAGTGTACAGAAATTATTTGTCTTTTTTATTGCTGTGGAACAAGAGACAGGCTGATGGCGCATTTAATATTAAGCAGTTAACATGGATATTTGCGACGCTAGAGGCACCACTAACATACTACCGTCCGCGTAGGGGAACTGGAACCTCGGTCGCTTATGCTGGGACATGAGATTATTGTATCGGTATATTTAGAAATCAGAGGTGGTCGGGCTTTAGCACTACCACCTAGCTGGGATTGTTTGTTCGCCTTTTAAGACAGATCGTCCCCAGCCACAGAGGTCAGTATTTTTATTCTGACCCTGCACGGTATCTAATGAGAGTATTAAATCTGGTAGACTATGTTTTATTGTTGATCCATAAAATGGGAACTTTTTTAAATGTAATAAATATTACTGCTACAGAAGAAGAGAAAAAGGAGATGGCTGAAAAAAACTATTCGTGAAACTAATTCACGCTTAGGAATAAGGAAATGTACATGAGATAAGATAGAATCAGAAGATTTTACATGATTGTACAGGCCTAAACAAAGTTTCGCTCAGCTACCTGACTGCCAAGAATGTCACAGTGTATGCGATTTCTCGCTTACTTATTACGTTAATTTTAATGAAAAACCTCTTCTATGAGTCCGATTAGTCGAGTTCGCATCATTACGAGAACCAATGAAAAGTGACGAGGACTTGTGCAACAGTTATACGCATGCGAAGTATTGACAGTATAATTCATGTTTGTAACGAGATTTTCTTGATTGTTATGTATGCGAAAAGAAGCGAATGCCTACACCGGTATTATTACTAAATTGTAGTCCGATTCCCAATACTCCGTTAAGAATTGGAGATACCCTAAAAATTAGACTGACTTTAGCATGTGTGTAAGCTCAATCGTCACTTTTCACTGTAGATTGGCGTGAATAGGCCTGTCAGCTCAATCCCCTAGACTCGATCGGCGAACGGCCCGCAGTTCGTGTTGTCGATGATCCCATACTCACAGGCGGTCGAGACACGCTTGGACTTCGGAGAGACTGCGTCTCTTTGCGTATTCTACCGTCTGTACAACGGGGAGTGTTCTGAGTAGCTATTTAGAATGGTGCCCTAGTCGTCTTTCTACCACCGCACTGCCCGTCATCGGCTGGGCGTTCATTCCCATTTCTTGGAGCCTCTTCTTTCTTGTACGAAACGGTTCTCAAGAACGGTTCATGTTGCGTACTCTCAGGATCTGGAATGAGCTTTCGGCTGAGGATTTCTCAGCGCGGTACGATATGAGGTTCAAAAATGGCGTTATAAAATTTCTTCGAGGCCGGCAGCGCGTTGGTAATACCTCTGGTGTTGCAAACGTCTATATGCGACGGTGACCACCTGCCAGGGTGGGCCGTTTGCCTGTCTGCTGAACTCTAGCTATAAAAAAATTCTTTTTTTATAGCTGGGTGGCATACTTAAGACCAAAGGTGGTCGCCATCCAGACGGGCTTGAGACCCTACCACGTAGCTAGGGTGGGTTCTTTTGTCGCCTTTTACGACAGGCCGACCCCGGCCACAGAGGTTAGTATTCTTTCTCCGCCCCTGCACGGATAAAACATAAATACAGAGAAATGTTAAGATAGGAAACTAAAAGTGGGATTAGGAATAGTATTCAGTTTCCTCTCCACAGTCTCTTATTATCTCCATTTTTCGAAGAAAATGTGACGCTAACAGCTTGCTAGTAACGAACCGTTCATTATGCTTTTCTAATAGAAAAATTATTTTATTTATTAGAAATACGGGTTGTTCCTCAACAGAAATTTTGAATTGCGATATCCGATCGGTGAACTTCTTTATTCCGCCACAGGTTAAGGCCGATTTATCTCGTCGGTCAGTTGTAAGAGGTTGAAAATATTTTTAGTTGATCTGTAATGTTTATATGCTAATATAAATGTGACACGCATAAATATATTTATATCAAAACATCATTATCAAATCTATTTCCTTAATTACTTTAAATTCATGAAAATTATTAGCCTATTAAAATATGAATATTTAACGAAAGGTATGTCGCTATATAATTAAATTATTCGGAAAATTATCATTTCCATAACTATTATAATAAGTATAACACAATCAGTATTCACAGTTCATAACGTATGCAAGAATTCAGTGAAAATATTTGAAATGTGCCGATTTCGCTGGCTAAGGTTGGGCTGTGGTTAGCTATGAAATCAGGCAGACGCAGTGAGTGATTTGCTGGTGTTCGGTTTTTAGTCTACCTTTTAAAATCATGGTTATTATAATAAGTTCCTAATGTGTGCTCGTAAAATGGTGAATGATGTCCATTTATTACAGAAAATGTGTTGAGAATTTTTAAAGTGAATTGAATTTACATTAATTATAAGTAAATGTTTGTGTTATAATTCTCACAGTCTTGAGTTTCCAGTAGATGAGTTTATAAATTTCTTTGCTTAGTGTTATAACACACATTTTAATAATGGCTATACCTCGATAAGCATTTCAATAGTCATCTTCTATAGGCGTCCACAGATTTCTACAATGTCAGTAGAAGCAATATTAGGAATCCTATTCAAACATAAACTTGCATATAGAGTGGCTTCAAGTCCGTCCTCCACTGGCTAGGATTCTACATAATTTGAAAATTTTGACATTGGCTTTTGTTTGTTTAAATCGTTCTTTTCTTGGTTGACAGATGTCAACATGCCATTGAATACGTTTCAATCATTATTGGTATGAATTACTACGTATGGCGAAATCCAATTATTCCATTAATCAATCTATTTTAATCAATATACCATAATGACCACCTTTGTATCATTCATGCATCTACGAACACATTTAGTGTTGCAAGTAGTTTGAAAATAATAGAGTAGAAATAAGTGCATATCGATTTAATTATGATCACTATTGATAACTAGTAGATAATGTAGTCATTATTGATGTTGTAATTGATATAATTTGATATAGAACTTATTTGATACATTATTGATCATTGTATGAAGCAAGGACTTGCTTCAGCAACAAATCGATGTAATGTGTATCAATTTTTAACTTAATAATTTTGATTCTTTTTCACTAGAAGCTTTTTCTTCTTCCTCTAAACGCTCTGTTCCGGCTGCATCGATAGCTTTCATTTCATACTTCGAGATCCGCTAAGTATATTGTGACAAGTTGGAAGTAAATGCTCCTTTTTTTCTCTAAGTTTTTTGTTTTGCAAAATAATGTATATTGTATATAATAATGCAAATAATGAGATTAATAGTAATTGGTATACGCTATAGTATACTTCCGGTTTAAAAATATCATGTCTGTAATTAATAATATATAACTGAAACTCACTGTACCAGAATCCATTGCAAACGTCCATAGGCAACGGTGACCACCTGCCAGGGTGGGCCGTTTGCCTATCTGCTGAACTCTAGCTATAAAAAATCCAATTTATATAAGCTATTTTTAACATCTAGCATTCTCAAAATGAACAATAAACTTTGTCTACAAATTACAAACGATAATTATAGAGCTTGCTAATTATAAACGTATAGTTTGACTTACTTGATTGTTATCGACGCCTTTGCCTGTAATAATAACTAGTCAAGCATATTGAAATGTGCGATTAATTGTACAATTTGCATGAAAGGCAAGGTTTATTATTAGGTGACTCCGTTGCGTGTTTTAATACCGGTTTGACGTTTCCACATGGAAGTTTAGTAATTTTTAATTGAGTTAATAGATTTTTTGTTACGATTTCATATTTTGATATGTCTACTTTAACTAAATCATAAGTTTGACAAATTGCGTGTCGTATATTTATACAATTACGGTTACTGTAATAGTTGAGTTAAAAAGAATATTAAAATTTGCAATTTTGAAAATGTTATAAAACAAATGGTTTGGTTATCTCTTTATTGTTATACTCATTGTAGGGAACTTCACTGTCACAGTATAAGAATTTTCATAGCATTCCTTTACAAGCACCCTCTTAGGTAACACTATGCTACAAATGATAACTTGGCACGCATATCACGCTTTATCACGTCAGCACTTTCCATCTACTGCTCTTGTTATTATCAGGCGGAGTTCTACCAACCTTCGTCCGCGATTGTTAGCGCGATTTTGTCAGCATATATAAGCAATCGCGTGGGCTGTTCCTGTTAGTCTCTAATGCTTGACAAAAAATCTTGAAACATTTTGAAAAGTAACGGACCAAGGACGTATCCCTGATATATCCTGATGATTAGGAAAGACCTCGTGTGGATATGATTAGTCCGAACTCGAAAATTAGAATCGCGGTAAATGTCTATATTTTGTAAACAAATAATACAAAACTGTAGACTTTAATATTGTTTATTTATAGTACATTTGTGGAAATTGGCCTCGAAGAAAAATAACACTCAATGCTTTACAGTTAAATGACATTATAAATTACAATAAATATATAAACTGATGTGCCAGTAAAATGTGAATTAAATGGATTGACATAAAACAAAAGAAAAATGTGCAGCAAGGAACATATCAATCACGTCCTGGGGAAGATCAATGTGGTAAGTAGTTTAAATGTATTTGCTTGGGCAATTCAATTTATTGTTTTTGGTGGTGAATTTTAAGGGACCAATTTTTGTTGCTTAATTTTTATATGATGCTAATAATATATGATGTTCATTTTTATTTTGGACTATCTACGTTATCTCCTAGTATGTTCTCTGCAAACGTACTCATCGAAGAACTGACTTAAATGTTTTTTTTTTATGCTATCAAGTGATCAAACGTTGAAATTACGCATGCAATTATATATTTGTTTGATTGTTTATTGTTGGCCAATATTATTGAATGATGTTTGAAGTCAAGGTTGGTCAGCACAATTGTGAAGGAAAAACCGCATCCTTTTGGCCTTCCGGGCATATTTTGTGTACGCGTGGCTTGCACATTAAATCTCTTATCAATGCTTTAATGTCATTATTTTTCCTGTCTTATTAATAGTGACTGCACAAATATTGTATAATAAACCATCTTAATATTGATACCATACACATTTTGAATAAACAGTACGCTATACATAAAAAATTACCCAGGTTGAGCTGTTAAGTGACTTAAAAGCACTTCATCATTTATTTCAATGGATATAACATCGTCTTTGTGGTTATTAAATTCGCTGACGATTTGTTGGAAAATAGTTGAATAAGGAATGCCTGATTTATTTTCGAAGTTTACTAATTGAGCATAGAATGATGAGTTCAATAAAAATAAAGAGTGTCAAATCATAAAAGTGCTTAATCGCAACATACCCTATCAAATTCTAAAAACTTAAACATAACCATGAAAACAAGTGAATAGAATCTTAATTGTTTTACAATAACTTCCGAAACATCATACAAAACAAATTGCCAATCGATGCTTTATTCCGTTTGACCTTTTTATCAATCAATCAGATTTATACCACACGTTCAAATCATGACCAAACAGTGAGGTTACTCCAAAAATATAATCGATAATCAACGATGATTGAATTTAGATTGTGATCGTGATGATTTACAAGGTTGGAATTGTGAAGGTTTGAGGATGGCATATTAAGGTCTTGGATAGATGCAATTTCAAGCGAAAGTGCCTATCGACATTGAAATTGTTATGAATGTTATTCTGTTTAATATGTAGGTTAAATGATGTATCTGTAATAATAAATAAATTTGTGGATCTAGTTTTTATATAGGCAAATTTTAGTAATTTGTTTCTGATATTGATGAACTGATTGATGGAAGCAAGCGGGCTTTCTTAAACATATGTTAAAAAGAGTATTTTTATCATTCATCATCAAGTCGTAAGCTACAATAGCTGGTCGCTCTTAGATGACTCGATTATAAAATTACAAAATTTATTTGTATTAACCTTACATTTTCCCGACATTTGTTTTATTTATTATTGTACTTTCAAAGGATAAATTTGATGCATATCTGAATTCGCACGTTTTATTTGCAAAATTTAAGTTACGACATTAAATGTATTCTACAACTTAAGCAATAACGTTTATACAATATTATTAGTATTTTTGTAATCTTTATAGATTCGTTATATCATTGATGTTGTTTTTATAGATTGACACTTAAATATATGCAAATGTTCCGAAAACTGGGACACTGTGTTAGCATCGAGGAATATAATAATATAATACGCATTTTGCAAGAATAAATCTATGTTACAAAATTAATTATTCTTATGGCTTCCCGGTTTATGAAATATCTGAATCATTTTGCAGACGATTTTATGGAAATTATAGTTCTTTAACTGTGTGGTGGGATTGACTATATTCTTAATCATCTATTGCAAATTTAATCAAAGACAAGGCTGATTAAGTGGTATTATACGGGCGCGGGTCAAAACATTTAAATGTTTTGGAAATTGTACTTACTTTCAAAAAAAATCCAGTAATTCAAGTTTTCATATAGGGTATTAAAAACCTCAAAAAGGGAATTGTTAATATTATACATACAATAAATGAGACTTAGTCTTTTTTACTTTCTTTGAGTTATAATTTGTGTTGATACATTAAAAATTATTTCATACTATTTTTTTAATTGCTGAAAAACAGCAGACAGATCCACTTAATTGTAAGCAGTAATCTTCGCCTATTGATGATTGCAGCGCTAAGGGCACCACGAACACGCTACTGTCCCATAGGGGTACAGGAACAAGGGTCACTAATGCCGGAACACAACACAACGTTATTATGGCGGCATACGTAAGACCAAGGGTGGTTGCCATCCAGATGGGCTTAGAGCCCTACTACGTAGCTAGGGTGGGTTGTTAGTATTCTTACTGTGCTCCTGCACGGAGAGAATTAGATTTGTAAGAGAAACCACTTTGACCTACCTCAAACATTACCACTTCTATTACATTCTATTCAAATACAATGTTTATAGTCACTACATATACGAAACAATTCGATTTGTAAATATAAACAATTAGAGCAAAACCAACATCATTTGTCCGTAACAAGAACAATTTATTACGACATAATCTTACGAACTCAATAGTTATAGGGTGTATACGAGATTAGGTATAGGCACATTACCGTTGTGTACGGATGTAATAAATTTATGAGACTTGACATACATAAATTTCGCCCACCTGAAAACTTGAGGCTAGTTGTAATATCCTGGTTTAGAATGGTTACTTTTATCAATTATCTAAACAAATAAATAAAATTGGAGGGTCTGTTTGTAATATTAAAATAACCGCTTTTTACTAAGTGCTTTTTACAAACCAACATTTTTTACAATTTTTGTGTGTCTGTCTCTTCGATCACAAATAGTAATTGATCGAAGGTCTGTCTGTTGGTTCCGGCTAATCTCTGAAATGGCTGAACCGATTTTCTTTCACTGGCAGATAGCTGATGTATCAAAGAGTAACTTAGGCAATTTTTATTTTAGAAAAGAAAATAGGTTTTGTTAAAAATGATAAGTTTCGGAAATTTTATATTCCAATTTAAGTTAACCTCAGATTTATGTCATTAATCATATGAAATAGGGTTTAGCTTAGGCTGGACTTTGTAGGTTCGAACGTACGTATTCCGGAGGCGCATGGCGTAACAGTTGCATTCGATAATACTGACTGTTTGCATATTTCATTTATATTTTAGGGTTTATAGGGTTTGTAATCCAAAATAAACCATAAGATATATATACAAAAAATTCTGCCCAGTCACTATTCCACGCGGACGGAGTCGCGGGCACAGCTAGTATTATATAGAATTAGTTCTCATTGGCAAATTTGAGAAATTATACAGTGCTTAAATTTATGTTTCGAAGTTGCTAATAATGTTATTATAATTACTGTGGTTCATTATTCAGCTACTTCATAATTTTCGAAATAAAAATCCCTGTATTTAAATTTTAGCACTTGAAGATATTATGGTTTATCCTACACTATTAACATTTTGTTCTCAATTATGTAATTAGGATCTAACTGTAATTCCAGTTAGATATTCTGCGTTTTCTCACGCAATACCTTATATTTTGTCATTTGTTTGATTTCATTCCTTGATAGGTATAATAAAGTTTTTATGTGTGGTATGCGTAATTATATATTTATATTTTTTTAAATATTTTGTGACAATTCACACAGCGCCATCTAGTCCCAAACTAGTAGCATAGCACTTGCGTTATGGGTTCTAGACAACTGTTAAACTACTTATATACTTTTTTGTAAATAAATACATATTATACATAAACACCCAGACGCGAGACAGGAATCGAACTCGAGGCCTCCACAATCGTATCGAAGTGCGTTATTCGTTACCCTACAGAAGTCATCATTGTACTAGTGTAGTGGGTTCAGATGCGACTGCTGCTCTGTCCCCGTATTGAGGTCATGATCGATCTTTGCGGTCTCTGTGGCCACAAGTCCCAACGCACGCATAAGGTATTGATTATGACTATGCTATCATGTATTAATCGTAATTAATTTATTATTTTTGAGATGACTGCTTAAATCAGTATTGTATTAGTTAATCATAAATTCCGGATATTTAATTAGTCCCTTGATTACAAACTTTATACTATTTAAGCGCAGAGAAACAGTTAAAGTTTAAGGTACTTTTGATACATTTATTCCCACACATTTCTTTATTACTGCGTTATTTTCAACCAATTCAGGTGTAAAGTTAGTTATTGTGCTAGGCACTCCATATAGTCTATTAATCCCAGTTCTGATCTATTACGCCTTACAAGGTGCCAAGAAACGCTGAATTCTTTTTAATCTAGCCTTGTCTACGTAAGCGCCAGTGTAAAGTATATTTGTTTTTTGTTAAAATTAATACAATTTGAGTTATTTTTGTACCACATTATCTTTTTGTAATTGGATTGCATTTTAATGATCACGTAACACATGCGGCTTCATGTGGAACAATGCAGGTAGAGTATGCGATTAATTGTCTTGAATGCAACCAGTCGTGCGCGACACAGTGTGCCAGCGGTTGCATTTGTGACATAGTTCCAAAAGACAATAGTGTACTAGTTCTGAACAAATGTTGTGGGGTTAATGATCTCCTTTTTTATATTTTCGTTTACGTTTTTACTCATCTATTAGTAGTATCCATAAGATAAAAAATATGGTTGCATAAGAAATTTAATCAAAACGTCATTATTTTATTGCGCGCACCTCTTTTACATTTTTAAATAAATTAGTTTTGCTTGTTTTGTGAAGATAATGAAAATTGTTTTGTGTCGATTATAAAACATTCAGTGTAAAGTAGATACCCGAAATACCGTTGAACTTACCATGGTGGAAATAGAATTCTAACAGAACGTAGTGCCATAAGAAATTATGATGCTGTAAGATTTTATTACATATCAAGTACTAGCTGTACGGCAAACGTTCTGCCATATAAATTAATAAAAGCAGAACTTAATTACATTTTACCTGTATTTCACCCCGCTTCAAGTTTCAATTTCGCGATATAAAGTAGCCATGAACTTCAGCGAGGTACAATCTCTATATCGAAATTCATCAAAATTGGTTCAGCGGTTAGACGTGAAAACGCAACAGTCAGACAGAGTTACTTTTACATTTACAATATATTAATATGGATAACAATTTAAACCGCATAGCCGGGTTCAACATAGCGTTGTACGTAATAGAGTTACATACCAGTACTAAGCTGTTATAACTTTGTTAGTGTTATTTTTTGCCTACTGATTTGGCGAAACTATGCCTTGGACGTAAGCTGCGTTCCGGTGTTATGCAGTAATTCTCACTCTTGGTTTCATCGCTTCCGAATTTGGATGTTTTGCTCATTTATAGACAAGTGTCTTGTTTTGGTTTTAAATACGTTTTTGGTCAGGTTGTGCAATTGAGAGAAATGTGTCCACTGGCCATATACATCATGCAGATTTGTGTCGATGAGGTTACTTCAAATACTCTACCCTTAATGTGTTCTTTATTTTTAAGCTGACCCACTTCTTTTAAGCTTATTCATTAGGTTTAATTCTTCTTCTATCTGGTATCATAGGCTAAGCCTGCTATGGCCTCTTTTATTTTATCTCTACTTTCTTTCAAGTTTTTGTTATTTATAGGTTTCTGTTTACTAGTAGTCATTAGGCCGTCAACCTTCTTATTGCTTGACGACCTCTGTGGCGTAACGGATAACGCACTTCGGTACGCTTGCGGAGGTCACGGGTTCGTTTCCCGTCTCGCGTCTGGGTGTTTATATATAATATGTATTTATTTACAAAAAAAGGGTATATAAGTAGTATATCAGTTGTCTAGTACCCATAACACAAGTGCTATGCTACTTAGTTTGGCGCAGTGTGAATTGTCACAAAAATATTTATTTATTATTCTAATATATTTATATTTACGGTATATATGTATTACGTCACGAAGCAATCAAAATAAATATAATAACTAGTTTTTACTTTGCGTTATTAAGCCTGAAACTTTTTTTTTTCGTCATAATGGACTTCAAAAGACAGGTGATTTAAAAATATTGCAAATTTCAGTGTTATTAGTGCTTTCGTGCAAGGGCGGAGTATAACCTAACCCCTGCGGCCGTGGTCGGCCTGTCGTAAAAGGCGACAAAACAACCCTATAATATATAATAATAATATTTTGTGACAATTCACACAGCACCATCTAGTCCCAAACTAAGTAGCATAGCACTTGTGTTATGGATACTAGACAACTGATATACTACTTATATACTTTTTTTTGTAAATAAATATATATTATACATAAACACCCAGACGCGAGACGGGAATCGAACCCGTGACCTCCGCAAGCGTACCGATGTGCGTTATCCGTTACACCACCTATACGCCCTATCTACGTGGTAGGGCCACATGCTCATCTGGATGGCAACCAAACTTGGTCTATAAGTATGCCGCCATAATAACTTTGTTTGGTGTTCCGACATTAGTGACCCAAGTTCCTGTGTCCTGTCCCAATGAGGAGCATCGTGTCGGCGGTGCCCCCAGCGTCGTAAACATCTATAGGCGACGGTAACTGCTTACTGTTAAGTGGGCCTTCAGCCTGTCAGCTGTTCCTCAGCAATAATTTAAAAAACCCTACTTAATTCACTATTTCTTAAGTATTATACTCGATAAAAAACGAATTGTTTAAAAAAGCTGTTCCGTCATTTGACATGCCCAGGCAATTATTACAGAGCATTTTATTAATTGCCACTATGATTGATCATAGGTCGATGCAACCTTCGTGGTTTTGACTGTTATACATTCCATAGAGTAAAATGCATGGATTTAAGTAGATTACAATGTTATTATAGTATGTATAATCTTTAGCATTTGCTTTAAAAAACTTTACTCTAGACTTTAAATTCGAAGCGAACTCGATTCATCGATCCGGAATTTAACCTATCATATTCCATTATTTAATATTAAAATTGGAGCTTAATATAAGAAGGTATTTATATCAAAATGCTATTGAAGATGTTTGATATTTCAAATTTTCGGAAATTTTATTTTTAATGTAACTCTAAACCTAAGACCACGTCGCTCAGAGCTGAAAACATAATTCTTTAAACACAAAACTCGTTAATTATATATACCTATTTTTTGTATACTAAAAATATTATCTTTGGGGGAGGCCTTTGTCCAGCAGTGGGCGTCTTCCGGCTGAAATGATAATGATGAAAAATATTATAAATTCACTCTTAACTATTTGTATTGGTCAATATTAGAGATAAAGTATAGATTTTAAGTCGCTTTCTAGTTTTGGCAAATTGTCTAAACGGCTAGAAACGTTATCACTTTGTATGGCTTTGTGTGTGTGTGTGTGTGTGTGTTATACTGATTTGCTGATCGAGTTGGAGCGTTTGATTTATTTATTTGAAGTAAACAATTCGATTTGAATTCCATTGCGTGTGTTGCGAACGAGTTCTTAGAAAACTTTGCTGGCAATAAAAATGCCTCATGCACAGGGACCTTAGTAAATCTAAAGTATACTAAATTCATCCGTGTTAAATAATCATGAAGTATTGATATTCTCGTATAATTTTTGTAAATTAAAATTCACTATTTATTACTTCTTTACGTTGATTGTATCAAATTTAGTCTTCTAATAATATTCGCTATTTTTCTTATGCAAATGAATAAAATTACTAAGTACTAGCAGCCCGTCCCAGCTTCGCACGGGTATTTAACAAAAAATTAAAAATTAAACCCTTCTATTTTTTTTCGGTCTCGGGAAAAAACCTCTCTTGACGGGTTATCCCGGCCCGGGGGGACCGAGGGATATAAGGGACTCCGGAAAAGATGTTTGACCCACTAAAAAACCCCGCTGTTCTCCTATCGTCTACGCCCGGGCCCACGGATATATGGCCTGCCGATCTCGTGGCCCGGGCCGGCGCCGGCCCACGCTTTGTCTTAAAGCGGGTCCCTTCTAAAGTGCTGGCGCCAGGGGGTCAGGGTTTCGTCCCCCCGGCGCTCTCTTGTAACAACTCTAGGAGTTGAGGGGGGCTGTGGAACAGCACGGGGCCTTCTCCCTCGCGGCAATAGTGCGGGCGGCGGATCCTCCCCCGAGGGGCCGCCCGCGGCCGTTTTCTACGTCGGCCGGAGATCGTTGCCCGCCCTCCGGCGTCGACGACGCGGCCTACGTTGGCGGGAGGGGAGTGCGGTGGCGGACTCCCGCTCCTGTTCCGCCGCCTCCCTTGCAGACACTACTGCCTCGCAAAAGGAGGCGACGGCCGTCCATCCAGGATCGGCCCCGACCATGGACAGAACCAGGGCCGGGAGTGACAGGTCCGCGGCCAATTCCGGACGGGACTCGCATCCCCGTCGCGTGCTAGTCAGGCGTGGGTACGACTACCAGACGACACTCCAGAAAAAGCAGAGTCGCCTGACGTCGTAGCCGGCCCAGCAAGACCAACCGACAGCGAGGATGCAATTCCTGCCCCGGGAACACTCTGTACAGGCGCAGTCGAAATAGGCATGGTTTCGACTACCAAATCAGGTCCCAGGGTAGAACCCGGGACCCCAATCAGTATTCGCAATCATCCCACCGGGGACCACGCCACGAACAGAGAGCTAAGTTGGAAAGGATGTAAGAGGTAGACGGAAAGAAAGGTAGGACTCTGTCGCCTCGAACGGAGAGGGGAGTGAAGCGACGGATGCTCGGGCACCTCGGGTACGCACACCCGTGCACTCATCGGACAGAGGAGCGCCCCTGAGGGCAAACCCGTCTATTTGCGTCAGGTTACTAATAAAAAAATAAAATTATAAAGAAAGTTTGAATATTATTATTTCTATGAGCTTTTATTTTAATGATTTTTTTTTGTTATTATTACTTTTTATTTATTTTCGTTATTTTTTAATAAGTATTCTAATTTTTGTAAAAACCCCAGTGACGCACGCCTACATTACATAAGGTGCTGCCTAGCTAGCCGAACAGGGTGAGCGGCTACCACGCAACATTTTTCTAATACTTACATTTTTAAACTCGTGATATCTTTCGAATGGAATATCCGAATTGAATAATTCAAAAAGTTATACAAAGGTATTGAAACAGTTTTGAATATAATGTAATTTATTTTGATAAGGATTAATACCAAGATCCAAATAAAGAGCCTTTTCTAGGGGCGGCATTTCAATTAAATTTTTAAAATAAAAAAACACTTATTGTGGCATAACTATAATAGTTAGACATATGCTGTCGCGACACTTTTTGTAAATAATGATGTGTTCTGCAAAGTTGTAGTACATTATTTTATTCTATCATCAATAGTTTTCGCAACGCACGCGATTTAAATAATATTTTAGGTAATTTTTTTACACTTTGGGTTACATTATTGGAGTTTTAGTAAGGATCCCTAATTTTTTTGAAAATATAATATAGCCTATGTCACCCGCGGATAGTGTAGCTTCCCAACAATGAAAGAATTTTTTAAATCGGGTCAGTAGTTTCGGAGCCTATTCAAAGCAAACAAACAAACAAACAAACAAACAAACAAACAAACAAACAAACAAACAAACAAACAAACAAACAAACAAACAATCAAATCTTTCCTCTTTATAATAGTAGTATAGATAATGATTTAAAAATAGTTTTTATGATTATCATTGTTGAATGAATTTTATGAGCTTGGATCGATCCCCAACGGGTCTATAAAACATTTTAATAAAAATCTAATTTCGCCATAATATTCCTGGATATCTCTTATATATAAAATTCGCGTGTCACAATGTTCGTTCCCGTACTCCTCCGAAACGGCTTGACCGATTCTCATGAAATTTTGTGAGCATATTGAGTAGGTCTGAGAATCGGCCAACATATATTTTTCATACCCCTTAGTGATAAGGTCACTATTCCACGCGGACGGAGTCGCGGGCACAGCTAGTAATTATATATATTATACTTGTTGAATAAAATTCAAGTATTGTATTCAACAAAACATAAAATAACAATGTTATTTTGTGTTTTTTATTGCTGTGGGGCAGCAGACATGTTGACGGCCCGCTTAGAATTTAGCTGTTACCGTCGCCTATGGGTGTTTGCAACGCCAGTGGCATCGCGAACACGCTGCTGTCCCATAAGGGCACAGGAACTTGGGCCACTAATGCCGGAACACAACACAAGGTTATTATGGCGGCATACTTAAGACCAAAGGTGGTCGCCATCCAGACGGACTTGGGGCACTACCACGTAGCTAGGGTAGGTTGTTTTGTCGCCTTTTACTATATAGGCCGACCCCGGCCGCAGAGGTTAGTATTCTTTCTCTGCCCATGCACGGATAAATTAGTTTGGTATGGTACGAGTATTATTATTATATTTAACTAAAGCTTGGCACTAAAAATATGTGAATATACGTCACGTTTTATTCGTTTTATAAACTTTTCAACGCTGTTCAGAATTTCTATCAAATTATTTTTTCCAAGTAATATACATATGATTTCATAATATTATATTCTCTTTTTTCTGCCCTTATCTCACCTTATATTAAGTTGCCACAATACGTCCTCTTTTTCTACTCTTCTTTATTATTTTAATGTGACACCTTTCTCAGACATCATTATTTTTCTTATAGTCCATCATGCTTTCTATGGTCTATTCCTCTTGCTATATTCATCTATTTCATTATTAGTTTTATTAGTATTAGCTCATAATATCGGTCGATGTTTTCATATAACTTTCTTCAATATTTCATAACTATGGCCATTTTTAACGATAAATGTTATACTTCGAAAACTCATAACGCGGGGAGGTCTTATCAGTATTCCATTTAGTTTGATTGTCTGCTCATGTATTAGTAAGATTTTCATCAGTATTTATTCATGTTCAGATAAATTTAGGGAAAGGTTGTTTTTGTTTACGCAATCGGGAAATATAATTAATTGTTGAAGAAAACTCCTTAAACATGTATGTTGCACGAATACTAAATCATTTGAGCAAATATTTCACAGCAAATTGTTTACAGCATCCTTATTTAATAAGGTATTTATATACATTTATGCAAACCGCTTAAATATGTGTGACTAGCTTTGAGTGGCACGTGGTGTCATGGCCAAGTCAGTTTCTGAATTCGTCTGATTCGTTACGCGTGAGGTCGTCAGATGTTTGTACAATTTTATATTATACAACATATCTTGTTGGTAAATATTTATTACTTAATGGTTATCATCGATTTTGATGGAAATTGCTGCTAGTTCGTTTAGCAACTCGTGTTTGGTCAATCTGAGTGTAGTGAAAAAATTACGACTAATTTATTGTTTTACAGTTTCAATATTTTTATTTCGACTGAAAATATTTCAGTGCTTATTTCCAGTATAAATAAATAATTTATGCAGATAACTAGAACATCTAGAAACATGTTTCTTGAGAAAAAAACAAATTTCGCTCCATCTTCAACATCTATATTCTTGAGGCTTCTAGCTCTCAGGAAGAGGAAGTATTCTGGAAAGACATTGACAGAAATAAGTGCACCAACGATATGCTTTGTGATAGTAGCTATAATACCAGGTACCTCGCGAGTGTAGATATAACTGACATGAAACGATAGTCAGAAAATGTATGGTAACTTTAATTTAAAAATGTTACACTTTAATTACAGTAATCTTTTGATAAATTACACAACTTAGAATACAATTGTATACAGAAAAAAATTGTATTAAATTCTCAATGATTGAATTTTATCATTCACTGCATTCACGTGGAATTTAAGATAATTATACGCTAGCTTAAACACTTAAAGCGTTAAAGTATTGTTGTGATCAGCATCTATTTTCACTGGCACTATTCGTTCAGCTTTCGAATGAGAAGTTGTTTCACCGCGACCTTTCGCGGAACTCCACGCCTTGTTGTGGGCCAAGTAGCACTTGACACGGGTCAATTTATACTGATATAATACTACTTGACACTAGTGTCTGTTTTCATTTTGTCAAGTGACGTGTGATAAGCAGGTGCATTGCGAACCGCCGTTTTCATTTAGTAACATATCGCACCATTGGTAGTACAACGTCTTAAATATACTTTATGATTTTATAGGAGAGCCATTTTAAGATTTTTTACGTTCAATACCGTATTCTTCTGCTATATATTATTTTGAAATTATTATTCTTAATTGAGTCGTGTAGTTGCAAAACCCGCTAAAACGTTTTTGGGAAAAATGACGATACATCGTTTTAAAACACTATAAACTATCTACATAGCTAATCAACTTTTTATTGCACAAATGCCTCTATATTCTATATATTCCAACTAGCTGACCCGGCAAACGTTGTTCTGCCATATAAATAATAAAATGTCAAAAAATTAAAAAAAATTTTTTGGGGGTGGGTCACCCCTAACATTTAGGGGGATGAAAAATAGATGTTGGCCGATTCTCATAGATACCGGATAAGCACAAAAAATCACTAACTCAATTTAGTTATCTGCCTACTGCCTACCCCCTAAGAACGATGGCGTGATTATTTAGCCTATGACCATTTCTAGGTTATCATCTATCACCATACCAAATTTCATCAAAATCCGTTCAGCCGTTTAGGCGTGAAAGAGGAACAGACAGACAGACAGACAGACAGAGTTACTTTCGCATTTATAATATTAGTATGGATATTATATTCAACCATTTATTTTGAGTTTAGAACCAAATGCCACTAAATCAGCATAGGTTTAGTTCAATTTAAGAGTTTAAAAAAAATAATTCTATAGCGGGTTTTGCAACTACACGCTTCAATTATTATTTGTATAGTATTGAACGTAAAAAAATCTTAAAATGGCTCCCCTGTAAAATCACTAAAAGTACATTTAAGACGTTGTACTACCAAAGGTGCGATATGTGTTCAGTCGTTTGCAGAATTCGATTATAATATCTTGATGACATGTTTTTTGTCAACCAGTGTCTGATCTTACTTCTTACTATTATGAATAGTAAGATTTTCTATCCGTGCAGGGGTGGAGAAAGAATACTAACCTCTGCGGCCGGGGTCGGCCTGTCGTAAAAGGCGACAAAACAACCCACCCTAGCTACGTGGTAGGGCCTCAAGCCCGTCTGTATGGCGACCACCTTCGGTCTTAAGTATGCCGTCATAATTACCTTGTGTTGTGTTCCGGCATTAGTGACCCAAGTTCCTGTACCCTTATGGGACAGCAGCGTGTTTGTGATACCACTGGCGTTGCAAACATCTATAGGCGACGGTATCTGCTAAATTTTAAGCGGGCCGTCAGCCTGTCTGCTGTCCTACAGCATTAAAAAAAAAAAAGAATATAAGTGAGATAATTTCTTAACCTGTCGGAATTAAGAATAATAGGTATAAAGTGGCCACGCTTGTATTACAAATAATAAATACCTTGATAATAAGCGAATTTGGTTAACTTAAGTAGGTAAGTAGCCAAGTAACATCGTTCGATTTCCTTTCGGAGTTGTGTGGGTCAGACACTCGTCTCTGTTAAAACCAAATTTAGTAATATCTATTTTTTATGGCTTCAATCTCATGAAAAGGAAGTCCTGGAAGGTCACTGGCGCAAATAGCATAGAAATTGTTGTTTAATATCATTCGAGATGCAGTGCTTATATGAATTAGTGCCTTATTTCAATCCTGTTTATTTCTACAAATAGAACCTTCGTTATTACTTTCAAATATTTATTTTACGTCCAATATGTGTTTTTATTTTTAAGGAATAACACAAACTATTAATATTTATATTATTTATACTGTTATAATGTAATGTTAGAAATCTATAATGTGCAGGTATACATGCAATAATGATTTATGTTATGAACAACTACTCAAATTTAATTACCTGAATGTATGGTAGTTTCTTTTGTCGAGAGGTCTCGAGGTGAAAAACTGATTGCTTAAGAAAGTTAGAAAATAAATACAATATTGTTTTGATACGATCGTTGCTTGCAGTTTTTATTGTGACAGAATGGAAAGTTTCGGCTATTAGGTGCATGCGAAATATTTATGTGTATACAATTCGATTCCAAATGATTTTGTTGTTTGGAAATCATTTCTTGCGTGCGGACTTTGACCTTTAAGCGAATAAGTTTAAGAGAAATGTATTTAATTTATAATATTGTAGTCAATATAATTTAGTTAGAGTTTATTTAGTTTATTGCGGAAAAATAAAAGAAAATTTAGATTATAATGCTAATGAATAACTTCTACTCACGAAGGATATTGATGTGTTCCTTAGACCTAAATATGAACATAGTATGATTGCTATTTCTGCTAAAAAATTACATATTCAATTTAATTATTAGCTTTAAGAAGTGCGTTTAGTGATTATTGTCCAGGAACAGATTTATGCTGAAAATATTTAACTAAAGAGTTCAGTGACCCTGTAGAAGTAGCTTTTTGAAACTATGAACACTGGCTATGTATAGGTAATGTTATACCAGTTGGAAGTTAATGCAGAATATTACCTAATAACGTATCTTAACAAGGATGATACTGATAATTCCTGTCTTAATATGCTTATACCGTAAGAACTAATTTTCAAGTTCTGAAATGAAATGAAGTATGTGATACTTATCGTACTGTGATGTAAACGTAAACTCACGGTTGTAAGCATAACCTTCATCCAGATGAGGTTCGAAATGTCGTTGTTTAAAAACTTCGCACATAAACACCGTAGGAATTGTGGTAATGAGTTCTAATTGTATGTGGTGATCACAAGAGTTCGATATTAGTCAGTGATACCAGTTATTAGAGTATTGTGGATTATATATCATATGCTCAGACTACGTTCCGGGCACTCCATCACCGAACTTATCTAATGAGGAAATCTAATTCGATACGAGAAGCTTATCAGGAACTTCAATTTGTCATTTTTTATTTATTTATTTGGTAAACAAACAGTACAATAGAAAAATAAGTACACAGTTTTTTTACACTAATCAAAAGAGTTTCCGCAGTTAAAGTACACAGTACCTGGATGACAGAGCTTTGCTCGGTATTTTTCGGCTTCGTGAAGTTAGATTGTTTATAAGCGTTTTTTCCAAGATCGTTTAGGCATTTTTAAGTGAATACATGCATTAAGAAGTAAACAATTGATTTTCTTAGTCTAACCTCAAAGCAAACACTCATTGACTTCGTGTTAACAACGCTATCTGCTGGAATGCAATTTAAAAAAAAAATAGTATTATTATTCGCCGATAGATGTCAGGAAGAGTTATTTTTCAGTTTTAATTGGGACTACTCAAACGCCACCTTTTTGTTATTTTTTTTCCAATAAAAAAAAATGCGAATAAAATGACATTTTCTAGAAAGGATTCTAGCTAGATCGATTTATCGCCCCCGAAATCCCCCGTATACTAAATTTCATAAAAATTGTTGGAGCCGATTCCGAGATTCCAATTATATATATATATATATATATATATATATATATATATATATATATATATATATATATATATATATATATATATATATATATATATATATATATATATATATATATATATATATATATATATATATATATATATATATATATATATATATATATATATGGTTTGATTGGGCAGAAGCTAACTTAGAAATAATGCTTTATTTGAACATATCTAACTTGAGATACAATATGTTGATATCTGTAAACAGACTATTATATGCGTTACACACTGAGGATGTATTACATGATTGACAACGAAATTTCTTGTCCTACTTTCAATGTGAAACGAGAAAAATAATTTAAATGCAAAGGATGACAGATTTTTCCCCAAAAACGGGTTAACGTCAGGCAGGCGGCCGGTTGTAGAAACTATAACATGTAATATGTTGTGCCGACCCCATATAATGTGGGATAAGGGCAGGAGGAGGAAGAAGAAGACACACTACTAATAAACGAAGTTTTGATATAGTTTGTCAGGGAAATTGGAACCCAAAAAGTTTTTGTTGTTCTTACTGAAAGACGAGGGCTGTATATATTTTATTAGAGTTTCGGATGTATATGCCTATTTTTGAGGTTTGTCCCAGGTGGCGTATCAGTGTACCGTTAGGGCACAACCGGGTTGTATAAATAAATAAAATAAAACATTAGATTAAAAAAATAAAAGTTTAGTGTAGATATCATTCGTAAATACTAACAATTACTTGTAATTTAATAAAATGGCATCGATACAAACCTGTATCGTTAATTTTTCTTTATATTTGTGCTTTGTATAGGCTTGTGTGATGAAATTTTTTAAAGTATTTATAACTTAGATCTGGAAATATTACAAATAATGTTTATGTATATTATTTTTAATATTACGCTTTAGATGGAACAAAACGATTCTGTCAGATTATTCTGACGGGTAGGTATGTCTTGTATGTACTTATCATTAACATTGCATAACCTCTAATTGGGGTCAGCGCTAGTTTAGTGATGTAACTTGCGTAGTGGACAGATCCGGTTGCCGTTTCCGATTGCACGTAACCTGATTGATAGTGTTGATTTGATGTGTTATGACGCGAGAGGCGAATGATGCTAATTGCATAGATGTGTTAGTTCGGTGATTATATTTCATTTTCGCTGGTCTTTGACCTTTGACCCTTTTAACACTGATCTTATATGATAGTGCGTAGATAACGATTTTAGATGTGCAGAATCATAATTCTTTGAATTCCATAGAATAACCATGATTTTCGGAATGAAGATTAGGGTCACATCGTAACTTGTTTTTATAGTTGGAGTTCAGTAGATATGCCAAAGGTCCACCTGATAGCAAATGATCACCGTTGCCGCTAAGCTTTTCTAGTGAATTGTAAATGATTTTCGAAATTAAATTGAAAGATTGTATATAGCTAGTGTTTTAATTTTTTTTATTGCTGTAGGACAGCAGGCAGGCTGACGGCCCGCTTAGCATTTAGCAGTTACCGTCGACTATGGGTGTTTGCAACGCCAGTGGCATCGAGAACACGCTGCTGTCCCATAAGGGTACAGGAATTTGGGTCACTAATGCCGGAACACAACACAAGGTTATTATGGCGGCATACTTAAGACCAAAGGTGGTCGCCATCCCGACGGGCTTGAGGCCCTACCACGTAGCTGGGGTGGGTTGTTTTGTCGCCTTTTACGACAGGCCGACCCCGGCCGCAGAGGTTAGTATTCTTTCTCCACCCCTGCACGGATAAATTATTTGTATTATCTGCATATAAAATGTTTTGATTGCTTGTTATGGTATATAATTCATTCAAATATATTCGTTTAAAAACGTCGTGTTAAAGAACTTCACCAAAAACCTTTAAAATAATTTTGGCTGCAAGCTGAATTCAAAGTGAAACCACTTCAAATAATAAAAATTTTAATCATGTTTAACCAAATAAAAGTAATGATAAGCAAGATACAATAATTTTAATGTATTTATGTATACATGTTGGAATTATAAAATCAGCAATTGTAATGAATCAGGAATCATAATTCACATAATTATGTAGTAAACGTAATTACATTTAAATTCAAGGTGATTATGATTTTTTTTTCAAGGAAATTGCATTCCATATAATGACATCCTCATCAAAAACTGTTTTTTTTTTTGTTTTTATTATGCTTTAATTTAGAATACATATATTTTAAAGCGTACTGCTTGAAGTGTGTGATAGTTAGTGGCTGACTCAACGGGGTCGACTGTATGAAGTGGACTAACCTGTACACTCCTACCTCAAAATGTTACGTTTTTTGGTAGGGCTATCTGGATCTTTACTATTGTGTTACATTTGTGACATAGATACTCTTAAAATTATTTCTTGTTATTATAAATTGTTGTCCAGTTTAAAGGAACTAGCCTAATTTTGTTCTTTATGTCTTGGGTGTGTGGATAAAAGTAGATCGTTCAACACGAGTAATTATAGAATCTGATTAATTTAACATAGTTAACATTTTAAATGTGCATGAAATCATATTATATAATACATATGTATAATCATAACATTGCCAAAGCATCTTAAATACTTTAAGATATATTATTTGCAGGAATATATTTTATAAGTTGTGAAATATTTGGTTTTATTTTACTTACACAAGATCTAACGCTCTATTATTTAAATTTATATCAGTCTGTTAGGTCTACAGCCCGTTCAGCTTTGGCAAAATACTTTGTAACATGCCAGAAGGTTCAAAGTCAAATTGCTTACTGTGAACCACTTATACAAAAGATTTTAATAATTTTGCAATATGTATTATTTTGACCATTTATTATTTTAATTGTCATATAGTGTTTTCATGATATATTTCAGTCTAGTTATTCAAATACAAAGGTAAATAATTCATTATTATACTATTCTTTTAAACTATACTATAAACGAATATCATTTGATTATATTATGAATTTGGGCACATTCCCCATCATGATGGGGAATGTGCCCGGGAAACGAAAACCAGGTAGACGTAAGATGTCTTGTCTCCGTAATATCAGGGAGTGGACAGGAATTAAAACCGTTGAGCAACTGTTCAGATTGGCGCTTGACAAGAGGAGATTCAAGGAGCTGACTGCCAACCTTCAGTGATGGAGAGGCACTTGAAGAGAAAGATAAACGAATATATAATAATAATAATTTATTTCGGTCAATGTCATCCATAGATTGTTAGTGGGTTAATTACAAAATTCTCAACAGTGTATTAGTAATTTTAAATTAATTAATTACATTTTTTTTCTAATTCTATGACTACCCTAATCCACTGTCGTTTTTGTAATCCGGTTTACTTTGGTTAAAGTTTTTTTAATAACTAATAGCTTTAGATTAATGTTTAGCTATATAATATTTAAAATTCAAT
This sequence comes from Malacosoma neustria, assembly GCA_963693495.1. NCBI lineage: Eukaryota > Metazoa > Arthropoda > Insecta > Lepidoptera > Lasiocampidae > Malacosoma > Malacosoma neustria. Next base: position 3,782,674 of record OY856385.1, read on the forward strand.
GAACGAAACCTTAGTCAATATTGATGAATGACTAATGAATGATTTTATTTCTCTGTAGAGAAATATATCCGATAAAAATCACTTCATATCAAGTCATTTTTAATAAATAATAGCAAGTATTTATTTGCAAGAATCAAAATCATATAAAAATTATGTAACCTAATTTACAATATTAATAATAATTTTAAACTAATCCTATTAATATTATAATGAAGTTTATTATTTATGTATTTTATAATATTAGTGATTGCCAAGGGGTCGAAATTCGACCATAATTAATTTAATTTTTAAGTTTGATCTTTATTAGGGTTCTTTTGTCTTATAAATCCGAGGTTTCATCATAGCTATTCAGTTAATTTTCAATTTTTCAACACTATCCTCACAAATAGGCACAAATAAATCAATTCAGATTACTTATACACTATTTTCTTTATCCTTGAACAATATGTTTTTCGCAAATTATAAATAACTTATAAAATAAAAACAATTCCAAAGATCCAAAATTCATACTTCTTCGTGCGCGAAATTTTTGTAAAAAGGGTGCTAAGTTTTCGCTTCACGTATTAATATCTAGATAGATATGATATCGAAACTAGTGGAAATCCGCTACAAAAGATACGACGTATTTCATTTTATGAGTTACTAATATTATTTCTATGTAAGACAAAAGTGTACCGTTTAACAAAAATCACTAGAAAGTTTAGTTGAATAAATATGCATTATAATATACCGTAAATTGCATAATAAAATACAATCGCTATGAATATAATAACAAAATACACTGATGTAATGAATAATATTTACTAGTATTATGATTACGGTTTAACAGCCTTTGAAGAGAAGATCATTGTTGATATTTATAAGTGAACAAGTAATAAACAGCTGTTTAATTTAAAATTGAACGTGTAATATTTCTGTTATTTTTTTACGTTCAACAATAACTTCTAGTGCAATTTTCAAGTCTTGAAACATATTTAACGAAATAATATTTTAACCAATAAAATATTGGTTAAAATATGACTGAGATGAATAAAATGGCTATCGTAGACATATTTATTAAATAAAAATGTGGCCAAACATATTCTTATGAATAAAAAATTGGTAAAAAACAGGACAAACAAAATACCACTGTTGAAAGATTGAGATTACCAGAATTTTGAAATTAATGGTACCTACACTATAGTTAGAATGGACTGTTTGGTACAATACTGAATGTAACGAACTCATTTCACCAAAGTCACTTCTAAGTAAGTCTTATAAATTTTTCTTTACATTATTCTGATCGTTGTTTAAATCTCGGCCATACGTTGGTAGTCAAGTAAGTTGCAAACAACAACGCTCTTTGCAGATAATTGGTAAAAATTTTCTAATGTTCCCAGAATTGAATCGTTGTATTTATTAAATTACCGATTGTTTAGTAGATTTTGAGTCTGGTACAAGGTTACTCTAATTAGAACCTAAAATAATAAAATGAAATAAATATAAAGTATTTTAATAATACAAATGTGCAAATCGTAGTATAAAATATCTATGAACTAGAATCTGTTTCTGAGACGCGCTAAGAACGTAATACATAACTTTATGAGGCCAGTACCCAAATATAAACTCTAGGCTACATCAGTATATTAAAATTCGTAGACTCGACCCAAAAGAGCTAAAGATTACTAAACTGAAAGTTAATTATATTTCCAACTCGATTTCAAAGTTACTAATACATACTTTAAGCGTACGTACGTCCTCTTTAACAAGATGTAATAAAACATACGTGACTGTAATCTAATAAACATTCGATACTTCTCAGTCACATTAGAATTCGATTTGCTGAGATGCCAATTTGAATGCGGGTTGTACATTTCATTTTATGATGGCGTTTTATAGTTTTGCATGTTACATTGTACACGTTAATGGTCGGGTCAGGGATAGAATGTATCTGATGATCGTGTTTGAAATCTTCTAGATGCCATTATTCGACATTGTTAAATGTATAATTTTATATATTCTATTTGTTCAGGGGCGAAGAAAGAATACTGGCTTCTGCGGCCTGTCGTAAAAAGCGACAAAATAACCCACCCTAGTTACGGGGACCCTACCCCCGTCTGGATTGCGACCACCTTTGGTCTTAAGTATGCCGCCATAATTACTTTGTGTTGTGTTTCGGCATTAGTGATCCAAGTTCTTGTATAATACATACTTATGGGACAGCAACTTGTCCGCGATGCCACTGGTGTTGCTAACACCCATAGGGGACTGTAACTGCTAAATTCTAAGTGGGCCATCAGCCTGTCTGCTATCCTTCAGCAATAAAAAAAGTTAATTTTTCATTCAAGTGTTTTATTTTGCAAAGTGATTTATTTTATTGGTCTCTTGTTTCGTTGAATTAACTCACGGAAACTGTAATCATTATAATTTTGACTGTCAATTCTGTTAGTACTCTAGATCGGTTCAGAGACCAAGATTCGAAATCACACTGAAACTCAAATCGCTTTCTTGGGGAGTCGTAATATTATGCGACTTACGGATTTGCTGGTTTACTCTAAATAATGAAAAGGGCAACGTTACGTTTCCTTTCAGGGTTGGGGGATGTCGTATGGCAGTAAAAACTAAATTGAGCCAAATCTTTTTTCATTTAATTTTGATCTCTTGGTTAAGAAAAGAAAGGTTACTGCAAAATATCCATGTAAAAACGCGCTAAAGATATGCCTTGTGATTGTTGTTAAAAGTGGCATTCGGATCATTAAGACTAAGCTTTGTATGGTTGTATGGTATTTGATGGTAAATCGATTAAAAAAAAAAAGTATTTTCATACTCAAAAATATCTTAAATTACATTGTTATAAAAAAAAAACAATTCACTACCTATATCAAAATAAACAAATGTGTATATCTTATCTATCATTAATTCTACAAATGAAGACATACATTTCAAATAAAACTTGTTTTTAAGAATATTTAATTTTTTGTTATGCCTTTATCAACCTAACCTTCATAATGTAGAAGTTGCAAATGCATGTTTGTTTTCTAAAAATATATATGTACATATATACGAGATAAGTCAAGTGAAATTTTTATAACTTGTTTCGTGAACCGAAATGCTAGTTTGCAGTTTTAGTGCAACAGATATTTTTCATGTTTTATTAACTTAATGTGTAGCTTATATGTGTAGCTGTAATCTTTATAAAATAACCTCCACTGCAACTACTAATTGAGTTTTAGCATAAGCATAAATAAACAATAAAAAAATCACTGATGTTATTATAGAACACAAAAAAAGCTAAAAATTGTTGTACTGACAATCTAATTTTCGTAGCTTCGATAGTATATTCCTTTCATGTCTTCCAAAATAAAAATAACAGTAAGTTAAATCTCTCATATGTATGCAGCCTGCGTGTGATTTAGTCAAAGTGAAATTAGGTCAGCGTGATGTCATCAAGGAATAGCTGATAACACACCTGTTGCTACACTCCTCGTTGCAGTAATCGCTTGCATCTCTATCTCTTTATTAACGTCTATTATATCCGCCTCTGTTTTAAATTTTTATTTTATTTTTTATATTAGATTTTTGCCAGTGCAGTTATAAATGAATGTTTTGTATTTTAGTAGATATGTTTTATCATCAGTTGACTATCCATTTATGAAGTCAAGTGGAGGACATACCATTATTTGCTCTAGAAACTTTTAATATTTACTATATATAATTAAGATTGATAGTCTGACTTCGGTTCTAAGAAGTGGAATCTAAGTGCGCTATTCAATGCTAGGATTAATGCATTTGAGCTCACGAACCTAAAATAACATCGCGGATTTTTTCAAGTTATTTAAAAAGTATTTTTTTTTCTATTTTACTAACAATTGTAACATGATTTGATTATTACTCATACTTCACTTTACGTACCTTACTCCCGTCATTTACAATGCGAATATTTCCATGTTATAATATTGTTATTTATATGTAGATAACCTTTAGTTTAAGTTCATTTAGAATGTTCAATCTTCGAACAAGAAACTTTTCTGTTTCAAACGAAAATTATTAAGATGACCTAAGTGTCAAATATGCTTAGAACCTGGATCTCTTTCTGAACAAAAATATATATTATTAATAAATTTTAAGATATTCAATTTGTAAATAATCTTTTTAAAACGTTTGTTTAGAGTACCAAAAATATTAATGGCTTGTTGTTGTTAGTCCAAAATATACAACGGAACATCCATCAATGTTCACTTTCACCTTGCACATCCTAGAAGTACGTCAGCCATTGGTGCAAGTACGTGACCCCCATGTTGACGACGGCCTCATGACACAAAACAGCGTTCACGGTCACAAGAAAGTGTTCAATTGCGCGGCCGTCTCGTCAACGAGCAATATAGCTGGTCAAACTTTCTTATATTTGCGATGAATTGGAATTTCATAGATATGATTGGACGTGAGTGACTGTATCACGTTGAGAAATAAGGGGAGATCCACTCCATCGCTTTCCTATAGAGTTAACAGTAGAGTAGGTGGAAACATCTAGTGATAATTCACCGTATATGGGTGGTGTAAGAATACTGATTTCTGCGCTTTGTCGTAAAAGGAGATTAAAACAACCCTAGCTAGGTGGTAGGGTTGAAACCCGTCTGGATGGCAACCACCCCTAGTCTCATAATAATTTTGTGTTGTGTTCCGGCATAAGTGACCAAGTTCCAGTACCTACCCCTACGCCGACAGCAGCGTGTTAACTGTGCCCCTGGCATCGCAAACATCCATAAGCGACGGTAACTGCTGATTATTAAGTAGATTATGAGTCTGTCTCCTGTCACACAGCAATAAAAAAAATTATAAAAAGCAAATAACGGACACCAATCAGTTTTGCTTGGAGAATTGAGGAAGTAAAGGAAGGAAGTAAAGTCATCTCTATGTAAAGCCAAATAATTTTATTAAAAAATTTCTTTAATCAACTTAGAAATAATTATTCAGTCAATTCCTTATGTGTGGGAATTTTCGTAAAACAAAACTGGTTATGAGCTTCATAATTGGCAGCTTTTAGAGAACAATGTTGTGTATTAATTTCATTTAATATGCTGTGATAATGAAGCATTGTTCGCAGGTGCAAAATAATTTGTGCTGACTACCCCAAGGTTCCACTTTTGGATCGCTTTCTCTTTTAGTAGATTTATGGTACCCATAGTATTAAATTGTGGCATATTACTATAATTTTGAGAATACATTTCATGTTTTGCGTTTGTATTATCTTATGCATGTTACAGACGAGTTCAGTGCGTTAGTGGTCTTATATGTATACGGTCATGTTTATGTGTTTGTCACTTATCTGTTTGTCTTCTTCTTTATGTCTTATGTCTGTTTGTATAATAAAAGTAATTTCGTTAAAGGCGTGAGTAATTTTGTGTAAATTCTTTTTCTCTCAATAGCAGTTTTGATTCTTCGTTCTTTCAGGTATAACAGCTATAAAAATTTGTAATTATATTTAAAATTCTCTAATAAATCAATCGTTATGATGCTCAATACTGATAATTTGCAGTTAAAGTTAGTGTTATTTCACCATACACGAGTTTGAGCTATTGTTCCCGTGAACTTTTACGATCGGCATTTAGTGAACCTATGGGTTGATCAATTGATAAATGGGTTTTAGCTACATGTTGAATGCTTACACTAGCTAAATTAAGTGGTAGATTGATTGATAGAACTTGTAATGGTGTTTTAGTTTGTGTGACAATTGTAATAATGTTGTTTACTATCAAGCTGATGGATAATCAATTCAGATGTTAATTTATTGGAGATTCATTCATTGAGCTTGTTTGTGGTAAGCGTTTATCGACGCCTATAAACTTTTGCAACACTGTAGGGGTGTGCCAGTGAGCTGTTAGCCTTAATACATTAATAAAGGGGATTGGTAGAATGAGAAATGGAATGGGAAAAAATAAGAGGGAAAAGGCTCTTGACTCATCGTATAAAGGGGCATAAACCAATGCTGTTAGATTTTTTAGAAAAACAAAAACACACCTATCGATCCAAGTCATCAAAGAAATTAACTTTAAAAACAACTGTTTTTTCGAATAGTCTTTGTTAAAAATTTATATCTTCAATTGAGGCATATCAAAGGCCACTTTATATTAGACTATATGCTATGGTAGTTTATATAGGGTGGGGTCGGTTCTGTAATCCTTACATTAATTATGTGCTTGATAAAAATATTTTTTATTACATTTTTTGAATCTGGTTGCCATTAATCAGAACAAAACAGCCATAGATCGTATAAGTATTTATAGTAAAAAAATCTCTGAAATATAAATTAGGTACAATGATAAATTCCACGTATGGACATCTATGTAAGGTTGCCGGTCCGAGTTGGATAGGGAAGGCAAAGAAACGGGATAACATTTGTGGCACAAACTTTGTAAGACCTACGTCCAGCCCTTGCCGGCCGTGGCCCTTGATCAGCTGATGACGGTAATAATTATAGTTACAATTGTTTTTGATCTTCGTAGCGTAACGGCTAACGCACTTCGGTACGCTTGTGGAGGTAACTGGTTCGATTCCCGTCTTTCGTCTCGATATTTATCTATATTATGTATTTATATACTAAATAAAAATAAAAGTATGTTAATATATACCATAAGTACTATATTAGGTATCTAGTACCCATAACACAAGTCCTGCTTTGTGTCAATTGCCCCAGTGTATTTATTTCCTAAAATGTTCTAATACGTTTTATCCATTGAATTAGAATAATAGTTCAAACAAAGCTGTCCTTTTACTTGAGTTATACTTGAACTTATATTGAACCACTTGACAGCTATTGCTTAAACATGAACTCGAGGTTCATGTTAAGCGGTACTGCCTAAATGTCGCTTTCTGAGAATTAATTCGACGCATAATGAGTGATAACCGAGTAATAATGGAAGTTTAAACGTTTGTTCTGCTAAAAGATCTTAAATGTATTTTATTTTTTATTAATTTCTAATACATAATATAACTAAATCTTTAACTTCTGAGCTTGAAATCTGAGTTATATTTATTCCAATAATATTTATTCCAAATGCCACATTTAAATTCTCTTTATAGTTGCCATAATAAGCGATCAGGGAGTGGCTGAACTAAGCCAGAATGATTAAATACTCTTGAGCAACTCTAATTCACTTACCTTTGTGTACAAATATATATATAGGTATATATATTACCAATACATCTGTGGCTCGGTCGATGCCCGTGACATTTGTAGATAATGCAATCTATTGACTAAATTACTGTGTTCATTAACTCTGAGTGCCTCTTCCTCGGCGTTATTGTGTTATAGGAGGACCGGAAGGTAATGTTGGTTTTTTATTGAATTATCATATTCTATTAAAGTCAATGAACGATGTACTCGTTATTAGTAGGAAACCGATACGTAGAGATTACCTATGTGTACATCAATTGGCATTGGAAAACAGGTGGTAGGTATTCCTGAATACAGCTGTATAAATAAAATGAGAGAAGTCTGCAGTTGTGCGCGCATCACGGTAAAACTACTGGATATTCAATTTAAAACTACTGTATACGTTCAATTTAAAAGATTTCAAAATTTCTTGGTTTTATTTCTTAGACAAGTTATTAAAGTTTTAAGAAACAACGATTTTTATAAACACTGCGTTTTCAGTGATGTCTGTTTTCTTACCGCGGAGAAGTGGGGCAAGTGGTGTAGCGCACATGCGTAGGAGAGGGGAAGTCTTTTCTACCTCTGACCCAACGCGCACGAAGTCGCGCGTATCAGCTAGTTAAAAATAAAGTTTGCAGAAAAATTTCATTTTCTGCTTAGAATTGGCAGATCAAAGCACAATCGCTACCTCCTGTTATTATTTTAACCTTTATTCTGACTTATAAATACTTTTTTTTCTACCTCATACGCTGGTCCAAAGAAGCTTATTGAGTTACATACACTGTCCCTTTGTTATAACATCCTAACATTCCATTTATAAATAAAATACCAATATAACATTCGATTTACAAATAACATAATAATATATTTGATTATTCGTCTGTGGAATGTTTATTAATATTTTTATTAACTTGTCCGCCGTGAGTACGTGCGCGCAATTATCTCATTTCATATTAACGTAAAACCTGTGTTATGATTAATTATTTAATAATGCTACAGAAGGTTAATATTCTAATGGTGTAAGGTTCATGCAATAACATAATTTGTTTGATTAACGTCAAGTGTTTGTAGGTGTGGAACGCATGAGAAGGCTGTTGTAGGCCAAAGCTTATTATGAATCCAGTTTAAGGCCCTAAATTGTATTATCTTCTTCTAGCTAGTGATTCATTTTAGGATTTGATAGAAAAAAACAGCATCCGCCAAAGATTAATTTGACGATTTCGTAAAGTAGTAAATATACTTGAAAAATTAAATTTTTTCAAAATAAATTAAATAGTGTATCCTATTCTAGTGCATGTATTCCTATTCTAGACTATATTGGAGCCAAATTACATCATATTCTGATTCGCAGTACTGGTGTAATTGAATTATCCATCCATCTAAAATTAACATTTATAATATTAGTATATGGGTATATATCATATTAAAATTCTCAGAGGAAGCCGACTATTTTGTTAACGAAAACCTTCTTCATTTCAGTAGGTATTATAGAAAGTGCGTAAAATAATACGTGTTACGTGTTTTAGAAAGAACGCAGAATTCATCAATTTAAAATTTCAAATCATTCACATGAGAATGGTAACTAATAAAATAGTACATTTGCATTGATTTCTATTGAATGTTATATAATTGTACTGAACCGGTTTTATCATAACAGGAATTATCGTTTACCGTGATCCGTTTACATTCTGATGTATATAATAATTTGCGGTGGTATGTAAAATACCTGTCTATATATTACAATAAATCAAAAAATACAATAATATTAATAAAACACAAAATTTTCTCAAGCCTGTATACAAATGGTGTCAATTATATGTATTTTAACAAACTGTTGCGATACAAGTCACCTAGAGCAGGGTTTTTTTTTTCTAAAATATTAAGATTATGGCCGGGAGTGAGAGTTTGAATCAGATTGTGGCGAATAGTTCCATGCAGTGTATACTGTATACCTAGGAAGTGTGGTATACCGTATCCTCGTAGTCGGCTTCACAGTGGTGCCATTCTATCGTTTGCTTCTGAAGGACGGATGTGACGCAGTAGTAACCGTACCCCGACAGTAACTGGGCCATTAGATACGTACTAAGCCTGTTTCCAAGACTTTTGAGCTCCTAGTATTTTAATTCTATTTGTTCGTCGTCAGCCGTCCATTGCCCACTGCTGGACGTAGGCTTTCCCAAGTTCGCGTCCCTTGCTTTTCCCATCCGGTCCGGCAAGTTGGCGCAGGTTATCGCTTCAACGGGCTGGGGGGCGTCCTACTCTACGTTTGTTGAGACGCGGTCACCACTCCAGGACTCGTTTGCTCCAATGACCATCAGTGCTGCGACAGACGTGAGCAGCCCAGTGCTGCTTCAGTATGCATATTTTGCGAACTATGTCGGCAACTTTGGTTCCCTTATGGATAACGTCTTCATTACGAATTTTATCTATAAGACGGACACCCAATATAGCCCGCTGAGCGACTTGAAATTTGTGGACAAGCCCCGCCGTCAGTACCCATGTCTCGGCCCCGTAGATCATCAATGGTACGACGCATTGCTCGAAGACTTTCGTCTTGAAGTTCTATTTGGTAATGATTTAATTTTTAAGTAATATTCTTAATAATTACCCTTTTAGTGCGTAACGGTGTAAATAACTGATGGAGTGTCATTGAACGAAAGTGAAATAAAATTTATAAATCAAAATAGCATTTCGCAGTGGCCATTATTATTTTTAATTTTGAAATAACAACGTAGAAATGCAAATCGTTGCTTGCAATTGTCATGCAAACGTCTAATTGTTCCGGTGTTGTAAAAAGCGGCCTTCACAGATGTTACCTAAGTTTTATTAAATGCGTATCATTTGTTTGCTTAATTTCATTTGTGTGAAAGATTCCGTTTCCATTGTTTTGATATGTTACGTAAATATACTTTAAATATAATCTTAAAAATAAATAAATCACAAGAAATACGTTTATAAACAAAACAAACTAAAGTACCGTCCTCATCTATTATTATATTAAAGCATTAAATCCTGATTGCACTCTAGGCACATTATTGTTGGACCATATTACTAATATCTATTATCTAGTATCCATATTCTAGCTGTTGTCTAGTAATACGCTATTTAGTAAATCCCTATTTTACGTCAATCTAGGACTATAAAAATAGGATTTTTTTTCTAATCTTAGATATAAAAATATTTTTAGTAATTAAAATATTAACCGATGACCGGCAAAAGTAACCACAATAATAATTATCTTGGTGATAAGATTTTAAAGAAATTATCAAATGACTATTTTATAGATTTATTTTACTCCAATATAATAAAGTATAATGGATATATTATTACTCTTTATTAATTGTAAATTACTTTAAAAAAACAACGAATTCATTAAAAATAAAATCGCAATTGTTTTGTAAATTTGTTTTTAATCACATATATCGAAGTCAACTAAATATGTATGTATGTATGTATGTATGTACGCCAGTGTTCGACAACATTCCACTCTCGCTATCGATAGGCTGATAGTGCGAGATGTGGCGTCCGTTATGTCCATTTCAAATGATTAAGTGATTATTTAAGACGTTATTTTATTTACATTATTTGTAGTCTGTTTCATAAATAAGAATAAGGGCACCCCATAATTTTGTAGGAAGTCATTAGACGAGAAAGTGATTACTCATTTCGTCATTTCATTAATTAGCAGAAAAAGCAGAGCACCATTAGATATTTCCTCTCGGGATTAAGAAGCGAGACTCAGACGATACTGATTCTGAAAAATAAAACAACTATTTTCTAGTGACATTTTTTTTTCTAGTGCTCAAAAGATGGCGCTAAATTTAGGTTTATGACAATATTCAGGACCGTACATGAATGGATTCGGATGCGATCATGATGCAACATTCACGAAATAGAATAGAAGAATAATTTTAATATTTTATTAATATTATTTATAAATTTTTAAGTATCTGCAAAAGCATTAGTAAACTTTTATGAAGACTAAGTCTCAAACGTACGCTAGAAAATGTAATGTACCGATTAAAAACAATTTATATATCCATGTATAGAAAAAGATCTATAGAAAAAAATTATTATTATCTCGATATTTTGTCCCTTGTTTTGTATTCTGTTGCTGTATTTGCCTGAATGCTAGACAAATTCGTTGAGTAAGGGAGTACGCGTACTCAACGAATTTGTCTAGCATTCCGACTTTGCTACTGTGCTTTTTAGTACTGTCTGTTTTTTATTTTTTTATTGCTGTAGATCAGCAAACAGTTTGACGGTCCACTTAGAATTTAGCAGTTACGGTCGCCTATGGGTGTTTGCAACGCCAGTGGCATCGTGAATACGCTCCTTATCCATAAGGGTACAGGAACTTGGGTCATTAATGCCGGAACACAGCACAAAGTTATTATGACGGAATACTTAAGACCAAAGGTGGTCGCCATCCAGACGGGCTTGGGGCCCTACCACGTAGAAATTGTTTGTAGTAAGTTTAAGTAGACTTAATAATACACCAATACGCTTGCTAATATCTCATTAACGGACAGATTCCAAAGCCCCAAATAGTATTGAGTGAGCTGAACTAACTTCTTCAAAGGGTATCCATGTATAAGTCTAAGGATTTGACTGTATGAGCATTGCGCTACTGAGCTCGAGAAGAGTTAGTAAATCAAACTTATGATACAGATCTTTAGAGTGATAGACCGAATCACTCTTTTTCGTTTTTACTATGATATTTTGTCCCCGTTCACAACGAAATGAAATCGAAGAGCTGTAAGATATGTTATCGTACAAAAGTGTTAAAATTTACGTAACTTCATACCTTAACTTGTTTTCCGTCGTCGTTCACGTTGTACTTTTGTTACCTGTCCGTGAATCAAAATGTAAATTGACGTTACGGTAAAACCACTCTCACTGTCGATACCTCTTGCTTGGTGTTCGTTTTATTACGTGACCATATTTCACCGTCAGATGTGCTGTTGCGTGCTCTAACTCTGTTATGTATGTTATAACAGTGCCAATGTCCTTGACTGAGTGTGAGCCAATGCAGAGTGGCTTTTAAGAAATGGCATGGATAGCTTTTTTTCAGTTTTGCATGGTAGTTAGCCTAGCAGTTGCTCTGATTTAATCATCTTCATTCGTTTTGGAAATATTTAAAATAAATTTTATCTGTTTCCTGTGAATGACAAGAGGATATACGAGTATATCTGTGTCCGAGCGAACAACGAAACTTGCTATGATGAAGTTTTAAGTTGTCTATGATGATTCGATTATTGAAGATATTACAGCACGAAGTATCCGTTTCTACTGTTTTCCGCTTGTTTAAAGGTTTATTTATTTATTGGATGATCATGATTCATGAGTAGTATGATTTAAGTTTGTATTTTATATGATTAGTACTTAATAATATTTACTAAGTAATTTTTCAATCATGATGTCTTTGACAATATTAAAAATTACAATGTAATTGATTTTTATTTAAATTGTTACGGTAACCGTACTTCACTTTGAATTTTTTGTCGATACTATCGATACAATGGCCTTACCTTATATGATGATGTCTGTGATTTCAGTCACCACACACGATAACCATATTTGTATGATTCTGGATGTACAAATATATCTATATGTCCGTCTCTATGTTTTTAAAAAGTCATATGCAAGCATAAAGCTCTGCGCTGCGGATTTCACATACTGCACGGAGCTATCTTGAAAATAAAATACAAATATAAGAATGGTTAAATTACTGAACTATTGTATGTTTTCAAAGTTGAATAATTCGATTTTATGATACTAACAGAGAGTACTTTATATTATAAAATGATATGTAGTATGTACAAGATTTGTTTTTTGTTGTTGTTAAATACATAGTTGACTTTATTTGAGCCTTCAGTTTTAATTCAGTTCAATACTGTAACTTGCTTGTTACCGGAAGTTGTGTCTTTTGTATAAATTACCGGGATATAAAAATTACTTTGTTTTCAGGGCCTCCCGTCGTGGTCGCGAGGGCTGGAGGTGGCGGAGGCAGCGCGCACGCGGCTCGTCCGCTGGGCGTGCGGCGAGCCCCCCGCGGACCCTGAGCCCCCGCGTAAGAAGATGCCGCACGCGCTCAGGAGAAAGTGGCCGCTGTGCCCTTGTTTGCAGGTATGTCATACATGAAATGTTTGTAATCATCAATTATATTTTGGGTTTATTATATATAATTAGTTCATATAATATATAGACAGAGAAAGGACAGAAGATCGTCTATGGTGGATTAGCAGGTAACAACACAGAGTAAATAAAAAAAATATATTGAGACATTTCACGCAGCGCTCTCTCCAGAGTAAGTAGCACTTGTATTATGGCTACTAGACGACTGATATACTAAATATGTATTTTTCTTTTGTAAATAAATACGTATTATTCATAAACCCCTAAACGAGAGACTGGTCTCGAACCCGTGGTCTCCGCAGGCGTTAACCGTGTAAACCGTGACACAATAGGGGTCGTCTTCGACCTACTTCACATTACCTGACAAAAACTATTTAATAGTTGCACGCTAAAGTCGTAAATGAACTTACTGCGCAACTACCGCATATAATTAGCAGAAAGTTAGAAGATCTAGATCGCTACTCATTAATATCACCACTGAAGAAGAGAAAAGATGGAACCATTAGCTGCAACAGCTCAGTTGTAAATTTCTATCGTTTCTACTAATAATGATAATCATAATCTATCGTTAAATATAAGTTGTTTAGAAACTTCCTTTGAAAACACGCCTACGTGTTCGAGATATTGAAAGCGTGATCTATGAAAGTGAATTTGTTTTTCTACCGCTTAAACTGGTATCGATAATATCGGTCAAGTTGTGATATTGGCCAGTGACTTTGTTTGTTTGAAATTTATTTATGCGATTTTTAATCTTACAGCTATTAACAACATAGTTATTGTAGCTCAGTGGTACTTTGAGACTAATCTGGAAGTCTCGGGTTAGACACCCACGGTGGCATGCACCGTAATTTTTATCGCCTAAGTGGCATAAAAAAATAGTATCTAAATATTAAAAAAAAGAAACAATAAATTCAGGAATTATAATGCTGATTTAAATTAGGAAACCTTGAACCTTCTCAATCCAAACGACTCATCATAATCTATACTACTATTATAAAGAGGAAAGATTTGATTGTTTGTTTGTTTGTTTGTTTGTTTGCTTTGAATAGGCTCCGAAACTACTGACCCGATTTAAAAAATTCTTTCATTGTTGGGAAGCTACACTATCCCCGGGTGACATAGGCTATATTATATTTTCAAAAAAATTAGGGATCCTTACTAAAACTCCAATAATGTAACCCAAAGTGTAAAAAAATTACCTAAAATATTAATTAAATCGCGTGCGTTGCGAAAACTATTGATGATAGAATAAAATAATGTACTACAACTTTGCAGAACACATCATTATTTACAAAAAGTGTCGCGACAGCATATGTCTAACTATTATAGTTATGCCACAATAAGTGTTCTTTTATTTTAAAAATTTAATTGAAATGCCGCCCCTAGAAAAGACTCTTTATTTGGATCTTGGTATTAATCCTTATCAAAATAAATTACTTCATATTCAAAACTGTTTCAATACCTTTATATAACTTTTTGAATTATTCAATTCGGATATTCCATTCGAAAGATATCACGAGTTTAAAAATGTAAGTATTAGAAAAATGTTGCGTGGTAGCCGCTCATCCTGTTCGGCTAGCTAGGCAGTACCTTATGCAATGTAGGCGTGCGTCACTGGGGTTTTTACAAAAATTAGAATACTTATTAAAAAATAACGAAAAATAAATAAAAAGTAATAACAAAAAAAAAATCATTAAAATAAAAGCTCATAGAAATAATAATATTCAAACTTTCTTTATAATTTTATTTTTTTAGTAACCTGACGCAAATAGAAGGGTTTGCCCTCAGGGGCGCTCCTCTGTCCGAGGAGTGCACGGGTGTGCGTACCCGAGGTGCCCGAGCATCCGTCGCTTCACTCCCCTCTCCGTTCGAGGCGACAGAGTCCTACCTTTCTTTCCGTCTACCTCTTACATCCTTTCCAACTTAGCTCTCTGTTCGTGGTGTGGTCCCCGGTGGGATGATTGCGAATACTGATTGGGGTCCCGGGTTCTACCCTGGGACCTGATTTGGTAGTCGAAACCATGCCTATTTCGACTGCGCCTGCACAGAGTGTTCCCGGGGCGGGAATTGCATCCTCGCTGTCGGTTGGTCTTGCTGGGCCGGCTACGACGTCAGGCGACTCTGCTTTTTCTGGAGTGTCGTCTGGTAGTCGTACCCACGCCTGACTAGCACGCGACGGGGATGCGAGTCCCGTCCGGAATTGGCCGCGGACCTGTCACTCCCGGCCCTGGTTCTGTCCATGGTCGGGGGCGATCCTGGATGGACGGCCGTCGCCTCCTTTTGCGAGGCAGTAGTGTCTGCAAGGGAGGCGGCGGAACGGGAGCGGGAGTCCGCCACCGCACTCCCCTCCCGCTAACGTAGGCCGCGTCGTTGGCGCCGGAGGGCGGGCAACGATCTCCGGCCGCCGTAGAAAACGGCCGCGTGCGGCCCCTCGGGGGAGGATCCGCCACCCGCACTATTGCCGCGAGGGAGAAGGCCGCGTGCTGTTCCACAGCCCCCCTCAACTCCTAGAGTTGTTACAAGAGAGCGCCGGGGGGACGAATCCCTGACCCCCTGGCGTCAGCACTTTAGAAGGGGCCCGCTTTAAGACAAAGCGTGGGCCGGCGCCGGCCCGGGCCACGAGATCGGCAGGCCATATATCCGTGGGCCCGGGCGTAGACGATAGGAGAACAGCGGGGTTTTTTAGTGGGTCGAACATCTTTTCCGGAGTCCCTTATATCCCTCGGTCCCCCCGGGCCGGGATAACCCGTCAAGAGAGGTTTTTCCCCGAGACCGAAAAAAAATAGAAGGGTTTAATTTTTAATTTTTTGTTAAATACCCGTGCGAAGCTGGGACGGGCTGCTAGTATAGTATATATTAATGTTAATATATGTATATTTGTAATTGTAATCAATTAATTTAGAATTACTAACAATTCTAACTTACTGTTAAGAACTTTGTGACTAACCCACTAATAATTTATGGATGAAATTTTTCGAAATAAATATTATTATTTTAATTGCCATGTACAGACGGCGAAGAAAAGCTTCGTGAGGAAACCTGTATGTCAAGATTTCTGGGATGTGTAACTCACCAATCTGCCTAGGACAAGCGTGGCGGGTATACTGTACGTGCCCTCTAGGGGGAGGTGCGAGCCCAGCAGTGGGACGTTGTGGGCTATTATTATTAGTTATATTGTCTGTATTTTGCCTAGAAATAGGAGTACAAGTATCCAGGAAAAATACCCTACTAAATGTCTTTCACATAATACACTATGTGAAAGACATACCCAGAGAGTTGTAAAAGGCGCCAAATGATATATACGTATGGTATAGTTTATTCTACTAGTTCACTGTTCACCCCTTGGCTCGAGTGATCAGGTGACATTAGTCTGTAGAAACCAACTTTACAACACTTCTTCTTCTTCCTGCCCTTATCCCAACTATGTAAGGTCGTCACAACATGTTCTCTCCTTCGACTCTCCTCTGCTAGCTGTCATCTCAACATTCACACCCTTTTTCATCATATCATCTTTTACGCAATCCATCCATCTTTTCTTTGGTCTAGCTTATATCCATCCACTCCCATTTCTAGCATTCTCCTTGTTGCACCAACTATATAACACTAACTTTAACTAACTTTTGCCTCTATGCTCATGAAAGGGCATTGACGCAAGAGACAACGCAGTTGAGCTCTATGCCACAACTCAGCATCTCAGTAGAGACTCGGATTCTGAAAGTATACATCGGATGCATGTGAGGTGAAGAGTATTCGTCAAGGTAATTATTTTAATGTTTGTCATTGCGGTTATGACTCAGATAATTTTACCACTACGGAATAAGAGGCTGTGCGCTCAACCTGTTGACATGTTATTTGAAACACAGGACTTAAACTGTCGATGTTTATGGTAAGAGGTCTCTTGGGGTTAGTATTTGTGTCTATAATAATCAATTCTCGGTCCTTTTCAGTTTTTAATTTATATCAACGACTTCCCTTTATTAGTTAAAATAAAGTTAAATAGCTCTTTAATATAAGTAGAAGACGAAAGCCGAGACACACTTTTGTACTTACGATTTAAATTTAGATGAATATATTTGCAAATAGTGTTTGAGTATTGTCTATACAAATGAACTGGTGACAACAGTCATATAGAAATTTCAGCTCAATAGATTTCTCCACGGCCAAGATTATGTTGACCTCTGCACCTGACCTGACGTAATGTTAATGCGGCATTAGCATTGAAATGTCTCCACTTTGAAACTGTTACAATTTCACTTTTTAAGATATTCGGAATCCCAATCACTTCCTGGTTCGTAGTGACACCTGTGTAGAAATTTAAAGTCCGTGCACTGGCGGAGAAAGAATACTAACCTCTGCGGCCGGGGTCTGTCTATCGTAAAAGGCGACAAAACAACCCACCCTAGATACGTGGTAGGGCCTCAAGCCCGTCGGGATGGCGACCACCTTTGGTCTTAAGTATGCCGCCATAATAATCCTGTGTTGTGTTCCGGAATTGGTGACCCATGTTCCTATATCCTTATGGGACAGCAGCGTGTTCGTGATGCCACTAGCATTGCAACAACACCCATAGGCGACGGTAACTGCTAAATTTTAAGCGGGCCGTCAGCCTGTCTGCTGTCCTATAGTAATAAAAAAAATTATCTAACTAACATTGATGTCAAATCACGTTTAGTTTTTTTTGTTACATATAAATAAACATGTATGTCCTCTATTAGTTGTTGAAAACGTTGGTATGATATTCCAATGACGTCCTCGATGGCTTTTGGCCCCAGAAAAAGAAATAGGTATTAATAAATAAACAAAAATGTTGATTTTATTTTAATGCTATCAACTTTTTATTTTACGTGACATTGCAACATATACCGGCTGCAGCTTAGTATTCTGTAAAACAATATCTTTTTTTTATTGCTGCGAAACAGCAGACAGGCTGACGGCCCACTTAAGTAAGCAGTTTTCGTCGCCTATGGATGTTTGCGACAAACACGCTGGTGTCCCATAGGGTACAGGAACATGGGACACTAATGTCGGAACACAACACAAGGTTATTATGGCGGCATACTTATAGACCAAAGGTGGTTGCCATCCAGACGGGCTTGAGGCCCTGCCACGTATCTAGGATGGGTTGTTTTGTCGCCTATTACGTACTGTAGTAACTACTTACTTATAAATGGGCCGTTAGCTTCTTTGTTGTTCCTCAGCAATAAAAAAAAAATTATATATTAAATAGTACATCATTTATTTAGTATCCATAATACAAGCGTTCTGTTGCTTACTTGTAGGATAGATAGCGCTGTGTGAGTTGTCACTTTATAATTACACTAGCTGACCCGGCAAACGTTGTTCTGCCATAAAAATAATAAAATGTCAAAAAATAAAAAATAAAATTTAGGGGTGGACTACCCCTAACATTTAGGGGGATGAAAAATAGATGTTGGCCGATTCTCATAGATACCGGATAAGCACAAAAAATCACTAACTCAATTTAGTTATCTGCCTACTGCCTACCCCCTAAGAACGATGGCGTGATTATTTATAGCCTATGACCATTTCTAGGTTATCATCTATCACCATACCAAATTTCATCAAAATCCGTTCAGCCGTTTAGACGTGAAAGAGGAACAGACAGACAGACAGACAGACAGAGTTACTTTCGCATTTATAATATTAGTATGGATATTTACTCAACTGTCAGGTCAGGCGGCTGCTATCAACCACTGTTCACGGGATTGGTATTGCAATCAGTTCAGAATAGAGTAGGCAGTGAAGGACAGTGAAAGTTACTTGTCATACATACAAACTCGAATAGGGCTTGATATCGATCTATCGGTTTCGTATTACTTCAGATCGTTACGATATCCTGCTTGTTACGGTACAATTCTTTTAAACATACATTTCGTTTGTAATTGGCTTAAATGCGGACTAATTAAATAATTTTGCTTATATCATTGCGTTTTGTTTGCAGATCATAATAAATTTTTATTTATATATTTTTTTTGTAGTTTTATGTCACGTGACTATTAATTTAAATATTTTAATTGCCACGCACAATCAGAGAGACGCCTTTTAATTATCATACACGAACATTTAAACACCAACAAAGTGACAACCGTTCAATCACCCTGACTTTGAATTTCTCCTCGACTAGTTTATGTAGCTGCAAGCAAAAGGTGCTAGGGTCAGATTAGATAATCTCCAACCAGTTCCCTTTATATTGCCATTGGAAAGCCGACAACATTAGCCATAAAACGTTCATTGTGAAAATTGTTAAATTGGACACGTGTCTGCAGATTGTAATTGTATATACATACATTGTAAACTGTAATAGAATGAGTTGCGATAATTAGGAAATATGAATATTTTAATTTTATTTAATTCATCAATTTGTTTACTTAGATAGACGGTTACGAATATACATGTTTAACATCTTAATGATTTTTACACATATCTTACTTTAATTCCGGCAAGCATGAACGAAAAATAAATTATTTTATTATTTTCTTTATATTAAGTTATCTATAGGCCTCTTTCTATCTACCTGAAGATAGAAAGATGTTTGAGGATGAAAATCGTCAACCTACGAAACGCCAACGGCTTTCGAAAACGAAGCGTTTGGGCGCGGGGTCTCGATTTAGATTCCCGTGGATGTGGTGGATTTACATAAGGAAAGCATTTACTTAAATGATTTTTGATATTTAATCCATTCAAAAAAATCAGTAATTGATATATTTTAATAATAATAATACACTATATGCATGCATATTATAATATGAAGTAATTTTATTTGAATCAATAATCTTTGATTTTTTTGTATAAGACTTGTGTGGTCTTTCGTCGGTCGTTAATCATTTACTACGCCTATGGCTTTGATAATGTACTTGTAACCTTGGTACGAAAGAATAATATTACCATAATATATATTTTTAGAGACCAGTTTTTTAGCGGTGCATTCATTACCTACGAATTGACCTTTTTTTAAAAATGTTCTTCGTTTGCGAAAGCGAAAACCTAATCGCTTTGTTGATTGTGCGAACCATGAAGTTTGCATTACTTTCTACAGTCTTGGCATGGTTACGCTCATCGACGCGATATAGTCCTAGTTTCAATAATGCGGAATTGCGGAATTCTCTTAAGAGATCGTGATAATAATAACAACAGCTCATATGTCATCATGTTGTTCGGCTGAGCCATGCCCAGCGACTGAAAACTTTCTTAGGTTTTCAGCCACTGTGTATACCCGGATGTCCCTTTATATGAACGAAACGAAACTACTAATTTGATTAATACTCTGCTTAGATGTGTTAATGAATTCGGCCACATCTATTTATATATGTGTCGCTTTGCACGAGTAAATATAGTACCACGATAGGGCTACTGTGTAAAAAGTGTCCATTTAGCTCTACTATTGTAGTTAGTAAAGGCGCTCTCAGTTCATACAAACTTATGCACGAGTTTTTAATATACGTATCTTTAAATATCCGTGTATAGTTCTCCGTGCAGGGGCGGAGTAAAAATACTAACCTCTGCGGCCGGAGTTTGCCTGTCATAAAAGGCTAAAAAACAACTCTAGCTATGTGTTAGGGCCCCAGACCCGTCTGGATGGCAAACACTTCTGATGTGTATGTATGCCACCATAATAACCTTATGTTGTGTTCTGGCATTAGTAATCCAGGTTTCTGTAGGTACCTCGATGGGATAGCAGTATGTTCGCGTTGCCCCTAGTGTTGCAAATCAGCCGTCAGCCTGTCTGTCTACTGTTCCTCAACAATAAAAATGAGAAAAATATATGTATATTTCGAAGACCACTATTAATAGTGATCCGCCATGATTTTCTCAAAATTGCTTCACTAATAATTACGCAAATTAATTTTATTCTGGTAGATAGTTTAAATGTATTGATAAATATTAAAACAAATAAATAATAAAAAAACGAATAAAACAACTACTTCCATTTGCACCATTCAAAAACAAACGGAATCTATTGTGATTTTCACTAGCTTGATAGGGTCTTCCTGTCTAGTGTCAGCACAGCGTCTACATTTCCGTTTCTATCTAGATATACCTAATTAATTTTTCTCGTTAAAAGTTCTTATATCATGCAGAATTTCCATCATCTATTCATGTAATTTATAATATTAATAAGAAAAAAATAAGAATCGTATTTATTTTATATATCAATTAGAACATTTATTATAATAATAACAACAGCCCGCAATGTCCCATAGCTGGGCTTGGGCCTTCACCATCGATACGTGGCAATATGCAAGATAGGCTAGGAAACTGCTTAATGCAACTGTGGATTGGAGTGGAATTTGATCACGAGACCTGGATTGGTATCCGAGTGTATTATCACTGAGTTATCAGGTAATAGAACATTTATTAAATAAGTTTTATATTCAATAATACATTTACATTACAAATTGATGCATCGATACAGTACCATAAATACATCCATTGTATCATTTTGACATGTTTGAACTCAATATCGTTCTATTCAATTAGCGCTGACCCGACTCTTTGAACTGACATTAAAACGATTCCATTCCGATAGATCACTCGTCACGGATTGTTTCATTCATCATTCAATTGCAATTATTCAAAGATCAATTGTTTAATATCTGTTTACAATGGTATTTATAAATTATTTCAATATATCGTAACGAGACAAAGCGTATCAATAATTCACGTGAATCACGCTTGAAAAAAATCAACTATTTACGAGAACTGTTTCATTGTGACATGAGATTTCCGCAATCTTGTAACTGAATAACCCGCATCTTACTTCAATGGCGTCGTGGTAATCTCGTATTGGTAGAAAATTTTATTTTACTTATAAAACAGTACTCAGTAAATTTATATGCAAATTTTTATTTTTTATTTTTACACAGTTTTTCGCCTTCCTAGCGTAATAAAGTTATTTAACAAGCATTTGCTTGTTTTAAATTTTTTAATGACTGTTTATATTCTGTTGTTTATCTTAATTTTAATTAGACCCGGGGTGTAAGGGGGCACCCAACAACTTTTGCCCCAATTGTCAACCTTTCCTGCACGCGGTTCACCCTGCCGAGCAGCGAACGAGGCTCTGGCGACCGTGGTCTTGGCGGTATATCCAAGTCAATTTACTGCGGCTCTAAAAATGCACAGGCTGACAGTGGGCAGCAGCACTATCCGCACTTGCCCAGCGTGGCGATTATCGGCAAAACCTCCCATCGATGAATTGTCTCAAAAAGTATCGGCCCCAAGTTCCCGGCCGTCCTGCTGCACCTGATTACAATAGCGGTCAGGCTCGCAGCAGGGCGAGGGGTGCTAACAATCACCGGGTTACAGGTATCAGCTACCAAAGACAACTGACCTTGGCGACGCATAATGGACGAACACCTGGATGGATATTCTACGGCTGGATGAACACCTGGCGCTGTTGGAAGCGGAGCTGGAAAACATAATATGGCATATGTTGGGTTTAGTGAAGTCCGAAGACTGGGAGAGGATCCCCTAACCCTGGAGTCGGGTCATGATATGTACTAACGCGAAGGTGATCAGTCCTTCTAAGGCGGCATAGGGTTTCTCATAAATAGAGCGGTCAGTGACAACGTTGGAGAAATTTCGAGTGTGTCGACTAGGGTTGCGTACACGATTTTGAGGTTGAATACACGATATGCGCTCAAAATCATACGGGTATACGCCTCTACATCCACACATTCGGATGCAGAAGTTGAAGAAACGTACGAAGACATAACGAAAGCCTTACATAACACCTTAAAGGTTCACTCCAACGTTGTCATGGGAGACTTTAATGCTAAAGTAGGAGTACAGGGAGTTACCGAATCAAAAGTTGGGCTATATGGTTAGGGAATCAGAAATCACAGGGGGTAAATGCAGGCCGGCTTCCTCGAAAAAGAGGGGCTTTATTTAATGAACTCGTTCTTTAAGAAAAAGCCCCAGAGGAAGTGGACATGGCGAAACCCCGACACTATGACCAAAAATGAAATAGATTTCATTATGGCGGACAAACGGTATATATTCAGAGATGTCTCAGTGGTCATTCGGTTCAATACCGGGAGTAATCATAGACTTCTACGGGGCTCTCTGAAAGTAGACCTTGAGGAACCGTTTGAACGTGAGCGGATCCGCCTAATGAAGTCTACACTCCGACCTGATGGATCCAGGCTATTGGTGGTTCCGACCGCTTTCACCAGGTTCTAGTAAGCAAGTTTGAGGCGCTGGAAACCACAGACTGCATAAATGAGAAACTCCACTTTCCAGGATATTTATCAAACTCCAGTGTGATAAATATCCTGCGGGAAGTTCTGTAGTGTGTGGCGTACAGGCCTGAAGTTGAAACTTTCGGAAGAGACTGCGGTTAATGGAACAGCAACGCGGGATGCTGTGGGCTCTAGTGTCAAAAAAGTGGGCCCTCAACTAGGAAATTGCGGGTCTAGTGCGACGAGACCTTCGGTGCTTGTTGAGTATTGACTCAACATATTAAAGACGCCATTAGGCAGAATCGGGGTACCAAAGTCTTCGCTTAGCAGTTGGTGGTAAGCAATTTGACCAAACTTAAAATCTCTGACGGTGAAATTGTTACCTCAGTATTGCGGATTATCTCTGAGGTTGAAGACTATTATGGCCGCTTATATGCCACACATGCACATCGCCTAGACTTTACACCCGGGGATACCGTGGGCATATACTCATACGAATAATAATAACGCCTGCAGAAGTCCAGAATTGTCTTCGCCGCATGAAGAATCGGAAAGCTGTTGGATCCGATGGAGTCCCCATCGAAGCCTGGAAGGCGATGGGCTCTCGTGGTGTGGGCACTTTAACAGACCTTTTTAACCGGACACTCCTCACCGGTACGCTCCCGAACCAATGGAGGCTGAGTATCATTACTCCAGTCTTCAAAGGCAAGGGATCGGTGCAGGAGTGCGGTAACTACCGTGGTATAAAGGTCATGTCCCACACCATGAAGCTCTTCGAGAGGGTTATCGACTCTCGGATTCGACAGGAGTGCACTGTCTCGGAATGTCAGTATGGGTTTCGCCCTGGTCACGGGACAATGGACCCTATTTTTGCCCTAAGGACTGTCGCGGAGAAATACAGGGCGAAGAATACGCCTCTGCATTGTCTGTTTCTTGACTTGCAGAAGGCCTTCGACTGTATTCCTCGCGCGATAATCTGGTGGGCATTGCGGTCCAAAGGGATTCCAGAGGCCTATATTGCGATCATCCGAGACATGTACCGTGATTCCGATTCCGTAGTTCGGACCGCTGTTGGCGACACAAAACCTTTCCCCATCACCGTCGGTGTGCACCAAGGATCCGTCCTTAGTCCGTTTCTGTTTAGCGTGGTATTAGACGTATTGTCAAACAGCATCAGAAACTCACATGAGCAGCCCCCGTGGCTGCTCATGTATGCTGATGATATCGCGCTAGCAGATTCGGACAGGGGTAGGCTGGTGCGACGTGTGAAGGTGTGGAAGGAGTCGCTTGAGAACGGTGGTCTGAAGCTCAATGTGGCGAAGACCGAGTACTTGGCCTGTAACTCCACAGATCCCACACCCGTACGTATAGACGGCAACACGGTCGAGCGCACGGACCATGTGAAATACCTGGGATCTGTGTTTCATGCGTCTGGTGACATCGATTGCGACGTCAAGGCACGCATTGCTGCCGCGTGGGCCAAATGGCGTGAGGTAACTGGTGTCATTTGTGACCCCAAGATGCCGGTAAAGTTGAAGGGACAGGTCTATAAGACCATCATTAGGCCTGTCCTTTTATACGGCTGTGAAGCGTGGCCAGTGTTAGAGCGACACAAGCAAGAACTGCGTGTCACGGAGATGAATATGCTGCGGTGGATGTGTGGAGTGACGCGGAAGGACCGCGTCAGGAACTCCCGCATTCGCGGTAGTCTTCGTGTCCGTGACATTGCAGATAAATTGCAGGAGTGTCGGCTCCGTTGGTATGGCCATGTTTTACGGCAACCGGATGCTTACGTGGGAAACAAATGTCTGGCCATGCCGCCTCCGCCGGGCCCCGGCAGGAGGGGTAGACCCAAAAAGTGCTGGCTTGACGTCGTAAAGGGTGATATGCGTGCCAATGGGCTCACTACCAGGGATGCTGAAGATCGCGCGAAGTGGAGTAGAAAAAGTCGGAAAGCGGACCCCGGGCACCGAAATGAAAGTTTGGGTGGCAACCGGGACTAACGCTAGGATGATGATGATGATGATACTCATACGAATAATAGAGTACGAGTATATACATACTAACTAGCTGACCCGGCCAACGTTGTTTTTCCAAAAATAAACATTTTCGCGACAAAGTATAAGCCTTTGTCCTTCTCCAAGGTCCAATCTATTTTTACCGAAATTCATCAAAATCGTTCAGCGGTTTAAGCGTGAAAACGTAACAGATATAGAGATATAGTTACTTTCATATTTATTGGAGTACAATAGAAGAGTGGAATAAACCACATATTTTGGTGAACTAGGAATCTCATAATTTAAATGAAGTAAAAAGCATTCTAAATAATAATTCATATTATCACAACGTTGTCTGCAATTATCTTTAAGGTTTTAAAATAATAAACACATAAATATTATCCTCATTACAAACACAACTATATCTGATTAATGTGCTGGAATACACATTAACAGGTTTTTTTTCTTAAATATATCAGATAACGTGCCCTAATTGAAAGTTTGAATGTGAATCCGTCGAACCGTAACTGAACACTGTAAATAATTTATTGTTCACTATCAATAGTTGTCAAAGTGACATCGTTAAAGTAGTTAATAGAATTAGAGCGAGACAAATAGTGATAATTGAATGGGAAGTAATTAGTTAGTCAGATAGCAGATAGTCTCCAGACAGGAGACGTGTTTGGAGTTATTGAGCGGTTGACCGACGGAAGACGTGCGCGCGAGCATTGCATTCAGTGTGGTCTTGATGGCGTAATTAGTAGTGTGAGTGCTAATTACTATTGAACACAAAAAGAGGACTAATTTAAACTCTGCCTGAATAATAATAAAATCTAAATTAAATCCAAATATTTGTTAGCCTGTGAACTATGGAATTTTTGTATTTGATTTTCGTGTCTTAAAAAAGATGGATCAACCCAAGAAAAGGAAACACAAGAGATTCGGATTTGTTCTGAAGAGAAAATGCTCAGTTACCAAACATAATGTGAGTGGGTTTATCGTATAAACATCGCCATTTAAGATCTTTATAGCTCTTCTCGGTGCGGCAAAATCAAATACTCATTTAAGTATTCTTGAAAAGATTTTATATTTGCTATAGTGATTTTCAGAATACTGTGTTCATATGTTTTGTCGGAAATGCTCTTTAGGAATACAAAGAAAATTTTTGATTTTTAAAACAAAATTTCATTCCTTTCGTTGTTTACTTTTAATAATATTTATTGTAATCTGTAATTGAAAACAAGTCTTTTTTGATGATTGTAAAAATTTAATCAGTTATTCAAATATAAATGCATCTTATTTTTTTTTATAAAATTGAGGAAAGATGGACTTTCGAGAAAGTTCAACATCTGTTGAAGTAGTTTTATTTTTCTGGATTAAATGTACTCTATTGTTTCTGTGTTGACAACACGTGTACAACATTTAATAATGATAGGTTGTGTAATTAAATCTTGAAAAGGTAGCATATATTACAACTGACGACCCCCGCTATGTTCGTACTTCGGCTTAGATTGGGTTCGAAGTCCATCTCGAACCAAAAGAAAATTATTACATACCATATCAGTTGTCTACAACCCATAATATACCTAATTGCTTGGTTGCTTACTTGGATGCCAGATGAGGTTGTATAAATTGTCACAATTATTTATTTAATAAAAAAAACACGCGGGGCAGCCTTTGGGGACTGCCGATAGAAGTGAAAATGAAGTAACTTGAATCTTATCGTCGAGTTATTAGATTATTATCTTTGTTTTATAAAGACTTCTTTACAAACCAAAAAATGTTCTCCCAAAAAAGTGCTCAACGCGCCTAAAGAAGTTTTCACTTCAGAAAAAAAAACTCAACTGCATTTCATTGTAATAAAGTCGCAATTCGAATAGATATGTATAAGTAATGCAATGCAATCATTTAAAAGTTACATTATAAAATAAACTTTAAGTCATTATTGATAAGGTTGGTATTACTGGAGCAAAACTCCCTTCTTACGTCTTATGAATTTTCGATCAGGACACATGACCTGACGCGAGAGAGTGCACAACGCCGCTAAAGAAATTTTCACTTCAATAATTGCATTCCTTTACATTTATAGTTATAGGTGGTTCAATCAAGATATGATTATATATTATACTATACCTATTTCTGAGTCATAATATATTTCGCAGCGTACCTACTTCATTGTTTTCAATGTTATGTCTGTATATGTTATCTGCACTTAGCGTCCTCTAGGAAGCATCGTCAGTTTTGTCTCTAGACAGAACTAGTTTTATGCATAATGCTCCTTTATTTATTTTTCTTAAAACAATAATTTTCTGTCAATCTCGACTAATAAATAAAATTTCTCAATGAACAAGAACACGTCTCGCATTACTTAATTATTATTTACAACCCGAGTCCAAAGCGTCTCATACTCGTAAACATCAAAGTATCATACAATGAAAATATTGTTGCGGCCATAAATAAATTTGTCGTGGCTTGTAAATGCGTTCTCCTGGTGAGATCATCGCCTCAAATATAGTTGCTTCTTGTGTGCAAGGGTTGTAGGGTTATCGTTCCCTTTATGGCTTAAAAGGTCTCATGGTCAAAGGTTAATGCGACAGCAGCCGAGTGTCGTCTTATTGACTTACTTCAGTTGAGGCTTAGTCATTGATTCTTTTTGACAAAACCACTCAATTTACTTAAGAATTTCTTAAGTTTTTTTTTAATTTAGGAACACTGCCCTAGTGTGATTTGAGATTTTGGTTCTAACTTCAGTTTACCACTATTGAGTATCCAAGCATTTTTTCAATACTTATATTGTGACTTCACACAGCGCCATCTAGTCCCGAAAGTAAGTAAAAGAGCGAGCGCCGACGCGCGTTAGCTGTTAAGCTACTGAGGTAGTTTATTTTATGTTCACTTAGTCCTTACCTCGTTTTAATTATTCGTTTATTGTTTATAACTAGCTGACCCGGAAAACATAGTCTTGCACTATAAAAAAATTAGAACTTATTATATTCACCCCTATTTCTCCTTCTCCCCCTTCAAATTTTATTTTCGCCACAAATTTCTATATCGAAAACTTAATAGACAGAGTGAGTTATTTTCACATTTGTAATACATATTAGTATGGATTAATTTGACATCAAATTATGTTTTTTTAAGTATTAAAGAGAAGTACTATCGAAAGAAGACACTAATTATACGAGTATTAATTCAATTATTTTCTCAGTTGAAATATTTATTTTCTTGCTCGTGACCTCATTGTGTTATGTATTTGCATTATGATAAACTTGTGTTTGTTCCTTTCCTAATCTGTCCTTGTGTTGTGTAACGAGGGATGACTTTCTTAAATGTTATGCACTCGCTGCACATATTGTTTTTCAATTAAACGATTAGCATGTTTGTTTGTTTGAAATTTCTTGTCTAATTGGATTTTTCCTTCGGGTGTAAACTCATTTCTGAGTCTTCCCGACCTCAGAGTCGGGGGTATGTGGAAAGCAATGAGACTACCCACTAAAAAATTTCGCTGTTTTATAACCTACTTGCCTGAGACCGACAACTGGCTTGTAGATCTCGGGGTTCAGGCCGGATTTTTAGTTGCTAATACTACATCGTTAAAATTTAGTTTTATGACAAAACTGGTTTAACAATCAAGTAAACTGAAGTAAGTAGCCTTGGTTTGCATTAAATACTAAAATAGAGTAATTCAATACATTCTTGTTCATTTAATACAGTATTTAGATATTGGTGTTTGTTATTATTTTCAATAGTTATTCAATTACAGTAAACAATAATCACAATAACATGTTTGGTGAATGCAGCAGAAAGCACTTAATGTGCTTTAAACTAACTAATTTTGTGCAATAAAAATAGTAAAAAAAAGTACGCATTATCGTCACGCGTTTTGTTAACCCTTATTTTCTCCTTCAATGAGTTCGTGAGACAACATCGCGAGTTCGAAGAAATGCATGCCCAGGCGCCAACAAAGGTCGACTCACTGACTCATAACTTAAAGTAGTTGTTATGTCCACATGCAAGATATTATCAGTTTTTATGAATAACCACGCTTCTGTTGTGAACAAACGGTAGAATTTAAAGTTTCATCTTGATCCTTAAGTCGAGAAATGGAAAGTTGTTGTACCTACCCTCTTTTTAAATTTGCAGGGGCTAAGTAAGACATACTAACCTTTGCTTCCGGGGTCGTAAAAAGCGACAAAACAACTCTAGCTACGGGATAAAACCACAAGCCCGTCTGGATAGCGACCACCTTTGGTCTTTAGTATGCCGCCATAATTGTCTTGTTTTCCGGCTTTAGTGACACAAGTTCCTGTACCCATATGGGACAGCAGCGTGTTCGCGATGCCACTAGCGTTGCAAACTCCCATAGGCGACGTTACCGTTAAATTTTAAGTGGGTCGTAGGCCTGTCTGCTGTCCTACATCAATTAAAAAAATATGTTGGAGTCGAGACTGATCCTTGACGGTACTTGTTATTGTATATAAACCAGCCACGCTTGTCCAAGGTGGAATGGCGGGCTACATGTTTTTCTTCACCGTTGGTACGTGGCTATTATAGTATGCATATTTGGCGAAAATATCTGCCTAAACGGTGCATGCTATGGTGAGATTAGAAGCCATCATCTCTAGTTTCCTCAATGTTTAATATTACTTGTCTACCACGTATTGAGTATTACGAAATTTACACTATTTTTATTATGTGACAAATCACTTGTCATCGATCAAACTTTGGATTTTGAATTATCATTATGTGTATAGGTTGTCTGGAAGAAATCGCTATTTACCTACTTCTTTTTATGTCTTTTTCTGTAAAATTGTGTGGCAAACAAAAAAGAATTATCTATCTATCTATGTTCATTCAATGCAAGTACACGTATTTAAAATACCAGCTACAAGCTTCTAAAGCATAACAGCCATACGTTATACACTTCTTGATTTGGGTCTCTGCCACACATTTCGGTGTCGGTGTCTTGTACCATTAAGCTCCGACTGGAAAATGTGCCTACATTGTCAGCTCATCAAGCTGGAGTCACCTACACTAAGAAGAGTCCACTCCTACACGCGATCTCTATTCCAGAACTCGTTTGCTTCATAGACCATCGACTCTGTGACTGGCCTATAGCGACTTCAGCTTGCATATTTTGAAAGCTATATTGGTCGCTTTGATTCTCTTTCGGATGTCCTCATTTCGGATCTTGTCTATAAGAGAGACACCTAACACAGCTCGCTCCATAGCCTGCTAGGCGACTGAATGCATAGACAATCACTAAGATAACTTTAAAAACATCTGTATTAAAAATGTGTTTACGATAAGAGAATGAAATGTGGCTTAGATTGATAGAGGGTCTCCTCTAATCAATTATTCTATTTTTTTTATTAACTCACAATTATTTTGAATATCTGAGAAGAGTACATACATGCATCTTAACTATTGCTAATTGTTTTAAGTGACTGCCTCTCGTACCGTCACTATTTTAACATCTCCAAGTTTAGCATTCGCATGAGTATTAATTTTCAAAACATAAATCATTTTAATAACTTCATGTTCCACATTGCAATCATTGTCAATGTTACGTCGTAACACGTACACGTCCGCGATGTACTCGTATAAGGACACGGAGATTTATTTCGCATCTCTCCTTTTATGGATGTAAGAACTGCTGTTTCCTTATATTTTCTCTTTTAAAATTTAAATTGACTATCATGCCTTCGGTTTGTTAACAGATTGTTGGTTAAACATTGATTTATGTTTTTACTTTAATGCACATGATGCCGCCTTATGAATTTAAAATGTTCGAATGCAGGAAACATAAATATTTGGTAGACATCAATGTATATAGTTTCAATTTTAATTTTTTTAAACAGAGCCTGATTTCATTTGTCAATGGCCCGACAAATTAAGGACTTGTGTCAAAGCATACAAGTAACAGAGAAGAATTATAATTATGATTTGTAATTTGTAAGTTCTTCGTGATGTACAAATACTTTTTATTTATTTTTAAAAACTAAAATAAACTTTAAATCTTTAATTATATTGCCGTCCTTCTTGGTATGGGAAATGCGATTGATATGTCAGGAAACTCGCTAGCATGAGCTCCATATAAATATGTAGACATCTGTTGTCATGTATGGAAGAGATGCATTACTGATTAAAATATAGCATTTTCAAATCAATTTTGTGATAGCCCTTATTTGTAAGTGTTTTCCGGTCTTTAATTCTATAGGTATAAAATTATAGTCTTAATTTCTTGGATTTATAATTTGTATTATAAATCGTTTCGATTCGAAAGTAACCTCGTTGAAATCTTAAGGACGTCTTACTTCCTTCGCTTCGAATATGGTGCAACGTTTAACCGTCAGATATTTCAATTGTCTTCGAATAATACATAATAATAGTGACCTATTATAGTAATATTGCTATTTATCTTATTGAGGGCCACTTTCCATTTTAATGAATCGTGACGTACCAAGGACTTAACAAAGGTCTTGTATTTCTAGCTATCGCAGAGATCATGTTTTGAAAGTTTATTAAAGCGCATTAAGGTTTGTATTGTTATGATTTGAGAAGAGGTTAAAAATATGCATTGTAATTTTATGGAGGAGTATTTGTATATATTTATATACATTGACGACCTCTGTGGCGATACGGCTTTCATTTATTGATACACCTGCGAGGTCGTGGGTCCTGTCCTCAGTCTGGGTGGATATGTGTAATTTGTATTTAAAAAAATATTAGTTGTCTTCATTTAGGCTTCTATTGTGGCTTCGCTTAGGTAGTTTTGCTCGTTTAATGTGGTCACTTTAATACAACGGCAACATGCTGAAGGTAAAGGAAACACCGCAAAGAAACCGGCACACCATGATTCACATAGGTGTAACCATAGAAATTGACAAAATATTTATCTTTAAATAATGCAAACTGTTTTTCTATGCCTATACATTGCATGTTTGTAAAAAATCCCCTGATATGTATGTAAAATATCACATAGCACAGAGCGAAAGCGTCGTGGCTATACTGATCGTATTTTTAGGGAGAGGCTCGTGCTTGTTTTTTGGACTTAATGAGCATAAAGTGACCTTATATCTTATGCATTTGATTAAATTAATTGCAATTTATATTATTATTATATTATATCTACTCTTTGAGTAAATTTTAATTGTGCTTGGTAGTCTAACAACTAGTTTGCAAATTAATAAACACATTTTGAATTTAAATTTATATTATGATTACATTTTTGAAAACGTGTTATATTTTACAATAAATACGTTGTTCCAGAATGACGAACCGCCCGAGATCACGTACTGCGTGGTTGGTGGCGAAGGCGGCCTCGCCCTGCAGGCTGTCACTCCCACGCACCCCATGCCGCCGCAGGACGAGCTTGACGCGAAGTTTGCCGAGCTGGTGGTGAGTAATTGTCAACTATTATTGTTGTTTTCCAAATAAAATTACTAAAGGGCTGCTCGTCTGTTTATTCATTTTTTTATAGCTGTAGAATAGCAATTAGGATGACTACTCATTTAATAACAAGCAGTTACTACTATCACATGTTTGCGTTTGTTTTATTTATTGAGGCCCAATTGTCTTCGTGAAAGAGCGACTTAAGAATTGTGACCCCGCAGCCGGGTCGGCCTGTCGTAAAAAGGGACAAAACAACACAACATTCGTGGTAGGGCCTCAAAGCATCTATAAGCATGCCGCTATAATAATCTTGTATTGCGATCCGGTATTAGTAACCCATGTTCCAGTACCTCTATATACAAGGATTGCATTGCCCCTACCCTCGCATACATCCATAGGCGACGGTAACTGCTTGCTATTAAATAGGCTGTTTGTCTGTCTGCTGCTTGTCAGCTATAAATACATGTTTATTATGAAAATTCAAGTAAATAAAAATAATATCATATTATTATGTCACGTGGTGTTGCAACGTTCCAGATACAGTTAATATGATATAACTACTAAAAACAACAGCTTCTAGTTTACAAAATATATGTATATTACGTAGCAACATAACAATGACAAAAATTGTACTCTTATTCATCTTAATAACCAATTAATTATATTTTCTGAATTTAAGTACATAATGAAACAATAGCAATGTTTGATCATGTGATGGTTTTTATAATAATAAGTTAAAAATTCCCATCACTCGTGGTCCTAATTTCCATTATTGTGTAGGGATTAATTAAGTAACTTGTCGTTTGATTGTGATATAAGCAGTGCGATTTGAGGGGGAGGAGGGATCGGACGTATGTATAAAAATTGGATTAGATAGATATCATACTTGGAGACCGATTGAGAGCTTTTCCCGCTCAATGTGCATGTTATACCATAATTGCCACGTGATAATGATGACGTAAAACATCGTAGGAAACCTGCGTAACGAGATCATCGGTAGGTGAACCTATCATCCGCCTTAGACATATGTTTTGTATATACTATCGTTGCATCTTGGAAGCCTGAGTTTGTAGTAGTTGTAGTTTATAGCTGTAAGTTTACAAAAATCTTGACATGCCGTCCCTGCCGGCCCCCGGCAAGTGATATGTCAGCCTATGACCTAAATACTAGGAATGTGAAATTAGTGCAAAGTAGAGAAAAAAGCTGCCAAAAATATATTGTCGTTTTTGTTATAACGTCCTAGGTACGCCATCAAATTTTGAGTAAAGAGGCTCATAAAACTGATTAGTATCCTCAATAGCTAGAGGAGCACGTGAAAGCATATCCCTCTGTCCGGGAGTTGGAGTGTAGAGGAACGTTGAGGATGTTTTTTGGGTATATCAGCGACATGCACCATATGCCTTAATCAACTGTTAGGGCGCATAGCACTAGAATAACACAACTATCCTGTCGCGGACTCGTACATCAAATACAACGTTTAAAATTATGTTGAAGTATAAAGGCGCTGCTTAGACAGATGAGTTGACACGCCCACGCTCGTCCGGTTTACTAGACCACTTTCTCATCATACAGGGTTGTTTTGTTGATCTGAAAATATCACAGTACTATAAATCATTTCACATTATTATTTTGTAGAACAAGTTATTACTTGTTCTTCTCATGCTTTAACTAACGATATTTAATCAAATTTCTTCCAAAAAAGCGAGGTAGACCCCGACTCACATGGTTAGCTGCTGTACACAGAGATAGGAAGGATGCTAATTTAACACCAACGACGACCCAGGACAGAATGGCCTGGCGAAGAAGGACCAGAAGAGCCGATCCTAGATAATGGGATTAAGGCTAGGCAGAGGGAGAGATTCAATCAAATTTCTTTACACTTAAATAGCAAACAAAAATAATTCGAACATTCCCTCTCAAACATCCGTCCTCCGCTGAGTTCCCATTATATGTGTCGGGAATATTAAAAGTAATTGTATAAAATATAAGACTATAATGCTCTGTAAAAATATTAAGATAAAACCCTGACGGAAATTCACTATATCCACAACAAAACGGAATATCCCATTATCCACGGATAAATAACCGTTTGATACGTAGGTGGCTTTTACGATGATTTATGGTACGGAGCTCGCGCTTTGCAAATTGCGTGCTTGAAAGCAAACCTGTTACAAAGTGGCGATAGCATCGGCGCTTCGCACTTAACTTAAACTTAGTTCACACACACGTCACTTTTATCTTGTATTCCATTAAGCTATCATCTCGTAAATTTTTTCTATAAATATTATATTATTACTAGCATAGCAGACACGTCAAACGTTGTTCTGCTACAATACATTTTGTAGTGGACTGAGTTGTGAATCTAAACTATTTTCGAGTCCACTTGTAGACACACAAGTATAATAAAAATCATCAAAATCGGCCCAGCCATTTGGAGTAGTTCAGTCACATATATACGCACAGGAGAATTAGATATGAAGTTAATATGTATTTTATTTGTTTTTTCGGATTTACATTCTTTTATAAACTGTTACGTTGCCAAATTTTTTTATTCTTGTGAAACAGCAGACAGGCTGACTGCCCACTTAATAATAGGAATTACCGTCGCCTATGCTGCTGCCCGATTAGGGATACTGAAACTTGGGTAATTATGTCGGAAAACAACAGAAAATTATCATCAGCAGATTAGACACCAGGGTTGGTGGTAGCCATCCAGTCGGGATTGGAACCCTACCACCTAGTTGAGGTCGTTTTGTCACCTTTTACGACAAGCCGCCCCTCACTCCGCCCCTGCACGGTGACAGCTTTTAGATATCTTTTGCATTTGCATGTATCGTGTGTTAGTTTCTTTTGTGAAATATTTTAATAAAATCGCTTTCTGGCACAACTTAGAGTCAAGTACTATATTGTCAAAATTTCTATCTTAAAGAATTTTTATCAAAGTTAATAACCCTGTTGTATGTAGGCTTCCTACTTTTATGTCTAGAATAATAATTTTTCCTTTAATTCCCCCATCATGTTAAAATAGACAGTTTATAAAAATCCCCTGTTTTACCAATTCATTCGCGTGTTTATGTTTCCTTACTTAGGTAGTTATTTATTGTACAAACGAGTTTAGTTTTATTGGAGATAATCATAGGCACCGAACTGCAGTTGAAATATAAGTTTAAGATTATTTTTAAACAATTATCCGCGAATGTAGTCTAACCTTTATAAATATTGTAAGTGATGATAGTTTTCTTAGTTTCGCATCTATTATTGTAGATTAGAATCTAGAGCTCCCTGTTCGACCCATTGGAAAAATGGAATAATTGTGACCATGGGGCATTATTTATTTAATTATACTCAGTTGGGATATTTCTTATAGATTTTTGCGTTTAATTCGATTCGAAGCCTATAGTTTTCGAGTTAGATTTTCGATATCTCTTCAGTTTGATGACTTCTATAGCATAAAGGCACACATAACACTAGTCGGAACGCCTTGGTGGTTACGGGTTTGATTACAGACACGTGTCCGAGTGTTAGGTAATGTATTTGTTTACAAAAATGTATATCAATCGTCTCGTATACCAGTGGTGCGCAAACTAGGGTTCGCGACCCCTGTGGGGTCGCCAGAATATTATTGGAGGTCGCTAATTTTTAATTTATCAATAAGATTCAAAGTTTTTCCTGAAAACGATCTTGGTTGAATTCGTGATCCATTTTCCTAGGACATATGCAGTTCAACTATTCAAGTTAGTGAGAAAGAGCATCAGATAGATTAGTGATGGTACTCTTCGAAATCAATTTAAGACGTAAGAAGTAGTCGAAAAAAGTTTGTACACCACTGGTCTAGACAAACGTCATGACAAATGTCGTACCTTAACACAAACGCTTAGCTGCATACTTTGGAACTAGTTGGCGTTGTGAAATATTGCCTAAAATAATTTACACGAAAAGGAAAATTTTGAAATTAAGATTCATAAATCAGTGAAGACTCATCAAGTCTCAATTTAATTCATTCTGTGTTTCCTCGGTCTGTCTTTGGAATCTTCGTTGGAAAGGCACAGCGCTCTTTAGTCCCAATATATATCAGTTGTGTTATGGGTAAGACAACTGATATTCTACTTTGATATTTTTCTTGTGTAAATAAATACGTATTATATATTAACACCCAGACGCGGGGGAGGAATCTAACCCCTGATCTGCACAGACGTTTCGGCGTGCATTAGCCGCTACGATACGCAGAGCGTCGTCATCATTGACTCTTCCATATTATTTGCTATACTAATTATCTCACGATTATTATACACGTATACTATGTTATAATTATTCAACTTTATTGCA
Source organism: Malacosoma neustria (assembly GCA_963693495.1). Classification (NCBI taxonomy): domain Eukaryota; kingdom Metazoa; phylum Arthropoda; class Insecta; order Lepidoptera; family Lasiocampidae; genus Malacosoma; species Malacosoma neustria. Next base: position 3,819,861 of record OY856385.1, read on the forward strand.
TTCTATTTAAAAGAAAGAAATAATTAAATGAAGAAAGATTTTTTAAAATTAAAGATTGCTTAAAACGTATACACCTTAAATTATGCTATCACATTAAAAATATTGATAAACAAAAATGATTTAGTGAAAAATAGTTACAAGTTTAACATAGTTCTGAGCATAATCTCATTTCCTATGTTAAGTTCTTATGTCTGTTAAATTGTTTTCCATTTATTAGCCGCGACGTCTCTAATATATGCAAATAAAATAGATAAATTTATTACCTGTTTTATGGTTTCATAATATTAATGTTTTCGTTCTATCAAAACAGGCGGAGGAAGTTTAAAAGTAGCGCCAATAACACATAAATTTCTATGAAACTTTTCGTCTAGGATGCATCCGTTCGGCTTTTGTAAGGGACCCAGAGGTATTTCTAAATATTTCACAGGGTTAAAATTCTGTGTCGCAGACCAAAAACCAAACGTCAACTTACGATCCTCCTATAGATAAGGCTATGCTAAGTTTTTAGACGATTTGCTGTAAAATCTAATTTGTTTTGTAATTAAATAGATAATAACTCAAATACCATTGGTAATCAATCTTACTAAGGTTTTTTTGAATTGAAAATGAATACATTATCAAACGCTCAAATATTACTTTTAAAATTATGTCTGCTAAATTTTTTGATTTTGCATCATTCATACAATTTTACAAATGGCATACATTCTTCAAAACCTTAAAACTGTAAAAGTAAAGATTTGGCAATATTATTTTTATACCAAGCAGAGAACTTCATTTCAATCGTAATTCGTAATTTAAAGATTTAATAAAACTAATAACAGTAGTTATGGCCCAATCTCCCTTAATCAGCCGAATATTAAAGCATTATACAATACTACTGGGTAGTTACTTTCTCTCGACCCCTGGCTCCGAGCGGTGCCAGTTGATTGCCAGTCAAACGTGGCAGGAACGTGCCAATCGACCAGTTCATTAATGATTTTCTTCAGCCACTACGAGTGATAAATGGGTTTCCAGTTTCAATTCCACGTCAGTCAGTTGATAAGATTCTATAGTTTCGCTTTAGTTAGTTTCAAGCTTGCGAATTACTTATAAATATAAGTTATTATAAATATAAGATCAAATGATCAAAGTAGTCAAAGTCTGAAAGAAGATGTAGTGACAAAAATTGAGAAAGGTATGCTGAGATGGTTTGGCCATGTTGAGAGAATGAATGAAGAACGATTGACGAAAAAATTGTATAAGGCGAGTGTGAATGGAAGTGTTGGAAGGGGTAGACCTAGGCGGACGCTTCGAGACCAGATCAGGGACGTCTTGAAAAAAGGCCAGGTCAAGAATACCCTAAACCGAAGGGCATGTATGAAGGGAATAATGAAAGTGGACGAAGCGAAACAAGTATGTAAGGATCGTAGCAAGTGGAAAGAAGTGGTTGGTCTCTGCCTACCCCTACGGGAAAGAGGCGTGATTATATGTATGTATGTATGTAAATGATCAAAAATAAATTAAAGGTGTAATTTTTGTCTTTTTGATTTTGTTTTGGGATAGTAAAATACTTTTTTTTTTGAGGAAGTACTCCTTTTGCTAGGCTCCTCAGCGTGGGACTCTACTCACCTACCCACTGCCACATTCTTCTATCATCGAGAGCCTGGGTCAACGGAAAGATGCCTTGGCCAAAACCCAGGCCGGCGCATGACTGCTTTTTATGTTAGGCAAGCCCCTTCGATATACCATCCTGCCAGGTGGTGAAGTTTTGACCCTTTGGCTATTTGGAATCCAGAATTGAGGGGGTAGCGTTGCACGCACCCTCTCCCTCGCAATCGTTGTCTACGGCGGTCAGACGTCATTCGATGCCCTCTGGCGGAGACAGCAATGTCTCCTGTCAAATTCAAATATAACAATTTCTTCCTGCCCTTATCCCAACTATGTGGGGTCCGCGCAACATGTTCTCTCCTTCCACTCTCCTCTGTTAGTCGTCATCTGAACATTCACACCTTTTTTGCCATATTAACTTTTACACAATCCGTCCATCTTTTCTTTGATCTACCTCTCCTTTTGTATCCATTCACTCATTTCTAGCATTTTCCTTGTTACCAGACATAACATTAAATTTGTATATCCACCATATATATGACCATATTTATGGCCGATCCAACCATTCAGCGTAATCTCGTTGACTAGTTTGTTTCAGTGCCGACCTATTCGAACTTATACGGTGAGATATTGTCACAACTAAACTAACTTCAATTATAGACTAAATCAAAATTGACAAAATGTAATTTACATTTTCTATTTACATAATACGCAAGGATATTTCATGTGCCTTTTGCATAAGAAAAGAATTGTCCGGAAAACGCATCAAAGCAAAAAGGCGCGAAAAAATTTGCTCTTGAAATTACGTTTATAGTGCAATTAGTTATTTTAAGTGACAGAAAAACAAAATAAAACGTATTTGATACAAAAACATAAGTAGAAATGCAGTAAGTAAGCATCAATGAAGCTATATCCACAAATGCCGTTATTTCACCAAACACGTCTAAAAATAAGCCAACTCATGCAACGGCCTTTCATCAAGCTGTCATCGAACCATCATAATATAGGTGAAAGTGACGTATCTTCGCGCGGCTCATAATCACCTCCATAATGTCTAATGTACTATTATGAGAAGTTATTTAGTACATAATTTCACGTATGTGTTACAAAATACAATTAGAAACACGTGACTATCTCATTTGTAAAGAAGCATCAAGCTTTAATTAATGGATGATTTCGTCATTGTAAGTTAAATAAAATTTATATATATTACTAGCTGTGCCCGCGACTCGTCCGCGTGGAATAGTGACTTTGGGCAGAATTTTTTGGATATATCTTATGTTTATTTTGGATTACAAACCCTAAAATATAAATGAAATATGCAAACAGTCAGTATTATCGAATGCAACTGTTACGCCATGCGAATACGTACAAAGTCCACCCCAAGCTAAACCCTATTTCATATGATTGATGACATAAATCTGAGGTTAACTTAAATTGGGAACTCAACCTACACGTCCACCCTAAGCTGAACCCTATTTCATATGATTGATGATATAAATCTGAGGTCAAATTAAATTGGAATTTAAATTTCCGAAACTTATCATTTTTAACAAAAACTTTTTTTTTTATAAAATAAAAATAACCTAAGTTACTTCTTGATATCTGTCAGTGAAAGTCCCGTCAAAATCGGCGCAGCCATTTCAGAGATTAGCTGGAACAAACAGACAGACAGACAAAAATTGTAAAAAATGTTGTTTTGGTATTTGTACCGTGTATACGTCCGAATGCACTTAGTAAAAAGCGGTTATTTTAATATTACAAACAGACCCTCCAATTTTCTTTATTTGTATAGATTATACGAGTAAATATGAAATTTGTCTTCTTAAAAGGTAGCATGTATTGTACTGGATGAGTTTATGCTTCCTGTGTAGGTACCTGTTAGCTCAGTCGTATTACACTCGGAGACCAATCTAGAGCTCCCAGGGTTCAAATCCCACGGTGGATGCACGATGCACCGCTTAGGCAATTTTATTCTCGACTATTGTGCATATTATAGCATAATTGCCATGTACAGGTGTATCACCGGCATGTGTAACCTGCAAATCCGCTATGAGCTGTTTTTTTATTTTTTTTCCATGAATTCTTGATATGGTAATCGTATTATAGCCGATAAGTAGCTAGTGTAATAATCATCATAAATAATGTTTCACCTTTTTGATGATAGAATTATAATATATATTTTTACAAACACTATTTATGATGATGTTCTACGTAAAGTTGGAACGAAGGTGTGGCGCTTGAGAAGGCATGCGTCCAACTGTGGACGTGGATTGGCTTACGGTATTTCTCAAAGGTTGTTTAATTTGTCATCCTGTTTAAATCTTTGTAATCAATCAACTAGTCCATTAGACCCCGTATTATAGATAGCGTCCGTTGATGAAGCACGAGTATTGTGATCGCCACAAATTAGTGTATCTACTGCCTCATTTAATTAGCGTAACAGCTCTTTCGCACACGAGCAAAGCACATTTCACCTGGTTCCAGCGTATGTTTTCTCAGAATGAAGTTACATTTGCGCATTAAAGGAAAGTAAGACAGAGCACACAGGTGTAGTTGTTAGCCATGTTACAAAATCTGTAAATTATGTATCTAATGAAGATTCTCACGCACCTCACTATAAATATAGGTTATATTAGGGGTTCAGTTATAAAATTACCCATTTGTATTGAAAAATTGAAACTTGTATTTTCTTAGATGTTACATATTTATTTATTCAAAATATTTACCGTCATTATCTATACATTGCTGCCATCTAAACAGAAGTTCATTCATGCCTTTACGATAGAACTCTGGGGACTTCCACATGTTTGTTCTTTAAGTCGAAGTTTCCATTACGAAAGCGTTTAAACCAAAAAATGCACGGTGCATTCATTAGCAGTCTTCTCTCCAAACGCAGTGTTATTGCGCGCCGTTTCTGCTGCGTTAGTTTCGCGTCGGTACTCGTATTCAAAACTGACTCGAATTTTCGGAGTATCCATCTTTCAGGTCTAAGTTGAATAAATAACAATTGAAAGTCAAAAATCTAATGTTACATGTTATTTTTAAGAAGAACCTCATAAGTATCATGTGAAAAAAGTTTCACTCGAAAATTTCACATCATGAAGGTTTTATGTCAATAAAAAATATCTATTATTACGTAACGGCAATTCACTAGGCAATTAGACTAATAATAGGGGTTAAAGTATGAACTTTAACCCCTATTATTAATCTTGTTATGCATAATACAATGTAATATTATGAACACAGGCCGTGCATTAATGTATGCAACATAAAAAGGAATTGAATTTTTTATATTACTTAAATCTAATTTCATATAAAAATACGAATAATTATTCTAAAACATTATTAGATTTTTAGATTAAATTAGATTTTACTGATAATACAAGAATAATTATAATATAATAACCTGACTATAATGTTGTTCTTATAATGACAATATTTTGCCCCCGTTGTGTACTGATTATTATTGTCTACTCTATACGATTGTTATTATAGTTTGTGTGCATGACTGAAATCTAGATCCGTAGATGGTGGGCGGCGGTCAATCAATTCTAAAGCAAGATTCCAACGAGATCTATCGAAAGGTCCCGCATTTACATTTAACTTTGAATACCAGATTAGCCGCGCAGACGAACCACTTTACCGAATAAACATTGGCAGTAAAGGAATTGTTGACAGCGGAAATCTCAATAATTTCAACAAAAGTAATAAAGAAGAGTAATAAATTTATCCGTGCAGGGGCGGAGAAAGAATACTAACCTCTGTGGCCGGGGTCGGCCTGTCGTAAAAGGCGACAAAATAACCCACCAGCTACGTGGTAGGGCCTTAAGCCCGTCTGGATGGCGACCACTTTTGGTTTTAAGTATGCCGCCATAATAACCTTGTGTTGTGTTCCGGCATTAGTGACCCAAGTTCCTGTACCTTTATGGGACAGCAGCGTGTTCGCGATGCCACAGGTGTTGCAAACACCTATAGGCGATGGTAACTGCTAAATCCTAAGCGGGCCGTCAGCCTGTCTGCTGTCCTAAAGCAATAAAAAAGAAGTTTATATTTCTTGTGAATTCGATATAATTTAAGGAAATAAATAAAAACATATTGTGCTATATTTAGATTCTGCCCGGGTGTTGGTCAATAGAGGAACACCGGGGTGGTTTTAGAGGGGATAACAGTGACGTGCTACATTGTCAATTGTGTGAGTATTCGGGCGCATTGCGCGGAAGTCCCACATATCCCACTGCGAACCCCCAAGCGATGAAGAAGTGTATGCATCAAACATTTCCACCACATAAAAATGTGTTGTTTTATTATATGAATTATATTGAATATATATATGTCGGTATGCCGGTGTGTAAATCTCAGTTCAATTTGTTTTATGTAATACAATTTTTTGTTTATAACCCACTAGCTTTACCGGCAAACGTTAAACCATATAAATTAAAAAGAAATCATTTTGGATTGAAATGAGTATGTATGCTAATTTTCAAGTCACTGGGGTGAATAGTTTTAAAGATCGTATTTCGCCTGTAATATAAACAAATGCTAGAATTAAGTTTTGTAAAGTGTGTACAATTTTCACATATATTTTGTATGTAATTACAACTTGACATACTCAGTTATTGCTGTCAACTACATGTTAAATATTACGAAAAGTAGGTCCACGATATCGTTGCTGCATTACTACGAGTAGCTTACAGGTAGTAAAAGAGGGCATTCTTCAGCTATTGGCTTTTATGAGATGACTGGCTGCTAATCTATCAGTTCCCAAAGGAAATCCTTTAACAGAACCTCGTTCCTTTATCAGCAGGCACATCTATATGCACAATCTTAGACACAATAGTATCTATACTACTATTATAAAGAGGAAAGATTTGATTGTTTGTTTGTTTGTTTGTTTGTTTGTTTGTTTGTTTGTTTGTTTGTTTGCTTTGAATAGGCTCCGAAACTACTGACCCGATTTAAAAAATTCTTTCATTGTTGGGAAGCTACACTATCCCCGGGTGACATAGGCTATATTATATTTTCAAAAAAATTAGGGATCCTTACTAAAACTCTAATAATGTAACCCAAAGTGTAATCTATATCTATACTTCTATACTACTATTATAAAGAGGAAAGATTTGATTGTTTGTTTGTTTGTTTGTTTGTTTGTTTGTTTGTTTGCTTTGAATAGGCTCCGAAACTACTGACCCGATTTAAAAAATTCTTTCATTGTTGGGAAGCTACACTATCCCCGGGTGACATAGGCTATATTATATTTTCAAAAAAATTAGGGATCCTTACTAAAACTCTAATAATGTAACCCAAAGTGTAAAAAAATTACCTAAAATATTATTTAAATCGCGTGCGTTGCGAAAACTATTGATGATAGAATAAAATAATGTACTACAACTTTGCAGAACACATCATTATTTACAAAAAGTGTCGCGACAGCATATGTCTAACTATTATAGTTATGCCACAATAAGTGTTCTTTTATTTTAAAAAATTAATTGAAATGCCGCCCCTAGAAAAGGCTCTTTATTTGGATCTTGGTATTAATCCTTATCAAAATAAATTACTTCATATTCAAAACTGTTTCAATACCTTTATATAACTTTTTGAATTATTCAATTCGGATATTCCATTCGAAAGTTATCACGAGTTTAAAAATGTAAGTATTAAAAAAATGTTGCGTGGTAGCCGCTCACCCTGTTCGGCTAGCTAGGCAGCACCTTATGCAATGTAGGCGTGCGTCACTGGGGTTTTTACAAAAATTAGAATACTTATTAAAAATAACGAAAAATAAATAAAAAGTAATAACAAAAAAAATCATTAAAATAAAAGCTCATAGAAATAATAATATTCAAACTTTCTTTATAATTTTATTTTTTTAGTAACCTGACGCAAATAGAAGGGTTTGCCCCCAGGGGCGCTCCTCTGTCCGAGGAGTGCACGGGTGTGCGTACCCGAGGTGCCCGAGTATCCGTCGCTTCACTCCCCTCTCCGTTCGAGGCGACAGAGTCTTACCTTTCTTTCCGTCTACCTCTTACATCCTTTCCAACTTAGCTCTCTGTTCGTGGCATGGTCCCCGATGGGATGGTTGCGAATACTGATTGGGGTCCCGGGTTCTACCATGGGACCTGATTTGGTAGTCAAAACCATGCCTATTTCGACTGCGCCTGCACAGAGAGTGTTCCCGGGGCGGGAATTGCATCCTCGCTGTCGGTTGGTCTTGCTTGGCCGGCTACGACGTTAAGCAACTCTGCTTTTTCTGGAGTGTCGTCTGGTAGTCGTACACACGCCTGACTAGCACGCAACGGGGATGCGAGTCCCGTCCGGAATTGGCCGCGGACCTTTCGCTCCCGGCCCTGGTTCTGTCCATGGTCGGGGGCGATTCTGAATGGACGGCCGTCGCCTCCTTTTGCGAGGCAGTAGTGTCTGCAAGGGAGGCGGCGGAACGGGAGCGGGAGTCCGCCACCGCCCTCCCCTCCCACCAACGTAGGCCGCGTCGTCGGCGCCGGAGGGCGGGCAACGATCTCCGGCCGCCGTAGAAAGCGACCGCGGGCGGCCCCTCAGGGGAGGATCCGCCGCCCGCACTATTGCCGTGAGGGAAAAGGCCGCGTGCTGTTCCACAGCCCCCCTCAACTCATAGAGTTGTTACAAGAGAGCGCCGGGGGGACGAAAGCCTGACCCCCTGGCACCAACACTTTAGAAGGGGCCCGCTTTAAGACAAAGCGTGGGCCGGCGCCGGCCCGGGCCACGAGATCGGCAGGCCATATATCCGTGGGCCCGGGCGTAGGCGATAGGTGAACAGCGGGGTTTTTTAGTGGGTAGTCGGATGGTCGAACATCTTTTCCGGAGTCCCTTATATCCCTCGGTCCCCCCGGGCCGGGGGAACCCGTCAAGAGAGGTTTTTCCCCGAGACCGAAAAAAAATAGAAGGGTTTAATTTTTTGTTAAATACCCGTGCGAAGCTGGGACGGGCTGCTAGTCGTTAGATAATTAAGTTGCTTGGCAGCCGACATTAAACTCAGACGGACCACACGCCAAGGCGCCTGTCATTCGCATTAGGAATATCGTGCAATAATGTGTTGTGACCTTCGACCAGTCACGAGAAACAGCTATCCTTTATCATTGGCCATACCATCGTTACCTAGCAATATCGGACACTGAAGTCAAAAGTAAATGGATCGCATATTTGTGCGACAACACAATTGATAGTTGAGGAGGACATTGTTTGTGCCTAATGCATAATATATAAATGTATATGTAATATATAAAAATTATACAGGTCTGCAGTTGTGCGCGCGTTACGGCAAAACTACTGGATAGATTTCAATAAAATTTTCTGTTTTATTTTTTAGACACTTGGCCTTGGTATGTGTAACCCGTCAATCCGCCTTGGACAAGCGTGGCGAGTATATTGTCCTTTCCTTTAGGAGGAAGCTCGAGTCCAGCTGTGGGACGTTGTGGGCTGTTATTATTATTATTCAAAATACGTGTTTGACAGTCGATAAATTTCATCAATTGTTTTAAAGTTCTAAATAGCCGGAGTGTGTACACTTCAACAAGTTAGTAAATTCATGTGAAACAGGCCAATTTACATTTTCATATAATCGCGTGCACACATGAAACGGAATTTATAACGCATAACAAGACTGTATATTAAGGGTGTGTCAGAAAACCGCTCTCTCTTCACTGGAGATAGTTCGTTAATGTAATGACTATCTAATAAAACTTATAGTAATTGCTAGTAAATTAGAAAGAAGGATTTTACGAGCATTTCTTCCGCTTGCTTTCAAAGATTCAGAGCACAAGGTATACTCGCCACAGGGAGGCCTAGCAGAGCAATGCCAAAAAGGCGATCTTGCGAAGCCCCCCTCTAAGGCCAAGATTGACGACCGGGGTTTTTAGTGGGCAGGACCGGCGGTCTTTGCCCCCGGTCCGCCCGAGGGGAGTAGGCAGCCCCCTCGGGAGGTAATCCCACATACCTCACCGGCCTTCCCCCGGAGGCCGGTGGAAACTGTAACAGTTTTCCTCGGTATAAAAAAAAGGACAAAATATGTGAACTCTTTTAATGTCGATTCTTTTTTCTCTTCCTCGAAATTGCTCATACCACCGTTTGGGCCCTGAAAGGTTTCTTTTATTGTTGAGAAACACGAGACAGGCTGGCGGCACACTTAGTAGTTAGCAGTTACCGTCGCCTATGGATGTTTGCGATGCTAAGAGAACCGCGAACACGTTACTGTCCCATAAGGGTACAGGAACCTGGGTGATGGAACTTACTTATAGATCAAGGGTGGTTGCCATCCAGACGGGCTTGGGGGCCTACCACGTAGTTAGGTTTATTTGGTCGCCTTTTACGACAGACCGACACTGGCCGCAGAGGGTATTCTTACTTACGCTTCTGCACGGAGAAAAAATATTTGGTGAGACCTCGTATATTTCGTAGCCAACTTTTGATGACATCATCATTAAACTAGATTTTAATATAGTCAAGTCTCTTTGTTATTGTTTTAATCGGTTTATGCTCAGTTGAAATTGCGTGACGGAGGATATTTGTTACATACAAAGAAAATGTATTTTTCGTTCACGGTCGTGATTATATTCACCAGTATCTTTATTCAAATAAAAAAAAAACAGTCATATTTGTCTTCGTTTTAATATTTAAATAATTAATAAAAAAAAACAAAAATATGTGTTTATTCTATTATTTTAGATGTGATTGAATGATTCGGTTAGGATATTGGTTTATTCATTCAGTGCCCAATAAATCGGTATTAAATATATTTGTTATTAGGTATATTTTTTCCTTATTTTCCTTATTATGCATGCTATTTAAATAACAAAACGATAAAATATTTATTTTTATATTTTCCTTTGGACATTTTAGACTTGAACAATGTATCAGATTTTAGATATGAATTATTCATTATATAAACTACATTGATAAATATATGACTACATGGCTGGTTTAGTGCCTAAGTTAGGGGGATATTATAGGTATTGGGTTCGATCCTTATGCAGGGCAAAATATTCGTGTGCATTGCAAATAGTCTACACTGGTCTGGGTATTCCTGTCGTTAGTTGTGTCCGTAAGCATTGTTATATAGGTTTTGATCTGGTGGTGATTGCTGACGGCTCATTTAACGGTTTTTATGGCCGCCCCTGCACGGAGTAATATACTCGTATCTTAAATGTAATTGTATTTTTCATATGTATTCAAATAGTAAATGTTGTGAAAACCAGTCTAACATCTTGAAATGTTAAGCATAGCGCCTTTTAGCCACAAAATATTCCTACGTTTAATAACTGCAATTACTCTAATCGTTGCATATTATGTGGAAAATTTTAAGAGCATGGTTTGCACAGTTTCACAGAAAGTTGAATAAAATACTATAAATCCACTATGTAAAATTTATTGTAATAAATTAAAATTAATATCTATGTAATAAATTGTATCGAAAGCGAGTCCAACGGAAAATTCGTAGAAATCATTTAGAGTATTGTTAAAATTAATAAGTTTGTTTTAGTCGTTTGATTGAGGTTTACAAAAAAATAAGACCTACACTAGTACTCTTGGTAGCTTACAGACAAAGTTGTCTTCCACGTCGCGATTCTCGTTTCACAATGGGTGATGAATATACGCCTGTTAGGCGGCTTCCGTTACGGTAGTAGTAGAAGTTAGACCATCAACTCATCAAAAACTATATTCAGTGAATTATGTTCCACCTATTTCGATATAAAAAGGCGCTTTTTAGGATTGTTACGGTACGAATTTGTGAGCGTGTGCCTATAGCTACGCGTATAGATATGTATCGCGGTAGTTCCTCGTCGACCGTTCCGCGTGAAGACGCGTTGCACATTGTAATCACTTAAATAAATAATTCTAACCATTTTTGTGCGTTATAATTTTCATGACCCAACAACAAGGATGTTGAATAACACGCTTTGAAGAAGAAGTATCGGTTGGTTTCTTCTTTCTATTAAAGTAGAACTTCAGATTTCGAACATTATTTATCAAAATAATGTTCAATATCTATCAAGATACGTGTATATCACTCAAGACGATTATATACTTTTTTAACCAGTTCTTCCTTTGATTAGTTTAAAAAAGCCATTTAGTATTAGGATCGTGTAAAACCGTCTTGATTACCCTGTTATAAGACGGTGAGATGCAAGGAAAATGCTTAAATAAACGGTGCCCTAAAATTTGAGCCATTAAAATAATTAGCGACCGCATTTTATTATGCCTTTTAGGCTTGTTAAGCGATATTTAGAATTAAGTGTAATAATGTTTAATGAATATTAAGAATTTTTGTACAATTATGGCCGATTACCACGTCTGCGTAATGTCGCTCCAACAAATTAGAGAACGTACGAGGACAAAATTAAAAATATATTTTTGTATATTTTTCCGAAACTACCCACCTTCTGGTAGCAGGCGTTTTTCTCATCTCAGCAATTTGATTACGCATTTTGAGTATGATATGATAATTAACGTTCCTTCTATTTTACAGTCGAGATAATTATTGAAATTAATGATCTCCGTAGCGCAATAACATTCATACATTGTACAGCCAGCGGAGCCACAGGTTCGGTTTCCATCCCGAGATTGTAATTATGTACAAATCAATATATATCAATACGTAGTATTATATGTATAGTAGTGTTGTCTTGTGCTCATAACACAAGCACTCTGCTGCTTCGATTCTAGGTGGTGCTATGTGTATTGTTCCATTATCAAGAGTCAGAAGAGATTATCAAAGCAATTATTTAAATATAATATTACATTTTACTTATATATAAACTTACATACATTATATTCACATACAATCATTGTTTCAGTTAATATATGTATCTATATTTTCTTTCCCTTCTTCTTTCATTAATATTTTATTTTAAATTATTATTTATTTTTACTAATATATCTCATTTAACTACTATATATTATTTAATTATTAATATAATGGTAATTATTATATATTAGTACTTATTTTAAAAATACTGGCCCACTGAGATACAGTATTCACTAGTTCAGGGGCCAGGGTGATTTTCTCTAAGTCGAATTAGTTGTTGTACATGAACTGCTGTGATATGTATCTTTTATATTTAAAATTTGTATGTCATGTATAAATAATTAAATAAATAAATTATATTTATTTAATTTACGAGTATAAATGTGCGTCTGTAATCAGCACATTGTATTGTAGTATAGAAGCCTATAATATTTGGATGTTTCTATGTATTTTTCGACTGAACGAATTGTAAAACATTATGATTCATTCCAAAAATAATTAAAACGGTGGGTAGTATATAGATATACTCCAGCTGTAAGTAACAGGGTGTAGACAACAAGACGGCCAAGTCGTTAAATCGAACTCATCATCATTTTACTATTATCAAGTCTCTTTGTTATTGTTTACTCATTATCAGAAGATGTTAAAAACAGCGTGAAATAGAGCAGGAAAGAGACACAAAGCGAACTAGAAGTGGAAACTGCGATGAAACCAAGATCACAATGTGTTGATGATGACAAAATTTCTATCCGTGCAGGGGCGGAGAAAGAATACAGACCTCTGTGGCCGAGGTCGGCCTGTCGTAAAATGCAACAAAACAACCCAACCTAGCTACGTGGTAGGGCCTCAATCCCGTCTGTTGTGTAACCTTGTGTTGTGTTCCGGCTTTAGAGACTCAAGTTAATGTACCTAGGGGTGTTGCAAACACCCCTAGGTGACGGTAACTGCTAAATTCTATGCGGGCCGTGTGCCTGTCTGCTGTCCTACAGTAATAAAAAAAATCTACAGTACAATCGAATGTAGATATTAGAATAAATTACTAAACTAGTAGTCGGTGCGCGTCGCGATATTAATATAACAACTCAATCATCTTTAGAAAGTTACGGGTGGTAATAAAGGGCGCCTAATTCAGTCGACGCCTCTTCGGCTATCTTCGTCAGCTCCTTTATTTCTACAAGTGAGGATCGTTTCCACTATACGGTTGCCTAGTTTCAAAACCAGTATCTGACAAAAATTAAAATTTAAAAATATGGATTGTATCATTTTCACAAGACTCGATTTGAACGAAAATAATAAAAAATCGATATCGAAAAATTTGTCACTTACTGTGTTTTGAAATTGAGTAGCCGTATCTAATAGAATCTTAAATGCATTTTGTTAAAAAAGCTATTTCTTTACAATATTGCGGTTTACCAGCGGTTATTTGAAGTGGACCTATATCCCGAAAGTCCAGGCTATGCTCATTAAACTGGTCGTTCAAATTTACTTACATGAAGGATCTCCCATCCTTCATCTTCGAATTCTCTCCAATCGTCGCAATAAGTCACTGGCCTCTACCCGTTTTTAGAGGGCGCTTGAAACTTCCTCGTCAGTGCCTTACGGGCAATACGGCCAATATTCTTCTTGGTAGAATTCTTCATTACTGAAGGTCGTGTCACTCAAAATGAACCGTGGCCTGTTTCGTAAGCTGTTTTCACTTCGTCCAGTCCTCAGCTTCTCGAATAGCGGTTGCTATTGGGAGTCCAGTGAGGACGGTTACCTGGTCACACCAGCGGCTAGGTAATCGGCCACGGGGCCGCTTTCCTTCCACCTTGTCTATCACAATCAGCTTATACAAGTTATCCGTCTGTCGTCTGGCAATGTGACCAAAGTACCCAAGAATTTTCCGATAGCAGATTGTTGAGAGCCTGACTGCGCATAAAAATACAAGTAACTCCACAGTTGTTCTCATGGGTCGGTCTAACTGCTCGTCTTATTAGTATGAGATGAAGTGGAAAGGTACCTTTATCAAGTGAGGACACTATCAAACTATTTCTTTGAAATACATAATAGTTTGCCTAGGACAGCTTTTTGTTCCTTACATAACTATTTTTGGATATTGTACTGTACTGTACTTAGGACTTCTCAAATTTTCGCTTTGAATTCCATCTCTTCCTAGATCGTTGGAGGATCTTACTAGATTTGTAGATTGTTTATATACTGCTAAAATTGTGCTACAATTTAATAAATGGGTTAACAAGTTTTATAGTCAGTGTTCAATTCAATTCCAGGAGCCAACCAGTTTTGAGATAAAAGTTCTGGTGCAGAATTTTCCTTTTCACTTCAGTGGCTTGGAAGTAGCCTTTGCAAAATCTTTTTTTATTGTTGAGGAACAGCAAACCGATTGACAAATAGTAAGTAGTTATTGTCGTCTATCGATGTTGGCGAAGCTAGGGAAACAGCGAACATACCGATATTCGCGTAAAGGTACTGAAACCTGGTTTTAAATAAATACAAAACACGCCTGTCTACTCGTATATGATTATGAACGTGAAATAAAATATTTTTGATATTGATGAAACATTACTAATATTAAGACGATGATGACTTCAGGGTGAAAAAATGACTGAGGCTTACGTTCAATAAAACCAGTTTCAATATGTATCAGAATCAAATGCCAAGGTCTCAAGCCACCCGGTAACGGATGAAAGTCAACTTATAACTATGTACTTTTCATCTAAGGAAAATAAAACTAAATACACTATGCTATACAATAGGTGGTCTTATCGCTCAAAGCGATTTCTTCCAGACAATCTATTACTGGTGCTAATATATTATTTATATAAACATTTTCTATTGTATAATAATAATTGTATAATAATAAAAAAAATATTGCATACTCGAGAGCTATGAATCTAGGTCATAGTATAATATTTAAAAAAAATACGTATTTTTTCTGTTCTGCTTTATTCATTTATCATTTCTAGTCTGTTACTAATATTTAAACTAGTTCTAGTTTCTAGGCATCTATTGTAATAAATAATAATAAAACATTATTCTAAAAATAACGCCTTTAAGGATCTCATTATGAATTACAACTCGGAAGTAATGTTGACAGAGCGCATTTGTATGCGGCAATACGGTATGTCGCCGTTTAGACCGCTAAACTCATACAACCGCCCCCCGAGGCTATATAAATACAGCACTAATTATGATCCTTCATATTATACAATCGCACGTTAAAGAATCTTTACACATATACGAAGAGAACAAGCAAATAAGTAATTGCTAAGTGCATATTATATTTTTAGCGGTTTTAAAAATGTAGGTTGTCTGCGTGACCGTTTCAGAATAAATAAATAATTATACTGGCCCAATTCACACAGCGCCATCTAGCCCCCAAGGCAAATAGCATAGCACTTGTGTTATGGGTACAAGACAACTGATATACTACATGTATACTTTTTATTATAAATAAATACATTATAAATAAACACCCAGACGCGAGACGCGAATCGAACCCATGACCTCCGCGAGCGTACAGAAGTGCGTTATCCATTACGCCGCAGAGGTCGTCAAACATTTTGGTATAGTCATAGATTGGACCTTGGAGAGAGACAAGCTACTTTTTTAAAATTAATATGGCAGAACAACGTTTGTCGGGTCAACTAGTATTGCATAAAGGCCAACAGTATAGGTACATGCTTCATCTACTTGTACAGTGATCTGAATAAAATAATATAATTTATTGACCTGATCACACTGGTGTGTTCAAATACTTAGATAAATCATTCATAAAATCATGTTCTAAGCAGTATTAAATTCTTACCTATCACATTTAAAGTCTTATTTATCAGAAAAATATACTTTTATTGTAATATTTTTAATTATTTGTGTAGTAAATTTGTATCGCTTTAAATATAATAATAAAGATGCATTATTTAATTTTAGAAACGTTACGATTGTATCCGTTTGTGTGGGACTTCTTTAACTCATAATAATCTTCGAGAGATTGATCCGCCATAGGTTCGAAAGTAACGGAGCCTTTGTTCGGACGTTATGTATTTGATGAGATTATGCCAGATGTAATTTTACTTTCATTGTTTATTTTGTTTCGATTTTCGTTGAGCCTCGCGGCGTGAATAGGTTTGAGCGATCATGAACTTTCTATTTATAATAATCGGTCACGAAATACTTGGTATTAAATGTTAACGGTTAATATAAAATAAAATTAAATAAAAAAGTAAGTAAAAATTAAGTTAGTAATATTTTGTTAGGTGTTTACGGATTCGCTCGGGTGGAAGCACCTTCCACCACGCGAAAGCATATCACTCCTCCCCGGGGTTATTGGCAGTTAGGATTACTGGGGTGGTTTACGTGTGTGCCAGCGACGTGCGCTCATATAAACTGTAGGGGCGCATTGCACGGGAGTCCTACACTACCGCGCCGCGAGCCCCTAACGATGGTAGTTGCATCTAGCGTTTCCATCTCAAGAAGAAAATAAAATGGCACTCGGGGACTGCCACGGTAAAGCTATTGCATAGCATTTTAATCAACTTATGCAATTATAATTATTTATTTATTTTTTATTTATGCAGTAATTTTTTTCTAAAGTATCGATGTTTTCTATCGATATTTTTTGGACAAGATATATCGATACTCGATAATAAAAAACTAAAACTATCGATGTTACGGTATCGATGTTTTTATTATCGAGTATCGATATATCTTGTCCAAAAATATCGATAGAAAACATCGATACTTTAAAAAAAACATCGATAGTTGAAATATCGATAGATATCGCCCATGCCTACCACACTCACTGCACGTGCGCCCCGTAAATATACATGTAGGTATATATGTATACATAGGTGTACATTCAAAAAGTGTAACTTGAATTAATATCAAAGAAAAAACTGAAATTAATATTAAAGAAAATAATTACTGCATAAATAAAAAATAAATAAATAATTATAATTGCACAAGTTGATTAAAATGTTTTTCAATATCGCCCATCCCTACGTACAGTCGTACCATATACACACACGTTAAGCGAACGCTCGGCTGAGCTACATGGTAGGCGGAGTGGAGGGTGTTAGGTTTTATTTTCGTTACGGAATTTCTTGATTCGGTCGCCGCGCTCAAAGCCCGCGATAAAAGCTATGCAATAACTTAAAAAGTGGTCGCGGATGGTACTCATAATTAAAATTAACTGTTTATGGGTTGTAAGCCCAAGTTTATTTTGACTTTTGTTTCAGCTTAGCGATTGATGAGTAATCGTTTTCGGCAGCATTGTTTTTGAAACTTAATACTTTGGCCTAATCTGTAGTAATTTTCCAGTTTACTTGTATATATTTTATCTGTACAGATTTTTATGTGGTTAATCGCTCTTTCTATCTATCTCTCACTCTCACCTTATCTTTGTATGATTTAAAAGAGTTTAAACTGAATTTTTACGAATTGTAAAATACAAATTTCAATGTCTACCTTAGTAACTATAAAAGTTAAGTATGTAATAATATTAAGGAATATAGTACTTGGGGTTGGGCATAGACCTGTTATTAACGGGATCGGACAATATATCTGGCACATTTGAGGTAAATTTCCAGTGGCATACACTGGTAGGCTCGTGTCGGTTTTCTTCATCGTCAATACGTGGCAATTACGTTTTAATAGACATTGGGAAGGTGCACGTTATAGGTACAGTCGAAATATAAACCTCTGGGTTGCAATTTAATTTAATTGCGAGTACTCTTTAGCCACCACGATTTTATCATGTTAAAGAAGATGCATTGCGGGATATAGAGGTATCTTAATTCCGGAAACGTTCCCAAAACGCTGGCTACATTACCGAGTTAGATGGTGACACTTATCCTTTGCCCTAAATACAAATCAGCGTTTTGATCCCGCGAGACTTCAGTCAAGCGTTTTGACTGGTCTCGATAAAGACTAAGCTTGTGGACCTCACGGCCCCAGAGTCGCAACACCGAAAGCTGCAAACATGAATCCGCATAGAATTATCCCTAATATTGCAAACGACTACAGTAGATCTTTGCGAAAGTTTTAAAAACAATGTCATTTTTTCACAGGAGGAGCTTGACTTGACAGCTCCGAACAAAGCCGCCATGATGGCCCTACCAGCGGCGAAGAAATGGCAGATATACTGCAGCAGACGACCTCCACCGGGACAAGCGCCTGCCTTGGCCACCGCACCCCAAGTCGAGGAGTATATCAAGGCACTTAATGAAATCGCTGACGTAAGTATATCTTTAGTTTTTACAATAATACTGCATTATAGACCAGCCGGGGTTCACTTTTAAACGGATCCCATACATACCAAGTAATTTAACATTTTTTTGTTGTTGTTATGATTTCATCCGGCGTTACACGCGTGAAATATCAGGAACAGTCAAAGCAAAATCTATTATTTTTAATCACTTTTGGATTTGGCTTAGTTATAAAGCTATAAGTGATGTTTGTGCCTATTAGATTTATAAATTAACCTTTATTCAAAATTATTTTCAGGCTTTCGCATCATCAGACGGAATCCCACCAGCCGAAGCATGTGCCTTAGTAGACGGTCTCAAAACCGCACTTAGAACGAGAGCCCACAGTTTCGTGATTAAATTTATAAAGCAGGGGGGTCTTGGCGCCCTATTAGACGCCCTACAGAGGGCGCCACGGGGCGATGCAATCACGAGGCATAACCTGATTTCAGGAATTAAGGCTCTTATGAATAATTCGGTGAGTTTTTGCTAGTACATTGCGATTCAAATAAGAATAGGAACGTCAGACCTGTCAAATGTCACTAGAAAAGTACGGTTTGGAACGAAACCTTATTTGCGTATCAATAATGGTCAGTGAAATTGAAGTCATAAATACAGGTAACATACCTAATTTTATTATAAACAACAGTTAGTTGAATAAATATTAAAAACCTATGCTATGACGTCACAACATGGCACAAAGTCGATCCTATTCTTATTTGAAATGCATTATATAAACAATTTCTTGTGGAAATTTCTAGCAGTTTAGATTGTCCCAACTTCAGATGCAGAACATTAAGCCATTTCAAAATTTGATAAACAAGACCTAGTAGATACAGATCTCACCGGCCCGCAAAAAAATAAAAGTGGTTTGTACATTGGATGCCACTTGTCTACCGACATGTATTTCGACCCGCTGAATTCGAATCTGGAGTTAGTTTGAACCTCAAATTATCTAGTAAACTGCAAAAAACCGTATAAAATAGCACAACTTGGGCGTTTTGGTTATAAAAAATTTGTGGAGTTCCACAAATTTTGTGGAATTTTGGTCTAACTAGACCACAAATCGTAGTGCTTGCTTGATTTTTATGTATTTTGATCCGTTGAAACCAAATCTGAGCCGTTTTAAATAAGTGCAAAAATTTACGATTATTTTAATGAAAAAAAAGCACGTGTTGTAGATTTGTGAATGAGAAACCACAGTGTGTAGTTATGAGTTTTCACGGAACACAGTTCAACACAGAACATAGGAGAGACAGTTACCTTCATTATGTCGCATCGTATAAATTTAACTCTCATAATTTTTTCCAAACGCGTCAAAAGAAGTCTAAACTTCAATTATATAAGCTTCATTTCTCACAGACTGGTCGAGCACACGTGCTAGCTCATCCTACAAGTATCGACCTAATAGCTCAATCACTTGACACGGAGAATGTGAAAACCAAGGTGGCTGCTTTGGAGATTCTCGGCGCTGTATGTTTAGTTCCTGGAGGTCATAAAAAGGTATTTATTATATTATTAACTAGCAGTCCCAGTAAACGTCGATCTGCTATATAAAAAAAAAACATTCTGTAGTGGATCGAATTCTCATCCGTTGGAGATTTAATACTCGTAATATTGATACTGTGTGAATGCATTGATCCTAATATTGTATCAGGTGCTTTGTTTATTTATATGTTATTCACCCTTATGTCATCTCTTTAAGTTTCCTTGCGCAACAAAAAGTAGCTTATGTCATTTTCCAATGTCCAATTTATCTCTATATCGATTTTTTTTATATATAAACATATTGATATATTTTACTCAACGCCATCTAGTCCCAAACTAGTTGCATACTACTTGTATTATGTGTACTAGACAACTGATATACTACATATATACTTTTTTTGGTAAATAAATATATATTA
The DNA here is from genome assembly GCA_963693495.1 of Malacosoma neustria. Taxonomy (NCBI): domain Eukaryota; kingdom Metazoa; phylum Arthropoda; class Insecta; order Lepidoptera; family Lasiocampidae; genus Malacosoma; species Malacosoma neustria. The sequence goes on from OY856385.1 coordinate 3,840,380, forward strand.
TACATAGACGCAGAAGCTGGACGGGAATCGAAACCGTGACCTCCGCACTATATATACTATAATATTATTTACGTAATATAAAGTAGAATTTCTACCCCAAAATGCTCATTCCAACATTGGACTTTATGATTAAAGGTTAAGATGTTAAGTTATTTTAATATTAATTACCAGGTATTAGAAGCTATGGTGCATTTTCAAAAGTACGCGGGGGAGAGGGCCCGATTCCAGAACGTAATAAATGAGCTGGACCGGTGTACGGGGGCGTACCGGGACGATTTAGGACTTAAAACTGCTATCATGTCATTTGTGAATGCAGTTTTGAATTACGGACCGGGCGAAGAGAGTTTAGAGTTCAGATTGCATCTGAGATACGAGTTACTTATGCTGGGGATACAGCCAGGTACGGCAATTTGTTTACTACGAGTATATTAAAATATTATCGCCCTGGAAATATAATAGCTGTACAATTTGGGAAGATAACCCGATATTTTATGCTGATCCTTTTTTCTTATTGACTACTATACCGGCACGCTGTGATGGCCGTTTTACGTTTGTCCACTCGTGAAGTTTCGTATTAATTAGTAATTACATTTGAAGGAGGAAATTGCTGTTCTTTATTGTCAATAGCTGTACGTCGCTATTGAAAATAAAGAACAGCAATTTGCTCCTTCAATTGTAATTACTAATTAATACGAAACTTCATGATGTGGACAAACGTCAAAACGGCCATCATAGCGTGCCGGTAGCATACGTGACTTGCTTCGTCTGTATAAACGATATGATGTGTGTTGATTGGTAGTTGTATTACACCAACTTTTTTTATATACATGTTTATGGTTTTCATTCGTTCAAGTCGCAACCCAAGGGGCCTGCGATAGATCCTTCCAACGCATGCATTTTTCGAGTAAGTCTTTCTTTCAAATGTCACATATAATTGCCACGAACTGTTGGTGGAGGATATCTGCACGCTGATATCAACGGTATGTGCAATCTGCTACTCAGCTTGGGATAAGCGTGACAGGTATAGCCACAGCTTCCGGTGAATGGAGGCACATGCCTAACGTTCAGACTTTATGGCCTTATGTTAAATTGCTTTTATTTATAATTATTGTATTAAATTAATCTTAAATACTTGTGCGTCTTTTTTTTATTGCTGTAGTAAAGCAGACGGGCAAACAGCCCACTTAGCAGTTAGCAGTTATTTTCGCCCATGGATGTTTGCAATTCCAGGCGCACCGCTAAGAGGCTGCTATCCGCGTAGTGGTATTGGAATCTAATCACTCATGTCGGAACACAACACAAGGTTATTATGGTGGCATATTTATCTAAATAAGTGATCAATTTCCGAACGCCGAACGCCAGGGTCGCTAACACCGGTATCGGAAATTGATCACTTATGCCGTTAAGAACATAACACCAGGTTTTACGGTGGCATATTTAGAAGCAGCCAGGAGCGATTATAGCCAGGCCTAGCTAGGGATTTTTAGTCAGTCGCATTTTACGACAGGATGACCCCGGACGCAGGGTATTATTCCGCCCCTACACGGAGAAAAAGATGAATTGCCTGAAATATAAAAATCGCGCGTGTTCTAATGCCGAAAGAGAATATAAAAATATACAATTATTCATTTGTATGAATTAGTTTTTGCAAGAAATGGCGATATTTTCTACAATCACGTGAATCAGTATAGCTGTAACAGAGAACCGTTAATAACTGATTGCATTTTTCAGTTATCGAAAAACTTCGCAAATACGAGAACGAGACTCTGGACCGACATATTGAATTCTTCGAGATGGTCCGCAACGAGGACGAAAGGGAGCTGGCGAGAAGATACGACAAGGAGCACGTCGACACCAAGAGTGCGACGTCCATGTTCGAACTGCTGAGGAGGAAGTTAAGTCACACCGTGGCTTATCCACATCTGCTGAGCATGTTGGAACACCTGCTTTTATTGCCTTGTAAGTACTTCTGAATTCTTATATACCTTCGTTTGTATCCGTCTTCTTAAAAAATAACACTATTGAGATTTACAGTTAGTATTATATCTATATAATGCTTGGTGTTATTAGAGGTGAAATCCGTGTATTAGACTATTAACCACATCAGACGCCATGTGAAGAGGTAGGCTGCATTTGATATGTAGACAGCATCTAGTGTTAAGATTTTAAAATCATAACAGTTGTCATTGCACTATTTAATAGTGTAATGACAACCTCCGTGGTGGGTTCGATTATCGCATCGAGTATAGTAATTAAAATTTGCTATTGGAGTTTATTGGTCTTTTATAATATTCATGTATAATATGATTTTATTCACGAATAAAAAATATATAAATAGAATATCAGTTGTCTAATATCCATAACACAGACTCAGTAATTTTTTTTAGATTAAAATTTAAATCTAAATTCTAACGCATGGGATTTTTAATCGAGCTAATTGATTTTGTCGCAATAATCACTCAGCTTATAACATAATAGTGACATCTTTAGGTCTTTCCTTTAACGTAGCTATGAAGCCTTGGTTGAAATTAGTAGGAGTTTCGTTTATGAAGAATTTGTTGGATGTTTGGAGTGTGGATATTCCTACATTGTGAGACATCTGAGAGATACTTAGATAAGGAGTAGAAAGTCCAGGAACATTCGTCTGTATTCGAATATGTTATTTTCAGTGGAATACAATCCTCAAGCCCAGCATTGGTTGTTATTGGACAGAGTGGTGCAACAGGTCGTGTTACAACAACCGGCGGCGGGCAGCCGCGCGAACAGTGAACAAGGCAGTGAAATGGGTAGCACCAGTGATACCACTAAGGTATTTTTCTTAATTAATCGCGTAAAACCGATGTATAAGGTACAAAATCACGTTCTTAAGAGTCCAAACTCATTATATATCCCAGCAAAAATAGGCGCCCCCATTTTAGCTTAGCTTAGATGGGGGCGCCTTTGTTCTCATGGACAAGAAGGAACTTGCGTTTATTTACTGTATTGCCCCATATCTTAAGCATTATTGTAATAAAATACCATTAAACATCTTATAACGACAATGGGATATTCCGTTCATTTTAAAACTTGTACATTACAGATCTATGACCCCGACGTGGCACCATTAGAGATTAATGTCGGGGAGATAGTTCACCTTTTAGCAAAGGAAGAAGAATTGATCGCAGCAAGAACTAAAGCTGAAAATCTAGAAAAGGAAAATATCGATTTAGCTACAGAACTGGCTAAAAAGGTAAAAAATTCCTTCCATTCTCACATATTTATTGAACCCATTATAATTATTTGTATTTAATTAATTGGTAAAGGCCACGAAATTTATAATGCCTCATCGTTATTTTTTGATTTACACCTTTGTTCTAACGCATTTCTACCTATATATTTATATAATTATCATCGATAAGCTTCATCCAGCTGAAGGAACTAATCCGATTTCTTTTAAATTTACTCCGACGTCAAGTTGTTAGGGTTTATTCTGATGACGGTCGATACAAATGTTCTATGATCGTTGCAAGTAATAACTTATTGAAATATTTATTAGTTTATTAAGATCCGAAAGAGAATATTGTTTTAGTTTAAATAGATAAATATGAATAAAACGATTTAAATTAGTATTGTTTGAACGGTTTTGAGCAAAATTAATTTTGCATAGAATATCGTCAAAAAATACTGAATTTGTTTGAATATATTTCATATAACAATTTTAAATAATTGAAAATAAAAATGCTATATCGTAATTCGTCTTACATCAATTTGCTTGCAATGCCCAGATTATCTTATTTAGTAAATAAGGTTATTATAAAATAATTAGCAATCCAAACTGGATGCGCTCGGGTGGATATCTAGCCTTTGTTACTGTTTTGAATTTTTTAAATTAATGTAGAAGCAACAAATCCATTTTATTTTTATAATATAAGTAATTTAGTAAATCGACCCATCGGAATATCCTAAAACATTTCATGCAATCGCCAAAACGAATAAAACTTCATACGCTTCTAAACGAACAACACCGGTGTGGTGTTGTGCTATGTTAATCGCATGTTCGGGTATTAGGAGAAGCAAGTCGACCAGCAGGCACAGGAGAGAGAAGAACTGGAAGGAGTCGTGGGGAGATTGAAGGAGAGATTGGAGAGGGAGACGGCGGCGCATATGGAATGTACGGAGAGAGCGCGCGCCTCCGCCTGCCGCGCGCACCAGCTTGAGCAGCAGGTCATACATGCTACACTTTTAACCAACTATACATACATCTGCGCTAACATAATCTACTGAATAATCACCATAATCAACAATTTAAATAATTTATTGAAAATATAAATAAACGCGATATGTGACCAATATGCCGGCGGCTATGAACAACAAAGCAATAAAACCAACAAATGAGATAATTTTATACCGTAACTATTACGATTATTCTATTCGATATTAACTAGTCGAAAACTTCCGCGGCGCAACGATTCCCGAACAATTCCCGTTGTGGATATGTATTGATGTAATATGGTGACCTCCTGGCGTAACGGCTAACGTACGTCGTTACGCTCGCGGAGGTCACAGGTTAAATTCCCGTCTGGACTTTCCGGACCCACTGGAAATTATGGACCCACAACCGAAAAATACTTAATATTATTTTTTTTACCACAGACATCAAACATAAACTATAAATACTACCATAGACAATATAGATTCATTTTACTTGAGGAATAAGTGGCGTTGTGTGAATTGTCACATTGTATTTATTCATTCAACATATGTTATTATTCTACTAAAATGATTATTTCTTAAAAAGTCTATGTAAAATTTATATTCATATATTCCTATTTTATCTCTTTTAAGTTTTGTTGGTCTTATTGTTATTACTTATGCAATATAGTATAAAAATAATGTTGTTAACACGTATACTACATTAGACATTATTCATGAGATCGGTTACGGTAAATATATTTTTATAATAATATTTTTATATGACGAAATTTATATGACGAAACAAAACATATACACACAAAAAATATAAATCTTTACTCACTTTCTCTCTCTCTTTGCCTAAACTCAAATCATATACTAAAAGAAGCAAATAAAATCCTTTTAGTAATCTCTTTTCTAGCAAAGTTTTTGTATAAATGCATTCACTACTTTGTTTGATATATGATTTTGATTAAATGAACGTGTACACAAAAGTTTAACAATGTACCAAGTACAAGTTATTGCTCATTAAAAAGAAAATGTACCTACCTAATGTTTATAAAATTTTACATTTCTACTTAATTAGATAATTAATAGATATTAAAGTTTTCTAAGCCCTTAATTTGCTTTCATATAACAAGGAACATTTTTTTTGTAAAATGTTTTTTTTACTGCTATAGGACAGCATATAGGCTGGCGGCCCACTTAGAATTTAACCTTTACCGTCGCCTATAGGTGTATGCAATGCCAGTGGCATCGCGAAAACGCTGCTGTCCCATAAGGGTATAGGAACTTGGGCCACTAATACCGGAACACAACACAAAGTTATTATGGTGGCATACTTAAGACCAAAGGTGGTCGCCATCCTGACGGGCTTGGGACTCTACCACGTAGCTAGGGTGGGTTATTTGTCGCCTTTTACGGCAGGCCGACACCGGCCGCAGAGGTATTCTTTCCTCGCCTCTGCACGAATAGAAATGTTACCACATGTAAAATAATAGTACTTCAATTTTAGCTGAACCAAGAAAGAGCGGAGAGAGCGAGGTTTGAGAAACTAGTCACTGAAGGAAGTATACCTGACGATGCCAAGGTTAGTATTTTTTTTTTATATAACCACAAATTAAATGTACAACAAAATTATTTTATAACACTTGTTTCATATTTACATGGGGAACAAATGTCTGGCCATGCCCACCTCCGCTGGGCTCCGGCAGGAGGGGTAGACCCAAAAAGTGCTGGCTCGAAGGGGAAACCGTAGACCACCAGGGATGCCGAAGACCGTGCCAAGTGGAATAGAAAAGTCGGAATTTTGTATTGTGTCCGGTATTAGTGACCCAGGTTCCTGTACCCCTATAGAACAGCATCGTGTTTTCGGTGCCCCAAGCTACGCAAGCATCTATAGGCGACGGTAACTGCTTAATATTAAGTGGGCCGCCAGCCTGTCTACTGTTCCTCAGCTATAAAAAAAACCCCGGAAATCGAAGCGGCAGTTGTGGTTGCATCCGGGATTTAACACTAAAATGATGATGTCCAATTCTCTAAAATCTTCTATAGGGAACACATATATTTTTAGGTAGTTTTTAAGCATATAGATGATTTAATTTATTAATGTTAAGCTATGAACATTAGCAACATAGAGATTTGTCAACGCATTTTGAAAGATCACTTCGACTTGTTTATGCAAAGAAAAACCTCTGTTCTTCAATCCCTGAGTTCCGATACAAAAGAAAATTTTGTGTATAGATAAGTTTATTTTGGGGGGAATCGAATGCTCTAAAACAATATCATTCATACAAGTAGTTTTCAAAATTGAAAAGTGGTTCGATGATCGAAAGAATGATCGACATTGCTTTGATATTTGTGCTCTGCCTGCAGTCTTATATTGTAAATAGACTCAGTAGGTCTACCATGCTAAAGATACAATGTTAAATATTAATTACGTATAACAATTAGTTATATATTCATAAAAATTCCCAATATTAACTATTCAGTTCTAACCAACATCAAGTTTATAATTGACAGTTGACTTCAGAAGATTACTTGAATATCCTTTTTCACATTGTTTACATTATTTTAACAAATATCTTTATCATTTATTTTGATGTCAATTAGGTGAGCAATCTGAAGAGCGCTGTAATAGAGACGTGCAGCGTACCGCCTCCCCCACCACCACCCATTATCCCACCTCCGATGCCCCTAGCTCCGCCGGCGCCAGCTCCTCCCCCAGGTCCCCTAGCGCCCCTGGCTCCCTTGGCCCCAGCTCCACCGAAACCCAAAAAGAACGTTCCCACACCCGGAAACCCTCTGAAGAGTTTCAACTGGAATAAGTTGCCCGAAACTAAATTGCATGGGACGATATGGACTGAATTGGACGATACAAAACTGTACAATGCCATGGATTTGAATACCATCGACAAGATGTTCTGTGCCTATCAGAAGAACGGTGTACACGTGAGTATTTCTACCATTATTAACTATTTTAAGTTAATTTTAAAATCACCGTGTGAAATGCGCACCTGTTTCCCTGTCTGAGCTTGCCGATGCAGGGAAGCTTCTCGCTATTGTTCTCTCTCAGTAATCGAGTGGCCCAACACCGACTAAAGTACTCGTATGTATGCCAGAAGTGCATAGTATAGTGGCATTCAAACCCGGGACCTCTAGATTGGTCTTAACTTAGTAACCTAGTAATGGTAAAATTATTTAAAGATAATTAGCTCACTCCAATAGGTTTAAACGGTAAACATGTCGCATGCTTGATCATAAACTGACCGATTACGATTTAGGTCTAAAGTGAGATAATATAACGGGCAGCATTGTATCGACGCCCTCTATCGGCCAAACTAAGGTTTATTTCGATATCTCTTTCCCACACTGAATTACGGCTATTTAGTTATAAGTCAATATATGGCATAAGTAGTAAATGACAAAACGTTTTTTGCGATTTCCCAAAAAACAGGTTTTTTGAGTTAGGTCAGTTTATGATTAAGCGTGCAATGTGTGTACATGTGTGTAAACAAGTAGATGAAGGCTCTTATCCTCGTTGTCCCTAACCATACGATTACCCCGTGTAGCTTCTCTAGATAGAGACGTGTAGATCTCGTTCCTAAGGCATCTCAAAAGAAGACAGATGGAAGTCCTTCTGCTAGTTTACATGTGATGTTATATGGAGTTGGGTGGGGCTACTGGCAGTTGCCAATGAAAAAAGACATGATAGACTTATTCTTTGTATCTCGTGCCTCAAGTCAAGCAAGCTTTTACTATGTCAGTTTCGTAGGGCTCTTTGACAATATTCAAGATCTGTTCGAGATCCGAAATAAAAAATTCCAATGCAACTGGAATGGAAAACTTGTAACAATGTGACATAATGAGGTGTTATTTTACAGAATGAGGGTTCAGTTGAGGATCTGAGGCAGATGGGATCGAAGCCGCGCACGAAGATTTTGTCTGTGATCGACGGACGCCGCGCTCAGAACTGCACCATTCTTCTGTCCAAGTTAAAAATGACCGATGAAGAGATATGTCGGTGAGTTCAAAATAATAAAATAAGGGTTACAAGTTCGATTCCTGCACAGGTGTTGTGTGTATAATATGTATTAATTTACAAAATAAAACGCTTTGATGCTTACTTAGGGATAAGATGACGCTGTTACTGTACATTTTCTATTATTATTTATAAGTTAAGCTAAATATGCTTGAGTTATAGGAAACACACAAAAGGAAATACCGTATCCATCCCTGTTTTCAAAACACCCCTTCTTAAGTTAAACGACTACATAGTAACATATTAGAAATCGGTTCCCTTTCAAAAGAAACAATGCTGTAATGACTCGAATAAAAAAAGAGGTCATTTTCATGTGCTTAGACTTGTTATAACTAACCCATCCAAAGAAGAAGAAGATTTCGGATATAGTTTTTTATTTACATATAAATGCATTTTTTTAATCAAATATCAGTTTGGGCATTATGTATATTTGTAGATGATGAAAATATTAAAATACTTTCCAACCTTACACGGATATAAAAATACAATTTGAAACACAAAATGTTTATATTGCTGCAGGCCACAAGCTCATTCCCTGGGAATCTCTCATCTATCTACCAAGGAGTTTAAATTTTGACAAATATAAATTTTTTGACGACTGACCACGTGGTGTTGTTGAGCAAAAAGGGGCTTGATCTGTATCATATTCATAACAGATGATAACGAATCAAATCTGCTTCTGACCTGCGGGCAGTAAACGAAAGTCATACCATTCGGATTTACTTTTGGGGTTCACAAAAGAGTTCAAGTGTCTCAGAATCGTATCGATGCAAATATTTATATGATTATATTGCAAATATTTGTATGCAAATATTTAATATCTATGATAGATTGCGATCATTTGCCTTTTGCCAATACATATTCGTCATCTTATACATGTGTATTGTTTTATTTCTATTTATGTGTTTAATTTCAGTGCAATCTTACGTATGGACAGCGGTGAACAGTTGCCAATAGATATGGTAGAACAGCTATTAAAATTCACCCCGAGCGCTGAAGAAGCTGCTTTATTGGAGGAGCACCAGGAAGAACTTGACAGCATGGCGCGCGCTGATAGATTTCTATATGAGATTTCCAAGTAAGTTAAATTTTTATACAAATAACAGTTGTAAAATCGGTTATTGGAATTAAAAGGAAAGTATTCTATGATCTGCTGGTATTTTTATCCGTGCAGAGGCGGAGAAAGAATACTAACCTCTGCGGCCGGGGTCGGCCTGTCGTAAAAGGCGACAAAACAACCCACCCTAGCTACGTGGTAGGGCCCCAAGCCCGTCTGGATGGCGACCACCTTTGGTCTTAAGTATGCCGCCATAATAAGTTCGTCATAAATGTTCCGGTATTAGTGACCCCAAGTTCCTGTACCCTTATGGGACAACAGCGTGTTCGCGATGCCACTGGCGTTGCAAACACCTATAGGCGATGGTAACTGTTAATTTCTATGTGGGCCGTCAGCCTGACTGCTGTCCTACAGCAATAAAAAAATTAAAGTCGTAAAAACGGCATACTAGTATCACTAGTGTCTATAACCCTACAATCGATTTTAAACACACGTGGGGGTTCTAATTCCGTCTTTCCTGGGCTTAAATCTCCCTGGTAAAGCCCAGCAATATGTTTTGTCATTGTTTAATATATACTTAATTTTCTTTGTTATGTATAATATATAATGTTTGTGTTGCAATTATGACTTACATTTAATGTAACGTAAATGTAAACAATGTAATGCAAATCTATGGTCTTGATTTAAATAAATAAATACAAAATATGATGTTATGGGCAATAAATAACGCCATATTGCTACAGTAACTTATTAATAGTAGTAGTATAGAGACGGGAAATTACGAGATATTATCTATTGTAAAATAATATAATAGTTGCATTTCGTTGCTGCATATTCAAATATTAATTCTAGAAGAATAAGAAGTTTTTAGTAGATATAACTAAGTTTTATGCCAGTTTATAATATTTTAAATCGTCGATTGTGTGATTTTTATTTTCCTTGTTGTAGCTATGGTAATATGGTGCATTACACGCTTTCTTCGATTCGCCTCTGTTAACTATTTTCTCAATATTCACGTCTTTCTTTACCATATTTTGAAAAAATCTTTTTCTAGATATAGACCTATTCCACTAACCTTATGCTCCTTTTTTTTAAAGGAAAATTCTTGATGCAGACCCTATAGCTGGGGCGCTTGCAGCTGATTAATGTGGAGCTGGGGCTGTCTGGTAGAAAGGATTTGGGTTTTCTTTTGAAGTTCAGGATGATTGGAGTTGGGAGTCATGTCTATTTCATCTTTTTCCTTATACCTCCTCAAGGTGAAAGGGTTATTAAGGGTTGCAGAGATGCTTAAGTGTTTAAAAAATTGAGTAGTGTAGCGTACCGTAAAGCTCAAAATAACTTCGATTCCATCCAGAAGGAAACGTGAGAAAAAGAGGAGATATAAAATCAACTAATTTATTGCATACTTCCGCATATTGGTATATTTTACTTTATTGTGCTTATAAGATTTTAAATTGTCTTTCTTCAGGATTCCACACTACTCGCAGCGCGTGCGCACGCTGTTGTTCAAGAAGAAGTTCAGTGCAGCGTCCGCAGAAGCCAGTGCTAGGGCGCATACTTTGCTAAGAGCCGCAAGGGACATGACCAGATCTCGACGGCTTAAAGCCTTATTGGAGATCGTCTTAGCCCTTGGAAATTATATGAATAGGTAACTATACTCTATCCACTTTACCAAAAAATAAAATGTAAACAAACAAACCAATGTTTCTCAATCAATAAAACGACATGGCGGGTATAATCCGATCGTAATAATACTCATTTCAATAGACAATAGTACGTTGATTCGTACACTTTTAATTACCAGCATATAAAACCAGTAAGCGATTTGGAAACATTATCTTTTTAGGTTCTTTATAATGTAAGTAAGTTATTACAATTAATGTTGTAAATATGTAAATTTTATATGCATTAATATTTATCATTCATAATTGTAAAAATAAGATTATTTTGTTTTTTTTTCTAAAAGTAAGGAAGTAAAATAAGAATATTGGAGATATTTCTAATAAATAATTAAAAGTTACTATGATAATTTTTATATCATGTTGATTATTATAAAATCGACATACAAAAAATCCTTTTTACGATTTGTTTACATTTAATTTTTTGGTAAAATGGATAAGGTATAATGTTAATTATTTAGAACATAATAACTTTGGAATAAGGTATTTTTTCAAAGCAGCAATTTAATCTAATTAATGTCTCTCAACTTTGACGTGTAAGATATAATGATATAAGTACTATATTATTAATATATGGATATTAATATACGTATTTTGTTAAAGGATAATATCATAGTATCTACGAAAAGAATTGTAACACCGTTGAATTATTAATTTCGCTGGTTCACAAGGAGTATTATAATATTTCCTTTTGTTGTGTGATTATTATACCAAATTTAGTTAAATATATTTTCTTGTGTGTCTTTGAATAAAAAAGAGTTCACGCGTAATATATTTGTCCTGTACCTCCTGATATGAAAACAGATTCAATGAATGTAAAGCTAGTAGAAAGTAGAGAAATTTAAAGGAGTATTTTTTAACTTCCTTACAGAGGGGCTCGAGGCAATGCATCCGGTTTCCGTCTATCGTCGTTGAATAAGTTGGCTGATACGAAGTCAAGTGTCTCAAGAAATACAACATTACTGCATTATCTAGTCGAATTACTTGAAACACAGGTAAAATTTTAATCACATGATTAAGCCAAAGATACATTCTAAGAATCCCGTGACCCGTCTATAAACTTAAGCTTGAAAATAAAGATATACAAACTGACCTACTGAAAAGTGTAAATATATATTTAGGTATATAACAATAATTGCTACATAGGATATTTATACAACGCCATCTAGTCCCAAACTAAGTAGCATAGCTTGTGTTATGGGTATTAGATAATTAATATACTACATACATATATATTCGATAGTACAAGTTATTGCTTTTTTTTGACTGACAGCAGACCGCTTAGAATTTAGCAGTTACCGTCGCCTATAAGTGCTTGCATTGCCAGTGGCATCGCAACACGCTGTTGTCCCGTAAGGGTACAGAAACTTAGGTCACTAATGGTAACTAAACACAACACAAGGTTATTATGGCGACATAATTAAGACCAAAGGTGGTCGCCATCCAGACGGGATTAGGGCCCTACCACGTAGCTAGGGTGGGTTGTTTTGTCGCCTTTTACGACAGGCCGACCCCGGCCACAGGGGTTGTTAGTATTCTTTCTCCGCCCCTGCACGGACAAAAACCATTGCTATACCATATAATATGCTATTTTCAATATGTATAATTTGACTTGGTGATTTCAATGACTGTAAGTAGCCTATAGTCGTGTCGTGGTTCAGGTTCGCAGAGTAATATTAACCAGGAGTAGATCGTGCGATGCCTCTCAGTCGGTATACCGTTGCGGCCGCAGCTGGCCATCGCATCTCGGTCAGCAGCACAAAGGCGGCCACCGTAGGGTTAGGACGGTGAGGAGGATATAGCCACGACGGTTTCCCGGCAGCGTCGAACATGGTGCTGGTCATTCGTTTTCCCCGGGATATGAAAAGTTTCAATCCTTACGTAGAACGAAAATATTAGTATATTCTACACATAACTTGTTCTGTAATATATATACATCCATTGTATAATGTTTGGAAAAGGGGCCTACAGTTAACAGATATTGACCTAACGCAGGGAATTACTGTTTAGATTAAATAAATAAATATAAATATTTTGTAACAAATCACACAGCGACATATAGTCCCAAACTAAGTAGCATAGCACTTGTGTTATGGATACTAAACAACTGATATACTACTTATATACTTTTTTTTTGTAAATAAATACATATTATACATAAACACCCAGAGGCGAGACGGAAATCGAACCCGCGATCTCCGCAAGCGTACCGAAGTGCGTTATCCGTTACGCCACCGAGATCGTCATTATTACACTGTGCTCTATGGAAATATAGAATTTAATCACTTGCCTTCCTCCTGCGTAGTTTAAGGACGTTCTCCTAATCGAGGAGGACTTACCCCACGTAAGATCCGCCGCGAAGATATGCGTAGAACAGTTGGAGAAGGACGTGACCGCCCTAAGGACTGGATTAAGAGAGGTGTCGAAGGAGTTGGACTACCATTCATCGCTACCTTCTCCCGCGGATCCCAGTGACGCATTTCTGCCAGTTATGAGGGAGTTCCACGCCCATGCTGTATGCACTTTCACACAGTTGGAGGATCTGTACCAGGTGGGTATTTTTTATTTTATTTAACGACATAATTCAGACCTTGGAGTGGCATTCTTTTATTTAAAACAATTCATACAATCGCGCTACTGATATTGTAATATAAAACGCAGTAACGTACTGAAGTTCGTTGAGTCGCGTGGTACACGTCTGCTTCACACTTGCTTGACCTGCTGAGCGGGGAATAAACATTTATTTAAATCGTTTCACAATGGACATGTTTTTCTTCATAATTATAAGTAACATCATCTCACCTTAAGTAATAAAAAGAAATGATCTTTAACTTATTGATTTTATTTATTTCGACAAAATCTTTTATAAAATATGCAGACAAAAATATTGTAGTGCTACATAAAAATTAATGCGTTCATAATATTACGGCAAATTTATATGACAAAAAAATTACGATATGCACATTGCAGTAGTACTTCGTGTATGACGAAATATTTCGTCACACCCGGTTAACAGGCTAAAGAAAAACTCAATAGAATTGATGTGATCAAATTTAGTTTAAATTGAGGCAATATCCGTTTGCTTCTCTTTGGTCCGAAAATTATTGCCCTTTTTATAAAAAAAACGTGTTTAATATAGGACATGAAGAGTCGTTTAGAGGCGTGCGCTCACGCGTTTGGGGAGGAGCCAAACACCTCCCCGGAATTATTGTTCGGTGCGATGGACTCGTTCCTCGCGCAGCTGGCAGAGGCGCGTGCGGAATGCGACGCTGCTAGGCGGAGGAGGGAAGAAGAGGAGCGGAGGACGAGGCACGAGCAGGAGGTGAGGGATATACCAGTTGCCTAGTACACTATCTATTTAACTTTTATTATTAATAAAGATTACATCTGGAGTAATGGGAAATGATAATAGATAAGGATAATGAGAAGGACAGGCGCGGTGCGATATGAGGTTCTTCAAAAAAGGCGTTATAAAATTTATTGGAGGCCAGCAGTGCGTTGGTAATGCCTCCGGTGCTGCAAACGTCTGATGAACTCTGGCTATAAAGAAGGCTCGGGCCTTTGTTTGTCCAAGGGGAATTGGCGGGTTGCACATGTATGCAGGTCTTCTCACGATTATTTACTTCACCATCTACAAATGGTAATTATGTTATAATACACATATTTTATCATGGGATTTGAACCAGGACCTCTAGATTGGTTTCCGAGTGTAATACCACTGAGCTAGCAGGAACATGAGTAACTACATAAAGAACAAGTCGGTATAACAGCGATTATATTGTATTGAGACGTCTTTAGTCTAGTAGTGTGTTCTAATACTAACAGAGAGTTCGAATCTTGGCTGTGTGTATATATATATATATATATATATATATATATATATATATATATATATATATATATATATATATATATATATATATATATATATATATATATATATATATATATATATATATATACACGGTGATTTTGAAAGCGTTTTGGAGCCGAAAATTTTGAATTTGGAATCATCTATAGTACCAATAAAAATGGTTAAATCAATTGTAATGTTAACTAAAAAAAAGTTTCAGTTTTAATATTCATTTTTACTCGATCGACTTGGAAAGTAGTAAGGTCCGTGCGCGTTTCGGCGGCCCCCGCGCGCCGCTCACGCTAACAACAGCTGATAAAAGTATACCTATAGGCGCGATTGTTATTTTCACAACAAATCAATTTATCAACGGACTGTAGGTAAAATATTTCTGGCGTATTTAAAAAATCGGAGCTATCTACAGAATAATTAACTTACATACCTATTTACAGTTTGTTTAAACTATTTACACTTCTCTGTATCGAAGCAACTGCTCAAAATGGAGTTCACTGCGTTCAATACACAATCCACGTTTAATACAATTGTCTTTTAATTTTCTTTTTCACTTTATCAAAAGCGTCCACTATCGCAATGCGTAAATCATCACGGCTTTCATATTCACGTTTAAAAACAAGTCTTTTTATTTCCGACCATAAGAAAAAATCCAGAGACGTTAAATCCGGGCTTCTAGGTGGCCAAGGCACAGGCCCTCTTCGACCTATCCACCGATCACTAAACTCATTGTCCAGGTATGCAGTAGCGTACAGCTGTACCATTGCCAAGTACTCCACGTTTGAAAATTCGTACTGTCGATTCATTTTAGCGCTAATCAACGTAACGTGCCTTCCCGATGTTATGGTATTACTGACCCAGTGACCGATTAAAGCCAAGGACGCCTGACGATTACAGGGGAATCCCGCGCATGCGGATACGGGCATCCGACTCAGTGCACTGCCGTCATTGGTTGGACGACTCCGGCGCAACTCCGTAGCTGTGTTTTTATTGGCGAATACGATTTTATGTGACTCGATAGTATTTCTATTTGTAGTATGTACCTACGTGTGATTAAAAGCGCTACTACTGGTTCTCACTTTTTCTCTGTAAACGATATGAATATCGACTTTGATGAAAAAAAATATATATATTTTATTAAATTAACGTTATAAATAGCTTCTGTTATTGATAAATAATTCAAAATTTTCGGCTCCAAAACGCTTTCAAAATCACCGTGTATATATATATATATATATATATATATATATATATATATATATATATATATATATATATATATATATATATATATATATATATATATATATATATATATATATATATATATAGTATGTCCCTCTCCATGATATGGGAAAATATCATAACTATTTCTCAAATCGCTATTGAATTGAAATACTGGTCCTAATAATGTCACCGGCTGATAAATGAGTGTTAAATATTACTAATGTTAAATGCTTTGAACACATAAATATCTCTATATTTATGATATCACATCAGGTTTTTATACAAAAGACAAAACCACATCTGTTTGACATCTATTTTAAGAAAAAATCAATTATTGAGTTACAAATAATTAATTTGAGTGACATTTTTTTACCTTTTGCTATAAAATTATGTCTGGGTGTGATTTTTTTGTGAATATCATCAGTAGTATCACGTTTAAGTGACCAGCAGTAACCATCATAATATACATTTCATTAATCTTGGTACCCGGTCCCTATTTTTCACTAAAATCAAAGTAATCCGGAAAAAATTCACATTTGAATTCAAAAAGTATTCTCATTCCGCCCATGCACGGAGAAAAACGGACATGACGTATATTACTACAGTAACAATTCTAATAGCGTGTATTTTACACATTTATTTTATTTTAGCTAAAGAAACGCACAATGGAACGAAAACAATCCAGTCTGCTCGGCTCAGTGGGCAAGTCTTTAGGAAAATCAAAAAGCGGCGATAGCTCGGAAGGTTCTAGAGACAGCACCCTAACTAACGGACAGAAGGGGGAATTCGATGATTTAATATCAGCCCTGAGAACTGGAGACGTCTTTGGGGATGACGTTGCCAAGTTTAAAAGGTCAAGGAAAACGTCAAAAGTCAACCATAAGGGAAGAGATTCACCCCCCAAGGGTGTGTGTCGGGAGGATTCGAGAGAACGCCAAAAGAACTGAATTATTAGGATTGTATAGTTAAATATTTTTAGCGAATGGATATATATACCTAGTCAGGTCATAAATTCTGTCACATGTTTAATGTAAAATAATTGTAACAAGTTTATTCATTATGTAACCATTCATATACCAAAATGAACTTAACAAAACATAGATTCTTATGACATTAAAGTTTATTCAAAATGACCTCCGTGATTTTGAATACAAGCCTTCAATCTGCGCGGCCAGTTGTCTATCGCAGCACGAACGAAGTCCATGTCAATATCGGCGGCTGCCTTAATCAAGGATGTCTTGAGTGACTCCAAATTGGGATGAGGCTTTGAGCACGCCTTTTCCTCCAAGTGTTGCCATATCTTGTAATCTAACGGATTCAAATCTGGACTGGAGGAGGGCCAGTCTTCGTGCCGGATGAAGTCGATTTCACGCGCCGCCAGACAGTCTTGTGTGCTCTTCGCTCTATGAGCTGGCGCCGAATCTTGTTGGAAGACCCAGTGCCTGTTATTGAACATGGTATGAGAAACAGGTTCCACAAGGTTCGTCAGGACTGTATTTTGATACACAACAGCATTCGTTTTTACACCTTTCTCACAAAAATGTACCTCTGTTAAGCCCCAATAAGAAACTCCCAACCATACCATGAGCGAGGATGGAAAATGACCTCGTTGGACACGCGGAATACGGTTGCTCGCTTCTTCACTACTGTGTGCGTACACCTTATCATTTTGTTTGTTGTAGCTCTCTTCTACGGTAAACATTTTTTCATCCGAAAAAATAAATTCCCGATATTTTTTTCTCGCGTACCGCTTCAACAAAGCGCGGCATCTCTTCAGTCTCAGGTCCATTAGACGAGCATTCAAACGATGTCCTGTTTTTCTTCGATATGCCCGAAGCCCTAAGTCTTCATTTAACACCCTTTTCACCGTGGTTCTGCTTAACCCCATCTGATGGGCCAACAGTTTCTGCTTACGTTTGGGATTTCTTTGAATTCGTGCCTTCACAGCTTTTATCACTGCTGGAGTCCTAACAGACCGAGGGCGACCACTTCTTGACCTGTCATCTACACTAGAGTCTTCATTGTATCGTTTGATGGTACGATAAATGAATCTTTTGGTTATATTCAAATTTTTCAGTATGTTAAAAATTTGAATTGGCGCGTAACTGCAATGATGCAACGCAATAACTGCAACACGGTCTTCTTTAAGCGTCCACTCCATATTTAAAAATGAGTAAAATTCTAAAAGTATACCTTTTTTATTTTCATGAACAATTCGAAATTCGAATTCAATAAACTTTTTTGTGGCCAGCATTCTAAAAGAAAAGTTTTTACTGTGTGACAATACTTATGACCTGACTAGGTACATAACTTAGACGTTATTTGTGAAATTGTTTTCACTGTGTAGAATAGCCCTAAATGTAGAGTATCCCGACTCGATATCAGCAAAAATGTTGAAAACGTGTGGGTGTTAAAAACGGTCTAAAATTAACAAATAATAATACATTTGCATCATTGTGTTTTTACAAATATACTAATGTTATTATTGCCGCGAGCTTTGTACTTAATTCATTTGGCGTTCTATGAAAGTTAATCGGCCGTGTCATAATGACCAGAAATAAGAATTAAGCTAACGTAAGACGTCAGATACAACTGGGAATAAGGACTTGACTGAAAGAAGGAGTTAGTCTTCTTATCTTTGATAAAAGTTGACTGTGGTGATGATTAATCTTAATTCTTATTTCGTTTCCCATTTTTTGACGGTTCTCTTGATAACCATCTTATAGTTTTAGATGTATGCGATTTTATATTCCTTATTAAATTTGGTAGAACCCAGTTCTTTATGCTTAGAACGTCTTAGGATGTTTTGGTTGCCATAATAGAAAACTAAATGAATACATGTGTTATAAGATTGGGTAGTTATTTTAATTGGTAAGATACGTGAAATGTAACGATTGATTTTACGTTAAGGTAATTTGTTTACGAAAAGAATGATGATGTTATTGCATCAGTATATGTTGACATACTGATGCAATTTCCTAAATATATTGCTCCTACGTCATAATGACGTAAGTTGGCAACTGCGTGTAATTACGACAGATATATGAACGAACAAGCTTCTAAGGGTGCTTTTAAAGTTCCTGCTCATTTTTCGTCACGTTGGCTATAGTTTCTGTGATAGCTTTTAACGATATCTGTCTACTTAATTGAATAATATTTGTCGCATAAATATGACTACCACGTTTTTTACATAGCAATGAGGCGTTCATTGTTATGTTAGTTATATAGTTCATCAATTGAACCCATTTGAGACGGTGATTTATTCAAACAGTTTAGCAAAACATTCCTGATTATTATTGCACACACGGTGTGCAACTGGTCTTATAGACTCAGAAATAAATAGCACAAATGATGTGCAGTCGGTCTCGAGTGGGTTAAATGATCTATCTGAACGTACCTTGAAGGAATGTGCTTCGAAATTTATTTCAGCTGAATCTGCAGATTAAAAAATGTGTGTGTAGCTACACAGCGAAGAAAAAAAGTGCTCACGTAGCTTCGTGAGCACTTTTTCGATAACTTGTAAAGCGCTTTAACGAATATGTTATTATTTAGTGTCATGTATATTGTGTCATATATTTGACGAATGCTGATTCAGTAACCTGTAATTACTTCTTGCTATTATACAATTGTATGTTTGTAAAAAGTACTCAGATACAGGTCTTTAATGAATGTAGGAGAATTTTTTGAAATTCAACGAGTATATGACATACTTGACATTGATGCATTTATAAACGGTAACTATATTATCTAATCAAAATCATCATAGAAGGGAGAATTGAAGGAAAGCGGAAGAGAGGGAGACCCAGAAGGACATTTATGGAGCAAGTAACGGAAACATTGGATGTCGCGTCGTATCATGAAGTCACGTTAACACGTTATTAGCTATAAACTGTTAGGAAACGAGTTGATTGAATCAAAAATCCGATCCGAACGTAACAAATGTTCGCGACTTTACAATCGTGACACAAGTTGCTACGAACACGGTCGCTACGAAATCAATGCAAGACAGTTTTAATTTTGATTAAAAATGACATCTTGGTGTTACATAAACGACAACGAATAATTCATGACAACCTCTATTATTTAGTTGCGTATCTTAAAACAAGGTTCCGGGTTCGATTCTCGGCAGAGAAAAATACAGATTTTTTGTTTCTCTGGTCTGGGTGTTACGATATATCACCATTTTCATTTGTGTCGTTTATTCTCTCATTGTATATCATACAAGCCATGTGTATATTATTTACATTGAAACAAATGGGTACAGTAGCGGTCAAAAGTCCAGTAGCAATTTCACAAGCCTATCGCATGAAAAATATAGCACTTGTTCTATAACAAACATTTTGCAGAAACACGATCTCGTATATCGCACTCCTTCATCATTATCTAGTTAGAATGCGACATAATGATCATTTGCCTCAGTGACAAATCTGTCATGTTGAAATCACTCACACACATATATGTAAATATATAAGCGAAATAACACTTATCACGAGATCTCTAAAACTTTACACCCGGTTGACTTGAAATTTAGCATAGTTACTCACTTCGCAATTATCCAGATTGTACCTACATTAAAATTGTTTGCGATGGCGAGCGGAGGTTGAAATACGAGGGTGGTCCGATAAGTACTTAGCCTCACCGCCAGATGGCGCCACTATCGCAAGGGAAATTTACTATCGTGTAGTACATTCTCCGTAGATAGTTTCTGTCAAAATTTAAGCCCAACCGGACTCTTTTTTTGTTTTGACCACGTATGGAAAAAAAAATACTGATCGGTGATTCGATTCTTGTTTTTGAAAGGTTGATCGCGCAGCAAAATCAAATAGCGTTTAACGAGCTTCAACGTGGTCGTACCTCGGTTTTTGTTGAGCCACGCCCAGGTACCCCGAAAACGGCTGCAACGTAGGATAACGTGTCATAAATCCACGATCTCGTATTTGCAGATCGTCAATTGAAAGTGCGCGAGATAGTTTAGATATGCATATGAAAAAATTGCGTGGGTCATATCCCACATGAAATATTGGGAATAAAAAACCTGACGGCGCGATGGGGGCTGCGTTTGCTCTCTTCGGACAACAAACGTAACCGTGAGACCACTTCAGAGCGATGTTTAACGCTGTTTAAGCGCAATCCGAAGGAGTTTCTGCTCGACTGTCGAAACATGGATCTGGCCGGAAAGGTGATGGCTATCGTTTTTGGGGATTCACAAGGTGTGATCTACATCGACTAACTGGAGAAGAGCAAAACGGTCTCAGGACTCTAATATTCTGAATTATTGGGCCAATTCGAATTGCAGAAAATATGACCCCATTTGGCGAAGAAAAAAGTGCTCTTCGACTATGACAACGCACCGGATCACACCTACACTACGAACTGCTGCCCCATCCACCGTATTCTCCAGATTTAGTCCGTTATGACTTCTTTTTGTTTCCAACTTGAAAAAGCACTCATCGGGCAGAAATTTGAGTCAAATGAGGAACCTTTCGCCTCACGGAGGCCTGCTTTGCAGACCTCCAGAAAACGTATTATTTTCAGACGCGTTAAAGAAGTTGGAGCATCACTGGGTTAAGTATATCGAGCTAAAAGAAGACTATGTTGAGAAATAAATCGACACTTCCAAAATTTTCGTTTTCTTTTATAGGCTAAGTACTTATCGGACCGCCCTTGTAATAACCATTGTTGCCTTAAAACTTTCTTTATTTACATTAGACTTATGATTACGTATTTTTTATTTTTATGATTACGTATTTTTTATTACAAAATAGCAGTGCGCCGACATAGCTGCTTGGTTTCCATTTTCTATGAGAGATCTGTCAAACCGTGCGCCCACCGCGCGGCCGGCCGGCGCCAGTGTTGCTATTAATGTTATGCGGTTTGTAATTGCAAACGTGTCTACGTTAAAATACTACTAATCTATTGTATGAAAAAACGAAAACAAAATCGGGTATCCGGTGTACTGTGAGGTATAATGTTATTAAAAAAAGTAAATTATGAATAAAACTATTGTACTATAAATTATATTGGGTCGATAAAGAAATTTAATGAAAAATTGACTTGGAACACCAAGACGATTTACAATTTTCATAATCTACTTAGCATTTATATATTTTATTATAATTTTTTCACTTTAAGCTTCTTTTTAACTATGAATAAACACAGAACACATGCTTAAAATCCGTTAAACCTATTTTAATGATAATTGTCATGAATATGTAAGAAAATATTTTATTTCAAAAACACGCCAAAAATAGCAACAGGCACACTTCTACCATTTTGATTTTTTGTGCTAGATAATACGTGTAACATGAATTTATAAAATATGATGCCTAATTTATGAGTATATTGTTCGTTTGTACGATTTTTGATAGGTAAGATGCTGACACACTAGCAAAATATAAATTTAATAGTAAATTCAAATATTCTTTATTTTGCATAAAAATGTTGTACTCGAGTCTAAGTGGCGTGCAGATATTGTATTTTCATATAACTAAATTTTATATAAATATTACGGTCGTTTATTGATTTTGATTAGAGTTGAGTAGGCGTTGTTTAGAAAACTGCACGGATATTAAATTATTAAGCTACCCGTTTTTAACTAGCATTTAATTTATTATTATATTAATTGAAACTGATATGTTTCAAATATATTTACAAATATTACTTAATAATCAGTTTGTAATATTGTAGTGATTTAACACGATTGTTTTACTTTTTTTAAACGATAAAATTTGTGTCTAGTGTGTTTGCAACTTAACATTTTTTCTGGCCATCGACTATAATTAGTCAAAGACTGTGCATATTTTTCCATACTATTAGTTTAGAATTATGTGTAGTAATAAGCGTTAACTTTTAAACAATAGTAAAATATAAAAACAAAACAGAATTCTTTCACAAATTGCTTCTCGATAAATTTAAAATTTGCAATGAAATCTATTTTTTTGTTTCTTATCAAGTTCTTTTGTTTTTGCTAATAAACAAAAAGCTTCACTTATATAGTTAAAAGCGACTAAATTTACAGTACGTATTAAAATATGATTATCAAAAATATATTAAAATTAGCGGAGATTGTAATGAAATTGATTGTATGTAAAGTAAATTTTTGGAGTTTCTCAAACATATCTGAAAAACGTTGGACGTAAGTATCCATTAAACATAATCTATATTTAAAAAACTTGTTTTGAGGAAAAAAAGGAATTTTGAGACCTTTAGGGACCGATTTATTAATTCATTTAATAAATAAATATTCAATCTTACATCATTATATAAATAATATTTTTGCTTTATTTCCGTTTTTAGAGATTATTTGTTTACAGATATTTTTACCCTGGAGTGTTCCCTGTTATACATATGTTAGATATTTCAGAATCATTCATATGATAATATTACCACATGAGTTATTGGACTTTTTAATCTTTTGATTGAAAATTTGCTAATTATTGCAAATGTAGTGTCGACCTTAGTATCGATATTGGAATTGATTGTCGACAATTTTTGAACTGACGATAACCTAGTGTAGGAATTGATACGTATACATTTATCGACGTTTTTTGGATTTTTGTATGTATCGATATTGCATGTGCGTAGATGAAATTTTTGATGAATTTTACATTTAATTCCTATTTTTCAAATAATTATATTAAATCTTTCTTTTCATGTAAATATTTTTTTAATAGTTTGTTACAGTTTCGCATTGGTGGGAAAGTGAAGTTTCAGTTTTTAATTTATTATAAATCGTAACTTAAAAACGTTTATCATTTGTAAATGTTTATTGTTTTGTTCAGTATTGCATACATAAGTGGATATAGTATAATAATATAATAAATATCTATAAACATTATTTAAATTAAAAATCTCAAGGAATTGACGTTGTTTCATTTGATACCCATAATTTCTTGTTTTTTTACAGTTTTCTGTTGGAGTAAGTACAACCGACAGGACGACTTCCGATTGTTAGAGGCGTTTATAATTGACGATGACAAAGGAAAGGACTCAAGATAATTAGTCCGTTTGCCGTTTTGTATGAAAAAATTTAAACGAATTTTTTTCATGTATTTTTTATTTGTATTAATCGAAGTAATCACCCATGTAATCAATGCAAACAAATTCTTCAAAGGCATTTTGTACTGCCACTCGGGTATTGAATTTTTTTCCCGCCAAGAAGTTATCCAAATTCTGGAAAAAGTAGTAGTCTGTAGGCGCAAGGTCTGGTGAGTAGGGCAGACGACAGAGAACTTCCAACCCTAGTTCTTGGAGCTTGGAGACCGTCTGCTGTGCAATATGAGGTCGTGTAGGAGTAGCGGAGACGAGCGATTGACCAATGCTGGTTAGAGATGTGCCAGCTTCTCCATCATTGTGTTCATTTCTTCAAAGTACACATTTGCAGTAATGCTCACCCCGTTTGGTAAGAAGCTGTGATGAATTACACCGGCGCTAGACCACCAAACAGTAACCATCACTTTTCTAGGGGTAAGTTTTCGTTTAGGGCATTGTTTAGGTGCTGAACCAGGATCCAACCAACTTGCTGAGCGCTTGCGGTTATCAAACAGAATCCATTTTTCATCGCAGGTAACAATGCGGTTCAAAATTCCTTCATTTGTGTGTCTGTTGAGCAGTGCAAGGCACGTATCGACGCGTACTTCGCGCTGGCGATCATTGAGTTCGTGGGGCACCCATTTGTCAAACTTTTTTACGTTGCCAATTTGACGCAAATGGACCAATATTGTTTTGACGCTAACGTCGAAAGCTGCTGCTAATTCAGCCGTAGATTGTGTATCATCAGCTTCCACAATCGCCTTTAATTTGTCATTGTCGACCAAAGTCTTCGGACGACCGCGAGTTCCATTTTTCAGGTCGAAATTCCCAGAACGGAAGCGAGCAAACCAATAACAGGTGGTGCGTTGGTTTGTAGTGTTAGCTTCGTAAACGTCGTTGATGTTGCGTGCCGCGTTGCTGCCACGACGGTACTCATATTCCATAATTACTCAAATTTTTAACGTATCCATTATGACGAAAACGATTGAAATGCGATGAAAATGTAACACTAATCAATAAACAAATGACTACTTTTGGAAAAAGTTCCATGTTTTTTAAAATAAAATTAATTTGAAATTAGAATTCTTAGCCAAACAAAAATGATTTTGATTTGAAATGGCCAGTACTGCAGAACGGCAATTTCATAGGTAAAAACCTATTATTATAAACGCGAAAGTTTCTAAGAATGTAGGTTTGTTACTCTTTCACGCAAAAAATACTGAATGGATTTTAATGAAACTTTACAATAATATAATAGCTTATAAGCTATGTATACATCAGAATAACACATCGTACTAATATTATAAACGCGAAAGTTTGTAAGAATGTAGGTTTATTACTCTTTCACGCAAAATCTACTGAATGGATTATAATGAAACTTTACAATAATATAGCTTAAACCAGAATAACACTTACTACTAATATTATAAACGCGAAAGTTTGTAAGAGTGTAGGTTTGTTACTCTTTCACGCAAAAACTACTAAATGGATTTTAATGAAATTTTACAATAATATAGCTTATATATCAGAATAACACATAGGCTATAATTATAATAGCTATAATTATATAATTTATAAAGATGTTGTGTGAATTGTCCAAAATAAGTGTCAAATAAGTAGGAAAAAATTCTGCCACCTGCGAGCTATTCTGGCGTGCGCTGCAAAAACCGTTAATGAAAATGTTTATCTTAAATAGTCCTACAAAAAAGCCCGGGACAGCATATATCTATCTTTTATGTGTAAGCCATACAAAATACTTAATACGTATTATGTATTTGTATTAATATTTAACTCTGTCTGTTACGTTTTCACGTCTGTTTAGACGTTTCGCTGTTTCGCAGCGGTTTCGCTGAACCAATTTTGATGAATTTCGGTACAGAGATAGAGAGAATCTTGCAAAAGGACATAAGCTATTTTTATTATAGTATTTTTTTATTTATATGGCAGAACAACGTTCGCCGGGTATATAGTATAAAATTATAACTAGTTGACTTGGTATCAATATTAATCTTCTCTTTCGTTGCGCTCTTGTCAGAGCGGTCGTGGTCATCATTTTTCAGTCACACGCCTGACAATCCGTCTCCATTCCTCCCGGACAGCTGCTTTTCGGGAGCACACGTGTAATGGGACGTCCACTGCAGCCTTTACTTGGTCCGTCCATCTCATAGGCGATCTGAGCGATCAATATTAATATCGCCCATTAGAATTACTAAATTTGATATATTACTAAATGAAGGTAATATGTAGATTGCTATTACGCAGAGATTATGTGAAAATTCGAGATCGAATCAGAAATGAGGAGATTCGCAGGAGAACCAAAGTCACCGACATAGCCCGGATGATTGCAAAACTGAAGTGGCAGTGGGCTGGGCACATAGCTCGAAGGACTGATGGCCGTTGGGGCAGAAAAGTCCTCGAATGGCGACCGCGTACCGGAAGACGCAATGTTGGGGCCTCCCACAAGATGAACCGATGATCTGGTCAAGATCGCCGGAATAGGTTGGATGAGGGCAGCGCAGGACCGATCATCGTGGAAATCTTTGGGGGAGGCCTTTGTCCAGCAGTGGACGTCTTCCGGCTGAAATGATGATGTGAAAATTTCAACACCAAACAATTGGCGTCATTATAAAATGGCTCTATAATTATGTACTCGCTCAGTGGAGATGCCTGTGTTCTCAGCTATTTCACGCTCCTTCACTCGGCGGTAGTCGAGTACAATATTATGGACTTCTTCAACAACATCCTCAGTAGTGACTTCGATTGGGCGACCAGAGCGTGGAGCATCAGATGTGCTTGACCGACCACGTTTAAAATCATTTATCCAGTTATAAACAGTCTGCAACGTTGGTGCGTTAGTGCCATGAACAGAATCAAGTTCAGTTTTTATTGTGGCAGCACTGCAACCCTTCATAAAAAAATGTTTTATAACGGCACAAAATTCAGATTTTTCCATAGTTGTTGAAAATTTACGAGTGATCACAGTTAAACAGTGGTTAAACTGACAAAAACTTGTTTTTTTTTTTGCTGAATTTTTGACAGTCTGAAAGTTGCAAGATTGTGCCTGCCAGTGTTAATGCCACTTAACACTTGCCACAGAAAAAAGGTTTTATATATAGTTTTTAAAAGGACTTATCAAACAGCCTAGGTACTGCAGAGATTTCAGAACTCTACTCTAAGAAGAATTTCAGGTGCACACTGGTTTGTGAGGAACAAAGAAATTCATGATTACCTAGAGATGCCGATCGTAAAGGAGGAAGTCTGCAGGAAAAACAGGAGTTACAAAGAAAGGCTCATGGGACATACCAATGAATTGGCTAGGATTTTAGAATTAACTCCACAAGACGAAATAACTCGCTTAAAAAGATGGCAAATTCTAAATGTAGACCAGAGAAACTAAACAATAGGTTCTTGTAGATATACACGGTGCTGTTTAATGGAATTGCACCCACCCTAATTTATCCCAGAGAAGATCTGGTTATGGCTAATAGCCGATTGCAGATAAATTAGTAAAAAAAATCTAGGTTTGCCATTTGAAACTCATATTTTAAAAAGTCTTAACGTCCGTATGAGCGTTATGACCATGAATGAGCATTCCAACCTGGTATATGTTTTCTTTTATTATGCTTTATTTGTGATAAGTTTATGTCCATCTGTAAAATATTTACCATGTTTTTATAAATTTTATTTAATTGAAAAATGTGATTAATTAGCATTACTGCAAGTACTATAAGCACATTCATAAATTCAAATTATAGTCAGCTCCGAGCCACACAGCTTTGAGGTTTCATCCCCAGCTGGGTAAACTCGATGTTGTGCTATTTTCTTCGGTCTTTACGTTATGGGATTCAGAAACAGAGATTTTCCGATCTATATAATACAATGATTAATTTCTTAAAATATAGGTATATAAAGTGTTTGTGTGCAAATATGACATATGAGTCAATGTAAGCACATTTAAGATCTATCTTACAAAACTGAAATAAATGTAGATGCTACTCGTAAGTACCCCTATATGAAAGACGTCATCTTGCATATTTTCATATCCTATCTCCGTATTGTGGGGGCTGTCAAAGGGAGAGCAACACTTCAGTGCTTGTGGGATTACATAGGGGTTAGGAGGTCGAAAATAAATTTGAGAATATTTCATATGCAAAGGAAAACTTATATATTAAATGTAAAAGTTAACAGTGCGCGCAATTTTATAATTTTAAAAATATTCCTGATAAATGTAAATAAATAAATATACTAGCACAATTCGCACAGCGCTATCCAGTCCCAAAGTAAGTAGCATAGCGCTTGTGTTATGGGTGCTAGACAACTAAATTATATATACTCCTTTTTTTGTAAATAAGTAAACATTATTCATAAACATCCAGACGCGAGTCAGGAATCGAACCCGCTCGACCTCCGCAAACGTACCGAAGTGTGTCAGCCGCTACGCCACGGAGGTCGTTATAAAGTGTCATCTAATATCATCAGTGTCTAGGCAAAACACAAATGAAAATTTTGAAATATATATTTACAAGTATATCGTAATTTTTTTATCATCTACCGATTATGTTTTTCACAAGTTTCGCTTTAGTTTTAAAAGCATATTTTCAATTGAATGATTTTGAAATTGTACAATACAATATGGTAACTGGCTCAAAACCCATACTGAAATTTATTTAGAGCAAGACCAGAAACAAAGGAATGTAACACGTTTTAGAATATTCTAGTAATTCTTTTGGTTGTCACTTGCAGTGTCACGGGCTAAGTATGAATGATGACAACACCTTTAGTTGTAGGTAATATATAGAGACATTTCACACAACGCCATCTAGTCCCAAACTAAGTTGCATTACACTAGACACCTGATATACTACATATATC
Organism: Malacosoma neustria; assembly: GCA_963693495.1. Taxonomy (NCBI): domain Eukaryota; kingdom Metazoa; phylum Arthropoda; class Insecta; order Lepidoptera; family Lasiocampidae; genus Malacosoma; species Malacosoma neustria. The sequence continues at coordinate 3,869,323 of OY856385.1, forward strand.
TATACTTATTTTGTAAATAAATACACGATATACATAAACACCCTGACGCTGGACGGGAATCAAACCCGTGATTTTTGCAAATCATGGCTCAGGTGATGACGGGAGTTTTTAGTATACCGGCCAACGTTGGCTATCATCTGCTAGCCAGCTGAGTGAGTAATAGGGGAGCAAGGCGGTGAATCTCAAATATCCGCGTCGGCTTTCCTCCTGAAGCTTCGACGCAACATTGATAGGTTCTTCTCCATTTCTTCTCAGAATGAATAAAGCCTAAATTATAAAAAAAGAACACTGAAAACTAGCTTTCTTTTCAATAATTATACATATTCTGAGAATTATTTATCAAGAACTTGATGTCGAGACATTAGTCTTATTAAAATAATGAACAAATTGTTCTTGCACCCACACATGTAAGGACGCAATAAAATATACGGAGCAAAAAGCTAAAAATAAATAATCAAAGAAACACAGTTCAAAGCAATTTTATGAGCGACTAAAACATTTCTGAAAAGTAAAATATTGTTTTCTGGTTGTATGTAATAACTTAGTGTTAGTAGACTTTTTTTCATTGTCTTAAAGTTTAGTGGAATACCACTAAGCTTTAAGACTATTTTAACCACTAAGCTCCGAGTAATAACGCGGAGACCATTCTAAAGGCATGTACCGCTTAGACCAGAGGTTCCCAGACTTTTTTTACTCATAGACAACTTTCAAAATTTAGCTAATTCCGGTGGACTCTCTGCAGCTACACTTCTACCACATTCTCAAAACTAGACAAAAAATGTGAAGATTAGATCTTAGTATGGAAATTTGCGTTGTGGCTGAGTTCCAAATACGAATTAGTACTATAAAACAAGATGATATCCTTCTTCACAATACGTAGTATCGACGCACACATTCTGATATTCTTGGTCCTCCGATGTAAAGAAATTCTTTAATTTCGGCACTTCCTTCTACTCTAAGAGTCTAGATAGATTACGTGTCGTTAGTGTTACGCGTGATTACAACCGGGATTAATAACTGGAGCTTGACCAACAACGACGTATCATAATAAAGCTTCAGTGGCAACGGGATTGGCGAGCGAACGTAATACTTTATTCGATTGTAAAATACACGCAAAAATATCGATATTAGCGGGAGTACTGAAACGATTATCCGCTGGAGGGGGGTAGCCGATATAGTCAAGCTGATCGGTGTCGATTCGGGTGGCCGGATGTACCCGTGATGCGATTGACAATGAAAGGCTAAATCGTGTGTTTCACATTACGTGGCATGATCGTAACGTCAAACAAGTACAATTGGATTTGAGACATTACTCACGATACTACACATTTATTAGGAATCGATAGCATCGGTAAATTTAACCATTTACAACAAACTCTGTTGTAATAAAATCACGTTGCGAAACGCTGTCGATGATAGCAAGTACTAACCGATTTATCAATTACATGATACTGCGCAGTCCCTAGCAAAACAGACGTCGCGGATTTAATGTCACTGGAAGCGGCGGTGGCGCAGCGCACCCCTACGGTGCACAATAAGTTTAGACGAGTTTAGTGAGCGTCCGCTTGCGTGGCCACGGAACTAACGTCTGATGACGCATATGCGCATTTATCGCTCTCATTTTTACGAACGCCACATTTTATTGCCCGTGCATTTTTGCGTAACCTTATAGCTAGAATGCACTGCGGTGATCGAATTTTCCCGCAATTATCGATACCGATTGACATAGATGTAATGTTCGGTGCTTGCATATCTACCCTCACTCTCGGTGAGGTAATAACGGTGAAAACGAGGGTGGGACGGAAAAATGTTCGTTCTTGTGTCAACGTTTGACAAAGGATGACGCCTTTGCACCGTGTGCGATATTTATATATAAGACGAGGGGTTTGGTCCAGAGGAATCTTTAAAAGCAGTGACGTCAGCATTGCTAACGTCACTGGCTTCACTATTCGGCGCACTCATTGCAAACAATAAAACACAACCAGAAACACACTAAACGATTTATTTTACAAGACACCAGAGGGTTATCAAAGTAATAGTTTTATAGTCACAATTATAATAAAACAATAGATACTCACAAGATAGGATACACCAGTTCACCAGGTCTTAACCGCCCACCGCTCGAACCAAAAGTGATTTTAAAAACGATTATAGTGAATGTTTGTAAAATTTATTAAGGTAATTTATTATTTACGTAATTTACCATTTAAATGTTTAAGAAGCTTTTACTTACGATTATATTTACGTAAACATTGAAATTTTTTAACACACTATTGAAATAATTTTGTATGTTTACAATAAGAAACGCAGCTCGGTTATAAGACAATATTGCATCTGTGTCACTTTGCCAACACTATTAGGTCTTATTTAAGCACCAATGAACATGTTAAGAACACTTATATCAAAGCTTATAGAGCAAGAGCCCAGGACGACCAGACCTTCGTCATTTTATAAAAGCTGAAAGTTTTTCTGTGCATGTCCCTTAAACAGGTAAGAACGATCAGGGAATATAGAGTTTGGGTTGTGGTTACTTGGGCAGATAACAGGCAGTAAAGGTATATAAAATAGTACCTTAAATTCGTTAAAGTATAAAGCTAAATTTTTTTATATTTTCTTCGGGATAACTTTAGAAATCTCGTCGTCCATTGCCGGACACTTATGACAGTTGCTGCTTCTTACCAGACACTCCCAAACTTTAATAAATTATCATTGTACTTTCGTTACAGTATAAAAGCTAAATTTTATATATGTTACTTGGGGACCCATAAAAAATGTTACCTCAATAGCCGGACAGTTTTGATGGTTTTTACATCTTGCCAGACACGTTGAAAGTCCGCTGTATAGTCCAGTCCTTATATACATTTGGAAATGCAAATGAACCGAGAAAGCAGAATTTTGGATATGACGTCGGGGGGCCCTAGAAAAGCTTAAGTTCAAATTGTCGACCAAGATTTCCTATGTGCATTTTCCGCCATCTTGAAAAAAGGGTTGCATTCAGTTTTTTTACAATAACTCGGTTCTCCGTTGAGATACGAAAATTTCGACTCAATTCTTTTTTGTTGCTCTTTGTACACTCTACAATTAAGTCCTTAACTTTTTTTACCTATCGTTCATAGTTATTGCGATATCGATCGAAAACTCAAAAATTTAGGTAGTCAAATTTGTTTTTTGCTATTTTCTCTTTTCTCGTGATAAATATCGAAAAATCATTTAATACCAAACTTGTAGAGCGTGTTCAGACCTACAATTTAGTTTTTATTTTTTATTTTCGACATAAATTACGACCTCTGGCGAACCGCAAAGTCGCCAAGTCCGTGCCCCGTTTCGATTAAGCTGCTCGTACGGTTGTACACACCCGTTAAAACGGACGTAAGATGTTCAGGAAATTACTGATATAAAATAAATAAATGAACCAGACAAATTATGAAACGAACATGAAATTTATTAAAAAAAATTTTTTTGTATATAAAATATAATAATTAAGAGCAATCCTTTTTTTATATTCACGGTTTTTTTATATATTATTTGTCGTTTTGCTGGTCCTGACTGAAGAAGTTCTTCCTCAGTATATTCTTCGTGTCGTGAAGACTCTTGAACCGCAGACTCTTCAACGACGACGATAATGATGATGTTGTTTTGACCACTACACTAAGAATATACTGAGGAGGAACTTCTTCAGTCAGGACCATCAAAACGACAAAAAATATCTAAAAAAACCGCCAATATACTGCTCTTTATATGTATTTATATATCTATATATATTCTAATAGTTATGTGGGACTCCTGAAATGATGTTTAACCATCAGACTAAAAAACCCGGCCTATCACACAAGCCCGGGCCCACAGAGATCCGTGGGCCCGGGATCCGTATTTTATCCGTGCAGGGGCGGAGAAAGAATACTAACCTCTGTGGCCGGGGTCGGCCTGTCGTAAAAGGCGACAAAACAACCCACCCTAGCTACGTGGTAGGTCCTCAAGCCCGTCTGGATGGCGACCACCTTTGGTCTTAAGTATGCCGCCATAATAACCTTGTGTTGTGTTCCGGCATTAGTGACCCAAGTTCCTGTACCCTTATGGGACAGCAGCGTGTTCGCGATGCCACTGGCGTTGCAAACACCTATAGGCGACGCTAACTGCTAAATTCTAAGCGGGCTGTCAGCCTGTCTGCTGTCCTACGCAATAAAAAAAAATGTGGCCTGCCGATCTCGTGGCCTGGGCCGGCGCCTTTTATGTCGGGGCGGGTATTTTCTGGGGTTGTAGCGCCTGGGTTTCGTCTGCCCTAAGGAGTTGATTGGGGCCGCGGAAAAGCACGCAGCCCTCACCCTCGTGGCAATGGTGCGGGTGGCAGATCCTCCCCTGAGGGGCCGCCCGCTGCCGCTTTGTACGGCGGTCTGAGGTCGATGGACGCCCTCCAGAACTGTCGACGTGGCCGGCGTTGGCTCCCGCTAGGGAGTGTGCTAGTTAGCTCCCGCTCCTGTTCCGCCGCCTCCTTTGCGGACATATCTACCTCGCAGAAGTTGGCGACGGCCATCCGTTTAGGACCATAGACGGAACCGAAGTCGAAAGCAACAGGTCCACGCCAATTTGGGCGTTAAGGGCGCGGCGCTCTTCGCGCCACGTAGGGCACATGGCGATAGCGTTTGTCACCGTGTCCTCCTCGTCCCCCGCGCTGAGGCCTCCGTCCTATGCGACAAAGGTACCTCCCGAAGCAACTGTGCCTTGAGAGCACCTACGTCAGGCGGAAGGTCGATTTAGGTAGCCACTGCATCAACTGCCAGTCAGCGCAGTGTGGCTGTTTCTTCTAAATTTATTTTAAACTTGTAAATTATTATATATTACATTTTACTATTAATTTGAATTCTAATAAAACGAAGAATCTAGAGAATAATAGTGATAACTCTATATAGAGTCCTCTATGTATTTTAGAATATAGTTTTGTTTTTTGGGATTATTTTTGGGCATAAAATACTCATAGGAGCGGCTGTTGTCTGACTACTGAAAGAGAAACCCAATGGTAATTTTTCTTTCGTTGTTTGTAAGTAAGCAAAAGGACCATGGCCTACACCGGAAAAACGGTCCAGTATCGCCCTTTTCTTCGGAATAGCCGAAATCACTCGTCTTTTTAGTTTTTTTGTTATTTTCATTCATTCGTTAATTTCAAAACGATTTCAAAATCGTTTTGAAATTAACGAATCTGCAATGAACACACTGATTTGCAAGTTGAAAACTTTGCAAGCCACTGAACTAGATATTTATATGTCTGCAATAAATCTTAGAACTAATACACCGGCAGCCATTAGCGTTGTAATTACTCGAAGGATAATGAATCGCTCTAGAAATGAATTGTATTGCGTTACTTTTAATTAAAAATATTCAGGGATTGTACATAGAAAAGTCAATTTGTTTGTTTGTTACGAGTTTCTTATTTCCTTTGGAAAGTTTCCAGGGGACCTCTATAAAACATTTCATTCCATAGAGTTGAGCTTGTTATCAACGTTCTGGATAATATCGAGGTCTTTTAATGAGACAATAAGTGTTTCCATTTGATTCGTCTGATCAAGGAGTCTTTGCTGTTTTTGTAAAAAGGACGTATGCATGGCCATGAAGCGTTGGCTAATTACGAATATGAACATTCTCATAGACTATTAAGGACACTAGAGACGAAGAATAATAGTGAAAGATAAATTAATGAATGAAAGCTAGTCTGCGAATTTCGTAATTGGTGCTACATGTTAAAATAACATTGACGATATTTATTCACATAAGTACGATTTTCATAATATATCCTACAAAATTACTAAAGTGAAAACTAAAAAAAATTGTCTTTCAGATACGTCTAACTTTAATTTTAACTATGCTATGTAATACAATAATAAAGTTTTCGGTTGACTGTTTGTAGTGATTCTATGTTGGATGATATAAACAGCCTATCTATGGCTGGGAAAATGCTAAGAAATTAAAAAAAAACCACCACCGCTTATAAAAATCAACTAAGGTAAAACTGCACACTGAAATAGAAATAAAACCGAAAAATCTTATAAAATATTTAAAGATATTCTCGGCCCACATCACCTAACACAACAACAACCAAAATCACTTAAAGGCGAAAAATAATCTGATTATACTCATAAAAACTCTTCTAAAAGCATTAGCCCACTAAATTATCTTTTGAGGTCTTTTTAAGTATTCAAGTGAAATCCGCACATAACTTTTTTCTTTCTCCACTTATGGTATTAATATGTATGTTTTTATAGAATAGAGCGTAGAAATCCATTATTTTTAAAAGCTTTTAGCTTTACTTATAAACTTTATGCATAGATTACACAGATATAGATTACAACAGAATGTTTATTTACAATACTTTAAAATGCCGGATTAAATTGAACTTTGCTCACAAAGATACAAAGAAATAATAACGATACAATAGTATTAAAACATTGTGCTGATCTGATGATGAAAGAAGGTCAAATATTTTAAGACATTGATTACAATACTTCGACGACAAACTTGAATATTTAACCTACAAATTTTAAGAAAAGATCGGACATAATGAATCGGAATTTCATCGATACGTGTTCCTTCAGGATTGTAGTGCGAAGTTGTAGTAAAAAGACGATTGATATCTTTAAAAAAGTACTCCAATAAATAGCTGGCAGTTTAGGTTACACAATGGTGTACCAGAATTTCAAAAATGAATTTAAATTTTCCAATTTTCATTCAATAAATGAAGGTAGAGATTTCAATGTGTATTCCGTCGGAATTTCTGCACTTAATCACATTTTTTCGCATGAATTATAGTTTTTTTTAACTGAGCTCTGAGCTGAGCTGCGCGTGATTGTTAACTAAGCTCTGTGAAATCCTGACAAAGAAATCATTTCCTCAAAAATATGGATACCTCGCCCACAGAAACCGCCATAGACGTGGCGTTGCTGGATGCAGGACATAGCATGTTGTGGCTGCACGATTGCCTCTCTACTGTCAATATTATCATTTACTATTATAACAATGAAATATTTAAAATGCTAATTAGCCTAGGACAATATTTGATGTTTTTTAAATGATACAAAAAGGAAATCATAGTTTGATTTTGGGATTAATAAATGTAAGATCGTTGAACACTGGACGTGACGAACTACTAGCGACCATCAATATGTACTCGCCTAATATATTAGCGCTGAATGAAACTTGGATGTGTTTAGTCGAAGACCAATTCGCTTTAACGATACCTGATTATTTATTGTATCACAAATCCAGACCTGGAGATTTGGGAGGGGGAGGAGTAGGATTCTATGTTAGAAAAGGATTGAAAACCAGAATTTAATCGCACCCTGATTCTGTTCTGCAGCAGTTGTGGATGGAATTGCTACTGCCAGATAGGGGTAAGTTTGCGATTGCTACCGCTTATCGGCCACATAGTGTACCAGTTGACGCTACTCTAGCAACTCTAAGCTCTTCTATATGTAATTTCGCCTACTGTGATCATTTATTTCTTCTTACCGATTTCAATGTAGATATTATGCTAATAAAGCCTCCTGTGCCCGATGTTCTATAATTCTTTGCACAACATAACTTGGAGGTAATCGTTAACAAGCCAACGCAGATAAGTGGACATAGTAAATCTCTTTTGGATGTTATTGTTACAGATAGCCCTAACTTATGTAACATGGAATGTGTATCATAATCCCTCTCTAAGATATTTTGAATGAAGCATAATCACCTCTTAGCTTCAAGGCTTCAACACTGCAGTTGGCATCTTTGCATATCGTGCTCAAATAATAAATAAATATATTGGGACCTTCTACACAATGTCATCAAGTCCCAAACTAAGTTTTTTTATTGCTGTAGGACAGCATACAGGCTGACGGCCCGCTTATAATTTAGCAGTTACCGTCGCCTATGGGTATTTGCAACACAAGTGGCATCGCAAACATGGTGCTGTCCCATAAGGGTACAGAAACTTGGGTCACTAATGCCGGAACACAGCACAAGGTTATTATGATGGCCCACTTAAGACCAAAGGTGGTCGCCATCCAGACGAGTTTGAGGCCCTACCACGTAGCTAGGGTGGGTTGTTTTGTCGCCTTTTACGACAGGCCGACCCCGGCCGCAGAGGTAATTCTTTCTCGGACCCTGCACGGATAAATAGTTACATATCACTTGTGTTATGGGCACTAGATAACTGATATACTACATATATACTTTTCTAAACGTGAACTTTATTATCAAGAAATATTCACTTATTTCTAGATCCAGACTATCGTCATCTAGTCTTGACAGGCAACTTTGCGTAGCTTGTTGCCACCGGGCCGAGGTGTCTTATACAAAGACACAGAATAATCTTGGTACAAAGGTCACTAGCACTGCAATGCTAACATAGTTATAAATTCATACTTTGCAAGCTATGATGATATTATTTACAGATATATCTCCTACTCCTTCTCCTATTTCAGACCTATATCTCATAAGAGCTATTCATGGAATGAATCGCGTAACAGTTTTCGCACGTCTAAGCGCCTGTGGGGATCACGGTATCGATTCCCTTCCCGAGTCCGGACTAAACATAAACATCAGATATTATGTACAATTTATTTACACTAAAAGTATGTTTAATAGTTGAGAATGTGTGTATTGAACCATTTTTTTAAATATGAAGTCTAAACTTCTAAATTGAATCATTTAACAAAAACTCTTTTTTTTTCGTTTGCATGTTAAAAATTACTATAAGGATTTTACTAATTTCCTGACAGGAAGCCATAAAAATGCTTCTTATATAATAAAAAATGTTTTAATAGGTCAAGAAAATTCTCTTTCCCTGTTTTCAAATCGTCAAAAATGAAACGAGTATCCGATAAACATCGTTGAGGAAAATGTAAAGCACGAAATTTGTGTAAACCAAGATATTTACTTGAAACAAATTTATGCTTAAATTCGGAAAGCCTGCGGCTTTTACTTATGTACGTTTAGATTTTAACGCTTATATATGTTCAAATATATCATAAGCAGCAACGAACTTCATAAAAATTTTAATATCTGTCGAGCTCTCTCACTGAGCGTTGGCTTAATAAAAAGTGGACTATATAATTTTGTCTTGTATTGGTCCCCACACTAGATAAAGTACTAAAACTCCAGGAACCTCGCGACCTCCTTGGTCTGGATCAGTACAGGTGCAGCTCTCAGTTAATCACGCACGGCGTCTCTCTTGCAAATTGTAGTTCAAGCACACTGCACTCTATGTTCATCGCATCGTAATGTAACCTTTTGTTTAAATTGATTATTATGATTATACGTATTTTTAGTAATAAAACTACATATAATACTCAGCCTTAGTTAATTAAAAAATAATAAATAAAAAATATAAATATATACTAAAGCTGAGGTTTTCTTAGCGCGGTATGATATGGGGTCATAGGGTTATTCAAAAAAGGCGTTATAAAATTTCCTCGAGGCCGCAGGGGTTAGTAAAGTGTGGTGGGTATTCTGTCTGTTCCTTCTTGGGGGAGAGCAAAGCCCAGTAGTGGGATGTTAGAGGTTGTTATTATTATCATTGTACTTTTTTATTTTACCCAATCTGGGTTATATAATATTTTTACGCGCTTTATCGATATATAGATACATACTTGACCTGTATGTATCTATCTATGTATCCATGTATTTATGTAACGGAATTTTCGGACTCGATTTTTACCCACTTAAACGATCAAAAAAATTCAAAATTTTGCACACTTGTGAAGACCTGATGAAAATACACAAATTTAATAAATTTGTCCTAAAGTCCTTATCAGGATTAACGCTTTCTTTTCCCTCTGCCGAAACGCCATCTGGCATTAAATAATAAAACTACCGGAAAATAGCATTAAATTAATAAAAAAGTTACCGATTGGTTGTCAACTCAACTGGCTGTTAATTGTCAACAAATAATTTATATTTTAGAGTTTTAATCAAACTAAAAGGTTTAAAATAAATTCTAGTTAAAAAAACTAAAAAACATGCTTTAATATGCGACACACATTATTGTACTGAAATAACGAGAAATTAGTTTTAGTTGCCTGATAATCCTTTAACTGCCAACCCGCGAAGAGTAAGTAAAAGTTCACAAAATGAAAAAGGGATTATAATTTTTAAAAACAAAAGCTTCGAATATAGAACTAATTTTTTTCATACCCAGACTGTTTGTTAAGTGCCAGTAACATAATTTGGCTATTAAAACCTCTTTAGAACTAAATTATTACCAATAATACAGAAAAATCAAAACCTCCCGTTTTTATTTTTGCAAAGGAGTTTATAAAGGTAACTCTTTTTCAGTAAATAAAATAGTCTTGATTTTATTAGTAAAAAACTTCCCGATGAATGAAAATTAAACAATGTCATAAAGATAATATTTATTAATAAAACATTCAATCAAGAGATCTAGAATATTTTCAATTTACTACATTTTAAACAATTAGTAATTTAAAAAGTTCTCCACTTATAGAGACGTAGGACGCCATTTTGATTTTAGGCTCGTGCATATTATAACTCAAATTGACATATATTACTAGAATCTTACAAAAATATTTGTTTTCATTGATTTTAGTACATTTCTGGTCAGTATTTCAATTTAAATACAGGTAAAGTGAATTGTAGATCTTTTTTCAAGCAAACTTTGTTTAAAACTTCTCCAATAAACACAAAAATTAACTTAACAAGGACTTGCATATGTTATAATACGAAATTTCTGACAAAAACACTTTACACTAAACATTTAATATTCACTGATTTCAACAACTATTTTTAATACGAGTACTTTATTGTCATAAATATGTAACATTACATAATGAAAAAAGTTCTCTTATAAACATAATAATGTAAATGAATTAATACATAATCTTGCAGAGCAATTTTAATAGATAGCTTATTTAAAATTGACATAATACTACCACCCTCATTATTGGGCAAATATTAACATACTTTTATATACATAAATTCCATTCTTATTTATTTATACTTTTGAGTTTAATATGAACTGTTTGTCTTTAATAATCCGAAAACATTCATCTTTATAATCTTAATAAAATGTAATAAATTTTATTATTAAACTTCAAACTAATTGACATTTTATAAACTTACATATTATTAATCGAATTTTTAAGGCTAACATTATTCTTGTGTTGTTTCAATAATATATATCGATATTTAAAATAACATATTTATTTATTTAAAATAGATTTCATAAATGTAAGAGTAATTTTTACCACAAATTTCAACAAGAAAATACATGTTTAAAATCTTGATTAATAATCCTTTAATAAGTAAATTTCAAACATTTACTCAAATAATTTAATGAAAAAATCTTTTTAAATTTTAAATATTTTAAATAGATCGCAGTCCTAATTTTTTATACCACCAACTGCTATATAAAATGCAATTATAAATTTTTATCATGATCATAAAATATGTATATTAAATCTTGATATATTTAGGTATTTAATGTACTATATATAGTTTAGTTTCTTCGTTAAGATTTTATAATTTTTTAATCTATTAAAAAATTATAAAATCTTAACGAAGAAAAAAAAACACATTATGTAAATTAAAAAAAAAATCATATCTCAGCTATGAAATTATCGTATATGTACTTTGCGTATTACTATCTAAACAAACAAATTTATTAAGATTTATGATATCTTATAAAATACAGGCAAAACTTATACTAGTAAAATTTAAAATACTACCAGAATTGAAAATTTAATTATTCACTTAAATATCTATCATTCCCAAAAATATCTTATTATACCTTGGCACTCTTGTCTATATCACAGATCTTTGACTACAACTGTCACGATTTACGTAGTTCCGACGGACAGCACCTTGTTACCTCAGTATTACTACAGTTCTGTTACGATATAAAAAAGAATACATAGGGAGAGAGAAATAACATAGATTAGCAGGATTTAGGTGAATGTCCAAAATGCCTGGTATTAAAGGACGAAGTTCGCAGTCTACAAGATTTATGTCCATTCCAGACTCATGCATGCAATTTCAATATGGCTGGCAAATATCTTGCTAAGAGTATGCATAGCTGCATTTCGGTACGTCAGCAATTATTCTCAAAGACTCAGTAGAACACATGTCGGACTCGGTTGAAATTTGTAAGCACAGACAGGCTAAAAGAAGTAGTTGGCAGCAATAGCTAAGGTGGATCTACTAAGTCAATTATAGGCCAATGTAGAGCTGCAGTAAAGCCACGCCAAACGTATGGGTTTGCGCTCCCGCAGGTCGAACCGACTTGGCGGGGATCGGTGCTCCCTGAGATTATGCCGGGTTAAATAAATTCAACTTGAGGTTCCAAAACTTCCCAAGAAAAAATTGCGGTGAAAAAGTTCTGGAGAATAGTGTTAGGAAGTGTTAAGTATGTACTATAGGAGGAGTAGGTAAAGGGATAAACGAATCATGTGAACGATATAGCTCCTCTAAAAATTTCAACCCAATTGCAACTTTATTTTTGGGACTTGAAGTTTGCTATTTGTATCCGGGGCCTTTTTAATATCAATAATTTACCCTTTTTGAGCGGTCAGGTAAAACTGCACTATTAAAATAATAATAACAATTAAGGTATTTGGTTTCAAACTCTCTTAAGTGAAGCGACAAAAATGTAGAGAACTTTTTAATTTTTCAAAAGTTTTAATATATTGGCCCGTATATACAAAAAAAAAAAACAGTTCTCCAAACCGACTGATCCTCATGGGGAAAACGAACTCAGTCCTCTAAGAAATTCCAACAACGAAATAAGAAGACCTAACAGAAGTTCCTAGGATATATACATAGCATCCATGAATACCAGATCACTACGAACTCACTAGAGTTAGCTATAAACGTTATTAAGTGGGATATAATTGGTATCAGTGAAATGAGGCGGTACGGTGAAGGAATTGAAGACCATCATAGCAAATTTATTTTACACTACATCGGCGAGACACCGGTACTATACGGTGTTGGCTTCCTAATTAAAAACAAACTGGCAAACAAATTAAACGAAATTAGAAAAATCAACGAAAGAATAGCAATACTCAACATCATGCTTCCTACACTTAACGGTAAAGGAGATATGTCGGCTCCCAGACCTTTCGCATGACGCAGGTCCTCTCAGGGCACAGTTGCTTCAGGAGGTACCTGTGTCGCATAGGGCGAGAGATGACGTCGGGGTGCCACTGTGGCGCGGGCGACGAGGAGGACACGGTGGACCACAATGTCGCCGTGCGCCGCACTCGTTGCTAAAATCGGCGCGGACCTGTCGCTCCCGGCCCTGGTTCTGTTCATGATCGGGGGCGATCCTGAATGGACGGCTGTCGCCTCTTTTTGCGAGGCAGTCATTTGCGCAAAGGAGGCGGTGGAGTGGGAGTCAACCACCACACTCCCCTCCCGCCACCGCAGGCCACGTCGTCGGCACCGGAGGGCAACTAACGACCTTCGGCCGCCGTAGAAAGCGGGCGCAGGCGGCCCCTCGGGGGAGGATCCGTCGCCCGCACTATTGCCGCGAGGATGAGGACCGCGTGCTATTCCGCGGCCCCCCTCAACTACTAGAGTCAACACAGAAGAGCGCCAGGGGGACGAAACCCTGACCCCCAGGCGCCAACACTTTAGAAGAGGCCCGTCTTGAAACAAAGGGCGGGCCGGCGCCAGCCCGGGCCACGAAATCGGCAGACCACATATCAGTAGGCTCGGGCGTAGGCGATAGGAGAACAGCCATTTTTTAGTGGGTATTCGGATGGCCAAACAACTTTCCCGGAGTTCCACATATCCCTCGGTCCCCCCGGGCCGTGGGAACCCGTCAAGAGAGGGTTTTTCTCCGAGACCAAAAAAAAAAAGAGATGTGTGATCAATTATTTAAGCACATTCACCGACTGAATCAGACAATAAAGAAGACAAAAATCTTATTGTAATGGGTGATTTTAATGGTCAAATTGGTGTCTGCAACGCAGGAGCGAAATATCCAATAGGGAAATATGAATATGGTCCAATAAGTAGAAACGGGCAAAGATTAGTCTCACCTTTGTATTTTTTTTATTGTTTTAGGACAGCAGACAGGCCGGCCGGCTTAGAATTTTGCAGTTACCGTCGCCCATGGGTGTTTGCAATGTCAGTGATATCGCGAATACGCTGCTCTCCCATAAGGGTACAGGAAATTGGGTCACTAATTCCGGAACTTAACACAAAGTTATTATGGCGGCACCACTTAGCTAGGGTGGGTTGTTTTGTCACCTTTTACGACAGGTCGAGCCCAGCCGCAGAGGTTAGTATTATTTCTTCGCCCCTGCACGGATAATGTATTATAAAATAAACTACGAATTTTGAACAATTTTTATAAAAAAGAATCGAGAAAGTGGACATGGACGTCACCCAACGGTAAATACAAAAACGAAATTGACTTTGTATTAACAAACAAACAAAATATATTTAAGAATGTATGTACTGTATGTAAATCAATTGAACTTTCACACAGACCACAGAATGATAAGAATATCACTATGAGGCAATAAATTGTATATACTAGGGCCGCTGCTCTAAACCGGGTTGCTACTAGCGGCGCGAAGAATATGTACGGCAAGCGCACAACTACCTATTTAGTTCCAAGATTATTAAACGATTTACCAAGAAATATAAGAAATAATATACCCAAAAAAATAATAAAACCTCACTTAAAAATTTTAATTATTCATTTTGTACATGCGTAGACTTAAGTTTCGATGGCATTGTACAAACCTTGTGGTTTTTTGTGCTATTATTTTATTAAGTCAATGTAATAACTGTGAATTTGATAAATAAATTAAATAAAAATAAATTACAAAAAGTAGATACGCTCAATATAACAAGAAGGAGGCCGTCACTGTATTTACGGGGAATCAATAAACAAACTCGCCAAAAAAATTCTGAACTAAGCAAAAAGATAAAATAACACATAAAAATAGTCAGGAAAATAAAGTCAGAAAACATAAAACCTATATTGAAAAAACAGGAGGGATTAAAAAAGCACACAAAGACTTAAACAAAAAGAAAACATGGATGCCAAACTTAAAAGCTATAAATGTAAATTCTACCAGTAAAAGAGAAGAGATACTGAAATTTGCACTAAACTTCTACAAAACACTATACTAGAAACAAACAACAACACTAACAGAAAAATTGAAAAACAGCAACAAATAGCAACTGACTCAAAATCAATATCAATAATATTAAAGATTGAAACTGTAAATGCAATAAATACACAAAAACTAGAGAAAGCGCCAGGTACAGAACAAATATCAAACGAGCTACTAAAATTTACAATACCAGTGATTGCCCCGATACTTACGGAATTATTCAATGACACTCTATCTACCGAAAGTATACCTAGTGATTAGACAAAATCAATTATAGTATTAATAGACTAAAAGGAAGGAAGGAAACAAAGGTGATATGAACAACAATACACCAATCAGCTTAATGAATTAACATCTATAAGTTAATTTTATCCAGGATCGCTATTACACTCGATGAGAGTCAACCCAAAAAACAGGCAGGCTTCAGGAGTAAGTTTTCGACGATAGATCACATTCACGTAACGTAACGTAGACAAGTGCTTCAATATATATATATATATATATATATATATATATATATATATATATATATATATATATATATATATATATATATATATATATATATATATATATATATATATATATATATATATATATATATATATATATATATATATATATATATATATAAATACTTATATAAATATTAAGGTAGTTTTAAGTTTTAAACACATCTTCAGGATTTATTTCAGCAATAAAGGCTTCTTTTATATATTTATTTTATTATATTCCAAAAATGAACTACTTTATCAAACGAATGTAACTGCATCATAATTAATTGATTGTGCAATTCAAGGATAGAATTTGAAATAAAGCCATTAAGAAGCACTATTACAAAACAAGTTCTCAATCATATCCATTCAGTCCATGAGCATAATGATATCTATTACGTCCAAAATATCCAAATTGTTCCCTTCAAATTTTAAACCAATAAACAACTACAAATCATCAATACTATTATCGCTTTTCTCATCCGTACACAAATAACTTTTAAAATTATCACGGTTCTGATTGCCATCTTGGTCGAACAATTTACTTATTGTTTCTCGAATCTGCATAAAGCTTTCAAGTTTAGTTTCAACGGATAGTTTTCGCTTCCTATTTTCACTGTGAACTCTCGCGAAGTCTAAAGAAAAACTTTGTCGCATCATCCGTTGTCTTTTAGCATTGTGCGTGTCATCTTCAATTTTACAAGTCGGTTCTTTCTCGTCCGCTTCATATGCTTCGTTACCGTATACATTTTTTGCTGTATCTTTATCATCGACCATTTTTATTTTGCTAAACAATAGTCTTTCAGAGTCCATAAATGTTAATACAGGCGATCCTTCCTTTAAAACTTTGCAAGATTTACCAAACATGTTCATATTTTTGTTGCTACTAGATTCATTATCAAAAGTAGATTCCCCAGATCTTTCTGTGTCTGAAGCTGTTTTATTTTCCTGTATCGTACATAATTCATAAGTCCTCGTATAAGGTTTTTGGTATTCGTTGTTGATATCTTCTGAAATTTCTTCGTTGCATGCCGCTTTTTTCTCTTTCGGTGTTTTGGGCGCTGAAGATGTATCCGAGCTGTTTACTTTTGTATTATTCAAACTAGATAATTTGTGAGCTGGAGACATGACTGTGTTGTTGTAGCCTTTTTCTGTTTGGGAGTGTTTACCCTTTGTGTGTATTCCAAATATCCGTTTGATTGACTGACGAAACTGTAACAAATAAGAATATTTAAAGTATATACAAAAATACTTCTAATAGCATACAATGTTATTAAAATTTGGAGAACTAGTTATCGCTAAAAGTGATTATTATCTTATCCTCCAATTTATATAAGCTAAATCTTACAACAGCGCCTAAAGCA
The DNA here is from genome assembly GCA_963693495.1 of Malacosoma neustria. Classification (NCBI taxonomy): domain Eukaryota; kingdom Metazoa; phylum Arthropoda; class Insecta; order Lepidoptera; family Lasiocampidae; genus Malacosoma; species Malacosoma neustria. Next base: position 3,886,297 of record OY856385.1, read on the forward strand.
TGGTAAAATTCTGTCGATTTAAATATAATTTATCTTATATAGACGGTTATTTTGGATGAGAACCTTCTTCCTCAGCCTTCATGAAGTATAAAATCAAATCAATATAGGCTTGTATTGAAATGTTTCATGCCTGTACTCAATAGATAGCGTAAAGTAGGCACTTATTACAGCACTCTTGGTATAGGTCAAGTTTTTAAGGTTGAATAAGTTTAAGTACAATTTATAAAAGTAAAATAGACTTGTTATAAAAATAACAAGTCTATTTTACTATCATCACTTTGGAATTGTATTTATTAATAACTTAAACATATGATATAATTTTTTTACTTTTTAAACAATTTATTGTATAACACTTTTTATATATTGTTTTAAGTACAATTCTCAAGTATCTTGTACAATCATTTAATTAAAAAAAATTGTACGATTGTACATACTTTGCTTCAGATTAGAACAAAATGGGTAGATAGACGACCTTTTTGTAAGCCAAATAACTTTCCGCATCGCCGTCGGGCCGTCCATGAATTATCTCGGACTGGTGCTCGACGGGCGATGAGACTTTGCGGCGCACTTCGAGCGCCTGGCGTCGAGGTCAGTTCGGGCGGCGGCGGGACTCTCCCGTCTGCTGCCGAATATCTGCGGGCCGGGCGCAGTGTGCCGCAGGCTCTTTGAGGGAACCGTGCGGTCGATGGCCCTTTACGGGGCCCCGATATGGGCGGATCGCCTGACGGCCAAAACGACGGCGTTGCTTCGCAGGCCGAAGCGCGTCTTGGCCGTCAGGGCGATAAGGGGATACCGCACGGTGTCCTTCGAAACGGCCTCCCTGCTGGCCGGATCCCCACCATGGGACCTCGAGGCCCGAGTCCTGGCGCTATTGTACCAGTGGCGCCGGGATGCGGCCGAGCGTGGCTCTCGCCCTGCGCCTCGCGAAGTGGAGGTAAAGCGGGCGGAGCTGCGCGATGAGGTGCTCATGGTGGAGTGGAAGGAGCGCCTCGCACACCCCAGCGCGGGTCTCGCCACCATCGAAGCGGTGAGGCCCGTCCTGGCCGAATGGGTGGAAAGGCGCCACAGCGCCCTAACCTTCCGCCTGACGCAGGTCCTCTCGGGGCACGGTTGCTTCGGGAGGTACCTGTGTCGCATAGGGTGGGAGATGACGTCGGGGTGCCACCATTGTGGCGCGGGCGACGAGGAGGACACGGTGGATCACACTGTCGCCGTGTGCCCTGCGTGGCGCGAGGAGCGCCGCGCCCTCGTCGACCAAATCGGCGTGGACCTGTCGCTCTCGGCCCTGGTTCTGTCCATGGTCAGGGGGCGATCCTGGATGGACGGCCGTCGCCTCCTTTTGCGAGGCAGTCATGTCCGCAAAGGAGGCGGCGGAGCGGGAGCAGGAATCCACCACCACACTCCCCTCCCGCCAACGCAGGCCACGTCGTCGGCGCCGGAGGACGAGTAATGACCTCCGGCCGCCGTAGAAAGCGGCGGTGTGCGGCCCCTCGGGGGAGGATCCGCCGCCCGCACTATTGCCGCGAGGGAGAGGGCCGCGTGCTGTTCCGGGGCCCCCCTCAACTCGTAGAGTTGTTAGGAGAGCGCCGGGAGGACGAAACCCTGACCCCCTAGCGCCAACACTTTAGAAGGGGCCCGCCTCAAGACAAAGGGCGGGCCGGCGCCGGCCCGGGCCACGAGATCGGCAGGCCATATATCCGTGGGCCCGGGCGTAGGCGATAGGAGAACAGCGGGTTTTTAGTGGGTAGTCGGATGGCCAAACATCTTTCCCGGAGTCCCACATATCCCTCGGTTCCCCCGGGACGGGGAACCCGTCAAGAGAGGTTTTTCCCCGAGACCAAAAAAAAGGCTAAAGCTGGCCTATTTAGAGACGACGACTATTGCAGTTGAAGTGTATTGTTATGGTAAAATTAAATAAAGATTATTATTATTATATATTGCGTGGAAAACGAACCTATAGCACGATTATACTAGGCAATATTAGTAATTACTAAACTAACTGTGAAGTAAAAATTTATAAGGAAAGTATGTAGTTTTGAAAACTAGTTGTGAAAACGTTGTGTAAATTTGTGAAAACTTGTATTTTATGGAATTATAATTATTTTCCGTAGATTCGTATATCCACCGCAGCCACTTCTTATCATACTGGTTGTCATCTCTATGACAACCAGCTTCTGCTTGTGTCGTTTTAACACTGTTAAAGCTTCACACCTGTTTAGAAGTTCAGTTTTAAATATTTTTCTTGTAGACCTGCCTCTTAAATTAAGCAGCATTACGTAAAAATTATTATCATTACCAATCTCAATTAACTCTTTCTATAAATTCACAGGTTGCACATACTCTTGACTACGTCTGCGCGCAATATAGTTAGATTTAAGATGGACCTTAGTGTATCCTAACAGTGACAAGGATAAGTTTAATAACACCATCAGGGTTGCGCTACTTGATTCGCATGATGTCAATATAAATTTGTAGAACCTCTTCTAACCGTGGTGCTCACAGTCAAAGGAAATTTTCAGAGGCCAATTGCATGGTCAGGAACAAGAAATACTATATATAACACGAATTCTTAGTTTTGTACTTTCTATGACGCACTGTCAATATCAGAAAGACATTGCAAATATAAGTTAACCATTGTAATGTTCGGGGTTTTTGAATGGTAATAATTAATGGCCATGCCCGCTTTTGTGACGGTAAGAAGGAATAATATGACTGTATAATTTTATTTTTAATAAGACATGAATAAATTTGTTTATTATCCAAAATGTATGAAATTAACGTGCCTAATCTCAAACTTTCCGTATCAAAGCTAGAATTTGATTTTGAATCCCACAAGGCTTAAACTTGCTCACATGAAAATAATGTTAAATTATAAAAGTTGGAGTTGACAAAATTATAAAATATTATTTGCAAAACCAGAATTCTCTTGGTTTAATGATTCCGGCAATTAAATGGAATGCTGTAAAGCTATTTAATTCAAAGAAATTTTGCCTGTTACGATTAAAGCTTGCGTTATTAAGACGGAAGCCGGTAATTAATTGGTTTTGCACTGATATTCTCATCTAATTGGTTTGTATTTACTGTAGTTACTATTATAAATGTTGTAATTATACGCGTTCGTGTACTTCAATGCATATTGAAATATTAACTTTGTAATTTAGCCCTTATTTGTATAGGTTCCATTCTGTAAACACTTCAATAAAAGAGCCACAAGAAGATAAATAAAACAGCTAAATTTTATGTTATCAAACCGGCACCTTCCTGTACTATCAATAACCTTGCAATAGGAGTTTTCGTAGTCTTTCAGAATTGCCATGGAAAGTGTTGAGATATCGTTATTCTTTTTTCTGTCTACTACCATTACACCGGTGCTCAATAGGTCCTAGAATCTTATTGTCTCCAACTTGTTAGCAGAAATTAAAATTTATTTGGCTTATAGGCTGAATATTTAATATAATATTTCTTTTAATTCAGAATCCCCTATTAAATATTGTCAAAATATTATTAAAGGATGCCCTGCTGTGCTCTAGATTTTTGCCGAAAGACAAAACAAAATGGTACATTTCAAAGCCTTTTATTTTTATAGCCGACCATAAAAATAAAAATCACGTCAAAATCATATAAATCATGTGCCTTGTACTAAATGTAAGATTTTAATGTCAATGTATTATTTTAATAATATTTTTTTTCATAGATAACGAACGTTAATTATATCAATCCATGTATAAAAAAATTGAATTAAAACAACTAAAAACTTATTTTCAGAATATTTTTAATTTAGAGTTATAAAATAAAATTTTAGAATCAATTTTCTACAGTTTGAGTAGTAAATTTATAAACGTACATACTTTTTTTAGTAAGCCCAAGCCATTGTTTAACATAAATTTGCTTTAAAAAGATTCCATTTTATCCCAAATTCACAAACATACTCTTAGAATTTCGAATTTGTGAGCTAAATTTGTGAACCTGTACAATATTATTGTATGAAATTTAATTGTAACCTGACATAATAACTACTAGCTAGCTACAGAGTTACATTTTGATGTAACTAAATACTTGAAAGCTTTTTTAAATCATCCTGAACGTTCACCAAATTGAAGAAAATCTATAAACATAATTTACACTCAAAGATGAAAAGTTCAGTGTTAATAAAACTTGTATGAAAACATTATTTCAAATCTCAACAGTATTGGTTTTGATACAGGTTTTAAGTGTAACGGGCCCATTCATGAATTATGTCGTGTTACTCGTGCATATTGGCGGAACCCATCATCCTGAATTGTCTATCTTCAATTCTTTTAAAGTCAAGAACAGATTTGAGTAGTTACTACCTTGTGTTACCTTTGACATATGCAGACTTGTGGTAGAAAGCACGTGGTATATTTTTAAAAGAACACTATTATGGGAATTTACGTTATCATGAAAATGCTTGATACACTTTGTTTAAATCACTTATTTTCACAAATCTGAAGTTTTGTGTCACTTAACAAGGAGCCAATCATGGCGCTGACTAACACATAATGATAGCTGTGTAGCATTTTTACAATTGTTGTGGGCTGTGACATACTTAATCATTGTTATTCCGCAGAAATGTTTATTTTTTCCAACCATGAATTTCACACTTTTCTTTACTCGTACTATTCACAAATAGTTTAGAGTAAGTGATTTAATAAATGGATTCAACCATGGTAACTATTTCTTAAAGAATATACATGACCCATTCAGGAGAGAGAGGAGGCAAGAAAATGTCATGTGTTTTTGAGCAATATTCAAATAAATCATTAATTGTAATAACTCTATAAGTATATTAGTAAATAAAAATATGAGCCAAATTATTGAAGTGAAAACTTTTTTAAGGCGCGTTGACCACTTTTCGGGTGAACAAAAATCGAGGAACTCGCGTCATCGTCACCGAACGCTTTCCATGAGCTATTTTTGCTCCAGTAATTGGTATTATCTTATTAATAATGGCTTAAAGTTTATTCTAAAATGTAATTTTTAAATGATTGCATTGCATAACTTATACATATCTATTCGAATCGCGACTTTATTACAATGAAATATAGTAGAGTTTTTGAAGAGATCCTCTTTTGGCACGTTGAGCACTTTGTGGGTGAACAAAAAACATGTACTTTTTCCACAGTATATACATAGTTCACAAATTACGAGTATAAGCACGTATTTTTATACATACTGTTATATTCTTCTTTTAGCTTTCAATATAAATTTTCAAACTTAATCATAAATATTTCTTTAAAAAACAAAAATAATTCGAAAATAATAATCTAACAGCAAATCACAAGTTACTTAGTTTTCAGTTCTATCGGCAGTCCCTAAATACTGCCCCGCATGTTTTTATTTTAAATTTTCAGTTTGCAAATAATGCTTAATAACCCTACTTATGATTTACTACCCGAAAACTACAGGGGTAGGGGAATCATTTTTTATACTACGGATGGTCACCAAAGGGAGGGAGGCGGTAAAGATTGTCAAAAATAGGTCAAGTAGTACATGGTAGTCAAGGTTTATCACACTTGGTCCACTTAGCTACCGCGTGTATGTAGCAAAATATATGAATTTGTCTTACCTGTGTGTTCATTCCCACGTATATAAGTGGATCGTAGCAAATAGAGCTTTTGGCGACCAGTGCGGGAATCACGCCTGCACCGGGTGACACCTGCAACAAAATATATATGTCAGCCACAATTCCGTTTAATTAATTTCACACCGTGTGTAAATGTACAATAAATTATACATAGAAATATGTAGCATTATAAAATAATTTTTAGTAACGCTTGTCTAAAAGACAAGTAAGTTTTAATTTTACAGTGCAAAATCTATTTGATGTTACTGGTTCTTTTGTATATCTGTCTATACATCTTTCAGGGAAATAAATGATTATAAACCGTAAACGGGTTCTAATATAGAGGTTTCATTTTGTAATTTTTTTATTGCTGACAGACAGAAACAGGCTGACGGCCCACTTAGAATTTAGCAATTACCGTCGCCTATGGGTGTTTGCAACGCCAATGGCATCGCGATCACACTGCTGTCCCATAAGGGTACAGCAACTTAGGTCAACAATGCCGGAATACAACATAAAGTTATTATGGCGACATATTTAAGACCAAATGTGGTCGCTATCCAGACGGGCTTGAGGCTCTACCACGCCTTTATCGACAGGCCGACCCCGGCCACAGAGGTCAGTATTCTTTCTCCACCCCTGTACGTATAGCTGCTGCATTCACGGATTGGAAACGGGACGCCTCAGGAGTGCGGGAGATCGACCTAGATCGATGCTCCATACTTCTTGAGCGCGCGAAAAACGTTCGCCTACACTTTCGTTGTGTAGACACATATTCTCATACTATCAACCCAACATATATCACAAATATAAACTATAATCTCTAGATGGTTCGTAGGAGTCAATGGACGTACCGTTGATAAATATAAACGAGGGAGTGACCCATTTTCGGGCAGAATATTTTTATAGAGTTCCTTAACCGTACATCGCGCAATTTTTCACACAAGAATACACAGAGTTCTACGCTATATACATAAATACTCTATTGATAATGGATAAAGTTTGTGAGAGATCAATTTTACGTCGCAAATAGAGTTCAATCATTGGACGGTTTGAAATTTTATATTTCCAAATATCAGTTCCAAGGAAATTTAGCAAACACCTTGAAGTTTTTAATCAGTATTCAATTAAATTTGTTAATTTTTATAATAAGTATATTCTTATTTACTTTTATAATAACAATAATCTTCTCCATGCAAGGGCGGAGTAAGAATATTAATCCCTGCGGCCGGGGTCGGCCTGTCATAAAAGGCGACAAAACAACACACCCTAGCTACGTGGTAGGGCCTCAAACCCGTCTGGATGGCAACCACCTCGGTCTTCAGTATGCTGCCTTAATAACCTTGTGTTGTGTTCCAGCATCAGTGATCCGGGTTCCTGTACCGCTATAGAACAGCAGTGTGTTCACGGTGTCCCTAGCGTCTCAAACATCCGTATGCGACATTAACTGCTTACTGTTAAATGAAAAAAATATATATTTATGTTTATTTTTTTCAATAAAAAATGTATAAAAAGGTATTGTTTATTTCAGTATTCGTGCCAAAGCTCATCCACTTACAACCAATTATAATCATAATTGTATATTATATTGTATATATGTAAATTAAATAAATAATTATTTTTGAGAATGAAAAATGTTCCATCCACTGCACTCCATAATTTAATATAACGTTTGATAGATCATCTTAAAACGCGGGCTCAGAGCTGTCGCTGAGATTAGAGTTTCTTTAGTTATCTGTAACCAACGCTATCTATCATTAACAACGCATTAATATTTCCCAAAACAAATATGGACAAATAGTAGAAATAGTAGCTTAAGTTAAAACTTCGACCAGCTCTGTCTCCACCTAATTCTCAACACGTAAAAGTCTACCATACGCGCTAATATACAAGCATATTTGCCTCGAAGTTGTCGAAGCAGAAAACTTAGTTGTTGAAGAGAGAACGCTGCATAGAGTTGAAGTTTGGAAGTTTGAAGCACAATAATTTTGGAAACATAACTCGAGCAATTTGGTAAACTTTGTTCTGAATAGCTTTTAAGACGAGATAAGGATTTTAATCGAACTAAACGTACGTACAAATTTATATAATTGTATATTAAATACAGTTCCATAAAAAATAATTATGTCAGAGAACATTTCCCTGTTCAACGGAAAGGGAACGTTAAATATTGACGTTGATTTGGGAGTATTCGAATGCAGAGATTGGCAACATAGTGGTTGACACTGACAGCTCGATTGCTGTAATTGCTTGTTGTCAATTAAACGTAAATATGTCAAATAGAAAATATAAAGAACGAAGGACACACGTGGAACCAGTCTAAGTCCGACTACGTTCCAAAAGTGCATTGTGTGCGTTAATTCTTATATTCATGATGGATGAAGATTTCAGGATTTACAACCGTCCACATACACTTTCATAAAATAAATATATATTATAAATATAAATAAATAAATATTTGAGGTATATGGACTATATGGTAGGCAAGTGTTGTCACACTCAGAAACCAAACGAGAGATCTCAAGTTCGATTCTCACAACAACTACAACTGATAAAATAAATTGATTTCCATTTTGTAAAATATCATTACGGAAAAATGTTCGATATATATGGCTGCAAAAGTATATAATAGTATACCCCAAAATTGATTTGACTTATCAATTGACTTATTTAAAATTAATGGTTATTGGACAAATGTTTCTATTCAATGAATAAATTTTTCGAATATAAAAAGGCAATACTAATGAATAAATCTAAATAACTTTAAATGTATGTATGATTATAAACAAATAGTCTTTGAATTATATAATTTGAATAATAATTTTGGACGCCTTTAGACTTAAGAATTTAGTGTAACTCAAACAATATATTTTAATTGTAACATCATAATTACCGATATTCTGCAAATAAGTAAATAAATAAAAAATAAATAAAAGATGAAAAAAATTCTACTCAAGATTGGTTTTCTGACTTAATTTCAGTACTTTTATCGAAATTCATACGCTAATTTACCTACATATCATATATACAACATAGTGTGGGGACCGCGGTCATTCCTGGCTGAGACGTTGCGCAGTGAACGTGTGGTCGCGTTGTCGATATGTGTACGCTGTTATTATTATCGCCCGAAGTCTCTTCCGAGAAATGTGATCCGGTTGAGGGAGATGCTTCGTGGATAGTACATATGCGACGTGGCCGACGATGATGTGTAATGACTTTTCAGAGCTTTCCTGTTCTTTATTAATATTATACGGTGGCTACAATAGTATACATATAACATACTAGCTTTTTATCGACCGCTCCATTAACAACAGCTTATCGTCATATTTGGGCCAAAAGCCACATGAACCTAACTTATAGAGGTTAATGGGTAAACACCATTTCACAGTTTAGATATCCTTTGACCTTTTTATCGTTATCAATTTCGCTTTTCGCACGCCCCGCTACGTGGAAACGAGTAGAAGATAATGTGGGACTTCCCATGCAATGAGCCCGTAAACCCCTGTCTCTTAGGAGTACGTCGCTAGTATACCCACTAAACCTACTCAGCTCGAAGTCATACAGGTTTTCACTTGGTGCAGAGTGTTTTCCCTGTTATTTAAAAAAATAACTTCAGTAACTAATTATTTAAACTTATAAAATATTGCCGAATGTCCCACATGACAGATTGCAATATATACAATAAAATTTAAAAAAAGTAACTAATTAAGGAAATAAGTAACCCATCTCTTGGAGTAGACCTTCCGCCTTACGCAGGTCCTCTCGGGGCACGGTTGCTTCGGGAGGTACCTGTGTCGCATAGGGCGGGAGATGACGTCGGGGTGCCACCACAGTGGCGCGGCCGACGAGGAGGACACGGTGAACCACACTGTTGCCGTGTGCCCTGCGTGGCGCGAGGAGCACCACGCCCTCGTCACCCAAATCGGCGTGGACTTGTCGCTCCCGGAACTCGTTCTGTCCATGGTCGGGGGCGATCCTGGATGGACGGCCGTCGCCTCCTTCTGCGAGGCAGTCATGTCCGCAAAGGAGGCGGCGGAGCGGGAGTGGGAGTCGACCACCACACTCCCCTCCCGCCAACGCAGGCCACGTCGGCGGCGCCGGAGGGCAAGTAACGACCTCCGGCCGCCGTAAAAAGCGGCCGCGGACGGCCCCTCGGGGGAGGATCCGCCGCCCGCACTATTGCCGCGAGGGTGAAGGCTGCGTGCTGTTCCGCGGCCCCCCTCAACTGACCCCCTGGCGCCAACACTTTAGAAGGGGCCCGCTTCAAGACTAAGGGCGGGCCGGCGCCGGCCCGGGCCATGAGATCGGCAGGCCATATATCCGTGGGCCCGGGCGTAGGCGATAGGAGAACAGCGGGGTTTTTTTGTGGGGAGTCGGATGGCCAAACATCTTTCCCGGAGTCCCACATATCCCTCGGTCCCGCCGGGCCGGGGGAACCCGTCAAGAGAGGTTTTTCCCCGAGACCAAAAAAAAAGTATTTCTTCGGGTCTTCATTTAAGCAATTGTATGTCTTATTAGTAAAATAAGACTCAGGGTTCGGAATACAAACTTTCAGCTATAATTGACGCAAGGATAATATAATTCGCAATTTTCCAGGTAAGATTATTGAAGCTTCAATTATCTTACCTCCTTCTTATTCCTCTTTAGCGTTTCTTTCATTCCTTACCCATTCCTCTAATCTCGTTTGGCATGAGCGGAACATGAAGTTAGTAGGTAACTTGTTAGTAAGCTACGAATTCCCAGAAATTTTATTGAGATTTATTGCTAATAATGACTTGCGTGGGCTTGGCACCCATAAAAATTGTTTCACTGGGAAATTGAAAAAAGGGTAATAACCTATCCGTGTCCTTAGAAATGGAAAGGGTATGACAATGTCATTAGGCATTTCCGGGTAAAATAATATGTTCCGCCCTTTAGAATGATACCCGATATGAACTTGTTAGATATTTGAGACGTACGAGCCTGAATTTTTCCCTTCTTTTACCGATCGTCTTTATGGTACTCAATACTTTTATGAAGACAAGGTTTATCCAATTTTACATATTACGCGTTCAAAGCGTTTATTTTGATTTTCGCTGACGTTTTAGCTATTTTTCAAAGCTCGCTTTCAGCTTGTTTATACAATTTTTAATGTTGATCTTTAAATGCTTATAAATACGCTGATAATTCTATATTTTTTACATTACTTGTGTATACATTCAAAGGCATAAATTTTGTATTAGCAAAGTTTTTAAGTGTTTGTTTCCTTAAATATTTAATAACTTACTCATGTATAGGAATAATTGCTATCGTCCAATGCGATAATGCAGCCAGCCTTTTGAGAATATTACCAATCGAGGAACCTACATATATTCTATTCGTATTTTTCATTGAAAAGCTGAACTTGTCACAAGATAGCCTTTAAAAATGTATACTTCGAACAAGACTAATAAAAATAATAAACTTACGATTCCTTGTGTCGCAAACTGCTCCATCAATGCGAAAAGAGAGTAAGGAGTCCAAGCAACCGTGAATGAGATTATCATGATGAACACCATGGCAGTGGCTCTCGCTTCCGCTCGGCTGACACGACCCAGCCTCTGTGAGTTCTGCAAGAAATACGAAGCTATTTAAAAGCTCAATTCTTAATATGTACTACAAGCAAACTATGCGCGTAATTTAACTAGTGAGGCTAGCTTGACTGCTGTGAACTACCCACGGACATTTTTTTATCTAGAGTTAGCAGGCAGACAACGGTCTATCCGATAGCAGATGGTTACTGTCTCCTATGGACGTTTGCAACACCAGAGAAATTCGCTGCCGCAATATTTTCGTTAATTTATGAACTTTGAGCTAATTGCAGAGTTCATGTGACCATTTTTCTCATTTCTAATGCTGCTCAACTCTCCTGACGAAAGAAAAGCGCTGCCAGCAATTAACCTGCGTTAGGACTAATTCAAAGCATACATATCTATTTATATTATATTAAAGTATCATCATCATCCTAGCGTTAAGTTCAGGTTGCAACCCAAACTTCCGCTTCGGTGTCCGGAGCCCGCTTTCCGATGTTTCCTTCTCCACTTCGCACGGTCTTCGGCATCCCCGGTAGTAAGTTCTTCGGCACGCCCTTCACGACCACAAGCTTAGCATTTTTTGCGTCTACTTCTCCAACCGTTTTATTATATTACAGTGTTATTTTAAATTGTCTTCAATAAAATATGTTTCATTTCTTTCTTCATTTATCGTGTCCTGTTTACATTTCCTGACCTTAGTCTATTTTTCCTCTTTTCCAACATTTATTTATCCTCGTTCTAAGGTTGGCGTCATGTTGAACAGCCCTTATTGTTTGAAAAGAGTACTAGCAATAGCCTTATCATAAGTGAGCTCTCCACCAATTAGTTTTAGCGCTACTTAAGTTGAGAGCGGGAATATAATCTGGTGAGTAGAATAAAGGAATTTGTTGCTAGGTCTTTTAGTCATACATGTATAATGGGAAGAAAAGAAAGTGATAGGAATGAGAGTGGGTGGATACAAAAGGAGGAGTAGACGAAAGAAAAGATGAATGGATTGTGTAAAAGGTGATATAGCAAAAAAGGGGGTGAACTTTGAGATGATGACTAACAGAGAAGAGAGAAAGGAAAGAATATGTTAGGCTGACCCCACATAGTTGAGGATAAAAGCAAGAAGAAGAATTCTAGGTCTGTTGGCTATATCATAGATAAGTGCTATCCAGTTAACTTTTTGTATTTGATTACACAATATTGATTTTGTATTGTTTTGTTAATTAGTTCTACGTGAAATATTTCTTTCAAAAGTTTCAAACATATTCACATAAGTTTCATAGCGCTTAGTTATATTTAATTAATATTAAAAGATGAATAACGTGTCCGCGTAGGGGAACGGAAACATGGGTCACTAATGCCGGAACACAAAACAAGGTTATTAGGGCTGCATATTTACAGAAGGAGGGGTCGCCATCTAGTCGTATGGAGCCCTGATACCTAGTTCGAGGTTATTGTACTGTATTACTCTACCCCTGCACGGGGAGTTGATTAACTGAAAATACTTGATTAACTGAATCTTCTTCTTTCTACCCATATCCCATATCATGAAGTCGGTTTGACTAACTGAATTTATTGATTGAATCTATAAAAAAAAGGTATTCCCTTCTACAGACCATCATGATGGGGAATGTGCCCGGAAAGCGAAAACCAGGTAGACGTAAGATGTATTGGCTCCGTAATATCAGGGAGAGGACAGGGATTAAAACCGTCGAGCAACTGTTCAGATTGGCGCTTGACAAGAAGAGATTCAAGGAGCTGACTGCCAACCTTCAGTGATGGAGAGGCACTTGAAAAGATAGAGATAAAAAAATAATTAACAAGCAATTGAAATTTCTCAAATACATCAGAAAAAATATAGAACAATACAAGTAAACATGAATCATGTTTTTATTTTGTAAGCTCTTTAAATAACTCAAAAACACATTTCCGCGATATTTGCAGACTTTATAAAACTCTTCTAACAAATATATTTATTTATACTATTACCACAACGTACCAACGTACGCTTTCATCATCACAGGACATATCCTGTACAAGATACAGATAAGCTACAGATTGGCTACACACCATAGTGTGTGGCCGATCTGTATCTTATTTGGGCATAGTGTGGTTTATTTTTCTTTTACCAGATTCATTTATGTAGACACAGTTATACCGGGTTGCATCGACCGCTTGTACTCTGTTGCATACAAGCTTTTGACTTCAATGTCGTATGCCCAATATCAAAGGGCGAAAATACCTAAATTTGATTATTTTTATAGAACCACAAAACGCTGACTGTAAATTTTTGCTTCAGTACTTTTTTTTCCGGAGGAGGAAAAAGGCCGTTACACACTACGTGTTGCGCGGGGCCGCAAGAAGCTCGAGTGGGACTCACGACAATTCAGCACGCTACCCTGTTTTAAAGAGCGTGTGCCGTATACCTACTAAAAAAACCTCCCCCAGGCTCCTCTTCATTGCTCACGTTCAGGGTGTCGGTAAATGGCGCGAGTCGACTACCGCTACCCTGAATAGCATTGGCTCGTAGTGGGTGTGAACCTTACTGATCCGGAGGAAGAAATCCTCCGGCCGCTGGGGGCAGTTGGCATCCTCTGCTTCAACTACCCTTGTAGGGTGGGCGGGCGCGCGAAGCCACGACGCGCCTCGTCTCAGAGGCCAAAATGCAGGCGGCTTACCACTAACCCGAGGTGGCCACCTGCAACCTCGCACTATGACGGCCGTAGATCGGTGAATCATCGGCGTTCACCGATATACGGTTGCGAGTACCCCTACGTGGGCGACAGGGGCGCAGAACTAGTTGCTTCCGCTCCTGTTCCATCGCTCCCTTTTTTTATTGCTGTGGGACAGCAGTCAGGCCGACGGCCCGCTTAGAATTTAGCAGTTACCGTCGCCTATGGGTGTTTGCAACGCCAGTGGTATAGCAGATAACACTAACAAGCGGCAAGACTTCCCCATGTATTACCCAGTCGTATGCGATGTTCCACAAGAGGGGGCCTAGGACCAACGCTTGTGGAACACCGCACACGACGTCTCGCCGACTCCATTCTCCCTGGATCGGGTAGAGGATGGCTATCTGACGAGGTATGAGGCGGAGGTAAGTACCCCATGGTATCGGAGTGCCTCCCTGACACAGCTCCAGGGGAGGGAGTTGAGGGCGTTCTCGATATCGAAACACCACCATCAATACTTCACCCCGAGAGACAGCGTTCTCCGTCGAACTCTTCAGCTACAAGATAGCGTCAACCGGTGAGCGACCCTGGCGGAAACCGTATTGGTTGTTCGCCAGATCAGCATCAGTACTTTGCTACGTTTAGCTTAGTTAGCTGTTAGGTTTGTTAGTTAGCTTATTAACCTACGTGGCACATTGGCTTAAGCACATGGAAATGCCTACGGGTGCCAAGAATGGAATTTATTAGTAGTATACACTATTATTATTAGTAGTTTACAGTTTACTAGTATCCATAAAACAAGCGCTCTGCTGCCTATTATAGGACTAGATAGCGATGTGTCAATTGTCAGTGTATTCATATTACTTTATTATAGGTGAGTTTAATTGGGAACTCGCAGGTCTTAGTGATGCTCCTTACACCCCAAATTTGTATTACCAGATAATATCCGAAAAAAAACATGCGGCTGCCCCGCATTCCGCATCTTTGGGGACTGCCGATAGAAGTGAAAACTAAATAACTTGTAAATCGTATCGTCGAGCTATTAGATTATTATTTTCGGTTTGTAAAAAATTGTTTACGATCAAGCATTAAAGTTTAAATTAGTCAATAACACTTCTTTACAAACCAAAAATTGTTTACCCAAAAAGTTCTCAACGCGGCTAAAGAAGTTCACTTCAAAAACTCAACTGTATTTCATTGTAATAAAGTCGCAATTCGAATAGATATGTATAAGTAATGCAATGCAATCACTTAAAAGTTACATTATAAAATAAACCTTAAGTTATTATTAATAAGGTTGGTATTACTGGAGAAAAACTCCGTCTTACGAATCTTATGAATTTTCAGTCAGGACACGTGACCTGATGCGAGTTTATAATTTTATACCCATCACAAAAAAGTACACAACGTCGTTAAAGAAGTTTTCACTTCAAAATAGTTTTCAATATAAATTTTTGGTCGCATCGCCTTATCCCAAAACTTAATTATTTTAGCTCTCGAAACTTAGCTCAAGATGTCCGATAGTATTTTGTCAAGTTTTTCCGATTGACGAACTTTTCTGAGATTTTATCCTTAATTTTTTGTTTTAGTTGATTGGAAATAATTTTCCATACGGCTCTTTACTATAAAAATATTTAGGTCAGTTTAAATTATGGATATTGGTAGATCTTTTTTAATTTATCAAACTTTAAATCGTGAGATAATCGGTCGATGGTAAATGGTATTGTTAGAAGGAAAAATGTATTTCGAAATTATATAATAAAAAATAAACATTTTCTTTATTGACTAACACCTAAACTAGGCATGGCCTGTCCCTTAGGTATTAGTTCCTTCCAGTAACTTCATATTATTTTTATAATAAATTATAGATTTTAACAACTACCATCTTTTATAAAATTAAATGAGTAAGACACGATCGATATGGTTTGGTTACATAAAGTAAGTACTTAAGCAAATAACATTTTTATGTACAATTAACATTTCATAATTTTGAAGTGTGCAGTAAACAAAGACTTTCTTTTTTGATATGATATATACTATTATATGATATTATACCCTATTTGTTTTATATTATAGAAAAAAGTAAATTAATAATAGTTATAAAGTTTATTGTTATATAGTTTAATTATTATTCATATTTGATTTTATACTGTTATGGAATCTCTCTCTTCATGAAGGGAATACTGACTTATAATACTTCATATGAATACTGACCCATCAGCCTATCGTAAAAGGCGAGAAAACAATTCTAGCTAGGCGGTAGGACTCAAATCCCGTCTTGATGGCGATCGCTTCTGGTATTTAGATTTGCAACCATAGTGACCTCGTGCTGTGTTCCGGCATAAATTATTCTTGTTCCAGTTCCTCTACGCGGACGGCAGCGTGTTAGCGGTGCTCTTGGTGTCGCAAACATCCATAGGCAACGGGAAGTGCTTACTATTAAGTAGGCTGTCCGCCTGTCTGATATTTCTAAGCAATAAATTGACTTATTTCAAAAAGTCGTGATTCTTGAACAAAAATTAAACATTAACGTTTTTTAATTAGACACAAACTTTCGAGTTTTTAAGTTAGTTTTTTATTATGTTGAAATCTATCCAGTGCTATAAAGATAAACGCATGAGCGGATATGTCATGATGATGACTGTGCTGCGGTGAATATAGGGAGTTCGTGTTAGGAACTCCCGGTAAACTTCATGACACTGCTCGCTATTCCTACCGCAGGCATTTACGCCATAGCTTTTTTTTTGTCTCGGAGAAAAACCTCTCGGGACGGGTTCCCTCGGCCCTAAGGGGACCGAGGGATATGTGGGACTCCGGGAAAGATGTTCAGCCATCCGACTACCCACTAAAAAACCCCGCTGTTCTCCTATCGCCTACGCCCGGGTCTACGGATATGTGGCCTGCCGATCTCGTGGCCCGGGCCGGCGCCGGCCCGTTCTTTATCTCAAGGCGGGCCTCTTCTAAAGTGTTGGCGCCAGGGGGTCAGGGTTTCATCCTCCCGGTGCTCTCCTGTATTGTAGGAGATGAGGGGGGCCGCGGAACAGCACGCGACCCTCTCCCTCGCGGCAATAGTGCGGGCGGCGGATCTTCCCCCGAGGGGCCTCACACGGCGACAGTGTGGTCCACCGTGTCCTCCTCGTCGCCCGCGCCACAATGGTGGCACCCCGACGTTATCTCCCACCCTATGTGACACA
Source organism: Malacosoma neustria (assembly GCA_963693495.1). NCBI lineage: Eukaryota > Metazoa > Arthropoda > Insecta > Lepidoptera > Lasiocampidae > Malacosoma > Malacosoma neustria. Next base: position 3,903,287 of record OY856385.1, read on the forward strand.
TGTACCTCCCGAAGCAGCCGTGCCCCGAGAGGACCTGCGTCAGGCGGAAGGTCAGGGTGCCGTGGCGCCTTTCCACCCATTCGGCCAGGACGGGCCTCACCGCTTTGATGGTGGCGAGGCCCGCGCTGGGGTGCACGAGGCGCTCCTTCCACTCCACCATGAGCACCTTGTCGCGCAGCTCCGCCCGCTTTACCTTCACTTCGCGAGGCACGGGGTGAGAGCCACGCTCGGCCGCATCCCTGCGCCACTGGTACAATAGCGCCCGGACTAGGGCCTCGAGGTCCCATGGTGGGGATCCGGCCAGCAGGGAGGCCGCTTCGAAGGACACCGTGCGGTATCCCCTTATCGCCGTGACGGCCAGGACGCGCTGTGGCCTATGAAGCAGCGCTGTCGTTTTGGCCGTCAAGCGATCCGCCCAGATCGGGGCCTCGTAAAGGGCCATCGACCGCACGGTTCCCTCAAAGAGCCTGCGGCACACTGCGTCCGGCCCACCGATATTCGGCAGTAGACGGGAGAGTCCCACCGCCGCCCGAACTAGCCTCGGCGCCAGGCGCTCGTTTACGCTATAGCTTCAACATCATCATCCTACCGTTAAATCCAGGTTCCAACCTAAACTTTTGCTTCGGTGCTCAGGTTCTGCTTTCCGTTTTTTTTTAATTATTTGGCTTTACGGGAGTGACTACCGTCTGACCTCCTAACCTCTAAAAGAAAACCGAATGGCGTTATTCCCCCGCCGCATGAATGCTGGCAGAAGTCGCCTTTTACGACTCCCTAATGATTTGGGATTGCCCTATTCTTTTCATCGACCGGAGCCACATGGCAGATTTATGTCAAAACTTACTTCACGCTAAGTCATTCATGTCGCACAAAATATACGTACTATATTTTCCCATCTCGAAAATATGAATTATTACGTCTAATTGTACGTATCTCTCGGAACAATACACTTCGAAAATCAGTGTAGCATGACAATATAATTTTCTATATGAAAGTAGCGGATAATTTGTTCTATATTACCATGTAGTATTTGTTATGTAGTAAAAGCAGATGTACTTTTCATTTAATTATAATTATTTTATGATTTTCCTGCGTGCAGGGGCAGAATGAAAATACTAACCTCGGCGGCCGGGTCGACCTGTCGTAAAGGCGACAAACAACCAACGTAACCACCCTTTGTCTATGAGAATGTCGCCACAATAATCTTGTATTGTGTTCTGGCATTAGTGACTCAGGTTCCTGTATTACAATGGAACAGAAGCATGTTTGCCGTACCTATAGCATCGCCAACATCTATAGGCGACGGTAACTGCTTACTGTACGGTACTGCTGAGCGTATTAATACACATATTTATTTAGGAAAAAATTAACAAACGTTCTGATACAAAAATAAAATCATTGGAATCCACTGCGAACAATCTTCAACATTCCACAATGTTCGGTTCGATACGATCGTATATAGAACCGAACACGAAAATCGACGAACAGTCAGTGCACTTCCAACCGGCGCCACTCCCGGGTGCATTCATAAACATTAACATTTGTATTCAATTAAACATTATTACTAAGTATAAATAAATAAACATTAAATCAAACATTGTAAAACATTTAATTACCCACTGCAACCTCGGTAACGCTACATTTTGGTCCTTCGAAAAGGGACTCACGCGCCGCGTACGTTTAAGTTCTTCAGCTAAGGGCTTTCGCGATTCGGCAGTGCGTCAAAAATAACCAGTGAATAAACATTTTGTGTGTAGTGCGAGGGTGCTAGTACAATTTATTGCAAAACATCAGGTGTAAGGCAACATCATCAGCTTTCAAGTAACATTTTACCTTTTTATTTTATTTTTACGTTCTATTGAACATTGAAAAATGGAAGATCTTATCGAGAACCAACAATTAATTTATGAAAACGTTAGCAAATTGGGCACTAACTTAAAAAAGGATAGTGCGGATAGAAAAACAGTAGACTACTTTAAGCGACGTTTGAATATTCTAGATGAATACTGGAAGGAATACCAGTCAAACCACAATCAAATAGCAGCTGAGTTAACCAAAAAACATCCTTATTTTACGGAACAACTATACTCAAAAACAATGGATGCGTACGAATCCGTAAAGGCATTAATGTTACAACAATACCAGCAATTACTGTGCCAAGCGGAAAACCCGTCTTCAGGAGAACGAGAACAGGCCATTTCGAAAACTGGTAAAAAACTGTCTCAACCTCCAGAAGAAGAAGGTTATATGGAAGCTGAGGTGGAGCAGTTCGTATCCACTCCTTCAAAATCACAAAAAGGTACTCACAGCAAGTTGGATGAACAGTTAAGGAAGCAATACGCAAATTTTAAAGCATTTGCAAGAACCACTTCAAACATTGATTTAAATTCCATTTCTGAAAAATGGGAGTTAGAGAATGTATTAAAAAAATTAGAAATGAGATGGTCAGCAATAGATTCTCTACATTGGGATCTTGATATGGAATTAAATGGAGAGAACATTTCTTACGAAAACACTTACAACGAGTATGAGAAACAATTTGAAAGTTTGAATAAGGCAATAAACACAAAAATTTGGTCTGTAGCGCATAAGAATAATTCAACACCTCAACTGGATATCCCGGTGTTCAGTGGTAATTACCACCACTGGGTAACATTCAAAGATCTTTTCACAGAGGCTATACATCAAAACAAACATCTATCTCATCATCATCATCATCTCAGCGATGAATCCCGGTTGCAGCCCAAACTCTCGCTTCGGCGCCCGGGGTCCGCTTTCCGACTTTTTCTTCTCCACTTCGCACGGTCTTCAGCATCCCTGGTAGTGAGACCATTGGCACGCATATCACCCTTTACGACGTCAAGCCAGCACTTTTTGGGTCTACCCCTCCTGCCGGGGCCCGGCGGAAGCGGCATGGCCAGACATTTGTTTCCCACGTAAGCATCCGGTTGCCGTAAAACGTGGCCGTACCATCGGAGCCGACACTCCTGCAATTTATCCGCAATGTCACGGACATGAAGGCTGCCGCGAATGCGGGAGTTCCTAACGCGGTCCTTCCGCGTCACTCCACACATCCACCGCAGCATATTCATCTCCGTGACACGCAGTTCTTGCTTGTGTCGCTCTAACACCGGCCACGCTTCACAACCGTATAAAAGGACAGGTCTAATGATGGTCTTATAAACCTGTCCCTTCAACTTTACCGGCATCTTGGGGTCACAAATGACACCAGTTACCTCACGCCATTTGGCCCACGCGGCAGCAATGCGTGCCTTGACGTCGCAATCGATGTCACCGGATGCATGAAACACAGATCCCAGGTATTTCACAAGGTCCGTGCGCTCGACTGTGTTGCCGTCTATGCGTACGGGTGTGGGATCTGTGGAGTTACAGGCCAAGTACTCGGTCTTCGCCACATTGAGCTTCAGACCACCGTTCTCAAGCGACTCTTTCCACGCCTTCACACGTCGCACCAGCCTACCCCTGTCCGAATCTGCCAGCGCGATATCATCAGCATACATGAGCAACCACGGGGGCTGCTCATGTGAGTTTCTGATGCTGTCTGACAATACGTCTAATACCACGCTAAACAGAAACGGACTAAGGACGGATCCTTGGTGCACCCCGACGGTGATGGGGAAAGGTTTTGTGTCGCCAACAGCGGTCCGAACAACGGAATCGGAGTCACGGTACATGTCTCGGATGATGTCAACATAGGCCTCTGGAATCCCTTTGGACCGCAATGCCCACCAGATTATCGCGCGAGGAATACAGTCGAAGGCCTTCTGCAAGTCGAGAAACAGGCAATGCAGAGGCGTATTCTTCGCCCTGTATTTCTCCGCGACAGTCCTTAGAGCAAAAACAGGGTCCATTGTCCCGTGACCAGGGCGAAACCCATATTGACAATCCGAGACAGTGCACTCCTGTCGAATCCGAGAGTCGATAACCCTTTCGAAGAGCTTCATGGTGTGGGACATGACCTTAACTCCTCGGTAACTACCGCACTCCTGCACCGACCCCTTGCCTTTGAAGACTGGAGTAATGATACTCAGTCTCCATTGGCTCGGGATCGTACCGGTGAGGAGTGTCCGGTTGAAAAGGTCTGTTAAAATGCCCACACCACGCGAGCCCATCGCCTTCCAGGCTTCGATGGGGACTCCATCGGATCCAACAGCTTTCCGATTCTTCATGCGGCGAAGACAATTCTGGACTTCTGCAGGCGTTATCAGTGGCACTAGTCCTTGATTCGGAGGAAGATCAGGCGGCTGCACCTCTTTGTGCTGCGTGTTCAGCAGCTCGTGGAAATACGAGCGCCATCTCTCCTTCACCGCGAGGTCCTCGCATAGCAGATTGCCCACAGGGTCTTTTACACAGCGGCACTTGGAAATGTCCTGTGCCGCTTTGACCCTGGAGCGCGCCAACTTGTAGATGAGCTTTTGCCCCTCAGACGATTCCAACTTATCGTAAAGTGGTTGTAAGTGGTCTCGCCTGGCTCTGGCAACAGCTCTCTTAGTGGCGCGCTTTGCTACCCGGTATGCGTCGCGGTCTTCAGGAGATCTGGACGCTTGCCACTTCTTAAAGAGGGCTTTCTTCGCTCTAGTCTCCCTCTGGACTGTGTCGTTCCACCACCATGTCTCCTTGTCACACTTGCGACCACCCTTAGACACCCCAAGCACCTCCTTCGCCGACCCAAGGATAGCCGCCTGAATCTTGTCCCAGTAAGCCTGAACTGGTTCGCCCATACCACCGGTGCACTTGTCACCGACGGCTAAGGCGAACTCCTGGGACGTGACTTCATCAAGCAGCCACCACCTGATTCGGCGCTGAACGCGCTCGGTATACGTGTCTTTAGGCTTAGCGCAGAGGTCCATGACAAGAAGACGATGTTGTGCAGTGAGACTCTCACCGGGTATGACCTTGCAGTTGGCTACTTTGCTGATGTGGTGTCTCCTAGTGAGTAGGAAGTCGATTTGGGTAGCATTCCTCCCGCTCCTGTAGGTGATGAGATGCTCGGGTCTCTTTTTGAAATACGTGTTCACGATGGCAAGGTCGGCCGCCGCACACGCATTGAGGATGTCCTCCCCTTCTGCGTTGCGGCTGCCGTACCCAAATCCACCGTGAACACGCTCGAATTCCCCACACTCATCACCCACATGACCGTTCAGATCACCCCCCAAAACGATCCCCTGTGATAATGGGATTCCACGGAGCACTTCTCCGAGTAGATTCCAAAACGCTATTTTATCGGCGTCGTCACAACCGGCCTGTGGCGCATAGGCACTTATCAAGTGGGTAACTACCCCATCGATAAGCACCCTAACGACCATAAGTCGGTCGCTATGACGTTTCACTTCCAAAATGTCGTTCTGGAACTCCTCCGAGAGCACTATGGCAACCCCATTCTCCCCACCAGGTGCACCTGTGTAGATCAGCTTGTAGCCATTCCCAATGAACCGGGATCTGCTGGCCTTCCACCGAGTCTCCTGCAGGAACGCCACGGCCACCCTCCGCCTGGAGAGCACATCGGCCAACTCTCTCGCGCGTCCGGTTAACGTGCCTATGTTCCATGTTGCGAAGCGGATCTTTCGAGATGTTTGGGCTGCGTGAGTTGGGGCTAGCGTCGTTAGCCGTGCCCGCCCATGACACGGTAGCCCTTGTCCACTTCTCACAAGAGTCGGGCGAAGCTCTTGCGCGCCGTTATGCGGCGGCGCCCTAGCCCTTATACGATCTCGCATTCGTGTTCTGTCCATATGATTTGGCAGATTTGGCTTTTACGGGGGCGACTGCCGTCTGACCCCCCAACCCCAAAAGGAAAGCCGTCGTCAGAGCCTCGTCCGTTATTCAGCAGGGTGCGCCGACTTGCAGGTGAGGTTGACTTGGGCCCCGAAGATGTTGGTAGGGCCCCTTACACCCCTAAAAACAAACATCTATCTAACGGTCAAAAAATGCAATATTTAAAAGGCAAGGTTCGCGGTGAAGCCGAGAAACTGATACAACATTTAACAATAAGTTCGGATAATTATTCGATATGTTGGGAGATTTTAAACAATCGTTTTAATAATAAGAAACTTATTTTTTCATCCCATATGAACATCCTACTAAATTTGCCTACAATGCAATATGCTTCGATTCCACTTTATAAGAAAATGCACGACACTACCCATGAGTGCTTGAATGCAATTAAAAATCTGGATGTGGATGTTACATCCTGGGATCCAATAGTCGTTCATATTTTGGGTCTAAAATTAGACCAAGAAACATATACGGATTACGTCAAGTCCTTAAATAACTCGAAAGAATTACCCGTCCTCAAAGAATTTTTATCATTTTTAGAAAACAAGTTTACAGCAATGGAAAATTCCCGTAGAAAACAAGAAACAACTTCGACGAAGCCTACGCAGCAATTTCAACATTACAATAAAAACAACTCAAGTTTCAAAAGACATTCCGATCAATTAAATTATAATAAATATAATTTTGCCGACAAACGAAACAATTATGGTAACGGGAAACTTGGAAAGACAATGCACGTATCACATTATAAGTGTCCACTTTGCAATAATAAACATGGAATTTATAATTGTAAAACTTATTTACAAATGCCCGACGAACAGAGGTTGAAAACTGCTTACGAATTAAATTTATGTACCAACTGTTTATTTACACACCATGGTAATGAATGCTCTTCAAATAAATTTTGTCACAAATGTCCTGAGCGTCATAACACTATTTTACATTACATAAGTTACATAAGTAACAAATTCATAGACAACAACCTAAAACTAAATACTATCAAAAAAGAGATAACAAATTATAGTATTAAATATCAGCGAAGACTATCTGGACATAAGAATAAGTTAGCCATCGAACTAAGTGGACACGGATCGCTTCAGCACAAACGATTGAAAAGGCATAGTGTGCCCACCATATAGTGAAGGCTCACTGAGACTGAAATCACCTCAGATACTTAAATCGGATAAATGTAAGGCTTATTGTTTATTAAAACAGATTGCCATGATGCAGAAAAGAGAAAAAAATTAGAATCCAGTTATTCGTGGTTCACAAAATTCCCAATGTCCTTTCATTCTGTTCCTTTAGCTAGTTTAATCTAGAACCGATAGAGTATCAGTCAATTTTCTTTTAGATTTGGGGTAGAAAGCAGTTGTATATGTAAAAACCAATTATTCATCTGACTTTTCATCTTTTTTCTAGTGTTTATATGACCAGGAAGGCAAACCGCAATGACAGAAATAACGTGATACGTGCACGGGAATTAACTCTTTGACTCAACGGATAAAACGGAAGAAATAGTTTTTAAACTAATTCTATAGAACTGAGTCAGTCAATCAATCAAACTTACTAATTAAAGTAAGCAAGTAAATAAAGCTCAATACAGTTAAAATAATATAATGTACCCAAGGGTACTTTTCAATTAGTAACTTTTGATTATACTTGAAAACTTTAAACCGCAGAAAACTTAAAGTAACACAAAACTATAAATTATTTAGATTTCATTTTATACTATTTTATCTGTTTGGTCTCGTGTATCATAGATTAAAAATATATCTATTATGTTTTAATAGCATCACTAGTTTATTATGAATTAAAAAGGCATTAAGTTTTTCATTTTAATGTATTCTTCGTGTTATATTTCTTCATATTGTATTTGTAGACAAGGGTACTGTATTTATAAGTGTACTGTATTTTTTATTCAATTTTAATTAATTTTCTAAAATGAATAATAACAACCCATAATACCCTTCACTTTAGAGGGCACCATACACAAGATTGCTTGAGGCTTATTTGCGGGTTCTCGGTATCAATCATCAAGTATCAAGTAGGTATCAAGTTTTCTTCTATTCCTATACCGTCAGTAAATGCTATTTTTTATTGTTGTAAGACAGAAGATAGGCTGACGAAACACTTAATAATTAGCAATTACCGTTGCCAATAGATGTTTGCCACACCAAAGGCACCGCTAACACGCTGACATCCGCGTAAGGGTACTGAAACCTGATGACTTATGACCGGAACACAACATAAGTTTATTATTAGATACCACATATTTAGAAACCACGGATGGCTAACAACTAGACGGGCTTGAAGCCCTGCCACCTAGCCCTAGACAGACTGACCCCGTAAGTTCAGTCATCATAGCGTATGGCAATCCCTGCTTGGATCAAATGTGTAAATGGTAAGTTCAGTATTTTTACTGTACCCCTGCACAAAGGATTATATTTTAATATGTAAATTAAGTGAACAAAACTGTGGAAAAGGTGCATGGTAAAACGGTGGAGCCCGTCTTTAGGTTGGTCTCGACTACCGAGTACTTGCGAGGCAGTACATGGAGCCTAAATGTGAAAAGTCCCCACAAGTAGTATAGTGAAGCAAACTACATTAAATACCAGCCCATAAGGTCCTACTACTGGTCTCGGGCCTTCTCCCAGATGGAATGGATAGTATACCTACCACGATTGTCCAAAACGGATCAGCGGGTTACACATCTCAGTATGCATGGCAGTTAATATGCACTTTAGGCGAGAATAACTGCCTAAACGGTGCACGCCATCGTGGGATTTAAATGAGAAGTAAAATGTAACAAATTTGTATTTCATCCTAATATTTATTGGAGTTTACTCCTTAAGAATCGACTTTCATATATAAGGCGCCCGGTATGAGAAAAATGTGAGAGTAAAATCTACTAATGAATGACCTCGTTACGTTTTTGGTGCGCGTGCACCGGAACACACTAAACAAAACAAAACGATGTATCTCTCAAAGCAAAAATTACTTTATTTGTTACAACTTAAGTTTGATTTCACATTAAATGTTATTTAACATATGTCTTTTCATTTGTAAGTGACAAGAGTAATTTATTGCTTTGCTCATTTTATATGACGAATGATCGCAAGTTTGGATTTGATTAGATAATGTTTTGGAGATTTGTGACTTTATTACTAGGTGCCGTAGTTCTAATTAGGTTGAACTTAAAACTGTTTTAAAACTTTTTTATATAAGTATATTATTTTCATTAATTTGTTAATATATGGTACCCTTTCATATGGTATTAATCTTTTTTCAGTTAAATAAACTCTTTTTGCGTATGTTTAGACAATCGTACTTAAGTAGTAAACTCCATTCGTGCATCGGAGCTGACACACACAGTTTTATATTAAATATTTTTTGTATAAATGATATGAGTAGTATTTTGGTCAAAAAAACTTGCTTAGCACGTTTAAGGGTATTCTGTAATCCAAAACGTCAGAAGTTGAGTAATGAAATTCCGGTACGTGGAGACTCGTAGGAAATTGGAACGACGAAGTTCAATTACATTACTGCTTGCGACGATATTGGTCTGTCTAGACATTGCAGATCTTATATGCTATTAGAATTTAAATTTAGTTAGTATAAGTGGATTAACAAACGATGATTTATAGAAGTTAATAGCAGTTGTTTTATTTGCTGAAAAATAGCAGACCGGCTTAATAGTATGTAGTTACCGTCGCCTGTGGATGTTTGCGATGTTAGGGGCACCGCGAACACGCTGCTGATTGCATAGAGGTACTGGAATCTAGCATACTAATGCCAGAACACAACACAAAGTTATAATGGCGGCGTACTTATAGCTTATGGCATATTGAAAGGAAAAGTCAAAGTTGGATAATCTACAACATTTTAAGGCGCTTTAAGTGAAAGGTATAAGTGCAACCCTCATTAAGTTTTTAACTGAAATTAACTTGAATGACGATGATGACTTGTATTTTATATAAAACAAAAAGAGAATTCTTATTTATTTGTAGATTCGTCAAAATCTCATTGTTTAAATCTCTACGGTCAATATCAGGATAAAGATATGTCTCATATAATCTAAATGTTATAGTGAAGAGAACAAAATAGTAGACTGCCGTCTAAGAATATGATATCCGAATACATACTAGCAATTTTTTTAGAAAAATAAAACCAAAAATCCTGTACCTACTAGTATGATATTAAAAAAAAAACATGAATTGGAGATGAATAAATAACAACTAGAAGATTACCTTTTTCAATGTCCTAATAATGTTCACGTAGCTGAAGGTGATGATAGATAGAGGCACGATTTGGCCCATGGCAAATAAAAACATTATGTAGGTTAGCGTGTTCATCGACTGCTCGTGCCAGTTCACTGAACAGCTGTAACAAAAAAATAAATTAAATTAATACATACGTCGACATATTGCAAGAAGTCATTATGTGACATTTCATTATTTTGGGAAAACAGCATTTTAGTTGGAATTAGTTAGTGGTTATGTTGATTAGCCAAAGACGTAACGGCTAAAATTGGCCAGCTAGAAATTAGTGTTTTTGCATTTTGTAGAATATGTAAAAATGAGTGTATTATAGATGAAAATGTATGTAGTGATTTTTTGCAGTTAATGACTTCTTGCAATAAGCCGACGATATATGTATATGTAGTGTATACCTAGTTACTGACAATACGCTTTCTTCCCTTATAATGTAGCTCCGATGCTTTGGGTACTGATTTGCCAATGTCAAAGTACGTAACAGTAAGACTAACAAAGGCAGGTGGGAAGCGAGCTTAATAAAGCAAAGTTCAAGAAATTATTTAACGGTAATTTTTATCAACTAACTGCAAATCAGATGAAAATGATGTCCCATAAGGGTACATGAACTTGGGTCACTAATGCCGGAACACAACACAAGGTTATTATGGCGGCATACTTAAGAACAAATGTGGTCGCCATCTAGACGGGCTTGGGGCCCTACGACGTGGTAGGGCCCCAAGCCCGTCTGGACTACGTAGTTAGGGTGGCGTCGCCGTTTGCGCAGCGGCAGATCGCGCTGCGCCGAGAGGAGCTCCGTCAGGTCTTGGTGGCGGAATGGCGGCAAAGGCTTCTGCGCCCTACCGCCGGCCTCGCTACCGTCGAGGCGATCCGGCCAGTACTCGACGACTGGCTCGGGAGAAGGCACGGCTCCCTGTCGTTTAGGGTGACGCAGGTGCTGTCGGGGCACGGCTGCTTCGGCAAGTACCTGTGCCGCATAGACAGGGAGCCGGACGCTCGGTGCCACCACTGCGTCCATTGCGGGGAGGATACGGCGCAACACACGCTCGCCGAGTGTGTAGCTTGGGAGGAGCAGCGCCGTGTCCTCATAAATGAAGTGGGAGGCGATCTGTCGCCGCCGGCCGTAGTGCGGAGGATGGTCGGTAGCGCAGAGTCGTGGGACGCAGTGGTGTCCTTCTGTGAGGACGTGATGTCACAGAAGGAAACTGCGGAACGGGAGAGGGAGATCTCGACTCCCTTCCCCGGCCGCAGAAGGCGCACCAGGCGCAGGAGAAGGGCGGACAACGCCCTTTTCCAGCCCCCATGAATAGGTCCAGGGGCGAGGGACTTGGGGAAGTTCCCGCCCCCTATTCGATGGACCCGAGGTGGAGGCGCGCGCGGGTGTCGGCGCGCGCCTCTGAGGCGATGCACGGGGTAGTTAAACACCTCACTACCCCGTGCAGGAGACGAGGCCCGGACACACCGGGCCAGCACTAGTGTGGGGCTGCGGAAGAATTTGGATTCCCGCGGCCCCGCGCGCACGTGTGAGGAGACACCGGGGTGGTGGTTTTAGCCGGTAAGAATCCGGCACGCCCCTCCGCCTTTCCCCAAGCGGAGGTAGTCCATGAGGATTTCCCCACCCCGTAAAAAAACGAAACGGCGTCGCCGTTTACAACAGTCCGACTCCGGTCGCAGAGGTCAGTATTTTCTTTCTGCCCCTGCACGGATAAAAACTGCTGCACGAAGCTGCACGGATCTAGTGGCTGGGATTGAAAGATTGTCGTCAATATGATGAATGAGAATGCTAACTTACTTATAGTTGACGAAATTTAGAAGGTTTCCAAACTAATGTTCTATGGACCTGAAAACGGAAGGAAATTTTCATCTGCACTCAGATGAGACGGAGTCGTTAAAGTTTTTACATAACCATCGCAATCTATTTAGTACCGCTACTTAAGTAATACTTTAAATCGACGAAGGCCCCTTAACGGGTTTCTAGTAGTTTGTATTGAGTTCATTGGACTTTGATAACAGTTTGACCCATTTACTCCCAGCTACAGCCAGTAACAAAGTTCTTAGTTAATTAATAGTGGTAAGAGTGAATTATGTTTAATTAAAAACTCTGATTACGTTGCCCTGAATACTGAATCCTACTGTCGGAGACAGTCTGTCATAAAAAGCAAATAAACGGTGATAGGGCTCAAAGTCTGTTTGGATGGCAACCACTTTTAATTTATAAGTATGACACGATAAACTTGAACAATAACTTTGTATTGTTTCGGCATTAGTGACCTAGATTCCAGTTTTCTTACCCGACGTTAGTGTGTAAGCGGTGCTCCTAGTATCGCGAATATCTATAAGTAGTTACGTTTATTATTAATTGGAATCGTCAGCCTGTCTGCTGTACCACTAATCCGGTCAAATTAGACCAAAAAATAAGAGTAAAGCTATCTAAATTCCCACCAAGCTGAAAATCAGTAAGATCTTTCCCCTGTATGGAATTTTTTTTAATCAAGGTCAAAGGTCAAAAAAATGAGTTTTTCGCGATTTTCAGCAAAACGGTAAGTTTTATCATAAAAATACTTCAGGTAAAAATTGAAGACCATAAAATTATCTACAAAAAATGTATGAATTCTTTTTTCCTACGAGCCACCGTTTTTGAGATCCTCCTCCTCCAATCGTTTGCTCACTGCTGAGCATCGTGATGCTCCCGACTGATATCACGACAGCACCGCTTCCACTGCTCTCTGTCTTTGGCGTGGTTTAGGGCGTCTATGATACGTGTGCCCAGCTTTTTGGCTACTTGGTCGGATCACCTTGTAGAGCTGCGACCTCGGGGTCTTTTCCCTCCACTTTTCCCATAACTATTAGTTTCTCTAAGTTATCGGAGGGTTTTCGGGAAATATGGCCGAAATATAGTAGCAGTCTCTGGAGGCAAATGCTCGACAACCTCTGTGCTATTTTAAGCTCTTGCAGGATTGAGATGTTTTTGAGATATAACGATTCAAATCGCGCTAAGTACATTAACCTCAAATGTGGCGTGGTGACGGTGTGGTGCGGTGGCGTGGAAACGTGTGCATATTATGACGATTACAACCTTTACAACTTTTTGAATATACAATATTTATACAATTTGTAATTTCTCATATCATTGTTATCTGACACCAAGAATGATGAACCTGTGTTCACATAATATACTTAGATTCTATTTCTCACAAAACTGTCAACCCTTTCCTTTCTCTCGCTACTAGTAAGCGAAGAAAAACTATTTTTATGTGCGATCGATAGATAGGAATATATCATAGATATTTACGAGGGCCCTAACTGAACGTTGCTGCCTAAATAAGGATCTCAACACTATAAAGGTTAAGTATTTTGATGAACGCCGCCACAATTTTGTGCTAAGTTTTGATTGTTGACAGCCTTATTTTTGTTTAAAACGCCATCAAAAGCATGCGTTTTTTTAAATATGTAAAATAATCATAAAATATATGTTATATTTTTTTCTTTTGTTTTACAAAATAACTTTTTAAAGCTGTATATAAAATATGAAATGTCAAAACAATTCAGAGCCCTAAAGGCACTCATTTTATAAAATGTTGTTAAAATCCTGGAAAACGTTGAACATTTACAAAATTATCACACGACAAATATCATTTTAACAATTTCATGTTTATCTCAATTCTTTGACTTGTTTTTGTACTTTGAATTTATTTTTCCATTTATTTTCAGAGTGCAACAGACAGGCGGACCTGACTTGAACTCGACTGCAGCCATTTGAAGCTTGAATATTTATAATTAAAATATAGAAAAGTATCAGGGAGAATAAAATTTATTATAATTAAATAATATCAGTATTGGTTTAATGTTGACGACCTCCGTGGCATAGTGACGCACTTCCCGTTTGATTCCCGTCGCGTCTGGCTGTTTATGTGTAATATGTATATATATGTATATATATGTTATCCGTGCAGGGGCGGAGAAAGAATACTAACCTCTGCGGCCGGGGTCGGCCTGTCGTAAAAGCCGACAAAACAACCCACCCTAGCTACGTGGTAGGGCCTCAAGCCCGTCTGGATGGCGACCACCTTCGGTCTCAAGTATGCCGCCATAATAACCTTGTGTTGTGTTCCGGCATTAGTGACCCAAGTTCCTGTACCCTTATGGGACAGCAGCGTGTTTGCGATGCCACTGGCGTTGCAGGCACCCATAGGAGACGGTAACTGCTAAATTCTAAGCGGGCCGTCAGCCTGTCTGCTGTTCTACAGCAATAAAAAAAAAAAATATGTATGTATATAAAAAGTATATATATGATGTATATCAGTTGTTTAGTACCCACAACACAAGTGCTATGCTACTTACTTTGGGACTAATATCTATTTATTGTAGATATGTACTGTAAACATACTTTATAATCATTACTTAAATAAATACTTTTAGTATATATGGTAACTAAGTGGAATCACATTCGGTGCCTATTCCAGAGGTGATCCCACGATAAGACCGTTTTGGCAGTTGTTCTCATCTAATGTGCATGTTATAAAATCGACAACCTCCTGGCGTAACGGCTAACATACGTCGGTACGCTTGCGAGGGTATGCGTTCGATTCCCGTTTAGCGCCCAGTAAGGCCCAGGTATGTCATATGGGTCCTAATTTCGACGGCATCTCCGTGTATTTCAATTTGTGCACCACGAGGCAGTCCTCCATGGGGACCATGAAAGAAAACCGCCTCGGTTTTCTGTAAAGAGACCCTCAGTCCTAATTGCTCCATCCTACTTACTACCAGCGATGTGCTGACGGTGGTGGAACGGGCTGCCTCCACAAATGTGGCCTTTCTGGACACGACCAGTGTATCATCGGCATAACAGAATACCTTTGTTTCAGGTGCCACTGGAACCCGATGTTCCACAGAATCGGGCCCAGCACTGATCCCTGTGGAACACCACATGTGACTTTGCATAAGATGGATCGATCTTGTAGGTATTCTCCCAACAGCCGCTGGAGATAGAGAGGTACCCTATGGAAACTAAGTGCCTCTTTTTTGTGTTCAAAAAGCAAACTGTTAAAAGCATTCTTGATATCCAAGAACTACCAAAATCACCCTGCCTGACTCCTCGGCCTCTCTGCAGAACCTGTTTAAGTCTGAAAGCGCAACCAGCGTGGATCTACCCGCTCGAAATGCATACTGGGTTTTTGAGAGCCCTGATTAATTTTCTTCGAGGTGTTGGTTGAGCCGACGAGCAATGTTAAAAGCATTCTTGACATCCAAGGACTACCAAGACCACCCTGCCTGAATCGGCCTCTCTGCAGAAGTTGTTTAAGTCTAACAGCGCAACCAGCGTGCATCTACCCGCTCGAAATCCATACTGGGTTTTTGAGAGTCCTAGTTCATTTTCTTCGAGGTGTTGGTTGAGCCGACGAGCAATGATACGCTCAAACCCTTTCGATATCTCGTCAAGTAATAGGCCTATAGCCTGCAGGGTCGTCGGAAGGCCGACCTTCCTTAGGAAGTAACACTAATCGGCCCTCTTTCCAGAGTTCAGGGAATTGTCCATTACAGAAGCATGTGTCGAAGATTCTTCGAAGTCTCTCGCCTAAGTATTGGACGAATGTGTAGAAAAGGTGGCCTGAGGCCCCGTCAGGCCCAGGCGCTTTTTTGCAGCTTCTGAGACTTAACACTGCCACGTCCAATTCTTTCTTCAAAAAGGGAGGTGGAAGTTCCTCTGCTTCCTCGCTTCGCATGGTTGGTCCCATGACTGTGAGACCGTCTACCACTTTATTGAGAGTATCAGGTGGAAGGGTTTTGGTGACGGGAGCACCCGCAGTACAGACTTTTTTCCGTATCGTTTAGAACGAAGCCCCCCATGGATCCCGGAAGCAACTTTGATTGAGCCGATAGTACGCTGTCCTTCTCGAATCAAAAATCTCAAAATGATATATCTATGATCTAAGAGAGTCTCTGCCCCCTCTACCACCGTCCAACCATTGACTGCGAGCGATAATAGCAGTAGCAAACATCAAGTCCACGATGAAATCTCCTTGATGCCTGACGCAGGTTTGCACATTTCCGCTATTAAGAAGAGCTAAGCCGCAACGCAGCACCCATTGTTGTCGAACAATCACTACCTCTAAGTTCTACCTCTGGGATTTGTTAAATAAATACTATTCATACACACATACACATACTCATAAACACACAGATTCGGGACGGAAATCGAACCATACTCCCGCAAGCGTTTTATCGTGTGAAATCGGCTACGAAAATTACACGCAATTTTAATTTTTATTATTTATATTTGTACTAGCTGACTCAGCAAACAATGTTCTGCCATATAAATTTAAAAAAGTAGCCTAGTCCTTTTCCAAGGTCCAATCTCTATACCGAAATTCATCAAAATTGGTTCAACATTTTAAGCATGAAAACGTAACAGACAGAGTTACTTTCAGAATTATAATGTTAGTATGGGTTAGTATGACCATAAATAAATTTGTATACATAATATAATACATACATAACTACGGGTATATAAGAAATTAAGGGAATAATTACCTGATATTAGCAGCCTCATTAACGTAATTTCCCCAGCCCATCAACGGTGGTGTGGTCAAGGCTAATGAATACGTCCATATAAAAATTATGGATAAAATAGCGCCTTTTGAACTTAGGTGCCTAGAGCTCAGGGGTCTGGTCACCAGCAAGTACCGCTCGAAGGATATCACAGTGAGGGTAGTTATTGAGGTAATTCCTGAAACAAAAATATTCATTATTTTTGGTTTTTATTTTTGCATGAATATAGGCTGAGTGGTGTAATTTGTAGGCAAATTTTCTCACCGGAAATCATTAATTTCAATTACATCCAAAACTTGTATGAAACCCTTAGTCCTTTGTGGAATTCCTTTAAACATGGCATTTATATACATTATATGCAGTGGCGTAGCCTAACTTGCGCCCGGGGCACAATACCTTTTTAGCGCCCCAATTCGAAAACCAAATAATATTATATGTAAAATATACTCGAAAATTAATAAATAAATAAAGTAAAATAAAATAATTATGTAGAGAAAATAAGACTAGATTTTGAAATGTATATGATCATCTAGAATTAGTTCAAAGAAGAAAGAAATTAGAAAAGACGTGCCATTTATATTATGAATATACTAGCTGTGCCCGCGATTCCGTCCGCGTGGAATAGTGACTTTAGGCAGCATTTTTTGGATATATAAGGTCAAATTAAATTGGAAATTCAACCTAAAAAGTCCAGCGAAGCTGACCCTATTTCATATGATTGATGATATAAATCTGAGGTCAACTTAAATCGGATTTAAAAATTTCCGAAACTTATCATTTTTAACAAAAACTATTTCTTTTTTCTAAAATAAAAATAGCCTAAGTTACTCCTTGGTACATCAGCTATCTGCCAGTGAAACTCCCGTCAAAATCCATGCAGCCATTTCAGAGATTAGCCGGAATAAACAAACAGACAGACAGACTGACAGACAGACAGACAGACAAAAATTGTAAAAAATGTTGTTTTGGTATATGTACCGTGTATGCGTCCGAATTCACTTAGTAAAAATCGGTTATTTTAATATTACAAACAGGCCCTCCAATTTTATTTATTTGTATAGATATATGTTTTTTTTGATTACCGCCCTATATCCATCCTTCCTTTTATATCAAAAGTATTAGAACGCTTGGTGCACCGACAGCTTAGTGATTTTCTCAATAAAAATTGTCTTATGAATCCTTTCCAATCAGGATTCCGCCCTGGCCACAGTACCACCACTGCATTGGTTAAAATTACTGATGACATTCGTAACGGTATGGCTACTGGACTATTGACTGTTTTAACTCTACTTGACTTTAGCAGTGCTTTCAATAGTGTTGACTTTGACTTACTCCTTGGAATGTTATACTCTATGAACATATCTCCAACTGCAATTGACTGGTTTCGCAGTTATCTGTTTGGGCGCCGGCAACGCATTCGCATTGATGATAATTTTTCATCGTGGTGTGATTTATCTGCGGGTGTCCCTCAGGGTGGCGTTTTATCTCCGCTATTATTCGCCATTTTTATTAATTCAATTACCAGTAACATTTCTTCTACTTACCACCTGTATGCAGATGATCTTCAAATTTATACCCAAGCTACTCTTGAAAAACTTAATGATGCTATAGATACAACTAATGACGACTTAGCTAAAATTCTTGTTTGGAGTAAACAATACGGCCTTAAAGTGAACCCTAGCAAAACTAAGACTATAATTATAGGTAGCTCTCGCAGAATAACAAACATTGACTGGAACAACATTTCACAAGTCATATTCGATGGCACAATAATTGAATATAGCGACAAAGTGAAGGATCTTGGTGTCATCATTGACAATAAGCTGTCATGGCAACCTCACCTGGCTGAACTAAGCAGAAGAGTTTTCACATCATCTGCATCTCTCAGAAGGCTTAAAAACTTTCTTCCGACAGCCACCAAAGTTATTCTTGCGCAGTCCCTGTTGCTCCCTTTATTGGATTATGCTGATGCTAGTTTTCTTCATTTAACCGAAGAGCAACTAAATAAGCTAGAACGTCTTCAGAATTTTTGTATCCGGTTCATATTTGGCTTGCGCAAATATGACCACATATCAGAATTTCGTAAAAGGCTCAAGTGGTTACCTATCCGACTTCGCCGGAATGTTCATTTGCTGTCTCTCCTGTATAACATTATTTTCAATCCTCTTTTACCAACTTACTTAAAAGAATGTTTTTACTTTCTCCGCTCCTCTTGTTCACGTAATTTGCGCTCTAACTACAACAGATTTCTAAAAGTTCCTGGACACCGTTCCTCATACTGTCGTAAATCCTTTACTTATCAAGCCACTCTTTTGTGGAATTCACTTCCCGTCACTATCAGAGAGGCAAAATCCTTAGGAGTGTTCAAGCGAATGGTTGTCGAACATTACTTAAAGATGTAGGCCATGTTTAATAGATGACTATTTCCTCGATTTGAATCATGTATTTTTTTTTTCATTCATGTAGATTTTTTTTTTCTTTCTGTATACACCGCACGATAAGTTAGTGCTAGTATTCTCCATAAGAAATTTATATATGGGTTGCCTGGAAGAAATCGCTTAAAGCGATAAGGCCGCCCATTGTCTCCAATATTTACAATATTCTCTTTAACTTGTATTATAATCATTAGGTTAAGTTGGTGACAATAAAGTATTATCTATCTATCTATCTATAGAAGATTATTACAGTTTGATTTACACTATTAGTGTTCCTTTTTTCCATTTTATTTACGAATTAAAATTTATTATATTTAAACTGGCACTAAATATAAAATATATATTCCAGAAATCAATTATAATAAAAATAAAAATTATCCAGCAATGTATTGCTTTGCCGACCATTTGGCGCTTCTTTGTGAGTAGCGCCCGGGGCATGATGCCCCCATTGCCCCCCCCCCCTCGCTACGCCACTGTTAATAATGTAACCTCCGTGCATGGACGGAATAAGTATACTGAACCCTGCGGTCTGAGAGGACTGCCGTTAAAGGCAACAAAACAACCCCAGCTAGGTGGTAAAGCTCGCAAATATTCGCAGGCAACGATAACTGCTTACTGTTAAGTGAGGCATCAGTTTATCTGCTGTTCGAAAACAATAAAAAATCGATTCTTATCTCAACTTAACTTCGAGACAATTTATCATACTTATAAAATTAATATTTGTTATTATTATTTTTTTTTTCATAAAATTGAGCTCACACTTTTTTAGGAATTTGATTTAAAGCTACCACTAATGAATACTATCCGACTAAGTTCAGATGTAAAGTCACAATACCAACGATTCTCCTAAAAATATAGTTAAAAAAAAAAACAAGCTTTTATAAAAAGTAAAAAACAATTCTTAACATAAGAATAAAATTACTGACGAGAAAATTAATGTCACTGTTCTAAAAGCGTGGGGTGCTTGATATCAATTGTTATAATTTTTTTATTAGATTCATTCCGAAATACAGAGTTAGTTTAAAAATATCGTACAAAGTACCCTTATTTTTGTTCACAAAAGTAGTAGAAAACGTTTCATATTTTCTACATTTAAACCGATGAGCTACTTCAACTAAGTATAAAAAGTCTTTGAAATATTTGACTTACTGTATAATTTTTATCCTATAAATATGTTGTTGAAAGACCTTGGAGTTGATATAACTATCATATTTTTTTTTTTTTTTTTTACGGGGTGGGGAAATCCTCATGGACTACCTCCGCCTGGGGAAAGGCGGAGGGGCATGCCGGACTCCTACTGGCTAAAACCACCACCCCGGTGTCTCCTCACACGTGCGCGCGGGGCCGCGGGAATCCAGATTCTTCCGCAGCCCCACACTAGTGCTGGCCCGGTCTGTCCGGGCCTCGTCTCCTGCACGGGGTAGTGAGGTGTTTAACTACCCCGTGCATCGCCTCAGAGGCGTGCGCCGACACCCGCACGCGCCTCCGCCTCGGGTCCATCGAATAGGGGGCGGGGACTTCCCCAAGTCTCTCGCCCCTGGACCCATTCATGGGGGCCGGAAAAGGGCGTTATCCGCCCTTCCCCTGCGCCCGGTGCGCCTTCTGCGGCCGGGGAAGGGAGTCGAAATCTCCCTTTCCCGTTCCGCAGTTTCCTTCTGCGACATCACGTCCTCGCAGAAGGACACCACTGCGTCCCACGACTCTGCGCTACCGACCATCCTCCGCACTACGACCGGCAGCGACAGATCTCCTCCTACTTCATTTGTGAGGACACGGCGCTGCTCCTCCCAAGCTACACACTCGGCGAGTGTGTGTTGCGCCGTGTCCTCCCCGCCGTGGACGCAGTGATGGCACCGAGCGTCCGGCTCCCTGTCTATGCGGCACAGGTACTTGCCGAAGCAGCCATGCCCCGACAGCACCTGCGTCACCCTAAACGACAGGGAGCCGTGCCTTCTCCCGAGCCAGTCGTCGAGTACTGGTCGGATCGCCTCGACGGTAGCGAGGCCGGCGGTAGGGCGCAGAAGCCTTTGCCGCCATTCCGCCACCAAGACCTGACGGAGCTCCTCTCGGCGCAGCGCGATCTGGCGCTGCGCCGGCCTCGAGCCCCGTGCCCGCTCTTCCTCGCGCCATCGATATAATGACGCGAGTACTTTCGCCTCTAGGTCCCAGGGCGGGGATCCGGCCAGGACGCAAGCCGCCTCGTAGGAAATCGTGCGATACCTGCGGACGACTCTGACGGCCATCACCCTCTGCGGCTTGCGCAGAATGGCGAGAGTGCTGGCCGTCATGTCCAACGCCCAAACAGGGGCCCCGTACAGGGCCATGGACCGCACGATTCCCACGTACAACCGCCTACAGGCGGCGCTCGGGCCCCCCAAATTGGGAAGCAACGTCGAAAGCGCGCCCGCTGCACCCATCAGCTTGGGCGCCAGCCGCCGGAAGTGGGGCCCAAATTCCCATCGGCTGTCGAGCACCAATCCCAGATACTTCATGGTGGACTCGACAGCTATCCGGGCCCCACTGACCACAATGTGTGATCCCGGCGCCGGCGCACGTCGGGGGCCATGAAACACCATGGCCTCCGACTTGTTAAGGGCCACCTTCAGGCCCAGGCGCCGGATGCGGTTCACCACCTGTGACACCGCAGCCGTGGCTATCAACGTCGCCTCCCTGTGCGAGCTCTCCCGGGCAGTGACAAGCGTGTCGTCCGCGTAACACGTCAAGTGCGCGCCCGACGGGAGCTCGCCTCTCAGCACCCAGTCGTAGCCGATGTTCCACAGGAGCGGTCCCAAAACCGATCCCTGCGGAACACCGCACGACATGAGGTGCCGACCGGCACCGTCACGTCCCCAATAGGTGACGCATCTACCCTCCAGATAAGCCCCTACCGTACGGCGGAGGTAGGGAGGCACGCGATGGTATTTCAGAGCCTCCCGAATACAACTCCAAGGTAGGGTGTTGAATGCGTTGGAGATGTCTAAAGACACCGCCAGCACCACCCCACCCCGGGACACCGTCTCCTCCGCCAGAACTATCATATTAGACCTAGGTCTTAGAGGCGAAGTTACACTATAGAATGTAAACAGTATTTGATTTGCACTAAAATTTCCGAGAAATTATGTTTTTAAATCTCAAATGATAATAGTCTTAAATAGCCCTTCGATAGATGTTTTTATACATTTGATCAGTATTTCAAAAACAATCTCAACCTCGATTGGGCACAGGAGAGCGCCGGGGCTCAATCCTTATTCTCTGGCGCACACCATGTAAGAGGCCCGCCCCAACACGCGACAGGCGGCCGCCGGCCTGGGCCAGGATATGAGCAGCACGGTTCTCCATTAGCCCAGGCACCAGACAATAGGAGGATAGCGGATTTTTTTAGTGGATAGTCTCACGGAGTCCCACATATCTTCTGACTCCCCCGCAGTCAGGGTACCCGGAAATTAGTGTTTTCTTAAAAAAAACCCGTCATTAGAAATTTAATAGCTCTACTAGTATGTACTACAGTACTCTAACAACAAAGGGCTTAATTATTTAAAAGGTTTTGATGGAAAAAAGTACTGTGAATTATTTTATATACTGTGTCCAGAATCCGGCAAAATGCTATTTCACAGGTAAACCTAATCTAACCTAACCACTGAAATGTGGGTAAAACCAGTTCTTCGAAGAGATTGACGGTGTTATGCTTGCTTAGAGCTAATTTTGTCTTAAAACCGTTTTTAAAAATAATGATACCCGTATATAAGTTATGTATGTACTAGCTGACCCGGCAAACGTTGTTCTGCCATAAAAATAATAAAATGTCAAAAAATAAAAAATAAATTTAGGGGTGGACTACCCCTAACATTTAGGGGGATGAAAAATAGATGTTGGCCGATTCTCATAGATACCGGATAAGCACAAAAAATCACTAACTCAATTTAGTTATCTGCCTACTGCCTACCCCCTAAGAACGATGGCGTGATTATTTATAGCCTATGACCATTTCTAGGTTATCATCTATCACCATACCAAATTTCATCAAAATCCGTTCAGCCGTTTAGGCGTGAAAGAGGAACAGACAGACAGACAGACAGACAGACAGAGTTACTTTCGCATTTATAATATTAGTATGGATATTGTATATTTCTTTCTTACTAATAATAACATGTAGAATGTTCCATGGCTCGGGTTGCCTGTAACAGATCGGTCTGTAGCGATAAGACCACTGTAACCCAAGCTAATATTGTTTCTGTAAATTATTTATTTTGTTCTGTTAATTATTGGAATTATAATAGAGTTATCTATCTTCTTTATGTATGCATTATTTTTTATGTAATGATTAACACTGTTAACTTTGTTCTTCAATAAACTGTTGTCTAGTCTAGTTGTCTAGTCAGTCTCGTCAATAAGCTGCAGATCAGCTATCTGCCAGTGAAAGTCCCGTCAGAGATGTAGTAATAAATAATAAAAAAAAAAACTAACAATTCTTCCTTTCCTCAATGTTTAGACGTTTCACGACGAAGTGGTAAGAAACTTCACAGCAGCAAGTCTATACTAATATTGCATATTTTTTCATTTTTTTTTATTTTTTCAATTTAATTTGTTTTCGTAATTGTATAAAAAAACTAGTTAGTGTCAATAATAGCTCGACAGAAGCTCACGTGTTGTAGCCGAAAACCGAATCGTAATGACCGCAAGATATTGTTGCAAATTGTAAGACTTCTCTGTAAAGGGCAAAGTACGCGTGACGGTCGAACAATATAGACCCTGGTTAAGTTTTGAAATTTTAATGGAGTTACAGAAAGAAACAAAATATAATAATTTGGAATATTACTATTGAAATCGTTGTATGTAAACATTTTATTCTGAAATTAGTAAGTTGAAAGTAATTGAAATTCGGTCTTTGCAGTTTTATTTTAAGATTTTTAGGTACATTATGTTACATTTTTAAAATATTCTCCATTGATATGGACCAGAAAAGCTGACGACCCACTTAGTGGTAATCAGTTACTGTTGCTTATAGATGCTTGCGACATCAGGAGCACTGCTAACACGCTGCTGTAGGGGAACTAGGACTTGGATCATTTATGCTGGGCTACAACACATGGTTGTTAAGGACCCATATTTAGAGGCCATGGTGATTACCATTTAGGCGGTAACATTCATAGCTAGTTGTTTTATAGTATTTTACGACAGGTAACCCACTACAGAGGGTCAGTATATTTACTCCGCTCCTGCATGGAGAAAAAAATAAGCTTTTAAACTCCATTTTTGAGCATATTGCATCAATGTAAAGGGGCAAGTCATGAAAACATTTCGTAAGCTATTAATTTTACTAAACCAAACATCTACAATATAATAACGATTAAATTTTGTAAAGTTTTCAGTAATAAAAGTAGTTACATTTTATACCCAATTTTTTTGGCAAATATAAATTTCAAATCAGGGACAATATAAATTGGTTGAAATGACATTGCTGTCACCATGTTACGCATTTTGCGGTTATATTAAATTTAATTGCAATTTGCATATACATAGTTTGTTAAATAGTTATTTTTATAACTGATGTTTTGTTTTTTGTACAATAATACATAATTAATTCTCCTGTATAGCTAAAATATTAACAGGTATACCAGAGATTTTGTTTACATGAAAAATATATTGGGTACTAGAAATCTGACATAATTTTCTTTCATTTATAAATACGCAAATATCCAGAGTCAGAATGAGAATTGAAACACCGCAGACGTTTTGACGTGTGAAACCAGATGAGCCAGGGAGCTCGTAATTACGTATTTAATTTAAATTTTTGCTGTCTTAACAATTTAACACGGAAATGTGACAACCACTCATTCCCTGCGTGAGCTCGAAACGATTTAAAATGTTTCAACGGTTAGAAGGTTAACATAGATTACGGAAAACAGTCTTCGAGAAAAAACCTAATGGAATTTATATTACAAACAGATAACTCTTTACTGTTTAACTTAAACTTTCATCTCTGGAAAATTAAAACAAAAACTATATTCAACAGGCGGCCTTATCGCTCATAACGATCTCTTCCAGACAACCTACCTCATTTAGATTAAAAAAAGTTTACTTTACTGTTTGTTACCTTGTAATATACTATAAGTATATACGAAATAATAATATAAGTATAGGTATATACGAATTGATATATAAAATGTAATTGGCGCATTGTTGTTCTTGCTAGCGTTTCATCCCTAACATACAAATATTTTCACAAGGTTTAATTTTGATGAATTTCCTTTCCCAGGGCCTATGTTTACATGCTTAAGTTATTTTGAGGGTATTTTTTTTTGGTTGAGCATATATGTATTAAGATTCCCAAAGTCCGACAGGCAAACCATTTCTCTACTTTCAGGGTCAGCAATTTAGTAAAACAACAACAGTCGTTTTTTACCTAGTAGCTTTATATTTGTTTTTACCTAAAGTTGAAATGCTTGATGCACACCGCACCACTTAGAAGCTCGCAACGGGGTAGTGTGGGACTTCTGTGCAATACACTCATACGCCCTCACATTAGACAAGAGAAAAAACCACCGTAATGTTCCTTTACTGCCCAACGCCTGGGTGGAAGCATTTCCTTTTACGCACACTTCCGGCCCGGGAGGGCTATGTGTGGTTTACTATATCTGCATCCGGTTTCTTATATAAGTAAAAAGAGTGCGTGTGACACTTCGCGCTCTACAGTGGGCATTGATCAGGACCGAAAAGGACAAGTACGATTCCACTGCAGGCTATGGCGTTCCACTTTCCAAGTTTAGTGATGGGATATTCTTACATCTGGCCGGATGATTTCTCACGAACATACGATTACAGATGACAGACGCCCAGATCAGAATAAAAACTATTTGCAGATATTTGCGTGAGGATTTGTTATGTGTGTATGCATATAGATAGATATAAGTGTTAGAACTTATCAAGCCGCTTGTTTAATTCACTTATCCACTGTCTCTAATACATAATAGGATTGAACCTGCGAATAATTTAGGAGGCATGGCCACGGAACCAGCTCGGTCGTCACGGCCTCAAATCTAGGTCCGATATTCCATTCAGCAATTAGCGTAAAAAAATTGAGGTCAACGAACCTATATATTTTCGTGTGAAGTCAAAATATTTTCTAAGTATTTAAGCTTATTATATTATATAGAGAGCAGTAACCTAAATAACCTAAGTAAAACTTCCAAAACCTCGGATTTCAGTCCAATCTTTGTAATTTCCGTAACTCTATATATTCATATTCCTCTTTATTACATGATATTTATAAATTTGGGTAAATACGGTGTTACGTATTTAGCACAATCACTTTACCGCGAATATTTCCTAGTATCGAGTTAATAGTACCTAAGCAAGCATTGCCACCCCTATTCTACGTCGACGTTGCCATCTCTCGATTCGTTCTTTCAAAATATACGCTGCGCACGCGTCGCGTCGATTTCCGTTGTACTATTCCAATATTTCAAGAAATTAACTAGCGCAATCGAAAGTAGGTCGTGCCAGTTCCTCTTACAGCCATAATCGAAGAGCCCCAGCAGCACGAAGACAGAGGTAAGTGGTCGTGCATTTGTGTTATCGAAGGTCCATACCTGATACCGAACATACGGTAAGAAAATATCTATTAGTCAAAAATATGGATAGAACTACTTTAAACTTCTCCAGAAATTCGTAAGAGGCAACAAATGGATGCCTCCGTTTGCTAGTTTATATTAAGCAAAGTGGACATTAATGTGCAGTTACATTAATTTTCTTATCAGTTATTTTATTCTCATATTAACAATTATTTTTTACTTTTTGCCTGTCGTAAAAGGCGACAAAACAACCCACCCTAGCTACGTGTTAGGGCCTCAAGCCCGTGTGGATGGCGATCACCTTTGGTCTTAAGTATACTGCCATAATAACCTTGTGTTGTGTTCAGGCATTAGTGATCCAAGACAGCAGCCTGTTCGCGATGCCAATGGCGTTGCAAACACCCATAGGGGACGGTAACTGCTAAATTCTAAGCGAGTCGTCAGCCTATCTGCTGTCCTACAGCGTAAAAAATGCGTGATTTTTTTAGTTTTTTTTTTAAATAAAAAGAAATGATGAGAGACGATTTGTTTGAAAAATGTTTTATTTATGACTCAATAAATTTTTACCTATATTAAGCTGAACAAGTTTAATAAGAAGTGTAATGGGTCCTGAGCCCTGTTTAACAATGGACGATGCTCTGACGCAAGCGTCTCCTTTGGTATTGAGAGGGTCAGACGGTTGTCGTCCCAGTTAACATAAATTTTAGGCAAATGACAGTATATAATAATATAATATAGATGGAATACATCTATATTATATTATTATACTTTATTATGAATATAACTACATGGCAGGGTCCCAAACCCGTCTGGATGGCGACCACCTTTGGTCTTAAGTATGCCGCCATAATAACCTTGTGTTGTGTTCCGGCATTTATGACACAATTTCCTGTACCCTTATGGGACAGCAGCATGTTCGCGATGGTACTGGCGTTGCAAGCATCCATAGGCGATGAACTGCTAAATTCTAAACGGGCCGTCAGCCTGTCTGCTGTCCCACAGCAATAAAAAAAAGAATAGATATAATTTCTTAGGGTAATTAAAGTACTAAAAGAGAAAATCAAGTCATGAATGGACGCTGACAATATGACGACAACACTTTACTCTGTTCTCATAGGACGGGAGGATATGTAAGGGTACCGCTACTGTGGTGCGGAGAAAGAGGAAGACCGGTAGCTCACACGGTCCTGTGTGCCCAGCGCGGCGCGGGGAGCGACACTTGACGGAAATATGGGCGCTTCCCTTGTCACCCATATCAGACCTATCAATCTCCTTTTGTGAGGCAGTAATATCTTTGGGGAGAAGTGAAAACTGACAAACTAACTTCCATTACGTCAATGCAAAACTAGACAACAGCATCGTAGATTGTTGAATAACCTTCAAACGCCGTAGACAACGATCGTTCGTAGCCTTACGAGGTTCTGTCACCCACACTTACGCTACAAAGGAGAGGACGAGTGTGCTCATTGTGACACAGGAGAACGTCACAGATTCGCGATCTCTACCCCGTGGCGCATACGGTGGAGGAGTCACGGCTTGATAAAAGTTAGTCGGAGGAACTTATAAAAGAAGTTTACTTGAATAAAAGGATAGAAAAGAGGAATCGTACACTTACGATTAGCGTTATGATAGCCCACTGGCTAGATGAGGAAACGGTTCACAGAATTTCTCATAAAACGCAATTATCTCCAGCCAACCAGTTGTAGTTAGCTGAAACTTGATATAATAATCGATGGTTTCCTGAGCGACTATCAATTGTATTCTGAGAGAATTGACATATGTAAAACCGCTTTCTCATCGCGGTCGTCTTTCTATTTCTTGCTCTATATAAAACGTTGTTTAACGTTTGACGTCATTAACTAATATTGCTCACGTTGGATTGACTACCATAATCAACTCTCTTTACACAGCGATCCTAAATAAATATAGAATAGAATATTAGAATATAGAATATTTTTATTTAGGACACATATTATTATACAAAATACATAAATGTTAAATTTTGACATAAAATAAAATAGTTGATGAAGTCCTAAATGGGTCCTAGCTCAGCATATGCTGGTTTTGTATAAAACCAACGCTGGTCTTCCGCTAGTCCCACGGAGTGACATTTATAACATAAATATAATAATAGTAATATGACCACACATTATATTAATTGACAAAGTCAACACATCCGCCTTTATCGTAGACATAGTTGTACCGAACAATTAGAGAATTACATTACTATAAATCTGTAAAAATCGTATCTCTTCCGTAATTTGCAAAAATCAGTTAGAAATATATGCAGATTAGTCCGATTCTTTTATCGTCTAATAGCGAAAATACATACTAAATTTCTACTTAAAATAATTAAATACAATGTTCACTTGGCTTAGGCCCTTGGATATCAATGAAGCGGTTAAAAACAGACAATTTCACGATTACATATATACTTAAATGTAGTGAGAACATGATATGCGTTACTGTTGTAGGGACAGTATTAAATAACTAAATAACAATAATATAGAAACACAGTTAACTGAAAGATTACAAAAATTCCTAAAGTGCACTTGTATCCAACACAAGATCTGCCTGCCCACGCTGATGGTCATACAGGAATGCTTTTAATTTTACCCTGAAGCTGTGCATTGAATGTTGGCTTCTTATAGGTGGCGGTATATTGTTCCAGCATTTGGTTGCTGAATACCTAAAGCTCCCCCCCCCCTAAAGGTGGCTGTATGATGATGCTGAGTCACTAGCTGTATTGCACATTGACGAGGGCAAGCAGATCTTTTGTTACCCGCCCATGATAGCTTATTGAATAAATATGATGGAGCTTCATTTTTGATCACACCAAAAAGCAAGCATGCTAAATGAAGTTTCCGACGATGCTTCATTTTAAGCATAGAACAACTATTAAGAAATGGGGTTACATGACCTCTAAATGGGATTTCGAAGCAGTACCGAGCACAAGCATTTTGAACCCTCTGAACAAGTCTCTGAGTTCTGTTAAGGAGCCGGGGACCAGTAACAATATCCGCATAATTTAATTGGGATAAAACAAGCGCCTCTACTAGTTGGATTCTCAGACTTTGGTTTAGATAAGGCCTTATAAAGAATTTTTAGCTTATAAAAACAAGATCTCACTGAAAGGGCTACATGTTTTTCGAACCTAAGGCCACTGTCCATATAAAGACCCAAGTTGCGCACCTCATAGACTCTTTCAATAGGATCATGGTTGACCAAGACCTGCACAGTGGGGTTCAAACTGTCAAGTTGGTATTTATTACCAAAAATAAGGTACTTAGTTTTATTAGAATTAAGTAATAAACTATTCTGTTCTGACCACAAGGCTATTCTAGATAGATCATCATTTAGCTTTTTGATGGTATTGTCTACCTCAGATGGCCGACAAGATATATAAACTTGGGTATCGTCTGCGTATATGTGAACCTTACAGTGCTTGATGATATTTACTATGTCTGCAGTGTACAAGATGAAGAGAATAGGCCCTAAAATAGATCCTTGGGGGACGCCTCTATTAACTTCTAGCCTATTTGAGAGCATATAAGTTCCATTACTTTCCAATTTTACACATTGTCGGCGACCAGACAGATAACTACTAAACCATTGTACAGTTTTTTTGTCAAATTTATAATACCTCAATTTAGCTAACAGCAACTGAATATTAATGCTGTCAAATGCTCGAGAAAAATCTAGCAACACAAGCAAAGTACACAAGCCATCACTTCGAGCACTTAAAACATTATCTGTGACGTCTAGTAATGCAGAAACAGTACTACGTCCTTTTCTAAACCCTGATTGAAATTCGGGTAAGATTTTATTCGCTTCTAAAAAATCTGTTAATTGCTGACAGACCACTTTTTCTAAAATTTTAGACATACATGGTAAAATACTAATTGGTCTAAGATCTTTAAGATTAATTGGGTTTTGCATCTTTGGCAAAGGACGGACAATTGCATCTTTCCAGACATCTGGAAAAGAAGAAGTAAGGATTGAACTATTTATAATAGATGTAATGATCTCAAAAGTTTCAGGTAGTATCATCAATAACATATCTAAGGTAATACCGTCAGAACCTTGGGCGTTAGACTTTAAACAATTAATAACTTTTTGTACTGTTTCCGAGGTGATACATTTTATACTAAACACAGCTGTATTATTAAACTCAGTCGTATCATACTGTAATAGCAAATAGGGGGATACATTCGAAGTACCTGGAATATTAAGGAAATGTTGGTTAATAACATTGGGCTCATTAAAATGACAAGGAATTTCATTTTCCACCTTAGGCAAGATTGTATTTTTTAGGTTTTTCCATAGTGATTTTGGGTTTTTAATTTTATTATTAATGTTTTCTCTGAAGTAAGCCGTTTTCTCAAGACGAAGAGACTGGTTCACTAATGTTTTAAGACTCTTGTAATAGTCTTTCTTCGTACTTATTTTAGTTCTATGAAAATCTGCCAATGCCTTGTCACGTAACCTCATCATTAGTTTTATGTTATCTGTTATCCAAGGATATGAAACCTTTTCAATAACACTGGTTTTAATAGGCGCATGAATATCAAATAAAGTAAGGACAATATTATTGAAAACACAGACCATACTGTTTACATTTTCCAAGTTCATTAACAAATCCCATCTTATTGACTTCAGATGAGCTTTAAAATTGTCTATACACACACTTCTAAGGGGACGGAACGTAACATTACGGGGTAACGGTTTCTCACGCTTTATACAAAACTCACATACTACCAAGCAGTGGCCGTAGAGGCAACCCAAATGATCTAAGTTTGTGTTTTGGACTGCTAAGTCTGTGCAAATGATATCAATGAGTGTCTGAGATGTACTCGTGAAATGGGTGGGGGTACTTATAATTTGAGAGAGATTAAAACTAGTTAAGAAGGTATTCAACTTTAAAGTTTTAGTATTATTACTGTCGTTATAATTAATATTAAAATCGCCTGCAAGAATCAAACTACTATATTCAGGCAATGAGTTGATTGAGTCGGAAATGGCGTCCAAAAAAAGATCAACACCCAACCAAGGTGGACGGTATGCTGTGCCGATAACTAACTTCTTACCATTCAGTGTCAAAGTTAACCACATTTGTTCTACGGCTTTATGAACAGGATCTATTGGGTGGGGCCAAGTATGCACATTTAAGCTTTGTTTTATATAGAAACCAACACCCCCTCCACGGGATCGCACATCGAGAGGGCGAGGGATGTGGCGTAAGCAATACTCTGGCAAAGTGGGCGCGCGCCCTTCTTCCCCTGTTCTAAGCCAAGTCTCATTTACGGCCAAAATATCAATATCATGATGTGTAACAGAAGATACAAAGTTATCATGGTTAGTGCCTAAGGAACCAGAATTGCACAAACCTATTTTAAATTGTTTGCTAACCATTTTTAAGCTTTGCTTTCAATAATACATAAAAGCTAACAGGTATGGCAACAAATATATACAAACACAATTTATGTATACATAATAGGGATCTAAAGATTAATATTTTCGGCATATTCGATACGCTTTTGTAATTAAAAATAATGAAAATATAATTTATTACACACTTATGATTACATTTATTTTTTAATTTTAATTTATATATGTTTGCCACCATCGCGTTCAGTCTACATTCAAGCTTAATACGATTTAAATATACTTTGAAAATACATAAAAATATTATCGATAAACTAATATAGAAAAACGTAAAAACTAAATTATCATACACATTAAGAGTAAAAATTACATTAAACAACTGTTCAAACTTTGCCACTCTCAAAAACCCTAATTAAATCGTCGTCAGACCGAATAGAAAACACCTGCTTGCCATCAGCTTGGCGCACGAAGATACGCCCGCGTCTAGTCCAGGAATAACGCCAGTTTTGTTTTCGACTCTCTTCTCGGGTTTTATAAAACAATCGTCGATTATATTGTGTGAGCCGTTCATTCACAAATATTCGTTTCGGTGGTCCAGGCAGTTGCATATCTGTAGTGTTTAAGTTTCGACGAACACGCGCTGCACGCAGAATCTCGTCGCGCAAGTGACGTCGCGAAAGTCTCACAATGACACGGCGAGGTCGCCTCACCTGCTCTCCCCCATTAACAGTGTTATATGGACCTACGCGTTCTACAAAAACCAGATCGTGATCATCTATTTTTATACCTAATTTTGATACTAAAATCTTCACAGTGTGACAAATATTTTCCCCTTTTTCCTCCGGGAGACACCCAATATCCAGGTCTGTCAGAAGTGACTCCTGATCGCGGTCATTGAGTTCCATTTTAAGCTGAGTTATAGTTTTCTCAAGTGCCTCAATATCTATCTCTAAATATATCTATAAATTATCTAGCTATACAAATAAATATAGATATTTATTTGTATAGCTTTCTATTTCACATCCTACATTATGTACTCTCAAGGTGTAAGTAGATGAGAGCATCATCATCATCATCATCTCAGCGATGAATCCCGGTTGCAGCCCAAACTCTCGCTTCGGCGCCCGGGGTCCGCTTTCCGACTTTTTCTTCTCCACTTCGCACGTTCTTCAGCATCCCTGGTAGTGAGACCATTGGCACGCATATCACCCTTTACGACGTCAAGCCAGCACTTTTGGGTCTACCCCTCCTGCCGGGGCCCGGCGGAAGCGGCATGGCCAGACATTTGTTTCCCACGTAAGCATCCGGTTGCCGTAAAACGTGGCCGTACCATCGGAGCCGACACTCCTGCAATTTATCCGCAATGTCATGACATGAAGGCTGCCGCGAATGCGGGAGTTCCTAACGCGGTCCTTCCGGGTCACTCCACACATCCACCGCAGCGTATTCATCTCCGTGACGCGCAGTTCTTGCTTGTGTCGCTCTAACACCGGCCACGCTTCACAGCCGTATAAAAGGACAGGCCTAATGATGGTCTTATAGACTTGTCCCTTTAACTTTACCGGCATCTTGGGGTCACAAATGACACCAGTTACCTCACTCCATTTTGCCCACGCGGTAGCAATGCGTGCCTTGACGTCGCAATCGATGTCACCAGACGCATGAAATACAGATCCCAGGTATTTGACTTGGTCCGTGCGCTCGACCGTGTCGCCGCCTGCATAGGCATGCACGGGTGTGGGATCTGTGATGATGCTACCTATTCATATGAAAAAGTTTCGTTATAAAATGTTGACTAAGTTTGTAGTTGACTGTAATGTATTATGTACAAATACTATAATGTAATGTATGTAAGTAAACGTATATAAATTTTAACAGGTTTAATACAATTACGTATTTTTTAGCGACTTTTACAGAATTATGGATTTTTTTTAGATGGAAATCTTTAGAAGCAGTAACACCTATTATATTTCTGAAAGAAAGTCACCTGATAGATTATTTCTTGAGTCTCGTTCTCAATTGTAATGAGAGCACGATTGTTCTAAGGTTACATCTTTAACATGGTTGAATTATATTGAACCCTTCCATTAATTTTCATTATTTAAGGTCAAAGCGTAAATTGTGTTTTTTTAGGATTTCGTTTTGTTAATTTTTATATGAATAAAATACTAATTGAAATGTGTATGGATTGTAAAATAAATATCTAGTGGTATTGCCTCCAGGTTTTTGAATTTGCATAAAAAATTTGTATTATTTTAGCTCCGAGTCGCACTTTGTGTGATTCTCACAAGCACTTCGGGCTCCGGAGTGCATGGTTTTAATTTGGACTAGAATAAAACTCTAACAAAGTGATCTTTGTAGCTGATTTCTGTATTAACCAGTTTGCTTTATGAATAGACTAATAATTATAGAATAATAGACCATAACAGTAGTGGGTACTACAGAGCTCAGTTCTCCTTCAAGACGAAGGAAATATCTAAGACGGGATACAATAATCTAGGTATGCAGCTATCCTCACGATATTTCCCTTCAAGTTGCTCCGTGAGCTATGGAGCCGGCTAAGCTGGATGCTGCGAGATAAACTTCGAAACGAAGGCACCCGTTAGAGAAACGAAGTTATCGAATTAGCTCGTAAAATATGAAAACTAAAGTGGCAGTAGACCGATCACGTCTGTTGCACGAATTATGTGCTGCATACGGCTAGATAGAAATTTTTATATTATGCATATTAGTCGAAAAAAACCACTTAAGTGATTTCGGAAAGATACAGTACTAATGCATTTTCATAAAAAAATACGAAAAAAATGCTATTTTAGTTCGAAATAAAAAAATCCAGGGGTTTTAGGTCCGGAGACCTAGGTGGCCATAATATCGGTCCCAGTCGCCCAATCCACCTGCCTGGAAAAGCTTCGCTAAGCAGGCTCTTACTTCCCGGCCATAATGAGCAGGGCAACCATCATTTTGAAACGACATCACCTGTCTTAGCTCACTCGGAACATTTTCAAGGAGCGTGGGTAGGGTTTCTCGTAAAACCTCCAAGTAATTATTTGCATTTAATGTTGGTGGAAGCTCGACGGGACCCACAATCTGGCCATTAAATATCCCACACCATAAATTTATTTTGAATTAGTACTGTTGCCAACTATGTAAATTATGCAAATTCAAGTAGCCGTCCTTTCTGCAGGCTGACTCATCACTCTATAGCACCTTATTAAAAAAGTT
Source organism: Malacosoma neustria (assembly GCA_963693495.1). Taxonomy (NCBI): domain Eukaryota; kingdom Metazoa; phylum Arthropoda; class Insecta; order Lepidoptera; family Lasiocampidae; genus Malacosoma; species Malacosoma neustria. Next base: position 3,938,510 of record OY856385.1, read on the forward strand.
TGAGTCCGATGCATTTCAAGCATGCGGCGGCAAAATTGAACTCTCGGCACGTAGTCTCTAGTTAAAAGAGTTTTTTTTATAATCCTTCCTTCCTAACACGATTGAGTCAGTCCTTTTTTTTGATAATTTATGTTATATAGTTATTTATGTTTACTGCGTTTACTTGCCATCATTATATTAAAACCTAACATTTAAGTTGATCTCAGAGTGATATTATTTGGTTACCATCTACAGTCGACATGAAAAATACTTGATAAGAGATGCTGTTTAGAAAGAAACGCTTCAGCTGAAGTCAATATCAGCGACCTCTGTGGCGCAATGACTAACGCACTTCGGTACGTTTTCGGAGGTCACGGGTCTGATTCTTGTCTCACGTCTTGGTGTTTATGTATGCATCGCGGAATCGGCTCCAATAATTTTCATGAAATTTATTATACGGGGGGTTTCGGGGGCGATAAATCGATCTAGCTAGGAATCATTTCTAGAAAATGACATCTTATTCACTTTTTTTATTGGAAGAAAAATAACAAAAATGTGACTCTTCCTGACATCTATCGGCGAATAATAATACTATTTTTTTTAAATTGCTCTAACAACACAACACTAAAGCTATTCCAGCAGATGGCGTTGTTAACAAGAAGTCAATGAGTGTTTGCTTTGAGTTTAGACTAAGAAAATCAATTGTTAATTTCCAAAAAACACAATTTATAAAAAAAAATACCGAGCAAAGCTCGGTATTATGTATTTATTTTCAAAAGAAAAGTACAAATATAGTATTTTACAATAGTTATCTAGTACCCATAACACAAGTGCTATACTACTTACTTTGGGACGGTGCTATATGAAATGTCCCAGTATAAAAAAATTAAAACACTTAGCGTTAATCATTTTCTAATTTATAATAATGATTTTAAATGAACTGTATGGAGCTCTGTTTGAAATAAATTGTAATTTAATGAACATAATGCGAGTAAAAGCGGCGAAATGAGTAAATTCAATCATTAATAACACTTTTTTCCGTTTATTAGAGCAACTACCGTTTGACCACAACTCCGAATGGAAAATCCAGCCGTGAACCCTTTTGAAGGATGATGTTTAATTGAGTCCCCACACTCTTGGTGACGCCCTTTCTTTAATATTACAATACTGCGTAACTTTCAGTTAGTATGGTAACGTAAATCACATATCAATCAACAAGAAGACCGAGGATATATCATCGCTGTAGCATATACGTTAGTTCTGCCCTAATGTGGTAATTGCTTCGTACTAGTAGTGAAGGATTTTTCTTATTGCTGTGGAATAGCAGGCTGATGACTTCTTTAGAAGCAGTTTCCCTCGTATGGATGTTTACTATACTAGAAGCACCCCTAACACGCTATCGTCCTCGTAGTAGAACTAGGACTTAGATAACTTATTCCGGAACACAGCGTAATGTTGTGGTGGCATTTATATACACCAGGAGTGCTATAAAAGGAAAATAATAAATATTATATGGTACAATTACGTTTACTTGGACATAAAACATATTTTCATCTTAGAAAATCTCTCCTCACAAATGAACCTGTATTATCAGGCTCAAGAATATGCGGTAAAACATTTATAAGAAAGCGAGACCGAGTTAGATCCACGAAAGCAATACCACAATGCCTACGAAACTCTGAAATTACTAATAAATGACTATAATTATCATATTGCTGCTGTAAAACTAATTTTTTTACTATTCGATCTAACTAGAATCTAGAGGGTGTTGGTCACGACCCTCAGACATGAGGACTACGACTCGAGGAGGAGGAGAATAATTAATAAATTAAGTATAAAGTTTAGCGTTTTTCGTTTACCATCTTCTGTTATTAAATTTTTGCAGTCCTTCAAGTGTTGATAATTAATCAATAGGCCGTCAGCCCGTCTGCTGTCCGATATCAATAAAAAAATCAATCTTTTTAAATAACTATTTTATACTGCTACTACAGGGCAGGCAGGAGAAATTTCTATTCCGAGATATTTTGACGTTGACGACGGTAGGCAACCGGCCATAAAGTAAGACTTTGATGAGATTTTTTGCATGTGATCAAGTGGATACTAGAATATGATAATCCACCTATGTACTATCCCTGCTTGTCACGAGGTCTTTCGCCGAAGGTTATGTATTGTTGTGAAAGAAGCCGCGAGTTTCAAGGCCTCTAAATTGCCAAGAGGAAAATTCGATTCGGATGCATTATGCGCAACCTGCCGGTGGCTGCGCAACGAAATGCAGGACCAGGAGCATTCGAAGACGCTCGGCATTGCGAATTTCCTATTAAAAAGCCCTCGTGACGTAGTTTTCGAATGTGAATTAAGCACGGTTCCCGAAAAAGTCGGCGACCGTACAAAAGTGCACCCTGCACACCCAAATCAACACTCGGATGTTGTTTACTACAAGACACCAATAAAAGTGTCACTTAAGGATATATTAGATGACTGACACCGAAATTTCGTGTCCTACTTTCAATGTGAAAAAAGGAAAATAATTTAAGTAAAAAGGATGACAGATTTTCCCCCAAAAAGGGGTTAACGTCAGACAAGCGGCCGGTTGTAAAAAATAAGCCACAACTATTACAACATATAATATGTTGTGTCGACCCCATATAATGTGGGATAAGGGCAGGAGGAAGAAGATAAAGAAGAAGTGAATAGTAGAATGGTCTAGATTCACAATTCAGTCCACTACAAGTATATGGCAAAATTATATCTGTCAGGTAAGCTAGTATTAAATATTTTTAGAATGTATCCTGTTATATGAAATTAAATAAAAATACATTAGGGTGACTGTATCTGATAATTTTGTCACAGCACCACGCTGAGTGGTCAATCTCATTTTATATTCATTGTAAAATTATGTTCCATCAAATTACGCATTTTCTTTCTTTCTTTAGGCTGATCAGGAATTGAGTAATATCTGTGCATATTTTGTTTTATACATATTAATGAATGTTTTCACTACCATGTCTCACTTAAAGTAAATGGGATTATACCAAGCTGAAGTAGGAAGAAGAACAAAAAAATCACAAAAATATTTTTTTTTTTAATATTGGGAACAAATATTAAATCATAAATTTCTTAGTTAATCAACACAAACCTCCCATATCATCCATACTCGTAAAGCCTTCAACAACGTAGACCGACACTGGGGACTACTGTGTCTAATCCTACAGCGGTTCGATCGCATGGAGACTGTGGGGCCCTGACGCCTGACGATCTCTGTTATAGTTGAGGGACGCAAGTTACGTGAATCCTCTATGCACTCACTGACCGACGTCGACGGTCCCTAATCTTTCTTAATGCCAACCCCGAATTATGTACTGAAAACCCGGAGGAATTACATTAAACATAAGTGCAATAAGGACACGGCATTCACTCCTGGGCGATATCGAACACCGCCGCCCCACCTCTCCACTTGAAGAAAGAAAGAAGAAAGAAAATAAAAATTAACCTCTTGGAACTAACAAACATTATTTAGAAGAGGTTTACTCGTATGTTTAAACAATAAACTCGTATGAGATGGTAAATAATATTGTATTGTAAGACACTAAATATAATCTGATTTGAGTTACAAAAATAACAATGCTTCTGTCTTGTCTTGGGATATAGCTCGATTATTTTCAAGATGTTTGCTCTTGGATCTCTTGTACGCGGAAACTGGAATAGTAAATTGCGATCTCCGGTTTTGATAAGACTGAGTTTTGGAGTTAACGTGGAATTATAAACTTCCTTGTTGTTGTGAATTTAAAGATAATATCATTCATAGACAATTATTATGTGTTGAAAGATTAAATGAGTAATTGTTGATGTTCTTTTAACGCTCTTATTATATTTTTATATATATAATATTTTTTTTATAATTTAACTACGTTTAAACTATACTCGTTGTTTTTTACTCGTTACTTATACTATTTCTTTATAATTTATTGAAATACCATGTAGTCACGTGATAATATTTTATATGCAATCTCTGAAGCATGTTGAGGATTTTGAAATGTGTGAATACAGGCGTATGTTGAGAATAAGTTGGACGCATAGTCACAAATGAGGAGGTTCTGCGGCGAGCTGGACGGAAAAGGGAACTTTTGTCTGTCATCAAGAGACGAAAAACTGCATATCTCGGTCACGTGCTTAGGCACGATAGATATAGCCTCTTGCAACTTACAATGATGGGCGAGGTTGCCAGTAAACGGCGAGTTGGTCGGAAAAAGAAGTCGTGGCTCCGTAACATCCGGGAGTGGACTGGAATAGCGAGCGTATCCGAATTGTTTCGACTCGCTAAGGACAGAAATGCAATCTCTCTTATAACTCACAAATTTGTATTTATTTTGTTAATTTGTTACTGACTGTTACTACCTAGGAGCTAGGAAAAATTGCAAAAGATATAATCTATTTTTTGATTTACGTCATTTTAATAAATAAGCATAAAATTCGACAAATCACTCGATGTAATAAAATTTCCTGTTGATGTGACCAGTTAAGAAATAAATTTAGAAAAAAAATCCAATTCACTCTTAATTGTTTAGGAAGTTTATCCACAAACTTTTCCGGGAACTCGGAGCAGACAGTGATTGATAGAATTATGTAGTATTCAGAAAAAGAGCGCTCTTTATTTTCATTCATTTCATTCAGATAAGCGTACGAATAAATATGATATTTGTTGTTTTTGATTAGAACATCAAAATATTATGGATATGACAAAGGCAGATTAAATGTCTAATTTTGATGGTGTAATATATTGTATAATAAAAATGTTATTGAGTTCCAAATTAATTTTATAAGTCATAAGTCTTGTTAGTCATTTTTATAAATTATTTACTACAGTGTATCTTTTTGTATTAAAAAATTATACTCGGGTTGTCAGGGACAAATCGTTATAACCAACATGACCGCCCATTGTGATATATTGCTCCTGTATTTTTTTAAGTTATTGTAAATAAGGTAGGCAATGAAGTTTATTTATTCATTCATACTCGTGTCTATAGATATGTGCTAGGACGTTTTTATTGCTGTATCGCAATAGTCAGGCTGACGGCCCATTTAGAATTTAGCAGGCACCGTGGGCTGTGAACCTGTACGCTGCTATCTGCGTAGTGGTACTAGAATGTGGTCACTTATGCCAGCACACAACACAAGGTTATTATGGCGGTATATTTAAAAACCAGGGATGGTTGCCATCCAGGCGGGCTTGGAGCCCTACTACCTAGTTTGGGTTGTTTAGTTACGACAGGCCGATCCCGGCCGCAGAGGTCAGTGTTCTTTCTCCGTCCCGGATGTTGAAAAGCTGTCAAAGTATAAAACCGAATACGTAAACCGAATAATAAACTTCCACTTTGAGTCCTGAAATTTTGCTGAAACAAATATAAATCGTGTCAGCAACATTAATGAGTGAATTACGTTTGAGAAATGTTCTGAATCCGCAAAGTTACAACCATTAGGGTTGATATTTTCCCTTAATCTCCTATACAAACGCTCTTTGGTGATTATTTAGTGTACTGAATTTGTAAATGCAAAGCATAAAAACACTTTAAGTAATATCTAAGTTTCAACTTAATGGAATTGTATATCGTTAAAAATTGAATTGAATGGGATTTTAACCCATTGGTGAGGCTGAAGGACCGTATAAAAGAATGGTGCGGCTTAGGTCTGGAAAGATGGTAGCTGCGGTGCGGGAAACCAAGGTAGTGCGGGTTTAATAATTAACGTGGAAAGGAAAGGAGACGGAAATACGGAAGGAAAGGAGACGGAATGTAACACTATGGACATTATGCGAGAAAACTGCATTAAGTGGTGGTGGTCTTTGGGTTCAAAACTGTAGCCTCTAGATTGTCTAGAACTCTTTCTCTGATCTATTTACCAGTCTCTACGTTTGATTTTGCATTTTTTTCGTAAACTACGTCTGTGTCGTCCATAATCATAAATCTTTATTTGTTCAAATGCAGGTTATTATTACATAATATTATATACAAGCACATGTAAATGACTTAGACAAAGCGTTTGCTACCATTAATTTAAATTTGGAACATATTCTAAACTGGAGCAATTCATTTGGCTTGAAAGTGAATCCACAAAAAACTCAAGTGATTGTCGTTGGTAGTTCAAGGATGCTCGCCAAAGTAAGCTGGGATATTCTACCTCAAATCCATTTTAACGGTGTTAATATACCAATAAGTGAGGTGGTAAAAAATTTGGGTATTACAATCGATAGGCCTTGGGTATTACGATCTTGGAGGCCTCATATCGCAGATCTGAGTCGAAGAGTTTATCTTTCTTTTAAATCCCTAGCTAGACTAAGAAACTTTCTACCCATTGCCACTAAAGTTATGCTAGCAGAATCTTTACTATTGCCCATTATTGATTATGCCGACGCCAGTTATCTAGATTTAACCTCTGAATTGCTAAATAAACTTGAGCGTATCCAAAATCTTTGCATTAGGTTCATATTTGGGTTGCGCAAATATGACCACGTTTCAGAATTTCGAAAATAACTCAAGTGGCTGCCGATTCGCCTTCGCCGGAATGCTCACATTCTTTCAATGCTTTACAGAATTTTATTTGTTCCCAATACTCCTCTATATCTTAAAAATCGCTTTAATTTCCTTAACATCTCGAGCTTGCGTCAATTGCGTCCCACTACTAAACTAACAATTAAAGTGCCTGTCCACACGACCTGTTTTTATAACCGTTCATTTACGGTGCAAGCTGCTGTACTCTGGAATTCCCTTCCTCTAAATATTTAGCAAGCTAAATCTCAATACATTTTTAAGAAATTACTATACAAACATTACCTGTCCATGACATATGATGATGATTCCTAAATATATAAGTTATATTGTCATCTACAATTTTTATAGTTTTGTGAACTTAACTATTTATATAACATGGCAGGTGTGCATGGATGTATATATGTATGTGTGTATATATGCGTATGTAATTTATGTGTATATATATGTATGTGTGTGTATGTGTATATATGTATATGTGTGTATTTATGTATATTTAAATCTAATGTGAGAATATATATATATGAATATATATGTATATATATATATATATATATATATATATATATATATATATATATATATATATATATATATATATATATATATAATAAAGTATGTGTTACTTTTATGGATGCACATTTTGCTATCATCGCCCCTATTGCGTTCGAGTGTGGCACAGCTGGCTTAGGGCCTATTTAAAAGTAAGCTATATATATATATATATATATATATATATATATATATATATATATATATATATATATATATATATATATATATATATATATATAAGTATATTTGATTAAATTTAATGTGCCTCCTAATGTTTTCATATCAAAGCATGATCCACGTCTGGGTTGTCTGGAAGAGATCGCTCTCTAGCGATAAGACTGCCCTTTGTGCTATCTACTTTTATATAGTTTTTTTAATACGTGTTTTTCTTTTTTTTAGTACAATAAAGAGTTTTCTATCTATCTATCTATCTACAAAAAAAAAGAATCCCAGTGCATATTTGCCCTTAGGCGTACAAATATTATTGTTGACAAAACAAATTAATTACATAATGTCAATTTATTGTTTTATTTAAAATTGTCATATAAAAATCCTTTGTCTTTTTATCATTGAATCCATATTATTATATAATAATAAATTAATAAAGATTACAACTAAAACAATACTACAATTAACACCATACTGCAATAAACATCAAAATTAAAATAATACCCAATATCCTAATCCAAATAAAATTTAAAGCTATAAGATAATGACAAAATTTTGTATATAAAGTCCTCTATTTTATAATAATATTTTGACACAAGAAATGTCTTTAAATATTTTCATTTAAAATGTCTATAAATAAATATTTTGATTTTTATATTTTATGGTACTTTATACATACCTTTGGAGCATAGTGAACTTTTTTTGCATTAAGTATGTGTTACTTTTATGGATGCACATTTTGCTATCATCACCCCTATTGCGTTCGAGTGTGGCACAGCTGGCTTAGGGCCTATTTAAAAGTAAGCTATTTATTATCTTTACCTACGGATGTGTATGGCGCCAGGAGCGTCACTAACACGTCCCGAGGGGAACTAGGACATTTATGTCGGAACACAACACAAGGTTATTATTGCGGCATACTGAAAGGGGGGAGGGCTTAGAACCTTACCACCTAGTTAGGGTTGTTTTGTCGCTTTGACGACAGGCCGTACCAGTACAAATTTCTAAGCACACAGTACTCGTATTTTGTGATACAAAACTCATTTATTCAAGAATTTTCCTCTATCATGCTTTTTAGTTGTTACATAATCCATATAATGATGTTTCAGATAGGATCACTAGCAAAGTTTCCGATTACAAAATCTAAAGTCGTGTATACAGAGCATAGATTCTATTTCAGTTACAAAACGTGAACTATCTAGGATATATTCGTTAAAGAGGAGAAAGTAGTACCAAGATCAGAACTCAAATATTTCTACCAGCTGGTACACCTGTTAAGCAATGTAAGAAGACCTCCGTATAAGACAAAGAAGTATAGCAGATTAGAACTAGGGCGCAAAAGTTATACGAACCTCCCCTTTTCCTCCCTTTGACAGTATTCAACAGTATCCTCAAGCTCGAAGGGAATACTTGCAAAAATAATAAATATACTGGGAACAATCCTCACAACACCATCTAGTTTTAAAGTAAGTACTAATTTCATACATATTATTTTAAATAACAAACCAGACGCGAGACGGGAATCGTACCCATAAATTTTCGCAAGCGTACCGAAGTGTGTTAACGTTACACAATGGAAGTCGTCAATGGCAATGGAGATGCCCATGTAAAACGCGTCCCTAGCGTGTTAAAAAAACATCAAATAAACAAAGAATAAAGTTATACAAACGCGAGTAATTTTACTAAACACCAAATGAAGCAAAACGATTTGTGCGAAGCTACTTTTTTAGTACAAATTAAAACAGAGACCGGAAATAGAAGCAGATTTGTTAAAAGTCTCGAATATTCATTGCCAGCACATTCCCCTACCGTAAAGAGAAACTTTTGCGTATTTTATTGCGGATATGCCATTTTATGATACTTAATTGTCTTGTGCAAAGTAATTTGATGACCTCGGTGCGCAAAGGCTTTTTCACGTCACAACGAGTTAAATTCCTACCTCAACTCGATGTGTTTACGACTAAAACGCTTACATATTTTATATTTTATCCGTGCAGGGGCGGAGAAAGAATACTAACCTCTGCGGCCGGGGTCGGCCTGTCGTAAAAGGCGACAAAACAACCCACCCTAGCTACGTGGTAGGGCCTCAAGCCCGTCTGGATGGCGACCACCTTTGGTCTTAAGTATGCCGCCATAATAACCTTGTGTTGTGTTCCGGCATTAGTGACCCAAGTTACTGTAACTTTATTGGACAGCAGCGTGTTCGCGATGCCACTGGCGTTGCATACACCTATAGGCGACGGTAACTGCTAAATCCTAAGCGGGCCGCCAGTCTGTCTGCTGTCCTACAACAATAAAAAAAAAACATATTTACCTAAAATGACAATGTCGAATCTAAATGTCAAATACACGGGGGAGCGAGACACACAGGACGAGCACCCGGCGCGGACGGGTTTGCTGACCAAGACGCCATAACGGTTTCTGTTTCAACAAAGCCACCGAGGAGGTGGCTGTGACACCAAAAAACCAAAATACAAAAACTGTCGACGACTTTAACACCGATATTGGGAGTTTAAATATATTTTACTAAAAAAAATACATAATTGACAAAAAATTTCTTCTCCGTGCCTTTAAATACAGTACCCCTTACATCCAGTAGATGTTGTGGGGTTGACCCAACATGTTCTCTCCTTCCTCTCCCCTTATGCTCTATAGTCGTCATCTCAACATTTTTATCGTATCATTTATTTATTTCTATCATCTTTTACGCAATCCATACATCTTTTTTTGGTCTACCCCTCCTTTTTAAACCCCCCAATATCATTTCTAATATTTTCCTTGCTCCATAACATTCTTCAATTTGCATTATATGACCATACCAGGCTATTCTTTTTCTTTTCAGCTTTTTAATCACTTTTCAAACTTTCTATTCATTTTTAATTTTATCCATTTTTGTAACTCCACTTATCCATCTCAACATTCGCATTTCCGCAGCAATTATCTTTCATCCTTACCGTTGAGTAATTTTGATATAATTATATAAATTATTATGATATTATTAATTATTACTCTATAATTATTGACAGAAATGTCATTCTTAATATATTGGGCAAAACTAAATGTTGGAAATATGGATTTTGGTCACGTAATTCCATTAACAGTTGTTTATCACCGAATTCGATGATCACGATATTATTTCGTAGCAAAAATAAGGCCGCATTATCAATAAACAAACGGATTATTAGGGAATTATTATGTTTTATTGTTATTTTCAAAAGACTGTTTATTTCTAACGAAAAATAACTGCATGAGAAAGTCTTAAGACAAATGGAAGGACCAAAAAGAGCTTGACGTTTTAAAGAGGTTACATACGGGTCAATTGACTCACTAGGGATGCGGAAGATCGTGCTAAGTTGAGAAGAAAGTAGAAAATGGGCCCTGGGCACCGAAGCGGAAGTATGAACACTAAATAAGGCAAAATAATAGAATACATGAAATATGTGGTTTAACATGTTTTCATAAAAGAGACTACCATATGAGCCCCTTATTATTATCCTAGCATTAAATCCCGGTTTCAGCTACAACTTTCGCTTCGGCTTCGGTCGGCGTTCCGACTCTTTCTTCTCCACTTCGCACGGTCTTTGTAGTGAGTCTATCACACGCATCACCTTTTATGATGTCAAGCCAGCACTTTTTGGGTCTAGCCCTTCTGCAGGGGCCTGGTGGAGGCGGTATGGTTAGAAACTCTTCTCTAATTCATTTCTTTAGTTAATTAAATGAGCAATAGTTTGGCCATAGTGCTATATCTTTTGGCATCATGCGATCTATTTTTTTTTTTATAAAAACCAGTGCCAATCAAATTCGCACTTCGCTGAACGACGTCGTGGTCACAATTACTTAGATACATTATAAAACATAATCTAGATTATGATAAAAGACGCTGTAGAAAATTTGAATGGTAATTTCATTAAACGTGCTCAAATGGGTGGAAACTGGGAAATTTGTAAACCCTTAGATCTGTGGCACTAGGGTGGAGAAGTCAATTTCTTCACAGACCAGTGAAAAATGAAGTCACGAAAGGATTTTAATAAACTATATTTAGCTTAATATTAAACATTTTTATTTAATAAGTTTTACGTTCAGTTTGACGACCTCCGTGGCGTCGCGGCTAAATATGTATTTATTTACAAAAGTATATGTAGTATATCAGTTGTCAAGTGCTAGGCTTTGGGAATAGATGGCGCTGTATGAATTGAACCAGTATATTTATTTATAAAGTTGATAATTTATATAATAATATTTTGGTTCATCAAATCGTGCTTACGGTATTAATAACTTTGTTCCATAGATATCATTGTTATTTTTCAGTGTTTCTCATCGCGGTGAAGGAGGCTTTACTATCGGGTTAACAATAAATTTTGAACTTCATTACCGATAGTTTAATGCAAGAGAATCATTGCAATAATATCTACCTGCTTTAAAAATTTGATTCAAATTTTATGAATTTTGAATTTGAGTTAGAATTTAAACAAAGTAATACTAGAGCCTGTTCAGTTAGTAAGTTTAGTTTTTATTTGCTCTTGAGATTAGTAAACTTGTCTCCAAAAAGCAAGGTGTGTTAAATCGGTCCAAGCAGTACTTCAGTCCAAGACAACGACTTGTGCTATACAAAGCACAGGTCAGACCGCGTATGGAGAACTGCTCACATTTATGGGTTGGATCACCTGCCTGTCAGCTCAATCCTCTAGACTCCATCCGACGGCACGCAGTTCGTGTTGTCGACGATCCCATACTCACAGACGGTCTAGACACGCTTGGACTTCGGAGAGACTTTGCATCTCTGCGCGTATTCTACCGTCTGTACAACGGTGAGTATTCTGAGGAGCTATTTAGAATGGTGCCCTCGTCGTCTTTTTACTACCGCACTGCCCGCCATCGGCTGGCCGTTCATCCCCATTTCTTGGAGCCTCTTCTTTCTTGTATGAAACGGTTCTCAAGAACGTTCATGTTGTGTACTCTCAGGATCTGGAATGAGCTTCCGGCTGGGGTTTTCTCAGTGCGGTACGATATGGGGTTCTTCAAAAAGGCGTCATAAAATTTCTTCGAGGGCAGCAGCGTGTGTGTAATGCCTCTGATGCTGCAAACGTCCATAGGCGACGGTGACCACCTGCCAGGGTGGGCCGTTGGCCTGTCTGCTGAACCCTAGCTATAAAAAAGTAGTAGTTTTAATTATGAATAATTCATTATATGAAACAGATCGCGTGTATTGAATGAGTGCATATTAAATATGTATGTTGAATGTTCACTTATAAACACTCCAAGATGAACTAGCTCGCAATTCACTATACTTATAAATAGATTACTTATATCATTAATTAATAAATTATTTTATTAAATATATATTATAGAGCGGGTAAGAATGTCAAGCTCCAGGCCGCGAACTTATCAGCAGCGCCTCGTATATATTGTTACTATTACTTTTTTATAATCGAGAAACAATAAACGGGCTACCGGCCAACTTAACCGTAAGCAGTTACCGTTGCCTATGGATGTTTGCGACGCTAAAGGCAACGCGAACACGTTGCTGTACAAATGGAGATACTGGAACATGGGTCTTTTATTCTGGAAAACAAGATTATTATGGCAGCATACTTATAGAACAGGTTGCCATTCAAACGGGCTTGGGGCCCTACCATGTAGCTGGGGTTGTTATGTCACCTTTTACTACAGATTCCAGTCGCAGGGGTCAGTATTTTTACTCCGCCCTTGCATGGAAAACTTTAATTAATTAGAATATTAATTCATAATATGTTGTTTTAGTGTGTAACGTTGAAGATCAAATTGTATTGATTATTTTGCGTAAACGCTAAGCAAATTTAACTAAAAAACCTATAGCTATTCATGAGATTACAGTCCGTTATTGATAACTTCGTGCTTGGTACTCATAAAACTCCCAATATCCCTTTGGGGGTAATAACATCATAAAAGATTTGCGAGCCAAAGTCGATCGAGATACTTAAAGACAAAATGGTCTCATGGGGATTTAGTAAAATACTAATAGGAGAAGTTTAGTGGTTAGTAAAAATTCAGTAATTTATACTTGTTATATTTTTTTATCAGCTTCAAAAATGCTTTAATTTATATACGTAAGTTGTTAGTCGTTAGAAATTGGGTTAGACCAAGCTTATAGGAAGCGTAATGTATAGCAGTAATTGTTGTCCAAAGCGGATAAAATATGTCGGTAAACACAGTGGGTATATTTTCAAGATGTTTGCCTTCATACGTGGTAGTGGAGTTATTTGCCCATTAGGCGAGAAAAACGGTGCATGTGCCCGTGGGCGTCAAACCTGTGACCTCTTTACAGGAATTTAATACCAAGCTTTTAATTATTTCCCAGTTTCCAAAGTTCCCAGTAACGTTAAATAGATGTAGTTTATTATGGGCTATGTAACAAAATGGTGGACGGTTAGAATTGGTGTGAGTGTAGGGTGAAAATTTTTTCAAGTTATATAATATATAAAACTACACTGAAAAAGTAAAAATAAAATATGAGATGTAATTTTATACTTATCCGTTTTATCCGTGCAGGGGCAGAGAAAGAATACTAACCTCTGTAGCCCGGGTTGGCCTGTCGTAAAAGGCGACAAAACAACCCACCCTAGCTACGTGGTAGGGCCTCAAGCCCGTCTGGACGGCGACCACCTTTGGTCTTAAGTTTGCCGCCATAATAACCTTGTGTTGTGTTCCCGCATTAGTGTCCCAAGTTCCTGTACCCTAATGGGACATCAGCGTGTTCGCGATGCCACTGGCGTTGCAAACACCTATGAGCGACGGTAACTGCTAAATTCTAAGCGGGCTGTCAGCCTGTCTGCTGTCCTACGCAATAAAAAAAAATAAGTATGCCGCAATAATAACCTAGGTTCTAATACGTCTATGGAGAGCAGCGAGTTTCGCGGTGCTTCTAGCGTCACGAACATATATTGGTCATCGGTAACCGCTTACTGCCTGTCTGTTGTTTCACATCAAAAAGAAAAACATGATCTTATTTTTGGAATTACTGATCGAATTAAAAAATAATATTTATAAAGGATCTCATCATTAACTCTTAAAAAATTAGGATTCTTAGCTGATTTTAAAAGACTTACCCAATAAAGCCATGAAGAATCCATACAGCACGCACATCGTATGCCCGAAGATCCATCGATGGAACAACGCTGAGATGAGAGTAAATGGATTGCCCAGCACGGAGACGGAGAAGTCAGAGCAGACCAGATTGAACAGGATTATATTCAGAGGGGTCCAGAGCTGGAAATAAGGATGGATTTTAGTTAATAATTTGAGAGTTATAACGAAATTTTCCAATATCGCTTTCACCAACTTGAGACAATCTGAACATTTCATACTCATACACACAAGCGGAGACAATACAATCATTAAACGAGCTTAATACTAAAGCCGAGAAACAAACATCAGCATTTAATTAAAAAATAAATGATAATTAATTTTTTCCTCCAAGCACATCGAGGCTTGAAAGGAAGGCACTCTTTTCTACGCAATATTAAGTGAAATTTCCAGGAAAGTTTATTGTTGGATTGAAATGATCCAACAGCAAATAAATAATCACTTCATGGAACAATAAGGTGAGTTATAATATTTTTAAAGTGAAAACTTCTTTAGGGGCGTTGTGCACTTTTTTGTGATGGGTAAAAATGTTAAACTCACGTCAGGTCGCGTGTCCTGATCGAAAATTAGTGAGATTCGTAAGACGGAGTTTTGCTCCAGTAATACCAATCTTATTATTAATGACTTAAGGTTTATTTTATAATGTAACTTTTAAATGATTGCAATGCATTACTTATATAAATCTACTCGAATTGCGACTTTATTACAATGAAATACAGTTGACTTTTTGAAGTGAAAACTTCTTTAGGCGCGTTGAGCACTTTTTGGGTGAACAATTTTTGGTTTGTAAAAAAGTGTTAATGACCAATTTAAACTTTAATGCTTGATCATAAACAATTTTTTATAAACCGAAAATAATAATAATCTAATAGCTCGATGATACAATTCACAAGTTATTTAGTTTTTAGTTTTCATTTATATCGGCAGTCCCCAAAGACTGCCCCGCATGTTTTTTTCTAAATATTTGAACTTCAAATCACTTTCCTGGAAATTTCACTCAATTTCGCTTAGATTACGTTTCGAGTGTCATGTCTCGTTTGAAAACGTTTACTTAGTATAAACTTTTCCAAGCCGTTTTGCGAGGTAATCCTTCACTATACTACTTTGCTTAACCCTTTTAAGAAAAAATTAATGAAAAGGGTGTAACCTAATTTAATATTTACAGGAGCGACTATCGTTTGTTATCGCAACCCCTAAAAATATTGGATAGTGGACTTTGTTCGTCAACATCCTGTATCATTCATCTCGTGGGCCTATCTATAATTATTTCCTTTATTATTTTGTTTTATCAAATATTTACCATAAACTTAACACAAATAGTTACCTTAAATATGCATATACAAATTTATTAAATAATCCAACTGCGAAAACATTAAAAACATCGCCGACGGCCCGACAGTAGTAATGTGATTTAATTTTATTTTTACGAATAAAGAAACGCAATTTTATTGCAGTAAAGCGCCGACCAAAAGCAATTTGCAAGGTTTTGGGGAAAATAACGGAATGGGGTTTTCATTGATTTCGTCAGTCGACTGTTTGTAATATTTTTTTGAAATAAGGGAAATGTTGTTTTATTTCTCTATGTTATAATAATGGATTGTTGATTTGGCTAAGACATTCGCTAGTCACAAAATATTAGCGTTTATATATTCAATTTTAATAAATTCCTTGTGTTGTATATATGTATGTAATAGTAAAAAGTAATTTTTCTCCGTTCGGGGTGGAGTAAGAATACTAACCTCTGCGGCCGGGGTCTGCATGTCATAAAAGGCAACTAGCCTAGCTAGGTGGTAGAGCGCCAAGTCCGTCTGGATGGAAACCAATCCTAGTTAATAAATATACCGCCATAATAACCTTGTATTGTGTACCGGCATAAGTAAGTTCTTCTATCCCTACGCGGACGGCAGCCTATTAGTGGTGCCTCTGGCGTTGCAAACATCTATAGGCGACGGTAACTGCTAGCTATTAAGTAAGCCATAAGCCTGTCTTTGTCCTACAGCAATAAAAAAGGTGACCGACAGCAGATGGATGGGAAAAACGCAGTGTTAGAACAGTCCTGATAATGATTGAACAACATGAGCATCCAAGTTATTAATCACGGTCGCATTCGGGGCTCATCTTTTGGAACTCTTATGTTAGTCCACTATCGTTAACTGTAACAAGGTGGGATTAATGAGCGTCATATAATATCATATACTTTGTTGCCCAGTATGATGGACACTTCATTTTATTTCAGAATAATTAACAAAAATGATTTTCCTAAATTAGAGCATTCTGACCCCCCTGGTCTTGGAACGAAAACCGAACGATTTTAATATATTAAAAGTTCAAGTGTTCAGATAAGTAATTAGGCTACCCTTTTATAATTTATTGCCAAGACCACGCAGTATAGCTCGTATAAAAATTATACTTTTCGATAGAAATAATATTTTTGGTGTCACGTTACATCCAAGGGTTTAGACCATATGATAAGACTTTAGATTGTAACATATGTGCAATAAATGAAAACAATTTCAGCACGAATATCGATCGAGATACAAGATAATTCGTCTTTTCGAATACCAGAAGGGTCACGTTACGTGACAAGCAAGCGAATGTTCTTGAGGAAGGGAAAATATAGGAAACCAATTAGAGAGATTTGGGACTTGTTTGTAGTAATTTGATGATATGTACATATCTCTCTTGAAAACGATTAAAAATATTTAAGAATAAAAGAGAGATTAAGAATTATATGCTCTCTTAACCGTCTTATTTTATTATTCATCTCATAGAAACTTTTTCCGTTAGCATCAATTCAGATCCCGATGATCGCTGTTTAATATTGAGCTTATTAACAGCTGGTTAGTATTGTTTTTAACAGTTATCCAGTATTGTCGCCAAGGAAAAAAGTTCCGTGCCATCATTTTCTAATGCAAAGGGGTTGAATAATATAATTGAAGTAGCTAGCTCGGCTTAACAAAAGTAAGGAAGTAGAAAATATATATATCATCACATGCTAGAGTTTCCAAATCCCTAAACCCACTTTATTTCTAAGATGAACTTGGACAAGGAGCCAAATACTAGCCTAATATTAATCGTCTTCTTAGCAATTAATACAAGTCTATTATATCGTCTTAACGTTAAATCCCAGTCTCAATTCAAACTTTAATACAAGTTTATCCTAGTCTGATTGGACTATAGGGTTCGTAATTTGCAAACACATTACTAATACGGGTATGATATTGGTATATTGCTATTACTTAAAACTTCTGCAGTTCAACCCCCAACCTAGAAGAGATATGTCTACACAAAAGATTTATCCGATAGTAAACATATGTACCATGTAGGTAGATGTTTATCCTTGCAGGGGCAGAGAAAGAATACTAACCTCTGCGGTCGAGGTCGGACTGTCGTAAAAGGCGACAAAACAACCCAACCTAGCTACGTGGTACGGCCTCAAGCCCGTCTGGATGGCGACCACCTTTGGTCTTAAATATGCCGCCATAATAACCTTGTGTTGTGTTCCGGTATTCGTGACCCAAGTTCCTGTACTCTCATGGGACAGCAGCATGTTCGTGATGCCACTGGCATTGTAAACACCCATGGGCGTCTGTTGTCCTACAGCAATTAAAAAAAAAAGATTACATTGGGCTCCTTCTAGTCCTAAAGCAACCAGCAATGTGTTATGGGTACTATTCGAATGATATACAACTTATAACTTCTCCTTTGTAAATAAATACATATCATACATACTGGACGAAAATCGAGCCTGTGACCTCCAGGCCTTCTGACTTACAAAAACCGTTGTATTATGGATGCTATCAATATTAACCATATCCAAGAACTACTGAAGAAATACTGAAGCGAAAATACTAACCTGTCGATCCTTAAACATCAGCAGAATCACCATCAGATTGAGGAAGAAACCAAAAAATCCTATCAGGAACAACACGAAGGCTGATGCCACGTATCCCCATCTCGGCATGAGAAGTGGAAATCCCTCATCGTAAGCTTTTATCACTGTGTCATTAAAATTTTCCGGAAATGACGTCATTTTACTATTTAGCCAGTCCAGTTTAGCACATCACTATTGATCGACCATTTTAATTTTAACACTATTTTATTTTATCGCATAAAATTTTCACTATCTATTTAATTAATACATTAATACACTAATGAACCCAAATGATTTTAAATTTATTATCACTTGTAGTTTTTTTTTCACGTACAAAAACATAATTAAACATATGTTTATATTGTTATATAATTATAAAATTCACTCAACTTTCACTTACGCATTACTTAAATTTTGGAAACACAACTTCGAAGTTTTGTCATTTGAAATTGAGAGTTGATGAAGACGCGATCAAGATCTGTAAAGAAAGAATAATTACAGAATATGTGCACTAGTTTTTAATAATGTTATATGAAATGTTTTTTGACTCTTACGTTTTCAGTTCAAAGATGGATATGCGATAGTTTACAATTTAGGAGTACATGTATTTTACGAAAGCTTTTAAGCTCGTATTTATATTAATCATATTTAATTTAAGCTATTTTTAGCAACAGTTTTAACCGATGCTCTGCACTAATGGGAGACACAAAGACACGCTTTATTTTTTTGAAATTATATTTAAAAATACAAGATAACGTTTTTTTTGTTGAAACATACAAACAATAAATGATTAATACAGACATGCAACAAATCCCACTGGCCCCTGAACTAGTGAATACTTATATCAGTGGACTAGTAATATTATAAACATTCATATAAACATATTATAATAAAGTAAAATGTATTTTTGTCGTTTCATAGTGTTTAACTTCAGTAAGGCCATGCGATAGTCCTTTTTTATCAATATGAATTATTTATATTGTTTGTTTACATATATTATAACTGTTTGCAGTTCTGTTAGAGTATAATAGCGGAAAAGCTTACTTAAATCTACTTAGTACAAATATTGATATGAATAATTAAGTTTTTACTTTTTAAATACTTTACAATAAATATATATAGTACATTTAGTGCTATAGTACATTTTGAAATACAAATGTAAAATAGGCAGCTCCATAAAAAAACTTATACACAATCAAACAAATTCACTTCTTTAACACCCACTTTTACAACATTAATAAGCAACCGAATTGACTTTATCAGTGGATGCGAGAGGATTGCAACCTTACAATTAAAGTAAAGAACAAGGGAACATTTCTTTTGAATTAATAGCATAGTTTTAAGTTTTTCTACCCTTTGTGTCGTAATACAATATTATAATTTCACGGTTGCCGCTGTA
This sequence comes from Malacosoma neustria, assembly GCA_963693495.1. Taxonomy (NCBI): domain Eukaryota; kingdom Metazoa; phylum Arthropoda; class Insecta; order Lepidoptera; family Lasiocampidae; genus Malacosoma; species Malacosoma neustria. Next base: position 3,958,149 of record OY856385.1, read on the forward strand.
AAAATACAGCAATTTGTTAAAGACAGCTTTATGATGAGGGTAGGAATTTAATTTCAATACAAGTACCCGTCATATAGTGACAATCTGTCAACATCAGGTATACGGTATTAATTTGCTGCGACATAATTCCAATGATTGTCTACTTCGAGGAATTAACATTACAAGTAATTTGATGCCCTCCGTGGCATAACGAATAATGTACTTCGGTACTCTTGCAGAGGTTAATTAGCCCTACTGTCTACGTAGCAGCACGTAATATGCTCGACACCCTCATTTTGCGGTTGTGTATAGCTTATTTGCATCTTGCGTAGAAATAAAACAAACTGTGTCCACGGTGACGCAACGTTGCATTTGCGTATCGTCAAGCGTTCGTCATGCAGCTCTTATCGTGGCCTGCTACTACTCAAGTACTTCGAGCCACAAACTCGTCTTTCTTCACGAAATGGTGGTCTCAGCAGCCGATTTTGTTTGGATTATCGAAGAATAAAATGATTGAAAGTAGGAATCATCTTCTGATAGATCACTTGCCGCAAAAATAATCTATACAAATAAATAAAATTAGAGGGTCTGTTTGTAATGTTAAAATAACTTATTTTTACTAAGTGCATTCGAACGTATACATGATACATATATCAAAACAACATTTTTTACAATTTTTGTCTGTCTGTCAGTCGTCTGTCTGTTTGTTCCGGCTAATCTCTGAAATGGCTGCACCGATTTTGACGGGACGTTCACTGGCAGATAGCTGATGTATCAAGGAGTAACTTAGGCTATTTTTATTTTAGAAAAAATAAATAGTTTTTGTTAAAAATTATAAGTTTCGGTAATTTAATATCCAATTTAAGTTGATCTCAGATTTATATCATCAATCATATGAAGTAGGTTTCTGCTTAGGCTGGACATGTAGGTTGAATTTCCAATTTAAGTTAACCTCAAATTTATGTCATCAATCATATGAAATAGGGTTTAGCTTAGGCTGGACTTTGTACATAGATTCGAACGTACGTATTCCGGAGGCGCATGGCGTGACAGTTGCATTCGATAATATTGATTGTTTGCATATTTCATTTATATTTTAGGGTTTACAAGGTTTGTAATCCAAAATAAACCATAAGATATATCCAAAAAATTCTGCCCAGTCACTATTCCACGCAGACGGAATCGCGGGCACAGCTAGACAAAAATATACATACTAATGTTCCTCTCAATAAATGAATGAAGCCAATACAATCTACATCTATGTTGTCGCCTTCTAATAAAGTTGTACGCTGCAACCACGTCATCTTTGCGTGATGATATTTTCGCAGTCAAATGGAAAAGTGCTTCCTCCGCAATGCTAAACTTGAGACAGATGAACTGTTTTCTAGCTTGCATGATGATTGCGTGGACACATCTAAAATGCAAATTACGCCTATCGTCATTTAAGGCTTGCATGCATTCGTCAAGTGACGTCTCAGTGGACAGTATCTTTAATATGAATTTACCTATAAAATAATCTCCAAAATCAATCGTACAGTTGCTTATTTTGGGATTTGATGGCATTGTACGAATTATCCAAATATTTGTTTATTTATTTATTTGACAAAAAAATCATATAAATAAACATATACTATCTACCTATATATAAGTCACCGCTATCTTGTTTCTAAAGCATCATATCTAACTCACAAACAAAAAGGTACTTTGCTCTGAAGCTGCTAATTAGAAAATACCATCTAACATATATTTGAGTCTAACTGAAAAACGAATGATGTTAGTTTTTTGCCTATGAGATCGTAACAGTTATTATGACCCTAGGCGAGATTTAAATGTAGTAGTTGATAAGTTTTGACTTAGCTAAAATATCTGACTTTTTGTATCACGATGTCTTTTGGTATACCACAGGGCAGCATTCTCGGCCCAAGTCTCTTTCTTATTTACATAAATGACCTATGCAATATGAAACTAAAAAATTGAATCATAATTCATTTTGCAGATAATACAGTTTTAATGTTTCATGGAGAGACTGGGGATGAAGTACGTTTCATAGACAAACAGGGCATTACATCAGTAGATAATTGGTTAAATCAAAATTTGTTAACGCTTAACTTAAATATAACTAAATTGATGACTTTTACAATAACTAATCTTTTGAACGCACCAGAAAACTTTCTAAAAATTCAACTTTAACAACGTATATTCATATTTATAGTACATTTATTATATTTGTATTTATTATATATATATATATATATATATATATATATATATATATATATATATATATATATATATATATATATATATATATATATATATATATATATATATATAACAAGTATCAATATACACACAAATACTTTTTCGCTGTTTCTGGATTTAGTTTTTATCATAAATGCACCATTGTAGGAAGGAGATCCCCAAGACATGGGTTGAATAGGGGATCAAAGATTTATGTGATAATTTTTTGTAATTTTTCATAACAAATGTTTTTGTAATTTTTTTTTGTATTTGTATCATATCCTACTTATGTTAAAAGATTCAGAACTTCTCTATAGGGAACGGGCAGTATACCTGCCGCTAAGATACATTTTCGGGTTTCACAATCTGGTAATCTCACAGGTTTCTTAACTACGTTTTTCTCCACAGTCTGTACGTGTCAATTATGTTGTATATATACATTAGGGGAGAAATTTACCTAAGCGGTAGATGCCAGTACGAGGTTCACTACCGTGAATTCTAGATCACCAAGTGCTACCACGCATGAAACAATACGATGTAACACTAATTTCCGTTCGACTTTTCATTGTATGGCACGTTATCTTATCTTATTTCGGGGCCGAGAAATATCTCGGACACTTCGACCCAATGGGATCTTTTGTGTTCCCCTAGATAGCAATCACTTCTCTCCAATCTCATTGAAGATTTGCTTCATGAGCCTAACAATGAGCTATGGAGATAGGAGTCTGTAGTCTTCCGGTGTCAGATATCCTACCCCCAAAAGATTCATTCGCCTCCTGGCAAATGCATCACATGTACACAGTAGGTGTTCCATGCGTTCTGTATGTTCCCCACACAACCTGCACATGGTGCAACTTTAATATAGTTTCACATTAATTCGTCAAAAATTTTTTTTTTATTGCGTAGAACAGCAGACAGGCTGACAGCCCGCTTAAAAGTTAGCAGTTACCGTCGCCTATAGGTGTCCGCAACGCCAGTGGCATCGCAAATACGCTGCTGTCCCATAAGGGTACAGGAACTTGGGTCACTAATGCCGGAACACAACACAAGGTTATTATGACGGCATACTTAAGACCAAAGGTGGTCGACATCCAGACGGGCTTGAGGCCCTACCACGTAGCTAGCTTGGGTTGTTTTGTCGCCTTTTACGACAGGCCGACCCCGGCCACAGAGGTTAGTATTCTTTCTCCGCCCCTGTACGGATAAAAATTCGCACTATTTACACATATGCTAACATCATTTGGAGTGTTTCCGGTTTCTTCCGGTTTTATTCAGATAGATGAAACTGGTTGTTTTTCAATAAACATAGTTTTTTGTTCGGAAATCGATTGAGATGGGATTTTAAATATAAAATAAAATAGTATGTTATATCATTCCATAATTGAAATATCCATATACATTTTAATCAACACAATTTTGTAGTTGTCGTCAATCTTAATAATGAAAACAATAATTAAACATTAAAATATCGTAAATCGCTACTTATATAGATTTGTATTTACTAAATAATAATAAATTTTAAAACTAACATCTGTGGCGAATAAAACGATAACGAAATATAATTTTAGTGCGTTATAAGTTTAAAGTGCGTAAAATACTTTATTCGCAGTGTTTATAGTTAAGTAATCGTTTAATAGTAAACATACATTAATGTAAGCTTATTTTTAAAAGCTATTTGATGAAATTTTACAAAAGTATTTGAAATTTGACACTGGGAGTTTTTAAATTCTATTAAAATTTTAATTTGAATAATATTTGTATTGTTACGCTTGTTCAAGCTTAATATAATTTGGGGCTGGAAAAACCGTTTAAATTTGATTGCGGTTCTTGTAATGTTTATACGGGAGAGATGCTTAATTGATTAGCCTAAAGCCTATTTAATCAATTACCGTTCACTCACCTATAAATTCATAACAAATTTATTTGATATTTAAACATATACTTTTTATTAGATACATGGTAGGTCAGTGTTAATGCTTTTTTACACGCTTTATATTAGCTTCACTGTGTGTTTGTAACAGACTCCTTTGGGGGCGATTTTGACGGCCAGATTTCGTTCAAACTTTGTAGATATATCAAAGGCCGATGACAATGCAATAATCTGTATAGTTTGTATCATTATCCATAGCAGGATCCTCAGGATTAATGAATTTTCGGTTCTCTTCCGATCACCGAAGTTAAGGAGCATCGGGCACGGTCAGTAGGTACTTGGATGGGTGACTGCCTAGGAAAATCGCGTGACGGTGGATTTTTGTTGTTTTTTGTTCTTTTTTTATATGTTTTATATTAACTTGACCTGTAAGTAACGAAATTATTCGGAATTCGACTCGATTTTTACTTACTTTGAATAATAAAATCAAAATTCTGCCGAAACGCCATCCGGAGCATAATTAATAACATTGCCAGAAGATGGCGTTAAATTAATAAAGATATTTACCGATTGGAAATTGACAACAAATAAATTATATTATCACGCTTTTATTTTATAGTTAATGAAACTAAAAAGTTAAAAATAAATTATAGTTTAAAAATAACTAAAAACATGCTTTTATAAAAAAATCAAACTAAATGGTAAACAATAATTTTCAATATTTTTTTCAATAGTTATTTTTAAAATATCCTAAAAAATCACCACCCCACGCTTTTTTACAATAAAATTAATTTTTTTGTTAATCCCATAATGTTATCCTTAATTTAAATTTATTGAAAATTATTTTTTACCTTTTAGTTAGATTTTTTATAAAAGCGTGTTTTTTTGTTTGTTTCTGTTTGTATCAGTCTTTAAATTATTCTAAATAAAAATTTGTTTCTTTTTATTAGTTTTTATTATCACTCGGCGACCAATCTAGAGATCTCGATTTCGAATCCCAAGGTGGCATGCATCTCTTAGGCAGTTTTTCTTGTCTAATGTGCATATTATAGCATAATTACCCTGTACCGACGGTGAAAGAAAAACACGAAGGAATCTTGTATTTGCCGCGCTCGTTTGCTTCGAGAACCAAGCGTTGCTCTGATTGGCGGAGCTGGGTGTGACGTAGATCGGCCATATTTCGGCCCCCACACTCGCAGCCACCGCCATTGTAACACTCGGGAGCACGTTAAAGACTCGTTCTTTTATTGATTCGTTAGTAACGATATCAATACATTTTTAAGAAATTACTATACAAACATTACCTGTCCATGACATATGATGATGATTCCTAAATATATAAGTTATATTGTCATCTATAATTTTTATAGTTTTGTGAACATAACTATTTATATAACATGGCAGGTGTGCATGGATGTATATATGTATGTGTGTATATATGCGTATGTAATTTATGTGTATATATATGTATGTGTGTGTATGTGTATATATGTATATGTGTGTATTTATGTATATATAAATATAATATGAGAACATATATATGTATATATAAGTATATTTGATTAAATTTAATGTGCCTCCTAATGTTTTCATATCAAAGCATAATCCACGTCTGGGTTGTCTGGAAGAGATCGCTCTCTAGCGATAAGACCGCCCTTTGTGCTATCTAATTTTATATAGTTTTTTTTAATACGTGTTTTTCTTTTTTTTTAGTACAATAAAAAGTTTTCTATCTATCTAATATTTTAAATCTCGATCATCCACTTTCGACGCTCTAAAGCAATCTTACTAAATATATCTTTTGGAACTCACATTTTGGGTAATTGTTGAAGCCGAAATATTTAGTTTTATATTAGGTATATTTATTTTATAATTATATATTCGTTATCCTTGCAGGGGCGGAGAAAGAATACTAACCTCTGTGACCGGGGTCGGCCTGTCGTAAAAGGCGACAAAACAACCCACCCTAGCTACGTGGTAGGGCCTCAACCCCGTCTGGATGGCGACCACCTTTGGTCTTAAGTATGCCGCCATAATAACCTTGTGTTGTGTTACGGCATTAGTGACCCAAGTTCCTGTACCTTTATGGGACAGCAGCGTGTTCGCGATGCCACTGGCGTTGCAAACACCTATAGGCGACGGTAACTGCTAAATTCTAAGCGGGCTGTCAGCCTGTCTGCTGTCCTACGCAATACAAAAACAATATTCTATCGTGTCTTATGTGAATAAGATTGCACGGCATTACAGATGGCCGTTGCGATCTCTTTGTTTTCACAATTTTAATTTTATATTGTAATTATCCTTTAATAACTTTTTCTTTATGTTGTTATTATACGGGGTTACAGTATCTAGCACGCTGAATATAAATTCCAGGTTCTACGTTTGAGGCAAGGGTCCTCATTGGAATAACTTAATTGGGAATTCTCGGCGTTGGATTCTCAACGAGGCATTTCTTCCCATCAAACGACCTGCACACCGACGTCCAGCTCTTCGGCGTGATTCCTGCCGTCGTCTCCTGCAGCGGCTGCGACGTCACGGGAGTACCTCGCCGGGAAGGGAACGCAATCAGGGCTTTGAACCCGAACTTTTCAGTGCGTGTACTTAAACAACCACGCGACAATCTGTATACCGATATCACCGGTATATGTAACCCGCCAATCTGTCTTGGAAAAGTGTGACGGGCGGGACTCTATGAACTGTTATTATTTTGTTATTATTATCACAAATCCCACTTGCATCAACTATCGGGTTACATATCTAGCTATATTTGATTACGTCACGCATTTCTACCCCATTAAAGAAGACACGTTTAATAGAACATCATCAGCGCTGTCTTTATACAGCTGAGACGTGACCAGTGCTAGAGTGTTACAAGCAAAAGTTGCGTGTAACGCAGTAAAATCAAGATACGATGGATGTGTGGAGTGACACGGAAATATTGCTTTAAGAACTTCTATAGTCGTGACATCATTAATATCTGTGATATAAACTTATTAGTTATATAGGAGTACAGTTTAAATGTCAAAACATTCTAAGAAGTAGAGTAGACTAGCTTATATACTTAAGTTGCTGGTAAGTAACAGTGTGGGTGGAATAAATAGAACAGTAAACAAAACTTACCGTTAACTTACCCAGTTTGGATCTTAGGTTGCGAAATCCGGAAATATGCTAATATGTTTCAAACAAAATGTAAGACTAATACATAAAATTCAAATACGTTCAAGATAACTGACCCGGTGAGCGGAAGCGGCCTGTCATGAAAGGCAGCAAAACAATACAAGCTTGTGGTAGGGCTCATTCTACCAACATTGGTTTTTAAACATACCGCCATAATATAAATATTAATGATAATGTTCAGATTTTTTCTTTTTTAAACAAATTTGTGTGTCAGAAATAGCTAAACATGTTAATTTATAATAAAATACATAATTTTGTATAAATCATCTGCATATTTACCATGTTTCTTACAAATAAATATTTCGTCATAGTCGTAGAATAGTGACGTATCTGACATTATATTAAACTTTACAGGGCAGTCATTTGAAAAATACACAAGTGTGATTTTACTATGCGCTCCAATCAAATCTCTGTTTTCACCGACAGATTTTTTTATTGCTGTAGGACAGCAGACAGGCTGACGGCCCGCTTAGAATTTAGCAGTTACCATCGCCTATGGATGTTTGCAACACCAGTGGCATCGCGACCACGCTGCTGTCCCATAAAGGTACTGGAACTTAGGTCACCAATGCCGGAACACAACACAAGGTTATTATGGCGGCATACTTAAGACCAAAGGTGGTCGCCATCCAGACAGGCTTGAAGCCCTACCACGTAGCTAGGGTGGGTTGTTTAGTCGCCTTTTACGACAGGCCGACTCCGGCCGCAGAGTTAGTATTCTTTCTCCGCCCCTGCACGGATAAAGATATAGATTCATTTGAAATCCAAAATACATATAATTTTTTCTTTAATGTAGCAACAATATTTCGACTATGTAGTATGCAAGTATGGTAAAAAATGACATTCGTATTTTTTTCAAAACCGACATTATTCTACGATCATGACGAATTGTATTTGTAATATCACATTGCAAACGCCTGTAGGCGACGCGACGGTAGCCACCTGGTTAACGGTAACCATTAATTAACCGGATATTAACCGGACGGTAACCATTCGGGTGGGCCGTTTGGCTATCTACTGAACTTTAGCTATAAAAAAAGTTTATTAATGTAATTAGTTGTGCTCTCAGTAAAATCGACATAGGCTATGTGTGCATTTGTAACAAGAAATGGCCGGTCAAATGCAAACTTGTTGTGTAAGAAATTTTGTTAGTTACTCGTATATAAAAAAAAATACTTCGAATGGAAGCAAATATTGCAATCTTTTTGCTCATATTTTGAGTAATAAGTTATTAAATGAGACTTTAAAAAAAACCCCGCTGTTCTCCTATCGCCTAGGCCCGGGCCCACGGATATATGGCCTGCCGATCTCGTGGCCCGGGCCGGCGCCGGCCCGCCCTTTGTCCCTTCTAAATTGTTGGCGCCGGGGGTCAGGATTTCGTCCCCCGGCGCTCTCCTGGATCAACAGTTGAGGGGGGCCGCAGAACAGCACACAGCCCTCTCCCTCGCGGCAATAGTGCGGGCGGCGGGTCCTCCCCCGAGGGTCCTCCACTTTTTACGGCGGCCGGAGGTCGTTACTGGACCTCCGGCGCCGCGGGCGTGGCCTGCGTTGGCGGGAGGGGAGTGTGGTGGTCGACTCCCGCTCCCGTTCTGCCGCCTCCTTTGCAGACATGACTGCCTCGCAGAAGGAGGCGACAGCCGTCCATCCAGGATCACCTCCGACCATGGACAGAACCAGGGCCGGGAGCGACAGGTCCGCGCCGATTTGGGCGACGAAGGCGGAGCTAACACTACAAACCAACGCACCACCTGTTATTGGATTGCTCGCTTCCGTTCTGGGAATTTCGACCTGAAAAATGAACCTCACGGTCGTCCGAAGACTTTGGTCGACAATGACGAATTAAAGGCGATTGTGGAAGCTGATGATACACAGTCTACGGCTGAATTAGCAGCAGCTTTCGACGTTACCGTCAAAACAATATTGGTCCATTTGCGTCAAATTGGCAAGGTAAAAAAGCTTGACAAATGGGTGCCCCACGAACTCAATGATCGCCAGCGCGAAGTACGCACCGAGACGTGCCTTGCACTGCTCAACAGACACACAAATGAAGGAATTTTGAACCGCATTATTACCTGCGATGAAAAATGGATTCTGTTTGATAACCGCAAGCACTCAGCAAGTTGGTTGGAAGGATCCAAAATTCAGCACCTAAGCAATGCCCTAAACGAAAACTTACCCCTAGAAAAGTGATGGTCACCGTTTGGTGGTCTAGCGCCGGTGTGATTCATCACAGCTTCTTACCAAACGGTAATTTCATAGGTAAAGACCTAATACTAACTATTGTTATCCAAGGTTATTGGGCCGTTACAAAACACATATGTCGAAATTACTTTTGAATAGAGTCGCAATTACAGTGCTTCCGTTAAGAGTTCGTTACTTAATTTAGCATAAAACCAGACTATTCATGGGTTCAATTCCCACAACGGTCTGAACTCTTCAGCTATTGTGCAGTTATTCTCACCTTAAGTGTGGCACCACAATTTCCACGTACCGACGGTAAGAGAAATATCGCTGGGAAACCTGCGAACTGAGATGGTATGCAGGTTTCCTCTTGGTATAAAACTCTTAGTGAATTTTTTTGGAAATTGAATGAAAAACTCTTTATTGCATACATATATCTACTTAAAACTAGTTTAAAATATACAGAATTATAATGCTGTATGACAATTAGTGGCCTTTGCTTAAAGCGATCTCTTCCAGGCAATCCGCATGGTAGCAGGTATACTATCCGTTTCATGGAAAGAACTGCCAAGCCCAGCTGTAAGACGTTAGGGTTGTTATTATTATCATAATTTTCGTTTAATTGCACAATTAAGTTTGTCACGGAAAACCATCGACACAAAATAAATTATCCCTAATACAATACTAGATACCGTGTCTGGATACAAACGAAAACTTTAGAAGAAATCAATTGGAAATGCTTCTAAGAAGATAAAACTAAAATTTGGGGGTTAGAACCCAATTTTGTAATAATCTTACAAGCTATTATAATGTAATGTTTACGCTTGAACAATTAAATGTAACTTGATATGAGACTATCGACCGCAATGCCAACCGCGGGATGGTTTCATAAAATATAGGTACTATTTGCAAACACATAATCCATCCAAGTTGATTTCTGATTGTAGTTTATGTTACAAGTCACAGCTCGGGGATTAAACAGTTTCATAGGATGAAACTAATGCGATTCTATATTTAATAATCCTTTTTACTAAATCAGCATTATATCCTTCCAAAGTCGTAAAGGGTGATATGCGTGCCAATGGACTCACTACCAGGGATGCTGAAGACCGTGCGAAGTGGAGAAGAAAAAGTCGGAAAGCGGACCCCGGGTGCCGAAGCGAGAGTTTGGGCTGCAACCGGGACTTAACGCAAGGATGATGATGATGAGCATTATATCCTTCCACTGCTACTGGTTGTATTTAGTAATTTTATAATTGAATGCTATTCAAGTTTAACTCTTTACATAAATTTGCCAAGTGAGTGCCAGAAGCACGTACCGGTTGGTTGCTTTTTAATAGAAAAACGATTTATAAACGTACGTCCAAACCACAAAAAACTTTTTGTAATTTTTTATCCTGCGAGAAGTTTGCAAAAAAACGGTCAACCTTGTAAGTCACTGGAACTATTACATAAGATGTAAGGTCAAATTTATGATTGAATATTCACAAATGTAAGTGTCGAGAACTAGCTAATCTTAGAATTGGGTATTTGAAAAAAAATATTTATTAATTTTTTTTTATGTATTTTAAAACTTTATTATTAATAATATTGATATTTAATGCAAAAAACTTAAAAAAGTTTTTTTGAATTAATTATAAACAATTAAAAATTGATGAAATTTAAATAAAAATCACGTGACTATAAACGCGCCATGATTGGTCACCATAGTTGTGACGTCATAATGTTATAGCTATTCAATAACAGTACAGCGTTAAAGGCTATTACACGTGACTAGACAATAATATTGAAAATTTATTGTTAAAATATGAGTTATTAGTTCCGATTAGCTATGTGTGATAAAGAATTTATTAAGCAAAAGTCTGATAATATTCCTGATGTTGATATATTTATGATAACCAATTTTTAAAAAATTTACGTTCGGTTTAATTCTGCTGAAGTTCGAGGTGCCAAGGCATCAAGGTAACTCTGTTAAAAAATAAATAATAAATGAAAATATTTAAGTATTTATTATATTATTTTGTTTTGGGATTATCACGGTGCACTGCTTGAAACCATTTATTTCAACATTTGTCATCTTGGGGTACATAAAATATAAAAACACATTGTCATGAGTTGATTTTGTAGTATTCGTACATAATGGTACAAAACAAGAACGATAACTTTTTAAGTTCGACATTTTTAATATAAATTTAAATATTTAACAATGAAAACAAAAATTAAATACATCAAAACACTGTATTTATTATTTTTCTATCAACTGCAATGAGTGAAAACTAACATTATGACGTCACACGCGCTCGAGAGTTTTCGGCGTGTCTTCGGTACTGGATTCAAATATTAATTTTTATTTTGTTATAACTTTTGAATTATTGCGAAAAAAAAAATAAAAATAGTCTTGTTATAAAACTTATATATGATCTTTTCATTTATGACAAAAAAATTTTTTTTTCAAATACCCAATTGATCATCTAGACAGAAATGTTTTTGGAAATCCCTCGCATTTAGCCTTTTAGATATTGTGCATGCTAGTTAAATATTAAAATTTCAAAATGAAAACAATGACTACACAGTTCAGTGACTATAGAAGTGGTTTGGTAAAATTGTCTATGGGAGCGATCTCTATGAAAGACGATTTGTATTACGTAAATAGTTTTTATGGTCTGAGGGTATGTATTCGTCGAGGGCGTTCATGAAAAAGCTGTCATTCAAGTTTTCACATAATGCATTGCAGTAGTCCTTAAAAACAGTTTTATTTTTCAGGATTATAAGGTCAGGTGTTATTCAGATCAATGAAATATAACTTCAGACACATTGATATCAATGTTCCTTGAATGACATCAATAAAGTCAATGAATAAAGTCATGGAAGGGCAGAGAGCGTGAAAAGCGTGCAGTTTTGCTCTGTGAAAATTCCCATCAAAATACATTAGGTACTAAATTGAAGTAGATGGTATAAAAATATATTTATAAATATCAATAACAAATTAAGACCAAACAAATTAGATGGATTGGAAAGCTATTCCACAAAGGGGATGAAAAGATACTGTGGAGTTGTAGATGCTGCAATATACTGCGGACTTTTTAAAATAGATAAAAATAGAATGCATCTAGGGAAGTTTCAAAGTAATGGCAGTGACAAACTAAATAACAGACTTGCGTGATATAGGCAGATAATGTAGGCAGATAATATAAAACGAACAAATTGTAAACAGGACAAAGCGGTTGTTGGCAGAAAACCATGTTTATAATAAACATTGTTTAGGGGAATAACCGGAGTACATCTTTGATATTGTCGGCTGCGAAGTCAAAGGTGCTGTTGGGGGAAAACCATGTTTACATAAACATCGTTTAAGGGAATAAACCCCGAGTACATCTTTGATATTGTCGGTTGTGACGTCAAGGTACGTCGTGGAAGAATGTCCCGAGCACATATTGTTTACCTCAGACTTTCTTATAAATACGAGGTATCTGGCGGTACATAAGTCAGTCAAGTGCTAACCGCCGATACGAATCGTCACCTGTACGGATCGGCTCTTTGGTAGATATTGTGAATAAACTACCTACTACTAACCAAGTTTGTGTTTTACTTCACTCACCATGAACACCAACGATGTTGTCGAAGATAGTGCCACGCATTTTAAAAACAATATTAACATGCGGTGCGGAAACTTTAACTCTTGTCGACCTTTATTTAAAAAATTAAAATTATTGAGTATTTATTTCCAAACTTTATATTTATCAAATTGATATTTTCGTTAAAGAACATTCAGATATATTTGAAACTTATAACACTGACAGACGCTTTCTTAGAAGAGACTAAAATAAAATTAAAATGATAATTTGTAACAGCGCCATGTACGACTTAATTGAAAAAAATAATTATAAGATTATAGTTATAAAAATCTACAGTCATTTACCAAGCGTTTCTAAGAGAGTTGCCATTACGTTTTTTTTTAAACCTATTGAAAAATAGAATCATTGATAATTATTTTTATGGGACTAATGAATTTTTAAAGTTTTATTTGACATTAGTATTTTGATACATAATAATTTATTGGATTTTAATTTATTACATGCCGAATGTCGATGAAACATGTGGTGATTTTTATTTTGACAACTTATGTACCATGTTTAACGCAATAAATACTTATTCTATTCTAATAATTACCAGTATAAATTGAAATGAAAATGAAATGAAAAAATTCTTTATTTTCTCCCAAAATATTACAAAACAGTACAGTACATACATAAAAGTGCAATAGGTCGAAAGTGTGTAATAAAAGTACTATCAGTAGCTCAGTGAAATAGAGGGAGACAGGAGTCCAAACTGAGCAGAAGCCCGTCCTATGGATCTCCTGGCCTCTTCTCTCTTACCGTTGACATAAGGAGAAATTATGAAAATGTGGGGGTGCGCGCGTACATGGATGTGTGTGTGTGTGTGTGTGTGTGTGTGTGTGTGTTTGTAGGGGTGGGAGCACGCACGTGCGTTTATGTTCGTGTGTAAGGATTTGTGCTATAAATAAATAAATTAAGCAAAATGCGTTACATGGTAGAGTTAACTTATTACAGATTGTAACAACATACAATATTAGGAAGTTTACTACTTAGTTATTCAACTTTAAAGTATTTAATAAGAGAAAATTGTCTTCATAGTGTAGTTGGTTACAAAAATTCAAGTGTTACGCTACATATAATCTGCTGCAATAGTGCTATAAACCACTAATATTTGACACATTTAGTCAAAACAAGGGACGGCCGGGTTATCTTAATTGCTCGCATGACTTCACAATGGTGTCTGATATAATCACAACGATAATTCACGGTGAAATATAATTGAATTGAATAAAGTCCTGTGTATATATTATTTCTATCAGTCTGCAATCTTTATAAACATTGAGCCACTTATCAATGATTTATTAGGGTATTTTTTGGAGTTTAAAATTATTTTCTTACTATTATTGTTTATGAACTTACATTGATATTCTTTCGTGACACTATTATGTTTACGTTTCTTAGCGACATTGACAAAACAAATTTAGCTTAATTTAATTTTTATAGGCGTTTATAACGATCCCAAGATTCTGGGCATGTTTCCCGGAAAGATGACTACAAAAAATTTGGGTAATAAATTTATGTCCACGGCTTTACTCCCTTAATGTAATCAGGAACACTTAATATGCTTTTACTTACAATAAATCCTTTCTTAGTTTAAGTTACACTTTGTAAATTATCATCCAAAGAAATCTGCCTTACAGTCCTACATCGGAACTGCGGAAAGTACACCCGTTGTTATAGTTGGTGGTGTGTGTTTGTTGGTCACATCATCGAAACTTTTACAACTCCAGAAAAAAATGGATTCGCTTCACGATGGAACAATATATAGTTTATTTTTATTGCTGGGGAACAGCAGAAGGCTGACTACCCACTTAATAGTAAGCAGTTACTATTACCTACTGAAGAAAGAAGAAGAACCGTCACCTACTAGGGTAAGGTGAAGTGACAATGAAAGACTGCAATTTTCAGTTGAAAAATGATTTTTTTTCTATATATTCTCCTTTCACTTCAACAGACTTGGCATCATCAGTATTCCTTCCCGGGAGTGAGAGTCTGGAAGGCTGTGTGAAAATATCCATCTACGGTCCTTTCAACTCCTTCATTGGACGCGAAGCGCTTGCCAGAAACAATTTTTTTCAAATTTGGAAACAGATAGAAGTCTGAGGGTACCAAATCCCGCAGTTGTGCCATTGCCAACACACCTTTGTGTATGTTTCGCACTCTTTCTTCCGATATTCCCACGGCTTTAGCTATCTCACTCACCTTAACACGCCTATCATCCAACACGATATCGTGCACCTTTTCGATGGTTTCCGGTGTGATTGCGGTTTTTGGCCGTCCTTCGCGTGGGTCATATTCGAGGGACGTGCGACCGCGTTTGAATTCAGCTGCCCACGTTTTAACGGTTGATATTGAAGGAGCAGAGTCCCCGTAGTTGAACTTTTGTCAACTTCGAATGAATTTCCTGGGTTATAATGGTTTAATGTAATGGTTTAGTGGTTAATCCATCCAATACGAAGAATTTTATGCCCGCATGATATTCAAGTTTATCAATTTTAACGAAAAACACGCAAAATTGAGGGGCTCTGGATAGAGTCCCTGCTAATTTACAGGAGAAATACCCTTTTCACTCCAACTAAACTGTTACCATATAAATACAACACGTTGCAATTTACAGCAGTTCGTATATTTGATAACTCGAATAATTACAAGAATTATAACACTTATTTATAGAAATATAAGACTGAACGCTACACAAACCAAGCCTCTGATAAATCAATAATATTTTAGAATCGGTGGTTCGAGGTAATATCTTTTACTGACGTCTATTGCGGAAATTCGTGTAAACAAACTACTTGAGAGAACAAGTTGAAACTTATCATACGAACTAGTGAGACATGCACCCAGGCAGGAATAATAAATTTTTGCTGATTGGAACGTAATTTTTGTATTAAGCCGAGAACTTTTCACCTTACCCTCGTATAGACATTTGCGACGCTAGGGGCACCGCGAACACGCTGCTGTCCCATAGGGGTACAGGAACCTTGGTCAATAATGATGAAATGCGTTCCGCACAACACAAGGTTATTATGGCGGAATACTTAAGACCAAGGGTGGTTAACATCCAGATGGGCTCGAGACCCTACCACGCACGCTAGGGTTGTTTTGTCGCCTTTTACGACAGGCTGATCCCAGCCACAGGGGTTAGTATTCTTATTCCGCCCCTGCACAGAGTAAAAATAGTAAATCAATAATAAAAAATAGTAAGGTAGTTATATGTACTAACTCTCACTTTTATATATGAATATAAAAAAATTGCTGACGAAATACTAGTAAGTATATAATATTCAATGTATTTATAGTTCATGTTTACTATAAAATAAGGCGATAGAAATTGATTAAATTATCCAAAAAAGGTTTCTACCTCCATTTAATAAATAATATAGTCACATTTTGCGATAATCTCAAATAAGACAGAAGAGGCTATTGTTACCTTCTGAAGCCGAAATTAAAAGCCTAGGAATAAATATAGTTGTTTATATTCTTATTATTAGCTCACACCAAATGGCTAAACATCATCATGGTTAAGTTAAATTACCTATTTCAGCTAATCATCACTTTTGAGACGTCAGCTATGAGAAGGTAGATACATATATGTAAATTGCAGGACACGTTAGTTTAATATTAGTAGTGGTTATTTATTTATAGGAGCATTTATTTGTATTATTTCATTAGTATAGTTTTTATTTTGTAAATAAATCTCCTAAAAAAGGTTAACATCAGGCATGTGGCCAGTTGTAAAAAGTAAGCCACCACTTAATACAACATGTACTTCAATGAAAAGGGAACGCAAGTACGTGAAAAGAGAATGAGACTGGCAAGTTAGAATGTAGGTACGATGATTGCCCGAGGGAGACGAATAAATATAGCTTGCCTGCAAGAGACGAAGTGGAAGGGTTTGAGAGCTCGAGAGATTGGGGCGGCGTATAAATGTTATTATTGCGGAAGTGATGTTAAAAGGAACGGTGTGGGTGTAGTATTAGAGAGCGAATTGAAAAAAAAATGTGACGAATGTTGAGAAGATTAATGATAGGATAATAGTAGTCAAGATAGTACATTATTTGTGTGTGCCCCGCACTAAACGTTTAGCCCAATTAATTCGTTTTGTCCGGGCTTAAATTTTGACCACATTTTACACAAATATATGTAGGTGATTCGAAATTCATATTATACATGTGAAAGTAACTATGTCTGTCTGTCTATATGGTACGTTTTCACGCCTAAGCCGCTGAACCAATTTTGATGAATTTCAGAATAGAGATACATTGGACCGTAAAGAAGAACATAGGTTTTTTTTTAATTATTTGGCAGAACAACTTTTGCCGGGTCAGGTAGTATAACCTAAATGAAAACCTACATAAGAAGGAACTCACAAAAATATATTTAACATTTATGATATACATTCACATTTCACATTTCTTTGATTATTCAACAGCAGTAACCTATCACGAACATAAATTAGCTATTATCAATGTTCTTTACATTTTGATTGACGTTAATATATCCCTGAAATGTTCGTTCTTCATTTTACGATTTAGGTTGCTTAGATTATATAAAATAGTATATAGAAATACTTGATTAAGAAGACCTGATTTGTATGCTATAACATAATCCTATTTTATTTAAAACGGCATAACGTATTGGCTTTGGTTCTCCTAGTAACTCGGTTTTATGTTAGATTAGCGACCTATGTAAGTAGAGTATGGGTTTTTCTCGCGTTGTTTTGTTTATTGCTGACGAACAGCAGATAGGCTGACGGCCTAGATAGTTACGGCCTAGCTTAGACGTCGCTTAAAGATGTTTGCGACGCTAGGGGCATCGCAAACACGCTGCTGTCCCATAGGGGTACAGGAATGTGGGTTACTAATGCCGGAACATAACACAAGGTTTAATAACCGCTATAATTAGCGGCATACTTAAGACCAAAGGTGGTAGCCATCCAGACGGGCTTGAAGCCCTACCACGTAGCTAGGGTGGGTTTTTTTGTCGCCTTTTACGACAGGCCGACCCCGGCCGCAGAGATTAGTATTCTTTCTCCACCCTCTCCTCAGAGATTTACTTAATATATCTATAGTATTGAAATTATTTTAGTAGAATAACTAGACAGGCTGACGGCCCGCTTAGGATGTAGCAGTTACCGTCGCCTGTAGGTGTTTGCAACGCTAGTGGCGTCGCGAACGCACTGCGGTCCCATAAGGGTACAGGAACTTGGGTCACTAATGCCAGAACACAACACAAGGTTATTATGGCGGCATACTTAAGACCAAAGGTGGTCGCCATCCAGACGGGCTTGAGGCCCTACCACGTAGCTAGGGTCCGACCCCGACCACAGAGGTTAGTTTTCTGTCTCCGCCCCTGCACGGATATATTATTAAGTAACCGGTGTTTCTTGTTTATATAACATTGTATAGTAATAGACTAATTGGATAAAATATGACACTGTTTCTACCGCAGAAATATTACGGCCAAGCTAGTAAATAGTACAATATTTTTGTATAACATCATAAATAATATAGTTTGTCCAGTTAAATGCCATTTAAATTTGTAAGTATATTTATTAACAACTATTTGACCCGGCTAACGTTGTTCTGCAAAATATTTCTTTTTAAATTTAAATAATTGTTTCATCGGTTTAGATGTGAAAGCGTAATTAACAAACAAACACACTTTCGCTCAATCTCGCAATTGTAATATTAGTTAGGATATATTTATATGAACTACAAATAAATTATTTTACATTGTGTGTCTATCCTGTTTTTAAAATTAATTCTGATAAAGGATTTTACATTTGTGAATAATGTATTCTAAGGAAATAAGGATCAGAAGTGAAACTAAAATACGTTATTATACGACTAATGGAAAATTTAATTGGTAATGATTTGGTATGCGATAGCGCGCGCACGTCCGTATTTCACCGAGCCCTAAATCGCAGTGTCGCTTGGTCCCCGGCTCCCCGCCGACCGGACGAGAGCAGGTGCCGCGATGTGAAGCCTGCCCTGAACGGCAACCGCGCCGATATCAGCTCTCCTCTTACAGTATGTTATAAAGTCCTGTGATTATTTTTTTGATCTGTGCAGGCGGAGGAAGATTACTGACCCCTCAGTCCAGCATGTCGTAAAAGGCAACTAAACAACTAGGTAGGAGGTAGGGTGTTACGACAACCTGACGGTCGTAACAAAGTGGCGCCCAACGTGGGGCCCGAATTCTTCATCCAGGTGGTAAGTCTTTGCGGACGAGGCTGAACGGGGTAGTACCACCGATCCGTTTCTCCTTAAGAGAACGGGTAGCCGATTTTTGTCGCCTGGCTCCGCAGGGTAATCGACTAACATCCCAGATTGCCCACACTTGCGCGAGAACTACACAGTGGGATAATTTAATAAATGTTCTTTTTTCTACAACATTTTTTGTGTAGATTTAATTTTTTATAATAACTTTGCATTTTTTTTTTATTTCTTTCAATTGCAGTTAATTTTTAATTAATGTTTTTTTCCAATTGTGTTTGTGTTGTGCGTAATTGTAATTTATTTCAGAGATATTAATATTATTATTAGTGCATATTTTGCATTTATTTAGTGGTTTTAACATTATTTTTATAATTTAATTTTGGTCTGAAAATTTAATGGCAATTACGTGCAATTATTTACATCATTCTTAATTTTTTTTTTTTTTAGCATGTTCGCCTAACACAAAATAATTAGGTTATGATTTATATTTACACCCACGTGACTATTCTATTCCCGGTAGCTTCTTGTTGATATTAACTTGCAATATTTAAATATAAAAAAAAAAAAAAAATAATTTATTTTGGATTAATTTTTAGGCACAAAACTAGGCAATAGCGACCGGCCCTAATGGACTTAATTTTATGAGCTCACCTGAGGGTTATGCACTAAAACTTTATATTACAACTTTATAATATGTTTACAACACGCGCACGTTAAAAAACTTAACTGTTGAAGGACGGATACTTGCAGGCGTCTTTCGGGTGTGCGAATCTTGGCGTCCATCGCAGCTTCGCCTTTTTATACTGGCCGTCAGGGCACCGCCCACTTTTTCGAAGGTTCCAGATTTGGCTTCTAATGGTTTGGCATGGAAAAGTACTGGGTAGCACCTGTACTTTGGACCCGCTACTCGTTTAGACAATGACAGAGCTAT
This sequence comes from Malacosoma neustria, assembly GCA_963693495.1. NCBI lineage: Eukaryota > Metazoa > Arthropoda > Insecta > Lepidoptera > Lasiocampidae > Malacosoma > Malacosoma neustria. The sequence goes on from OY856385.1 coordinate 3,978,369, forward strand.
AGGCCAGAGGGGCAAAGAATTATTTGTGACGTAAGCCCTGACGACACTTGGTTCCCGTTCTTCGTTCATTTGTAGTATTTTCGATGACCGGTAACCGATCGAATGATTCGCGTTCATTCATCTTTTTACTTATCGATGGACGCTATTCAACTGAACGATTTCTCGAAGATTCTTCCCAGCCGTCGTTTAATTCTTATCTACCTACTTTTAAGGTGCGCGATCGAAATTATTATCTGGTTCGTTCCGTTTAAATACCCTCAAGATTAATTATTATATATTGTTGAGATTAATTCGAAATTTTTATTAAGTATTTAAGGATTAAATATTATATAAAGAAAATTAATTATCCTACTCTTGTTACAACGTAACAAGGGCCTCAAGCCCATCTGGATGTTAACCACCCATGGTCTTAAGTATGCCCCAATAATAACCTTGTGTTGTGCGGAACGCATTTCACCATTAGTGACCAAGATTCCTGTACCCCTATGAAACAGCAGTATGTTCGCAGTACCCCTAGCGTCGCAAATGTCTATACGAGGGTAAGGTGAAAAGTTCTCGGCTTAATACAAGCAAAAATTTATTATTCCTGCCTGAGTGCATATCTCACTAGTTCTCTAAATATACCTGGGTTCTAAATTCTGCCGCCATAAAAATCATGTGTGTTCCGGCATAAGTGACGTAAAAATTCCACTCCCCTACGCAAACAGGAGCGTGTTAGCAGTACTTTTGGCGTCACTAATATTCATAAGTGACGATAGTTATCATTTACTAGTAAGATGACTAATTTAATAATAAACAGTTTGAGTATTTGAATCGTCAACTTATCTACTATCCTATTGCAATAAAAAAATGTACAAAAATTATGTGAAATAATCTAACATCGTTTCCTCGTTTATACGTCGAATTAAAGGAGGCTTTGGTAATACACTCTCAAACCTACTGGCATGTCAAAGATAAGGGTGAAGAAATGGTATGTGAATTGAAATAGATCAGACCTTCGGTATTATCTCCCGGGAAAGTTATATCCTTATTTCGCGCAGTTTGTCGTACACCTGTTGTAAAGAAAAAACTTAAATTGCTTTTTTTAAGTTCCTTAGTGGTATTTGTGGGGTATTTGAAAGTTAGATTTTTCGTTAGATTTTTATGATACGTTAAGTATTAAGGTAAAAGGAAATTTTCCCTTCAGCATATTAATACATTAATCATGTTATCATACGGGTAATATTTTTTTATTGTGGGATAGCAGACCGGCTGACGGCCCACTATACAATGGTTAGTAGTTACCGTCGCCTGTAAATGTTAGCGACGCCAGGAGCTGGAACACAACACAAGGTTAGAACACAAACCTTTTACGACAGGCAGACTCCGGCTGCAGGGATCAGTATTCTTACTTCGCCTCTTCATGGAAAGAAAACTCATGCTTTTCCCGATTTATGTAACATTTTATTCTAATATCCACTTAAAACAAGAATAAAACAAATTTAGTTTCGTTATTACATAAAATAAACTTTGAAATTTTTGAAATTTTAGTGAAACTTATTATCTCAAATAAAATTTCAATATTTTAATAAATATACCATAAAACATATCTACTCCTAACTAAGCTCTTAGGTTATTTAATTGCTCATCATAAAGTAAATGCCTAGCTTAGACGTATAATCAAGTTTTAACATAACTTAATGCTTACATAGAAGTACTTTTATATGAATTTGTTACAAGGTGACATTTAATGTTCTGAAGATTCCTTTTTACTTAAATTACGTAAAGTAAATTTATCGTATAAAAATAGGCTAAAATATATGAAAAGAATTGCCACACAATTCACACAACTCCATCGAGCACCAAAATGAGTAACATAGCACTTGTGTTTGTGTTATGGGCACTAGTTAACTAATATGCATGTTTACTTTTCTTTTGTAAGTAAATAAATAAGCATCCAGACGTAAATAAATAAGCATTAAGATGGGAATCAGTGACTTACGAAAGCCTGTCAAAGTGCGTTAGCTGTTACGCCAAAATAAATTACATGTATTTACGTATATTCTTCTTCTTCTTAGGGTGCCTCTCCAACTAGTGAAGGTTGGCAGTCAGCTCTACACACTTCTTTTTTTCTTTGCAAGGCGAAACGTATACAAGTAAATTTATTTACGTACATATATAAAATAATATAAAAATATAAGTTTTATATATTATATTTACAATATCAAATAAGCCACCACCAAAATACATGAAGATGGATGCATTGTGCGCAAACTGCCTGTGTCTGAATTCAAGATTCAAGAACATTCGAAGAAGCTTGGCACTGCGAATTTCCTATTTAGAAGCCTTCGTGACATAGTTGTCGAATGTGATTTGTGCAAGGACCCCGTAAAAGTCGGCGACCCAGCAAAAGTGGCCACCTTGCACACCCGATGTTCTTTACTCAAGAAAAAACAAATAAAAGTGTCGCTTGAGGATATATTAGACGATTGACTACGAAATTTGGTGTCCTACTTTCAATGTGAAACGAGAAAAATAATTTAAATAAAAAGGATGACAGATTTTTCCCAAAAAGGGCTTAACACCAGGCAGGCGAAATTAATTAATAACCTATTTTAAACTAATTGGTTTAGTATTCAATATGCATACGTCCTTAATAAACAATTAATAACAGAAATTAAACAAACGAGCACAAGAAAATAAGAGAAGAAACAATTAAAAATAGTTAATAACAGAAAACATACTGTTTATAATATATTAATCCCAAAGTAAGCAGTAGCGCTCTTTTTAATTTTTTTTTGTAAATAAATATTTGTCATTATTCAAAACGTATCTGGCTGGTATAACTTGCCAAAACAGATGAGGCAGTCAAGCAGCGTTTCTTTTCGGGCTTGTTGATCAATTGACAGTCACCCTTAAATCAAAATGAAGCTCAGCCACAACAAGGGTAAAGTTAATTAAGCACAGAACCTGAACAGTAGATTATCCGTGCAGGGGCGGAGAAAGCATACTGACCTCTGCGGCTGGGGTCGGCCTGTCGTAAAAGGAGACAAAACAACCTACCCTAGCTACGTGGTAGGGCCTCAAACCCGTCTGGATGGCGATGACCGTTGGTCTTAAGTATGCCGCCATAATAACCCTGTGTTGTGTTCCGGTATTAGTGACCCAAGTTCCTGTACCCTTATGGGACAGCAGCGTGTTTGTGATGCCACTGGCATTGCAAACACCTATAAACGACGGTAACTGTTAAATTCTAAGCGGGCCGTCAGCCTGTCTGATTACCTACAGCAATAAAAAATAAAATAAAATAAAAACAGTGAAGAAAATACTGAAGTGTACATCGCCATCGAAAGTGAAAATGTGGCACCAGAAATAAGACGCTTTTAAAAAGAATAAGAAACAAAAAGTCAAGTGTAAGTAACTCAAGTTTATTTTTTAGGAGCATACTCGAAAGTTAGATAATACCACGAGTGGAAACAATAAACAGATAAAATAATAACTTTAAGTACACTATAGTACAAAATCTCTATATTAAGCCCGAGTAAACGAATGTAAGCTTCCGCATTACCCTAATCTAGGTTTTTAAAAGGGTTTTAATGTAATCGTGGAAGGCAATTTTGTGGCTACAAAGTCTTACGCAAACGACGTATATCTTGAGCTTAATTAAAGTTACTTTTGTTCATAGTTTAGTTAGTTTTGTTAGTAGTTTGAATTAAGAAACTTTTGATAATATTATTTAACTAGCTGTGTGCCCGCGACTCCGTCCGCGTGGAATAGTGACTTTGGGGAGCATTTTTTGGATATATCTTATGGTTTATTTTGGATTACAAACCCTTTTCGGGTTCCCGGAAACCCTTTTTCTCTAAAATATAAATAAATGAAATATACAAACTGCGTTCGAACCTACATAGTCCAGCCTAAGCTGAACCCTATGTTATATGATTGATGATATAAATCTGAGGTCAACTTAAATTGGATAAATAAAAATCCGAAGCTGGTCACTTTTAACTAAAACCATTTTTTTTTTAAATAAAAGTAGCCTAAGTTACTCCTTGTTACATCAGCTATCTGTCAGTAAAAGTCCCGTCAAAATCGGTCCACCTGTTTCAGAGATTAGCCGGAACAAACAGACAGATAGACAGACAGACGGACAGACAGACAGACAGACAAAAATTGTAAGAATGTTGTTTTGGTATATGTACCGTGTATACATCCAAACGCACTTAGTAAAAAGCGTTTATTTTAATATTACAAACAGACCCTCCAGTTTTATTTTTTGTATAGATTTGTTTGCATTCGCCCGGATCGGAGGCGTTTCCTCCGCCTAAAGGGTCGATAAAAAAAATACAATTTTTTTATTTGTTCTTTGAAAAAAGGTTGCTAGACACCGGTAAAAATTCTTTCCAAATATGAGCTCTAAATTTTAATAGGTAGGTGCTCTGCCTTACAAGTTTCAATTTTTTCTTCAGTATTAAAAAAAATCATTTCTCTCTACCAACTGTGCATTCAAAATATTTGTTCTCGTATACTTGTAGCATATTGAACGTTCTACAAAAAACTCTCTAATAGTTTTTTCATGAACTTCGCCGTTTAAAAGATATTAAAGGTTGAAATATGTTTATTTTAAGACAAAAAATTTTTTTTCTTGTCTTAACATTTTACTAAAAACTGTAAGACGGAAAAATAAATTATTTTAATAAAAACTGTAAAATTAAGAGCTCATGTTTGGAGAAAATTTTCTAGAGGTGTCTAGTAACTTATTTTTCAGAGTACAAAATAAAAAAAATTGACGATTTTATTTGACTAGGGAGACCACCCTATTGGGCAGTAGAGGAATACCAGGGTGGTATTAGTGGGGCGTAGGACCGCAGTGCATATGAGTGCCATACTACCACGCCGCGACCTCCTAAGTGACGGGCCATGAAACATTTTCATCTTATCAACAATAAATAATAGAACTCCAAGCACGTCTAGATAGCAACTGCTCTAACCTTGTGTTTCGTTCCAGCATAAGTTAGCCAGGGTCCAGTGGCCCTACGTGGAAGGCGGTGTGTAAGCAGTGCTCCTGACATCGCGTCTATAGGTGACGGTAACTGCTTACTGTTAAAGGTGACTTCAGCCCGACTACTGTTCTAGAGCAATTTATCCGTGCAGAGGGGGAGAAAGAATACTAACCTCTGCGGCCGGGGTCGGCCTGTCGTAAAAGGCGACAAAACAACCCACCCTAGCTACGTGGTAGGGCCCCAAGCCCGTCTGGATGGCGACCACCTTTGGTCTTAAGTATGCCGCCATAATAACCTTGTGTTGTGTTCCGGCATTAGTGACCCAAGTTCCTGTACCCTTATGCGACAGCAGCGTGTTCGCGATGCCACTGGCGTTGCAAACACCCATAGGTGACGGTAACTGCTAAATTCTAAGCGGGCCGTCAGCCTGTCTGCTGTCCTAGAGCAATAATATATATATTTTTCGGGCAAGCGCACTTTGGTATGCTTGCGGAGGTCATGGGTTCGATTTCACTTTCGCGTGTCTGGATTATACATAATACGTATATTTATTTACAAAAGAAAAGTGTATACATATGTAGTATATTAGTTACCTACTACCACAAAGTAGATACTACTACCTATTTTATATAACACAAGTGCTAGTTATTCAAGCTACTTATTTTGGGACCAAATGATAGTGTGTCAATTGTCCCAGTATATATTATTTATTTATTTATAAATATATATTAAATTTATTATTACTAATGAAATATTACATTTACTGTACAGTATGTTCGAATATAAGTTTATTTTTATATTTGTTGATGAAGATTTGCTGCCTATAGGGAAAACAATATAGATATCACAGAAATGGAAAAAAATTTTCTGATCTGAATGTACTTTTCCTCCATTGTGTGTGAGAACGCTCTGCTACCTACTTAAATATTAACGTTTTACCATTGTATGAATAGGGAAATTTATAAGCACGCCCTTGTTCACAGCAGACCTTGATGCTGTCTACGTAAAGGGAACATAATGTTTATTTTCACAGGGAATGAGGATTTTCTTTTTACATTAAACAGAACATGAATTTCATAACCTTCAAGACGAGTTCTATTTACGTTTATCTATACAAATAAATAAAATTGGAGGGTCTGTTTGTAATATTAAAATAACCGCTTTTTACTAATTGCATTCGGACGTATACACGGTACATATACCAAAAAAAAATTTTTTTAGTTTTTGTCTGTCTGTTTGTTCCGGCTAATCTCTGAAATGGCTGCACCGATTTTGACGGGACTTTCACTGGCAGATAGCTGATGTAATAAGGAGTAACTTAGGCTATTTTTATTTTAGAAAAAAAAAATAGTTTTTGTTAAAAATGATAAGTTTCGGAAATTTCAAATTCCAATTTAAGTTGACCTCAGATTTATACCATCAGTCATATGCAATAGGGTTTAGTTTAGGCTGGACTTTGTAGGTTCGAACGTACGTATTCCGGAGGCGCATGGCGTAACAGTTGCATTCGATAGTACTAACTGTTTGCATATTTCATTTATATTTTAGGGTTTATAGGGTTTGTAATCCAAAATAAACCATAAGATATATATATATATATATCCAAAAAAATTTACCCAAAGTCTATTTCACGCGGACGGAGTCGCGGGCACAGCTAGTCATAATATATAATCGAAGTGTGTTTTATTTACAAACAACTAGCAATTAGGGGGATACATCAACCACATTCCTTAAACCGCGTAATGATGGTAAAGGAACAAAGTATGAGGAAGCCTGTAGACCGGGATCATCCGCCCATGTACCTATACATATAGCTAATCAGTTTTAAACAAGCTGTAATTATACCGTCCGTTCCTTGGGTGGTTGAAACAAGCAGTACAACTTTTTTAGTAATTAGGGCTGGTTTTTCGTAGCGTAGTCAGTATTTTGTCACTTTGCATTTCGTCAGGTGGTGATATCTATTTACTCCCGCGGTCTTACTTTTCCCATGTAGTATTTCCTTTTTATTATATTCCAATACTAGCTGACCCGGCAAACGTTGTTCTGCCATATAAATAATAAAATGTCAAAAAATTAAAAAAAATTTAGGGGTGGACTACCCCTAACATTTAGGGGGATGAAAAATAGATGTTGGCCGATTCTCATAGATACCGGATAAGCACAAAAAATTTCATCAAAATCGGTCAAGCCGTTTCGGAGGAGTATGGCAACGAAAACTGTGACACGAGAATTTTATATTATTCCAATATAATATCTTAACATCCGTCACACATTTTTTTAATTCGCAATCTAATACTAAACCCATCGGTTCCTTTTGCCATCACTTCCATAATAGTAAAATTTATACCCCGCCCCAATCTCTCGAGCTCTCGAATCCTTCCATTTTGTCTCTTGCAAGCAAGATTTATTTATTCGTCTCCTTTCTAATACCTCTGTTATCTCTCTTCCTCTTTCAGTCATCGTACCTACGTTTCAACTCGCTAGTATCATTATCATTCCACGTACTTGCGTCCCCCTTTCATTTGAGTACATGTTGTACTAATAGTCTTGGCTTGCGTTTTATGACCGGCCGCCTGCCTGACATCGTATACGTTATACGTTTCTTCGTACGGTGAGTAATTCGGGGAACACTTTCACTTCTCAATAATTAGCAATTTTTAACTCTTCCTATCTTGCTGTGTCTCCAATCTTTCATGACCGGCAGCACATGAGCTATAATACAATCTGCTACGTTTCAAATGTCCGTTTTATATAGGTATATTGCTGTAGACAGCGAACAAGCTGGCGACCCACATGACAGTAAGTCGCCTATAAATGCTTGCGATGCCAAGGACGTTGCTATATGCTGCTGTTCACGTAGGGCGATATATTTAGAGACCTAACGTGGTTGCCATCTAGACGGGCTTGGCGCTCTATCACTAAGCTGGTTGTTTTGTCCCCTTTTACGAGAGGCTGCTCCCGGCCGCAGTATTTTTACTCTGTCCCTGCGTGGAGAAAAACCTGTCGGTAATTGTAATTTTGACCTTTTTTTTATTGCCGTAGGACAGAAGACAGGCTGATGGCTCACTTAGAACTTAGCAGTTACCGTCGCTTAAGCGTGTTTGGAACGCCAGTGGTGTTGCGAACACGCTGCTATCCTATAAGGGTATAGGAACTTGGGTCACTAATGCTGGAACACAACACAAGGTTATTATGGCGGCATACTTAAGACCAAAGGTAGTCGCCATCCAGACGGGCTTGATGCCCTACTACGTAGCTAGGGTTGGTTGTTTTGTTGCCTTTTACGACAGGCCGATCCCGGCCGCAGAGATCAGTATTCTTTTTCCGCCCCTGCAAGGACAAAATAAAGTTATAATCGTAATTATAACCTTGTGTTATGTTGTTATAAGTAACTCTGTTCCAGTTCCCCTGCGTGAAAGGCAGCATATAGCAATGCCCTTGGCGTTGCAAGGATTTGCGCACGCAATCATAAAATATTGACTGAGTTGCAATCAAAAATAAACATCCAAATAGGGACGAGTATATCCTATAAAATTAAATAAGAAAAAGTTCCTAAGGCAACATAAAATTAAAATCCGGATCATTTTTAGTCATAAACAATAAGATTAAAACGTGTTCCGGAGTTTGTTCATGCTAAAATCTCGTATAAGGAAGTTCCGGAAGTTTTCGTCATCCAATCAAACAAGATTCTTCAACTCACACTGAGTACGAAAATGTATTTGAATATAGAATATATCCATAGAGAATAGAAACTTAACTTCTAAGATTATGTTTTGTGCTCTCGAACAGAATTGCTTATTAATGCATTCTCCATAAATTCCTAATACAACTATTAAAACAATTTTCACGTTATTTGTGTTTATGTTGACAATTTTTAAGGTTTCAACTATTTTGTAAGTGCATAGTTTCTTAAAAATAGTTTTAACTATAATCACATGAAACTAAACATTTCAAAATGCTACCACATCAAGTTTACCAAAAAGAAACGACCTACAAATTTTGCTTATGTACTTGATAACTCTAAAGTACATACCACTAACTCGATAAAGGATTTAGGTATTCTGTTTGACAGCTGTCTTACGTTTAATCTTCATATTGACTCTATTGTGCAGAAAGCAGCAAAGATGTTGGGATTTTTAATAAGAAATACGAAAGATTTCAAACAACCACTCACTAAAATTATATTATATAACACTTTAGTACGTTGCCATTTAGAATATTGTGCATGTATCTGGAGTCCATTCTATAGTGTCCATTCTCAAAGAGTGGAAAAAATTCAAAGATCCTTTACAAAACACTTAGCATATGTCTCGTCTGGAATCTCACATCGTTATCCCTACTTTATGCGGTTGTCATATTTTAGAATGCAGACGCTTAGCAATCGCCGCATGATGTTTGATGTTTGTTTTTTGCATAAGCTTCTCAACAATAGCATAAAGTGTACAAATCTTGTCCAAAACATAAAAATAAACGTGCCTCGTCTGATTCCACGACATGCTATAACGAAAATCTTTTACATCCCCCCGGTTAAAACCAACTTAGGCCTCAGCTGCCCTATCACAAGAATGTGCAATACTTACAATCGTCTTAACTCTAATTTCGAAGATCTCGATATCTTTCACAAATCTTATAATTGGTTTAAGGGTATTATAGTGTTGAGCTCAGTTGCGACTGTAAAATAATTGATATGCCGGTTTATGTTTCCGCTTATATTTTAATTTATTTCATTGCCTTGATTCTTTTTACACTCTTTTTGTTTTGTTTTTATTAATTTTATTAATATTGATAATACCAAATTGATTCATGTTTGACTGTGTTAATACTGGACATAATAATTGTGACTATGTATATTGTCGACATTAATTAAATTATTACTCCATTGACGATATTTGTATTGTAAATGCTGTGCACTCCTATAATGGGTCCACACATCAGAACTTTTATATTAAATGATTTTTAATGTGACTTAATAATGTGTGTACTGTTGGTGTGCCATGAATAAATAAATAAATAAATAAACTATGAATAATAAAACAATGATTTATTTTTTCACCGTTTAATCTAAACAACCAAACGAAAACCCAAAGGGTAAATAGAGTTTGCAAAAAACGGGCACCTTTCAGTAATTGGCTTTTCTATGGATAATATTAATATTTTTAGTATGTCATTAGCTTAGATGACTGGAAATTTCTTATTATCAATGAGAATATAGTTTTTAACACTTAAATCCTAGTATCGGTATTTTAGTCAATGTAAACAGAGCCGTGTTAAAAATTACATTTTTATGATTATAATGAGTATTTTTATGGTATTTTAATACAAGAAGATATTAAAAAATAAAAATTAATAACGAGTATAACCTCCGCTTGCAACGCTTATGGCATGCTTTCCACCAGGCTTTTGATGGTGTCCTATGGAATGTGTTCCCACTCGGCCCAGATCACATGCTTAAGCTCCCTGATGTTTTGTTGAGGTGGTTGGACAGATTTTACTTGCATTTTTATGAGGTCCCAGACATGCTTAATGGGGTTAAAGTCGAGGCTCCGAGCTGACCAGCCCAAACGACGAATACCAACCTCTTGCATATAAGCATCTACGTCGCGAGAACAGTGGGCCCGAGCATTATCGTCCATGTGAATGGCATCTTCACCATTTACAGTCAATGCAGGTTGTGCATGTTGACAAAGGATTTCTGTTATGCACTTTTAGTGAACCTTTGTGCCTTAGCGCAGTAGTTTAACAGTAGCCTAGTAGCTTTGCACATTTAATGAGCCATTTTCAATTAATACAATTTCCGTACGATAGCTGGAAGTTACGCCCGTCCAAAACATAACAGACCCGGCCATAAAGGTGATTTCTTCAAAACTTTGTTTTGAAGAAATCGTCGCCATAGCGTTCCCCTGGTCTTCGTAACACTCACCGACGTTGGTACTCTCCATACAGACAAATTTGAGCCTCATCGGAGAAGAGTACGCTACTCCTGTTACTTAGTGTCCAAGATAGGCAATTTCTAGTGAAGCTCAATCGAGTATTCCGGTGCTGACGGAGTAACTTGGGGGTCCACGCTGGTCGTCGACTGCGTATATCAGCCGGTAAAAGCCTCCTCCTCACAGTCTATACGGTAACTTGTGCTCCTCATACCTCTTTGAGGTTTCTTTTGTGGTTTATGTAACTGCATTTGCGGTTCCTCAGCGCCTGACTCACTACAGGCTGTACTTATTCCTGATTGCAGAAAGACTTAATAAACAATCCCCGGCCGACTTATGCATTGTCGACGGGATGCATTCGTGATAATTAATATTAGAAGTCTAAGTTTTCTTTTTCAAACTACAACATAACATTACAGAGCATAGGTATTAAAAGTTAAGTAGTAACCTGACATTAACTTCTGCACGTCTAAATATTCTATCATTCTTTAAACTATGACTTTCATCGATCTTCATAATTCTTCAAAAACTTATTATAATTGTTTTTTTTTTATTGCTGTAGGACAGCAGACAGGCTAACGGCCTGCTTAGGATTTAGCAGTTACCGTCGCCTATAGGTGCTTGCAACGCCAGTGGCATCGCGACCACGCTGCTGTCCCATAAGGGTACAGGAACTTGGGTCACTAATGCCGGAACACAACACAAGGTTATTATGGCGGCATACTTAAGACCAAAGGTGGTCGTCATCTAGACGGGCTTGGGGCCCTACTACGTAGCTAGGGTGGGTTGTTTTGTCGGCTTTTACGACAGGCCGACCCCGGCCACAGGGGTTTTTTGTTTGTTTGCGACTTTTGCTGATACTCAAAGATTGGTAAAATATTGGTTTAAAAATATTTTCTCAGTGCAGTAACAGAGTGAGAATAGTGACCTCAGCGGCCGGGGCTGAGTTTTTGTAAAAGGCTACAACACAACCCTAGCTAGGTTATACGGCTCCAAATTTCATCTGGAAACTAGCTAGATTGTAGGGCAATCACCTCTGGTCTTTAAATATGCTGCCATAATAATTTGTATTATGCTCTGGCATAAGTGACCAAGTCAAGTAGCCCTACGCGAACGGAGCAGCGTGTTAGAGATGCTCCTGGAGTCACAAATATCCGTGTCGACGGTAACTGCTTATTATTAAGTGGGCAAGCACTAGCAACTTGCTGTTGCGCAGCAATAAAAAAGTATATATTAATAATAAGGCAACAAATCTATAATTTACTTTATTTCCACACGAGTTAAAAAAAAATTATGCGGTTTTTCCTTGGGAATAGGATAGCAATCTAAAGAAAGCTAAATTTTCATCTGAATTCTTACGCCTCTTTAGGAACCTTATTACGGAGAAAGAAGTGAAATTGCAAACAGGCTCAAGAAAAATATTGGTGTCCATGGTGTTCTAAAAGAAGGCTCCTGCATGGATACGAGATAAAATGCTCGAAAAAGTGGATTATTAATGTTACTTACCCTTCATCAAATTTCATTTCCTTATCCCATTACGGAATATATTACAATCATAACGTATTTTTCACGTTTCATCAAAACAAAACGGGAAAAATACTGAAGAATTTTCATTTTCCTTAACAGTAGATTCTTCATTCTATTTGAGAATTAATATATTTATTAAAACTGTTTTTTCTAGAGAATATTAAAGGTTAGCATTTCATTTGTTTTTGTTGAATTAATAAATATCCTGTGATTTTTTTTTATTTATTTATGTGGGACAGCAGAAAGGCTAATGGCCCACTTAGAATTTAGCCGTTACCGTCGCTTATAGGAGTTTGCAATGCCAGTGACATCGCGAACATGCTGCTGTCCCATAAGGGAACAGGAACTTGGGTCACTAATGCCGGAAAACTACACAAAGTTATTATGGCGGCATACTTAAGACCAAAGGTGGTCGCCTTTCAGACGGGTTTAGTGCTCTAGCACGTAGCTAGGGTGGGTTCTTTAGTCGTATTTTACGACAAGCCCCTGCACAGATAAAAATGATAAATAACGCCTTCTAGTCCCAAGTAAGGAGCTGAGCACTTGTGTTATATACTGGAGAAATGATATACTACTTATTTAATTAACTCGAGACCTGAAATAAACTCGTAACCCCCTCATGCGTTCCGACATGCGAAGCCGTTATACCATAGAGATCGTCGAACCAGGAGTGTTGTCAGACTTTCCCAGCCCAAAGGAAAAATATGAACAGCGATCTTCTTTTAGTATCTACAAACTGACAAGTTAGTGTTAGTCGCTTTTTACTCCAGTAAGCGAGAGAAAGTAACTTGTAGTTCAACAGATAGCAACGCTTCAATAAAGGTAATAAACAATATAGTGTATGCGATTTGGTCTATGGTATTCCTGTAAATGTTGCATAGTTGTCAAAATATCACCTACGAAACAGAAGAGCCACGAATGACTGTGGGCAACATACAGGAGTACACTCGAGAGTGATATACGTGAAAGTTGCCGAACCAGTGAATCACGCATTGGGAAAACATAGGTTGTATACCAGAAGTAAGCAATGTTCATGTTAAACTATAGAAGTTGTTTAAAACCAAATAAATATAGCGTTACATCTGGTTAATGACACAATATGACTCATGTAAGTGACTTTAAGCGGTTAAATATCCGAATTCAATCTGAAATATTTTGTCCCGGTGCTAATTAGCCCTGCAATATATGTTTACACTACACGTCTACTGAAAGGAATCGGTATAAAAATCTCTAATAATCGTTATAATAATCTTATCTTATTAAATTGGTTTCAAATGACTAAAGTTTGATATTTATAGAGAACTAAAGTATATAAATATATCCAATATCAATTTCATGTAAAGCCTCGTCAAAGTGACAATTTAAAAGTTATAAAAATCTCTCCCGTCTCTCGTTACAAGATTTTCGGAAAATAAGATTTTGTTTTAAGAATATTATGGAATGGAGTAATAAATAATGTCCTAATATAATAAGCCTACTGTTTTTATAATTGTTCTATGATTTAAACTCTATTTACATGAAGATATTTCGATATTATTTTTTTTATTATGCAACTCACTCATTTCAATTATTCAATGGTTCTCACTGCTATGGTTACGAATTTAATAATTTAAAAATAGGGTAAAATTTAATTAAAACGAAATATAAACGTGGCATTATAAAGATCCATTTAAAATCAGAAAATTTAGAATTATATCAATTAAAAATATTAACCGTTTAGTTTATAAGAAACAAATTTTATTATTTCCAATCTCAAATTATATCGCTCTTATTTATTGAAAAGAATGAGTTAAAATATTATTCCTATGATATAACTCTACTTACAAACTGTAAAATAAATGCCTAACAACTTACCACTTCACTCACAAGACACTTATAGTCACTTGTTAAATAACAATAAAAACTGTTTCTTGTTTGAGATCGTAAGAATTTATTACACGAAACCAGACAACCGTCCATAGCAGAGCATGTCACAATACTGAGCTAAAAGGGGTAGAGTTTTCCTTTATATACAGGGTGGATAAGCTCCAACCACCTGTTTGTTTCGTTTCTTGGAAATTTAAATGAGCGTGTTATTTTTTTTTAGTCATTATTTTCCTAGTTCTAAAGAAGTTTTAGAACTGAAAATTTCCTTTTTTATGTTTTTCTGGCAACGACAGCAAACAAAAGATGTAATATTGTTTTATATCGAATACTCGTAAGTTAATTATTTCATTACGTGGAATGGGATAAAAGGCTATAGAAATCCTAAAAGGATCATATTTTAATAATTAACTCAAAGTCTGTAATATCCATACAGGGGCGGAGAAATTACACTAACCTCTGCGGCCGGGGTCGGCCTGTCGTAAAAGGCGACAAAACAACCCACCCACTATATGGCAGTAGTAAGAGCAGCAAAGCATTTGTGTTAAGTGTACTAGACAACTACTTATATATTTTTTACATAAACACCGTGACTCATGATGAGATTTGGAGCCCTGATCCTCACAGGCGTTCAGATGTGCGAAAGCAATTGCGCTATGGAGGTCAAACCACAATTTATTTATTTAATCATGAAATATAATTTTAAACATAAAAGACACATAGCACAACAGTTCATGTACAAATAACTTACTTGTCTAGAAAAGATCACACTGGCCCCTGACCTAGTGAATACTGTATCTCAGTGGGCCAGTAGTTCGTCTCGTCCCGTGACCTTGGCACTCAAGGTGTGCGAAGGAACGCCAGGTTGGCTTAATGGGTATACCAGTAACGTGATCCCTCAGCTTAGAGAAGGGAACGTAATTAACAATATAATTGGCCGTCGTTCCTTAACACAGGCTATAGCCTGTGTTAAGGAACGACGGCCATTGAAATCCTACAAGTAATGCAACGAAACATACAAATATCATTAATTAGCCCCACATTATTTTACATATCTATGTTCGATTGTGTGTTCGATTTTCAAGAATAATAATCAAACAACATACAAACTGATGGGTAGCGCAAAGTACTCATATATAACCAACAAAAAAAAAACAGGTTGGAAAGCTACATAAACTTTTATTTCAATTTTTATTTCAAGATAATATAAAATATGGGGTACAAGGAAAAATGTGAATATTTTGAACAAGCTACAGCGGGAATTGTTTTCAAATCTACCTTACTTGCTTACTGCCTGTAATCTCACACCATGTTACCTAGTTAGTATCCAGTATCCTATTTGATAGCTTAACTAAAGTCTAAAATTTATTATATTAATAGATGGAGTCACAAACTGAAAAGTTTTTTAAAGCGATTTATAAATGTTACTTTATCATGAGATAAATCAATTGAATTGAGATTAAAAAAATACATCGCATTATTGCCGAAAATTTGGAAAAAAAAGTATTTATAGTTGAATTCCCAGAACTTTTATAGTGTTCTAAGTATACTTAACATCACTATTAAACAGAAGCGTTTCCTTAAAATGAAGCTCTCATTAAAAATTAACAAGGAAGAAAAAATACAAAGTAGAGGAAGATCATCATCATCATCTAAACGTTGTATCCCGGCTGCAACCTAAATTCCGTTTCGGTGCCCGGGATCCGCTTTCCGACTTTTTCTACTCCACTTCGCATGGTTTTCAGCATCTCTGGTAGTGAATCCATTGACATGCATATCACCCTTTACGACGTCAAGCCAGTACTTTTTGGGTCCTGCCGGAGCCCGGTGAAAGCAGCATGGCCAGACATTTGTTTCCCACGTAAACATCCGGTGTTGAGAACTTAGGGAATAATAAATAAAATTTCGAGATACGTGTTAAGCTTGCTGTATTGTCGTTAAAAAAAGGTTACAAGAAATGTCATGAAGGTAGATACATTTTAAACGTTGTTCACTTAATACAAATATTCAAACGCCTGAACACATTGTATAAGAATTAGCTAAACTGTGCGTCTTCATGCAAATACATCAGGCGCCAACATCCGGTCGCCGTAAAACGTGGCCGTACCAACGGAGCCGACACTCCTGCAATTTATCCCCAATGTCACGGACATGAAGACTGCCGCGAAAGCGGGAGTTCCTAACGCGCGTCACTCCACACATCCACCGTAGCATATTCATCTCCGTGACACACAGTTCTTGCTTGTGTTGTTCTAACACTGGCCACGCAGCCGTATAAAAGGACAGGCCTAATGATGGTCATATAGACCTGTCCCTTCAACTTTACCGGCATCTTGGGGTCACAAATGACACCAGTTACCTCACACCATTTGGCCCACGCGACAGCAATGCGTGTCTTGACGTCCCAATCGATGTCACCAGATGCGTAAAATACAGATCCCAGGTATTTCACTTGATCGTGTGGGACATGACTTTAATACTTCGGTAATTACCGCACTTCTGCATCGACCCCTTGCCTTTGAAGACTAGTAGAAGAAGTAATGATACTCAGTCTCCATTGGCTCGGAATCGTACCGGTGAGGAGTGTCCGGTTAAAAGGGTCGGTTAAGATGCCCACATCACGAGGCTTCAATGGGGACTCCATCGGATCCAACAGCTTTCCAATTCTTCATGCGGTGAAGACAATTCTGGACCTCTGCAGGCGTTACCAGTGGCACCTAGTCCTTGATTCGGAGGAAGATCTGGCGGCTGCACCTCTTTGTTCAGCAGCGCGTGGAAATATGGGCGCCATCTCTCCTTCACCGCGAGGTCCTCGTATAGTAGGTTGCCCACAGGATCTTTTACACAGCGGCGCTTGGAAATGTCCTGTGCCGCTTTGACCCTGGAGCGCACCAACTTAAAGATGAGCTTCTGCCCCTCAGACGATTCCGACTTATCATAAAGTGGTCTCACCTGGCTCTGCGTTGCCAGCTCTATTAGTGACGTGCTTAGCCACCCGGTATTCACCGCGATCTTTCGCTCTAGTCTCCCTCTGCACTGAGTCGTTCCACCACCAAGTCTCCTTGTCACACTTGCGTCCGCCCTTAAACTCACCAAGCACCTCCCTCGCCGATCCAAGGATAGCCGTCGGAATCCTGTCCCAGTAAGCTTGAACTGGTTCGCCCTCACAACCGACGCACTTGTCGCCGATGGCAGAGGCAAACTCCTGGGACTTCATCAAGCAACCACCACTTGATTCGGCGCTGAAGGCGCTCGACACGTTTGTTTTTGGGCTTCACACAGAGGTCCATGACAAGACGACGGTGTTGTGCAGTAAGACTCTCACCGGGTATGACCTTGCAGTTGGCTACTTTGCTGATGTGGTGTCCCCTAGTGAGTAGGAAGTCGATTTGGGTAGCATTCCTCCGGCTCTTGTAGGTGATGAGATGCTCGGGTCTTTTTTTGAAATACGCGTTCACGATGGCAAGGTCGGCAGCTGCACACGCATTGAAGATATCCTCCCCTTCCGTATTGCGACTACCGTACCCAAATCCGCCGTAAATACGCTCAAATTTTCCACATTTATCACCCACATGACCCTTCAGATCACCCCCCAAAATGATCCCCTGTGATAATTGATGATGAAAAAAATGATGATGAAATTAAATAATATCAGTGCTTCTAAATTGATGTTGCGAATCTCTTTGTTGAGCAGTTCTCATCTGTTTATTGTCCCACATCCCAAAATGTAACACTGCAAGAACCTTCTGATACAGCAACTGGTTTTCTCAGCCGCATAGTATTCACTGAATCTGAAGTCCTAAAAAGTTTGAGAAACCTTAACGCACAGAAACCAGCTGGCCCCGATAATATACCTCCTCTTTTTGTAAAACTTATTGCAACAAGTATTGCCTATCCACTGACCTACATCTATAACCACTCATTACTTTCTGGTATATTTCCTCTTGAATGGAAAAGAGCTAGAATTATACCTATTCACAAAAAAGGTGATGAAGCTGACGTTAAAAATTATAGGCCAATCTCTATTCTCTTTTGTTTTTCTAAATTACTTGAATCTTTAATATGTCCCCTAATTTACAATCTTGTTGATCATAGTTTATCGGATTTTCAGAAATGGTAGATCAGTTGATTCGAATTTAGTGTCATTTGTTTCCTCTGTCTCCCTCGAGGTCGATAAAGGTAAGCAAGTTGATACTATTTATACTGATTTCAGCAGCGCCTTTGACAAGGTAAATCATGCTATACTATTGTCTAAACTTAAAAGCGCAGGTATTGATGGATGTTTGTTGAAATGGTTTCGATCTTACTTAACACTAAGACCTCAAACTGTTGTTGTAAGTGGCCATAAATCTAACGTCTACTACGCTGAATCTGGTGTGCCACAGGGTTCCCATCTGGGGCCAATATTATTTCTCATATTTATTAACGATATAACTGCGCATATCAAACACAGCGAAATGTCATTGTTTGCAGATGATCTCAAAATTTTTAGAACTATTCAATCAAGAGATGATGTTACACTTCTACAAGCAGATATTAATAATGTTAAGGTGTGGTGCGATAATAATGGCATGTCCCTGAACTCTAGTAAATGTTTTCACATTAGTCTTACAAAAAAGAAGACATCCTTAAATGCTACATACTATCTGGATGAAATAGCTCTAAATGCAGTGCCGTAAATTTGTGACTTAGGCATTGTAATAGATAGCAAGCTCAAGTTTTTTACCCATTTTGATGTAAAAATTAGTAAAGCTGCCCAAGGTTTTTTGAAACGCAGTACGCGAGGGTTTAAACGGCCTAGCACACGTATACTTCTGTATGATAGTTTTGTTCGAAGTCATCTTGAATTTGCTAGTGTCGCATGGAACCCTGTGTATAGTGTAAATTCCCAGAGGATCGAGAGTATACAACGTGCCTTCACCCGTCATCTGGCTTATAAAACTACTGGAATTATGTGTACTCAACCGTATGTGGAAAGACTGAAATTCTTTCACATGTCTACCCTTCATCATCGCCGTATAATGAGTGACTTAATATTTCTGCATAAAATAATCAATAATAAAATCAAATGTCAGCATCTCCTTGCTCGTATACAGATCAATGTCCCTTTCAATTGCCCACGCAATTTTCGGCCTGGTGTATTTCGGATTCCCCCGTGTAAAACCAATCTCGGCCAGCACCTACCATTGCCTAGAATGTGTAATAAATATAATGAAATAGCCGGTAAAATTGCGAACATAGATATCTTTTGCGACTCATTGACCGATTTTAAAAGAAAATCAATCATATATTTTCGTGAAGATTAAGTTAAAAGTTAAAATAAATATTAACATTGTCAAACTGTAGACAAAGTACGCCTGTCATTGGCATGTATGTATATATTTGTTATGTTTGTTATATCATGGTCTTATTTAGTGTGTTGGTGTACCTATAAAAATAAATAAATAATGGGATTCCACGGAGCACTTCTCCGAGTAAGTTCCAAAACGCTATCTTATCGGCGTCGTCACAACCGGCCTGTGGCGCGTAGGCGCTTATCAAGTGGGTAACTACCCCATTAACAAGCACCCTCACAACCATAAGCCGATTGCTACAACCGCCTTACCGCTTTACCTCCAAAATGTCTTGGAGCTCCTCCGAGAGCACTATGGCAACCCCATTTTCACCAGGTGCACCCGTATAGATTAGCTTGTAGCCATTCTCAATGAACCGGGATCTGCTGGCCATCCACCAAGCCTCTTGCAGGAACGCCATGGCCATTCTCCACTTGGAGAGTACATCGTCCAACTCTCTCGCGCGTCCAGTCAGCGTGCCAATATTCCAAGTTGCGAAGCGGAGTTTCCATTTGGATGGGGCTAATGTCTTTAGCCGTGCTCGCCCAAGGCACGACAGCCTTAGTCCACTTGTCACAGGAGGCGGGCGTAGTTCCTGCGCGTCGTTTTGCGGCAACGTCCTATCCGTAACAAATCCTTTCCGTGTTTTCACCATGTTTTATTTGGCTGGTTTTGGTTTTTACGGGAGCGACTGCCGTCCGACCTCTCAATTTCTAAAGGGAAACCTAGATGTGTCCTTCCCTCGCCGCATGCAAGCTGGCAGAAGAAGAAACCCATCAGTCGCCTTTTACGACTCCCTTAGGATGATTTGGGGTCGCCCTATTCTTTCTTTGGCCGGGAACACACGGCTAAGAAGAAAGTAGAGAAAGAGATTTAAGACAAACTAGTTGTACTTGAAACCGAACACTTCATTAAATGAAACCGGTTTACTCCAGAATTCAAAGCTTTTTACTATATTTATTTATTTAATCCTTTCATAAAATGAAATAAGAACAAAATGCACTATTTTTATTTTTCTTGTCGGAAATTGCTTCTGATACCTGTCGCCTTTTCAGCCAACATAATATCTAAGGAATATTATAATATATCTAATATATCCGTGAACTGACGAACTCTGAATACATTTGCACACATATTACTCCATTCATATGGAAAATTTCTTTGAACCTTGTTTTCCGATTTCAACTCATATTACCATTTGAAAGTCCTTTGAGCTGCTCGATAGAGTTTTAGGATGTCGCGAGGTACGTGACCGATCAGTTCATTTTGGATACCAAATGATGTGTAGGATGACTGTGATACATAAGAATATAGGATATATAAATATAATATAAAAAAGAACAATTAAAATTAATAAATTTATTTTTATACAGAAATATGAATAAATGATTATAATTGGATGAGTTTTTGCATTTAAGGTAAGAATTCTTGCGGGCGGCCCCTCGGGGGATGACCCGCCGCCCGCATTATTGCCGCGAGGATGAGGGCTGCGTGCTGTTCCGCGACCCCCTCAACTTCTAGAGTTACAGTAGAGCACCGGGGGGACGTAACCCTGGCACCAACATTCGGGGCCCACTTTAAGACAAAGGGCGGGCCGGCGCCGGCCCGGGTCACGAGATCGGCAAGCCATATATCCGTGGGCCCGGGCGTAGCCAATAGGAGAACAGCGGGGTTTTTTTACTGGGTAGTCGGATGGTCGAACATTTTTCTCGGAGTCCCACATATCCTTCGGTCCCCCCGGGCCGGGGGAACCCGTCAGGAGAGGTTTTTCCCCGAGACCAAAAAAAAGGTAAGAATTCTTAGAAATAATTTTGAGATGTATTTTCATTACTGTGGCTCCAATAATTCTTGTAACTAATTCTGATCTGAGTATATACTCGTATACAGTATATATGTGCAGAACAATATCTGGGAATTGAGAGAGCTTACCGGCAAAGGTAGCGTTACCCGGGTGCCCTTCGCACGAGTTGAACAATTGTTTAGTTACCGCCGTTTAATTGTTTAGTAGTAGTCGTACCGCCGTGACTGCCTATATTTTGCTAATCAGCCGAGTAGTCGTAGAAACAGGGCTGAGAACTCCAGATTCTTAGAGCCCTATCACCTATCTCAGTTTTTTGTGGTCTTTTGTCAGGCCGCCCTCGGCACCAAGTTTCATATTCTTACTCTGCCTCTGCATGGAGAAAACTTAGTGTTCACAGATCTTCCTTATTTTAGTTTCAGAGAGTATTCGAAATATAATATTCAGTATCCAATCTTACCTTATTTGTGGTGATATAGTCAAGTTTTATTTGTTCATTGTGAAATGTGTTGGCATTTGCTCTGCAAGAGCATAGGTAAAATTGACGCCATTACAATGTGTTACAGTAGAAGTCGAGCGGAAAAAGCTCTCAACAAAACAGCCATTTTCTTCGTATATGTATAATTAGTTTATTCTCTTTAGGAAGAAAATTAAAATTTTAATGTAATAAAACAAATTTATAATATAAAATTAATTTGAACTCGGCAGGTTGCGTTTACAGTCACAGGTTTTTTTATATCTAGAGTTAAGCAGATAGGCAAACGGCCCATCCTAGCAGATGGTCACCGTCGCCTATGAAAGAAGAAGAAAGAAAGAAAGAAATTACCTTTATTTGATGGAACTATTTTACATCATAACAAATTAATAAGATATCACAACTGTATATCCACGGAATTAAGTCAATCACTCAGCGTGGTGCTGTTTGAATATTATCTGACCCAGCGCCGGTTTTCAGCGCCGACCTATTCGGGCTTATGAGATAAAATATTGACCCAATTAAACTTAAATTATAATTACATCACGAAAAAACTAACAAAATATAAAATAATACACCAAAACACACATACTCACTACATATGTTACATTAATACATGTTGTGACAGATATTATACATATAACCTTAATAAATACAAGAGATTTATACCTAGTATCATTATACTTACTTTAAATTTAAAAAAAAATTACTATGGACGTAACACCAGGCTTAAGCGATTGTTGTTAGAATTATAGTAGCATTAGGGCAAGCAGTATAAGAAATTAAACCATTGTGTCGGGTAATACTTTTACTTTATTCTGAACAATGAAAAAACATTTCTATGCGTTGTGTCGTGTTATTTAGGCATCCTATCCCAAGTAACAGAAATAATTTGAAAGCTTGTTAAAACGCGAGAAAACTCTCTTTAAAACCTCTAACTGTTGCCTTGGTCGAAGGATTTTCTAACTCACCAACCCTGAAGCTGATTTTATTCTTTAAAATAAAAATATATAACTGAAAATTAAGTTTTTATTCCAGTTTCAAGAAATATAATACATCTATACTAAATTCTAAAATACGTACGTGTTTTGAACGCGTTATTTGATTTACTACACATCTGGACAGCAAAGATAGTAGAATGTGAACGGCCGCATTTAATAATAACTGACGAACGATAAATCCACGCTTTTCCTCATCCTGTATGAGTATAGTAAGAAATCCGCCAATATGAGTTACCTGTATGACTTGAAGTTAGTTAAATAATAAGCTTTGAATAAGGTTTAATTATAAAAATAAGGCACACACAATTGGACGATTGTCCATTATTTTGGGTTTGTAATCCAAAATAAACCATAAGATATCCAAAAAATTCTGCCCAAAGTCAACTATTCTACGCGGACGGAGTCGCGGGCACAGCTAGTTTAATATAAAGTTATTAAAGTTTTAAGAAACAACGATTTTTATAAGCCGCGGAGCGTAGGCGTACGAAAACTTCTAATATTTTTTGATTTCTGTCTCTGTTATTCGACCACTCCTTACTTAAATACATAATACCAATCCTTACTTCACACAGTATGTCTAAATATTAAATCTGTGTTCACGTCAACTTCAGTTTGAGCGTAATTGTAAAGAAAAATAAATATGCTTTCATTTCGCATCAAGCACATATTGCGTTGAAAATATTAAGTATTAATTTCATAAGTTACGAGCCATCCATTATACCGAGTTCTTTGAAAGCTTAAGTCACTGTTTGCAACAAAAACCTGCGGCTTGACTAAGCGGATATACTTTGTTGACCAAAATATTTTATTTAAATCTCAAATGGTGAGAAGAAATAATCTTCTTTTATATGAGATGTAATAAAGTATCTTATTACATTATCATACATATGTATATATTTAAATCATATTACTTTATCACAACATCTGCACCACATTTCGTATGTAGATTATTATAAAAAACAATTTGTATACTCCTACTAGATCGTCCTTTGATTTTTTTTTTGTTTCGGAAGAGCAATAATGTTCTTATGCACTACCAACCGCATGGGGTTGTGAAAAATTCACGTGGGACTCGCAAGTAACGGCGCTGTGTCGACTATTCGCTAAAAACCTCCCCTAGGCTCTTATTCTGGTCGCCTATATTGGGGAAGTGGCACGATCCGGTGACCACCACGCCGAATAGCCTGGCCACGGTGAATGCGAGTGTCAGCAGTTATCTTCTTCCCACTAGAGTGGAATGTAAAACACCAACGTAACGTGTAATGTACCTTACCTTCGAAGCCAGCTTATACTTGCACTGAAGTAGCAGCACGTGACAGATCAGAGGCCTTTTTTTTATTGCGTAAGACAGCAGACAGGCTGATAGCCCGCTTAGAATTTAGCAGTTACCGTCGCCTATAGGTGTCCACAACGCCAGTGGCATCGCGACCACGCTGCTGTCCCATAAGGGTACAGGAACTTGGGTTACTAATGCCAGAACACAACACAAGGTTATTATGCCGGCATACTTAAGACCAAAGGTGGTCGCCATCCAGACGGGCTTGAGGGCCTAACACGTAGCTAGGGTGGGTTGTTTTGTCGCCTTTTACGACAGGCCGACCCCGGCCACAGAGGTTAGTATTCTTTCTACGCCCCTGCACGGATAGAAGGAAAGCCTTAAAGGAAACACACTATCCGACTTATTCTATCATAGTTGAGAGATTTAAAATTTTACTTACTATTATTTTTCTTGTTTTTTTTTCCCACAGGAAATAAAGGTGTCAGAGTAGGGCAATAAGAAAGCCGCTCCATTTGTTTCACACTGTCACAATGGACAAAAG
This sequence comes from Malacosoma neustria, assembly GCA_963693495.1. Taxonomy (NCBI): domain Eukaryota; kingdom Metazoa; phylum Arthropoda; class Insecta; order Lepidoptera; family Lasiocampidae; genus Malacosoma; species Malacosoma neustria. The sequence continues at coordinate 4,003,095 of OY856385.1, forward strand.
CGTAACTGGAGAATTTTGATTTTAAAGAATTCCATCTTGATTTTAAGCACTCAAGACAAAATTTATTATCAAAGAAGGCGAGCTGCATATTCAAGACAAGATACAAGATAATGAGCCAAAAGCTGTTTTTTAACGATCGAAAATGTCATCTCATTTTCGAAAATAGCTAAGTTTATACAAGTGTGACTGTACAATAATTTGTTAATATTTCTTCTCCATCTAATAATAGATTTAATTTTTTTATATTTATAAATTGTTTAATAATAAGTATATAATTAATATATAATTTGTTGTCAACATAATTTTGTATGACTAGTTTAAAGTAATTTAGGCCTAAGGTCTGTTTTTTGGATTATAAAATTTTAATAAAAATGATTTTTACGGTTTTTAAGTGCTGCGATTCAGCACCCGTTTTCATTAACACATTGTAGGAAATAATTTTAATTCGCCCTTGCTGTGAAAATTCAAAAAATATTTTAAGGTTTTAAGCTAAGATAATTTCTAGCAAACCTCATATCAGAGCAGTCTCATCATTACCATCCAAGTGTTTTGTGCATTGAAAGGTCTTTGGAGCCCAGGATCTCTAGTGAAATTCAAACTTATAATAATTTAATTAATTATTTACTCAGGATAATGCAGAGGAATAAAAAGACAAACAGTTGCGCAGGATTTTAGCCAGGTGAAAAACTTAGAACCTCAAGGTCCCGTATATAAACTTGAGCTTGGAAGAAGACGATATTTGATTAAGAGACGAATAACAATTTATCTGCCCAAAAAGTCCCACTGCTTTTTCCTAGAGGGAATGGACAGTATATTATAGTATATAATATGGCTACAAATATCAGTAATTTCGGTGTCCTCAAGATACCGCCTTTACCGTCTATATCTATCAACTATCAATAATATTCTAATATGCATATTACGTGTGAGAAACTGCTCAAGCGGTATCTGCTATCGTAGGATTAGAATTCGTGATCTACATGATGTCAAGGGCAAGATGTGTAGTAGCGGCCATAAGTTCTGTAGCAATTTCACAAGTCCCTATTCTCCACTTTCCCACAAAACATATTTTCATACATGCTCTCATATATCGCACTCTTTCATGATTATCTAGTCAGAAAGAGTACCATATGATTATCATTGTCCTAGTGACAAGCGGAGTTGAAGTTACTCACACGCGCATTGCTGCAAGCGAATACTATAGTTAACTAGCTACTTAAATCATGGCCTGTCTTGAGCATATTCTGCGCCGGGGTTCGGGGTGGTTAGTCTGCGCCCCCACTCGTGTTAATCAAAAAAATGCAATGTAATTTTAATAAAATAATTTAATATTAGTACCTATATTATAATTTTGCGCACAAAACATACAACAAAGTGTACAAGACGGTGCAATGACGTTGATATTCAATTAAATATCGACATTTCTAGCGTTCCGCTTGCTGGCGTCCCCTAAGACTCTGACCCCTTGAACCATCAGGTAAGACGGCCCTACCCTAGACTGTACAATATACATAAATAACAGCTTGAATTGTTGAAAATAATTTACCATCAACTCCAAGTAACTTAACTTCTCTGATATATTTATTTATTCTGTGGCAGTAAAATGAATATTTGGCAACTAACCGAAGATGTCCGGCACAGATGCCGCCATAATGAGGAAGTTCGAACAATGATACAGTGGATTTCAGCGTTCAACAAAAGGTTACTTCAATATATTAAGACATGATTTTGTGTCTCTGAATCTTGTAAAAATTAAATAAATAATGAATAATTAGGTTTATCTTGTTGTTTTTATATACTTTGTATATTTTATGTGTTACCTAGAGTGTTCTATTGTTTCTACAAGTTTCTAGAAAAGAACTAGCTTACTGAGATAACCTGTGTATGGAACACGTTCATCTAATTTGGTCAAGCGATTTCACACCTTGGAAGAGCGACCGTCCCGCGCGTTTAGAATCTCACGCGATACTACTAATATTGTTTTGGTCCCACCCTCGTTTTTATCATTTACCTCACCGATAGTGAGGGTAGGTAACAAAAATTAAGAGGCGGGATTTTAAATACCCTTCATGTAAGGATAGAACAATACTAATTTTCTTTCATTATTTTATTGCTATATTAAGCATTATTTTTGATTTTTTAGTTCGATTTATCATTAAAGCGTAAGTTTTAGTTTTTATTAATTAGACTCATATTTACTACCCACAAGCTTGGTCCAACAAACACCAAAAACTCACTATCACTTCAATTACTTTTTACCCAGGGGTATTTGGTGGCAAACAGAAAGACAGTTGTTTTAGTAGTCATTTATGCTGGAACAAAATCCAAGGTTATTGTGGCGGCATATTTAGAGACTAGGTTGTTTGCCAACTAGACGGGCTTATAGCCCTACCACCTAGCTATGGTTGCCCTCGTCCTCAGGGGTCAGTGTCCTTACTCTATCTCTGTTCGGAGAAGAAATAAAAAGATTTGAGCGCATAACACGATAGAACCACACTACAGACGGTTGGAAAGATGCATGCAACAGAGATGCAAATGTTAAGATGGATGAGTGGAGTTACAAAAATGGGTAAAATTAAAAATGAATATATCAGGGAAAGTAGCGCCTGTAATAGACTAGGCTGGTATGGCCATTTAATGCGAAGAGAAGATTGTCATATAACAAGGAAAATGCTAGAAATGAAAGTGGATGGTCGTAAAAGGAGAAGTAGACCAAAGAAAAGATGGATTGTGTAAAAGATGATATGGCAAAAAAGGCGTGAATGTTCAGATGACGACTAATAGAGGAGAGTGGAAGAAGAAGACATGTTGTGCCAACCCCACATAGCTGGGATAAGATTAAAATATCAAATTACATAACTGAACTAAGGAATAATCTATATCTATACTTCTATATCTATACTTCTATATCTATACTACTATTATAAAGAGGAAAGATTTGATTGTTTGTTTGTTTGTTTGTTTGTTTGTTTGTTTGTTTGTTTGTTTGTTTGCTTTGAATAGGCTCCGAAACTACTGACCCGATTTAAAAAATTATTTCATTGTTGGGAAGCTACATTATCCCCGGGTGACATAGGCTATATTATATTTTCAAAAAAATTAGGGATCCTTACTAAAACTCTAATAATGTAACCCAAAGTGTAAAAAAATTACCTAAAATATTATTTAAATCGCGTGCGTTGCGAAAACTATTGATGATAGAATAAAATAATGTACTACAACTTTGCAGAACACATCATTATTTACAAAAAGTGTCGCGACAGCATATGTCTAACTATTATAGTTATGCCACAATAAGTGTTCTTTTATTTTAAAAATTTAATTGAAATGCCGCCCCTAGAAAAGGCTCTTTATTTGGATCTTGGTATTAATCCTTATCAAAATAAATTACTTCATATTCAAAACTGTTTCAATACCTTTATATAACTTTTTGAATTATTCAATTCGGATATTCCATTCGAAAGATATCACGAGTTTAAAAATGTAAGTATTAGAAAAATGTTGCGTGGTAGCCGCTCACCCTGTTCGGCTAGCTAGGCAGCACCTTAAGCAATGTAGGCGTGCGTCACTGGGGTTTTTACAAAAAATAGAATACTTATTAAAAACTAACGAAAAATAAATAAAAAGTAATAACAAAAAAAATCATTAAAATAAAAGCTCAAAGAAATAATAATATTCAAACTTTCTTTATAATTTTATTTTTTTAGTAACCTGACGCAAATAGAAGGGTTTGCCCTCAGGGGCGCTCCTCTGTCCGAGGAGTGCACGGGTGTGCATACCCGAGGTGCCCGAGCATCCGTCGCCTCACTCCCCTCTCCGTTCGAGGCGACAGAGTCCTATCTTTCTTCCCGTCTAGCTCCTACATCCTTTCCAACTTAGCTCTCTGTTCGTGGCGTGGTCCCCGGTGGGATGGTTGCGAATACTGATTGGGGTCCCTGGGACCTGATTTGGTAGTCGAAATCGTGCCTATTTCGACTGCGCCTGCACAGAGAGTGTTCCCGGGGCGGGAATTGCATCCTCGCTGTCGGTTGGTCTTGCTGGGCCGGCTACGACGTCAGGCGACTCTGCTTTTTCTGGAGTGTCGTCTGGTAGTCGTACCCACGCCTGACTAGCACGCGACGGGGATGCGAGTCCCGTCCGGAATTGGCCGCGGACCTGTCGCTCCCGGCCCTGGTTCTGTCCATGGTCGGGGGCGATCCTGGATGGACGGCCGTCGCCTCCTTTTGCGAGGCAGTAGTGTCTGCAAGGGAGGCGGCGGAACGGGAGCGGAAGTCCGCCACCGCACTCCCCTCCCGCCAACGTAGGCCGCGTCGTCGGCGCCGGAGGGCGGGCAACGATCTCCGGCCGCCGTAGAAAGCGGCCGCGGGCGGCCCCTCGGGGGAGAATCCGCCGCCCGCACTATTGCCGTGAGGGAAAAGGCCGCGTGTTGTTCCGCAGCCCCCCTCAACTCATAGAGTTGTTACAAGAGAGCGCCGGGGGGACGAAAGCCTGACCCCCTGGCGCCAGCACTTTAGAAGGGGCCCGCTTTAAGACAAAGCGTGGGCCGGCGTCGGCCCGGGCCACGAGATCGGCAGGCCATATATCCGTGGGCCCGGGCGTAGGCGATAGGAGAACAGCGGGGTTTTTTAGTGGGTAGTCGGATGGTCGAACATCTTTTCCGGAGTCCCTTATATCCCTCGGTCCCCCCGGGCCGGGGGAACCCGTCAAGAGAGGTTTTTCCCCGAGACCGAAAAAAATAGAAGGGTTTAATTTTTTGTTAAATACCCATGCGAAGCTGGGACGGGCTGCTAGTATTAAATAAAATTAACATAATAGCATGCAATAATTTATAATGTAGACGTAGTCAGGCCAATTGTTTGTAGTCCATAAATATCAAAAAGTTGCCTATTGATCTTAACTTTAAAATTTCTTAAGAGTTAAATGTATTTAAAATTTTCCAAACTCTTAAAATTTATACTAAAAGAAGCTTCAAAAACTTTAACTTTTCAAAGTATACTGCAAACACAGTCGATTTATGTGGCAAGAAGTTTTGAGGAAATTGACGAATTTTTTCATAAATGATTTCACATTTTTGAAGCTTCAGTTAAAAAGTTCTTGTTTCATTTATATTTGCTTATAATCGCATGCCGTAAGACAGGGATGTATTCTGTGAAGGATGTTCTTTTTTCCTCTAATTTCAGAGCTCGCAAGAAAGGTTCTTCAAGCTTCAGTTATATCTCGGGAATTATATCTTTCATGAAAGTACTTTAAAAACTTAGCAGTTCAGCGGATTTTAATACTATGTTATTACTAAAGAGGGCGGAGAAATAGACTACCATATTAGTAACTTTTTGCTACCTATACTTATTTCTGGCCATACGGCCAATATTAATGCCATAATTATCCTAGAAATGTTATATTTAATAACAGGTTCTATTATGCAATAAATTTTGACGATTTTCGAGCAGATTTGACGACTTTCAGCCTCCCGAACAAGCCGGATTCCGAAAAGGTTTTAGCACCATAGACCACATACATACGCTGCGGCAGGTTATACAGAAGACGGAGGAGTATAACCAGCCACTATGCTTGGCGTTCGTGGACTATGAGACTAAGCATTTGATTCGATCGAGACCTCGGCGGTGCTTCAGTCTCTCCAGAGGTGCCACATTGATTATCGATACATCAAAGCGTTGAAGTGTTTGTATGAAAACGCCACCATGTCAGTCCGTCTCCAGGATCAGAACTCGAAGCCTATCCGACTGCAGCGGGGAGTCAGACAAGGCGATGTCATATCGCCGATGCTGTTCACCGCTGCGTTGGAAGATGTCTTCAAGCTTCTGGACTGGAACGGACTGGGCATCAACATCAACGGCAACTCACCTTAGATTCGCAGATGATATCGTAATCATGGCTGAGACCATGGAAGACTTAAGCCATATGCTTGATGGCCTCAATACAGCTTCCCAAGGAGTAGGTCTCAAAATGAACATGGACAAGACGAAGATCATGTCTAATGTCCATGTCGCACCTACCCCCGTAACAGTTGGGAACTGTACTCTCGAAATTGTTGACGAATAAGTCTACTTGGGTCAAACGATCCAGTTAGGCAGGTCCAATTTCGCGAAAGAGGTCACTCGTCGAATCCAACTCGGATGAGCAGCGTTCGGGAAGCTCCGTAAAAACTTTTCGTCCCAAATACCGCAGTGTCTCAAGACGAAGGTTTTTAACCAATGTGTGTTGCCAGTGATGACATACGGAACGCAGATGTGGTCGCTAACTATGGGCCTTATGAGAAAGCTCATGGTCACTCAGAGGGCAATGGAGAGGGCTATGCTCGGAGTTTCCCTGCGAGATCGAATCAGAAATGAGGAGTTTCGCAGGAGAACCAAAGTCACCGACATAGCCCGGATGATTGCAAAACTGAAGTGGCAGTGGACTGGGCACATAGCTCGAAGGACTGATGGCCGTTGGGGCAGAAAAGTCCTCGAATGGCGACCGCGTACCGGAAGACGCAATGTTGGTAGGCCCCCCACAATATGGACCGATGATCTGGTCAAGATCGCCGGAATAGGTTGGATGAGGGCAGCGCAGGACCGATCATCGTGGAGATCTTTGGGGGAGGCCTTTGTCCTGCAGTGGGTGTCTTCCGGCTGAAATGATGATGATGATGTAATAAACGCTAAATTTGGTAGGTGGTAGGAGTTCAAGCCTGCCTGGATAACCACCTTTGGATGACACGCCGCTATAATAACTTTGTGTTGCTTTCTGGTCTAGGTAACCTAAGTACCAATTCCCCTACACGGACGACAGCGCGTTAATGGTGCCCCTTGCGTCACAAACATTCATAGGCGACGATAACTGCTTTCTATTAGTGGGCCATCAATATTTTTTCTGATCTTTTCTGATTTCCCAAAATTAATCAAATAACAAATTGAATAAAAAATTTTTATTGCTGTAGAACAGCAGACAGGCTAACGGCCCGATTAGAATTTAGCAAATACCGTCACCTATGGGTGTTTGCAACGCCAGTGGCATTGCGAACACGCTGCTGTCACATAGGGGTATTATACATATATAGTATGATACATATGTATAATAAGTGACATTAAAGATGTATGTTGTCGCATTTATTTTGTGTACCCCAAATCCATCTCTGCGCTTAACACAAACATTGTTACGCAAATACGACTCTTTCTGATAAACATGGCTACAATTAAGGTTGGTTGCTTGTAACATTTAAATAAGAAACAGAATATTATAAATGCGCACGAGGCGCTTTGTGTTGTAAAATACGTTGTTTTCACTTAATTACAATAAAATTTTGTAATTAAATATGTTTTTTGATTACATTTTGAAAGATAATCGGTCGAAGAGATATTTTATTTACACGCTTTTATTAGTTTCGCTTATATGTTTGTTTGATGGTTTGTTTGTTTGTATCGACTCCTTTGAACTCGATTTTGAGCCTCTTTAAACAGTCAGATTTAATTTAATTAAATACAATAATTCGATAAGATTATTTCATTATTTTGATTAAGATCGCCAGAATAAATACAGTTAAAATAAAGAAGTAGTGACAAATTAAATTAAAAAGTATAAAATAAATATATGTAATTAACAAATCAAACTAAAAAGTGAAAAATAATTCTTAATGTAAGGAATAAAATGATAAACGAAAAATGTTAGTCATCATCATCATCATCTTTGCGCTAAATCCCGGTTGCAGCCCAAACTCTCGCTTCGGCGCCTGGGGTCCGCATTCAGGGTTTTTCTTCTCAACTTCGCACGGTCTTCAGCATCCCTGGTAGTGAGCCCATTGGCACGTATATCACCCTTTACGAAAAATGTTAGTATTATTGTGAAAGTGTCGGGTGCTCGATTAATCAGTTCTCGAAAATATTCGATCAGTACGATTAGCCCAAAAATGCTACGAAAGATAAGGCACAAAGCGCCCCTCCCTTTTTTCGTTCATTATTTTTCAAAACCAAATTTTAGGTATTTTGTTTTAAAAATAATTGTAATACTATTTGCTCATAATACTGGAAATGAGTCATAGTGTCAGCAATTATCAAGATACGTGCTTAAATTCGTCATCACTTTAATTTTTAATAATGAAAGCAGCATTAAAAATGCAAAAGGTTACATGAAATTGAATTTAAAAAAGGTTTAAAGGTTTTTACGTTTTGAACAAACGTTGAATATCAAAGGCTACTTTAATCCAGTACACTGAATCCTAAAACCCTTTATATAAAAGTATGACTAACGAAGCCATTAGTCAAGGAAAATCCTATTAAAATCATTTTTTAACGAACATAACAATTAAAATTTTAATTTGCACCGCTGAGTAGCGCACTGTTTCCATTCGTGAACTGTATTCCCGTTGCGGACGTTTGTTAATTCGACTATGAAGACGATTATACGGCTTTGATGGTTATTGTTTTAAAATAGTTTAATAGGGTATTTTTGTCGAAAGAATATACTAAGAAACCTGCTCAAATTATGCGAATCTCTGGCACAGGCGTTACTTTTCTAAGATTTGGGGATATAATGCCATTCACTAAGATTGAATCCGAAAAATCTCTGATTTAAAGTATACAAATTTACTGACCAAATATTATTGCTTCATGTAGGGGCGGAGTAAGAATTAACCCCTGCCACCGGGGCTAGTTTGTCGTAAAAGGCGATAAAACAACCCTAACTAAGGGGTACGGCCCGTTTGGATGGCAACTATCCTTGGTCTTAAGTATGCCACCATTATTATGGCCCACCCTACCTTGTGTTTCGACATTAGTGACCCAGGTTCCTAAGGGACAGTGTACCCCTATGAAAAATCAGAAGGTTTATAATACCCCTAGCGTCGCAAACATCTATAGGCGTGGTTAAATCCGGTAGAAAACTTTAAAGCCCGGTAGTCATTGATAAACAGGGTTTTAAATAATTGATATCCCTATAATACTTCATTTCTTTTTATATGTCAATCAGCACAAACAATATTATATATGTAACGACACTAAAATTTATTTTTAAATGGACTGACTGTTATCTATGTTAATGTTTATGTTGGTGGGTTTGGTTTGACCGAATATGGGACGTGCAATGTTCCGTCTAGCCTTCTTACCCTTGTGAAAGACTGAAAACAGCCGTGGTAAGCCAAACACCACGTCTGACGCAAAAAAGAGGTCAGCCTATATTTCTACGGCCCGTTCGTACTACATACATTTGCTCAAAAATACACATCTCCGCTCAAACGTCGGTCAGTAGAGGAATATTGGGGTTATTTAAGTGGCTACACCAAGAGCACAAGATTCCCTCACTATCTCTGCATGAACCCTCAACATCGGGATGTCAGCAAGCATTACTGACTCAAAAAAGAGCCCTGTCTGGTATCTTAAGCTGTTACTCTACAGGTGAGATTCTCTTGGTCCTTGAAGTTCTTGTTATCATTCAAGCCAATGTAATTTTATATATAATTATAGATAATTTGTACGTTCTCTATTATAAATAATAAAATTATTCGTGATTGCGAATTTTTTCATAAAAGTTAATAAACTTAAAGTACATTTTAGTCCAACTCCGATTCAAGATGGAGTGTCAAGCAAAGTCATCGTTATTCAAATGTTTCCCTACTCTTGGGGTATAAATTAATTTGCTTTTATATTTAGTCTTAACCATGTATGAACGAGTTGTAAAGGTCCCCGTAAATGCAAATCCTTTCCCTTTATACATCAAACTCCAAGTTAATTGGATTAAGTTTAAATCTTCTTTAGATATAAACCGATATCATTAGCACACAATTTGTGACAGTTACTAGGTATATTGTTGTTCATACGCTTTCAATTCAGAAATTAAATAAAAATACATCGCAGCGAAATTCTGTCAAGCCTATAAGATTGAGAGAAACATTGTTACGAAAATAACACGTAAACCGGGGGATGACAACCACCTGTTAACTTGGACAAATTTGCGTTCCATGGTCTGTTTTAATCCGGATGGAACGCCGTCGCCTCCTTTTGCGCGGCAGTCATGTCCGGAAAGGAAGCGGTGGAGAGGGAAAGGGAGTGCGCTAGGCTCTCCTATTGCTCACGCAGACCCACTCGACGCAGGTATCCTGTCCGTTCCACCTATGCCTAGGGTATTATGTTCTGTTAGCAGTTACCGTCGCCTACGGATGTTTGCGGCTCTAGGCGCACTGCAAACACGCTGCTATAAATTTTATTGTTTGATGATGACTGTCTGATCCTCCAAGCCCTAAAGAAATACGTCCATTAGAGCCTCATCTTAGTTTGGAAGTGTGCAGAGGGCATGAGAGAATTACTTAAACCTCAAAGTCTAGGTTTTTTTATTGTTGTAGGACAGCAGACAGGCTGACGGCCCGCTTAAAAATTAGCAGTTACCGTCACCTATAGGTGTTTGCAACGCCAGTGGCATCGAGAACACGCTGCTGTCCCATAAGGGTACAGGAACTTGAGTCACTAATGCCGGAACACAATACAAGGTTATTATGGCGGCATACTTAAGACCAAAGGTGGCCGTCATCCAGACGGGCTTGAGGCCCTACCACGTAGTTAAGGTGGTTTGTTTTGTCGCCTTTTACGACAGGCCGACCCCGGCCACAGAGGTTAGTATTCTTTCTCCGCCCCTGCACGGATAAACTAGGTTTACTTTTTACATCCATTCATTCGGCAGCATCATGAAATTAAAACATAAAATCTGAATTTACTTACAATTATGGACATTCCTATATTATCACGCAAACTAAGAAATTCAACCAAACCTTTGCAAACTAATAAAATTTATAATTAAACTTCAAAACGCTTTGGGAAATAAGTGGATAGATGAACCAGGAATTTCTGCCACAAGAGACGTATAATATAAACATAAAGTTTATTAATATAACTTATGTATGTTTTATATACACACGTACGAAGATATTAATCGCCCCGTGACGTCATAACAAACTACATGAAACAGAAATGAACATGATTGTTTTAGCTATTGCTAAGTTGAGTGGATAGAACGAATCATTCATAATACTTATGTGAATATAATTTATTTGTTTTATTTTGTTACAAAGCGCTACAACTTTTAGAACACCGAGCTTTTTCGGAGGCCATGAACAGAATCATAGGCTAAACATAACAACATATGTTCCAATTCAACTTATATCGTGTTAACTATGTATTCTGGGATCGGGCCTAGAGAATTTCATAATTTATAACACACCCTATATTATAGTTATATATTATAAAAAAATTACAAACAAAAATTACGGAAGATTCCGATTTCAATTCGTTTAATACAACTGAAATTAGATTAGATACATAACTGTTTACGTTGAATAGTAAATAAAATGCAATAAAATAAAAGAATATACTTAAGTAATAGCGAAAATTAGAAAAAAACCCACGAATTAGAAAATGAAAATTACTTTATCGGTACTTTACGGTAGAATTAATCGAAAAATTATAATAAATCAGGCACATAAAATAATAAGAATGTAGTGATTACAATTTACTATCTAAAGTTGGTAGCGGGAGGAAAAGCGCATGCGCTGAAAGTTTTAAGTTAATTACAGCTTGTGATGTTATGTATTAACATATACATACATACATATAATCACGCCTCTTTCCTGTAGAGGTAGGCAGAGACCACTTCTTTCCACTTGCTACGATCCTTACATACTTGTTTTGCTTCGTCCACTTTCATTATTCCCTTTATACATGCCCTTCGGTTTAGGGTACTCTTGACCTGGCCTTTTTTCAAGACGTCCCTGATCTGGTCCGAAACGTCTGGCTAGATCTACCCCTTCCAACACTTCCATTCACACTCGCCTTTTACACTTTTTTCGTCAATCGTTCTTCATTCATTCTCTCAACATGGCCAAACCATCTCAGCATACCTTTCTCAATTTTTGTCACTACATCTTCTTTCAGACCACAACGTTTCCTTATCTCACTATTTCTTATCCTGTCACTCAGTTTAACTCCTATCATACTTCTTAACGCTCTCATCTCAACTGCATTTATTCTGCTTTCATGTTTCTTCTGCCATACCCAACTTTCACTTCCGTACATGAGTGTCAGAACCAACACCCCCTCGTGCACAGCCAGACGAGCCTTGTTAGACACCTTCCGACTGTTCATAAAAGAGTGCAAAACTCCATTCACCATGTTTCCTGCATTCACTCGTCTTTCAATATCACTCTCACACTTTCCATCTCTTGTAAACTTTGAACCCAGATACACAAACTCATTCACCTGTTCAATTTGTTCATCTCCAATCACAATATTGCAGTCTGTCACTGTTTCATCTCTTTCAAACACCATCACTTTCGTCTTCTTTACATTCATCTTCATTCCCTTTTTAACAAAAGCTCCACTCATAACAGTTACCATCTCCTGCAACTCCTCGGCCGAAGACGCAAGTAAAACTTGATCATCAGCATATAGAAAACATTTGACGAGTAACTCATTCATTCTCAACCCACTTTCATTCTCTTTTAAATCTGTCAAGCAATTGTTCATGAATAGATTAAACAGCCACGGTGACGCTACACATCCCTGTCTAACACCTTTTTCGATATTAAACCATTCAGTGTGTGCCCCGTTTATCCTTACACACTAGAATCCCTATAAAGAGATTGCAATGCTCGTATGAGGATACTGCTCACACCGTTCACGGACAATGCTGACCACAATTAATTCATCACCACTCTATCATAGGCCTTTTATAGATCCACGAACTCGCAATAGACCTTCTTATTTATAGCCAAACACTTTTCGGCTATGCACCGCAAGGAAAAGACCTGATCCGTACATCCCATTCCCTTCCTAAATCCCGCTTGTGCATTCCATACTTTTTCGTCTGTTTCATTCACAACCCTTTCAATCAACACTTTCGCATACAATTTACCGACGACGCTGAGAAGGCTTATACCGCGGTAAATTACGCAGTCCTGCCGTGACCCTTTTCCCTTATATAATGGCACGATTACGGCTTTGCACCAGTCTTCCGGTACTTGCCCCTTTCGCCAGCACAAATTGAAAAGACGGTACAGCTGGCTAGCCACTATGCCCTGTCCAGCCCTTAGCATCTCGACGGTAATCCTGTCATACCCTGCAGCCTTACCTAATCTCATACTTTTCAATGCATTCACTATTTCATCCATGCTTATCTCACTTTCATCAACATTTATAATAGTTTCCATGGAAGGTGCCGGATTTTGTACCTGCACTTCCTCTCTTTCAAACAAACTTTCAAAATATTCTTTCCATCTCTGTAGCACACATTCTTCTCCTTTTATAATGCTCCCATCTTGACTCCTGATTGTACTCAGCTCCGAGGTAGAAGTTTTTCCTCTGGCTGTTTTGATGGATTTCCAGAAAAACTTGATGTTAGACTGGAAATCTTCAGTGAGCCTCCTATCAAAATCATCCTTTCGTTCTTCTTTCTTTCTAGACACAACTTCTTTCGCTGCTGATTTCAATCTTTTATACTTCGTTCTTGCTTCCTTTATCTCATCATCCGTTGCCTTTTGAACTTTTTGGTTAGCTTTTGTTGCTAACCAATCCAACCACGCTTTCTTCTTTTCTTGCACAGCCTTTTGTACATCTTTATCCATCCACACATTATAATTCTTTCTTCCTTTCCTTCTTTTAGCTACCCCGCATACCTCAATAGCAACATTCACGACCCCTTTCTTAAATGTCTCCCACAAATCTTCAATCACACCTATCTCTTCTATGCCTTTAAAAGTTTCTTTCAGTTTCTCTACATACTCGTCTTTCTTTTCTTTTTCTTGTAGATTTTCCACTTTTACTTTGTCCAAAACACTCGCAGGCTCAGCCCCTCGGTATCGCCACCGTTTAAAGAGGCCACGTATTCGGGCTATGACCAGGAAGTGGTCTGTGTCGAGGCCTACACTACGGTGTAGTTTTATGTAGTATTGTATTATGTATTAATTGTGTATTAAATGTGTTATGTATTAATTATGCTTTGCGATAGCTCTATTGCTATTAACTGAAACTTATTAGCTTAAGCATTTTATATACATTTATACCCGAAAATCATTTCAGAGACCCTTACGGGTACCGATTCGGGTGATTGCAATATGACTTCCAATTCTAGAAGAAAGACCAAAACTCGTCGTTCTTTTACAGTCTATGAGCTAAAATTTTATCAATTTAACGTCTTGGTTCTGTAAATATGAGATTTCCAGCTATTAAGTAATAATACTTAAGATATTGTAAAAAAATGATGTCATGGTCATGTCCCAAGACACCTTGGAGCCCTGAAAGCGAAAGCTTGCGTCGCATGTGTCCAGTAAAGACGATCTCCTGCAGCTGGAAAGCTATTAATCCTTATAACGAAGGACGGATGTTCGCCAATATCGTCCGCCCACCGGTCTACCAAGTTGCTGGATGAGGTGGAGAAGGTGGCATCTCATCGGGTACTTAGATACGTTAGTGCTGAATCTGGTGGATATCCAGTATTTCGTCAGGGGCGTTCGGCGATCACATGCGATCCCTTGCCTAGAGAAGCAGGCGGAGGATGCGATTGCTCGAAACAGAGTGCAGTGTTATTTAACCTCTCCAACGCATTGCTTCTCAAAAGCTTATGGTGGATCTGTGCGTTGCAGACGGTCAAATACCATCGAGTATCCCATGCCCCCACCGAATAATTGAGGCTTATTTGGCGTCATTAAGCCGTTAGAGGCAGAGAGCAAAGTCAGCGAGGATGGTAAGCAGTGTTCCACATGGTTCGGTTTTGGACTCTCTCCTGTTGAATATCGCATACGACTTTCGCTTTCTTTTACGGTTTGTATTGTCAATAACTATAATAACTACACGGTTTGATTTTCATCCGAAATTGGGTGATACAGCACCTATAAAAGCCATCTTGCATTGTTAAATATATATATATATATATATATATATATATATATATATATATATATATATATATATATATATATATATACATATTTCTTGCCCCTTTGCACAGGAAAATGAAATATGACTGAAAGACTCAAATAGGCGCTAAGTTTAGCCCTGTCAGAAGCAGAGCACAATACAACCGAGAGCCTTGAACGCCTTGAAGCAATATTGTAAATTGTTATCACAATGTTTAACTAAAGTAATTTCATTGTATTTCTTGGAAAATAATATTTATCTATACTACTACATATTATAAAGAGGAAAGATTTGATTGTTTGTTTGTTTGTTTGTTTGTTTGTTTGTTTGTTTGTTTGCTTTGAATAGGCTCCGAAACTACTGACCCGATTTAAAAAATTCTTTCATTGTTGGGAAGCTACATTATCCCCGGGTGACATAGGCTATATTATATTTTCAAAAAAATTAGGGATCCTTACTAAAACTCTAATAATGTAACCCAAAGTGTAAAAAAATTACCTAAAATATTATTTAAATCGCGTGCGTTGCGAAAACTATTGATGATAGAATAAAATAATGTACTACAACTTTGCAGAACACATCATTATTTACAAAAAGTGTCGCGACAGCATATGTCTAACTATTATAGTTATGCCACAATAAGTGTTCTTTTATTTTAAAAATTTAATTGAAATGCCGCCCCTAGAAAAGGCTCTTTATTTGGATCTTGGTATTAATCCTTATCAAAATAAATTACTTCATATTCAAAACTGTTTCAATACCTTTATATAACTTTTTGAATTATTCAATTCGGATATTCCATTCGAAAGATATCACGAGTTTAAAAATGTAAGTATTAGAAAAATGTTGCGTGGTAGCCGCTCACCCTGTTCGGCTAGCTAGGCAGCACCTTAAGCAATGTAGGCGTGCGTCACTGGGGTTTTTACAAAAAATAGAATACTTATTAAAAACTAACGAAAAATAAATAAAAAGTAATAACAAAAAAAATCATTAAAATAAAAGCTCAAAGAAATAATAATATTCAAACTTTCTTTATAATTTTATTTTTTTAGTAACCTGACGCAAATAGAAGGGTTTGCCCTCAGGGGCGCTCCTCTGTCCGAGGAGTGCACGGGTGTGCATACCCGAGGTGCCCGAGCATCCGTCGCCTCACTCCCCTCTCCGTTCGAGGCGACAGAGTCCTATCTTTCTTCCCGTCTAGCTCCTACATCCTTTCCAACTTAGCTCTCTGTTCGTGGCGTGGTCCCCGGTGGGATGGTTGCGAATACTGATTGGGGTCCCTGGGACCTGATTTGGTAGTCGAAATCGTGCCTATTTCGACTGCGCCTGCACAGAGAGTGTTCCCGGGGCGGGAATTGCATCCTCGCTGTCGGTTGGTCTTGCTGGGCCGGCTACGACGTCAGGCGACTCTGCTTTTTCTGGAGTGTCGTCTGGTAGTCGTACCCACGCCTGACTAGCACGCGACGGGGATGCGAGTCCCGTCCGGAATTGGCCGCGGACCTGTCGCTCCCGGCCCTGGTTCTGTCCATGGTCGGGGGCGATCCTGGATGGACGGCCGTCGCCTCCTTTTGCGAGGCAGTAGTGTCTGCAAGGGAGGCGGCGGAACGGGAGCGGAAGTCCGCCACCGCACTCCCCTCCCGCCAACGTAGGCCGCGTCGTCGGCGCCGGAGGGCGGGCAACGATCTCCGGCCGCCGTAGAAAGCGGCCGCGGGCGGCCCCTCGGGGGAGAATCCGCCGCCCGCACTATTGCCGTGAGGGAAAAGGCCGCGTGTTGTTCCGCAGCCCCCCTCAACTCATAGAGTTGTTACAAGAGAGCGCCGGGGGGACGAAAGCCTGACCCCCTGGCGCCAGCACTTTAGAAGGGGCCCGCTTTAAGACAAAGCGTGGGCCGGCGTCGGCCCGGGCCACGAGATCGGCAGGCCATATATCCGTGGGCCCGGGCGTAGGCGATAGGAGAACAGCGGGGTTTTTTAGTGGGTAGTCGGATGGTCGAACATCTTTTCCGGAGTCCCTTATATCCCTCGGTCCCCCCGGGCCGGGGGAACCCGTCAAGAGAGGTTTTTCCCCGAGACCGAAAAAAATAGAAGGGTTTAATTTTTTGTTAAATACCCATGCGAAGCTGGGACGGGCTGCTAGTATTAAATAAAATTAACATAATAGCATGCAATAATTTATAATGTAGACGTAGTCAGGCCAATTGTTTGTAGTCCATAAATATCAAAAAGTTGCCTATTGATCTTAACTTTAAAATTTCTTAAGAGTTAAATGTATTTAAAATTTTCCAAACTCTTAAAATTTATACTAAAAGAAGCTTCAAAAACTTTAACTTTTCAAAGTATACTGCAAACACAGTCGATTTATGTGGCAAGAAGTTTTGAGGAAATTGACGAATTTTTTCATAAATGATTTCACATTTTTGAAGCTTCAGTTAAAAAGTTCTTGTATTTCAATATTTGTTAGGAAAAATATAAATAGCTTTTCAACTTTAAAAGGCATTAGACACAACACAAAATTATGCAGTGCTACATGACAAACTACTACATTCACCATGAGTATTTTTGGTATGGGCATTAGAATATATAACCATCTTCCAACTTATATAAAGTCGGCTCAGTCTTTGAATACCTTCAAAATGAAGTTAAATATATTTTTAATTAATAAGACGTATTATGCAATTGATAATTATTTTAATGACAATTTTGATAATGTAACTAATGACTGACGTAGAAATGATTATATATTCAATAAATTATATTCCGAAAAAGACGTGGTAATTGTGAAATATGTTAAAAAAGTAAAAATTAACAATGTATATATGCTATACCTCGAAAGGGTCTATGTATAATGTATTGTTATATATAAGCATGAATAAATTGAATTGAATTGAAAAGCATTTCGCTTTCAGACATGCAAAAGAGCACAATATGAATAATGTTTCATTACAGTTGTCCTTAGCAAAGAATCTGAACTAATCTTGTATGTACTCTACTCTATTACTTAAACATTGTTGGACTATTAAATTAAAGAAAACACGAATAACGTACTGAAACTTTAATTGAAAAATTATTTCATTTCTAAGTCTTACTTTTAAGATAAATCTACCAGTGCTACTTTTATAATATGCTAGAGAAAAGCATATGGGATCAAAAAAATAGAAGCGTTTTAGCAGATTGTATCTTAGAGAGGAATGTTTTGCTAATTTGAAAATATGTAATTGTGGTTCCAAGTATTTGATTTTGAATGAAAACTTTATTTTTAGCATCGTCAGTTAAACCTTCGAAAGCGATCAATAAAAAAACATTTGATTTCGTTCAAGTTAGCCAGGTTACACTCTGTTGAAAATCACCCCGTCTTTAAATATGCTACCATAATATCCTTGTGCTGTGTCGGATAAGTGACCCAGGTTCCATTTTTCTTAAGAGGACGGTGGTATTAGCGGTACCTCTGGGGTCACAAACAACCACAGGAATCAATGACTGCTTACTAATAAGTGATTTGCAAAGCTGCCTTCTGTTTAACAATAAAAAAATTAAAACAGAAGTGCGTGCGTACAAAGTACACATGTCAGAAGTGAATCTTCTTTGGAAAACTAATTTGAACTGAATTCTAGTCGGCCATAAATCGGAGCCTTATATTATAGATCGGCGCCTTATAGATTTCTATAATCCAACTTTAATAAATGGACTGCGCTTCGAACGGAAATGTGTGGTATAATAATATTATATATAATATTATAAAGAGGAAAGATTTGATTGTTTGTTTGTTTGGATTGCATAGGCTCCAAAACTACTGAACCGATTTGAATTTTTTTTTCACTTTTGGAAAGCTATATTATTCTCGGGTGACATAGGCTATATTATATTTTCAAAAAATTAGGGATCATAACTAAAACTCCAATAATGTAACCCAAGGTGTAAAAAAATTACCTACATTATTCTTTACATCGCGTGCGCTGCGAAAACTCTAAACACGTTGAACGCCAAACAAGAAACTGATGAATGATTAGCTCAGTGGGCCGCGATGGAAATTTTGTGCCCACAATCCGAGTTCTCTAGGCAGCCGAGAGAAAATTTTCTACTGATTTTACTAAGGCTAAGCCCTTTTTCCTGACATGTATGAAAAAAAGCGATTTTTAAACGATTCTTGAAATATACACGGGAAGCATACTGTCGGACACACGGTGTCCGTCATGGCGTACAACGTGTTAATGATAGAATAAAATAATTTACTACGACTTTGCAGAACACACAATTATTTAAAAAAAAGAACCCAACAGCATATTTGTCTTATAGTTGTTCGAAACCAATCGGTAGTTTTAAGTTTCACAACGGCAACACTATATACGTCAACGTCATGCGCTCAGCTGGACGAACGGACGGTTCCCTCCTCGATAAATTGTACGGTTAGACTTGGGACAACTAGTACATTCGGCTCCCCAGTTTAAATCTGAGATTAGAACTCAATAAGGACAATTGTGAAGTAAGTGGAGTTGTGGTACGGCTATTGTCACGCGCCAGGGAGATAGTTTCGCGTGTCGGCTGCGCTGCCACGCCGTACCTCATCATCCCCTACATTTCCTACCGCATCCTCACCCTGAACCTCATATCCTAAGATACGATACGACGAGGTCATCGGATTCGTGGTGAGTAATAGGCTAATTGTATTATACCTATATATTACTAAGAAAATTTACATAACGGCGCCGCGCGATCGCGGCATATGTTCGGCAGGCCCCTCGTCCAGATTTCCGGAGCCCTAGGCTCAACGAGGGGGCTGGATTCGGAACGAACAATAGTTATGCCACAATAAGTGTTCTTATATTTTAAAAACTTAAATGAAATGCCACCGCTAGAAAAAGCTCTTTATTTGTATCTTGGTATTACTCCTTATCAAAATAAATTACTTCATATTCAAGACTGCCTCAACACATTTATATAACTTTTTGATTTATTTAATTCAGATATTCCATTCGAAAGATATCACGAGTTTAAAATGTAAGTATTAGAAAAAATGTTTCACATCTTCGTGACGCTAATTTCCGTTTCATCCGTAAAATTTTTACCCTCATGCGCTCAAAGAAGTTTCACTTCAAAATTTGTAACTTTTTATATCTTAATTTTGGACTAGTTTTTTTTTATAATTGAGTATGGATTGGGAGGAAAAGGAATGAGGAAATAGATTTCCTTAATTACGTCATGCAACCCAAAAATGATAGGTAACTTTTGATAAGTAAAAACATCCGTATCAATAAGAAAGTCGTAAAAGGCGGTAAGTAATATATTCCTACTTTTTTGATAGATAATTCAGCAGCAACTCTTAGGTTTTACAATAACCCACGTAAAAACTATTTTTATTTCCAATCTATTTTATCTGTATTCTTGCATCTTTTTTATAAGGAAAATAAAGTGACTATGAAAAGGTAGGTAAACGCAAGAACAATAGGCCGCGTACTAAGCGTGAGTAGTATAAGTATGTAGCCATTAATTTTTGTAACATCAGGATCATTGCCACGGTGAATAATGTCAAAGTCCCCTGGTGCTAAACGCGGCGGTCAGCGAATCCTACTCAACCGAACGATACTCCCCGAGGTCTTTGCGGCACTCGCAGACTATTTTCCAAAAATGCTAAATGTAAATAAGTACAATGTCCCGAATATAATCAAAATGCTTTTTAAATATCTGAAGTTTACCAGACTGACAAACAGCCCACCTAATAGCAAATGATTACTCTCATCTTCAGACGTTTGCAACACCTGTGAGGCATTACAAACGCGCTGGGAGCCTCAATATATCGATCGATGATATTATAGTCTTTCTTAAAATATAAACTTACACTAAGGTATATATTTATACTCTAGCTATTAGAACTAACCTGCTTTTCCAAGCACCCTTAATTGGGACTCTATGCATTTCAAACAGAATCTACTTGAATATATTTACATGTTCTTTGGGGAAATTCATGAGATTATTCATTACGATGCATAAGTTCATCCATATAAGTTTGTGTCAATAAATGGCAATGTTGACCTGGTTAATGACGACATTGTAAAATATTTGATTAAATAAATAAACTAAATAAATAATATTGACGCTTCCAACGCCGTAGCATCGCAGAAATTCTCTGTTGCGAGATAAAAAAAATTATAAGGTTTTAGATAATCATGTTGTGTTATTACATTGATGACCAGTAAATTGTTACTTTGAATTGAATATAAATAGAAGCTTGGGTATTCCACATTAGTCTTGATCTTGCAGTATTCAATATTATTAAATGGAGAAAATTTAAAACGTGTCTTCAAATCTCTTGGTGTATAAGGAACAGTTTGCATCCTAGAACCTTTAAATAGTTCTTCTTCTTGATCGAATTCTTCATTGCTAAATGTTGTGTCCTTGAAAATCAACCGTGACCTGTCTCGTAAGATGTTTCCACTTCGTCCGGTCCTCAGCTTCTCGAATAGCAATTTCAATAGTTATATTTATTTAAATAGCTTTGAGCAAGACTTTTAAGTGGTGCAATTGCTAAAATGCAAAAGCAAAATATTTTAGAAGGATATTTTAAATTTTTAAGTGGATATTAAGTCATATATTGTTTTAGGTTAACATAAAGAAAAACATCATGTATCACAGATTAAGCAGTGCATTCTTCATTTACCAGAAGATGATACTCTTACGTACTCGATTAAAGATTGTTTTGAACTAAAAGCTTATTCATCTGAACATTACAATCGTATACATTATGTAGATTATAAACTCAAAAAGCGTCACATTCTAAATAAAAACTCTTATAAAAAAACAAAAGAGTAAGTAAGGTATGTATGTATAATATGTTGTGTATCTTTCAAGCAGTAGGGTGCGTAATGATTATTTTAAGTCATTTAATATATTTCTAATGTATTTTATAAAATAAAATAGCTTTCTGCACTTCTCCTCCATATAAACTTTAACTGTGCCAAATTTCATACACCTCCGGTCGCGCAATTTTCGTAAAAAGGGGTACAAAGTTTTCGCTTCACGTATTAATATATAGATTATAATTCCGTATCCCAAGATAAATAAATTAATAAAATACACAGACAAGATATATCAAATCCAATTAGCTAAAATTACATTTTTACAAAAAAGTATAAAAAATTTTAATCTTTAGAAACAGTATAATCTATTGTTTATTAAAAATTAATTAGTATTATTAGCCTAAGATAACACGGGGATTGTGAGAGAAAATTGGAGTGTTAACAATGGAACGAGATTATTAATTAAAGAAAAATGGATGGTTTAATATATTATATTTGAAACAATGGGGATCTGTTTTTACATTGTTTCAGTACATAAACGGTTTTTGCTTCGATAATACATTTTAAATATCTGAAAGCTATGGTCGAGTTGTTAGAGCATTGTGTGTATTGAAGCCTTGATATTTCAAGTTACATTTTAAGTCTATTTATTTAGGAAATGATCTCTCTGATATATTCTCTAGTCTGGATGTTCTGGTGTTTGAGATTTTTCATTATATATTAGCATCACAAACATTACATACTGGTGTGGAGAATGTAACATGTTGTCTAACAATTACTACTATTCGTGGCGCTCAATGACAGTTGCCATATGAAAATAAAACTTTATTTTTTTTTAAGTTTGTGAGCTAGGAGAAGTAATTACATTTTTAACCTTTCACGACTCACCAGGATCATATCACGCTATTTTTCTCGATGGCCGTAGCCACTGGCCGGCCATGTTTATTTTCAAAATGCAAATAATTAACTTCATTTTTAAAAATAAAATTGACATTAATAAATAAATCAGGAATACTCACAAATAAATCAGGAGATTCTAAGTTACTAATATTTTTAACCTCGACGGATCTTACAGGTTACCTTATAGGCCTAGTCGGTAATTCTCTAAAGACATCTTTCAGTAAGAGGTTCTACTACCATACTGCCAAGAAAATTCTGTATACTGGACCACATATTGTACGAGTATTTTCATCTATCGTAGAGCGTGAACAGACGCTTTCTACCTTTCCTTAATTAAGCCCGACAGCTCCTAAAACAACTATTGAGGATAATTTTGTTACCGTAAAAGAAAACCATTATCGTAGAAATTTGTTTTACTTGTTTCCCTAGAAAAGTAATGAATGTTCTAGATAATATTTCAAGAAGTTTCGAGTTATAAAGGATCAACATAATTTTTAAAATATTTTACTACTACTGTTTTCAAGATCTTAGATTTTTTTATTACTGTAGGAAAGCTGACGGCCCGATGACAGCTTCGCACGGTCTAATAAAAAGACCTACCAGCCCATATGTACAAAGGTTACCACACAAAGTCTGTATGGGCAACCGTTTTAAGAAGTTGTTCAGTTTTCATGCTCAACATTTACTTTTAAAAGAGATGTATTTGATTCGTATATCATTTGTCCAGTACTCCATAATAGAAGTGCTTTGCTGTTTATGTTTTGGCGTTTTGATGTTTTCACGTATTATACCTCGTACCTTTTCGCTGCACGTATGCCCATATACAGTACACTAATTCGTTGTTCGAAGTACGCTCCAGCAATTCTATAAAAAAACATGTTGAAAATGCCATTTTTGACATGTATATTCAAAGTTGTTTTTAATGATGTTATCCTACCTACAAAATTACATTTTATGCACCGGTGGTTTTAATTGCCATGACTGTTTGGATACTTTTGCCATGCGGAATACACGCGTGAAGCCATGAAAATTTTACATCATCTCCATACAAATGAAGTAAAATTATTACAATATTTATACGAATATATGTAATTAAAAATATATCCGTAGTGTTACTTGGAGAGGTTTTCTCATTTTTAAATAAAATAGTCTCCCTACGTTGTTCTTTGGTTAAAACGACAGCTGAAAACTTGTAAAACTTGTAAAACTTTATAAAAATTAAAAATCACTACCAGATTCTTGCTTTCTTCCTTTTGTGATCCTTCCTTCTGTTTTATTATCTTTTCTTGAATTTATGTTTTTATTCCTTATATTATTTTTACTTATATTCTTAAAATCAATGTTTTTATGTGTAACTATTGATTGCAAAACTAAAGTGGCAGTGGGCTGGGCACATAGCTCGAAGGACTAATGGCCGTTGGGGCAGAAAAGTCCTCGAATGGCGACCGCGTACCGGGAGACGCAATGTTGGTAGGCCCCCCACAAGATGGACCGATGATCTGGTCAAGATCGCCGGAATAGGTTGGATGAGGGCAGCGTAGGACCGATCATCGTGGAGATCTTTGGGGGAGGCCTTTGTCTAGCAGTGGGCGTCTTCCGGCTGAAATGATGATGATGATGATGGCATATGGTGTGAATAGTAATGCGCACCAGTCTTAAAACGTGGTATTACTATACATCATACGAGGTTCTGGGGAGAAGGAGGATCAGATAACAATCACCTGTTAAATCAAAATTTAACCAAGTTATTCAATTTTTAGGCGCCTTAGTTCAACAAAAAGAACGATGCTCGACCCAAAAAAACGCCCTTAAGCTCAGCCTAATAAAAGTGAAAGTACTTGATAATCGAATATAAATAATATACTGAATAAATGTCCTTAACACGAATAAGTAAAGGGATAATGGTGTTCGATTTTAATGCTCTCTTGATATGGATCAATAAGTCCCAGGACTAACTAAGAAAACATATCTTTTTGGAAAAACCCAACTTTATTCATCAACATAGTCTTCTTCAAGAGTAACACAATCAGTCCAACGCTTCTCTAACATTTCAATACCTTTTCTGTAGAACGATTTATCTTTGGCCTCGAAATAAGAGTTCGTTTCGACGATGACTTCCTCGTTGGAGTAGAATTGCTTTCCTTGGAGCATTTTTTGAGGTCTGCAAACAAATAGTAGTCTCTGGGAGCCAGATCTGGTGAATACGGAGGGTGTGGAAGCAGTTCGAAGCCCAATTCATGCAATTTCTCCATGGTAGCATTGTCTTGATGAAAGAGCACTTTTTTCTTCTTCATTTGGAGTGGTTTCGTTCCTCAAACGCATCAATTGACCAATGTAATGTTCGCTATTGATCTTCTTACCTTTTTCAATGAAGTCAATGAAAAATATCTATGAGCATTCCAAAATACTGAGGCCATAAGCTTACCGGCCCTCATTTGTGTTTTTGGCTACTTTGGACGCTTCTTATATACTGCTTATTATATTCTTAGATACTAAGGAAATATTTTTTTTATACTAATCCTTTAATATGCGCAAGAAGTCGGTAAAAGAAGGGACAGGTCTTTAAGACCATCATTAGGCCTGTTCTTTTATACGGCTGTGAAGTGTGGCTGGTGTTAGAGCGACACAAGCAAGCACTGCGTGTCACGGAGATGAATTTGCTGCGGTGGATGTGTGGAGTGATGCAGAAGGACTCACATTCGCGGCAGTCTTCATGTCCGTGACATTGCGGATAAATTACAAGAGTGTCGGCTCCGTTGGTACGGCCACGTTTTACGGCAACCGGATGCTTACGTGGGAAACAAATGTCTGGCTATGCCGCCTCCACCGGACCCCGGCAGGAGGGGTAAACCCAAAAAGTGCTGGCTTGACGTCTTAAAGGATGATATGCGTGCCAATGGGCTCACTGCCAGCGATGCTGAAGACCGTGCGAAGTGGAGAAGAAAAAGTCGGAAAGCGGACCCCGGGCGCCGAAGCGAGAGTTTGGGCTGCAACCGGGATTCAACGCAAAGATGATGATGATGACTAATCCTTTAATATTGTTTTTTCTTACCTAACGACAGAAGCTGAAGAATACTGTTGTCAAAAGCTTTTTAGTTTCAGAATTATATTATTTTACATACACGTATTTTATTACACAAATTTACGTGGCCAATAAATCCCTTATGGACGAAGTGACAAAGAGCTATTATTATACACTCGTATACTCTGCACTCTATGTATCTGTGTATAATCTGTCCTAAATCAGGGGCAACCTTCATGTTAGTTAAATAACAGATAGCCTGCAATATCGTCGCTAAACTGACAGAGCAATGTCTACCAACTTCATGCGTAAATGTTTCAAATACAAAATATGGGACAATTTACACAACGCCATCTAGTCCCAAACTAAGTAGCATATTACTTGTGATATGGGTACTAGATAACTAATATATTAGATATATGCATAAGTCTTTTCCGTTTTAATTAAGAGTTGGCGCCACCGAAAAATACGCCACGTATAAATTTGACACCACGTCAGTTTATTTGTATGACAATAACCTAAAAAAACACACACAAGTTGAGTCTGCCAATTGATAGCATCTCTGTTTTATAGTTAAGTGATCATGTCGACGTTTATGCCTGAAAAAGAACATTTGCGGCACGCTTTGCTTTTCCTATTTCATCAAAAGAAAAAGGCAGTAGAAAGTTATCCTTTGCTGGTACAAACTTATGTTTTTTTATTGCTGTAGGACAGCAGACAGACTGACAGGTCGCTTAGAATAATAATTTAGCAGTTACCCTCGCCTATGGGTGTTTGCAACGCCAGTAGCATCGAGAACACGCTGCTGTCCCATAAGGGTACAGGAACTTGGGTTGGGCCGGATGCAAGGTTATTATGGCGGCATACTTAAGACCAAAGGTGGTCGCCATTCAGACGGGCTTGGGGCCCTACCGCGTAGCTAGGGTGGATTGTTTTGTCGCCTTTTACGACAGGCCGACCCCGGCCGCAGAGGTTAGTATTCTTTCTCCACCCCTGCACGGATAAAAATTATATAAGAGATGCAAGATTGCTATTCAACTGAGATACCAGTAATCAAATAAAGTTTTTTTAAATATAATTTAATCATCGGACACCCCAATATTTTTCGGGCATTTAAACAACTAACGTTATAGACCTCTAAGAATTTAGATCTTTAAATATCTTTAAGAAATAAGTGGAATAGAGAGGAGTCTTGACATCCAGACTAGAACAGAAGAAAATCCTCTTTAAATTTGTACTTATACTTTTATTTGACATACATACGAGTATATCTACGTCTTGAAGACAAAGTCACATCATTACAGAAACATGTAAAGAATATATTTTCCATGGAAATAGTTAGATGTCGTTTGTAAATAATAATTAATTCAATAGAAAGTACACTAAAATGACTGCATTAGACGACTTACCGGATGTAAATTCGTTTCTTGGACTCGATCTTAGGACGGGATCTATGATTATTTCTGCTATTGGAATAGTAAGTACAATAATATGTAAAGAAGAAGAAATATCCATACATACACATAATCACACCTCTTTCCCGTAGGGGTAGGTAGAGACCACTTCTTTCCACTCGCTACGATCTTTACATACTTGTTTCGCTTTGTCCACTTTTATTATTCCCTTCATACATGCCCTTCGGTTTAGGGTACTCTTGACCTGGCCTTTTTTCAAGACGTCCCTGATTTGGTCTCGAAACGTCCGCCTAGGTCTACCCCTTCCAACACTTCCATTCACACTCGCCTTATACATGCCATGTTGAGAGAATGAATGAAGAACGATCGACGAAAAAAGTGTATAAGGCGAGTGTGAATGGAAGTGTTGGAAGGGGTAGACCTAGGCGGACGTTTCGAGACCAAATCAGGGACGTCTTGAAAAAAGGCCAGGTCAAGAGTACCTTAAACCGAATATATTAAAGTTGTTTTCTTTGGAAATAAAATATGTTTCTTTCAATTTTATATCTAGAATTTCATTTTCGTATTTATGTGGAAAGCGATGGTTTATCCACGTCTGCGTCCACCATAACGGATTAGATGTCTTCGAATCTTTTCAGGTCCACCCAATGGCTTACGGTTGTTCCTTTTTCATGCCTATGAGTTACCTCCTAGTGACAATATGGATTTTGGTGGCTTTGTTCTTCGCTGCGAGTGTCGCTTTGTTCTGCGGATTAGTTATGGTAATATTTTGTTGTTTGATATAAATATTATTAAGGTGTTTTACTCTGGTATGGAGTGTGACATGAATGTCACATTTCACAAAGTCATGAAGCCAGCATTCCATGGTACTACGTATTATACCCATGGAATAGACGTAAATCAAATCTATACTATACAACTCTGTAACAACTTGGCCACGATGTCACTGACATGACTTTCTCGAATACGGAATCACGTTGCAATATGTTCATTCCCGTGACAAACTATTTCTGTTTGTACCGCTCAAGTACTGGCCACGTTTACAGATTTAGAATGTTTCTCAACTCAAAGAAACGTACTATATATATGTAAATAGATACATACAATTAATACATTTTCTCCACAGGGTTTCCTTTCAGAGTTGAAAAGACCTCTAATCTAATAGAAAAATAAGACGATAGTCAAAAATAAACGGATAGAACATTACTTACTGGAGGAAGAAGAGTTTTGAGCTTTGTTACTGTCTTCTTAACTCAATAGTCACTTATTTTTAAAACTTCAAATGATTTTTAGGGTGACGTTCTACTATGCACTATATGGATCTGGTATACCCTAATCTTTGTGGTCGTGATGCTGATGATGATGATCATGCTGGCTTTAGTCTTCACAAGCAAACGGCAAAGAAATAGAGTATTTATAGTCATATTTGGGATGCTATGGTACATATGTAAGTAGTAATCTTATTATTATTTTTTTTTGTTATCAATGTGAAAACATCCTAATAGCTGTACAATATTTGTTCAAATATTGTATAGTACACAATAGTTTTAAAAAATATGAAATAAACCAAAATACATTAGTGACGAAAATTAAATTTAAAATTAAAAGGACCTATACATAGCATGTCGAGGATCTTTAGTTTTGAAAATAATAATATACAATTTACATATAATAATAATGATAATAGTTTAAAAGTAGTGCCACTGGTTAAGAAGCTTAAAAGTAATAGACTAGCCTGGTGTGACCATATTATGCGAAGTGAAGAACGTCTACCAAAGAAAAGATGGATGGATTGTGTAAAAAAATTTATAGCGAAAAAAGTGTTCAGATAACGACTAATAGCGGAGAGTGAAAGGAGAGAACATATTGGACCACATAGTTTGGAATAAGGACAGGAAAAAGAAGAAAAATAATAAATAACTAGCTGATCCGGCGAACTTCGTACCGCCATATTTTATTTCTCTAATCGCAACTGAGGAAATAAAACCCTTCCGGTAAAATCGAATTAGCTAAATTGAAAATAAAATAATTATAAAAATATCAGTCACAAATCATTAAAATAATACGGTTATATCGTGAACATAAATAAATATTACGTGAAATAAAGTAATAGAATTTATATTTTAAGAAACAGAACACAGCGCCATCTATTGGGTGTATTTGCAACCTAGATGTCAAACAATACTGAAGAATTTTATCGATGAATCAACGTACACCGCCATCTATGAGAACTCCATAAAACTAAACAGTAAATAAACACTTGCTTAAGAAACAATTAATTGATACATTTTATTCGTTTACATTCACAACATAAGCGAATAATTGAGATGATAACTATCCTATCCAGTAAGTTAGACCAAAATACGGGTACATGTGAAATTTGATTGAAATCGGTTCATTACTTTTGGAGTTTATTGGCAACATACATCTTGACACAAGATTTTTATTATATAGAATAGATAGATAACAATTTCAGGTGATAAACGATTGTAGTAAGGAATTGTAAAAATAAATCCTAAGGACTAGCTAGAACTTAGTCGAAAATTTGTATATAATATATAGTTTTTTTTTCAGTAACAATATATTTCATACTCGTTGTGAACAGTTACCGCAAAGAAATCCTGCACAAGCAAAGTATAAGTGAAAAAATTACGGACAAAAGTCAGAGTAAAACATAAACTTAAATACTTTTTACTTCTTTTATTTTCTCTATTATGGCTTACGGAATCAACCCTTAAATATATAGATCAGTATTTTTATTAAATTAAATCTTTTATTTAAAATTCTATTTATTATAGAAAACTAGTAATAGGTAACGTAAAAAAATGTGTGTTTGCAATTCACATTCAGAAGTGAAACTTTAGAAAAGTAGATACATTTAAGACATTAGCGTATAAAAGGTACTCAAACCCGAATAAAGTTTTTTTTATTGCTGCAGGACAGCAGACAGGCTGATGGCCCGCTTAGAATTTAGCAGTTACCATCACCTATGGGTGTTGGCAACGCCAGCGGCATTGCGAACACGCTGCTGTCCGATAATAGTACAGGAACTTGGGTCACTAATGTCGGAACACAACACAAGGTTATTATGGCGGCATACTTAAGATCAAAGGTGGTCGCCATCCAGACGGGTTTGAGGCCCTACCACGTAGCTAGGGTGGGTTATTTTGTCGCCTTTTACGACAGGCCGAACCCGGCCACAGAGGTTAGTATTCTTTCTCCGCTCCTGCACGGATAATGACGAGAAAAAGATAGGAATATAAGTATTTCCATATGGTACGCGTCCATTGGCCCGCGCCGCCCGCACCGAACGCCGGCATTTATGATCGGCAAATCATCGTGCGTGCGGTGCGTCCGGCGCGGGCTAATGGACGCGTACCTTTACAGTATGTAAGGAAATCCTTATATTCTATATCATTCTCAAAGCGCAAAGGTACTAAAAAAGTTTCACTTCAAAAACAAATAAAAAACCTAGAATATATTTCTGAACAATAATAGCGCGTAAAGTTCTACAGCTGGGATCAAACTTCCCCCTTAAGATGGAAAGGGCAAAATATCCGACGTTTGTTCAAGCATTATTGTCACAGGCCGGTAATCTTGGTAGGCCGGTTTCCTCTCCTTGTATACTTCGCCTTCTGTAGATGGGAATATGCACATTAGGCGAGACAAATAGCCCTAGCGAAGCATGCTATCGACTACATTGATTTAATTATTGTATATAAAACTAAGTCTTCATAATTCAAGTGGTTACTTTTAATTTAATTTAACTCTAGGGCGCATCTTTGCTCTTCCATTAGATATCCCTTTCTTTAACCAATATAATAGGCATATCAAAATTAGGTTTTTACAAGGAGGGTTTCCTGTCTTACCCCCAAACCCGAATATCCGTTGAGATTCCTTATATATGAAATTATTAAAATTATGATAATGATATTTAACACAACTGTAAAAATAGGCTTCCAAATACTTCATAACAAGAAACAATAGCTGAAAATAGCTCAATAAAGAATCCGCTTTTTATTCATTCTGGCATGGCGGTTTCTGACGATTCAGTAGTATTTTTCAATTGTATCCAATATCCGTAACCGGCCAGAAGTCCGTAAATCAGTATCACTGAAACAAAGTAACGGTTAAATTTAAGGGACGAGGTATAATTTTAAAATATCCGCATATTTTAAAAATAGAATATAAAAATATACTAGGACAATTCACACAGCGCTATCTAGCCCCAAAGTAAGTAGGGTAGCACTTGTTTTATGAGTACTAGACAACTGATACTACTTATATACTTGTCTTTCGCAAATATATACATTTTATACATAAACATCTGGATACGGGATGTAAATTGAACCCGTGACTTCTGCAGGCGTTCCGATGTGCGTTAACCGCTACACCATGGATGTGGTCATCATAGAATGACACACATTTATTTAGCTAACACTATCCATGTCGCCTCATCCGAGCCTGATAAGGAAGAAAAATTAAAAATAATCCCTTAATCCCTCTTTTAAGGATACTAAAAGGATGTGGTTTGATCAAAGCTCTAGGGATGCACTACTCATACACGACAATGAGTTACGAATGGCGCGTTCAGACACTAAATTGTGATATGAATAAAGATCGGGGTAGTTTTAGTGGGTATACCAGCAATGTGACTTTACAAAGAGCAGGGAATTGTGAGTGCATTACACAGGTATTCAAAAAGTTCACCGCTTGAGAAATGTCCAGCAGTGTAATGACAGCAGAAGGCAAGAAACATTTTCACCTCAAAAAATCAGATGCAACGGTTGAAATATAGAGGGTAGATTAGGAATATCATATGGAGGAGAAATTGAAAACGTATACAGCTTTATGCTGAATAATGAACAGTTCCAAAACCTGCTAGTATGGCAGAGTCTAGTGCAGCTACATTATATAAATGTAGCTGTTTTAAATGAATTGAAGTATGCCGAGTTCGAAATTGTAATTTCTTGCAGACTAATATAGTGACAGTACAGTATTGTAAAGTTACTATTAGCGCAGTTCAAAATCATTCGGTTATAATCTCGAAAAATATACACAAATGACGCTTTCAAACATATATTTCTAATTTTTTCTCACCTCCGTAGGTAGAAAGAATGAAAAAGACAATTGCTTGTAATAGATTTCTCATATAGGTAAAGATCATAATGAACTTACCAAATGTAAGGGTCCCAAATATCAAGTTGAATAACCACGTGATGAATTTAGTATCCTTGATGTTTAACATCAACTCTACAAAGACTACGATAAAAACTTGAAAGGTCCAAATTCCAAAGATCAGTACCCATAACTGAACTACGGAAGAGTTTTGCTGAAAGGTACAGAAGACACGTAATATTAGTGATCCTAGGCCATTTTTTCGTTGCACTGATACGAGAACTACAGTCACCCACTTGGTCACCAGAATGCTATGGTAACCTGTAACGTCGGTTTTTATACGAAGCCTCGCTACTTGGACGTTTTAGCAATGTAGCCCGTTTAATTTGTATAAGTTCTTCATACCGGCTAGTTGTCAATGTCGATAAGTCAATTTGAGATCGGAAAAATATTTTAGTAGAAAATATATGTAGAAAATCATAACAAACCGGGTATGGAATTGAGTAATAAAACAATGTTATATAAAATAGCCTTCCAGGTCTGACCAGATAAAGAAATGTGTACACATAAAATGGTTTTTATTTTTGATACATATCCGAAGTAATATATGAAAGTAACGTATATAATGTAAAATAACGATATCTTCTTTCAGCTCTGTGATTGACTAAACAAACAAGAATCCATATGAACGATATTTTTTAACTCTGTGTAAATTAGTAGAAGCAGTAATCAGTTCTTCGCCTTTTGACTTCCTAGTGAGTAATGGATATATATATATATATATATATATATATATATATATATATATATATATATATATATATATATATATATATATATATATATATATATATATATATATATATATATATATATATACTAGCAGCCCGTCCCAGCTTCGCACGGGTATTTAACAAAAAATTAAAAATTAAACCCTTCTATTTTTTTTCGGTCTCGGGGAAAAACCTCTCTTAACGGGTTATCCCGGCCCGGGGGGACCGAGGGATATAAGGGACTCCGGAAAAGATGTTCGACCCACTAAAAAACCCCGCTGTTCTCCTATCGTTTACGCCCGGGCCCACGGATATATGGCCTGCCGATCTCGTGGCCCGGGCCGGCGCCGGCCCACGCTTTATCTTAAAGCGGGCCCCTTCTAAAGTGCTGGCGCCAGGGGGTCAGGGTTTCGTCCCCCCGGCGCTCTCTTGTAACAACTCTAGGAGTTGAGGGGGGCTGTGGAACAGCACGCGGCCTTCTCCCTCGCGGCAATAGTGCGGGCGGCGGATCCTTCCCCGAGGGGCCGCCCGCGGCCCTTTTCTACGTCGGCCGGAGATCGTTGCCCGCCCTCCGGCGCCGACGACGCGGCCTACGTTGGCGGGAGGGGAGTGCGGTGGCGGACTCCCGCTCCCGGTCCACCGCCTCCCTTGCAGACACTACTGCCTCGCAAAAGGAGGCGACGGCCGTCCATCCAGGATCGCCCCCGACCATGGACAGAACCAGGGCCGGGAGTGACAGGTCCGCGGCCAATTCCGGATGGGACTCGCATTCCCGTCGCGTGCTAGTCAGGCGTGGGTACGACTACCAGACGACACTCCAGAAAAAGCAGAGTCGCCTGACGTCGTAGCCGGCCCAGCAAGACCAACCGACAGCGAGGATGCAATTCCCGCCCCGGGAACACTCTGTGCAGGCGCAGTCAAAATAGGCATGGTTTCGACTACCAAATCAGGTTCCAGGGTAGAACCCGGGACCCCAATCAGTATTCGCAATCATCCCACCGGGGACCACGCCACGAACAGAGAGCTAAGTTGGAAAGGATGTAAGAGGTAGACGGAAAGAAAGGTAGGACTCTGTCGCCTCGAACGGAGAGGGGAGTGAAGCGACGGATGCTCGGGCACCTCGGGTACGCACACCCGTGCACTCCTCGGACAGAGGAGCGCCCCTGAGGGCAAACCCTTCTATTTGCGTCAGGTTACTAAAAAAATAAAATTATAAAGAAAGTTTGAATATTATTATTTCTATGAGCTTTTATTTTAATGATTTTTTTTGTTATTACTTTTTATTTATTTTTCGTTATTTTTTAATAAGTATTCTAATTTTTGTAAAAACCCCAGTGACGCACGCCTACATTGCATAAGGTGCTGCCTAGCTAGCCGAACAGGGTGAGCGGCTACCACGCAACATTTTTCTAATACTTACATTTTTAAACTCGTGATATCTTTCGAATGGAATATCCGAATTGAATAATTCAAAAAGTTATATAAAGGTATTGAAACAGTTTTGAATATGAAGTAATTTATTTTGATAAGGATTAATACCAAGATCCAAATAAAGAGTCTTTTCTAGGGGCGGCATTTCAATTAAATTTTTAAAATAAAAGAACACTTATTGTGGAATAACTATAATAGTTAGACATATGCTGTCGCGACACTTTTTGTAAATAATGATGTGTTCTGCAAAGTTGTAGTACATTATTTTATTCTATCATCAATAGTTTTCGCAACGCACGCGATTTAAATAATATTTTAGGTAATTTTTTTACACTTTGGGTTACATTATTGGAGTTTTAGTAAGGATCCCTAATTCTTTTGAAAATATAATATAGCCTATGTTACCCGGGGATAGTGTAGCTTCCCAACAATGAAAGAATTTTTTAAATCAGGTCAGTAGTTTCGGAGCCTATTCAAAGCAAACAAACAAACAAACAATCAAATCTTTCCTCTTTATAATAGTAGTATAGATATATATATATATATATATATATATATATATATATATATATATATATATATATATATATATATATATATATATATATATATATATATATATATATATATATATATATTTATAATTTCCGTAGGACAGTTGACAGGCGACAGCCCGCTTAGAATTTAGCAGTTACCGTCACTTATGGGTGTTTGCAACGCCAGTAGCATCGCGAACACGCTGCTGTCCTATACGGGTATAGGAACTTGGGTCACTAATTCCGAAACACAATACATGCTTATTATGGCAGCATACTTAAGGCCAAAAGTGGCCATCCAGACAGGCTTGGAGCCCTACCACATAGCTGGGGTGGGTTGTTTTGTCGCCTTTTACGACAAACCGACCCCGCCGCAGAGGTTAGTATTCTTTCTCCGCCCCTGCACGGATAAAACTATATTCTTATTTTTAATCGAATAAGGGCTTATCGGTATAATTTACTTAAAAGACTGCATTAGGATTGTGTCAGATATCGTCCCACAGCTTGACTCGGGTCTTCCCCTAAAGCGAACAGACATATATACCACACTTGTCTAAAGCGGATTAGCACGCTACATATACCTGTACTTGGTATACAGATTTCCTTACAATGTCTTCATTCACCATTAAAGCCCGTCACAGACGTAGCTATAATATATATTAATATAAATTATATTACGGCATATTACGATATATTTTCCATAAAAATTTTCGAGTGATCACACACGCAGCTATAATATATATTTCTATGACATCACAAAAATATGTTGACATGTATATTTTGGCATATTAATATATATTTCAGTATATTAATATATATATTTTGAGGATACGGGATGTTCCATTTCGTCGTGATCGTAGAATAATGTCGGATTTGAAAAAAATCCAAAATCCACTTTTTACCATATTTGGATAGAATAGAATAGAATATTCTTTATTGCACACAGAAAATAATAAAATAAAATGAACATAGACTTAGACTAAACAAATGTACAATTGGCGGTCTTATCACTAATAGTGATTTCTTCCAGACAACGTCATAATAACAATCAATATGATCTGGAATAGGTCGGTCATTGTGCGCATCAGTGTCATATAAAAAAAAAATATATATATATATATATATATATATATATATATATATATATATATATATATAGATAGATAGATAGATAACACTTTATTGTAAACCAATTATATAAACACAATGAAACTTATTTACACAATCAATATGTACTTGACTTACAATGGGCGGCCTTATTGCTACAGAGCGATCTCTTCCAGGCAACCCAGACATCCTTGATTAAGGCAGCCGCCGATATTGACATGGACCTCGTTCGTGCTGCGATAGACGACTGGCCGCGCAGATTGAAGGCTTGTATTCAAAATCACGGAGGTCATTTTGAATAAACTTTAATGTCATAAGAATCTATGTTTTGTTAAGTTCATTTTGGTATATGAATGGTTACATAATGAATAAACTTGTTACAATTATTTTACATTAAACATGTGACAGAATTTATGACCTGACTAGGTATATATATATATATATATATATATATATATATATATATATATATATATATATATATATATATATATATATATATATATATATATATATATATATATATATATATATATATATATATATATATATATATATATATATATATATATATATATACACAATTGAATAAATAAAGGGATAATAACTACATAAAATGGGAAATATATAAGAGAAAAATAAAATAAAATTACATACACATACATAAGATTATAAAATCAATTATAAATGAAGATAGTGTTCTTTTATCAGTGAGTTGAAGGAGGTAAGACATTTGGCACTTCTGATTTTAAATGGCAATGCATTCCACAGTTTCACAGCCATAACTGTAAAGGATCTGCCATAAATTTGAGTGGTATGCATTGGAGTGGTGAAACGCAAAACGCTCTTTTAGATAATGAGGAAATTTGGGATTGAAAAGAGTATTATATAGAAGAGAGAGGATTCGAGCATTCCAGCGAAGGCGAATAGGGAGCCATTCGAGCTTACGACGAAATTCGGAAAATTTTTAGATAGATAGATAGATAATTCTTTATTGTTCACCACACAATTTTACAGAAAAAAAGACATAAAAAGAAGTAGGTAATAGTACAACATAGTGAGCAAACGGCGGTCTTATCACTAAATAGCGATTTCTTCCAGACAACCTATCAGAAATATTTAAAGTAGTAGTACAAGGCGGTGCACAATAGACATAGAAATCAAGATAGTAAATATTATACAAAAAAAAAAACTAAATTAATCTAACATACAATAGCAATACAATGAAGCATACACATGACGATGCAGTTTATGACTTTAGGTAATGGTCATTAACCAAGTTTTTAAAAATGGCAAGTGATTTTGCTTTTCTAATATCCAGAGGGAGGGAGTTCCAAATTTGGACAGCCTGTACTGCAAAGGAATTAGAAAAGAATGTCGAAGAGTGTACAGGGGTCTGTAAGAGCAAGTTTTCATTAGAGCGCAGAGAGCGGGAGTGAGTTGTATAAAGAAATTTAAAACAATCCTTAAGGTAAGGAGGTGAAGAAGGAATAAACAATATTCTATAGAGTAAATAGAGAATGTGAGCATTCCGGCGAAGCGAGATGGGCAACCACTTGAGCTTTTGGCGATATTCAGAAATATGGTCATATTTTCTTAAACCAAATATGAACCTAATACCAACATTTTGAAGACGTTCCAGCTTCAATAGTCGCTCTTGGGTAAGATTAAGATAGCAGACATCGGCGTAGTCAAGGATAGGGAGTAATAGAGATTGAACAAGTTTTATCTTAGTGGCAAATGGAAGAAAGTTTTTGAGCTTTTTAAGAGAATTATAAGAAGCAAAAATTCTACGACTTAATTCTGTTATGTGCGGCTGCCAACATAGTTCTTTGTCAAAAGTTACACCAAGGTTTTTTATCTTATCACTAATAGCAATCTGCATACCATCAAATGTGATATTGGGAAGAAGAGATGCATCTAATTTAGAAATCAGCCGTGAACTACCAATGATGATAGACTGTGTTTTTAAGGGATTTATATTTAAGCCATAGGAAATACTCCATTCAAGAATTTTACGTAAATCTTCATTGGTAGTTCTGATGGCGTCATGTAATTTATCCCTAGGTACCTGAGTATAAATTTGCAAGTCGTCTGCATAGAGATGATAGGAAGAAGATAGGTTACAAGAGATTGAATTTATGAAAATGGAAAATAAAAGAGGAGATAAAACGCCGCCCTGCGGGACTCCAGCAGTGAGGTCCTGCCAAGATGAAAATGTATCATCTAAGCGTACCCGTTGCCGGCGTCCAAACAGGTAACTCTGAAACCAATCAATAACTGTTGGAGACATGTTGAAAGTACGAAGAATTCCTATGAGAATATCAAAGTCTACATTATTAAAAGCACTACTGAAGTCCAGCAGTGACAGAACCGTTACCAAGCCATTGTCCATTCCTTGACGGATGTCATCGGTAATTTTCACCAGAGCAGTTGTTGTACTATGCCCTGGGCGAAAACCAGATTGCAAAGGATTCATTAAGGAGTAAGTATTGATAAAAACAGTAAGTTGATTATGAACTAAACGCTCCAAGACTTTAGAAAGAAAAGGTAGAATAGAAATAGGACGATACTCAGAGAAGGATGAAGGGTTTGGTTTTTTGGGTAAAGGAATAACCTGAGCTTCTTTCCATGAGGAAGGAAAAATACTGGTGGATACAGAGTAGTTAAGTATGTGGGAAATAATAGGAGAGATAATATCAAGAATGGGCAAGATCATGTTCCGGCTGATACCATCACTGCCGACTGCCTTTGAAGTTATTGATTTTATCGCTCCTTCAACATCGCAACTAGTAAATTGATTAAGAAGAAATTGTGGATTAGGAGAAGTTGGAAAAGTAGATAGAGAGTTAATAGTGTTTGATTTTATCATCGTATCAAGAGCTGAAGTAGCAGCAAAATGCTGATTTAGAAGATCTAAATTTAATTGATGAGAATTTGGAACTGGTGCAGTTTTTCCAACTCCTAAAGATTTCAGGAATTTCCATACTTTACTGGGATTATTATTTTCAACTGATTCATGAATAAATCGGCGTTGTGCATTCCTACAAGCTCTATTACAGCGATTGCGGGCCTCAATAAAAACAAGTCTACCAGCTTCTGACGGATGACGATTATATTTAGATTTGGCTTTACACTTTAGAGCTATAAGAGATTTAATTTGGTCAGTAAGCCAAGGTGCAGGAAAATGTTTGAGCTTAATCAGACGTAATGGTGCGTGCACATCATATAAACTTAATATGTTATTATTAAATAAAAGGACTTTTTCATCTACAGACTTTGCTTTGGTGACTTTAGACCAGTCTACTTTATCTGCGTCTTTACGAAGTGCTGCTAGATTTATGCTATTGAAATTGCGCTGCATAATTTGCTTTGGTTTAGCTTTTGGCGGGCGGATATTATAAGAAACATAAACCATATCATGATGGGAAAAAGCGTAAGCAGGGCACTGGCCGTGTTTGGTGACATGAGAAGGGGAGGTTACTAATATTAAATCTAACAGGGAAGCATTTACATTGGGAATACGATGTGTAGCGTTTAAGGGAAGAATACTTAAATTACAAGATTCTACAGCTGTTTCAAAGGATTTACTTCTAAAATCTCTTTTGATTAAACATGTATTGAAATCCCCCATTATAATTGAATGATTATATTGAGGTATGTGTTGTTCCATGAGCATTTCAAATGATGAAAAGAAATTAATGCGAGAGGAAGGACTATAATACACGCCAAGCAACATTTTACAACGTCCCAGTGTGATATCTACCAGCAGGTATTCACCAGAGTCCGCGGGCGGTGGCTGAGTGGACATGCTAACTATAGAAAAAGGAATGTGGGATCTGAGATAGATGGCCACCCCTCCCCCGACGGAACTGCTACGATCGTTGCGAATAAGTGTGAAGCCAGGCAGTGTATACGCTGTTGTTGACAGACAAGGCTTCAGCCAAGTCTCTGAAACTAAAATGGCATGTATATT
Organism: Malacosoma neustria; assembly: GCA_963693495.1. Taxonomy (NCBI): domain Eukaryota; kingdom Metazoa; phylum Arthropoda; class Insecta; order Lepidoptera; family Lasiocampidae; genus Malacosoma; species Malacosoma neustria. The sequence goes on from OY856385.1 coordinate 4,043,057, forward strand.
TTCTTGACTAAACGATGCCTGCATATCTGGGAAATGAGCCGGAATGCTCTGCGCATTTATGTGTAAAACGTTAAAATTTTTAGAAAGACTTGAAAATTGATTTTCTATTACCTCAGAAAGATTATAAGGGTTAGAGTCCAAACTACCAGAAGAACAAGAAAAATAATCAGTATCACTGTCACTACTGTATGCCATGTGTATTAGATTTTTATAAAAATAAATAACTAAACTAATAATTAACAAATAATATACAAACTACCAAATAATTTAAAAACTACATTTACACACACCTGCAATTTATGGTAAATTACAACACTACAAAAACACAATATAAACAATTTTGTGCAACAATATTAACAACAACTAAACATTAAAAACACTACTAAACATAAACTAACAATTAAAAACTTATTATTATATGAATAATTATATATATTGTGCCCTTCAAAGCCTTACATTTAGCGAGCGAATATTCTCACTAACAAGCTAAACAGTTCAAATAACGCCAATAACTAATCACTTCAAATAACTGTTTTGCCAAAAGAAACAAAATAACCTAAAACGAAATCATAAAAATAGTATAGATACAGTAAAAAAAAAAACATTCTAAATAAAATCAAACTATTATATAATGCATCATGCTATTTACTATAAAGCATTCATTATATGTTCAATATATAATGAAAACATTTTTTAATGTAATAGAGTAGAACGGATTAGCTTATCTTTAATAAATCCTATTACGTAGATTACAATACATATTTTCAGTACAATTAAAGAAATATACATTCATAAACAACAGAGAAAAAGAAGAAAAAAAAAAAAAAAAACACAACTACTATTTTCAATAAATAAATACCTTAAACACAACATACCTAATATTTTATAGTGTTAGATAATAGAAAAAAAAAGTTGTTTACAATATTAGTCGAAGACTATTTCCTCTATCGAGTATTGGATATTTATTTATGTTTTTTTTGCGTGGGACGACGCGCTTTTGGTGCAGAAACGGCTGGTTGTGTATAGGGGGTGGATGTGCTGGCCTGTGAAGCTGAGGTCATTTTGTTTATGATATGAGCCAAATCATCTGTACTACTAAGACGCTGCCTGGATCCATCAGAAGCCACTCCGTATATGTTTCCATCTCTTGTCCAACACCTTGCCACACCAAGTTCCTTCCTAGCTTGCATGAAAAGTTCGTGTCTTGTTTTAGTCAGGAATTCAGATAGAGTAATTCCTGAACCTTTGAGCTTCGTCTTAGCAAACCACACGGTATTTCGAACAGTCGTATTCCGTAGCTTCATAAGTATGGGTCTGGGTTGTTCCCCAGAAGTCGAATGTCTCCCTAACCTGTGACAGTAACTAATATCTGACGCCTGAAAATCATCCAGCTTTAATTTATTGACGAATGTTCTTATTAAAAGACAGTTGGTATCCTCCTTCTTATCCTCGGGCAAGCCGTGGATTAAGAGAAACTTTCTCCTGCTTCGCATTTCCATTTCATCTACAGAGCGGGTCAGGAGTGCCGCCTGTTCTTGGAGAGCACACAACGACTCCATGACAAATTTCTTGAAAACAGTAAAGTCTGCAGCCAGAGAATTAATGTTATATGTCGAAGCGTTACCTTTCTTAAGTTCGCTCTCGAAGGATTCCATCCTCTGGTTAAACATAGCGGATAACTGTTTTACTGCATCCATCGTCAATGGGTAATTTCACTGTTTATTGCACTGTTTGTAGTGAGAAGAATTTAATTATAGGAAAATAAAGCAGGTAAATGCAAAAGTATATTTTTAGCACTTATACATAATTAGTAATGTTTAAATTTATATTAAATAACCAGAAAAATTCGAAATAAAATTTTCCAATATGTTTTCTTTTGACGACCACCTGACATATGTTACTACATTGTCTAAATATTATTATACAGTATTGAGAAGTAGTAATAAAATATAGACTCTAGTACATTGCCAAAAAGCTTACTTTTTATTGTAAGAACTGTTAAGGTACCAGGACGACGTCGCGACGAGTGTAATAGCCTAATCAATGCGTTCTCGACCGTATTTTCTTAGCGGTAAAATAAAAAATCGGATGAAGTAATTCGAAGACAGGTTTGTGCAAAAGAAGTCAGAGTTAAGTATATTATTTATTGCTTAAGTAAGTGCCAATTCAGTAATTTAATAATAATCTATTATATTGTGTATGAGACGGCGAACGCAAATAGTTTTATGCTTTTGTTTGTAATTTATTTAGGGTTTTGCAATTTGTTTAGGGTTTTATGATTATTACTGTTTAAAGTTTGAATGGGGTAATGGGATTCTGGACACCAAATTCGGAATCATCCTCTGAGGAACTTTCAATTAGATCTAAAAGTAGTGCTCTTGTCGAATCCATTTAGGTACCTAGATTGATTATAGTATTATTTCAAAATTTGTACATCCTGTACATAAAATAAGCTGCGCTTGCAAGGACGACCGCAGACCGAGTGAGGGCAAAATATATATTACAGTATAGCTCCCGTGTGTGGTAGCTTGCTATAATATATATTATATTACGGTATATTAATATATGTTATAGCTACGTCTGTGACGGGCTTTATACGTAGCAATTATATTATCATACTTTTAATATTATAAATGTGAAAGTAAGTTTGTTTGTTACGCTTTCACGCGAAAACTACTTAACCCATCATCATAAAACTTTGAACACATATTCTTGGAGGTATTAGAAGTGACATAGAAATACTTTTTATTGGAAAAAAATTAACAAAGATATTATTAATTACCCTTTCTCATTTTGTTTCGATTTAAGTTTGCCTATTAATCGCCCAGCTGAGCGGGCGTGATCGGCTATTAATGCATATGAGACGAAAGAAACTGCTTAAACGTGCACGCCATTGTGCATTTTGAATCCGTGAACTCTAGATTGGTCCTCAAATATTTACTACGTATCTAGGAATTGTGTAATTATTTTTTTCATTGCTGTAGAGCAGTAGACTGGCTGACGGCTAAACAGTTCCCTGCATCTATGAATATTAGCAACGCCAAACACACTGCTAACACGCTCACTTATACCGGAACACAACACAAGATTATGATGGCAGCATATATAGAGATCAGAGGTAGTGACATTCTGATGGATTAGGATCCTTTTAAGTCAGGCCACCTGACTATAAAAATAAACCAAAACTTGATCATACAATTCTGTCAAGTGAGTTAATTGTGTTGCGAGATTCGGCCAGGCAATATTGTTGTTACCAACCTTATGCGTTTTATTTGAAACTATTACGCCAAAACAAGCGAGTTTACAAATATTTAGAATTTATTTGTTTTTAAAAGTATGTAGCCTAAATACGCCCTCCATTTAAATTTTCAATAACTGTAATCCTGTTACGAATCTTTGAGTGACTTAGAATTATTAATTTCCAATTTTGGCTTTAAATCTTATTGTGTAACATAAAAGCATTTTTTTATTGCTGTAGGACAGCAGACAGGCTGACGGCCCTCTTAGAATTTAGCAGTTACCATCGCCTATAGGTGTATGCACGCCAGTGGCATCACGAACACGCAGCTGTCCCATAAGGGTACAGGAACTTGGGTCACTAATGCCGGAACACAACAAAAGGTTCTTATGGCGGCATACTTAAGACAAAAGTCGCCATCCAGACGGGCCCTACCACGTAGGTGGGTTGTTTTGTCGCCTTTTACGACAGGCCGACCCCGGCCACAGAGGTTAGTATTCTTTCTGCGCCCCTGCACGGATAGAAAAGGAGGATAAAACCATTGTATAGTCGTGAGTATGAAGTATTATTTACTATATTGTGCCCACTAACCCTGTGGGAATAGTCATATGCCAGTGGCTTGATAACTTTTTCTAGTGAAAACTTTTTGAAATTGAACAAACGAGAGAGACGCAGTTATGCCCGGTTCCTCAACCTTACTAGATGCTATCTTTCCCATGGTAGCTACTCAACCGTGCGATAAAGTTACTTCAGAAGAAGGTGAGCGCTAGCCTAAAAGGGGAGCCCAATAAAACCCCACTGAAGTGCCAATCAGGAAAAGATTACAGGGTCTCTGGAAACTTATATATTCCACTGGTACCACATTTAGTTTCTCTTATATCATGTAGCTTTTAAATAAGGTTTTCACCTAATGTGCGTATGGTCAATTAGTGAACATACACATTAATGACGCTATTACGAGCGAGAAGGGTATATTATGTATCAGGTTCAAATGTTGATCGTTAAAAACAAAAATAATTTATGATAAAATCTGCCTAGTTCTTAGTTAAATCTCCATTACAAATTTGTAATACAATAATTTTAATGAAACCTTACATTCCGAATTCCCCAAATAAGCCATAGGTGTACGCAAAGCATTAGTATACTGTAAATCACAGACATGATGCTGAAAGAGCATGAGTGACGTAATACATATCCATGGGAATTCCCCTCACAGTCCATATAGTCCACCACTTCTAGACCAAAAGTTATGGCACAGGACATCATTGAAATCTGAAAAACATACATAACCTCTCTCTAAACATGCCGCCATTATAACCCTGTGTTATGTTGCAGCTTTAGTGACCAGGTTCCGGTAATCCATATGCAGACAGTAGCGTGTTCACGGTGCCCAGCATCGCAAACATCGATAAGGGACGGTAACTGTTTATTATTAAGTGGGCCGTCAGTGTGTCTGCTAGTCCCCCGCAACAATCAAACATATAATTTGGGAAAGTTAGCTAGTATGCGTTGTGGTTGGAGAATACATGTGCAATTTATGGTACATGAATTTGAATCCATTAATAAATTGACAGAAAAAGCGATAAACTAAACGCCTGATCACCAATTTTCATAACAACGTGTTGAAGTGTCTAAATGTATGCATGGTTTGGAAAGTGGGATCTGCAAGTCATATGCGAGTGGTGTGTGTAGATTTAAATTGAGACAGACATCGTTATTATTATTACAATGTTGAGCTCCAGGTAATTAAAAGTTGCTTAAGACTTGTTAAATTTTTTATTATCCCTAACAACAGATTAAAAAGGACATCAGTGGGCCAACTTAATAATAAATTTCCGTCGCTTATGGATGTTTGCGTAGCGCACTGCAAACACGGTGCTGTCCCATAGTCACTAATGCCGGAACACAACACAAGGGTATTATGACGGCATACTTGTAGACCAAAGATGGTCACCATCCAGATGGGCTTGAGGCCCTACGACGTAGGAAATAGAGTAATATATTAAAAAAAATTCCATAGTTATCGTGACAATCTTATTAAATAATGTAAAATACTTACACTCATGATTATAGCAAATCCTTTTTTTTTTTTTTTATTGACGGGTTCCCCCGGCCCGGGGGGACTGAGGGATATGTGGGACTCCGGGAAAGATGTTTGGCCATCCGACTACCCACTAAAAAACCCCGCTGTTCTCCTATCGCCTACGCCCGGGCCCACGGATATATGGCCTGCCGATCTCGTGGCCCGGGCCGGCGCCGGCCCGCCCTTTGTCTTGAGGCGGGCCCCTTCTAAAGTGTTGGCGCCAGGGGGTCAGGGTTTCGTCCCCCCGGCGCTCTCCTAACAACTCTAGGAGTTGAGGGGGGCCGCGGAACAGCACGCAGTCCTCACCCTCGCGGTAATAGTGCGGGCGGCGGGTCCTCCCCCGAGGGGCCGCCCGCGGCCGCTTTTTACGGCGGCCGGAGGTCGTTACTGGCCCTCCGGCGCCGCCGGCGTGGCCTGCGTTGGCGGGAGGGGAGTGTGGTGGTTGACTCCCGCTCCCGCTCCGCCGCCTCCTTTGCGGACATGACTGCCTCGCAGAAGGAGGCGACGGCCGTCCATCCAGGATCGCCCCCGACCATGGACAGAACCAGGGCCGGGAGCGACAGGTCCACGCCGATTTGGGCGACGAGGGCGCGGCGCTCCTCGCGCCACGCAGGGCACACGGCGACAGTGTGGTTCACCGTGTCCTCCTCGTCGCCCGCGCCACAGTGGTGGCACCCTGACGTCATCTCCCGCCCTATGCGACACAGGTACCTCCCGAAGCAACCATGCCCCGAGAGGACCTGTGTCAGGCGGAAGGTCAGGGCGCCGTGGCGCCTTTCCAACCATTCAGCCAGGACGGGCCTCACCGCTTCGATGGTGGCGAGGCCCGCGCTGGGGTGCGCGAGGCGCTCCTTCCACTCCACCATGAGCACCACGTCGCGCAGCTCCGCCCGCTTTGCCTCAACTTCGCGAGGCGCGGGGCGAGAGCCACGCTCGGCCGCGTCCCGGCGCCACTGGTACAACAGCGCCAGGACCCGGGCCTCGAGGTCCCATGGTGGGGATCCGGCCAGCAGGGAGGCCGCTTCGAAGGACACCGTGCGGTATCCCCTTATCGCCCTGACGGCCAGGACGCGCTGCGGCCTGCGAAGCAGCGCCGTCGTTTTGGCCGTCAGGCGATCCGCCCAGATCGGGGCCCCGTAAAGGGCCATCGACCGCACGGTTCCCTCAAAGAGCCTGCGGCACACTGCGCCCGGCCCGCCGATATTCGGCAGCAGACGGGAGAGTCCCGCCGCCGCCCGAACTAGCCTCGGCGCCAGGCGCTCGAAGTGTGCCGCGAAGTCCCATCGCCCGTCGAGCACCAGTCCAAGATAATTCATAGACGGCCCGACGGCGATGTGGACGCCTCCTACCGTTATGCTCAGGCCCGGTGGCGGCCTCTGACGGGGCCCGTAAAATATTACGGCCTCCGTCTTGTTCAAGGCCACCTCCAGGCCTAGTCGCCGGATTCTTGCCACTGTGTGCGCCACCCCAGCCGTGCCCAGAAGGCACGCCTGGCGGGGGTTCCTCCCGCGCGCTGTGACGAGCGTGTCGTCGGCGTAACAGATGACGCCGACGCCGGGGAGGAGTGCCCCCCTCAGGACCCAGTCGTATGCGATGTTCCACAGCAGGGGGCCCAGGACCGACCCCTGTGGAACACCGCACACGACGTCTCGCCGACTTTGCCCACCCTGGACCGGATAGACGACGGCACGATCACTCAAATATGCCCCAACTATGAGACGGAGGTAGGGAGGCACCCGATGGTACTTGAGCGCCTCCCGCACGCAGCTCCACGGCAGGGTGTTGAAGGCATTGGCGATGTCGAGTGACACCGCCAATAGCACCCTACCTCGAGCAACTGCGTCCCCCGCCTGGCTCCTCAGACGCGTGATTGCGTCAATAGTGGAGCGCCCCTGGCGGAATCCAAACTGTTCGTCTGCCAGGTTCGGCCCCTCTGTCTCTAGGTGCCGGACGAGGCGGTCTGCGAGGATCCTTTCGAAGATCTTCCCCACCTCGTCCAGCAGCACGATGGGCCGATAGGCAGACGGTGAGTCCGCCGGGCGCCCCTCCTTCGCGATAAGGACCAGCCTCCCCGTCTTCCATCTGCGGGGAAACCGGCCCGATCGCAGACACGCGTCGAAGAGCCTCAATAGTCGGGGCTCCAGGACGTCGTGGGACAGAACCCACGCACGCCCCGGTATGCCGTCGAGGCCGGGGGCCGTGTTCTTGGCCTTCAGCCGCAACATCGCTGCCCCCAGCTCTGCCCGGTCCACGTCGGGTACGGGGTCGTCGTCCGCGCTAGGGTCCCTCTCATCCCAATGAGGCGGGACCATGGCAGGAGGCGAGTGCTCAGCCCTCGTGGGGAACAGAGCGCCGACAAAACCATCCACCTGGCGCGGGGGGAGACTCTCGGTCAGCGGGGGCGCCCACGGGCGGAGCTTGCCCCGCACCGTTTTGTAGGGTCGCCCCCAAGGATCTTGATCTAAGCTGGCCAAGAGCTCCTCCCACGCCGCCGCCTTTGCCTCGCGTATAGCGAGATGGAGGTCGTTTCTGGCGCTCCGGTACTCCCCGTAGAGCTGAGCCTCCGCGGCCGCTCTGTCCGCATCGCGGCGACTCCGTCTTCGGAGCCTGGTGTACCGGCGGTGGGCGTAGTTGCACGCCCTGCGGAGCCGCTCGAGCTCCGCATTCCACCAGTACACCTGGCGTGGGGGTCGGTGTGGCCCCCGCCTCGGCATCGCCGCGTCGCAGACGTCGGTCATAAGCGACCGCAGGTTCTCCGCCTCCTCGTCGACGTCATCGGGAGGTACGTCGCCCGGCCTCGACCACGTAGCGACGGTCAAGGCCTCGCGGAAAACCTCCCGATTCATCTTTCCAAGTGTCCAGCGCGGACAGTCACCCAACAGGGTCACCTGGGTTGGAGGCTCTCGCTGACGGGCGGAGACGCTGAACCGGATGTAGCGATGATCCGACAGCGTCTCAACGCCCGTGAGCACCCTCCAGCCTCGCACACGGCGGGCCAGGAGGGCCGACGCGAACGACACGTCGACGATCGACCCCCCCAACTGCCTCACGCACGTGTGCTCGCGACCCTGGTTGAGGATTTCCAGACCCCTCTCCACGGCCCAGTCCTCTACCAGCTCACCCCGCGCGTCGGTTCGCGGGGAACCCCAGGCCTGAGATTTGGCGTTGAGGTCCCCGAGGACGAGCACGGGGCACGGAGACCTTTTTCAAGTGAAATATACCAAAGGAACTTCTTTGGAACACATTTAATGAGACACATATTATTTATTTATTTTTAATTTCATTATACCACTGCTGGTCTTTTTAGCACAATTTCGCAGCATGGCATACTAGATCTGCACTTCAACTCATTTGTTTGATTTTATTCGGTTTGAAACATTTGGTGGAAAATTCAATTCTTGCGCCATCAGAGGCGCTGTTTTATATTATCAAAGAAATAAGTTTGGATGGTGAAATTGCTAGCCAACAGTGTAGATACGACCTAACCTGACGTATTTAATCTATTAGAGTGGTGACTTGTATGTTCGTATTTTATTACTTATTGGATTTCATGTAAAATAATCTTGACAACGGAAATATAGAACGGTTTTCGAGGCACCGAAATGTTTGGTGTTGGAAACATTTAAAGGAGACTGAACGATTTTATGTAGAATTCTGAATCTACACTCCTTTGCAAAAAAACGGGCACCTTGTAGTTTTTTGGCTTTTCAATGGATAATATTAATGTTTTTAGTATGTTATTAGATGACTAGAAATTTCTGCTGTCGATATTAGTCCTCACCACGCAGACAAATTTGAGCCTCATCGGAGAAGAGTACGCTACTCCAGTTACCTAGTGTCCAAGATAGGCAATTTATAATGAAGCTCAATCGAGTAATCCGGTGCTCACGGAGTAACTTGGGGGTCCGTACTGGTCGTCGACTATATCAGCCGCTAAAAGCCTCCTTCTCACAGTTTATACGGTAACTTGTGCTCCTCGTACCTCTTCAAGGTTTTTTTGAGCTCCTTGTAACATTTGCGGTTCTTCAGTGCCTGAGTTCCACCCACGGAGGTATTAAAATTGAGTTTAGGGGATGATTGGCCCCTTGGATCGGTCTGTCTTCTTGTCAAAAGTTTTAAAATATTTGTCTGGTGAACATATTTATATGAAAATGGAGCATCAGAATTTACGTGAAGTTAACTAATTGTTTTGGGAACTTTAAAGCGTCTGTAAAGCAATATGGCCGACGGAAAGTGTCTGGGAGTATTGACGACTTATTTTTAACGATATTGTCTAAAACATACGTGAAAATTAGCCATGAGAATTTACGTGAAGTAAGTAATGTTTTTATGTACCTTGATCATCGATACCTGGAAATTGGCCGTTTGACCAAGCTAGCAGGTAGGCATAGGATCGTAGTCTTAGTCTAAGATCGTAATACATACTAACACTACTCAATCGTCCACATTTTGTCCGTCAGAAAATACGTGACGTCTGGTGGCCCTGGGATCTTGCTCTATAATGATTACATTTTGTTTCATTTTATTTATATTAATAATCCGTTACAAATTATAATATTATATAACCCCAGGCTATTTTTCGCTGAAATTAATTTGAATATTTCATGATTTATGACTATGATTTATGATTATTTATTTCATGACTTTCTATTGTTGTAACATTAATTCTTCAGATGTTAAAAAAGATTTTAATTCAGTTTGTTTTTAACACTTAAGTAAGAAACCATATATGAAACATCTGCTCCATATCTCACTTCCAATACGACTAGGAATAATACATTATTATTATTATTCAAGGAAAAAAAATAGTATAATTTTTAAATGAAGCAAAAAAAATATTTAAATTTGTTAAAAGTTTCAGGGCGCAATAAGTATTTTACCGCCACAGTGATAGTTTAATTACTAGGTGTAAAATGCTTTGTGCCGCAGGAATGGAAAGAATAGAAAATCAGTGCTTTTTTTATTGCTGTAGGACAGCAGACAGGCTGACGGCCCGCTTAGGATTTAACAGTTACCGTCGCCTATAGGTGTTTGCAATGCCAGTGGAATCGCGAACACGCTGCTGTCCCATAAGGGTACAGGAACTTGGGTCACTAATGCCGGAACACAACACAAGGTTATTATGGCGGCATACTTAAGACCAAAGGTGGTCGCCATCCAGACGCGCTTGAGGCCCTACCACGTAGCTAGGGTGGGTTGTTTTGTCGCCTTTTACGACAGGCCAACCCCGGCCACAGAGGTTAGTATTCTTTCTCCGCCCCTGCATGGATTAAACTGTGTGCTACTTCGAACTTCTTAAAGCGTATTGTTAAGTGTTAAAGCTTTAAGCCTGTCTAGATGAGACCACCGCTGTTCTCCTACAGCTTCGTGTTAGCGATGCCCCTGGTACCGTTAACATGCATAGGTGACGGTAACTGCTTACTATTAGTGGGTCGTGGTCAGCCAGATGTCTCACAGGTATAATAAAAAAAAATCATACACCCAAACAGAGAAGACTTCGCGAGCGACAAATTAAGCACTGTAACTAATATTATCATTAATGAATGGAATACTAAATTGTTCATTGCGAACAAGAAAATGGTACTCTGAATCAAGAGAGATTCGAAAAAGTAAACGCAGGTCTCTTTAGTACCGTTTAGGGGCTAATTATTTCCGTACTTGAGAAATGTCTAGTACCATTGCCAACTCGAAGTGGCATTTGTTCAAAACAAAAGGCTTCAATCTACAATATTATACTGTACATAATATTACGGTACATACATAATTTTACGGTATATAAATAGCACATAGGTCAGGTGTTTTCATTTGAAATAGGACTTCATAATATTAAATTTGTTTCTTAATAAAAAAAAACTGTCAATCATTCTTTTCTAGTTTGGCTGGATTTATCTTATTTATTTTACAGTACAGTAACCACGATGTTAGCCTTATAGATTACGGCAATTTAAATAATTTAATTTAAAATTTTAAATATATCTTACATATCACTTATTGAATCTTAAAACGCTATTACCGTTTCCAATAAAACACGCTGTTTAAAAAAGAAATAGCTAAACAAACTCCTAGCGATTATGTTTCATTTTTATAAATTACTTCATACTCAAAACTGCTTCAATACCTTTATATAACTTTTTGAATTATTCAATTCGGATATTCCATTCGAAAGATATCACGAGTTTAAAAATGTAAGTATTAGAAAAATTAGAAAAATGTTGCATGGTAGCCGCTCACCCTGTTCGGCTAGCTAGGCAACACCTTATACAATGTAGGCGTGCGTCAGTGGGATTTTTAGAAAAAATAGAAAAAAATACTTATTAAAAATAACGAAAAATAAATAAAAAATAATAACAAATAAATCATTAAAATAAAAGTTCATAGAAATAATAATATTCAACCTTTCTTTATAATTTTATTTTTTTAGTAACCTGACGCAAATAGAAGGGTTTATGTGTCTGTATATAATTTTTAATTTTGAAATTTTTGTTAAATACCCGTGCGAAGCTGGGGCGGACCGTTAGTTTTATATAAGTATATATCTTTTTATTCGGTATTATAATAGTATACCGAAAATATAGTACCGAATATAAAAGTATAGTGTAAACTGTACTTATATGATAAAATTATAGCCTGTATGGTCATCAATATTTAATTGAGTAATGTCCTTTACTAAACACACATTGTTTAATAACTTATTTTAATTAATTTATAGAAAGTGCTTGATTTATCTCTGAGATACTTTGAATTGATATAAAACCTTCATGGTGTGAAATTTTCAAGTGAACCTTTTTTCACGTGATACCTATGAGGTTTTTCTTTTAAGAAATATGTATGAATATGTATAAATAATATTCGATTTTTAACGTTCAATTGTTTTTATTCAGCTTAGACCTAAAAGATGGATACTTCGAAAATCCGAGTAATTTTGAATACGAGTTCCGACACGGAACTAACGCAGCAGAAACGGATCGCAATATCAACGCTGCGTTTGGAGAGGAGACTGAACGCACCGTGTGTTTTTGATTTAAACGCCTTCGTAATGGACACTTCGACTTAAAGAAGGAACCACGTGAAAGATCACCCACGCAGGTGAATAACGCTGAATTGAAGGAGATGGTGGAAGCCTATCACAGAAAAACTACCCAGGAATTAGCGGCATGGTTTAACGTTACCCTACCTAAACAATAGACTCATTTGCATCAAATCAATAAGATAAAAAATATATGAAAAATGGGTGCCTCATGATTTGACTGATCTGCAGATAAAAATGCGAGTTGAAACTAGTGCTACCTTGTTGAATCGGTACAGAAATGAAACGACGAAGAGACGGTAATCCACACTGTCGCCGTGTGCCCTGCGTGGCGCGAAAAGCGCCGCGCCCTCGTCGCCCAAATTGGAAATAACTTATCGCTCCAGGCCTTGGTTTTGTCCATGATCGGGGGTAAACCGGGATGAACCGCCGTCGCCTCCTTTTGGGAGGTAGTTATGGCTACAAAGGAGGCGGCGGAGCGGGAGTGGGAGTTGGTAAGTACACTCCCCTCTCGCTAATGCAAGCCACGTCGTCAGCGTCGGAAGGCATCCCACGACCTCCGGCCGCCGTAGAAAACAGCAGTGGGTGGCCCTTCAGGGGAGGATCCGACGTTCACACTATTGCCGTGAGGATGAGGGCCGCGTACTGTCCCGCGGCCCCCCTCAACTCCTCGAGAGGAGAGCATCGGGGGGACGAAATCCTGACCCCCTGGCGCCAACATTATGGAAGAGGCCCACTCCGACACAATGGGTGGGTCGGCGCCGGCCCGGGCCATGAGAGCCAGCAGGCCTCGGCAGGCCACATATCCGTGGACCGTGTGTAGCGTAGGCGATAGGAGAACAGAGGGGTTTTTACGAGTAGTGAGTAGTCGGATGGACAAACATCTTTCCCGGAGTCCCATATATCCCTCTGTCCCCCCAGGCGGGGGAATCCGTCAAGAATAGGGTTATTCCCTGAGAACAAAATAAAATACGGTACAGAAATGAAAAAATATTTGATCGCATTGTGACATGTGATGTAAACTAGATTTTTTACGATAACCGTAAGCGAAAAATGCAATAGCTGATCCTAGGTCAAACAAAAGTTGGTGGTCTCTTCATGGCGAAACTAGAAGTGAAACAACCCCGACTCGTGAATCGATCTATACTATAATAATTATAATCCTCCATCATAACGCAATATCTGATACTGCGCGAGAAACCGTTGTAACTCTACAGGAGCTGCAGCTATAGAAACCATACATCATCCAACATACTTGCCAGACCTTGTTCCAACGGACTACAATTTTTTTAGTGATTTGGACAATTTTCTACGTGATAAAATTTTTTCTTCCCAGGAGGCAGTACAAAATGCTTTCACACAGTTCTATCGTAAAGGTATAAATGAACATCCTTTTAAATGGCAGCAATGTATAGATAATGAGAATATTTTGATCGAATAAGTATGTTAAATCTTATTAAAAAAAAACTCGTTTCAATTTTTCAGTACAAATCGGCAATTTCATACTTTAACCCCTATTATTCTTATAGTATGATACGTTTTCCAAAATGTATTAATAAGGGACTGTCCTAATGTTAAACACAACTAGTTTGTTTGATCTGAATACATCCATAAATTATTATCTTTGGGTTGTATACAATATTAAGTTGTCGATTTGTTTGTATCTCATTACATTGTTGTTTGTGTATAATACGCTGTCAGGCGTCAGTAACATGTATTAGGACTAAATTATACAAAAATAAACGTAATTAATGTACGTAGTATTTTCTTAATGGTAGAGCTCCTAGCCCGTCTAAATGTATTTTTTATATTCAATGGGATAATTTTACCAATTCAATAACCCTGATTACTTACTACCCTGATTATCTTGACATAAAATTTTTATATCGTATAAAGATTTTTAATTCAATTATTAAACTAAATTAATATTAAACGTAATTTGTGAATTCCTAAAACTCATATTTCATACATCCATATATACATATAATCACGCCTCTTTCCCGTAGGGGTAGACAGGGACCACTTCTTTCCACTTGCTACGATCCACATAGTTGTTTCGCTTCGTCCACTTTCATTATTCCCTTCATACATGCCCTTCGGTTTAGGGTACTCTTGACCTGGCCTTTTTTCAAGATTTCCCTGATCTGGTCTCGAAACGTCCGCCTAGGTCTACCCCTTCCAACACTTCCATTCACACTCGCCCTATACACTTTTTTCGTCAATCGTTCTTCATTCATTCTCTCAATTTGGCCAAACCATCTCAGCATACCTTTCTCAATTTTTATCACTACATCTTCTTAACACATAAAACTCATATTTCAAGCAAACAAAACCCCTGTACCCTCCAGATATTTGAAGGGAAAATCATTTCCATGTAAATTGGCTATAGTAATGTCGAAATTAATTAAATCTGGTTTCAAGTACTTCGCCCTTTCAATCAAACCATAGTAAGATTGTATGCTCGCTAGACAAGCAGTGCGGGAATTGAATTCAATGGGCCCATACCTCATTGAGGAGACAAATGTGTGTTCCATTTGGTTTTTTATTGCTGAAGAACAGCGGACAGGCAGACGGCCCACTTGATAGTAAACAGTCACTGCCGTCTATGAATGTTTGCGACGCTAGGGGCACCGCGAACACGCTGCTGTCCCATAGAGGTATAGGTACCTGGGTCAGTAATGCATCACAACACAACACTAATTACTGCGGCATAATTATATCCCAAGTGTAGTTGCAACCCACATAGACTTGGTGCCCTACCATTAATGGAACCCGGTTCCACTGAGTGGATTTCCATGGGACTTTTTTTATTATATCGATAAAAGTTTAAATAAAAAAGTATACCTATCAAAATTTGCCGATCTTAATTACAACAATTTTAAATAACAAATAAATAAAAAATGTGAAAATTATGAATAAAAAAATTATATGGGGAATTACTAGTATATGCACTATATTGTCAAATATTAATAATAGTAAAAGTGTAACACATAAATTTCAAAGAAGTACGTCACAAAATACAATAAACAACGTCGTCACAAAACAAATAGTGTACGCGGTTGTAGGTTATATGGCGGGCGCGCAGCTTTTCGTCTTGGCACTAGGTAAACTACTGCTGTGGCGAGCACTTCCGAGTGAGCTCCGCCGGACAGCAGTGAGTGGCGCCCGAGCTTAACTGTATTATTTTCCACCAATCATGATGACGTGCGGTGTGAAGTTGTAAACCGATGCGCATCACAATATCAAATAAAGCGATATTAATTCGGTCACAAATTTGTTTCTTTGTACCGCTTACTGTACCACTAGAAGCAACACTCTATCTCCGTGCAGGGGTGAAGTAAAAATAGGCTTGTCGTAAAAGGCGATAAAAAAATCCTAGCTACGTGGTAGGGCCTCAAGCCCGTCTGGATGGCGACCACCTTTGGTCTTAAGTATGCCTTTTTTTTTTGTTTTTTTTTTGGTCTCGGGGAAAACCCTCTCTTGAGGGGTTCCCCCGGCCCGGGGGGACCGAGTGATATGTGGGACTCCGGGAAAGATGTTCGGCCATCCGACTACCCACTAAAAAACCCCGCTGTTCTCCTATCGCCTACGCCCGGGCCTACGAAAATGTGGCCTGCCGATCTCGTGGCCAGGGCCGGCGCCGGCCCGCCCTTCCTCAAGGCGGGCCTCTTCTAAACTGTTGACGCCAGGGGGTCAGAGTTTCATCCCCCCGGCGCTCTCCTGTTGACTCAAGGAGTTGAGGAGAGCCGCGGAACAGCACGCGGCCCTCTCCCTTGCGGCAATAGTGCGGGCGGCGGATCCTCCCCCGAGGGACCGCCCGCGGCCGCTTTTTACGGCGGCCAGAGGTCGTTGCTTGCCCTCCGGCGCCGACGACGTGGCCTGCATTGGCGGGAGTTGACTCCCGCTCCCGCCCCGCCGCCCCCTTTGCGGACATTACTGCCTCGCAAAAGGAGGCGACGGCCGACCATCCAGGATCGCCCCCGACCATGGACAGAACCAGGGCCGGGAGCGACAGGTCGGCGGCCAATTCCGGACGGGACTTGCATCCCCGTCGCGTGCCAGTCAGGCATGGGTACGACTACCAGGCGACACTCCAGAAAAACCAGGGAGTCGCCCAACGCCGTAGCCGGCCCAGCATGACCAACCGACAGCGAGGATGCGATTCCCACCCCAGGAACACTCTCTGTGCAGGCGCAGTCGAAATAGGCATGGTTTCGACTACCAAATCAGGGCCCGGGGCAAAACCCGGGACCCCAATCAGTATTCGCAACCATCCCACCGGGAACCACGCCACGAACAGAGAGCGAAGTTGGAAAGGATGTAGGTAGACGGGAAGAAAGGTAGGACTCTGTCGCCTCGGACGGAAAGGGGAATGAGGCGACGGATGCTCGGGCACCTCGGGTACGCATACCCGTGCACTCCTCGGACAGAGGAGCGCCCCTGAGGGGGTCTTAAGTATGCCGCCATAATAACCTTATGTTGTGTTCCGGCATTAGTGACCCAGGTTCCTGTACCTTTTTTTTTTATTCCACGTCCTGCTGCGGCACACCTCTCGGCATTACATCGCAACAGGCGGGGAGAGAGGAATCCTCTTGCTGTCTCCTTGCCCTTTCATCTTGGTCCTTGGCATTCATTATTCTGGTTAGCATGCACTCTATACCGTTCCAGTTTCGGAACGGAGCATGATCTCCAGCATATTTTCAGGGGAAAGAGATGCTTCGATTTCGAGACTTGTCTCCGTGTTGGTCCTGATTACTTCCCACCTTTTACACTCAAATATAGTGTGTGATATAGTATCTTTTCCACCGCAGTATAAGCATGCGTCGGTGTCAACTTTTTTTATTTTATGTAGGAAGTTTTGGAAGTTCCCGTGTCCGCTGAATACCTGGGTCGTATAATAATTCATTTCCCCAAATTTTCTCCAATACCATTTTCTCACATCTGGTATTAGTCGCTTTGTCCAGTTCTCCTCTCGATCAATCTTCTCCCACTCTTTTTGCCAATTTTCTACACTTACTTTCCTTAAACTCTTTTTTTCCTTCGCTGTCTTTCCTTGTGTTTTTATTCTTTTTTCGGCCAAAATAGTTATTGGAATCGTTCTGGCGATGATCATGCTTTTTTCTGTTGAAATCGTTCTATAACCCCTGCATATTCTTATAGATAGACGTCTTTGTGTTGCCAGTAATATGTTAGTGTACTTTGCGTATTGCAGTCCCCTACTCCAGATTTGCACTGCATAGAGAATTATGTTATTTGCGACTAGCGATAAAGTTCTTCTTTTAATCTCTCCAGCCCCTCCGATTCTTGGCATGATCCTCGCCAATGCAGATGTTGCAGTTGTTGCTCTTTCCGAAATCCATTTAATGTGTGGCCCAAAATTTAAGTTTTTGTCTAACAACACGCCCAAGTATTTTATATAGTTGTCTGCGGGCGAATGATAACCCCGCCAATTTCAAATTTAACCTCTATTCGCGGTTTTTTCCTTCCTATCAGTAACGCTGCTTCTGTTTTCTGTATTGCCATTTGGAAGTTATTTTCTTCTATCCATTTTGACACGGTCTGTAAGATTTTGTTTGTTTTATTCATCAGGGTCTCTTCTGTTATTCCTGTTGATACGATAACAATTGCATATGCAATTAATTCGACCCCTTGTGGAACATTAAGTCTAAGTATGCCATCATACATGATGTTCCAGAGCAGAGGACCCAACACAGAGCCTTGGGGGACGCCACAGGTGATAGAAGTCACGTGACCGTCCTCTGTAGTTAAAACTCTATCCGTAAAGTAGCTGGCTATTATGCGACATATATAAGGAGATATCTTCCTTCTTTCCAGTTCGCGCATGATCTGATTCCACGAGGCCGTATTGAATGCGTTTTTTATGTCAATTGTTACTATTGCACAGAACTCTCTCGTTTTGCAAGTTTTCTTCCTTTCCTTATCTGCTTTTTCAAGAACCTTTTTTATTGCATCGATAGTTGACCTGCCTTCTCTGAAGCCGAATTGGTTTTCAGAGAGATTCCCTTTTTGGTTTAGTTCTGCGCCCAGTCTCATTTTTATTATGTGTTCCATTAATTTACCTAAGGTATCTAAAAGGCATATTGGCCTATATGCACTTGGTTCGGTTTCTGGTTTCCTCGGTTTTGGCAGAAGAACGAGTTTTGATTTCTTTCATGGGGTTGGGAATACGCCTTCTTTTAACGTCTTGTTAAGTACAGTTTTTAGCGGTCTCGGGTAAAATTGTGATATTAATTTAATTATCTCAGCTGGTATCCATATCTGGTCCTGGTGCCTTGCCATTTTTCATTTTCTTGCATGCTGTCTTAATTTCTTCTACCGTTACCTCTTCGAAATTGTCTTTATTATCTAAAATATTCCAGATGATTTGAGGTCTACACGGAAAAAGATTTTTAATGACATCTTTTTTTAGTTCTGGGAGAATGTTTATTGTTTTTGGCTTAATTTTTTTCATAACTATTTTGTACGCTTATCCCCATACATCTTTCTCAATTTCCTTGCATAGACTTTTCCAAGAATTTTCTTTTTCTCTTTTTAATAATATTCGTAATTGTTTCTTCGCTTGTTTGTATTCATTTTTGACTTCTTCGAAGCTTTTGTTTATATTCTTACCATTTATCCTCACCATCTTTCTTCTTTTACTTATACATTCCTCTCTGACCTTTTTTATTTCTTCGGTCCACCAGTACTGAGCTTTTTGTTTTAGGTTATTCATCTTTCTCGGCATACTGAAGTTACAAGCATTCGTGATGATATTAATCAGCTTATTTTCGTCTAGCAATTCTTATTTTATTTGTGAAATTTGACCTTTAAATGACTCCAATAACTTATTCTTGTTTAGCTTACTCATATTCCAACCACATGCGATGTTTTGTTTGTTTTCTATCTGCCGTCCTGTATTTATTTCATAAGTTATATATTGATGTAGGCTCAAAGATTCTTCTTCCAGAACTTTCCAATCAGTAAAGCGATTGGAAATATTCTCTGTGCTAAACGTTACGTCAGTTATTGATTTCTGTACATTTCGTATAAATGTAGGAGCATTTCCCTGGTTAATTACTACGAGATTATTTTCAGCTAGCCATTCCGCTACTAATTTCCCTCTATGGTCTTCCTTAGATGATCACCATTCTGGAGATTTTCTATTAGAAACACTATGCACTGATTTGTTTTGTCATTTAGTTCTTTATGAGTTCCACTAATTCTTTAAATATTTTGATGTTTATTTTCTATTTAGGACCTTTTAAGGATTATGGATCGATTTAAACACTCTGTTATAAAATATATCGCGTATATCTATTTTTATAAATTTTGTAAACACCAGATCAAACCATTCACATCGGCGGCAGCGCCCTCTCTCTCCTAGGTTCCTGTACCTAGTGTCGCAAACACCCATAGGGGACGATAACTGTTTACTAGTAAGTGGGCATTCAGCATGTCTGTTGTTCCTCAGCAATACAAAAAAGTAACACGTTGCTACGCGGTAATTTTAATGTATGCCATTATTACTCATGTTGTTCATGTCAAGTAGACATAGATAAACAAAGGCTTTTATTATTCGTGATAACATTTACTTTAGAATACATCAAGCTAAACAAGCTTTGATGTGAAATTTAGTTATATTCGACGACTCTTTTAAATAACTTGTATTAGCAATTTAACTTTGAGTTTAATATTTAGGAATTTATTGTATACTATTGGTCGCCAAGTGATCGAAACGACGATAATTCATTTAATTTTTAATTTTGAATTTTATTAAGGTTCTTTTGTCAAAGGCAATCAATCAATAATCAAAGGTTTCATAGTGCTGTCATAGTTTAAACAGCATCACTGTTAACATTCAAAATATACACATCAAAAAAGTCTAAGCAACATGCATGATTTTACAAATTTACCATTTATACTAATTAATTTCTAAGTCTTTACTCACTCAAAGTGCGTAGGTATGTAAACTTTTTTGTTATTGATGACATACCGTCTGGTTGTAAAAAAAAATCGATTATGTTTTGTTTTTTTTTTCATAAAATTAAATGAAAGGGAATTTAAATTTGTTTGAATTTAAATTCGTTTTTATTGCTACGTTTAGTCTTGATTTTATAATTTTACTAACCATTTAAATAAAGTTAGCGATAAAATGGAATTGTTAGATATTCTTTACGTCATGGAGCGACGTCATTTGACGGCAAATGAAATGCAAAGAGCTGTAGGGATGTTGCAAGCGGGAAGTAATCAATCTCAGGTATCTCGGCATTTTGGCATTCAAAGAAATGTTATTTGTCGTCTTTGGCAGCGCTACAATAATACAAGGGAACCCGCTAAACAGCATCCAGGCCGTAAAAGGAGTACAACCACTCGGCAAGACCGGTACATACATCTGACTGCAAGACGCCAGCCGATGTTAACCGCTCGAGATATCTGAGGCTACAAAATTCAAGTGGTGTTGATGTAAGTCTCCAAACTGTGCGAAATCGACTGCATGAGTACGGCATACGAGCTTGATGCTTAATTAGGTACCCAGCGAGACGTCACGGGAATCGCGCTCGTCGAAATGAATGGTGTACAAGAAGGTTACGAGTGTACCGTCGGCCCGGAAATATTGAAAGGCACAGGTGCATTCAGGAAGTTCATCCATACAGCGGCTCATCCACCATCCTAAAATTGAAATTAATGTATGTTGCTTAGACTTCTTTGATGTGTGTATTTTGCATTGCAAAATCTGAATTGTAAATCTGTTTCGTATCTTAATATTTTCCCATTTTGTAAACACTATTCTCCCAAATACGTACATTAATTCATATTATTTTTACACCATTTTCTTAATGCTTGAGCAAGATGTATATAAAATAAAATTTAATGATCTTTATCAGGCCATAAACTCTTATAAAAAAAAACAAAAGCGTAAGTAAGGTATGCATGTGTATGTATGTTGTGTATTATTCGAGCAGTAGTGTGCGTAATGTTTATTTTAATTACTTTAATGTAATTGTAATGGATTTTAGGCAAAATAAATAGCTTTCTGCACTTCTCCATATAAACTTTAATTGTGCTAAATTTCATACTCTGTCTGCGCAATTTTCGTAAAAATGGGTACAAAATTTTCGAAAATATTAATATATATATATATATATATATATATATATATATATATATATATATATATATATATATATATATATATATATATATATATATATATATATATATATATATATATATATATATATATATATGCTATATATAAAAAATAGCGCATCGTTTACTACTTATTTTAATAATTATGTGTGTGATTGAACGTTTGAAATCTGAAAATATAACCCATTTCAAGACTATACTACAATTTAAATAAGTTATTATAAAACATACTCCATTAATAATAGTGTTTATAAAGATAATACAAATCAACTGTCATTATCATGTATTATAATGGATCATTATCGTTTATTTTAGTTTATTGGAATTTTTTATTGGTGTCGCTCATATATATGTGTAGAGTTTAAAAATAGTTGTGTGAAATTGGAATACTTTGTAAACTATGTTGTAGTTGCCCATTAATTACTACCTTTTATTGTCACCGTTGTAGTGTGTGGTGTCGCACCAGAATAGCACCACCCCATCTCCTCCCTTGGGTGTCGTAAGAGACGACTAAGGGATAGAAAGAACGGAGGATGGGCAGCAGCATCTTTCCGTGAGAGCATCACCAACTGCGAATACTGCGATCGCCAACCCGCCTGCCAAGCGTGGCGATTATGGCAAAAACCCCCCTAAAATGACAGATACACACAGGCCCCGGCCCCTAGTCCCCGGCGGCCCCGTTCGTGGTGGTCACGGTAGCAGCCACATAAGCGACGGGGCAGGGGGTGCGAAGAATCCCCGGGTTCGGATTCGCTACCAAGAACGACGACCTTTGGCCCTGGCAACATACAATGTCAAGACACTGCGGACCAACGAGAAGTTGGAGGAACTGGAGGAAGCTTTTAGCAGACTGCGATGGGATGTTGTGGGGTTATCTGAAGTCCGAAGACAGGGAGAGGACTCAATAATCCTAAATTCCGGAAATCTGCTCTACTTCCGGGAGGGCGACCAACTGTCCCAAGGTGGTGTCGGGTTTCTCGTTCACAAGTCTCTTGTGAACAACGTTACTGAGGTGAGGAGTGTTTCGACTAGGGTAGCGTACCTAATACTCAAAATTACCAAACGGTATTCGTTGAAGGTCATTCAGGTTTACGCTCCGACTTCGACACATCCTGACGAAGAGGTGGAAGCCATGTATGAGGACATCTCAACAGCCATCCACACTTCTAAAACCCACTTTAACGTTGTCATGGGAGACTTCAACGCAAAATTGGGGAAACGTAGCGGCGATGAGTTGAGAGTGGGGCAATTTGGGTTCGGAAATCGGAACACCCGAGGCCAGATGCTGGCCGACTTCATGGAGAAGGAGGACCTGTATATGATGAACTCCTTCTTCATGAAGCCAGAACAACGCAAATGGACTTGGATTAGTCCCGATGGTGCCACCAAAAATGAGATTGACTTCATTATGTCGACCAAAAGACAGATATTCAATGATGTCTCTGTGATCAATTCGGTGAAAACTGGGAGTGATCACCGCTTAGTAAGAGGCACATTGAATATCAATCCAAAATTGGAGAGGTCTCGACTGGTGAAGTCTACGCTCCGACCTGCACCCATACAGATCCAAAACCCGGTAAACTTTCAACTCGAATTGCAAAACCGCTTCGAATGCCTCGGTGACTGCGTTGACGTGGACGAGTATAATAACAGGTTCGTGGAAGCTGTTCAAACGGCCGGGTCTAAATTCTTCAAGGCCAGCCGTTCAAAAAGAACCGGAAAAATCTCAGATTCTACTCTCAAATTGATGGATGTGAGACGTCAAATGACCCTTCAGTCCCCGGACGATGCTTCCCAGTATAGGCAGCTAAATAGACAGATCTCCAAGTCCTTGACTCGCGATATCCGCCGCCATAACACAGACTGTGTAAAGGCGGCTATAGAGCGTAACAAGGGCTCTAAAGTATTCGCACGAGACTTGTCTATTGGGCAGAGCCAACTGACGAAGCTGAAGACCGACGACGGCAGGGTCGTTTCGTCTAAACCCGAACTTTTGAGGGAAGTCGAGAAGTTCTACGGACAGCTATACACGACCACACGGGCACCTGTTAACAACAAGGCTAAAGACCCAAGAGCCAAATTAACCCGACACTACACCGTAGATATCCCAGACGTCAGTCTGTACGAGATTAGTGTGGCCCTTAAACAGCTTAAAAACAACAAGGCGCCGGGTGATGATGGAATTACAGCCGAGCTTCTGAGAGCTGGTGGTACTCCTGTGCTTAAAATCCTCCAGAAGCTATTTAATTCCGTCATCCTCGATGGCAAAACGCCGCAGGCCTGGCACGGAAGTATAGTGGTGCTGTTCTTCAAAAAGGGCGACAAAACCCTTTTGAAGAACTTTAGACCGATATCACTTCTGAGCCATGTTTACAAGCTGTTTTCAAGGGTCATCACGAATCGTCTCGCGCGCAGATTTGACGACTCCCAGCCTCCCGAACAAGCCGGATTCCGAAAAGGTTTTAGCACCATAGACCACATACATACGCTGCGGCAGGTTATACAGAAGACGGAGGAGTATAACCAGCCACTATGCTTGGCGTTCGTGGACTATGAGAAAGCCTTTGATTCGATCGAGACCTGGGCGGTGCTTCAGTCTCTCCAGAGGTGCCACATTGATTATCGATACATCAAAGCGTTGAAGTATTTGTATGAAAACGCCACCATGTCAGTCCGTCTCCAGGATCAGAACTCGAAGCCTATCCGACTGCAGCGGGGAGTCAGACAAGGCGATGTCATATCGCCGATGCTGTTCACTGCTGCGTTGGAAGATGTCTTCAAGCTTCTGGACTGGAACGGACTGGGCATCAACATTAACGGTGAGTACATCACTCACCTAAGATTCGCAGATGATATCGTAATCATGGCTGAAACCATGGAAGACTTAAGCCATATGCTTGATGGCCTCAATACAGCTTCCCAAGGAGTAGGTCTCAAAATGAACATGAACAAGACGAAGATCATGTCTAATGTCCATGTCGCACCTACCCCCGTAACAGTTGGGAACTGTACTTTCGAAATTGTTGACGAATACGTCTACTTGGGTCAAACGATCCAGTTAGGCAGGTCCAATTTCGCGAAAGAGGTCACTCGTCGAATCCAACTCGGATGGGCAGCGTTCGGGAAGCTCCGTAAAATCTTTTCGTCCCAAATACCGCAGTGTCTCAAGACGAAGGTTTTTAACCAATGTGTGTTGCCAGTGATGACATACGGAACGCAGACGTGGTCGCTAACTATGGGCCTTATGAGAAAGCTCATGGTCGCTCAGAGAGCAATGGAGAGGGCTATGCTCGGAGTTTCCCTGCGAGATCGAATCAGAAATGAGGAGATTCGCAGGAGAACCAAAGTAACCGACATAGCCCGTTCATCGTGGAGATCTTTGGGGGAGGCCTTTGTCCAGCAGTGGGCGTCTTCCGGCTGAAATGATGATATATATATATATATATATATATATATATATATATATATATATATATATATATATATATATATATATATATATATATATATATATATATATATATATATATATATATATATATATATATATATATATATATATATAGTGTACTTCACTTCTGTGACCTCTGTGGTACAACGAATTTCGCACGCCTATACGCCTGCGAGGGCAGTTCAATCCCGTCTCAAGTTTTTGGTGCTGAAGTACAGCTGGCAGGCTGGCGGCCCACTTAACAGTAAGTAGTTACTGTCGCCTATGGATGTTTGCGATGCTAGAGGTGCTCCTAGGCGCGAGCACGCTACTGTCCCATAGGGATATAGGATATATATCACTAATGGCGGAAAACAAAACAACTTTATTATGGTGGCATACTTGTAGCCTAAGGGTGGTCGCCATCCAGACGGGCTTGGGGCCCTACCTAGGGTGGTTTTGTCGCTTGTTACGACAGGCCTACCCCGGCCGTAGAGGTTAGTATTCTTACTCCGCCCCTGCACGGAGAATATGTATAATATGTACCATAATTATTCTAAAAAGAAAAATACATATATGAATTGTCTAGTACATCTAGTCTTGAACTAAGTTGCAAAGCACTTGTGTTATAAGAACTTGCCAACTGATATACTACATATATATATATATATATATACTTTTATCGTTCATGACCATCGCAAGCGTACCGACGTGAGTTACCTACGCCAGGAGGTCGTCAAAAATGGGTATTAATTTGTTTTTGTTATATATTGATTATGAAATGATTAATGTTTTCGGTTATTTAGAAAATTTTATATTTTTTCTAATGAAAGTCACAGATTGATGTAATTCGACAGTGAATTTAATGATATAAATCGATACTGATTAAAATTGGTGTAAGTGCCGACAGTGTTTGTAAAAAATAACTCAAATATCATAAAATAATAATGCCATATCAAATATTAAATGAAACCTTCCGCGTGGGGACTGCGTTTGCTTGTGACACAATACACGAGTATACGGACTCGCACAAGTATAGTGCAGTCTGGCGGCAAACTTTGGCTGGCTGTGGGATACTCCAGATACTTCAGGATATCTATCATTTCAAGTAAGTTATTCTTTAAACATTTCTAAGTTCTCACTTTTTTATTTTATTTTTTTGATGCACAAAACAAATTACAACCAAAGAAATTATAAGTTTAGATATTCAACATAACAATCTGGATTGCAATTCAAAGCAGGTGCATAAAGAAAAATTGTAACAACAGATGCCTAAAAACCTTGTGTGTATAATATATTGATACACACATAATACACATGCACTGACATACACACACACACACACACACACAACCACACATACACACTCACACACATATATAAGTTATGATCATCTTATGATTTCCTAATCCTGAATCCAAACTCTTTACAAACCGTAGTCCACGGTTGACTTCACCATCCATGACAATTATTTTTTATTACTAAGAGGAGAAAATAGACGAAACAAATTTGTCTAAATGATGGTTATTATAGGGTGACGTTTGAATCCTCAACTCCTAAAAATAAATTGTAGTTAGGTACACCAGCTGGCAGGTAAATACATAAACTGTGACTGAATAGTGAGTGTGAATATATAGCGACATCTAGACCGAAAATAAGTTATCGAGCGCTTGTATTATGGTTACTAGAAAAATGTTATATTTTTCTTTTATAAATAAATTCATTTTGTAGATAAATATCTCGATACAGGAATCTAAGGCGTGATCCCCGCATCATTCCAACGTACCTTACACCACATAGGTGGTCAAATGAAAACGAAGTTGGCTTGGACCCACGGTATTACAAATATACGAAGAAATTATATCTGTGCAGGGGCGGAGAAAGAATACTAACCTCCGCGACCGGGGTTGGCCTGTCGTAAAAGGCTACAAAACAAGCCACCTACGTGGTAGGGCCCATCTGGATGGCGACTTTTGTCTTAAGTATGCCGCCATAAGAACCTTTTGTTGTGTTTCGGCATTAGTGACCCAAGTTCCTGTACCCTTATGGGACAGCTGCGTGTTCGTGATGCCACTGGCATTGCAAATACCCACAGGTGCCTAACTGCTAAATTCTAAGCGGGCCGTTAGCCTGTCTGCTGTCCTACAGCAGTAAAAGAAATCACCAACAGTTAGAGCATTGAATTCGATCCTGTAAATTCCATTTGGATTTAATTCCAGTGTGACCTACGTCTTTATTGAGAAAGAACCAAACGTAATAACGATTACGGAAAATGGCGTCGTTTACCCTGAATATAATGACCATATAGAGATTCATACTAGACCGATGAGTGCCATGCTGGAGCTACTGGATTTCGCCTACCCAATCCACGCTGTATTTAATTGGGAGTAAGAATTTTTATAGTATTATGTAATTTTTGAAGTGATAACTTCTTATGGAAGGGTAAACCGCTTCGTTACGTAACGCGTTACGGCGCCAGTCTTTCCGGCTTCACTTTCTCTACGCATACGGCAGCGGTAGGCAGGGTCCTCCTCTCTCACTCTAACCCACAGCGCTAGATCTATTCGAATTGCGACTTTATAACAATGAAATACATTTGAGTTTTTTTGTTTCCTTATCAAGAATCTACATTAGGGAATAATTTAAGTTAATATAATTTTGAACAGCTTTTGGAAAAATTAGAAATTCATAAACTTTAGTTATTTTTGAATTATTTTTAATTTTATTAATAAATAAACTTTTCCTTACATTATCATATTAATATACATAAAATTTAAGTACTAACCTAAGCTTTTTTCAAGTTAAATAATTTTAATATTAAATAGTTCAACTTAGATTAGTTTAAGTTATCACTTCTATCGGTCGTCCCGTGACGCACACAATTTTTTATTTATTTCTGTAATACAGCAGACAGGCTGACGGCCTTTTTAATCGCAAGCTGTTACCGTCACCTGTTGTTGGAAGTTTGTGACGCCGAGAGCACCGCTAACACGCTGTCGTGTAGAGGAATTGGAACCTGACTCCCTTATGTTGGAACACAACAAAAGAATATATGAATAATACGATATATTTAGAGAATAGGAGTGGTTGCCATCGCAATGGGTTTAACGCCTTAACACCTAGCTATGGGTAAATAGGGTGAATTCTTACTAATATTATAAAATATGAAAGTTTGTATGTATGTTTGTTACTTTTCACACAAAAACTACTGAATGGATTTTATTGAAACTGTACAATAATATAGTTTATACATCAGAATAACTAGTTCTCTTTTGTTTCTTCATATCATGAAGAGAGCTCCGCTGTAGCCTTGCGTTTTTAGGCATGTATTTTATTTCTAACTAGTTGTACCCTGCGCGCGTTGCTACGCTACTTACTAAAATAAATTTGAAGGAAAGACATTACACAAATATTGAATTTATTTCGAGTCATTTTATTGATTATGTTCATGTGGAAAAAATTGTGACATTGGAGCGTTTCGTTTCAATTCGATATTTATTAAAGTGCTGTGGGATACACAATATTTCTTGTTTTTCCACCTGGTGCGTAAACGAATAAATCAGAAGGTTTTTCAACGTGTGAGCAGGCCACATAGAGCTGCCCATGTGAGAAGTATGGATTCTCCATATTTAATCCACAGACTTGGAACGATTGTCCTTGTGCTTTGTTGATAGTCATCGCGAAAGCGAGTCGCACCGGGAACTGCAACAATTTGAATTCAAATGGCATATCTGTTGGGATCATTGGGATACGTGGGAACAGTACGACGTCTTCACTTTTGAATTTTCCAGTCAAAATTGTTGCCTCGATAACATTGTTCACCATTTTCTTGACTGAGAGTCTAGACAGTTCTTGACTAGACAGTTCTGCTGCAAAGTCGTGGTAGACTTATGTTGATGGCTATACCAATTTTCAATGTAAGAACGTTCGGTGGCATGCCTGACAAATCAAGCGAATTCAAGAATCCAACTGGATAGTTGACAACTTCGTCTTGATTCACCACAGTATCGATGGACTTATATGTTGTCGTTTCGCTGGGTATTCCATTCTGAATAGTAAAGTTGATGATATTGACATCGATGTTTTTGGCCACTGATGATTTTTGTAGTTCTGTATAATGTTTAAAAAAACTTTTTGCACCAATTCGTCTTCCTTTCTGCGTCTTGTCGTGTGCTTTCTGTGATCTTACAGAAGTTTTCTGGCAAAATGATACATTGCGTAGATTCATCAATTTACATTCACCCATTTTCAATATCCATTAATTGTTTTGCAAAATTTTCAGCCGATGCATCTCGTTGTAGTTGTACACGCATGTTAGTTTTCAAAATCAATTTCTGTAAATGACGCCATAAAACTAATGATTTGAGACATGCATTAAGTTCATCAGCGGTTGTTGAACGTGGTATAACCGGGATGATCTTCGTGAATCCACTGTAGATAATGAATGAAATCAGCTCACCGAAATCACTAAAATTCAATTAGATTGAATTATTTATCTAAATCAATTTAATTCACAATGAAATGCACAAAATATTCGAAAACCCCCCCAAATATAAAAACACGCACAATATTGTCGGCGGGGCGATACAATAAAAAAGTTCTTAAATTCTAATTTTTAAATATTTTATTATCGAATCAAGCGGGCTTTAACAAATATGTTCGTAATATAAGGAAAGAGTTTTTATGCAAAGATGCAAAATTTTTTCGATACATCTTCTTAATCTATCTCAATAATTGTTACGTTCAACTGTCACGGCAATAAATGAAATTCATTGGAATTATAGTGGCGCCATCTGTCAAATATTGGTCGTACTAACTCAGAAATCTTTGTGGGCTCACGCACAACACTTTGCTGAAGATCATGACATGATCAAATGTATAGTTTACGATTCTATAAAGGACATACAGATAAACATTCATTTTTATGTATATAGATAGAAGAAGATAGAAGATAGATGTATTTATTTTTCCAAGTAATTAGTTTTTTTCTCAAGGCTTTATTTTTTCCGTCACGCCTTTTTTTCATTATTTTTTTGTTGGAGAGAAGGAAAAGCCATGGTTTGAAAGCCAATGATTTAAATAGAACAGGGCAGAGTTGAAGACATTAGAAGCATCGGAGTTCGAAAGAGAATCAACATACTATGCAATATCATTGGCGTGTTGTAGAATCTTGCATAAGCAGTTTACCGAAGAATCTAAATCAGCAGTGTACGGGACATATAAAAGTGGGCTAAGAACCAACCTTTAAGGTAAGCCTCTTCAGATCAGCCTAGGGGGAGAATTGTAACCAATAAACTGGATAAAAATCGAATGTTCCATAAACATAACAAAAATGATGTTGATGATCGTCGGATGAATATTGATCATAGGAGAAAATGTTCTCCTTTAGGATAGGAATATCTACGCTATCATATGCTGAACATATTATACATCTAAGAATACTCCAACAACGTGTTCGTTGTGGGAGAAAGCAAGATAACTGAAGTCAAAAGACTATCTAAAGTACCCATTCCTCTTCGGAATCCGAACTGACAGTTTGAAAGACTTCTACTTTCAACATTCTATTCTCCTCCTCCTCCTCGAGTCGTAGTCCTCATGTCTGAGGGTCGTGACCAACACCCTCCAGTCTATCACTTATGGTAGTTTTCCACTGCTTCCTATTCTCAGCACCGTGAAGCGCCTCGTAGACGGATGTGTCTAGTGCGGTGCGAACTTGATCCGACCAACGCGTCGGACTACGGCCACGCGATCGGCTGCCCTCGACTTTACCGGTTACAACTAACTTTTCCAAGTTGTCATTGTCTTTTCGGGCAATGTGGCCGAAGTACTCCAGTATCCGCTTGAAACAGATGGTGGAAAGCCTCGTCCCAATCTTTAGTTGCTGGAGTATGGACACATTGGTTCGGAAAGCTGTCCAGGGTATTCGGAGCATGCGCCTCCAGCACCACATCTCGAACGCATCGATTCGCCTCCGGTCAGCTGCCAGTAGGGTCCATGTCTCAGCCCCATACAGAAAGATTGAGAATATGAGTGTGCGGACAAGCCTTGTCTTCGTTCTCAAGGAGATTCCTCTGTTCTTCCAAACTTTGTGGAGCTGAGCCATGGCGCCCTTGGCCATGCCGATTCGCCTTCTCACCTCCGTCTTACATGAGCCGTTATTACAAATGTTGGATCCCAGATAGACGAGATTATCGACATACTCTAGGCCCAAGACACCGGCGCGTCCTAAGATGTTTGCACGATCTACTACCATGATTTTGGTTTTTGTTTGGTTTATGGTGAGGCCCAGGTTGTTACTCACAGCTTCCATCTTATTTAAAAGTAGGGACATTTCCTCTTCGCTTGCGGCTAGTAGCGTGGTGTCATCAGCGTAGCGGAGATTTGTGAGCTTAGCTCCTCCGATGCGTACTCCTCCACTCCAACTGTCGCATGTCTGACGCATGATATACTCGCCGTAGGCATTAAATAGGATCGGCGACAGTATGCAACCCTGACGGACACCCTTGCCGAAGGAGAAAGGTTGCGATAAAACCTCATCAATTCGCACTACACCTTGGCTCCTGAAGTATAGCGCTCGAAGCAGGAGCGTGAGATGTTGTGGTACGCCAAGTTCTGCGAGCACCATCCACAAGGAGTTCCAGTTGACGCAGTCGAAGGCCTTGCTGTAATCGACGAAACACATTACCACTGGAACATTGTACTCTCGGGCTTTCTCAATCAGCTGTCTCACATTTAAGATTTGCTCTCTTGTGCCTTTACCTTTTACAAAGCCCGCTTGCTCTTGAGGTATCTGTTGGTCAAGAAAGTAGCGAATCCGGTTGTTAATAATGTGGAGCATGATTTTACTAGCGTGAGATATGAGCGCCAATGTACGGTAGTTGTCGCACTGCCTCGTCGAGCCCTTCTTGTGCAGTGGCAGGATTATGGACCTCGTCCAGTCAGCCGGCCATTCGCCACTTGCCCATATTTTATTGCAGATGGTATGCAGGGTGTCAATGCCTTTCTCACCGAGGGCCTTAAGCATTTCAGCCGAAATGGCGTCTGGCCCTGGTGCTTTCCGTTTCCTGAGCAGACGCAAACCCTCCACCACTTCATCCCGAAGAATGTCCGGTTCTTTCTCGATGTCACCGCTGAAGGGGATACTTGTTTGGCTCTCTTGAGCAGGATCCTTGTATAATTCCTCACAGTAGCTTCTCCACCTTTCAGTGATATCATCAAGCTGATGGAGGAGTCGTCCATCAGAGTCTTCGATTGCCCATATCTTCGGTTTGAACTTATTTGTAAGCTGTTGGATTTTCTTGAACAGGTCTGAGGTTTGGTACTTGAGCGAGTGATTCTCTATATCAATACATATTCCGTTTATGAAACTGTTTTTGTCCTCTCTGCAGCTGACGTCTATAGACTTACAGAGAGCATTGTATTCTCTCCTCACTTCAGGATTTTGTAAGCCTTTGACTTTTAACATTCTATTCTAAGCGGTTTGTTAAATGAAACACCTAGTTCATGGTTTTGGCTAGAGTAGATGATAAAGCTATAGGTCTATAAAACTCTGGAAGAGATGTATCTTTGCCCGGTTTTATAATTGGAATAATAATTTACGTTTTCCATGCCTGGGATAGAACCAGATGTGAAAATTTTATTTAAAATATTAAACAAAAATTTCAGTTACCTTAGAGGAATCATATAAATTAGGAATGCAATAGTTCGGGATCCTGTTAATATCGGGAGAAAAGTCACGAAGGTAGAAACTAAAGCCGAAGATAATTCTGAAAATAGAAATTCAGCATTCATTTCACCAGGATCATCTGAAGGAAGATGATGGGAGGGGATTGTTAATTCGAAAGGAACATTATGAGGGGAAAGTTTAGATACAAAACTATGAGTCCATGGGGACGGATCGTTACATGAAATTTTAGAAATCGATTGAGAGCCACGGAAAGCCTTGATTTTCCATCAGATTAGGCAAGAGTAATATGGGCCATAAGTTTCAGGGACCATAGACTCACAGAAAGTTTTCCATCCAGATTTTTTTAAACAGAAACCAGCTGAATTTTTTCTGGCGCATATTTTTTTGAGCTCTACAAAATTTTTAGAAGAGAGGTTTTGAGAAAATTTGGTTTCTGCTATTTTCTTTTATTTTATTGCCTCAATACAATCAGAATCTTACCATGCCGGTGAGGGATTTTATTGTTAGAAGGTTTTTTTAAACTGGCAACGTTAATTTGGATGTTGGTGAATTCAATATAGAATGTAGGAAAATTATCAACAATAGCAGAAGATGGGGTAATACATAGTTTATTACAAATTAGGTCAGAATACTTGTCCCAGTTTGCTGTTTTAGTTTTGTATGTAAATAAGAGAGGAAGTGGAGGGTTACATACACATACATATATTAGTGTAAGAATTTAGGATGGGTAGATGATCACGGCCAAAAAAGATAGGTAAAACTGAGGAAAAAAATAAGTGGATTAAAGAAGGAGAGCATAGTGAGCTAAGCATAAAATTAAGTTCCCAAATGTTCAGTCCTGAAAATTATTATGCGCAAAAGGTGCACAATGATTTATTTGAATCATTATATCGTGTGACGAGTGTTCACGCGAACCGGCCAACAAAAAACTACAGCGATATGTAATCTATACGCGTAGGTATAGCACAAGTCAACAATTTCGCACCACATACAATTGTTGGTGAGTGATGTTAAACCACATACCAATTGTATAACCAATTTAAATACTTAATGTGATTTGGAAAATGACAATTTTGTAACTTAATTTCATAATACACAGGAGACTGTTCAATGCGCTCTATTTATTACTTAATTTATTTTCGTATACGAGATAGAAGTATCGTTTAAACTCTAAATTAATTTTCACTTTCGCCAATGTGTGACCAACAAACTGAGGCAACGAAGCGACAAATTAAAAACGCTTACAAGCATTAAGCTGATTTGCTTTTACTCTTGTATCTGAAATTGGCAAAGCAGTTGGTATTCATTGACAAGGAAAATAGGAAACAACATCTTATATTATTTACTATCCATATTTTTTACTATCCTTTACTAAAATATATATAATTAGAAATAACTTCAACATCGCTAACTCTAATAATTATATCATTTACAGTTTCGGTTTTGTACTCCGTCAACCAGAATACGCTAGTTTCTACAGAACTTTCTACAGCAAGCCGTTCACTAGGCCGGTTTGGAACTGCCTCTACGGCATGGCATTGCTCGTTGCTATCATTTTCTATCTTATGAAACGGTTTGAGAAGCGTTTAATTAGAGGAAGTATTGAAAGCAGTGTCAGCTATGAACTATTGATGGTTATAGGAGGATATTGTCAGCACAGTGAGTATAAAATTAGCATCATTATTTATTTATAAACTACCGCTTTTGTCGGTGGCGCATCTTCCAGTCCTCTTTACTAAGCTCCTCTTGAATTTTGATACGATACAACTTCCAGTTTTTCCTTTACTTGTCCACGGATGTCCTTGTTGGTCTTCCTTTCTTCCACTTTCCGTGAATTATCTCTCCTATTATGGTTTTGATTAGATCATCTTGTTATATCAATCTCTGGGGCACTCCAGCATCTGTCCTCTTTTGTTCCTTTTCTCTTCACTCTTCTTCCTCGCACTTCCTCGTTAGTCTTTTTCTCCATCCAACTTTTCCTCAACATTTTTCTTCAACACCACATCTTAACTACTTCTAGCTTTTTCCTGTCTCATCAATTGTATTGATGCCTTGAAAATTAGTACATTAATTTACATCTTTCTCACAAGTGGTTCGTCTCGGTCACATTCGAAGTTTACACCTAATTTCCTGAGAAAAAAGATGTTATCATATCTTAAGATAGTTGCTCATTACATTCAAAGCTTCTACTTTGATACCCAGCGTTCACTGTTGAGAACGGTCACAGAAAAATTTCAGATGTATTATGCGTTGCCATATCTTGATCAAGAACATACAAAAACGTCTGACATATAGCCAAACTCATTTGTTGGTGACTAACTGAAAAACTACTCTAATCTTTTATCCGTGCAGGGGCGGTGAAAGAATACTAACCTCTGCAGCC
The DNA here is from genome assembly GCA_963693495.1 of Malacosoma neustria. Classification (NCBI taxonomy): domain Eukaryota; kingdom Metazoa; phylum Arthropoda; class Insecta; order Lepidoptera; family Lasiocampidae; genus Malacosoma; species Malacosoma neustria. The sequence goes on from OY856385.1 coordinate 4,078,055, forward strand.
AGGGTCGGCCTCTCGTAAAAGCTGACAAAACAACCCACCCTAGCTACGTGGTAGGGCCTCAAGCCCGTCTGGATGGCGACCACCTTCGGTCTTAAGTATGCTGCCATAGTGTTCCGGCATTAGTGACCCAAGTTCCTGTACCCTTATGGGACAGCAGCGTGTTGGCAATGCCACTGGAATTGCATACACCCATAGGCGACGGTAACCGCCAAATTATAAGCGGGTCGTCAGCCTGTCTACTGTCCTACAGCAATAAAAAAAATTCGGCCAATCCCGAAATTAGAAATATACTTTTTGTTGTATATAAAATAACCTAATGACAATTTAGTCACCTTTTACGACTACTTAGGAAAGTCACAAGACAAATTTTCTGCTATATCACACAATTTTTCAAAGTTATTATGATTGCAATGTGAAATTAACGTGTTAGGGAGGCCGCACACCAGGTATACATTTGTATTAAGATAATTGTGGCGCCACATTTGAAACGCGACACACCAAGGACACATTTGTAGTAGGTGCAGTTTGTGTCGAAACGCTTGTCGCGCCACACGAATTCAAGATCGAACACGTTCGTTTTATGTGGCGCCGAGCTCTAGAAAAATGAAAGACAACATTGAATTTCAACAAATTATATTGAAGTGTTTTCAGACATTCTATAATATAAATGAAAATTTTCTTAATCGAATCGTAATTCTTGCAAAATTTTGAAATTTCCGTAAACTGTACAATTTTTATTAAACGGATGAACCCAACAACGTCTTTTTTTTTTCTCATTAATCACCACATAAAAAAATCGTCGTCGTCGGACGATGATGTCGACATTCAGTTGCTGGTATCACGTCACAACTTCCGATGTGAGCATACACGATACATTTGCTGTAAGCACAATTGTAGCGCAGTAATTGTAGCGACGTAAATGTATGTTGCGTGTAGCGTGTGGCGCCGGTGTGCGGCCTGACTTAGAGTGTTAAAGAAACATTATGCAGTGATAAATACATAAATTAAGTATAGGACCATTGGAATATCTTATAACCAACAACCTTAGAAGATATAAAAACAGGTTGGCTGACTTTTGTTTGATTTGTAAAGTCTAATAACACTATGAAAGCCAGAATTCACCATAAAAATCACATATCACATGCTTGAAGACCAACAAAACGAGCTTCATCTTTTTGCTGATCTCATTCTACATTCAGTAAAGTTAACATCATGTGCTTGCTCTCTCTTCTTACCAGATTTTTTCGTGTCATAATCTTCCTTCCTTCTCTTCCGTCTTCCTTTCACAGTGAATGCCCATATCGTGTTAGCTTGTTATTTATTAGTTCGTACTATCACTGCAGCTTTTCGGTACTCGTGGGTATATAAAGGTGGGTATATAAAGTATTCTTGTGTACTATATCACCGATGGTTCGGAGGAACATATTTTAATAATAAAAACAAAACAAAATTGTTTCTACTTCACCTATTTACTTGTATATCTTTTCATATGAAAAGAGTATTATGGCAAAACACATAGAAAGCGTGCACCCGGTATTGCTCACTAATAATATTTAGCAGACTACATTTCAAAGATAAAGCTTCCCATGTACCCAACCGATTATGATAGATAGTAACTATATACCCAACCGATATATAGTTTTAGACGTATAGCGTATAATAATTTCTAGGATTTTATATAATGAAATATTTTTATTATAAATATTAACTTTATTTGAAAAAAAAACCCTCCAATAATTTATTCAAAAGTTTCCATAAAGTTTTTTTTAAACGAGCCAACTTCAATTTCAAACTATCCGTAATATTGCCTGTTATATACATGAAACTTGTTCTAATTTTTGTTACAGAACTAACAAGCTACGGCCTTATATACTGGTATTTTTATTTTAGAACTTGGTTCTATTATTTTAATAACTAATTGAATACTTTTACATTCAACAAAAAAATTGTAGTTTTAAAAAATATGTGGTGACAAGTATCACGATCGTCGCTTGTTTGGAAGTTTGCATAATGACCTTCCCTTATCTCCCAAAAAAGAGATTTCAAAACCACCAAAACCTGGCAGGCTTCGGCTAGCCTTTGAAGATGTTGGGCTGTTAATATTATGTTTGATCCTTGATCTAATTCGAATCTAGAATATAAAACTATTTCCTCAAAAATATTGTTAAAAAAATCGGACACAATTATCCGTGCAGGGGCGGAGAAAGAATACAGATGAATACAGAATATAAATACAGAAATTAAATACAGAATCTCTGCGGTCGGAGTCGGCCTATCGTAAAAGGTGACAAAACAACCCACCTACGCCCTACCCTACGTGGTAGGGCCTCAAGCCCGTCTGGATGGTGATCACGTTTGGTCTTAAGTCTGCCGCCCTAATACCCTTGTGTTGTGTTCATTAGTGACCCAAGTTCCTATACCCCTATGGGACAGCAGCGTGTTCGCGATGCCACTGGCGTAGCAAACACCTATAGGCGACGGTAACTGCTGAATTCTAAGCGGACCGTCAGCCTGCCTGCTGTCCTACAGCAATAAAAAAATACAATAATTCATGTTAACTGATTATTTTCAGTACCTCCCATATACGGCACAATGTACGCGCGAAGAACAGCATACTTCGTCTTTTTCATTTTCAGCTATGTTATTTACTCTTTTTACTCTTCGAATCTATTGTCTCATTTGGTGAACGACAGGAATAAGAACTTTGATCTTGAAGACTTGGCTAATAGTGATTTAGAATGTGTTATTGTTGATACAATAAAACTGTCTATACAGTCCGTAGTAAGTAATATTTTAAGTTTTAATTTCAGTTTTCGTGGCTTTACTAACATAAATCTTGTATTACTATAAATAATAATAAAAGCTCATATCATCCTTCATCCATTCGAAAAAGATTTACTTTAACTGTTGCAACCTGGTAAACATTGAATCAGGCCCTGATTTAATTTGAAAATCTCGTAGACGGCGGCGAGGTGAGTCGTTTAAAAACGAAATCAAATTGAATGAATATTTTCTTTTTTGTACTAATACAAGAACTTAAATTGCCCTAAAGACGCTCCAAAGTCAGCATGTACTGGAATAAACTACCTACGCTGTTCTTCCTTCAGCTATTTGGTTATCTTGAAGACTGGAGAATCCCACTTACAAATCAAATATATCTAATTTATTGTGCAATATCGTCAGAAAAAGGAAATCTCACAAATAGACATTGAAAGAAATAAAGAAAGAAAATATTTATTTGAGACATAATTATAAACAAAAATAAAAATATACAAAAAAGTACACGGGGATTAAATTAAGCCCTAAATGGGACCTAGCATAGTATATGCAAGTTTTATATAAAACTAGCGCTGGTCTTCCGCTAGGTCCATGTAGAGATGTCACGGACAGAACGAAAAACTTAAGATAAATAAAAAAATATGAGTGTACAAACAATAATAAAAAATAAAATACATTGGTGTGAGCACACTGTTATTGTCGTCCATCGTGATGTTGGGTGAAATATTTGGATGCTAAAATAATAACAGCCAAATAATAACGTCCCACTCCTTTGCATTTTAGAGAGAATAGATTGTATACCCGCTATGCTTGTCTGTTTAATATACATACACTTGTAGAATAAATATAATCTCATACTGGTGATATGGTAGATCTCCTCATAATGGTTTCCTTCACCGTCAGCATTGGTATCCGTGCAGGGGCGGAGAAAGAATATTTACCTTTGCAGCTGGGGTCGGCCTGTCGTAAAAGGCGATAAAACAACCAACCTTAGCTACGTGGTAGGGCCCCAAGCCCGTCTGGGTGGCGACCACCTTTGCTCTTAAGTATGCCGCCATAATAACTTTATGTTATGTTCCGGCATTAGTGACCCAAGTTCTTGTATCCTTATGGGACAGCAGCGTGTTCGCGATGCTACTGTCATTGCAAACGCCCATAGGCGACGGAAACTGCTGAATTCTAAATGGCCCAGTAATAAAAAAAGACTATATTATAATAGGCATTATAGACGTGAAAATTGCCACCAAGCATGCCACCAAGATCGATGGACTCTAAGCTGGTGTCTGAATGTGAAACCATTAAGCTACTCCGTCCACTTCCTGTTCGGGCTGAAGTGGCATGCAGGATATATCCTTCTGCACGGGCGTCAGCCAATAAAGAAATACTTGGGTTTTAGTAAGTATACCAGCGACGTGAATCCCCTTGTCAACTATTGGGAGCGCAACGCACAGGAGTCCCACACTATTCTACCGCAAGCTACCAAACGATGGGGTGAGTGTTAAGAATTTCCACCTGAAGAACAAAAAGTCTACCATGTACCTAATGTTAGTTCTTTAATTGATTTAATATGCTTTTTCAGCATCACAAAAATCATTCCATAGTAAAAAAAAAATTGCTTAACATGAGATCGGTGTCCATCGTTGAAGGAATTGAAGGAGTCAGAGCAGGGACCATGGCTTTTCTATCAGATTACATGACACTATATCCTTACATTAAAGAAAGTAAGTATTATTTATGTACCTAAATATTATAATAACAAATGAATGACTCTTCTGACTTTGCTCTTCTTTTGAAGTCAGGTAGCTTCTTAGGGAATAAATGACTGAAATCTCTACTAATTTTGGTAAAAGATATTTGTACGGGTTTTCCTTATAAATTACTCCTTTTCAGCTGTGCCTAAGATTTCTCCTAGAAAATTCTACCTTTATTGTACACCTATACGTAAAAAAATTAAATATAACATATACCTATATTACCTATGGAAGGTGTGAGAACGTATTTTTTTAACCAGGAATGAATGTTTTAAATCGAGTACTAGTTTCTATGCTAAAATGTCTACATTAGATATTGTAGATAATGCGGGGAATACCCCACATAATAATGTGTTTAGAGCGTGTCTGTGGATTTGTAGCCTATTAACGAATTTAGAACAGTTTCCGTAGATTAAAAGCTGACGTGATTGAGATAGAGTCTTAACTGTTTCTAATTAAGATTGGCAAACCGAATATTTGTATAATACTAGCTGACCCGGTATACATTGTTTTGCCATATAAATAAAACTTAATTACGTTCACCCACTTCAAATGACAATAATTCTATGTCGTTCTTTTTGAAGAACTAACCATAAAGTCCAATCTATCTGTCAAAATTGTTTCAACGAATTAGGCGTGAAAACGTAACAAACAGACAGAGGCTTCGCTTCTGCTTTCGCCGTTTATTGCGTCAAGAATTCTAATATTATTATTTTATAGCTTCTAGGTTAACGTACGGTACCCAGAATCATTGAGTTCCTAAATTTATTACACAGTAACTTTTATTACAGTGTTATTTGAAATAAATTTTGTGTAATATTAACAAAACACATTTAAAGTGACATGAGCAAGGAAAAAAGTGCTTACATAAACTGAATCCATTATTTCTTTGTTTATTGTTCACCTTTTTTTTAATATATTTATTTACAAATGTTAGCCTAGTTTATTACTAAGGAACAGCAAACAGGCTAGCGGTTTGTCGCCTATGGATTTTACGACGGGCACCACGAATACGCTCCTCTCAGCATAGGGGTATTGCAACGTACGCCGCGAGGGTGAGGCCACGCGTACTGTTCCATGTAGCCCCCCTCAATCCTGAATTGACACTGGAGATCGCCGGGGATACATATCCCTGAGCCCCTTGCGTCAACCGTGGAAGAGACTCGACGCTAGAAGTGGATCGACGTCGGCTTGGGCAAAGCGAGCGGCAGATCAAGTTTATCCGTGGGCCCAGGCAGTAAGCGATTGAACGAAAGCGGGGTTTTTAGTGGGTAGTCGACCATCTTTCCTGGAGTCCCACGTAAAGAATTTTTTGAGCACTTCTTTCTACCTTCTCTTAACTATCTTTATATATATATAATATAATAGTATATATAATGTAATATAATAGTAACTTTTCATCAAATAACTATCTAACAGCCTTTCAACCACACTATAGCAATAAAACTTCCTTTCATTCGACTGTTATTTCTTTACATTATAAAATTTCATTCAATTTTCAGCATTCGACAACACCGATCTGTGCAAAACAATTCGAATCGATTTATTTTCCAAAGTTAAGAAATACTTCTTCATATCAAAGAATTTTCCTTACAAGAATGAATTTAAAATCGGGTATGTACGAGTAAATCAAATTTAACAGGTTTAAATAGGCTTAACACAATCAAAGTAACTTGAATTATGTGGTTTGGTTATTAAATCTTATTTGTTGTATGTAATTTTATTATAGAATAATGTTTTCTGATTCTTTGTTTCCCAACAAGTTTTCGTTTCCGTGCTCAGACTCTATATAGATCAAATCTACTCCTTTTCTTTTTTTATATCAAAATCCATACATATATACATATAATATCTATCATAATAAATCCATACATATATATATATATATATATATATATATATATATATATATATATATATATATATATATATATATATATATATATATATATATATATATATATATATATATATATATATATATATATATATATATATATACCTAGTCAGGTCATAAGTATTGTCACACAGTAAAAACTTTTCTTTTAGAATGCTGGCCACAAAAAAGTTTATTGAATCCGAATTTCGAATTGTTCATGAAAATAAAAATGTATACTTTTAGAATTTTACTCATTTTTAAATATGGAGTGGACGCTTAAAGAAGACCGTGTTGCAGTTATTGCGTTGCATCGTTGCGGTTACGCGCCAATTCAAATTTTTAACATACTGTAAAATTTGAATATAACCAAAAGATTCGTTTATCGTACCATCAAACGATACAATGAAGACTCTAGTGTAGATGACAGGTCAAGAAGTGGTCGCCCTCGGTCTGTTAGGACTCCAGCAGTGATAAAAGCTGTGAAGGCACGAATTCAAAGAAATCACAAACGTAAGCAGAAACTGTTGGCCCTTCAGATGGGGTTAAGCAGAACCACGGTGAAAAGGGTGTTAAATGAAGACTTAGGGCTTCGGGCATATCGAAGAAAAATAAGACATCGTTTGAATGCTCGTCTAATGGACCTGAGACTGAAGAGATGCCGCGCTTTGTTGAAGCGGTACGCGGGAAAAAATATCGGGAAATTCTTTTTTCGGATGAAAAAATGTTTACCGTAGAAGAGAGCTACAACAAACAAAATGATAAGGTGTACGCACACAGTAGTGAAGAAGCGAGCAACCGTATTCCGCGTGTCCAACGAGGTCATTTTCCATCCTCGCTCATGGTATGATTGGGAGTTTCTTATTGGGGCTTAACAGAGGTACATTTTTGTGAGAAAGGTGTAAAAACGAATGCTGTTGTGTATCAAAATACAGTCCTGACGAACCTTGTGGAACCTGTTTCTCATACCATGTTCAATAACAGGCACTGGGTATTCCAACAAGATTCGGCGCCAGCTCATAGAGCGAAGAGCACACAAGACTGGCTGGCGGCGCGTGAAATCGACTTCATCCGGCACGAAGACTGGCCCTCCTCCAGTCCAGATTTGAATCCGTTAGATTACAAGATATGGCAACACTTGGAGGAAAAGGCGTGCTCAAAGCCTCATCCCAATTTGGAGTCACTCAAGACATCCTTGATTAAGGCAGCCGCCGATATTGACATGGACCTCGTTCGTGCTGCGATAGACGACTGGCCGCGCAGATTGAAGGCTTATATTCAAAATCACGGAGGTCATTTTGAATAAACTTTAATGTCATAAGAATCTATGTTTTGTTAAGTTCATTTTGGTATATGAATGGTTGCATAATGAATAAACTTGTTACAATTATTTTACATTAAACATGTGACAGAATTTATGACCTGACTAGGTATATATATATATATATATATTTCTCATCAAAAAAATCCAAACACTACTATAAGTATTATTCAGGCAGAATTTAAATGAAAAAGAGGACTGATATAATTTAAAAAAAAAACGCCAATAAATAGCTGCCAGTTTAGTCTACACAATGGTGTACCAGAATTCGAAATTTGAATTTAAATTTTCTAATTTTCATCCAATAAATGAATGTAGAAATTGTTTTCAATGTATATTCCTTCGAAATTTCTGCACTTAATCACATTTTCTGCATAAATTATCGGTTTTTTAACTGAGCGTGATTGTTAACTAAGATCTGTGATATCCTACCAAAGAGATATTTTCCTAAAAAATATGGATACTGGATGCAGGGAATAGTCAGCTTGTTCTGGCTGCACGATTGCATATAAGCCTATCTTCTGTCAATAGAGTGTATCAGCGTTAGTACCAGCTAATGGCCCAAAATTGACGGCAGACCACCGAAGAGCGCGCCTTTGCATCTAAGCACTTAAATTGGTCATACCTTCAATGGAGCAAAGTTCTCTTTACGAGTGTAAGATCATGCTGTTTGGTAATAATGGAAGAAAGAAGGTTTTATCGAAGAGAGGGAGAGCGTTTTTCACAGTGCTGCATTGAAGAAAGAGTTAGTTACGGTGGCGGTTCATGTATGGTTTGGAGAAGCATAAGCGCCGATAGAAAAATCGAACTTGCGTTTGTATCTGGACCTCGATTACCGTCATTAAATTGGTCACGTTACATCGAAGAGTGTCTGGAGCCTCATGGGGTACCCTACACACATTTTACTGGCGAAGACTTCATTTTTATGCATTGTCCTGCGGAGAAAGGCGGAGAAAGAATACTAACCTCTGCGGTCAGGGTCAGCCTGTCGTAAAAGGCGACAAATCAATCCACCCTAGCTACGTAGTAGGGCCTCAAGCCCGTTTGGATGGCTACCAACTTTGGTCTTAAGTATGCTGCCATAATAACCTTGTTTTCTGCCATTAGTGACCCAAGTTCCTGTACCCTTATGGGACAGCAGCGTGTTTGTGATGCCACTGGCGTTGCAAACACCCATAGGCGACGGTTACTGCTAAATTCTAGACGGGCCGTCAGCCTGACTGCTGTCCTACAGCATTAAAAAAATTAAACTCATTCAAAACCAAACTACATAGGTTTGTTTTGTTTCGATTCTTTTGATGAGAAGTGTATTAAAGTAAAATATATGTCTGCCAACCTGCTAACCTCTAAGTGGAAATTGAATTCCTTCTCTTACCTTACTATTACTTGTGAAGTAACAGAATGTTTAATCCATTTCTTGTCCTTTACGATACTTAATAAATATCCTTATTTTTCTTGTCTCTTTTAATTATCTCTTAATTATAAGCAAGTACAATAATTTACAATTTATATAAATATACTTTTAAAATATAATAATCATAATGTTACGCGTTATAATAATAACAATAAATATTTACAGAATACTACGAGCAATAGAAGCAGGAATATTAAGAAGATTGACTTTCAGTGACATATTTACGCCAATAAACTGCGACGTGATTCATTTTCAAGCTAATTTATACCAAATATTTACACCATTAATTATTCTTATTTGTACACATATTTGTTGTGTTATCATTTTATTAGTCGAAAGAGCGCATTTTAAGCGGAATAGAGTATTACCTTATACTGAATAAGAGGCTGGCAGCTGAGTCTCCTTGACCAGTATCATACAGAGACCACCTTACAGCATGCAAACTCCTTGGCGCAATGGCTTTTAAACGTCGGGATGGCTACGGAGATCACGGGCTCAATGCCCGCCTTGAATCTGGATTTTTAAATATAATATGTATTTATTTACTTAAGAAAAGCATATAGTTGTCTAGTATCCATAACACAAGCACTCTGCTACTAATGCTTATCGAACCCGTGATCACTGCAGGCGTTCTGATTCGCTGAAGCCGTTGCGCTTCATGATTAGATATACTAGATCGTCATAACATGAATAACTAAATTGAAGTTACTGATATGAAACATTTAAAAGTTTTCAACAATTGTAATTTAAAACTTGTGCTATAGAACTATCGATAAATGGATTTAGCCAACAGTGGACCAAAGGTCATGGCAACTATGACCACGCTAGCAATAAAAAATATTAGATTTTCGTGTCGATACCCGCAAAATAATTTTTAATGGTAATGATAGATTTGAATTAAAAAAAAAATACAATCTGCTTTTTTATTTATCGGCTTTTACGGCGTTGAAATTACGTTTATCCAATTTATAGACTTGGTTATTTGATTGTCTTGTTATTATTAAGATTTCTTTGTTTACTTTTTAAATCCAAATTTTGTAAAGTGGCATCATTCTAACGGGAGACCGGCGCTGGTTTATTCTAACCAGTTGTTGTGAGTTAGAACCCTTTTAGGACTACTTTTAAGTTTTTTATTTTATAAATGTGTATATTTTTATAAGTGTTGTAGTCCTAAATAATTGTGTTGTAGTCCCAAATTTTATCCATGCAGGGACGGAGAAAGAATAGTAACCTCTGCGGCTGGGGTCAGCCTGTCGTAAAAGGCGATAAAACAACCCACCCTAGCTACGTGGTAGCGCCTCAAGGCCGTCTGGATGGCGACCACCTTTGCCGCCATAATGACCTTGTGTTGTTTTCCGGCATTAGTGACCCAAGTTCCTGTACCCTTATGGGACAGCAGCATGTTCACGATGCCACTGGCGTTGCAAACACCCATAGGCGACGGTAACTGCTAAATTCTAAGCCCGTCTGCTGTACTACAGCATTAATAAATATTTGTCTTTCTTCCTTTCTATATTTGGTTTTGTAAATTGTATTGTAGTATTTATTAACGTAGTAGTTGTCAAGAATCTTAATTTAATTAAATTGGTAACTCGGGTAGACGGCACTCAGCACCCCTACAAAATGTTTGATGTACTTATTATAGTGGTTAAGATTAAAAATAAAACTTGTAAATATTTAAATTTATTACAAAATTTGTCGTCTTGATAGAGGTCTCACGGGATCAAAAGTTGGTTTATTTTTGGGATAAGGATAAGTGTTGCGATCCAACGCGGTAATGCAGCCAGTGTTTCGGGAAGATTTCCGGCCGAAAGCGATTTGGAATCGATGTATTATTTATAACATATCGTAATCTTGTTTTTTTTTGTTTCTTTTTTTTATAGTATGGTGTGTTTTTAATCTTTTCCTTTTATATATTGTTATTGAAAACAACAAATAAATGTTTACTTTTAAAACAGACACAAATTTTTCGTTTTGGCTTTTAGTATTTGTAAATATTTTTTTTAATATTTTAACATCCAATGTTAGATAAGAATTCAGTTTTTTTAGGCGTGACTCCAACGCTTTTGGCATTGATCTTGCCATTGTACAATTAAGATATAAAAGTGATATAAAAGTAACAGGTAACAAAAAGTTTACATTAATGGGACGAGGGATATGTATGGGTTAATTATAAATAAGATAAGAAATTTTTGAGCAATGAAAGGAAATATGTTCGCTCCTCTAATCCACATTCACACAAATAATGATCCTTTACTCTTATTTAGTTAAGAATAACTTAAATCAAAACTTTAAGTGTTATAATAAATCCGTCAGTGCCTCTCTTCCAAGCAAGAAAGAACGCGGCGATCGCTTCAACTGTCAAACTTCGCTCCAACTACCCGTATTGGATTACCTCATTAGTGACGGGTAATTCGTAATATATTTTTAGTTTCGTGTTATCAAATTTTAATTTACCTCTATGTCTAAGAGTTATTCTAAAAATATTATATGATCTTGTTCATTCCATTCTATATTTACATTTGTTTTACCGGCATAAGGTATATAATATAATAAAAAAGGTCTTAATTACCTTTGAGTCTCATTTTTGATCCTATTAAAGTTACATATTAGAATAATTTGATATTTTATAATTTTAGAATATAAACTGTATCGAAATACGTGTTACAAGTACAACCTTCACGAATCCATGATGTTAAAAATTAAGCATCTTTTGTAGATTTTTCAATTATGTATAGCTGTTATATTTCTATGCATGAGAAAATAAATTGTAGCCGAAAGATATCGATACAAAGCACCCATAAATTTGGTCATGTAATATTTGGTCTTTTTTGTTGGTATAGACAGACAAGCTTACGATATACTTAATAATAATTTATTTAAAGCAATTGCCGTCGTCTATGCATGTTTTGGACGCTAAAAGTCCAGCCAACAACCTACCTACCACGTAGGGGAACTGGAATCTGTATCGCTTTTACCGGGACACAACCTAGGATTATTATGGCGGTATATTTAGTGGTCACCTAGCTAGGGTTACGACAAGCCGCCTCAGCTGCAGGGGTCAGTATTCTTAGTCCGCCCCTGTACTCAGAAAAATATATACATAAGTTAAAGCAACAGGTACAACAATAAGGTTGAAAAAATAATACAATATTGCGAGAAAACTTCAAAAGTAAACTAATTGCAGGATTTCTACGCTTTTAAATGTATTTGTGGAAAATTAGACTTTTTGGTTTCGCCAGCTACGTTATCTCGCCTTGCCTGACCTTTAAACAACAAGTGCCTTTCAATATATTCTGTCTCAACCATTTATATTTTAACATATAATTTAAGACATAATATAAGAAAGAACAACCTTAATGGCAGTTAAAGGTGAAAATAGGGCTTACTACTTTACTTGGTAACGTGCACAAAAAAATGGACTGTATTATATTTTGAGTCATCTGCATCTATTTTTCATTCTACTTATAAACAACAAAGTTAGCTCCATATGACTTCGTCTTTATGTTTTTACCTTTCATTATATCGACACAACATTTTTTCCTTACACTATCATCTATCAGTGTCATCAACATTCACACCCTTTTTGGCTATATTATCTTTTATACAATCTAAACATCTTTTTTTATTGCTCAGGAACAGGAGACAGGCTGACGGCCCACTTAATAGTAACCAGTTATCGTCGCGTATGGATGTTTGCAACACTAAGGGAACCGCGAACACGCTGCTGTCCCATAGGGGTACAAGAACCTGGGTTACTAATGATGGAACATAACACAAGTTTATTATTATTATTTTTTAATGCTGTAGGACAGCAGACAGGCTGACGGCCCGCTTAGAATTTAGCAGTTACCGTCGCCTATGAGTATTTACAACGCCAGTGGCATTGCGAACACGCTGCTGTCCCATAAGGGTACAGGAACTTGGGTCACTAATGCCGGAACACAACACAAGGTTATTATGGCGGCATACATAAGACCAAAGGTGGTCGCCATCCAGACGGGCTTGGGGCTCTATCACGTAGCTAAGATTGTTTTGTCGCCTTTTACGAGAGGCCGACCCCAGCCGCAGAGGTCAGTATTCTTAATCCGCCCCTGTACGGAGACATCTCTTTGGTCTACACTTTCTCCTTCATCCGTTTACTCTCATTTCTGTCATTTTTCTTGTTATATGGCATTCTTCCATTTGCATTATACAGTCATGTCACTATAATACTTATGTCACTTTTAAAAATATGAAAAATATGTTAGTTATCAATATGTATAAATCACAAAATTTCATGAATTAAAAAGCAAATTAAAAATAAATTAATTTTGAGATTATATTCTGTTTTATTCTCTGTTAAATTAACCTCATCCACTCCCTAATGGACCCAATCCAAATGGTGAAGAAGAACCTGTCGTTAGAAAGTATGTACCAGTTTCTCCCCCTCCGGAATTTATTCCCATGTATGCCAAATGGTTTTTAGAACATAAGCCGTCTTTGTACATTGTCCAGTTCTCACATTTGCGAGCTGAAAACATTAATATAACATACTATAGAAAAGTTAGTAAAGGGGCATACTGAATATCGAACTTTAATCATATTATTTTGACTTTTACTTGATCTGATAGGACGGTTTGTGATAAGATGTAATAGAATCGATGCCAGGATGCTGCTAAGTCGTCAAAGTTGCCGTTGCTGGGTATATTGTGAAATACATATTGTGAATAATAATTGTATTTTCAATCATGCTTCACCAAATTTTGGGCAAACATGCCCGCTTAAAATTTGGTGAAGTATGGTTTTACCAATTTCATCCAAGCAGCAACTGCGGTTAGCCTGTCGTAAAAGGCGACAAAACAACCCCAGCTACATGGTAGGGCGCGTAACCTATCTGGCAACCACACTGGGTATATAAGTATGCCGCCATAATAACCTTGTGTTGTATTCCAGCATAAGTGACCTAGGTTCCTCTACCCCTATGGGATGCAGTGTGTTCGTGGTGCCCTTAGCGTCGCAAGCATCCATAGGCGACGGTAACTGCTTACTATTAAGTGGGCCAAAGCCTGTCTGCTGTTCCTCAGCAATAAAAAAGCAGCATTGGCCATCCAATTTGTTGACGTTTTTTCATAGCTAGAGGTCAGCAGATAGGCTAGCGCTAGGCTACTGAAGCTGGTGGTCTCCGCCGCCTATGGACGTTTGCAACACCAGAGGCATTACCAACACGCTTCCGGCCTCTAAGACATTTTATAACTGCTTTTTTGAAAAACCCCATATCGTATTGCGATGGGAAAACCTCAGTCGGAAACTCATTCCGAATCCGGAGGGTACGCAAATGAACGTTCTCGAGAACCGTTTCATACAAGAAATAAGAAGATCCAAGAAATGGGGATCAACACCCAGCCGATGGCGGGCAGTGCGGTGGTAGAAAGACGAAGAAGATACTATTCTAAACAGTTCCTCAGAACAATCTCCTTTGTACAGACGATAGAATACGCACAGAGACGTAGTCTTTTAGAAAGCCAAGCGGGACTGCGTGATTAAATTAGTTTTTATATGTTACGTACTATACGTATCTTATATATAATGATATCTATCATAATGATATCATAATGATATCTTAAGACTATACTAAAACCTTCCTCTTACCAGGAAATTGTTTTGTAGAAGTAATAGATTCAGCATAATACTCCCAAGCACGACTATGATCACAGATTGAGAGCAAACACCTAGGTTGAGAACGTCCACCGTTGGGATAAAAATCCTTATGGCCTATAAGCAAACAAAAATTTCATGACCTTACCGCTGCGTTTATTTAAAGTCCGCTGTGTTAGATAAGAGAAAAAAAGTCTATCACTTCATTTAAAATAAATTATAAAAAATATTTAATGACTGAACAGAAAAAAGACCCTATTTATTTGTGAATTATCTTTTAATTTGTAATTGCTTAACCATTTTATGTTTGACGCTTGGTTATTTTCTTATATATTTCCTTGTGTAATATGGTATTGTTTCTTAATTTATTTATTATAATTAATATTTAGATAATAATAATTTTTTAACGTTCACTGTCATCCTATTAGCTGCAGTATCATCCATGCCTTGTACAATTTTGGATCGTTTTAATGTAGTAAAACTGGGGGTTGGCACTGAAAACCAGCGCTGTGTCGGAATAATTTCGATGCAGCAAAATGCTGAGTGGCCGACCTCGTTTGTCAGGATTACGGCATTAGTTTTATATTAAGAGAGTTATGTAATAGTGTACTTGAGTAGTGTCGTTTTCTTTGACAAATAAATGTTTTTCTTTCTTCTTTCTATATAGTCAAAATTTGCGTCACTGCAAACTGACCTAATCACGGAGTAGCACCGATTCAAAAACGCTCGTAGTATGCAACAGTGGGGTTTTCCCTCCGAAATAAGAACTTGACATGCCAATTGAAACGCTTAGTGGAAAAAGAGCCATCACTATTCTGATCGCTATTGCAACCATTAAATTGTGATCTAAAATGTCGGTCACGTCGTAAACCCATATTATGCTTTGAAAAGTACACTATAAAATTAATTGATTGAATATATGCCTCCGGCCCATTTGAGCCCAAAATTACTCTACCGAAGACCGTCATCCATTATCCATCTAGAAATAATATGGCTTGGAAACTAATGAACCATTCTGTACATAAATTAAAAAGTAAATGTTGTAAATACCTATAGGATCTCTTATTCCTAGTATACCACTATTAGTATGTATGACATCAACATAATCAGCATCAGTTTTGTCCAATCTTCCTTCAGAGTTGGCCATGATAAAACAAGGTCCAGCTGGATCTAGACCAGTAATTCTTCCTAGCTGCTTCCCAGTAAGTTCGCGGACTCTTTTTCCGGCAATTCCAGCGATATGTGATCCAAGACTGTGTCCTATAATTGATATCTTAGACGGATTCTGGCCATCTACAATATAAACCAGGTCATAATCAAAAACATGGTAGACTCCTTCTTGTTGTAATGCCATCGGAGTCCCGATTTGTCATCTGTTGTCCATCAGGATTCACTTAAGATATATTTGGGCATGTGTAAAAGTTCAAAATACGTAAAATAATTTTTATACTGAAAATCAATACAATATAAATACTGAGACAGTTCACACAACGCCATCTAGTCACACGTGCGACGAATTCTGACTGATTTGTTAGCTATTACGCTACAGCGGGTGTCACTGCGCATTTGATAGTAAGTAAAGAATTTAGGTGATCGTTCCAATTCTTCAACGTGAGTTATCGACCGTTACAATTGATAAATACTAATGTATGAAAGTCGTATAAAGTCAACTAGTACAAATTAAAAATTGAAATTAAGAGAAATAATAACTAAGAAAGAATTGCTTTATATTCCAAAATTGTCCAAATGTTAAATGAAAATATAAGTTTAAAAAATAAACTGATTTTCTAAAATATCATAGAATATTAATTTTACTCGTAAGTCGTTTTCTTTTGAATTAGTTCAACATAAAGGCCGCGGGCGACAAGGAGGACACGGTGGATCACACTGTCACCGTGTGCCCTGCGTGGCGCAAGGAGCGCCACGCCCTCATCGCCCAAATCGGCACGGACCTGTCGCTCCCGGCCCTGGTTCTGTCCATGGTCTGGGACGATCCTGGATGGACGGCTGTCGCCTCCTTCTGCGAGGCAGTCATGTCTGCAAAGGAGGCGGCGGAGCAGGAGCGGGAGTCGACCACCACACTCCCCTCCCGCCAACGCAGGCCACGCCGGCGGCGTCGGAGGGCAAGTTATGACCTCCGGTCGCCGTAAAAAGCGGCCGCGGGCGGCCCCTCGGGGGAGCATCCGCCGCCCGCACTATTGCCGCGAGGGAGAGGGCCGCGTGCTGTTCTGCAGCCCCCCTCAACTGTTGATTCAGAAGAGCGCCGGTGGACGAAATCCTGACCCCTGGCGCCAACAATTTACAAGGGGCCCGCCTTAATACAAAGGGCGGGCCGGCGCCGGCCCTGGCCACGAGATCGGCAGGCCATATATCCGTGGGTCCGGGCGTAGGCGATAGGAGAACAGCGGGGTTTTTAGTGGGTAGTCGGATGGTCGAACATCTTTCCCGGAGTCCCACATATCCCTCGGTCCCCCCGGGCCGGGGGAACCCGTCAAGAGTGGTTTTTCCCCGAGACCAAAAAAAAAAAGTTCAACATAAAGGCATACTCTTGATGATATGACTAAGAAATTCTCCGAGGAGTTCGCCCATGAAAACAGCGTATGTAGATGATCTGAAGTATTCCAAATTGATAATCTTCCTGCCATCCAGCGCTAAGATCTTGACCCATCTCTTCTTCATTAATTCTGGAGCAATAGCTTGAACCATTAGACCATCCGAACTTTCCATAAATCCATGAATAAGTACAAATATCGAAGAAGCATTGTGGATCAATCTAGAACAATGCGATACAATATCACTTTATACAACACTAAGACAATGTTACCAAAATTAGTTGGATAATAATAATAGCGCTTTTGAAAAAGAAAAAAACTATTTCTTTATTTATTTTAAATATTTTACATAAATTATGTTATCGTTGCGAAAAACTATAAAAACAAATTTCAATTAATTATAAACATTTGCAAATTGATAAAATTTTAAAAATAATACCGTGACTATGAATGCGCCACGATTGGTCGTCATGTTTGTGACGTCATAATGTTAAAAGAATATTATGACAGTACAGTGTCTACAGCTAGGTATATAGTCTAAAGCCAAAGCTTGTACACAAAATTGGCTAAATATATCCGAAATTTAGGGCAAAAAGTTAATTATATCAGGTAATTTTATTTAGTCATGTGTGATAAAGGAGTTATACAGGCTATTTCCGATTTATTTTCCGATTAAAGCTTATTCAGTAACTTTAACTATTAACGAAAGATTAAAAAGTTTAAGACGTCCAATGTCATGACTGTACAGCTTCATCAGGTAACAAATACTTTAATAAAAACATAAGATGTTTAATATTATAGACAATAATAATCTTTTATGTATTTATATTTAATATACCGGTGGTTGCAAACATTCATTAGGATTATTTATGTGGACTAATCGGAGAAGGAAAATCCTGAACAAAACTGAAGTGAAAACTACCAAAAAAATCTCTTCAGTCTCAAATGAAAACTTGCCAGATAACAGTACGTTTTTACAAAAAGTGATTCAATTTGCAAAAAACTAACAATTGAATTTTCAGTTTTTTTATTGCTGTAGGACAGCAGACAGGCTGACATCCCGCTTAGAATTTAGCAGTTACTGTCGCCTATGGGTGTTTGCAACGCCAGTTGCATCGCGAACACGTTGCTGTCCCATAATGTGTACCTTTACTTGGGTCCCTTACTTGGGAACTTGGGTCACTAATGTCAGATTACAACACAAGGTTACTATGGCGGCATACTTACAACGAAAGGTGGTAGTCATCCAAACCACGTAGCTGGGGTGGGTTTTCGACGTTTAATATCTTGAGAAATATTTTAAAACATTTTTTCGCGAGTTGTTTTTGTAGTATTCGTAAAAAATGGTACGAAACAAGTACGATAACTTGAAATATTCGACATTTTTTATATTTTTATTTATATACGAGTGTGGCCTGAAAAGTTTCCGACTTCAACATGAAGATAGCAGCACTCGTAAGTAAAAGCTAGTAAATTTCGTTGTTCATCTATTTACTAGTAACTCAACAAAGTTTCAGCCATTTTGGACGCGCAGTTGTTATATAACAGTCGTTTGAGTGAGTTGATGTGAGTGAGTGTTTTTGAAAGGTAATACGCCTATGCAAATCAAAGATGAGTTAGATTCTGTCTATGGGGACGCTGCACCATCATTTACCATAGTGAAATTTTGGGCATCTGAATTTAAACGTGGCTGTAAAAGCTAATGAATGTTCGGGACATCCAAAAACTGCAACTACCAACGAAGACATCGCCAAAATTCACCAAATGGTGCTAAACGAAATATTTGCAGAGACCGACCAAATTCGACTTATTACAGCTATTTTTGCTATTCCATCACTTGACTCTTACTGCGAAATTGGAAAAATCAGTGCCAAAAGCATTGAAACCACATACCATAGCAATATGCTAAAATTAAAATTATACCTATTCAATTTCTTTAAAGATGTCAAATTATATTTTATGTTTCCGTCCTTTGTAATTAAATCAATTTCCAAAACATCATGGAGAGACATATTTTTATTCTGCATTTGCTCATAGGTTAGACCCAATAATCTCTTCAGGGCATCACCTGTAAATTGAGATATACGCGTATTAGTGAACGCACTTTAATCCAAAAAAATATATATCATGAAAATATTCTTGCCAATGCAAGAAAATTTATTTAGTATCATAACAACACTAAGTATTCCTTAATTAACCTCAAACTTTGCCTTGTTTCTGCAAGAGATTCATCCCGATTGCATTCACATTGGTACTTGAATAACCTAAAACGTGTCAAAGATCCAACCAATGAGCTAACATCAAATTAGGCCTACTACGTACTCAAAATTTAAAAATTGTAATAGGTGTATCTTACTTATCACTATTCCAAATTATTTTCAATTAAATTAATGTAATAATACTACCATCATCCAAATGTACCCAGTTGCATCCAAAGTCTTCAATTAAAAGCCAGGGAGTTACTGTCAAACTCATAAACTCATTTATTGATAACCTATTGTTATTCATAAGATTAGTAATTATAATAAAATTTTATTAAATTCTTCAAAGCTATAAAAAGTATGCTCAATAAGCCATTTCTTAAAACGAAATTTATAAGAATATAAAATACGGGCTGCTACATCAACTACTGTTATATGGCAAAACTAACGTTGTTTGCATCGGTGCTCAATCATAACTCAATTTTCTTCTAAAACAATTAGCGTAAAAATAGGCTAAATTAGTTTAACTAACCGCTAGAGGCTTATCTTGAAAATTGAATCTCATAAGATTCAATTTTCAAGATAAGATTAGATTTGGGGCATACCCCAAATCTAAAAAAAACGAACAACAAACGAATAACATGTATTATTTTCCATATCACACAATGAAAATGGATATATTAACTTTAACATAGACTCAAATACCTGAAACAAGAATAATATGTCCAGAACCCTCATAAATCTCGATAAGATAAAGCCCGTTTTTTATTACCAAAGAATGGTAAACTGGTTGATGGTAAAATATTACTACTATTTTGAAGAATATTATTTTTGAATATCTCTCTCTCTCTCTCCTAACCGATTTCGGTTACGGCGATCGCTTCAGTTAGCAGCTGTTTGACGTTCATGCGCTCGCAGGTGACTTGCGTAGCCAACCTTATTTACGAATACGCGCTTGCATCTTGAACACGTCAAAACACCATTCACAAAATTATAGGCAATAGCTGTTGCTGGTCGGGAATTAAGCTCGTCGCGCTTTGAATCTAACTCTGAGCGCCGGCGGCATTCAAATTCTCGCACTTTAGATTTCACCTGGAGTCTCCAGTCGGAACGCTTCTCCGCTAGTTTTTCCCATTGATTCGGATCACTATTGCACTTCCCCAATTGACGCTTAAGCACATCCTTGTATCGTAGCAATTGCCCACCCTGCTTGCGTTTGCCACTTGCAAGTTCCGAGTAAAAGATTCGTTTTGCTACTCTCTCTTCCGCCATCCGAGAGACGTGACCAGACCATCGAAGCTGTCGTCTCATGAGATATGCCTCTATGCCACAGACATTAGCTCTACGTAGCACTTCGGTATTTCGCACGTAATCGGACCATCGGATATTCATTATTTTTCGCAAACATCTCAGGTGAAAGCGGTCTAATGCTCGAATATAACGACAATAAGTAGTCCATGTCTCGCTAGCGTACAATAAATTAGGCAACACGACGGCCATGTAGACTGAAATCTTGGTGCTCAACTTTAAATCGTGTGATCGAAAAACCCTCGCATCCAGCTTACCAAATGCTGCAGCTGCAGCAGAAATCCTACTGTTAATCTCAGGCTCAAGGTCACATTTAGATGTAATGTTACTTCCCAGGTAACGAAATCTATTGACCTGCTTCAACTGGTCATCGCCAAGATTTATATCCAAGTCTCCATGATTATAAGCATCCAAAGACATCACTTCAGTCTTTTTTATACTGATTTTCAGCCCAAATAAACGGCATGCCTCTATATGCCGCTATTTTTGAATATACACTGTTTCAAACAATATAAAATTAAGAATACTGCGTGTGTTAATATTGAATAATGTATACTGATTGTAATTATATACATTATGATTACATTCACAAATCTAACTAACTGTATACTCTTTGCCTGACCCGTATAACGTTGTTTTGACATATAATTTAAAAAAAAAACATATAATAATAATTATATTTTGAATATATTACAAGCTGCTTTGGCATTCAATGTGGCCATAGTGAATACATTTTTCCAAAAAAGGGATCAACATTTTATTACGTATAACAGCGGAAACCACAACACACAAATAAACTATTTTCTTATAAGAATAAATAAAATTAGATCAGTTAAAGATTGCAGTGATCCCCGGTGAAAGTTTAGTTTCTCAACACTGACTCCTTATTTAGACGTAACCATAACGCCAAAATTTTTAAAACACAAAACAAAGTCACCCCCCCCCCCCCAAAACTAAATGGCATTTTCTGGAAAAAGTAAATTTAAACAGAGTGGTAGACCAAATGGTAGGGATGAATGATATGGTAGGAATATCTGTAAATGAATGTTGGAATGAAATAGCAGAATACATTAGAGGTGTGGCAAAGGACGTTTTTGGAGAAACGAAAGGAAAAGGTAAAATTGAGAAAGAATCTTGGTGGTGGAATGAAGAAGTACGGGTGATTCTGAAAGAAAAGAAAATTGCTTTTAAAGATTGGATAAGTACGGATGAAAAGAATGTTATGATAAAGGAAAGTAAGAGAAAAGAATATTTAGAATGTAAGCAGAGAGCATAAAGATCTGTTGCTGGAACTTGGCAGTTTTATGAGTTTTGTGAAGTTCTGGTGGTCAGTAACATTTGTATAGAATGGTGAGTCATAGAGAAAAAAATGCAAAGGATATATCCCATATGAAATCTATAAAAGATGATATTGGAAGAGTCTTAACAGACAATGAAGAAATAAAGAGCAGATGAAAAATTATTTCTGTTGATTGATGAATGAAGTGAATTTCTGGAGTGGGATGTTAGATATGTCACCCGTTAACATGGGCCTTGCAAAAGAATGAGTACGGCTGAGATTAGATTGGCTGTAGATAGTATACAAAATAGCAAGTCTGTAGGACCGGATGAAATACCTGTGGAAGTATGGAAGTTTTTGAAAGCAGACGGATGGAAGTGGCTAACTTTGTTCTTCAATAAGCTGTTGTAAGACGAGTTGTAAGGCGATCCCCGATGAATGGTACATTAGTACACTTGTACCCATTTTTAAGAATAAGGAGGATGTACAGGTTTGTTACAATTATAGAGGAATAAAGCTCTTGTCGCACAGCATGAAGATTTAGGAGAAAGCAATAGCAAGGCGACTACAAGAGGAGAGTGAAATAAGATAGAACCAATTTGGTTTCATGCCCGGGCGAGGGACTACGGATGCCATATTCGCACTTCAGCAACTGTGCGAGAAATACAGAAGTGCACATAAGGACTTGCACATGGTATTCGTTGTTGTATTTGTACAGACTTCCAATAAAGCGACTTGCCGCTAGGTGTTAACAGAAAATGTTTACAGGCTAAACCAGTAGTCTTAGATATAATTATTATTATTTTTTTTTTTATTGCTATAGAACAGCAGACAGGCTGACGGCCCGCTTAGGATTTAGCAGTTACCGTCGCCTATAGGTGTATGCAACGCCAGTGGCATTGCGAACACGCTGCTGTCCCATAAGGGTACAGGAACTTGGGTCACTAATGCCGGAACACAACACAAGGTTATTATGGCGGCATACTTAAGACCAAAGGTGGTCGCCATCCAGACGGGCTTGAGGCCCTACCACGTAGCTAGGGTGGGTTGTTTTGTCGCCTTTTACGACAGGCCGACCCCGGCCACAGAGGTTAGTATTCTTTCTCCGCCCCTGCACGGATAGTTTAAGTTTAATTAAGCAACAAACCCGTAATTTCAACGTTTAATTTAAACCTCTGAATAGTTTCATGATTCATGTATAATTGAGAATGCGTATCACGTTACTAGTGTTGATTACATTGAATTCAAAGCGTGTTTAGCGAACTATTAAGACGATAGGTGTGAGAGAAATTTCAATTGGAATAATTAAACACTTCTATAAAACGCTTTAACTGTTCTTTGATATTTAAATGTAACTCGCAAATGGATTAAAACTTGCATTTTACGTACTTCATTATTTAATTCACGAGTACCTACAGCATGGAATATAAGTTTTATAAAGCTATGATGAAATTTAAGTTTTTATTTATAAATATAGGTATAAAAGTGGGTCATACAAATATTTAGGCCAGTCAAGTATTGCTCTTCTTCCTTCTGCCCTTATCCCACATTATATGGGGTCGGTACAACATGTTTTCTCCTTCCACTCTCCTCTGTTGCTCGCAGCCGTCATCTATTATCAATATTCACACCTTTTCATCTTTTACGCCATCCATCCATCTTTTTCGGTCTACCTCTACTCCTGTTTCCATTCACTTTCATTGCTATCATTTTCCTTGTTATATAGCATTCTTCCCTGCGTATTACATTGCTAAACCAAAGTACGTAACGTACTTTAGTAAATCTGTAACTTTTAAGTTTTTCAATAGCTGGCGGCTTTACTTTCACACTTCCTCTAATACACTTATTTCTAATTTTATCCATTTTCATAACTCCACAGATTCATCTCAACATTCTCATCTGCGCAGCATGTAACATCCTTTCATCCCTCCCCTTTGTGCCCAGCATTCCGTTCCATACAATACGACAGGCCTTCTTACGGATTTATAAATTTTACCTTTGAGTTTAAGTGGTACTCTTGGGTCATAAATTGTTCCTGAGACCTGTCGCCATTTATCCATCCTGCATTCACACTGTTGTTCACATCTCGGCCGATATCACCGTCGTTCTGAATTAATGATCTGAGTTGTAGCTCTCTCTTCCGGCATCATCATCATCATCATTTCAGCTGGAAGACGCCCACTGCTGTACAAAGGCCTCCCCCAAAGATCTCCACGACGATCGGTCCTGAGCTGCCCTCATCCACCTATTCCGGCGATCTTGACCAGATCATCTGTCCATCTCTTCCGGCAACCCATTAGTAATGACGCTAGCGTTGCAAACATCCATAGGCGACGGTGAGCACCTACTATCTAAACGGGTCATTTACCTATCTGCTGAACTCCAGTAATATTTTTTTGTTTGAGCTACAGTAGAACTACTAAAATTATACATTTAATACATCATTTTACTAATCTAGTGATTTAATCGTTGACGACATTTAATAAGAACTTTGAGGATTTCTTAAAGTAATTGTAAATTACTATAAGAAATCCTCAAAGTAATAAATTAAATTGTAAATTGAATAAAATAAAAAAAAAATAGTTTAATGAATGTAATTAAATTGAAATTGTAAATTAAGGTAATTTTAAATTGTATGCAGTTCTAGGCAAGACAACAAACACTATTACCAACTTTTATGGTATTCGTAAAAATATGTGAAACAAGGTACACAAAACATAGGCTACTTACATCTACTATTATTAGGAGTCGGCGAAATAAAAGGTCTCAGAACCGGCATGGTTGCCTCTACAACGGAACTCATGCTCAATTTAGCTGGCTGAAGATAAGGCATATTTGCAGCATACACAGTAATACAGAACACTGTTTTATACACATAGATAACCTCATAATTTCTCCCTGAAATTTATATATTTCAAGTCTTAAGTATACTTCAAAAATTTAATTAGACCTGTCCCAATCAATTTCTTATTGAATCCTAATTTTATTTATTTCTATAGAACTGCAGCCAGCTGTCGACTCACTTAATAGAAAGCAGTCACCGTCGCATGTAAATCATTGCAACGCCGGCAACGAAGTAGCGCCAACACGCTGCTTTCCTAGTAGGGAAACTGGAACCTGGATCATTTATGCCGGAACACAACACAAGGTTATTGGCGGCATATTTGGAGACCAGGGGCGGTGGCAATCCAGATGGGCTTGGAGCCCTACCACCTAAAATGTAGGACAGCAGACAGGATGACGGCCCGCTTAGAATTTAGCAATTACTGTCACTTATGGGTGTTTGAAACGCCAGTGGCATCGCGAACACGTTGCCGTCCCATAAGGTTACAGGAATTTGGGTCACTAATGCCGGAACACAACGCAAGATTATTTGGCGGCATATTTAAGACCAAAGGTGGTCACCATCCAAACGGGCTTGAGGCCCTACCACGTAGCTAGGGTGGGTTGTTTTGTCGCCTTTTACGACAGGTCGACCCTGGCCACAGAGGTATTCTTTTTTCGCTCCTGCACGGATATATTTATTTGACATTGGAAAATATTTATACAATAATCAAAATTCAAACAAGTTACATTAAAATCACTCACAATTGATCATTTCAGATTGTGTTCACGGCCATCGTACAAAACCTTTGTAATGTTGTTAAACATGGTCACACATGACATATAAATAAAATTGTGTGCATGTAACGCAACATCTGCGATGCTTGTTAACATAAATTTTGGTCTTAGGCCAATAACCAGATGTAGCAATAGTTATTTATGCTATTTACTAGATACAGTGTGCAATGGTAACATCTCTATTAACTAAATTAGTAAAATTAAATTTATTTTTATTGACGTGGTACAGCAGACAGGCGACCAATTTTTTTAATATTCTTTATTGTACAAAATCTTACAGATATTATTATAATATATTTTAAAATGGTACATTGTACGACTGGCGACGAAGAGCTGTAGCCAGAGCCAGACAAGACCGCTTACAACCACTATACGATAACTTGGAATCGTCTGAGGGGCAGAAGCTTATCAATAAGTTGGCATGCTCCAGGGTCAAAGCGGCACAGGATATTTCCAAGTGCCGCTGTGTAAAAGACCCTGTGGGCAACCTGCTATGCAAGAATCTCGCGGTGAAGGAGAGATGGCGCTCGTATTTCCACAAGCTGCTGAACACGCAGCATAAAGAAGTGCAGCTGCCAGATCTTCCTCCGAATCAAGGACTAGTGTCACTGGTAATGCCTGCAGAGGTCCAGAATTGTCTTCACTGCATGAAGAATCGGAAAGCTGTTAGATCCGATGGAGTCCCCATCGAAGCCTGGAAGGCGATGGGCTCTCGTGGTGTGGGCATCTTAACCGGCCTTTTTAACCGGATACTCCTCACCGGTACAATCCCGAGCCAATGGAGACTAAGTATAATTACTCCAGTCTTCAAAGATAAGGGGTCGGTGCAGGAGTGCGGTAATTACAGAGGGATTAAGGTCATGTCCCACACCATGAAGCTCCTCGAGAGGGTTATCGACTCTCGGATTCGGCAGGAGTGCACTATCTCGGGATATCAGTATGGGTTTCGCCCTGGTCATGGGACCATGGATCCTGTTTTTGTCCTAAGGACTGTCGCGGAGAAATACAGGACAAAGAATACGCCTCTGCGTTGCCTGTTTCTTGACTTGCAGAAGGCCTTTGACTGTATTCCTCGCGCGATAATCTAGTGGGCATTGCGATCTAAAAGGGTTCTAGAGGCCTATATTGACATCATCCAAGACATGTACCGTGACTCCGATTCCGTAGTTTGAACCGCTGCTGGCGGCACAAAACCTTTCCCCATCACCGTCGGGGTGCACCAACGATCCGTCCTTAGTCCGTTTCTGTTTAGCGTGTTATTAGACGTATTGTCAGACAGCACCAGAAACTTACATGAGCAGCCCCCGTGGCTGCTCATGTATGCTGATGATATCGCGCTGGCAGATTCGGACAGGGATAGGCTGGTGCGACGTGTGAAGGCGTGGAAGGAGTCGCTTCAGAACGGTGGTCTGAACTGCATAGATCCCACACTCCTACGCATAGGCGGCGACACGGTCGAGCGCAAGTGAACGAGCGCGGACCAAGTGAAATACCTGGGATTTGTTTTTCATGCGTCTGGTGACATCGATTGCGACGTCAAGGCAAGCATCGCTGCCGCGTGGACCAAATGGCGGGAGGTAACTGGTGTCATTTGTGACCCTAAGATGCCAGTAAAGTTGAAGGATAGGTCTATAAGACCTATCAGGCCTATCCTCTTATACAGCTCTGAAGCATGGCCGGTGTTAGAGTGACACAAGTAAGAACTGCGTGTCACGGAGATGAATATGCTGCGGTAGATGTGTGGAGTGACGCGGAAGGACCGCGCTAGGAACTCCCGCATTCATGGCAGTCTTCATGTCCGTGGCATTGCAGATAAAATGCAGTAGTGTCGGCTCCGTTGGTACAGCCACGTTTTACAGCAACCGGATGCTTACATGGGAAACAAATGTCTGGCCATGCCACCTCCGCCGGGCCCCGGCAGGAGGGGTAGACCCAAAAAGTGCTGGCTTGACGTCGTAAAGGGTGATATGCGTGCCAATGGGCTCACTACCAGGGATGCTGAACACCGTGCGAAGTGGAGTAGAAAAAGTCGGAAAGCAGACCCCGGGCACCGAAACGGAAGTTAGTGTTGCAACCGGGATGCTACGCTGAGATGATGGTGATGATGAGTGGCATCCAATTGATCAGAGTAAAGTCATTATTGATCAATACCACTAAAATTACGCAGCTAAAGAGTTTTGAGCTTATTTTTAGGGGGTCGAATCTCAAAAGACACGTATAATAAATCCTGATAAGAAAATTCATCAGTGGGACACTGTTCATGTTTGACGGTAAGATTAAAATAGAGCACCAGGATGAGGTTAAAGAGCGGGGGATTACAGTTAGGAATATTATGTGTGCTGTCCAAAAGGAGAATAGAAAGATTGTGAGATTCAACAGTGTAACGTATTGAAGTCACGCATGATTATTCTGTGATCATATATAGGAGTAAATTTTTCTAAAATATTCTCAAATGAAGAAAAAAATCAATGCGTAGGGATGGGCAAATAATACACACCGAAAAGAACTTTTGTGTGGCTAAGTTCGATTTCCAGAAAGATATGTTCACCCGCATTGGGTGGAGATGGTTGCGTTGATATGTCATCTACTTCGTAGGGAATGGTAGTGCGTAGGTAGTGGCAACACCACCACCGCCATTACACGGTGGCTATTTCTTATTAGCTGAAAACCGGGTAAAGAATAGGTTGAGGAAGGAAGACATGTTTTTAGCCATGACTCTGAGACTAATGTGGCGTGTATATTTTCACAGTCAAATATCGCCAGCATAACGCCTCCAGTCATCCATGCACGGGCGGAGAAAGAATACTAACCTCTGCATTCGGGATCGGCCTGTCGTAAGAGCCGACAAAACAACCCACCCTAGCTACGTGGTAGGGCCTCAAGCCCGTCTGGATGGCGACCACCTTTAGTCTTAAGTATGCCGCCATAATAACCTTGTGTTGTGTTCCGGCGTTAGTGACCCAAGTTCCTGTACCCTTATAGGAAAGCAGTGTGTTCGCGATGCCACTGGCGTTGCAAGCACCCACAGACAAAGGTAACTTCTAAATTCTAAGCGGGCTGTCAGCTAGTCTACTGTCATAAAGCAATAAAAAAGATATATCTGTGATATAGAATCATGTTATGCATTTAAATTATTATGAATGCTTTAAATGAGTTAATAAATTAATTAATTAAACAGAGCACACGATAATAGGTGTTTACTTTTCAACTACCCGCATAAAAAAGCAAAAGTCAAAAACCCGCATCCTTAATAACATGCATTTACCGTCGCCTATGGATAATTGCGACAGAGGCTAACGCTGCCGTCCGCGTAGATGAACTTGTCACTTATGCCCAAACACAACCCAAAGACATTATGGCGGTATATTTAGAGACCAGGGTGGTTGCCATCTGGACGGACCTGGAGTCCTACCACCTAAATCTGTTATTTGACATCAATATCATAATTGACATTGGAATACGATCATGCATTTTATCGATAGCGTGAGTCCATAATCATGTAATGCTCTCAAACTCAGCAGTTGGTGGTTCTCAGATTCTGTAAGATATGGCACAACAGAGGATAAATGGTTCAAATTGAAAGTAGTTCGTTTTGTAGTAGTAATAGTTGGAAAAAACTTATTGTTTGTTTATTTGGTCTTATGCCTTGAAATTAAGTATACCTTGAAGAAAATAGCGTTCAGATAATATAATATCAAATTTCTAGAATATTTAATTATACAAGTTTTGCGTATTACTGCTTTTCGCGTTTTTAATTTATTAATTTTAATATAAAAACAATGTCAAAGTTAGAATATGAAAAAAAACTTTAAAACTTACTGTTGCAAAGTATTAAAGTATTCTTATAGGTGTTCTGGTAGTAATATGTACTTTGATATTAGGTAGTAAATATTTATGTTTTAGACGCCAAAAGTAAGAAAACTGAAAAAGTTGCAAAACACATATTTTATTTTAGGAAAACTTTTTACTGTTTAAAGTTTTTTACTTACATTTATATTTAAAGTAATGAAATTACTATTGTAATTTTTTATTATACTTACAAAGATTTTGGTTAAAGGAAAAATAAGGTAGCATGCTTAAATCTGCATTTTATAATTATTTATGTATTTTGGCTTCTTAAAAAGATAGAAAATTATTTTTTGTTCACCACAAAGTTATAACATACATAAATGTAGGGAAAAAATACAAAAATATGAAACAATCAGCGGTCTTAAACATAGAACAGATCTTTTCCAGACAACCTAATACTAATATTTACAAAATGACCTTTGATGATAAAAATTGTATTAAGTAAAAACATATTAATAATTATAATCCGGCTGGATTATAATTAAGCCTAAGTCCGCACTCTTCATAATATAACTACCGATAGTGTTGTGATTTATATCTTTATGCTCGTAATAGTCGTTCATGTTTCGCTTTTGTCTTTTTTATCATACTATCGCAAATAGACTATTTGTGAAAGTATTATTACTGCAATAAACTCTATTGAAATTTCAATAATGTATCATTATCTATTTACAAAATTCTTACAACATAGATGATTTACAATGGATGTTCAAAATATTAAAAATAATAAAGCTTCAAATAAATGAAGATTAAAAATTGTGCAGAAGTACTAGTATAAATATTTTACACTGATCTCTCAAAGATTTACCAATTCACCATACTTCTCAGAAGATTACAAAAGCAAAAACTGAGCTTTATTTTGTTTACCTTGATAGTGTGACGGTGCCAAGTTAATAGAAATATTTTATGCTCAAGCGATACTATAAAATTTAGGAAAACGTCGATGTTATTGGACAAACTTGTAAGTAGGCAGAAATCTTCAGGGACGTCCTCTGTTTACTCACATATTCTACAATTTTAATCTGTCAACAGCACTTGAGATTCCCAAACGTGTGCTTGTTGTTGTAAGACACAGGTTAATGGATAAACAGTATGGCAACTTCGTGTAGAAGGATAGGGCGACAAATTCTGCAAGTCTAGAGCTTGGTTGAAGCCTAAGTTGTATTAGATGTGTATGAGTTAACAACTTTGTTTAACAACTCTTGACGTTGGACGATCTATATCTTGATTGATAATGACTATTCATTTATTTAGTTTTTATTAATAAAAATAACAATGTTGACATACTGTGATAGGATTTTACTGTGGGACGTATCGCATTTTTTTAACATTTTTTTGCTATGGCGAGTGGACGAAATTGTAAATGTAGTTAAGCGAATGTATTGGGCGAAGCATATAAGGAATGAGGTCAGAATAGTGGGAGAACTCGGGAAGTCGGAACGCTGCGAAGAGCGAATCAGGGAAATAACGATTCGAGGACAGTAGCAACAACCGGAGACTAACTCCAGGCTTCGCGTCGCGTGAGTTTTTGTTTCAATATAGAGGATTGATTATGATGTTTTGTATTGTGTTGGATCTAAATTAGGTCAGTTTTGATCTTTCATAGTGTAGATCACTTGGTCTATTTCCTGTTCCGCGATATTTTAAATTCCGTGAGACTCCAACGTAGGCATTTATTAGAGCCAGTTCCTTCCGCGATTTTATTTAATAATAATTCACGGGTGTGCCTAATCTTTTGCTTGCTATTGTCTCGAACTAGCGCCCAGTTGAGTCAGTGTTGTATTAGGTTACCTATGACGCGTTGAGGTAAAGCGGGCAGAGCTGCGCGACGAGGTGCTCATGGTGGAGTGGAAGGAGCGCCTCGCGCACCCCAGCGCGGGCCTCGCCACCATCGAAGCGGTGAGGCCCGTCCTGGCCGAATGGCTGGAAAGGCGCCACGGCGCCCTGACCTTCCGCCTGACGCAGGTCCTCTCGGGGCACGGTTGCTTCGGGAGGTACCTGTGTCGCATAGGGCGGGAGATGACGTCGGGGTGCCACCACTGTGGCGCGGGCGACGAGGAGGACACGGTGAACCACACTGTCGCCGTGTGCGTGGCGCGAGGAGCGCCGCGCCCTCGTCGCCCAAATCGGCGTGGATCTGTCGCTCCCGGCCCTGGTTCTGTCCATGGTCGGGAGCGATCTTGGATGGACGGCCGTCGCTTCCTTCTGCGAGGCAGTCATGTCCGCAAAGGAGGCGGCGGAGCGGGAGCGGGAGTCGACCACCACACTCCCCTCCCGCCAACGCAGGCCACGTCGGCGGCGCCGGAGGTCAAATAACGACCTCCGGCCGCCGTAAACAGCGGCCGCGGGCGGCCCCTCGGGGGAGGATCCACCGCCCGCACCATTGCCGCGAGGGTGAGGGCTGCGTGCTGTTCCGCGGCCCCCCTCAACTCCTAAAGTTGTTAGGAGAGCGCCGGGGGGACGAAATCCTGACCCCCTGGCGCCAACACTTTAGAAGGGGCCCGCCTCAAGACAAAGGGCGGGCCGGCGCCAGCCCGGGCCACGAGATCGGCTGGCCATATATCCGTGGGCCCGGGCATAGGCGATAGGAGAACAGCGGGGTTTTTTAGTGGGTAGTCGGATGGCCAAACATCTTTCCCGGAGTCCCACATATCCCTCGGTCCCCCCGGGCCGGGGGAACCCGTCAAGAGAGGTTTTTCCCCGACACCAAAAAAAAAAAGGTTACCTACGACGCGAGTAAGTCTAGATGGTTCAATTATTATTTTGCGTACCTAATTCCGAAATAAGATTTAGCTTAGAGCCAGTGAGGCTCAGTCCAAAACGGAGCTTTTGGACTGCCAAGTAAGTCGATTAAGTTTTAATTTAATCCGAAAATTTAATCTAATTTATGGCATTTGTGTTGCAAACAAAAACGGTATCCCCTAGAACTTCATGGAATATGTTTAACGTGTGTGTGGTTCCTTGCTTTTGTAGTATGGTAATATCTATTGTTGCTTCTAGGCTGTCTATGCATTTTGTTATGTTTCTAGCTTCTACCACTGTGGCTCCTATCACTAATAATATGTAAATATTATTAGTATATATAAATACTATATCATAAATATTCATAAGCTATAGTTTAATTATATCTAACATTACTTTGTAGATAAGTTTGTCACTGAGGAAGGTACTAGCGTCTAAGATACTCGTAGCAAGCTTGGCCTAGTTTAGCCATTAGTTTTACTTATATGTAAACCTTTGTTTCATTGGTAATAAACATTTTTATTTTATTTTTTACTAGTTGACCCGGCAGACGTTGTACTGCCATATGAATTTAAAAAATAAAAAAGTATCCTATGTCCTTTTCCAGGTCCTCTAAAGTACAATCTTAGACTATACCGAAATTCATCAAATTTGGTTCAGCGATTTAGGCGTGAAAGCGTAACAAACATCCATACATACAAACTTTCGCGTTTATAATTTTTTTATTGCTGAGGAACAGCAAACAGGCTGACGGCCTACTTAAAATTTAGCAGTTACCGTCGCCTATGGGTGTTTGAAACGCCAGTGATATCGCGAACACGCTGCTGTCCCATAAGGGTACAGGAACTTGGGTCACTCAAATTTATTTTTATATATTATATTTATTAGTAAGGATTTTAAATGTTTTGGCCATGGTTATAAAGGGTTATTTATCTGTGCAGGGGCGGAGAAAGAACCAAACAACGCACAAGCTACGTGGTAGGGCCTCAAGCCCGTCTGGATGGCGACCACCTTTGGTCTTAAGTATGCCGCCATAATAACCTTGTGTTGTGTTCCGGCATTAGTGACCCAAGTTCCTGTACCCTTATGGGACAGCAGCGTGTTCGCGATGCCACTGGCGTTGCATACACCTATAGGCGACGGTAACTGCTGAATCCTAAGCGGGCCGTCAGCCTGTCTGCTGTTCTACAGCAATAAAAAAAGGCTTCATTTCGAATACATATAACAATGGTTCCACTTAACATATAGCGTGCATGAAGGTTAAACTAATAACCTATGTTTAAACCAATTATAACGACAACACCATACGCTATAATTATTTAAATTCTAGAAATTAATATCATATCTGGCTTTTTTATGGTTCCGTAAAAGCAGTGATATAAAAGATGCGCAGGATAAAAAAAATGGTTTTTTTTAATATATTCACTAGCATAGATCTTCTCTGGAGTGATTTTTCTTTTTAAACTCTTTCTCGAGCAAAAACTCTGTTGACGAGTGCTCCCAGACTCTGAGAGTCGAGGGTGTTTGGGATTCCGTTAAAGATGTTTGACGTTCGACTACCCGCTAAAAACCCCGCTGTCCGATTGCCTAGTGCCTGGGCCTAGGGCTGGCTCTGGCTGGCGCCCGCCTCTTCTGTAAGGGTGGGTCTCTTCCACAGTTTACGCCAGGAGGTCAAAAATTTAAGTCCCCTGAAACCTTTCTGTGTCAGTCCGGTAGGATTTAGGTTAGGGGAAACGGAAAAGTATCACTCTCGTGACGGAGATACTATCTTATCTCAATATTTCAAAGCTGCACGACAAAGTAATACAAAATTATATGCCTTTGGCATATAATTTTGTATTTTAAATTAATTACATGGCAGTTATTTATGTACGTGACGGCGACGTGGCGTACAGTACGTAGGCGACGGTGGTCCATGATGGTTCAACC
The DNA here is from genome assembly GCA_963693495.1 of Malacosoma neustria. Taxonomy (NCBI): domain Eukaryota; kingdom Metazoa; phylum Arthropoda; class Insecta; order Lepidoptera; family Lasiocampidae; genus Malacosoma; species Malacosoma neustria. Next base: position 4,112,313 of record OY856385.1, read on the forward strand.
CCGACCATGGCCTTCTGGCCAAGTTTGTCTCGTTCGAAGTATAAGTCTTGGTTCTCCAAGGCCGAGAGCGCTGATTCACTTCCGATATGGGTGATGAGCGCGCGGCTCTGTTCCTGTCACGCAGGGCATACGGTTACCGTGTTGTCCAACGTAGCACCCTAACATAGCATCCCACCTTATACGACACAGATATCTTCCGAACTAATCGTGCCCCGAGAGAACCTGCATCTGTTTGAAAGTCAGGAAATCGTGGCGTCTGTCCATCTCGGCGGCCAGGATGGGTCTCAACGCCTCAATGGCGGTGAATGCCACGCTGGGGTGTGCGAAACGTTCTGTCCACTCCACCACGAGCACTTCGTAGCTACTCGAAGAGGTGCTCATGGTGGAGTGAACGATATACATATAAATATATTGGAACAATTAACACAACACTGTCTAGTACCGAAATAAGTAGCGTAGTACTTGTGTTATGGGTATTGGACAACTAATATACTACATATACTTTTATTTTGTAAATAAATACACATTATACAAAAACAGCAGACGCGGGACGGGAATCGAACGCGTATCCTAAGCAAGCGTCGACAGCGTTAGCCGTAACGCCACAAAGGTCGTCGATATTATTTGACAATATAGATATTATTGAATACGTTTAACACTTCTTTTCATATTTTCAAATTCAACTTAACAATTAAATTCATAATTAAAAATAATTGTGTATAATTTTTAATTAATTTCAAGAATACTGAATATAAATTATTTATTATCCTATTGAGTATGAAAAATAATAAAATGCATCATTTTGAGGTATACTTTTTGTGTTATTCAAATAATTCATATGACCTCCTGTATGCATTTGTTTTTTGTGTTTGGTTTTGTGACTTTTTAAATAAAGTTGTTTACAGTTTATTTAAAAAATATTGGGTTTAAGATGAAATATTTAAGATTGCATTTTGTTACATCACGACATTCAATTTAACTCTTCGTTATTTTACATATACTTAGTATTGCGTATTGCCTATTATATATATATATATATATATATATATATATATATATATATATATATATATATATATATATATATATATATATATATATATATATATATATATATATATATATATATATATATATATATATATATATATATATATATATATATATATATATATATATATATATATATACACAGTTTTCCTCGAAAAAAGAACTTATAATAATTATCACATCGATACAATCGGCTTCTTTATTGCTGATTATATCAGCCTTTTTTAAGTATACTTTTGACCTAACGCATGCAATGTAGCACACTGTCGTTGCTTTGTACAAACATACGAGGTAATACCTCATTTTTGCAAGTCCATCAACCACGGGGGAATCCCAAGGTATGGGACAAGGTACGCACAAAAAAAACCGCTTTCTTCCTATCACCTAGGGCTTGCGTTGACAGATAGATGGTTTGGCCAATACCGTGGCCAAGGCAAGCGCCGGCCTGGACATCCCACGACGCTCTTCTGTATACAACAGGTACAAGTACTTCTGTACTAAGTAGCTAAATTAGGATAAATCATAAATACCTGCTCATAAAAAGTTACATTCGCAAAAAAGCAATGAATAGTATTTCAAATGTACAAATAATTGATCATTATACAGTATTCATGATGACATAATGCGGCATTCAAAATATATTTAATGCAACAACTAGTTTCGCAACGTAATAGTTGTTCTATTCAATTTGATTAATAGCAAAATCATATTTTAAATTATAATGGTTTGTATATTGTAATACAGACTATTTGAAGGTGAAGCCGGTTTGATTGAAATGCTTTTTTAAATTTAGTTTGAACGAATATAATATTTTTAATTATAATAGTTTCAAAAGGTTCAAGCGAGTTCTAGTAAAAGTCTGAATACCAATCCCATTAGTATAAAACATTTACCGTTATTCGTTTGGCAAAATCTAGCTTTAATGTTTACCTACATATAAACCAGAAAATTTATGTATTATATAGCATATAGTATTTACAGTATAAAGTAATGTCATTTATGTATTCTGATATCATTATTTTAATCTGAGACTCCGATTCCGTGGTCCGCTGTTGATGACACGAAAACTTTCCCCGTCACCATCGGGGTACACCAGGACGGATGTGGACAAGAGTTGCTTGAGAACGGAAATTTGGAGTTTAATGTTGCGAAGACCGAGTATTTAGCCTGCAACTCTAGCATACGGACCAGGTGAAGTATCTGGGATCTGTATTTTATGTGTCGGTGACATCCATTCCGACGTCAAGGCACACATTGCTCCCGCGTGGGTGTCTGATGTGTTATTTGTGACCCCGATATGACGGTTATGTTGAAGGGATATGTCTATAAGACCATCATCAGGCCTGTCCTTTTAAGGCTCAAGCTTGTAAAACGTACTAGAGCGGCATATGCTGGTACTACGTGTTAAGAGATAAATATGCTGCGATGCATGTGTGGAGTAACGCGTAAGGACTGCCTTAGGAACTTCTGTATTTGCGGTAGCCTTCATGTCCATACTAATTGACTCAGGGATACCTAAGACTGTGCGAAGTGGAGAATAAAAAGTTGGAAAGTGCATCCTAGGCACCGAAGTGAAAGTTTAGGCTGTAACCGAGTGTCTCGGGAGCAGAGGGCTCGCCGTGCGCGCAATCTTTTACGAAAATGATGATTCAACGACTGTAGCACGTAGAAATTCTGCTGTGTTTGAGATTTTCGTCACAAAATATTAACTTTTGTTTGACACCCTCTGTATATCAGAATATCAGCACTCTCTTGGAAGCACAAAAAATATACCAAACCTGGGATCGCAGTTATTAAAAATAATGTACACACACAAGTTTCACTTCTACGAGTAAAATCTAGATCATCTTCTATGATAATTAACACTTTTTTCTGAGTTGGAAAATGCTTGATTCACACCCAGTCACCTGGGGGCTGGCGAAGAAGTAGTCTAAGAATCCCGTGCAATGGGCCCGTACGCCCTCCACAGTTAACAAGGGGGGGGGGGGGCACTTCGCTGGTGTACCCACTAAAAACCACTCCAGTGTTTCTCTTCTGCCAAGTTTTTTTTATTTCTGTAGGACAGCAGACAGGCTGACGGCCTGCTTAGAATTTAGCAGTTACCGTCACCTATGGGTGTTTGCAAGTGGTAATAAGGGTACAGGAACTTGGGTCACTAATGCCGGAAAACAACATAAGGTTATTATGGCGGCTTACTTAAGACCAAAGGTGGTCGCTATCCACACGGGCTTGAGGCCTTACCACGTAGCTAGGGTGGGTTGTTTTGTCGCTTTTTACGACAGGCCGGCCCCGGACGCAGAGGTTGGTATTCTTTCTCAGCCCCTGCATGGATAAAGTGCAGGGGTGAGTGGGAGTGGGGTTGGAGTGGGGTGGGAGTGCAAGTGCCTGACTGGCAGGGATATGCTTTCGCGTGTATCTCGCTAGGGCGTGGTAATTAACACTAGCCACGCAATACTAATACGTTGTTATATGACGTCTTTGAAACTGATTGATTATAACACATAACACCAAGCTAGGAATTAAATGTCATAAGAATGCTGTCAGGCGTATATTTATTATAATAACTTTATCATTGAAGTAAATAATAATTTATAGACGGAAATGAACGCGAAGGTTTATCGCACTTAGAAGGATTAGCAAGATTATAAATACTGATTTCAAAACTTTAAGATTATACGTTGTGTATAAAGATCACTGCGCCAAGTGAAACTATTAAAATCTTTAATACATAATACAGTATAGATTTTGCAAATGTTTTGTGTTCTGATATTGAATCGAACGGAACAATTACGAAGGTAACTTATTCGATTTTTTAAGTCGGTGAAGCGCTCCAGACTAAATATTTTATGCAGCTGAGTTGAAAAGCTTGAATCAAGATGATATCCAATACCTATTATTATTATACGAGTCTCCAGCTACGGGGAATCGAAGGGTGTACGACTCTACGCGTCTACGCACTAATAAACCCCGCTTTTTCCTATCGCTTAGTGTCTCGGTTTTTTAATTCTGTGAAATAGCAGACAGGCTAACATTCCACTACATAGTAAGCAGTTACCGCCGCCAACAGATGTTTGCGGCCCCATAGGCACTGCTAACACGCTGTCGTCCGAGTATAAGAACTGGGTCATTTATGCCAGAACACAGCACAAGGTTATTATGGAGATATGTTTAGAGGTGTTTATCCTTACCTAGACAGGGTTATTTAGTCACCTTTTACGACAGGCCACCTTTCTTACTCTCTCTCTCTCTCTCTCTTTCTTTTACTCTATCTCATTCTTACCCTATCTTGTCTAGGGAATATTTGTCTTATAGTCTGACAGTATAATAGTACAGAATTTTTTGATTTATTAAATTTTGTAATAAAAAATACCGAAATTTACTGTTTAACAATTCTTGATAGTCAGTTTCTATTTTTTACTTATTTTATCTATACTACTATTATAAAGAGGAAACATTTGATTGTTTGTTTGTTTGTTTGCATTGAATAGGCTCTGAAACTACTGACCCGATTTAAAAAATTCTTTCACAGTTGGGTAGCTATACTATCCCCGGGTGACATAAGCTATATTATATTTTCAAATAAATTAGGGATCCTTACTAAAACTCCAATAATGTAACCCAAAGTGTATAAAAATTGCCTAAAATATTATTTAAATCGCGTGCGCCGCGAAAAATATTGATAGAATAAAATAATGTACTACAACTTTGCAGAACACATCATTATTTGCAAAAAGTGTCGCGACAGCATATGTCTAACTATTATAGTTATGCCACAATAAGTGTTCTTTTATTTTAAAAATTTAATTGAAATGTCGCCCCCAGAAAAGGCTCTTTATTTGTATCTTGGTATTAATCCTTATCAAAATAAATTAGTTTATATTCAAAACTGCTTCAATACCTTTATATAATTTTTTGAATTATTCAATTCGGATATTCCATTCGAAAAATATCACGAGTTTAAAAATGTAAGTATTAGAAAAATGTTGCGTGGTAGCCGCTCACCCTGTTCGGCTGCTAAGCAGCACCTTATGCAATGTAGGCGTGCGTCACTGGGATTTTTACAAAAATTAGAAAAAAAAATACTTATTAAAAAATAACGAAAGATAAATAAAAAATAATAACAAAAATATCATTAAAATAGAAATAATAATATTCAAACTTTCTTTATAATTTTATTTTTTTAGTAACCCGACGGAAATAGAAGGGTTTGCCCTCAGGGGCGCTCCTCTGTCCGTCCGAGGCGACAGAGTCCTACCTTCCTTCCCGTCTACCTCCTACATCCTTTCCAACTTAGCTCTCTATTCGTGGCGTGGTCCCCGGTGGGATGGTTACGAATACTGATTGGGGTCCCGGGTTCTGCCCTGGGCCATGATTTGGTTGTCAAAACCATGCCTATTTCGACTGCGCCTGCACAGAGAGTGTTCCCGGGGCGGGAATCGCATCCTCGCTGTCGGTTGGTCTTGCTGGGTCAGCTACGACATCAGATAACTCCCTGGTTTTTCTGGAGTGTCGTCTGGTAGTCGTACCCACGCCTGACTAGCACGCGACGGGGATGCGAGTCCCGTCTGGTATTGGCCGCAGACCTGTCGCTCCCGGCCCTGGTTCTGTCCATGGTCGGGGGCGATCCTGGATGGACGGCCGTACGCCTCCTTTTGCGAGGCAGTAGTGTCTGCAAAGGAGGCGGCGGAGTGGGAGCGGGAATCCGCCACCGCACTACCCTCCCGCCAACGCAGGCCGCGTCGTCGGCGCCGGAGGGCGGGCAGCGACCTCCAGCCGCCGCAGAAAGCGGCCACGTGCGGCCCCTCGGGGGAGGATCCGCCGCCCGCACTATTGCCGCGAGGGAGAGGGCCGCGTGCTGTTCCGCGGCCCCCCTCAACTCCTAGAGTTTTTACAGGAGATCGCCGGGGGGACGAAGCCCTGACCCCCTGGCGCCTACACTTTAGAAGGGGCCCGCCTTAAGGCAAAGGGCGGGCCGGCGGCACGGGCCACGAGATCGGCAGGCCATATGTCCGTGGGCCCGGGCGTAGGCGATAGGAGCGGATAACAGCGGGGTTTTTTAGTGGCTAGTCGGATGGTCGAACATCTTTCCCGGAGTCCCACATATCCGTCGGTACCCCCGGGCCGGGGGAACCCGTCAAGAGAGGTTTTTACCCGAGACCAAAAAAAAGGCTTTTCATGGTGTCCTCTGAAATGTGTTCTTACTCAGCCGAGATCACACGTTCAAATTTTCTGATTAGTACAGGTGGTTGGACATATCATACTCGCCTTTTTAGGAGGTCCCAAACGTGCTCAATGGGGTTACGGTCGGGGCTCCGCACTATCCAATCGAAACAGTCACATAACAGTCAATTCGGGTTGTACATGTTGACAAAACATTTATGGTATGTATCTTTGGGTATTTAGTGAGCCATTTTCAATGAATATTATCTCGGTACGATAGCTGGAACTTACGCCCACCCAAAACATAATGAACCCCCACCTAAATAAATACACGTCGGCATACAGTTCCCCTGGTCACTCGTTCACTGAGGTCGGTCCTCTCCATGCAGATAAATTCGAGCCTCATTGGAGGGAAGAGCGCTACTTCGCTACTTCAGTTACCTATTATGCAAAATAGACAATTCCTAGTGAAGCTCAATCGAGGAGAAACTTGGGGACGTAGAGATAGAAGATGTAACACCTTCACCCCTTTTCCAACAGCGCTATAATATTACTAGCTTTTATTCCTTTTTCTGCCATTGCAATAGACACAAAGATATCTGTTTTAAGCCACAATAAGGCGGGATTATGCGACAAACATAAATTATTGTACAAAAATAACGATAAGTTAGCTCTAGTTGAATGATAACTCTTCAACCGCAAACCCGCGAAAATTAAGTAATAAGTCACAAATTGAACAAGGGAATTACTATTTTTAAAAACAAAGGCTTCGAATTTTGAATTAACTTTTTTCATATCTAGATCTTTGCTGAGTGCCAGTAACATAGTTTGGCTATTAAAACCTCTTTAGAACAAAACTATTTCCAATAATGAAAGAAAATCAAAACAGGCCTTTTTTTGCAAAGGTTTACATGTATAATATCTGATAAGTTTTCGTATGTGAATGAATGTAAATCAATATTAACTATGCAAGAAACACAGTTTTATAGTTGCTAATTAGAGAAACGTAACATTTTTTTTTGAACGTTCATGGGTTATGGACTTGTCTCCTACAATGCCTAGAATTATACGTAGTTTTCCCGTACTTCCCAATGTCGGTAAAGCCAAATTGCGTGAGTAAACTCATACATTAAAATCACCTGTAAGCCGTTAATTTTGTCAAGTGTCGCGTAAACTCTCCGATCCCTCGACAAAGTCCTGTATAATCACAGAACTAATTAGTACAGTTATAATATTGTTATACATAATTTAAACTTTGACCTAGAATTTTTCATCGCCCACCACTACGTGCAGCTTTTTAAAAAGAAGTCAATATCTTTATGTACGCTGTGGTTTACACACGTGTTGTGATTTACGTGTTCAAGTGATAACAGAATATATTATAAAGTAAATATTTTACCATATTTCATTATGTAAGCTATTAACAACTTATATATATTTAAAAATTAAAGTGTTAATTATTATTTAAGAAATACCTATCCAGGGGGTTTGTTCTTCTCCTCTTTCTTTCTTTCATTCTTTTTAAATCGCAATTAATTATTTGCCTACTAACAGGGATCTGACAATATACCTGATATACAGGTTGCATTGTTGGAGAGCTAATAAAACGGTTGTTTTTAAAATAATCTGCAAGTCAAGTTCCATAACGTATTTTTTTTTCAAGGCATTTTAGTGGAAAAAAAATCTTATAATAATATCGTTTTTCGTCTCGCATTTTTAAATTTGGACTGATAATTAATATTTTAATATTGATAAATAATCAGTGTTTAATCGTTTTTATAAATCAGAAGAAAAAATGAGATTTAAATTGATACTTTTTTTAAATGCATTTTGATGTTGCATTTCTGATCTGAAAAAGTTGAAACATGATAACTCAAAAATGTTTCACTATTGCATAATGCATATGGGGGTGAAAATTGTCACCAATGTTTTCAATGAAATTAATGTAATACTACCATCACCCAAATATTTACCCAATTGCAAAAAAAACTCCGAAAGAGTACCTATCATAAATGACTGAAAATGTTATTGACTCGGGAAGGACCTCAGTCGCCAATTGAAAAGCGAATATAGCATTTTTTAAAGACATGACTAACGATAAAAAGTATAAGGATAACCATGGTCATATGAATATATTTTTCATTTTCTCGACGTCGTCCCGTCGATGTTTCCGAAGCCTTCGGACGTCGTGGACTCAGGGGAAATTTGCCTTTGATAATAACATGAAGAATAACAAACGCACTTTTCAAACTCATATTGCCAGTTGGGATTTCAGGCTTAGGCTCAACTGGGAAAGTTGCCTTTTTATTTAAATTGTACGGATAACAAACATAATGCGAGTTTGAAATAAAATTCGGACCATTTTTATGTGAAATATTTTCTTCGCACACCTGAGGAAACATCAGAAGATGATTACCGTGTATAACTACCTTACGACCCACTCTCAGCTAGGAGGAGCACGTTGCTCGTATGAGTATACATTCCAGTGGGTATTGAGCCTGGAGCTGGAACGGGGGATGTTTCATCGCAGTTCATTTTAGCAGCTCATTTGAGATATTATTTAAGGCCAAAAGAAATATTGTTTAACAAATTACACGCCATTTTTATTTTTAATAACAGACTGAAATATAGAATTTTATATTTTTTCAGCAGTATATCAATATGTCAAAAATTGCGTTCAAAGTAAATGGGATTCAACATGAAGGTTTGTATTTATTGTTATTTTTTATTGCTGTAGCACAGCAGACAGGCTGACACAGCCTAGTTAGAATTTAGCAGTTATCGTCGACTATGGGTGTTTGCAACGCCAGTGGCATCGTGAACACGCTGCTGTCCCATAAGGGTACAGGAAACATAAAGTTATTATGGCGCAAACTTAAGACTAAAGGTGGTCGCCATCCAGACGGGCTTTCGGCCCCACCACGTAGCTAGGGTGGATTGATTAGTCGTCTTTTACGACAGGCCGACCCCGGCTGCAGAGGTCAGTATTCTTTATCCGTCCCTGCGCGGATAAATACCCAAAAGACGTAAAAGTGACGTCATGGCTGGATTATTAGTTAAATAAATGGTCTGGAACGATGAAGCTGAGGGTTCGGTCCTTATGGAGGACAAAATATTTGTACGATATAAATAGTTTGTTCATCCTTAATTTTTTTTATTGCTGAGGATCAGCAGATAGGCTGAGGGACAGTTAAAAATAGTACCGCGAACACGCTGCTGTCTCATAGGAGTACAGTAACCTGGGCCACTAATGGCTAAACACAACTTAAGGTTATTATGGTGGCATACTTAAGGTTGTTGCCATCCAGACGGGCTTCGTTACCATGTAGCTAGAATTGTTTTGTTGGAATACGCGCACAAGTATAGCGTAGAACCGCGCAAGGGAACGCGGTCGTTGTCGTGCTACTGGAATTATGGCCCTAGAATGCAAAATATTTGTTAACTTTAAGACATTAAAGCTTTTATCTTGGCAACTTAAGATATATATTAGTCGCTACAGCTGGTAGTGTACCTGCTAAAATATCTAAGCTTATTCACGACATGGACCTGGCCAAAACATGGGATCATGGTATACAGGTTTCCCTCACACTCATAGACTTTACGGTCACGGTTCGATTATCGCGATAAGCAGTTTTTCGCGCTTTAAGTGCATTTAAAAACCTCATATGGAAACCTACATATCGGGATAACTTTTGACCCCTTATACCTCTGGCATGTTGAATGATAGTTTTTGATAAGTGAGATTAGCCTGGTCATCAAAAATATTAATTGCAGTTCAAGGTCAATATGGTCCAGACATATCGCTTAACGAGTACATTAGGAACGTATTAGACCTTCGAGGAACAAAGGCTATGTGCCATGAAGGTGGCTGTGGGGCTTGCATCGTTGCTGTTACAGCTGCGACACCACCTACTTATACAATGAAGACCTTTGCTGTCAATTCTGTAAGTTTTTTAACACTTTATATTAAGTTTATATATAAATAAATATACTAGAATAATTCACACATGGCCATTTAGTCCCAAAGTAAATAGCTTAGCACTGGTATTATGGGTACTAGACAATAGATATGCTAATGATAGCCAGTGGTTGTCGGGCCTTACTCACCAAAACGCCTCGGGCCTTCTACTGAGATGCAACCACCCTCTTCTAGGGTACATCGACTTCGTTTCGAACGAATGCGTTAAATATCTCTTACAACTTTTGTTAATGCGACATACTTTTTTTGGGAGATAAAAATGCATGGAAAAATAAATATAAATGGAAGGTTGTATACACAAATATGAATGGGATTAATTTTAACTAATATACCTTCTCCCCAGCGCATTTCATTCATGAAGCTAAAGGAGCACTAAACTATCATATTCGTAATTAGTCGAAAGATTAAGACTTGTGAAAATATATCAAATATTCTCCTTGCGGGAGCGGAATTCTACTATTAATAACAATACTATTAGTATTGTTATTATACTATTGATTAGTAATTTAACTGTTATTAGTGTTATTTTCTTATGCAATAATGCTCACTGACAAAGGTCTTCTAAAGATACCCATTTTACTTGTTTTTGGCCTCATACGTCATAAAGATATAATATTTAATCAATCTATATAAATAAAATGAAAGAGGTCAAGTTTGTATTCATATTTATTTATTCATTAGCACGACAAACGGTATTGGAGCTATAATAAAGTTACATCATATCTTGCCAATAATTGGCATGCGAATATTAAACTTATTATATATATATATATATATATATATATATATATATATATATATATATATATATATATATATATATATATATATATATATATATATATATATATACATGAACCCAATTACCCTGTATATTTTTATAATCATTACGTAGCTATTTCTACCGTAAAGATGAGTTTGGGATAATGGGTACGCGAAATGATGAGCGTGTCTTGAATTGAACCTGTACACTTCTTCAAATTATGTATAAATAAAAAAATAATTATTTAGGTTGATATCTAACACTTGAAGCCTCGAAAATGTAAAGAGAGGGAGAGTCAAATATTGTATTTTTTGAAGAATGGAACACAAGAGATGCGTCATCATAAGTCGGAAATAGCCCTGATACACTTTGTGCAATGAATACTTTACTCACATCCACAGCATTTCCCCATAATATGAGTCCGTATTAGATGAGTGACCCTACGTAACCATGATAAACTAGAAGAGCTGTTTTTACCTCACATATGTTAGAAACTTCAGAAGAATAGACTTCGCCAGATAGTTAATGAAGTGATCGTTGAAAAAACAATTGATCAACAATTTGATCAACTGGTAATTATGTTATTTTAGAACTTATATAAATTTTGCTATTATTTTAAAAACGTTCTCTGCACAATTATATGACTAAAATAGTAATAATATAATAATTCATTGGTCATAGTTTTGTTCGTTTTTATAGTCTTTTTGGTATGACATTATAATTTAGATTTCTACACAATTCACTGGATCGATGTATTCACTAACACTTTTAAGGAGGTAGAATATAACGATATTTAAGGTTTTGTACTAATTTCGCTAAAACACACAAAACTATAATTTATTATCTATTTCTTCACAGAGACGGTTTGTTTACAGTAAAGACAGTGCTGCCATACGGTCTGCAGTTGTGTGCGCATCACGACAAAACTACTGGCAAGATTTCAATGAAATTTTCTAAGGTTTATATCTATGACACTTGGTCCTTATCTAGAAAAAAAATTTTCGATATCTTCATTTAATATAAAGTTATTAAAGGTTTAAGAAACATGTGTTTGAGGCAAGCGGTGTAGCGCGCATGCGTTGGAGAGGGGAGTCTCTTCTATCTCTGCCTCACGAAGAAAGCAGCGCGGACGAAGTCGCGGATATCAGCTAGTATAATAATAAATTACACAATTATTCTAGATTAATTGTAAATATTTCTAGATCTGTTTAATTGTAAATATTTTTTATTCTTCGCTTCTGCTTCGCTATAGGTAAAAAAATGAGAACTATTATTTGCTTCACGTCCATAAGTGTTATATAAGAAAAACCTGTTATTGGCCTTATGAATAAGTAACATAATTAATTGTATATATATATAGGGTGACTTTGACAAACCCGTCCAAATTCACACAGAAGAATCTTTAGTAAAAGTTATGAGAAACACGTATATTAATTTTGTATCACATAGTACAAAAATGTTGAGTAATCAGCATCACAAAGTCATTCAAAGAACTCGCAATTTACGTAATACGGCGCGAGAGTTCAATGACCTCTCCATCTGACCTAGTAAAAGGCCGAGGACGGCGGCATTGAACCAGGCGAGCGAATACGCACTACTCATTTACGCGGGTGTGACAGAGACAGGTAATAACAGATTAACGACGCTGTTTGCACAATATGATTATTCTGTACGATTGAATTAATGATCCTATATAAAATATTTTATGGTGAAAATTCAACATACAATTTTTTTGCAAAAATGGGTTCCTTAAATAATGTTTAGTGCATAAATAAAATTTGGACGGGTTTGTCAAAGTCACCCTGTATATATATTTATATATATATATATATATATATATATATATATATATATATATATATATATATATATATATATATATATATATATATATATATATATATATATATATATATATATATATATATATATATGTATGTATATATTGTAACGCTGTTTGTTTTTTAAATAAATAAAAAAATTATTAATAACTTAGCCTTGATATTTGAAGAGATGCTTCAATAACAAGTTGCAAAGTTAAAGGTCAAAAATCATAATAAAAAATTTGGCACAAACAATCTATTGATTTTCCTCAACATATTCATTAATTTTTTGTTATTCCCACTATCTTTAATTTAAATTTATTGAAAATCATTTTTTACCTTTTGGTTTGATTTTCTATGTAAGCGTGTTTTTTTAGCTTTTTTAAACTGTAATTTATTTTTTACTTTTTAGTTTGATTAACTATAAAATAAAAGCGTGATAATATAATTTATTTGTTGTCAATTTCCAAGCGCGCCATTTTAGCGCCATCTTCTGGCAGTGTTATTAACTCCAGATAGCATTTCGGCAGAATTTTGAATTTTTTTGATTGTTCAAAGTGGGTAAAAACCGAGTCCGAAAATTCCATTACTAACAGATCAAGTTAATATAAAACGTGTAAAAAAGAGCAAAATGCGGTTTCCCAGGCGGTCACCCATCCAAGTATTGACCACGCCTGACACTGCTTAACTTCGGTGATCGGACGAGAACTGGTCCGAAAATTCATTAATCCTGAGAATCCTGGTAAAGATAATAACTACAACCTTATCAAATTAGTGTATTGTTATCGGTCCTCGATATATCTACAAAGTTTGAATGAAATCTGGCCGTTTAAAGTGGGTCAAAATCGCCCCCAAAGGAGTCGGTTACAAACATACAAACAAACAAACAGATGAAGCTAATATAAAGCGTGTAATAAGACTATCCAATTGTCCCATTTTTGATGATGACAAATTGGACTATGTGAAAGTCCCATTTTACGTTTCTTTCCCCGAATGACAAATTAGTTAAGAATTAGATAAGAGGCAATAAACCAGCACCGGTTCTATTTTGTAGATGAATGAGAAACAGTTTCCGTTGTAAAAACTTTAAACTTTTATTATTTTTAAAAAAAATTTTTTATCCGTGCAGGGACGGAGAAAGAATACTAACCTCTGCGGCCGGGGTCGACCTGTCGTAAAAGGCGACAAAACAACCCACCCTAGCTACGTGTTAGGGCCCCAAGCCCGTCTGGATGGCGACCACCTTTGGTCTTAAGTATGCCGCCATAATAACCTTGTGTTGTGTTCCGGCATTTGTGACAGTTCCTGTACCCTTATGGGACAGCAGCGTGTTCGCGATGCCACTGGCGTTGCAAACACCCATAGGCGAAGGTAACTGCTAAATTCTAAGCACGGCCGTCAGCCTGTCTGCTGTCATACAGCAATAAAAAAAAACGGAAATGTGAGAGCTACTCATAAAGGCGGGCCCCGTAGTTTGCCCTAAACTTAATTGCGAGCACGACGCTGGAATTGAGGCCTTAACCATTTGTAAATTACAATTTTAAGAGCAATAGTGTTTAATACGATGCAATATTCATTTATGTTGTGTTATATGCGTAAAACAGGACAATAATAAATATACTCTTTAATAGCCTCTTTTTAATCTTTGTCCATATGTCTACTTTTATTATGGATAGAAAAAAACGCAACAATCATTGAATATTCGGTGTTGACTACAAGTTCTAGGTCTTTGAAGATTCTTTGAATATCACAAACAGTGGTCAAGAAAACAATTATCAAAACATGCTTGTACGAGCAACGTGTGAGAACATTTAACGACAAGTCATTCCCAAAAGGGTCAGATGTCAAAAGTTCCAGACATAATTATTCGTTTTTCAGATTGTTGAATAAAAACATGCCTCCGTTACATTTTACATGATGTCCATATCTGCACGATATATTCTCTCGCTTTAATGACCCGTTCGATAAATCCCCTCCGGCATCCGACCATGTCACGTTTGGTCGATTGCTTCTGTCCCTTTGATGCCCTGTGGACCGCCAGCATCCGCTGATGTATACAAGGTCAATGAAGGTCAAAATCTCTTCCTAAGCGCTAATTGTATATATCCTACTTCATATTTTTTAATAATTTTATTCAGTCATCCATTACAAAACCTCCTCTTAGAAATTTAATATTTACATATAACCATTCATAACGTACCGCTGTGCTCTAACGTCCCTTTAGCGAGAACGTACAATATACGTAGTTCTCCAAGGCGATTTGGCGTGCTACACACCCTACCCCCATGGGACAGTAGCATGTTCGCGGTGCCCCTAGCGTCGCAAACATTCATAGGTGACGGTAACTGCTTACTATTAAGTGGGCCGTTAGTCTGTCTGCTATTACTCAGCACACAAAAGAACACAATCAGTTTGCAAAATTTCTAGTTTTCTCCCGATGTGATTGAGAACGGGAATTTTAAAGTAATAAGTATATATTTTTACGTCTTTATAATCTTTTTGTAACTTATCTTATTTACATTTATTTGTAAATATAATATATTATATTTATAAATGCAAAAATAATAAAATGTATACAATTTTTTTATTGTTTACTATTGAAGAAATATTAATAACTAAAACTACACTAAATATATACAAGTAAAAACGAGGAATATTTGTAAATTCTTGTACTAATAGAACAAGTTATTAAAATATTTATATTTCTAACATAAAACAATATGCAAGAATAAAATAGAATCACATAGAATTCACACAGAAGCATTACAAAAATAATATGAAATAATAATTTTTTTCAATATTAGTATAATTTTAATTTTTTTGCATTGTGACTTAAAATTAATATTCTCAGACTGATAGATGTTTTTTTTTTATTTTCAGTGCCTAGTTTCAGTTCTATCGTGCCATGGTTGGGAAATAACTACAGCTGAAGGTGTAGGTAACAAAGTCATTGGATACCACGATGTACAAACCAGATTAGCTAAATTCAATGGCACTCAATGTGGCTATTGTACTCCAGGATGGATTATGAATATGTACAGGTAATAATAATGTATAAATTATTTTAATTAATTTCTTAAAAGATTTATTATTATACCTACATGCAAATATTTGTACTCTTAAATACGTTTGATAACTCATATTTATGTATATTGTACATAGCTTTACAATATACCTTAATAAATTAACCATCTGTAATAAAATTACGCAAATAAAGAATTACGTATCTATTTCTTTTTTCAACGAAATGCCAGATCGCAACAGGTTAAAAATCTAAAGCAACTCTGAATATGTAATCATGTATGTATACATCTTAAAATCAAATGAAGATTTAAACTAAAAGAAGAAAAATAAGTAATTTAATTCAAATCTTATTCAAATTTTATTGCAGTCTCAACAAAACAAAAAAGGGTCTAACCATGATAGATATTGAAAATTCATTTGCTGGAAATATATGCAGATGCACGGGATACAGGTCTATAGCAGATGCGTTTAAAACGTACGCAAAAGATGCTAATGAAAAACTATTAGAGAAATTAACAGATCTTGAAGATTTAGGTGCTTTCAAACCATGTGGGGTCAAATGCAAGGGAAGATGTCCTCATAAAACCAGTAAAGATAAAGAAATTCAACGTGAAAATAGTCTTGGTGATGACTTCGCAGTGATAGATGATAATAGGATGATTGTTGTTGATTGCGGTAACCATAAATGGTATAAGGTTTTCAGTTTAGAAGACGTTTATAAAACTATGGCTTACGGAAATTATAAACTGATTGCAGGAAATACTGGTCAAGGTAATGTTTTTACAATAGCTTTACTCTTTTTTAAAGCTTAAATTCAGCATATAGGCAAATATCCCATCTTATAACAAGTGGTCACCGTCGCCTATAGACCATATGCGATACTTTGTAATACTAGTACTTTACTGGAAATACTCTAGCTCGTTCCGAATTCTTAATGTACACAACATGAACTTTTGAGGACCTTTGCAAATAGGAAAGTATGAGCATATGGACGAACGCAAAGCCGCCAAGTTTTTGTAAACATACCTATATATTCAACCATGATATCCGCCTCGAAATATCTTGTTCAACCTAACCCATTTACAGGAGTATACCACGTGAAGGATTATCCACCAAATGTGATAGACATATTCGACGTACCAGAACTGAAGGGATATACGATTGATGTAAATCTAATCCTTGGAGCTGGAATGCCACTTTCTGAAATGATGGAACTCTTTTTCCAACTTTCAGTAGAACGTGAAGAATTTTCATATTTGAAACAGTTTTATGATCATATGGATTTGGTAGCTCATATTCCAGTTCGAAATGTAAGTTTACTTTTAAATTTATATCCGTGCAGGGGCGGAGAAAGAATACTGACCCTGACTCTGCGACTGGGTTCAGCCTGTCGTAAAAGGCGACAAAGCAACCCAACCAACTTACGTGGTAGGGTCCCGAGCCCGTCTTAAGTATGCCGCCATAATAACCTTGTGTTGTGTTCCGGCATTAGTGACCCAAGTACCTGCACCCTTATGGGACAGCAGCATGTTCGTGATGCCACTAGCGATCAAACACCCATTGATGACAGTAACTGCTAAATTCTCAGTGGGCCGTTAGCTTGTCTGCTGTCCTACAGCAATATAAAAAAAAATTATAATATAGTTCTATACCTCGCAATTTTTCTTGTCCTGTAGAAAATTATTAGACTAGCTACCTATACTATAAATAAATTGAAGACAATTCAATAGTTATTGTTTATATTTGTACAACAATCAAACACGTATTAATTACCTATGTTGTATCAAAAATCTCTAATAAATACCTTACCTACTCTACTAACATTACCTTGTATATTATCCGGGTTTTAAGTTCGTATTCATTTGCAAACATTTGATATAAATTGTGAAACAAAACAATTATAATTATTACATTTTAATTATTTAAAAAAGTAATATTAAAATAGCAAAAAATACCTCCTCCAAATTAATTTATAACTAAAGATATAAAAAGTCAACAAGGTGAATATTGCCATAAAATTGTAAAAACGCTTCTCAAAACAAAAACAAAAATAATTTTAATGATCATTAGTAGTACTAAAAATATATATAGATAGATAGATAATACATTATTGTCACCAACTTAACCTAATGATATAGTACAAGTTAAAGAGAATATTCTAAATATTGGAGACAATGGGCGGCCTTATCGCTTTAACGATTTCTTCCAGGCAACCCATATATAATTAGGTTTATTTTAATTATTGTTTCAGATTGGTACCATTGGTGGTAATTTGTGTCTAAAACATTTCAACAACTCATTTCAATCCGACCTTTTCTTACTTTTCGAAACTGTTGGGGGCATGTTAACTATTGGTGAGTTTTTTTCACTTTGTAACCGATTAGTAGAACAAATACTGATTGGTCCAAAAAGGATAAAAAATTCATTATCAAGGAAAATAAGACTTAAAATTACAAAATTTACTTTGAAACTTCAACTGAAAGAAATATAATTACTATTAGCTATAAATAACATATTATAATGCTTTTGTAAAATTATATAATATAGTTATAATTATTGATCTGTTTATTGATGACATTTTTAACAGTGACATATTTATTATTATAACACTAAATATTTTAACAAAATATAATAGCATTATGTATCTACAAAGTAAACTCTTCCCACCCACGTACTGCAGTTTGGTGGAATTAATGCAATTATTTGTATTCGTCAACATTGAGAAAGATTAAATAAGTATTTATATAAGTTTGTGTCAAATAAACTAAATATAACAAGTTACTTTAAAGTATTGTATTAATTGATTTTTCCTAATTTTTAGGGAAAGGCTTAAAGGAAACATATACAATAACATTGCCTGATTTCTTAAGTCATGATATGAAAGAGAAAGTAATACTTAACGTTATGCTTCCTCCATGTTCTAATCATTGTTCATTAAAAACTTATAAGGTAAGTAATTTATAGAGAGATTAGCATTGAAAATCAAATTCAGATAAAACAGTAGATGATGTATTACAGATTATGCCAAGATCACAAAACGCCCATGCAGTTGTTAATGCCGGGTTTCTCTTCAGATTCAAACCAAAATCGACTATTCTGGAACATGTATCTATTGTATACGGAAGTATAACACCGAAATTTATTCATGCAACTGAAACTGAAGCGATATTGAATGAAAAAGATCCTTTCACGGATGAAACCTTACAACTAGCATTGAAAAGTTTATCAAACGAAATAATTCCAGAGGAAGCGCCGCCAGAACCGTCTGCAGCTTACAGAAAAATGTTAGCTTTAACTCTGTACTATAAGGTAATATCACTTTAAAAGTTATCCGAGAAGATGATAAATTTGTCAAGATTTGAAACATAATCATAGTTGACTTTAAAGTCTCATTGCCACGCTCGGGTCTTTAGTTAGAGGGAACGATTAGTATATCCGCTTCACTTGTTCAAGATGGATTGGGTAAAAATATTTCGATAATCTCAGTAAGTAAGTTTCAACACAATGTTTTCCTTCGCCAAAAAATTGCCAAAGTGGTGGTACATATTATCATAGTCTTTTGTTATATGTTTTAAGTAAATAAATATATATTTATTGTTATTTTAAAATAGTTGTAGTTAAGTAAAATACGATATTATACTAATAGTAAAACTCATGTCGATGTCAACAGCTAGATATTAATTATAATAAAAATCAGACATTTTGCAGAAAATACTTGGTACTTGCTTCTGATTGTGAGATCCTTAACAGTAATAAGAATAATGGCTGGGGTATCACTTACCTACAGATTTTTACAGACGATTGGAGTATTGTTTTCGTTAGTTCAAAGGAAGGAAAGTCATTATTCGGTTTTCCTTGCAGGACTCAGAGACTGATGGCCTGTGGCAACCAATTTGACCACATCTAGTTCCGCGTGGCTTTTTGGTCAGCATAAAAAAGTCTTACGAAAGAGCTCTAACATTAGTAGAAGTACATTATAGTCATGTAACAAATGTGTATATCGCGCTAAGTATACGTAATACAATCAAGACAAAACAATGTAACTTGACTATATATATATATATATATATATATATATATATATATATATATATATATATATATATATATATATATATATATATATATATATATATTGCGTATATCAGTTGTCTAACCCGTAACACAAGCATTCTGTAGTTTACTCTCTTTTATTGTCGAGGAACATCAGACAGGCTAACGGCCCACTTAACAGTAAGTTGTTACCGTCGCCTATGAATGTTTGCGACGCCAGGGGCACCACGAACCCGCTACTGTCCCATAGGTGTACAGGAACCTGGGTCACAAATGCCGGAACACAACATAAGGTTATTATGACGGCATACTTAAAACCAAGGGTGGTTGCCATCCAGACGGGCTTGGGGTAAGGGTTGCCATCCATCCGGGTTTCCCCGGATTTGTCATAGTTTAGAAGGCATCCGGGGAGCGTCCGGGCGGGGTTTTATTTGTAGTCAGGGTTTTAATTCAAATATAAGCAAGGAAGATATTGTAAAAGCTATTGGAAAATACCAAAACCCTGAAAAGTAAAAAAGGCAGTCTAGAGAATAAAAAATAAATGTAAGATTACTCGTATTAATAGTTTATTAGAACTTCATGAAGATTTGTTTTATTTAAAAAAAAAGTTAGATTGTAAAGTTTAAGTAAAGTTAAGTTGATTTTTTCAGATTTAAAGAGTATAATTTTTTGTTTTATTAACATAACTTTGAGATTTTAACTATTTCGACGCAAAATAGTAGTATTATTTTGTTTTGTTAGAAAAATCTAATTTTTTTTTATTTATTAAAGTAATATAAGAAAATTACTAATAATTCTTTAAAACTTTAAGAAGATTTTGTTTCCTGTTTTCTAAGATTTAATTTAGTTTAAAATTGTATTAAAATAAATATGGTAAAAGTTGATTTATGACCATCAAAACTATATTTTGTTCTACTGAGTAACTTATAAAAAATACTCTATTCAAACGTCCGTGTTGTAAGCTCCATAATCCGGGGTTTTCGCGTTTCTTGTCCTGGTTGACAGATTTTCGAAATGGCAACCCCAGCTTGGGGCCTTACCACGTAGCTAGGGTGGGTGGTTTTTTCGCCTTTTACGACGATCCGCAGGGGTTAGTATTCTTACCCCGGCCCTGCACAGAGATACTTACTTTGTGATTAGACGGCTTTATATTGAATAAATTTATTTTAGTATAACAGCTGAATAGTAACTGCATTAATATTAATTTCAGGCAATATTAAGCTTGTGTCCACCCGAGAGGGTTAACCCAAAATATCGCTCAGGAGCTGAAGCCATAAAACGAACCTCATCTAAAGGCATGCAATCATACGAAATAGACAATAGTGTTTGGCCTTTGAATCAGCCGATACCAAAGTTAGAAGCTCTTGTTCAGTGTAGCGGTGAAGCAATATTTGCTAACGATCTACCAGCTCAGAAAAATGAAGTTTTTGCTGCATTTGTTACTGCTGATGCTCCAGCGGGTAGTATTATTAGTGATTTTGATACTACAGAAGCATTTGTGAGTATTATATTTAAAAAAATACTTATAGATTATTGCAATATTTCAATCAATTTTCATTAAAATTAATATCAAACAGATTTTTCATTTTCAAAAATGCTTCACATATCTATCAAATATATTTTGATCATAGTTTTTATTACTCTCAATTTATTTGATTGTAGTCATGGTAATCGACAAGTCAAAATGACACATATTTCAAAAAAGTTAACCAAAAATATTTCTTAAATTTTTTTTGCTATCTCTCTGTTTCGGAAGTTTTTACAAAATTAATGGACAGAATTTTGAAAATCTTTTATTTGCTAGTAACTAATGTTATAAGTAGTGATTTAGTTTTGTTTTTCTAAATAAATCCTAAGTAGTTACCTTCACCACGCATTCACCGATACACAATATCTCAATCATCACCAGTTTTATCTAATATTTCTCTAAAATCTCTTGAAACAGTAACATTTGAAATATATGTTTTTCAGAAATTGCAAGGAGTAATAACATTCTACACTGCTAAAGATATTCCAGGTGATAACTGTTTCACTCCATCCAACTTGCCATTTTTGGATGAAAAGGAGTTAATACTTTGTGAAAAACATGTCATGTTTTATGGCCAACCGGCAGCTATTATTGTAGCAGATAGAGAGAAAACAGCAAATAAAGCTGCTTCGCTTGTTAAAGTCATTTATGAATCTCAAAATAAAAATAAACCTCTCCTAACTATTGAAGATGTTTTAAAATCTCCAGAAAGAAGTACGAGAGTAAAAAAAGATAGTACTGTAGAACCTACTGAAAAAGGTAATAATGTAAAGACAATAATTAATGGAGAATTTAAACTAGAAGGTCAATATCATTACACGATGGAGCCACAAACGTGTGTTGCAAACCCCACTGAAGATGGTATGGAAGTTTATGCATCAACACAGTGGTTAGATTTAACTAATGTTGCTATAGCTCAGTGCTTAAAAATACCGGTTAATAGGTAAGATATTGTACTATTCAAAATTTAGTCGTTATTTCACTTAGGTGAAAGAATGCTTTATATTACATACATATTTCATAGATCTTCTCTCCTCTTTGTATGCTACATTTTCATTTTAGAGATTGCTAGTAGCATGAGTATTGTCACAGGGGAAAATATCTACACTGTTTTATCGTCAGTGCCTCTACAACTTTTACTTTTCTTGACTAATGTGGCTTAACTAATTTTTTTAGAGAAACTACAAACTGTCTGAACTTCTTTCCCTTCAAAAGGGGAAAATGAATGATAACTCATCTTTGCTGGATATTAGCTAGCAAACTTAACAATCCCTTAACCAATTTTACGACTCCTTACGAAAGTGATGGCATGGAACAATTCTGAAATATTTAAAATTATATTAAAATATTGTGGGCAGAATGGGCCATAAATGTTCTACGGGGTTAAACGTAAAGAAATGCCAGCTGTCCTTCTATCGCTTACTGCCTCTCACGTATAAACTTAAACTGCCGATCGCGTGGCCCAGCGTGAAGAATTTAAGCCTCCTTAACAAATTTGTTAAAATACCATGACTATGATACATCAGGACATATAGAATGACTTCCATTTTGGACATTTTAATATATTCTCAGTTTTTTTCTGACAAATCCAAGATATGTTTTTATAAATTTTAGTGTTAATGTAATTGTACGCCGAGTGGGTGGTGGATACGGCGGTAAAATATCCCGTGGCACACAAGCAGCTTGTGCTGCAGCTATGGTCACGCACTTACTACGGAAGCCTTGTAGATTTATCATGTCCTTACAGACCATGATGAAGACTATTGGAAAAAGAATTCCCTTGAGTTGTGAGTTTGAGGTTTGTAGATTTTTTTTTAATTTTATAAATAATGAAACCATTTCCCATGAATATTCTATCTCAAACTAAATCTCAGTTATGTCATAAAAATTTTTCGGTGATGACTTCACTCTGGTGATGGGTCACCACTTAGGGGATGAGTATGTTATAAATGAAACACCAGGAATTGGTTTCTGAATACTGAATAATTTATTTAAAATTCGTGCTCTTTTTATATGGTCTGGCTAGAGTTGTTCAACCAATCACAAACTTTGAAAATGTTTGCATTCGTACACGAGACTAGTTCCAAGAAATTGCTCGTGGCTTCCCCCGCGCTGCCGCCTCCTTCCGCTGGCGAGGTAACTACGCGGGCGCGAGGTATGCTTGCGCCATTCCTAGCTATGATACCATGCTGTGTTCATGTGATCGCGCCATCGATTTTTGTACGCAGCGTTCGTGTTTGTTACCTGCCACCAAGAGGTCCCAGATGATTTTATTCTCATCACCCAAAGCCTCCTCCGAGAAATGTAATGCAGGTTTAGAATAATTAGGGCGGTGCTTCAAAGCGAAATAGCAGATTCGCGCGACGTGGCCGACATTTATATAAACAAACAGTTCTAGCTCTAAAGAGCTAATCCTTTTTTCTATACGTTTCGGATATATATTATACGGTGGCTACACGCCTATCAAATATTTTTGCATGCTGAAAATGTATACTTTGGGATTAGATAGTTAATACTTAGGAGCGCTTATGTTATGGGTACAACACAACTTATTTCATCATCATCATTTCAGCCGGAAGACGCCCACTGCTGGACAAAGGCCTCCCCCAAAGATCTCCACGATGATCGGTCCTGCGCTGCCCTCATCCAACCTATTCTGGCGATCTTAACCAGATCATCGGTCCATCTTGTGGGGGGCCTACCAACATTGCGTCTTCCGGTACGCTGTCGCCATTCGAGGACTTTTCTGCCCCAACGGCCATCAGTCCTTCGAGCTATGTGCCCAGCCCACTGCCACTTCAGTTTTGCAATCATCCGGGCTATGTCGGTGACTTTGGTTCTCCTGCGAATCTCCTCATTTCTGATTCGATCTCGCAGGGAAACTCCGAGCATAGCCCTCTCCATTGCCCTCTGAGCGACCATGAGCTTTCTCATAAGGCCCATAGTTAGCGACCACGTCTGCGTTCCGTATGTCATCACTGGCAACACACATTGGTTAAAAACCTTCGTCTTGAGACACTGCGGTATTTGGGACGAAAAGATTTTACGGAGCTTCCCGAACGCTGCCCATCCGAGTTGGATTCGACGAGTGACCTCTTTCGCGAAATTGGACCTGCTTAACTGGATCGTTTGACCCAAGTAGACGTATTCGTCAACAATTTCGAGAGTACAGTTCCCAACTGTTACGGGGGTAGGTGCGACATGGACATTAGACATGATCTTCATCTTGTCCATTTTCTTTTTAAGACCTACTCAACTTATTTACTATTTATATATTTGTTTTTAAATAAATACATACTTGGGACAAGTATCAAACCCGTGACCACAGCAGACATTAAGACGTGCTACACAAAGGTCGTTAAAGAGTAGCCTTTCCACCACTAATCTTACTGTTAAAATAAAAGCTCTGTCAGCATGTTTTTTTTTCAGAAAAATTTCATTTCGCTATTCTTTCCGACCACAAGGGTGTCGGGGAGTGTGTACAACTTTTCAGACTTACACATTCAAAACCCTGCTGTTATCTTATTATCTAGTACCTGGGTTGAAGGACTTCACTTGGCCAATTCCGTGGCTCAGCTGACGGCGCTGGTCCATGGTGTACGCTATGGGTTGAGTTATTTAATACCTGGACGCTCTTCTGTGTCATTTCAGGATTAAAGATTATATCACCGGACAGCACATATGCTAACTCCCTCACGGCATAGATACAGACGAAACTTCCCTCAAGGGGCCGCACTTGGCCGCTGTCTAAGGGAGTCGGAGATCGTTCGACATTCTCCGGCGTCATGATCGTCAACATCAGTCTAGGATTTGTAAATTAGCCAGAAAAAACGGAAGTCTTCCTTAATAACGTATAAGTTTTATTTTAAAATAATTGGAATTGAAACAGGTTTTTTGACATTCCCTTATTATATATTTTAGGTAGCAGTAAACGGAGAAGGAGAAATACAGTACTTAAAGAATAATTTCTATCAAAATGCTGGAATTTCTTACAATGAAGTTCTTATGCCAATAACTACAATGCATTTCCACAACTGCTATGATACCAAAAGGTGGTATATTCAAGCTAATAGTGTCTTAACTGACTGTGCTTCAAATACTTGGTGCAGAGCTCCATGTAAGTATATTGTTCACTTTTAAAATAGTTTCAAAATTAAAATATTCATAAATTAATCAAGTATGACATATAAACATTTGAACTTTTAGCTTCTACTGAGGGGGTAGCTATGATAGAATACATGATGGAAATGATAGCTCACTATACAAAAAAAGATCCCATAAAGGTAAGATTACAAAATATATCAAAAGAAAACAATCCTTTACCAGAAATGATAGATCAAATAAGAAAAGATGCAGATTATGACGCAAGATTGAAAAATGTATACGACTTCAATTGTAATAATCGTTGGAGGAAACGAGGATTAAAATTAATCCCATTGACGGTAGATATATTTTATATTGGAAATTTTAATGCTATTGTATCGATATATCATGCTGATGGTACAGTTGTTATTACTCATGGTGGTATCGAAATGGGTCAAGGTATCAATACTAAAGTGGCCCAAGTATGTGCCTATGCACTAGGTATTCCTTTGGAGAAAATCAGTGTTAAGCCCAGTACAAGTTATACATCGCCAAATAATATTGTGACTGGTGGCAGTATCGGGAGTGAATGTGTTTCTTTTGCCACGTGGAAAGCTTGTGAAATTTTGAACAAACGATTAGAACCCATAAAAGCAAAATTTAAGAACCCATCATGGCAAGAAGTTATTACTCAAGCTTTTACTGATGGTATAAATTTACAAGCTACATACATGTATTCAAATGTAACTGATAGTGTCAAGCCTTACGATGTATATGCTGTTGGTATATTAGAAGTAGAAGTTGACATATTGACTGGAAATCATGAAACATTGAGAGTTGATATTTTAGAAGATACAGGAAGAAGTTTGAATCCAGAGATCGATGTAGCGCAGGTAGGTTGATTTAATTTTTTTTTATTTTCAAAAATTAATAGACAGCTGACCACAAAATAAAAGACTGCAGTGAATTTTATAATAACATATTCTAAGCAAGTGCTTATATAAGAAAATGCATTGCGTGTAAGTACACGCAATGCATTTTCTTATATCTCTTTGAACGAAATCAGTACGTATCACAAATTTTACTTCGGACTCTAAAGGGGTTAAAAACAGAAAGTAAATAATATAATAATACAATCATCGTCAAAAGAGACACATTTTAACGTTGAAATGTAACTTGTAGTTACTACAGCCTTTCACAAAAATTACGCGTATCACAGAAGTATATAAATAGCTAATAATAAACAGTAATAATAATAAACAGTAAATAAATAAATAGCTTATTTTTTAGATTGAAGGAGCTTTCGTCATGGGTCTTGGTTATTGGACATCTGAGAAACTTGTCTATGATGCGGATACAGGAAGGCTTCTCACGGACAGAACTTGGACGTATAAGCCACCTGGAATCAAAGACATACCTGCAGATATGAGAATATATTTTCGTAGAAATGCACGAAATGAATTTGGAGTACTGCAATCAAAAGGTACTTTATACATACATACATACATATAATCACGCCTCTTCCCCGTAGGCGTAGGCAGAGACCACTTCTTTCCACTTGCTACGATCCTTACATAATTGTTTCGCTTCGTCCACTTTCATTATTCCCTAGGTACTTTATCAGAAGGATATATGTAGTTGTAAAATTGTCTAGCGAATGAATGAAAAGCTCTTTATTGAACACAGATACTTGAAATTAGTGTAATATATAGAAATATAATGCTGTATAACAATGGGCGGCCCTATCGTTTAAAGCGATCTCTCCCAGGAAACGCGCCAGTGAATTCCTACATTTACTGAGAAATGACAAATAACCTGCAGCATGATTTTGAATGAATGAATAAGCTTTATCAGAAGCTTTATTAGAAGAAAACACACACAAAAGTACAATAGAAAATAATAGGCGGCCTTATTGCTAAGTATTCTCTTTGGATGGATAAGAGATAATTATAATTTTAGAAATGAGGTAGTTATGCAATATATATGATTAATTAATAAATACATATACATATAAACACATACATACACTAAAATATAAAATATTTATTTCACAATAACACTAAAATATTTTTATTTATTGCTGTAGGACAGCAGACAGTCTGACGGCCCGCTTTAAATTTAGAAGTTACCGTCGCCTATGAGTGTTTGCAACACCAGTGGCATCGCGAATACGCTGATGTCCCATAAGGGTACAGGAACTTGGGTCACTAATGCCGGAACACAACACAAGGTTATTATGGCGGTATACTTAAGACCAAAGGTGGTCGCCATCCAGTCGGGCTTGAAGCCCTACTACGTAGCTAGGGTGGGTTGCTTTGTCGCCTTTTACGATTTTTTTTTTTTACGGGGTGGGGAAATCCTCATGGACTACCTCCGCCTGGGGAAAGGCGGAGGGGCGTGCCGGATTCTTACCGGCTAAAACCACCACCCCGGTGTCTCCTCACACGTGCGCGCGGGGCCGCGGGAATCCAAATTCTTCCGCAGCCCCACACTAGTGCTGGCCCGGTCTGTCCGGGCCTCGTCTCCTGCACGGGGTAGTGAGGTGTTTAACTACCCCGTGCATCGCCTCAGAGGCGCGCGCCGACATCCGCGCGCGCCTCCACCTCGGGTCCATCGAATAGGGGGCGGGAACTTCCCCAAGTCCCTCGCCCCTGGACCTATTCATGGGGGCTGGAAAAGGGCGTTGTCCGCCCTTCTCCTGCGCCCGGTGCGCCGTCTGCGGCCGGGGAAGGGAGTCGAGATCTCCCTCTCCCGTTCCGCAGTTTCCTTCTGCGACATCACGTCCTCACAGAAGGACACCACTGCGTCCCACGACTCTGCGCTACCGACCATCCTCCGCACTACGGCCGGCAGCGACAGATCGCCTCCTACTTCATTTATGAGGACACGGCGCTGCTCCTCCCAAGCTACACACTCGGCGAGCGTGTGTTGCGCCGTATCCTCCCCGCAATGGACGCAGTGGTGGCACCGAGCGTCCGGCTCCCTGTCTATGCGGCACAGGTACTTGCCGAAGCAGCCGTGCCCCGACAGCACCTGCGTCACCCTAAACGACAGGGAGCCGTGCTTTCTCCCGAGCCAGGCGTCGAGTACTGGCCGGATCGCCTCGACGGTAGCGAGGCCGGCGGTAGGGCGCAGAAGCCTTTGCCGCCATTCCGCCACCAAGACCTGATGGAGCTCCTCTCGGCGCAGCGCGATCTGCCGCTGCGCCGGCCTCGAGCCCTGTGCCCGCTCTTCCTCGCGCCATCGATATAATGACGCGAGTACTTTCGCCTCTAGGTCCCAGGGCGGGGATCCGGCCAGGACGCCTTTTACGATAGGCCGAACCCGGCCGCAGGGGTTAGTATTCTTTCTCCGCCCCTGCACGGATAAAAATTATTTAATTATGTAATAATCATCTTGACGTTCAACTCATGTGGTACACCGTTGATCAAGATATAATTTTTTCTTCTTCACATCCCATAGTGTCTTTAACATTCAATTAACAATGTATATTATATTAAGTCGTTTATATTATGGTATTGATTCATTCATAAGGCTTAATTTTAGAAGTACCGATCATTTACATGGAAACAAGAGTTTTGCGATACCACCTCCGCTGAATTTCGATAATGCAAAGCCCAATAAATGCTGGCTTTAACTTCGCCTGAACCGCCCAAGGTTCACGTTTGTAGTAAATTATAATACATCTATGTATATGTTGTATAATATATTCATAGATATATGTATGGTATATATATACAAAACTAACGCTTAATTTATAAAGTTAAATTTACTAGAGTGTGATTAACCAATCTGTTATACTTGCTGAATGTAATGTTCGTTTTAAATAACTTACTTTTTAATAAAGAAAATTAAGTTCTCAAGTTTCTGACATGACCATTTCAACAGTTTACCATTTTATAACATTATTACGTAAACCTTACACGTGTACGGCTTACAAGTCTAATTTATCTAATAGTTTCTTTAAACATACATAATCCTAATTTATATATATACCTATAAAATAAATTTTATTGAACCTTCTAAGAAATCAACTGTTCAAAATAAACTTTTTCATGCTGGGGTAACTAGGTAAACGTTAAATAACTAACTAAATTGACCTTTGGTAATATAGTTTGAAACTTGTTCATCTTTTGCCATATTTAGCAGGGACCAATTTTATTGGAAATTGAATTAAGTAAATGTTTTAACAAAATTTGAGCATATGATCTGCTTTGAATGTATGTAGCCAAGAGAGATCATACATTTCACGTATGAACGCCATGTAAAATTTCTCGTTCTAAAGTATCACCGTCGTGAAATAAAAAAAAACTCTGTTCGATCCTTACATTTTTTTAATGCGCTAGGACAGCAGACAGGTGACGGCCCGCTTAGAATTTAGCAGTTACCGTCGCCTATGGGTGTTTGCAACGCCAGTGGCATCGCGAACACGCTGCTGTCCCATAAGGGTACAGTACATAAATGGTAATTGAAATACGCCTTCTGATTTTTGTTATCTACCCTCACTTTCAGTGAGGTAAATGAAAAAAGCGAGAGTGGGACGAAAGTAGTATCTCGTAGTATCGCGTGAGCCTTTAAATTGCGTGAGAGAGTTTAGATATCCCAATCAGTTGAAGTTGTCATATCGTTATGGTCTTTATCTTCATCTGACGCATCACATACTTTTGACAGGTTATGGGACATGTGTAAATGGGCAGTATACCCAAAAGTACTTCTCAGAATATTAATGCCCATCTGTCCAAGGTAAGCTTTGGACGCCTGAGGCTTCTAATTACTGTGTGGGTTAATTTACGTACAAAATAAATAGTTACATATAAAGTAAAAAACCAATCGAAATAATAATAGAATAATTATTATAGATATTATTAGAATAAAGTGATTGACAAAATAATTAATTTTATTTTAAAAGAGAATGGAGTTTTTTTATATAGTATTTAAGTAACGTTAAACACTCCACGCAAAGAATCTGGGGCGTCACTTCGACTACTGTGCGCAGGGGTACGCTGCGTACATCCAAGGGACCTCCATCTTATCCATCTTCAGCCCTAGCTTTTTGACCCGGTCCATCACCGGCGAGCTAATCATGGCTCGTCGTGCAGTAACCTCGAAAGACCGAGAGCCTCTTAACTAACTTTCCATAGAGTGGTTCTAGCACTGAACCCTGTGGAACGCTGCCTGCAACGCGCTGTATGTGAATCCACTCCTTGCCGTTCTCCCATAGGATGACTACTCTGGAGATACGACTCTGTGAGTCTCCTTAGATAAAGAAGCACACTGAAAAAACTGCCTCTACTACTACTGGATGCGGCATATACCTTCAATTTGAGAGATGAAATTGAAGGCATATGCCGTATCCAGCGAAACCACCAGGATAACGTTCTATTACTCTTGTGCTTCCTTTACAATTATTTTTATAGCGGTACATACCTCATGTACCCCTCCCTAAACCCTCATTGGGAAGCTGAGAAGCTCTGCGTAGAATTAGTGGGCTTTATTACGATAAAGCTCACCAGAGTATTTGTCAGATAGTAAGATTTTTTTTACTACAAATTCCTATTTATTAATTTCAGCTACTGGTGAGCCTGCTTTATGCTTAGCGACAGTAATTATACATGCTCTACGAGAAGCTGTAAGATCAGCTCGGCTGGACGCAGGTTACCCAGATTCCTGGATTGATATAGGTACGTTTAAAATTAAGTATTATTTATTAAAGTATTATTTTAATATAATATAAACATTGAGAAATATATTGGCAAGAGACTTTGTTGGCAAGGAATTTTTTCGAGATTTATATAAATTGTAAGATTTTTTAACTTAAAGTACTTCAGATTAACTTTGTTAATTATATTTCTGTGCCAAATTGCATAGCTCCGTTAACCATTCTATCAGGACTGAGTAAATTTCATCAGTTGAAAGGTATATTTATGATATTAGTACATTGCAATAGATAACTTTTTATCGTTTACTCAAATAACGGGTGAAGTATGTTGCATATAGTTTGTAACGGATTTTACTATACCTACAATATATGTTGACATATTTTCATAGTAAGAATTCAACAGTTTGTTTGTAAATTTTCTCATACTTTTATAGTTGTTGCCATAACACTACATCTTAATACCGTTTATATAACAACAAAGCTGATTCATTTTTTTCTTTCAGAGAACCCGTGCACCGTTGAAAATATCTTCATGTCGGTTGATCATAAGATCGAGCATTTTAAATTGAAGTAATACAGGACTATATTACTACAATAATAAACAATAATAATAAATTGTAGAAATAATATAAAATTTAAATAGGTATTTCTGCATATTTCTATCCTGTTTGTTGTTATCCTAACTAATGTTATAAATGCGAAAGTGAAATGAGTTTGTTTGTTTGTTTGTTACGTTTTCACGCCTAAACTGCTAAACCAATTTTGATGAATTTCGGTATAGTTATAGATTGGACCTTGGATAAGGACATAGGCTATTTTTTTAAATTCATATGGCAGAACGACGTTTGCCGGGTCAACTAGTGATAAATAAATTATAACCAATTAATCCGTCATAATCCTCGACATCGATTGCGACGTCAAGGCATGCATTGCTGCCGTGTGGGCTAAATGGCGTGAGGTAACTGGTGTCATTTGTGACACCATCATTAGGCCTGTCCTTTTATACAGCTGTGAAGCGTGGCCGGTGTTAGAGCGACACAAGCAAGAACTGCGTGTCACGAAGATGAATATGCTGCGGTGGATGTGTGGAGTGACGCGGAAGGACCGCGTTAGGAACTCCCGCATTCGCGGTAGTCTTCATGTCCGTGACATTCAGATAAATTGCAGGAGTGTCGGCTCCGTTGGTATGGCCATGTTTTACGGCAACCGGATGCTTACGTGGGAAACAAATGTCTGACCATACCGCCTCCACCGGGCCCCGGCAGGAGGGGTAGACCTAAAAAGTGCTGGCTTGATGTCGTAAAGGGTGATATGCGTGCCAATGGGCTCACTACCATGGATGCTGAAGATCGCGCGAAGTGGAGTAGAAAAAGTCGGAAAGCGGACCCCGGGCACCGAAACGAAAGTTTGGGTGGCAACCGGGACTAACGCTAGGATGATGATGATGAATCCGTCATAATCCTATCCGATGGCAGTGCCATCAATTGAAAGAATCTCTCATTGGATCAAGAAAATTACATTCAACTTGGTTGACTGGTTAAGGAAAACTTTTTAAGCTACTAGTTTAGAAAACAATACTAAATAGACATAGATCTATTAAAGTTAGAACAAAATGCTTTTTTAGAGAAATAGCCCTAACTTATGAAAACAATTCACTTCATCTGGTTTCTATTATGTATTGAAACGTAACGTTAGTCGGTTAGAAAATACTTCATTTGTTCTCTATCTGCAAATAGATACTATATTAAATATCTAAAACTACCTACACAACAGTTTCTAGAGCGAGAAAAGCACAAAAAAAGGTATTCAAAGGAGTTCTGATACAAATAGGTCAGGACAAGTTTTAACAATTTATAACACTGGATCACTTGTGCAAGGAAGAGAATTTCTGATCTGTGGTCTGGACCTGCCAACTCTGCCGGACCCCAGCAAGACTGATGGAACCAAAAAGTGCTGAATGGCGTCGTGAAAGGTAATATGTGTGCCCCGACTCACTACCAGGGATGCTGAAGACCGTACGAAGTGGAGAAGAGAAAATTGAAAAGCGGACCCCGGGCACAGAAGTGAAAGTATCAACCGGGTAGCATAAGGTACCAACCGGGTTGCAACGTTAGGATGATGATTATGACTTATGCAAACAAAAGCAATCGCTCGTGTCTAATAAAATTACATAACCTTTATTTGTGTCATCGTCAATTAACCATTGTCCACGGCTGGACGTAGACTTCCCCAAGTATGCGCCACATCTTCCGATGCCATTCAGCCCAGATCGGCAACCTTGCACAGGTCAGTCCAACAGGCTGAGGGCGTCCTACGCTAAGTTTACTTAATTTTCGTTAAGGACACATAAGTCTTAGAGTCCGAATTCGTAAAAAACACTTTGTACTTAAGTACACACTATTCACGGAATGTACGGAATATTTTGGGTCTGCAAAATATGGGCTTCACAGTACCAGAAGTATGGGAAGTTACGTCATTAACTTAGCACTAAAAATAAACAAGACCCTTGAGCCCTTGCCGTTTCGTTTATGTTGCCATAGTTTAAAGAAAAGGGATTCTTTAAAGTTTTCGAAATTAAACAGGTTTGTAAATAATTTAAATATGCTCTTTTATTTTATTATCATCTTTCGTTTGCTTATAGAGTTGTACACATAGGTATTGAGTCTCGGACTATGTACAAGGAAACAATACATGTACAATATTTACAAGAAAAATTATATAAGTATTTAGTTATTCGTTCAATCTAACTATTTAGATTGTACTAATAACTATTAGTACAATTCAGACAGCGCCATCTGATCCCAAAGTAAGCAGTAGAGTTGAGTTATAGATACCAAAAAACTAATATACGTGTTCGATCCTTGCATATAGGGTAGTTCCAATCTGACCTCCTGATTATTGTTATCTACCCTCACTTTCAGTGAGGTGAATGGTGAAGGCGAGCGTGGGGAGAGAGTAGTATCGCATGAGCCTCTAAATGCGCGGGACACTCGATGTTCGAACTCCCTGAAGACCAGTATCTGCGCCGAGCGCAATTAGCTTCAGTTACTACAAACTTACTCTCGTTAGCTGTGTCATAACATTGTATGTTCGGTGTCCAGTTTGTGACATTTAGCTGGTGCCGTGCAACAGTTCCTCCGAAAGCGGATCTGAACTGAACCAGGAAGGGTTGGAATCTAGATCAGCGCGAATTTCTTTGCCCACTGCATAGTATCGCATATCTCTAACCACCGCTCCTCTCCCTCTCCCCTCATACAGTCTACTGCTCTCGAGCTATCCCACTCATCTAAAGTACGGTGCACTCTCGATTCGTGACCGGCAAACAACCAGATACAGGACGTAAATTATATCGGAAACCCCCTAACAGGCGTTACGTTTAGCACGTCGCTACGCCATAGAGGTCATCACATCAAGACATTTATACGTTGCAGATAGTATGTTCCTGTCTGGATGTATGTGTCCGGTAGTTATCCGTATCTCTAAAAAAACGTAATAAAATTCTACCGTTATTTCAGCAGTAGTACCATGAAAGAGTATAAAAGAAAAAATATCGCTTTGTTACTTAAGTAGAAAATTAAACTGTTTTCTATGATAATACAAATAAATACATTATTGTATAATTTCAGAGGGAAGCACATAATAAATATGTTTACGGAGATAATGAGTGGGTGATATAAAGATTTCCGAAGTAGGCGGAAAACATCAAATAATAACTGAATGCATAAACGTTTATTAGTACCTACTACTTAATTAAATATGATCATTTAAACACTAGCCTAGCTATATACTTAACGTAAATGTATTTGAATTGTTGTGTCTCTGGTATATTCCAGTAGAAGGTATAAAACCCAGAATTGATATCTACTATAGACCTTTTACGTATTTTTTCTAACGAAACGACATATATAGTAAGGGAAATACTAATAAATTAGTTGCGAAGTAAATAAAAAAAACAATTATATATATATATATATATATATATATATATATATATATATATATATATATATATATATATATATATATATATAGTTATCTGAATAAAAAAATACAAAATCTTATTCATAAAAAAAAATGTATATGTAATTTTTACAGTGGAATCCCAGATCACTTTCTGTAAATAAACTTAAGTTACTTCTACCCTCAGTACAACAGTGAGTTTTTTGTGAAACTTTTTAGTATAATGCATTCATAATCTACCACTAATAACTAAAATAAAATATTTAACTACTACTTATAGAGATATTTTGTCAAACATCATTAAAAATTATATTGATAATCGCACAGATTAGAAATAATTTACAATAATTATTGCCATTAATTCACCTATATTTATTCTATAGCCAGTGTTTTGTATTACTACCTTTGGTAGTTTTGACATTCAATATTAAAACAAAATATATTAAAACAAATTATTTTGATTTAGTAAATTAAACTGTATTTTTTTCGCGTTTCTCTTTTTTCTCGGACTAGGGGCATCGCAAACACGTTTATGTTCGCATACGCGTTCTGAAACTTGAGTCACTAATGCCAGAACACAAAGTTATTATGATGGCATACTTATAGACCTCTTCTGCTTTCGTCCTTCTTCGTAAGTGTTCTTAGTCCGTCCCTGCACGGAGATTACTTTTTGAGTTGAGCAAATACACCATTGAGTATACCAACTTTGAGTTTTAGTAGGAATCAGATCTGGTGTCACATTATCGGCCAGCCAATATCAAACTCTAACATTGGATGTATCCAAAGTTGTAACTTACCGTTTGAAGTATGAAAATAATTCCTACAAAAATAAAGAAGAGAGCCAAGTTCTATCACACTCGAGATGTGAAGCATCCAACCCCCGGATTCTATTTACAACGTGGCAATAATTTCTTTACCTCTTTGGTTTATATGCGTATTGGCTAATATTACTAGTAGTATTATTTGGATTATTATTGGACGTAGTATTACTCCAAATATTGGGTTATTTTAGTTATCTATCCCATTAAAATCTGCTCTTAGATCACATCGATTAGCTAAGATTGGAGCTCGTAATCATACCCTGTTGAATTAAACACCTGATCATAGATGGATATTTCATGCCATTATTACTAGTTTCTTTTTATTGCTGTAGGACAGCAGACAGGCTGACGGCCCGCTTAGAATTTAGCAGTTATTATGGCGGCAAAGTTGGTTACCTTCCAGACGGGCTTGGGGCCCTATCACGTAGCTAGGGTGGGTTATTTTTTCGCCTTTTGCGACAGGCCGACCGCGACCGCAAAGGTCAGTATTCTTTCTCCGCCCCTGCACGGATAAAAGTTGACATTTAATCAATGCAAAGTAATCACCGATTCATACATACGTGTACGGCCGCTAGCCCAGCTGTCGTTTTCACGTGCTAAAATATTATAAAAAGAAAAATTACCTACTTACCAAAGAATATTGAATCACCTATAATGTTGTCAATGCCTTATACTTACAATGATTAGTACTTACAACACGTTATATGGTTCCCTTCTAATAAAAAGGGAAAACAAGTAATTTTATAAGTAAAATGTCATAGGACTATTAATTATTTACCACCATGGCTTTCGCTCGTTGGACTTTATAACGTCCAGGGGTTATGGGCTCGGTTTCTGAACCTGGGTGTCTATGTATTATATGTTAGAGACCAGATTCTTACAACAAATAACAGGATAATTTATTAACTGACTTATTATTCGAACACTCTTAACTATTTCACTTTTTACAATTTTCACGTAATACTTAATATTGTGATATTATATGACCGACTTCTTAGTAAGATTAGATAAAGATTCTAAATTCAAGTGAATCTGTCGCTGGCCTTAATCTCTCGCCCACCACCGAACTGCCATCCTTTTAGTCCTTTTCCGGTGGTTGGTTAGCTGTGCCACAATTTGACGACGGTGCCAAGCCAGCGCCCTCTAATTGGAACTAACATACAATGTTTGTACTAATTCAAACAGGAAGATCTTATCTATACATAAATTTATACAACTTAAATACCTAGTCAGGTCATAAGTATTGTCACACAGTAAAAACTTTTCTTTTAGAATGCTGGCCACAAAAAAGTTTATTGAATTCGAATTTAGAATTGTTCATGAAAATAAAAATGTATAACTTTTAGAATTTTACTCATTTTTAAATATGGAGTGGACGCTTAAAGAAGACCGTGTTGCAGTTATTGCGTTGCATCGTTACGGTTACGCGCCAATTCGAATTTTTAACATACTGAAAAATTTGAATATTACCAAAAGATTCGTTTATCGTACCATCAAACGATACAATGAAGACTCTAGTGTAGATGACAGGTCAAGAAGTGGTCGCCCTCGGTCTGTTAGGACTCCAGCGGTGATAAAAGCTGTGAAGGCACGAATTCAAAGAAATCCCAAACGTAAGCAGAAACTGTTGGCCCTTCAGATGGGGTTAAACAGAACCACGGTGAAAAGGGTGTTAAATGAAGACTTAGGGCTTCGGGCATATCGAAGAAAAACAGGACATCGTTTGAATGCTCGTCTAATGGACCTGAGACTGAAGAGATGCCGCGCTTTGTTGAAGCGGTACGCGGGAAAAAAATATCGGGAAATTCTTTTTTCGGATGAAAAAATGTTTACCGTAGAAGAGAGCTACAACAAACAAAATTATAAGGTGTACGCACACAGTAGTGAAGAAGCGAGCAACCGTATTCCGCGTGTCCAACGAGGTCATTTTCCATCCTCGCTCATGGTATGGTTGGGAGTTTCTTATTGGGGCTTAACAGAGGTACATTTTTGTGAGAAAGGTGTAAAAACGAATGCTGTTGTGTATCAAAATACAGTCCTGACGAACCTTGTGGAACCTGTTTCTCATACCATGTTCAATAACAGGCACTGGGTATTCCAACAAGATTCGGCGCTAGCTCATAGAGCGAAGAGCACACAAGACTGGCTGGCGGCGCGTGAAATCGACTTCAACCGGCACGAAGACTGGCCCTCCTCCAGTCCAGATTTGAATCCGTTAGATTACAAGATATGGCAACACTTGGAGGAAAAGGCGTGCTAAAAGCCTCATCCCAATTTGGAGTCACTCAAGACATCCTTGATTAAGGCAGCCGCCGATATTGACATGGACCTCGTTCGTGCTGCGATAGACAACTGGCCGCGCAGATTGAAGGCTTGTATTCAAAATCACGGAGGTCATTTTGAATAAACTTTAATGTCATAAGAATCTATGTTTTGTTAAGTTCATTTTGGTATATGAATGGTTACATAATTAATAAACTTGTTACAATTATTTTACATTAAACATGTGACAGAATTTATGACCTGACTAGGTATTTTAAACTCAATTTTTGCAGTGAAAACTTCTTTAGCATTGTTGTGATCTGAAATTCGATGAAACAGAAAAGTCAGAGCATTTTTGTTTTATACTATAATTTCAGATTTAGGTAACATGTTTCCGTAGTGTAGCGGTTATCACGTGTGCTTCACACGCACAAGGTCCCCGGTTCGATCCCGGGCGGAAACCATTGCTTTTGGTATTTCTTTTTCTTTTCAAAAAATTTTAGAATAGATTTTGGAAAATTTGTAAATTTAAAAACTTAATAACTAATAACTTAAACAATTTCAACCTAAAACTTGGAGCGGATTGTAGACCTATTTTCTTTTTCTTTAAATAATCTACTTTGGGGAATAATTTAATTTAATATAATTTTGAAACAGTTTTTGGTATGATTTGAAGTTCGTAAACTTCTATAACTTGAACACTTTAATAATTTCACCCCCAATACATAGCTCATAGGTTGGGTCTCACAGTTTCGGATCGGTGCGGGTTCATATTGACTTGTATAATTCCAAAAACTTTTCCTTTTCTGTTTATGCTTTAATTTAATATAAATTTAGAATAAATTTTTGGAAAGATTTGTAAACATCAAACTTTATTATGTTATTACTTGGATAATTTCAACGGGTAAATCCAAACGGATTCAAGCTCTTAGTCTTTGGGTATCGAATCCGCCTGAGTTCGAATCTTGACTCATTAACGTTTTTCGTTTTGAAGTGAAAACTTCTTTAGCGTCGTTGTGGTCTGAAACCCGATGAAACGGAAAAGTCACACTAAAAAGAGACTTATATACATCATTGTATATATATATCTTTAGAATAAAACCTGAAGAGAATGAGATAAAAGACATTATAAATTGTTTCCTATATTTGTGGTCTCTTCTTTGTGCGGTGTTATATTGAAGTTTACATTTTTCAAGTTTTCACTTCTATCACGAATGAACTGCACACATGTTTTTTTTTTATTTCGTGACGAAGGCGACAACAAATAGATATTAATTTACCAAATAAAAGTATATAAGTTATCAGTTGTTTAGTACCTATAAATCAAGCGCTCTGCTGTTTACTTTGAGACAAGCGCTATACAAATTGTCTCATATAATATTCAATCTTAAATTAGCCATACATTACTAGTATTTTAAACGTGTTATCCTAAACAAGTTCATATTAAAAACAAAATATCTATGTGCTTTTTGCTTCCCTTTTTTCTCGGATTCGTTAAAATTGGTTTCAACAACAGAAACTACAAGCCGACTGCCAATTTTTTAAACATAAAATAGACGATGCCCTGTTCGATACATAATGAATTGCCGTTTTTAAATTTTTCAGGAATCTCTTAGGTTAAATTTCTGTTTCCTTCACTAGAATGATTCCTACTTGGAATCATTTGATAATTAATAACAGCTCATAACGTCCTATTGCTAAGTTTGGGCCATTCTCGAAAAAATGGATAGTACAGTGAAGCCAGATTATCGGTAACATGACCCCTCACTCTACCACCGTGCACACATCTCGCATACAATGTAAGATACTAACAGTGCATTATGTATCGTCGATAAAATGACCCCCATTCTAACATCGTGTGGTCATAGCACACAACACAAGTTACCAACCGATCAGTTGTCATGACAACCGACTGTTAGGCCGTATACAGAAAGAAAGCTGGTAATCGACGCCGATTACCAGCGCTTATCGCCGCTGGTCCATTCTACATAAAGCAAGCAGATTGAAGCAGAGCGAGCTAAATGTCGGACTCATCGGACGATGATTTGGTTTTGTTAGAAAATGTGTATTTAAAAATGCAAAAACGAAATATTCCTATTAATAGAGAAAGGAAACGTTTCGGAGAATGCCATCATTTATTTGTAAAACAATAAAAATTTGATGATCAAAAAGTTTATAGATATACAAGAATGACTCAAGAAACATTTTATTACATTTCTGTATTTAACAAAAAATATAATAATCTACACAAATAAATAAAATTAGAGTGTCAGTTTGTAATATCAAAATAACCGCTTTTTACTAAGTGCATTCGGACGTATACACGGTACTTATAAACATATACCAAAACAACATTTTTTACAATTTTTGTCTGTCTGTTTGTCTGTCAGTTTGTTCCGGTTAATCTCTGAAATGGCTGGACCGATTTTGATGGGACTTTCACTGGCAGATAGTTGATGTAACAAGGAGTAACTTAGGCTATTTTTATTTTAGAAAAAAAAATAGTTTTAGCTAAAAATTATTAGTTTCGGAAATTTAAGATTCCAATTTAAGTTGACCTCAGATTTATATCATCAATCATATGAAATAGGATTTA
This sequence comes from Malacosoma neustria, assembly GCA_963693495.1. Classification (NCBI taxonomy): domain Eukaryota; kingdom Metazoa; phylum Arthropoda; class Insecta; order Lepidoptera; family Lasiocampidae; genus Malacosoma; species Malacosoma neustria. Next base: position 4,153,074 of record OY856385.1, read on the forward strand.
GCTTAGGTTAGGTAGATTTTGTAGGTTCGAATGCACGTATTCCGGAGGCGCATGGCGTAACAGTTGCATTCGATAACACTGACTGTTTGCATATTTCATTTTTTTTTATATTTTAGGGTTTGTTATCAAAAATAAACCAAAAGATATATCCAAAAAATGCTGCCCAAAGTCACTATTCCACACGGACGGCAGCGTTGACCGGCGCGTGTCGGAACTTGTCGTTCGACGTTCGGCGCTTATCGGCGCATGTTCATATAAATGCCAGCGCCGGTTACCTGCGTGGACCGGCGCCGATAAGCGCTGGTAGGCTTCCAGCTTTCTTTCTAAATACGGCCTTATATCGATAGAAATCGAATTAAGCCACCAAACCCTCTATTAAAAAAACTAAATAATCTTACTTACACCCGCCTAAACCTAAGTTCAATTAAAATAATTTGAACCGTACAGAAGTAGTTAATATCGGATACAGCTATTAAAATGAATTACGAGCCAACCAATGAAATAATAGAAACAAATAAAATATAAACTTAGCTATAATTATCTAATTACATAATTACAGGTAATCATACTTTTTGATTGTGAACTTTACCATTAAAAAAATACTTTCCAATTATTTATTCATAAGGAATGGAAAATAATTTGAGTTAAATATAACTTCGTGAATTTTATTAACACGAAATTAAAATACACATTTATTCTTCGTATAATATAGATATAATATTGTCGTTCGACGTTCGGCGCTTATCGGCGCATGTTCATATAAATGCCAGCGCCGGTTACCTGCGTGGACCGGCGCCGATAAGCGCTGGTAGGCTTCCAGCTTTCTTTCTATATACAGCCTTATATCGATAGAAATCGAATTAAGCCACCAAACCCTCTATTATAAATATTTTTATAATAGAACAAAATAAAATTTATTGATATTTTGAGTTATGAATGAGGAAAATGAGGATTTACCAAGCGAACGGTAGGTAAATATAATAATATACTATACCTATGCTTTCAAAAATAATCACAGATATAACAGTATACAGTAGCCCCTGTTTGAAGTATAGGGATTTGAAACTTACTTTCTTCTTAATGCCCTATGACTCCTAGATAGGACAGAGGGGGTCCACAGTACTCTACCATCGCGTTCTATCGTGGGCTACGCGTTATGCGTCAGACCACGTAACTCCGATTTGTTTCAATTCCGCTTCCACCGAGCGCCGCCAGATATGCTTAGGTCGGCCACGCTTCCATACGCCTTGCGGAGTCCAGTCCAGCGCCAGCCTTGACATGTGGTTTGGAGCTCTTCTGAGGGTATGGCCGATCCACTTTCACTTTCGGCACTTGACCTGGTGACTATGTTATTTATATATTATTAATTGTATATTATAGTATTAATTATATATTCATTCGATATTTTCAGGTCAGAAAATACTGAGTATCTGTAAACTCAAGTAAACTTACCTAAGAAGTACTATAACTCGATTAGAAGATAGCATAGGCGCTTCTTTAGGGTTTGAAGAGTCAGACGGTAGTAACGCCTTTGGAACTAAATCTAATCTGAATCCAGAATAGGTATATTATAAGATTGTTCGGAAAGTAGTTTCGTTGTCCCTGACAAAGGGCTTGGTTGTTTTCTTTCACATCCAACTTTATACTTGAGCTGCATGATCTTCATTTTCTTCAATGGCTGATATAAGCAACTCTTGTTTGTAAATAAAAAAATACTAATTGTTTCTACACAATAGTTTTGGTTGGTGCCTTTTCAAATATGAAAGGTAGCATTTTCGGCATATTTTACTTTTTTACTACCGAAAACAAAGCACTAACGCGTACTAGGCCGCGCCCATAGAAGTGCTACCAAAAAAAAAAATCAGCGTATAGAAGTCGGTAACAACGGCAACGCCTTGTGTTTAAAAAAATCAGGAACGGCTACCTGAAGAAAGACAGCTTCATATGCCACCTGCTTTATTGATCTATTGATCAATCACCTAAACTGCATAAATTCAAGTAGACACGAAACATATCTTCGGGTCAGGGCATAGGCGTAACTCCAAGCCCGTTTATAAGTCGACCACCCCTGGTTTTTCATATCGAACACCTTGTCGACATTCTCATATTCACAGACACTTTGCCGATTTCACATCTTTATACAGTTTCTACGCTCTATTCAACAGTGAGTGTTTTTTTGAACTGTTGATAATGCATTCGTACTCTACCGCTACTAAAAGTTTAAAATAAAATATTTATTAATTTAATAACTAAAGAGAGTTTTTTTCATACAATAATATTCCCAAAAACCAATTAATTTGCGACTGTTATTATGAAACTTGTCCAATAAACGAAACTGTAATCTCCTACTTATTATAATGACAGGTTATTCGGTATAATTCAGACTCAAACATTTTTAAATAAAGGTTAGTGTACATTATAATTTCAGAATACACAGCCAACTGGATTCGTATACAAAAGTCCCGCCTCCAGCCATCCTATCAAACCAAGCATCTTATGCATTTTGTCTAGCCTAATATGTATAATATAATATAATAAATAGCGGTGAAGAAAAGCAACATAATGAAACTGATTCACTAAGGCAGTAGATATATTTTTTAGACTATGTAGACAGACAATCCATCCGTTACCTCTAAAGGTCGCTACGAGCCAAACAATAAGACACTATGCAATACATTGCATAGTGTCTTATTTATATTTCATGTCGTTGTATTCTTTTATTATTATTATTATCAATCTTTGTAAAAGTAAATAATTATTTATTATAAAAACTTTCAGTAACTATTTTCCAATTTCCCATTGCTAAGCTATTTCAATTTATAGGACAACACATCCTTGGCGCTTAAATTGTGCAGTTATCAATATGCTTTTCATGTAGGGGCGGAGTAACAATACTGACCTAGCTAGGTAGTAGGGGTCAGACAGACGTGGCTCCAAGCCCGTTTGTAAGTCGACCACCCCTGATTTTTTAATATGCTGCCATATTAATGTTGTGTCCAGAATAAGTGACCCCAGCCCCAATTCCCATACGCTGACACTAGCGTGTCCTAACAGTGCTTCTGACGTCGAAAACATCCTGTCTACTATTCCACAATAATAAAGAAACGCTAATATTCTATGTCAGATTTTCATCCATTAATAGATGCATATAAAGACAACATCTACTCGGCAGTATAAAAAATTAAGATGGATACTATTATACTTCCAATGTGCAGGTATAGTTATAATACCATAATTAAACCATTTTAGTTATTTTTATTTTCCTGGTACAATTTAATGTTACGGTCAGTAATAATTTTGTATGACTGCTTTATCTGGATCGGAAGCGTTAGTTCTTCAGAAATCTATTTCCACCAGTAAACGAGAGTCAAAAGAAAGAGATAGCAGTTAAAAGGTTAACTTTTTAACTGCTACTGATTATTTGGATTAATAAAAATGGATTTCTTTTTGTGCTTCTCATACAGCATAGAATATAGACAACTTTCTTACAAAGCTAAGGGGTAAAGGACAGGCGGCGCCCTTATATAGAATCTTTTTTAAATACAATACACTAAATAAAAACATCGTATGACATTATTAGACATACAATTGATGGCGGCAAGAAAACAATTGTGACGGAAAATACCTAGGATGTGGACAATAATCGACTAAGAAAAGGAGGCTTTAGGGAAATATAGGTCAGCTGACAATACTCAACAACGTTGGATAACGAAGCGTAAAATTCTTGTAAAAATATACTGTGACATAGCACTTATATTATGGATACTAGCCAACTAATATACAACTTTCATACAGTAGGTAAAAAGAAATCCATTATTTTTCCAATAGGTGGCTTTATTAATTTGTATCACGCGCTGTAGAAGTCCGATCGGGTGACGCTGGGTGGCATTAAAAAGATGAGGTTTTGTACTGCGGCGGACGGTCACGACCATGGTGATGAAAAATGGGTCACTTATGACGTATTTCCATATCATCCTCCTGTCCAAAGCAAATAATTTACTGGTGGAAAATTCGTCTCAGGAGAGGGTTGTGAAAATCGACGGCTTCAGTTTTTAGCCAATATAGACCAAGACTTTTATGAGAAAGGCATAATGGAATTATCGTCACAATAGTAACAAGTTATTGAACAAAACGACGCATATCTGACCTAAATCGAATAATTATAATTATGCAAAGTAAAACTTTTAATTGCATGCAAGAATAATGGATTTCTTTATAATACACTTTTATTTCTTTTGCTAAGTCAATACATTAGATATACAAACACTCAAAGATGGAATTCGATTAATAAATATACTTTTACAAAGAAAATTGGAGGCTTTAATAAGACTTCAATGTTTAGATATAACAGAGTATTGTGGAGAAGATACCATATTGTGTCGAACCCACATAATTCGTTAAGTGCAGGAAGAAGACTTGAGACTACATAAATTCTTCTAAGCACAATAACCATAGCCAACTCGATTGTTTAATATTGTGTAACAAGCTCAGACCATAAGCTATGTTCATTGCTGTATCGTTACATGTATCATTACAAAGATTTCGATTGCCCTATTATTCACGCTAGCCAAACTAATTGTAAAATGACTACTATTATCGGATTGACAGTTGTTTAGGAAAATGACCACATCGTCCTTCGTTTCGACATATCCACTAAGTTGTTAAATGTTAACACAAAAGGGTAGTTGCTTTATCAGATAATCTATTAATTAACAACGTTTTTGTATATAAATTGATTTTGGTAAAAGAATAAAAGAGAACGTAACTTGTTTCTTATTAAAAAAATTATTTAAAAGATGTCTAAAATAATTTTTAAAATAAACGGTAGAAAATATGAAGGTAAGAATACATTTTAGATATTTTTTTCTGATGCAGTGCATCATGGCAATTTAATTTATGATTTACTTCCTGCATTTAGATACTACATATATATGTAATCGTGTATATATCATGACAGCCCATAAAATCCCACTGGGCTCGGGTTCCGACAGGGACCGGCCAATACATCTATCACGCTTGTCCAAGGCGGGTTGGCGGGCTACACTTAGCTATGCTCTCAGTATGCAGGTTTCCTTACAATTTTCCTTCATCGTCGGTACATTATGCTATGTTATGCACAATAGGCGAGAACTGCCTAAGCGCTGCATAACACCATGGTATTCAAACCCAGGACCTCTAGGTTGTTCTGGGTGAGCTACCAGGTACCTTATCGTGTATATAACTAATTAATAATCACACTTGTTCTGTAAAATTCATTTGTTCGGGTGATTTTTGATAAATTCTTAATGGGTCTAACGGAATACGAGCGCTGATTTTATCTAATTGTTGGCCTAGATCCAATTTAACACCTTTTTTAGCTTTATTGATATGTTTGTACTAAATAAATATTTTCTTACGTCTTAATATTTCTTAGTAAAGGTCAAATATCAACTTTCTTGCTTATTAACTTCTCTTATTTCCGGCCATAGTGTCTCCAAGAAAAAAGAAAACGACTATCACTTACCTAAGAAACCTTAAAAAGCGATATTTTTTTAATAATGGCAGAATATATAATGGTTTCCGGAAGAATTATGTTCTATTTTATGCTAATAGATAGGTAACAAATAAAAGACGCCGTTAAATTTTTGTTTTGAAGTTGGGGAGTGAGAAGTCCTTTTTAAAAAAATTCCGCCACATTGTGGCTTTTTACTCAGAGAAAGAAGTCGGCACTATACCTACCGGTGCTATACATTTAGCAATATACCTTGAGCTCCCAAATGTGAACATGCGATTCAACTAAGATTAACTGGTATTCAATTTTAATAGTCGACGGAAAGTTTGGTCCGGATGTTTCTTTAAATGAGTACATACGTAATGTTGCTGATTTGCGCGGCACTAAGGCTATGTGCCATGAAGGCGGATGCGGTGCTTGCATCGTTGCTGTTCAAGCAGCATTGCCTCCCAGCAACCAAATGAAGACTTTCTCTGTCAATTCCGTAAGTAAAGTCATACAGATATGATAGTATTATAGAAAAACAAATACGTAAATACATTTGAAAGTAATTTTACTGTACGAGTAAAAATTATGTTATGAAAATCAGCCAAAATGCAAACTTTTCAATATGAAATAATTCATACGGAAAAAGGTTTCAAACACCCTCAAACATGCCTGACGTCTAAAATGGATATGGGTGGATAATATATTGTACACTAAGGACTGCCATTTGCATAGAACTAATAGACAAAAGAAGAGAGATCCGTATAGCGGTAGTTCGATGAAATAATTCAGTAATAAGGCAAGCACAAATTCACTGGGATAAAGTAGGCGCAGGCCTGTGCCTAAATAAGAAACTTGCTAGCCGATAACGATTTTTGTGTGTTTTGTAAGAAATAAAAGGTTTCATAGGTCATATTATTATATAACATTCTCGGGTCTTAGTATTTTTTGTTCTACTCGTAAACTGTGTGTTTGTAAAGAAATAAGTCGGCCTATCGTAAAAGGCGACTAAAAAACCCAAGCTAGATGGTAGGGCTCCAAGCCCGTCTGGATGGCAAACACCTCTGATCTTTAAATCATCATCATCATCATTTAAGCGTAGTATCCCGGTTGCGACCTAAACTTCCGTTTCGATGTCCGGGGTCCGCTTTCCGACTTTTTCTACTCTACTTCGCACGGTCTTTTGCATCCCTGGGCTCACTATTGAGCCCATTGGCACGCATAACACCCTTTACGACGTCAAGCCAGCACCCCTGATTTTTAAATATGCAGCCATAATAACCTTGTGTTGTGTTCCGGTGTTCCGTGTTAACGATGGCCCTGGTGTTGCAAATAGGCGACGGTAACTGCTAAATTCTGAGTGGACCGACCAAAAACCTGTAATACAAATTTTCATTATCTATTATAATATACAAACATTTAAGAAAAAAATGACCAAACGAGTATCAACTAAGTTCAAGATGAAAATTAAATACTATTTACTAACATAACATAATTATGCTTGGTTGGTAATATGTATAACTTGTAAAATCTATTAAAATTTAATCAATAATATAACTAATAAGTTTTGGATTTCGACAGTGTTTAGTTTCAGTTTTGTCCTGTCATAAGTGGGAAATAATAACGGTAGAAGGTATTGGAAACAAAGTTAAGGGATACCATGAAATACAAAGCAGATTAGCCAAATTCAACGGCACTCAATGTGGATACTGCACACCAGGCTGGATTATGAATATGTACAGGTACGTTATAAACTTGATGACATAGTAGTAAAATATGGAAAAAAGGAGCTTCAAGTTAAATATTTCTAAAAAAAAATTTAAAATAGTATTTAGAAACATATCCGGCAGATCTAATATTACAGAATAGGAGAAATAAATTAAATGTGTAATGCCTAAATCTAATAAGTGATGAACCCAGTAATTGAGCTAGTTATCAATCTATAAAACATATTTGCTTAATTCAAAGGTGTGAATAGATACTCGTTTTTACAGTCTACGTGAAACCAAAAAAGAATTAAAAATGCATGAAATAGAGAATTCATTTGCAAGTAACATCTGTCGATGTACAGGATACAGGTCAATAGCAGATGCATTTAAAACTTTTGCAACAGACGTAGATGATACACTATTACAAAGATTGACTGATATCGAAGATTTGTCTACTTTCAAAGAATGCGGAGTATTATGTACAAACAAATGTACACTTGAAAATAACAAATGTAAAGCAACACTTAAAACTAAACAAAATGAAAATACTGATGATGATGAGAAGAATGAAACTGATGATTGGTGCATTATTGATTCTACAGATGACAAAATGATCATTATAGATTGTGGTAATCATAAATGGTACAAAGCATATAGCTTAACCGATGTTTTTACTGCTATGGCAGAAAATGATAACTACAAATTGGTTGCTGGCAACACAGGGCAAGGTATGATTTCAATAATTTAAAAACTACTATTAATGAGTTTATAAATTCTATATTACTTTATTGTAGTATAAATTTTGTATTTTCCAAATTATTTTGTATGCTATCCTGTTGAAGGATATGTTTTAATATATCTTTTCATTATCAACTATTAGAATATTAAAGAAATTAACGTCATGCAATATCAAAAAATGCCTATTACGTAAAATATTTTGAATTTTGATATGTACAGATCGAGGCATCTAAGTTGAACCAAAATGGCGGTCGTCCGCACAGGTACAATTGGCACAAAAAAGTTAGGCTCGCTATTACTCGCGAAAATTTAAACTCCCTATGAAATTTTTTATTCAGATTTAAGATTCAAGGCACAAACAAATTCACTTCCACATATTATTATATTAATTATTAATAAAGCAATAAGTATAAAACAGTTGAAAAAACACCTGCTAACAAAAATTTAATTAAAATAATAAGTGTATGCTATTATGTTATGCTGATATGTAATAATCAAATCAATAAATAATAAAAAAAATTCGTCGGTGACGTAATCACTATTACGTCAATATCCTTTTCCTTAATCCATAATCCTTTTCTATTGTTTTAATTTTATCGCATAGCTTTATCCAATCACTTGGCCCCATTGAATTTACTTTTCGTTCACTAACTCTATTGCACGGGTCACATTCGACTGAACATTTTTGTTACTGACATCCCTTTTATTGCTGCCCATGCCATTTCAACGGGATTTATTTCCGGGTGTCCATCCGAGTGGTAGGGTGGTAGACGAAGTATGTCATGTGACCATGAACTTTAAAAATTCTGTCTATACTAAAAACTTTAAAGTGGTGTTTATTTATTATTTTTTTATTAAATCATATAACTAAAGCTTTAACATGTCAAGAGCATAACTGATCTCCTTTTCCGAAAGCCCATATCGGTTTTTTTGTGTTATTAGCATTTGATGTTAAATGACTCCTTGATGTGGTATTTAGCATTTTCCACCACTATTATCGAATTCGGTAGGAGATTTGGTATTAATTGGGTGCGTACCTACTTCTCATAATTTTTATACTTCATGTCATCGTGATAGATGCAAATCTTCGTGCCTCAAATGTTAAAATGTTAACAAAGCGTTTGGCATAAAACCATTCTCCGATCTGGCATGTACTATCACGACGCGCTGCCCTTTTGAAATAGGTTTTTTCAATCCCTGAGTGGACCCATCTGTTCAACCTTTCGGTGTTGTGTGCGTGATATGAACATATGACTGATCTGTGTAAATAATTTTATGATATTGTATATTTAAGTAGTTTATTCTCAATAATTTTATGACTGTTGTTTCTATTAAAACTTTCTTGTTATTCTTGGTGGCTTAACATTTGCATCTGAGTTCTTTAATGATTCGGCGAAGACTTTTTCTGAACCTTATTAATTTATATCTGAGCGTAATATTGCTCAAATTTTATCAATGTTCGGTAATTCGTTTTCAGTTTTATGAAAATTGTGAATGCATCGTTTTATTACTCCCTTGTCGAAATCGTCTATGCCTTTCACTGGTTTCATTCATTGTCTCTTTTAACCAGGGGTCCGAAACGCAATTATTAATTCTGAACTTTTGCTTTCTCTTATAATCCTTGTAACTGTAGACACATATTTTTGTAGCTTCGGCAGTTTTATTTACAAAAAACATTTATATTATTTTCTTTGAAAAATTAATTGTAAACGTCAAATATCATCTTTGTCAACAGTCTCTTTAAAGTTGGTTGGGGCCGAGACATTTTCGTGAAATTAAATTATCACAAATTTGATAGCCTGAAGTGAAAAAAATATGCGCGATTGTACACCAGACCGCGGGGAGCGTGCGCGGGTAACGCGAGGCAGTGTCACTGCGCGGGAGCTAGCGTCCCTGCGTTGATATAAATCCGCAAGCCTCCTCACGCTGCACACCATACCGTACACAATTGAGACCCAAAAATGTGTTACACATACAAAGTCTATTCCCAATTTTAAGACCTATAAAGTAATTTGATTATACATAGTGTTTTAAGTCCAATATAAATGATCGATTTCAGTAATTAAAATTATGAATTTTCAGGAGTTTTCCACGTAACAGAATATCCTGAAGTTGTCATAGATATATTTAGTGTATCAGAACTTAAAGGCTATGAAATTGACGTGAATTTGATACTAGGTGCTGGAATGTCTTTAACTGATATGATGAATATTTTCTTCAAACTGTGCAGAGAAAAAGAAGAATTCTTTTATTTGAAAGAGTTTTATCTTCATATGGATTTAGTTGCTCATATTCCAGTTAGGAATGTAAGTCTGATATGTATATTGACATTTAGGTACTTTAGTGATTGCATTACCAAGAGCGGTTTCGTTTTCGAAAACGATTTTTGCAGTATTTACCCTGATTTTAGAAATTATCCCTTGAAAGTTTATTAAATCGATTTAAGCCTTTTGTATTAAAAGCCATTCACGGAGCTTAACTGTATATTCGTAATATACGTTTTTATATCTATTGCTTTTATTTTCAAAACATCATAACAGTAACAATATATTAACGTTCTCTTTGTATATGTAATTCAAAAATTTATTTAATTTCTTTATCACCTTAAAGTAATATCTATATATGGTATGTCGTAACAAATAATTTTGTTAAATTTTAGATTGGTACTATTGGTGGCAACCTTTATATGAAATACTGTTACAAGGATTTTCAGTCCGATTTGTTTGTGATGTTTGAAACTGTCGGAGCCATGATTACAATAGGTAAAAGCTTTGATTATTACTGATATTCGCTAACCGCTTAAACGTCCGATATGAAAGCGTAACACTTTGATCTTTCCGCTTTTGACCTCTAAATTACAACTCGTATTGGTCACAAATAATCACAGATAATAAATTGACTAGTATCAATAGGAAATATCAATATTACTTTTCCTTATCCTCAACATAAGTTTTACTCTATTTCTAAAAAAATTATCAGTATTATGCTCGGTTAGAGTTAAAAGTCTACATCGTGTTGTAGCTCAAAAGGAAGAAATGTCAAAAGGTATGTTTTAGAGATAAATCTCTTGTGTTAAATCTGTTAAAACACATCTTAACTAATTTTTATACAATAAAGGAGAACATAGAGAAAAGATTTGAATTTAAAAACTAAGTAAAATAATAAATAAATATTTAGGTACAAAGGTGTTAAGTTTTAGTAGATTTTTTTTTCAATCCACTATTAGAATATATCAAATCAACTTGCAAAGAGCCTTTGATTGCCAATCTGCTCTCGTCGTTACTGCTGGATGTAAACCCAAGTTTGCGCCACTAATTACTCTAATCGGTGAGTAGCGAGTCTGGCAGTAATTCTTTACTGCCAGGCTCGCTTCTTCTACCAGAAGTAACATAGGTGTTGGTCACTTTGATTAACTTAAGGAAGGCCACACCACGTTTCAGATCTAATTCATATCAGGCTCAATATGTTGTTGTTTTCCTATGGTACCCCAGTGGTACAGAGGGCCTTCGTAAGACGTCGCCATCCGCTCCTGTCCTGCGCCTGTTGCTCCGCGTCCCTCCAACTCAACCCAACCGCCCGCAGCTCGGCGTCCACGGTGCGCTGCCACGTGTGCGCTGGCCGGCCCCGTCGCCTGCTCCCATGCGGCCTCCACGCGAACGCGACCCTGGCTGTATTGTCCTCTGGTCTTCGGAGGGTGTGCCCTATCCACTTCCACTTCCGTTGCGCGATTTCCTGCTTTATCGGAATTTGGTGGCATCGCTTCCATAGATCCTCGTTGCTGATAGTGTTCGGCCAAAATATGCGCAGGATAGACCTCAGGCATTTGTTGACGAACACTTGTAGTTTGCTCGTCAGACCCTTTGTCTCCTTCCAAGTCTCGCAGCCGAAGAGCAAAACAGACTTCACTATGGAATCGAAGAGGGAAACCTTGATCCGCCGGGTGAGCACGTTTGAATCCCACACAGGTTTTAGCTGGGCAAAGGCACCTTTCGCTTTCCTGATCCTCGCGTCGACGTCGTCATCAGAGCCACCACTGTTGGTCACAGTGCTGCCGAGATATGTGAACTTTACGACAGATTCCAGCGGTGTGCCATTGAGTCTGATGGGTCGATTTTCGGAAGACTGTACTCGCATTTCGACGGTCTTCTTAGCGTTGATTCGTAGACCCTTATCTTGAGCTTCCTCTCGTAACGAGTCCAGCTTCATTTGGAGAGCGGTCAGTGAAGACGAAATCAACACTATATCGTCCGCGTAGTCGAGGTCCTCCAGGTGCGAGCTTGCGTTCCATGGGATGCCCCTAGGTGTTTCAGTAACTTTCCGCATGACGTCGTCGAGTAGGACAATGAACAGCAGCGGCGACAGGAGGCAGCCCTGCTTGACTCCTGTAGTCATTGCTATTGGCTCCCCCAGAACTTGGTCGTGCACTACTTTGCAGATGCTACCGTTGTATAGAGACTGGATGATACCTATATACTTGCTGGGTATTCCTCTTTGCCTGAGACAGGACCACAGTGCGCTCCACTGCACGGAGTCGAACGCTTTCTCGAAGTCGACGAAAGCAAGGAAAAGCTCGGCCCGCCACTCCACGCACGACTCTATAAGTATGCGCAAGGTATTCGTGTGGTCGGTGCATGACCTGCCAGAACGGAACCCGGCCTGCTCTTCCCGGAGTGTTCCTGCAATCTCTGGGGATATTCGATTGAGGAGTATTTTTGCCAGAACTTTAGCCGCAGTGGGTAAGAGCGTTATGCCTCTCCAGTTATCGCAAAGTGACAAGTCCCCCTTCTTTGGTACCTTCACGAGCAAACCCTGCTTCCACTCGCAGGGAACACGCTCCGTCTCCCAAACACGCTGCAACAGCGGATAAAGTATTTCGGCTGACCTAGCCGGATCCGCTTTTAATAGCTCCACATTGATGTTATCAACCCCTGGTGCCTTCCCTGCCTTCAGCTGTTTAATGGCAGCGACTACTTCTGCGTATGTTGGTGGAGTCGTTGGCAGATTTAGGGGTGGTCTGGGGTTGTCTGACGCAGTTATTGGTTGGGTTTGGCATTGAGTCAGCAGATTGGAGAAGTGCTCGGTCCATCGTTTCAGTTGTTCCTCTGTAGTACACAACAATTGTCCCGTGGCGTCTTTCAGCGGCTTTTTGGAGGAAAGTGATTTATTGCACAGGCGTTTAGTAACATCGTACAACTCCCTCATGTTGGCTATCTTGGCTGCTGCGTTGGCTCGATCTGCTAGCTCGTCGGCAGCACGTCGTCTGTCACGTCTCGTCAGCTTTCGGATGCGGAGGCGTAAGGCAGTGTACTCCTCATTTAGGGCGTCAAAAGCGACAGTGTTTTGAGCGGCCAACTGCTCTAGCCTTACGCTCTGCCTTCTCTCTATCGCGGACCACAGCTCTTGGGACATCCAGGGTTCTTGTTTGGAGCGTTTATAGCCTAGGATTTTTTCGCCGGCTACAGTGAAAGCAGTGCGCACACGGTCCCAAGTTTCATCCATGTCCTCGTCTTCCAGCTCTTCCAAAAGCTCAAATTGGTTAAGGAGGCAGACACCGAACTCTTGTCTACCCTCCTCGGTCCTAAGTTTCTGCAAATTGAACTTCTTGGATACCTTCACAACTTTACAACGAGGTGCGGCCATCTTGAGACGTACATCGGCGAGGACAAGATGATGATCGCTATCCACATCAGCGCCGCGGCGGTTCCTAACATCAAGTAGCGACGTTCTCCAGGCTCTGCTTATCGCAATGTGGTCGATCTGGTTTCGGGTGACACCATCAGGAGAAATCCAAGTGATTTTGTGGCACTCCTTGTGTTTAAACAGAGTTCCTCCGATCACCAGATTGTGCGCAGAGCACAGGTCACCGAAGAGTTCTCCGTTTTCATTTATTTCTCCGGCGGCCCCTTCACGACCCATATAGTGTTCGCGGTCCTCGGTGTCTGAGCCCATCTTGGCATTCAGGTCTCCCATCAATATCACGATGTCCTGTTTCTTCACATTCCTCAGGGTCGACTCTAGCTGCTCGTAAAAGCTCTCCTTTACATCTGGCAGTGCCAGGTTAGTTGGGGCGTAACATTGGATTACAGTGATTTTTCTGACTCTTGAAGAAAACCGAGCTGTGATGATTCTGTCAGATATCGGTTTCCAATGTAGAAGGCTGTTCTTCGCGCTACGGCTTAGTAGCAGCCCCACGCCGTACTCCCGAGTGGCGTTCTCATCCTCTTTTCCACTGTACAGAAGGGTCGAGCCAAAATCTGATGTTATTTCACCGAATCCATTCCATCTCGTTTCGCTTAATCCTAGGATATGAATGTTGTAGTCCCGCATGATTTTGGCTACCTGAGGAAGCCTTTCAGGTTGAGTCATGGTTCTGATATTCCAACATCCAATCCGTGTCCGTAATTTCGCGCCAAAGGTCGTCGGTAAAGGGGATCGGTCTTTCTTTCTCTTTGAAGGTTTCATAATCAATTAATTTTAGGAATGTGCAGGTGATTAGCCCACAGCATCCCGATCACGGTGATGGGGCTGCCATCATTGCGACCGTGCTCGCAGGGCCAGTCTTTTAGGGAGACCCAAGGCTTCTGGTAGCCTAAACCGCTGGTTTTTACCAGTGAGTGGTTCATTCCTCACGAACCCTCCTCCTTTCACATCCGGGCTTGGGACCGGCAACGGCGGAGGCTCAATATAGTCCTACTTATTTATTTATTTAATCTCCATAGAATACAAAATAATATAGCTGCAATAGTCCCACCAAACCACACTATCTATATTCATCACAAACAAAAGTCAAAAATTTTATTATTATATGTCATTAGTGTCATTTTATAATTATCTTTCATTTTCATTCCATTATTATACTATTATAAAATTATAAATATATCTATATCTCTATTCTAAAATGTATGATTTAAAGCACCTGACAATAATATATTTTTTAATTTACGTTTCATTGTACATTTAGTCAATTTAATTATTTTTTTCCTTAACAATGGGATTTTATTAAAAGTTTTGGGGATCAGATACCGACCAGCCCGTTTTCGATAATAATTATTAATTTTGGGAATAGTTAGCATGTTTTGTCTCATTCTTCTCGTATTATATGTATTTGTTACAGTTTCTTTGTATTCATTATTATGGACATCTGAGCGACATTAAATTTGTGAACAAAATTCATTGTCTACATCTCATCACTTTGGGTCATTGCTGGTAAGATGCATAGCTCGAATAATTTTGTCTGGGGAAATAATTGACAAAAATCCCTGATGAAGCTTGTTGAGACCCTAATATTAGCTTTCCTCTCGAATTTTTGCTTACCTGACTGAAGTTTTGGCTAACATGCAACTCACTAGTACAGTTTTATTTCTAGCTGAGAAGGCTGATCAAATGAAAACAATATCATTCAAAGAATTTCTCAAAATAGATATGAAGAAGAAAGTAATTGTTAATGTTATGTTACCACCGCTATCAGAGCATTGTCATGTTAAAACTTTTAAAGTAAGTAATGAATTCTTTAAAGAAACACACTTCTTTCCGAGCTGGGGTGGGGTAAGGACGATGATCCCTGCAGCCAGAGTCGGCCTGTCGTAAAAGGCGACAACCTTACCAACCTAAACAACCTTAGCTAGGTGGTAGGGCGCCATAGCTAGCTGGATTGCAACTAGCCCTGGTCTCTAAGTATGCTGCCATAGTAACATTGTGTTGTCTTCCGACATTAGTGACCCAGGTTCTTACTATATAGAGAGCAGCATGTTCACAGTGCCCAGGTGTCGCAAACATCAATAAGTGACGATAACTGCTTACTATTAAGTGCACCGTCAGCCTATCCGCTGTTGCTCAGTAATAAAATAAATCTATAAATAAGTAAACTTCATTTAGTCTGATTTCATATAATATATGAAGTAACATCACCTGATAAAAGCTCAGAAAAAATTGTATTTTAAAATAAATCAATATTTTTAAATAGTATATTTGTAAAAAGATAATATTATATTAAATTACCTTAATTTTAGATTATGCCTCGCTCGCAAAATGCTCACGCAGTTGTTAATGCTGGATTTCACTTCAAATTAAAACAAAACACGTCAATAATAGAAAAAGCTACAATCGTTTACGGAAGTATTAAAAAGAAGTTTATTCATGCTACTAAAACTGAAACGATGTTAATAGGGAAAAATTTATTTACAAACGAAGTATTACAATTAGCTTTGAAGTCATTATCGGTTGAGATACAGCCCAAAGAAGCTCCGCCTGAGCCATCTGCCGCTTACAGAAGAATGTTAGCCCTAACATTATTTTACAAGGTACACAATCTAGACGGTTAAAAAATTTAGTTAATTCTAATAATTATTTCACTCGCAAAGTATTTTTGCAGTATATCAAAATTCCATTTACAAGAAATTCATAAAAATGATAAAGATTTGTTGCATATACTAATATACATTCATGCATATACTACTATGTAAATATGATAATAAATTAACAAATCATATTGAACTTAGGTCGACTTGCACAACCAATCACTAAACTGATTTAGCGCTAAACTTATTTAAATCGTCATTCTGTCCCTGTCACATTGACAACATTTGACAGGGACAGAATGACGATTTAAATAAGTTTAGCGCTAAATCGGTTTAGTGATTGGTTGTGCAAGTCGGCCTTAGTTTATATAATTCTTTTTTAATAGGCAATCTTATGTTTGTGTCCGCAAAACAAACTTGATCCAAAATATAAATCGGGTGGCGAAGTCATAAAAAGGAATACATCGCAAGGAATCCAAATATTCGATACTGATAAATCAGTTTGGCCCTTAAATCAACCTGTGCCTAAATTGGAGGCATTAGTGCAGTGTAGTGGTGAGGCCACATTTGCAAATGACTTACCAACTCAAACAGATGAAGTTTTTGCCACTTTTGTATGTGCTGACGTCAGACCAGGAAGTGTTATTGAAGGGTTTGATACCTCTGAAGCTATAGTAAGTATAGTAACTTTTAATAGGAAAAGCCATTGCAATTTCTACATGAAATTTAAAGATAATATTATAATATTCTATTAAATTTCTATTTACAGGCACTGTTTGTCTTTGCAGTATAGAGATTTATAGTGTATACAAATGTGTGTATGTGTATATATGTATATTATACATAAATGTATGGGTATTTATTTATTTAAACTGTTAATTATGATATTGTATAATCATGAAATTTGAATATTAGTTATCCCACCAGCAACTTTTATAAATTAGTTGCTTCCTGTACTAGGTTGTCTGGAAGAGATCGTTTTTAGCGATAAGGCCGCCCATTGTGCCGCCCAATATTATATATTTCATGAATTTCAATGTAAACTACTTTTATACAATGTATAATAAAGTGTTATCTTTTTACATATATTTTTTTTATTGCTCTAGGACAGCAGACAGGCTGACGGCCCGCTTAGAATTTAGCAGTTAGCCTATAAGTGTTTGCAACGCCAGTGGCATCGCGAACACGCTGCTGTCCCATAAGGGTACAGGAACTTGGGTCACTAATGCCGGAACACAACACAAGGTTATTATGGCCGCATACATAAGACTAAAAGTGGTCGCCATCCAGACGGGCTTGGGGCCCTACCACGTAGCTAGGGTGGTTTGTTTTGTCGCCTTTTACGACAGGCCGACCCCGGCCGCAGAGGTTACTATTCTTTCTCCGCCCCTGCACAGATAAATTATCTAAAATATACACACACATATAAATATACACAGATATATAAATTGTCTAAAATGAAAAAAAATTCACTTTAACTTCACATTATATGAATTAAAATTTTGGTTCTCGATTATATAATATATTATTCATATTAATAATATTTTTAGAAAATACCAGGAGTTAAAGGGTTTTATACTGCCAAGGACATACCTGGTGAAAACACATTTACACCTCTCAACGTTCCTTTAATACTTGCTAAAGAAGAGATATTATGTTCAAATACAGTAAAATATTATGGAGAGCCAGTTGCAATAATCGTTGCTGATAGAGAAAAGACCGCGAACTGGGCAGCTAACTTAGTAAAAGTGAAATATAGCTCAATAGCTCCCAATCAGCCAATATTAACAATAGATGACGTTTTAAACTCCCCTGACAAAGAGAAGAGAATAACTAATAACAAAACAGTAGAACCTACAAAACTGGGACCTGATGTACATTCTGTAATTACCGGTTGTCTTGAACTAGGAAGCCAACATCATTTCTATATTGAACCACAAACTTGTGTAGTACAACCTGTAGAAGATGGCTTAGATGTTTTTTCTTCGACTCAGTGGTTGGATTTGACTAATGTTGCTATAGCTCAGAGCTTAAATGTGCCTGTCAATAGGTAAGTAACAACTTTACAGTAAAAAAATTTAATATCTTTTCTACTAAGATTTTCATTAATTTCTCCAAAGCTTTGAGCTTATTGTGTCATTCAAGTACGAATTGCATTAAAATTATTCATTGATTGACCGTACTACTGCCGCTTGCTTGGAAGTCTGGGGTCTGGTTACTGGATCATGGATGCTTTGGATTGATAAACAAAGATTGCTGTATTTTTTAATTTCAAGCTATTTATTCCAGTTGCACTTTGGTCTTTGACTTTATAACCTGGATTTTCGTTGAAATTTTTTTCAGTGTGAATGTAATTGTTCGACGAGTTGGAGGAAGTTATGGTGGTAAAATAACAAGATCTTGCCAAATTGCGTGTGCTGCTGCTATCGTTACTCACTTAACTGGAAATACCTGCAGATTCATACTTCCATTGGAATCAAATATGAAAATAATTGGCAAGAGATTGCCAACATCTTGCAATTTTGAAGTAAGTTGAATTAATTTTTGGTTTTTGGTGATTCATATTATTTTAATATAATACAACTCATATATTTCGACTCACTTATACTCGATACGATAAGTTTTTCAGGTTGGTGTTAACAAAGAAGGTGCAATTCAGTATTTAAAAAACACATTTTACCAAGACAACGGTTGTTCTCCAAATGAGACCATAAGCCCTATAACTTTGAACCATTTTCTAAACTGCTATGACTCTCAAAGCTGGTATATCGAAGCAAATAGTGTGGCTACAGATACACCATCGAATACCTGGTGTAGAGCACCATGTAAGTAGAATTTATGCATATAGGGTTATTGGTAATTCGACGTATTTCCGTTAGAAAGTGATAGGGTCCACTATTTGTGATAACTTTAACCCCTATATGCATTATGCAAATTTTTGAGTTATCATATTTATTAGCTTTTTTCAAAATAAGTCAAAAATGCAACATCAAAAATTTATTTAAAAAAGTATCATAAATCTCATTTTTGCTCCTTATTTATAAAAAAGCGTAAACACTGGTTATTTATCAATATTACAACATCAATTAGTTATCGGTCCAAATTAAAAAATGCAAAACGAAAAACCATATTATTTCAATATTTTTTGAGACTTTTTCCACTTAAATGCAAAAACCAAAAAAACGTTATGAAACTTGGCTTGCAAATTTTTATAAAAACAACCGTTTTCTTAGCTCTCCAACAATGCGTAATAACTAGGAACTTCGTATTCGAACTAAACCTAAGGTCGTTCTTTAAAATTTACATAAAATTAATTAAATACAATACCAAAATAAAAGAAAAAATACAAATTTAAAATAGAACAGTAAAAGTTTTTATTAGTATGTAATAATAATTAATAATAAGTGGCAATTAAGACACTTTTAATTTATTTAATTAAAGTTCTGGCTTAAAGTGAATTCCCCTATTGCGTACGCAAAGTCGCATTCTTTTTCTGAGTTGTGACTTAACTCCCGAAGTAGTCAAATTATTCCACATCGCATTTGCTGCGTTTATATTACTGGTTTTGAGTTCTCCCGCGGATGACACAGGCGAAACGTAGTAAACTAGGGATTTCATGGGACCCCAGACATGAACCCAAAAATGGCTATCGATCCATCACCTAACAGTGACACCAAAATGTGTAGGACATCTGTCTTGCTGGTATATCACGTTTTACCTTGTAGCCAAAGGCACGTCTTCGAGGAGGTCAAACATTTCATTTGTCAAAAAAATTTCGTAAGCTGCAGCATTTAAATTGCTCGGTAGAAAATGTGGTCCGATTAAGTTGTCGTTAATTATTCCCATCCACACATTGACCGAAAAACAGCGTTGCGACCATTTTGGCCTCTTTTTATTAGGATTTTTGTGCACTTTCTCACTCCAATAAAGTTCATTGTGGTCGTTAGTAATTCCATCTTGATCGAATTTGGATTCGTCATTCCATAGGATTTTTTTTCCAAAAGACGCATCCTCTAAGTCCGCATTTAACATGAATCTACAGAAAGCAACTCTCCTTTCAGGGTCCTCTTCGTCAATAACTTGCACAGGAGAATAATGGTAAGAATAGAATCCTGCATTATGCACTGTAGACCACGCTTTCTACTATGTTACAGAGTCGTGTGGTGATAGCCTTTGTCGAAATTGTTGGTTCATCGATAAATACTTGCAGAATATTCTCTTCGTAATTAATAACATGGACTGGAGGTCTTCTGGCATTAATTTGTCATCTCTGAACACTACCAGTTTCTCGAATTCACCTATACACTCCATTAAAAAATGATACATGGGGTAACCGGTGATTAAGAAACCGACGCGAATAATCTTGACGAGCAGCTTCACTGTTAGCGTTGTAAAAGCCGTAACAAAACTCAATATCGGCGTATTCATCATTTGTGTAATTTTGAAACATACGCTGTTCATTTTGATCAAGCTCTTTCATATTTCAATTCAAATTAAAAATTCAAATACAATTGTGGGTGTATTTGCTTCAAAGAACACGGCATCAATTTGTAAAACAAAACCAATGCAGGCGTGAAAGGTTTTTGAAAAAAGAACTCTTTGAAAACTTTGTTTATTTTTCTTAACCTGCCAGTTTGCTTCTTGCATTGGCTCAAGTATGCATTAAACCTATTTGTAAGATATTCAAACAGCGATTTTAAGTTTATTTCGAATATGTATTTCCGCCTGCTTCCTTTGTGATCTTTTTTTTCAGTTTCTTTGAAATAAATTCCTAGTCGTTATGCATTTTTGGAGAACTAAGAAAAAGGTTATGTTTTCAAAATAATCAATAGCCAAGTTTTATAACTTTTTTTTTTTTTGTTGTTTTTAAGGCATTTTAGTAGAAAAAAATCTTAAAAAATAAGTTTTTTTATTGCTGTAGGACAGCAGACAGGCTGACGGCCCGCTTAGAATTTAGCAGTTACAGTCGCCTATGGGTGTTTGCTACGCCTATGGTATCGTGAACACGCTTCTGTCCCTTAAGGGTAAAGGAACTTAGGTCAGTAATGCCGGAACACAACACAAGGTTATTATGGCGGCATACTTAAGACCAAAGGTGGTCGCCATCCAGACGGGCTTTTGGCCCTACCATGTAGCTTAGGGTGAGTTGTTTTGTCGCCTTTTACGATAAGCTGACCCCGGTCGCAGATGTTAATATTCTTTCTCCACCCCGCACGGACAGCAACTGAATAATATCGTTTTTCGTCTTGCATTTTTAAATTTGGTTCACTTTTGCATGATGCATGTGTGGATTAAAACTATCACAAATAGTCACCCCTATCACCTCCTAATGAAAATACGTCGAATTATCAATAACCCGGTATTTAATTAAGTTTTTTTTAAGCACGCTAAACATTTTGGAAATCATTTATTTCAACTTAATACACTGTTTTTATTTCTATTCATTGTAGCGTCTACAGAGGGCATTGCTATGATAGAATATATAATGGAAAAGATTGCTTTCAACTTGGGTAAAGATCCACTGCAAATCAGGTTATTGAATATGAAAAAAGAAGATAATCCAATACCTAAACTAATAAATAAATTAAAAAAAGATTCCAACTATGAAGAAAGATACGCAGAAGTTAAAAAATTTAATTCTAGAAATCGATGGCGTAAGAGAGCTTTGAATGTTATTCCAATGACATACGAGCTATTTTACCTCGGGCCATACAATTCTTTAGTGTCAGTATATCATGCTGACGGTTCAGTAATAATTACACATGGAGGTGTTGAAATGGGACAAGGTATTAATACAAAAGCAGCGCAAGTATGTGCTTATTTGTTTGGCATAGCTCTAAACAAAGTCAATGTGAAACCTAGCTCAAGTGTTACTTCGCCTAATTGTATTGCAACTGGAGCAAGTATCGGTAGTGAATGTGTTGCATATGCAACAATGAAAGCTTGTGAAATTATTCTAGACAGGTTAAAACCTATCAAAGAAGCAATGGAAAAAGGAACTTGGGAAGAAGTAGTTAAAAAAGCATACTATTCAGGAGTAGATTTGCAAGCATCGTATATGTATTCAACTAAAGAAGATGTAAAACCCTATGATATATACGGTGTTGTTGCTTTAGAAGTTGAGGTTGATATTTTAACAGGTAATCATGATGTTCTGAGAGTTGATTTACTTGAAGATACTGGAAGAAGTTTGAGTCCGCAGATAGATGTTACTCAAGTAAGTAAAATATTTAAAAAGCTTTGGTCTTAAAGAAATAAAAAAGTTTTTTATTGTAATTAATTATTTTGTTTCAAGTAAACAATTCCAATCTTTTTTTGGGATTTGTTTATCAATTTTTATAGTTGCAACGAGCTATTCCGAAATTAAAATATACCGTAATTAAATTTAACATACGTAATTATGAATAACTATTAGTAGTAACGTTGAACGAGATATTTTTATGCAGCTATCCATTTTTTTCGATATGACTCAATTGTTCGACATTTATAGTAGGGTTATTATTTTAATCATGAAAGAGGATGTATAAAATTCCAAAATTATTTAACAACTATAAGGAGAATTTGGTTAACCTGAATGACATTTTTTGGAACTATTTCTACAAATTCAAAAAAAATATATTTACAACCAAGTTAATGCATTTACTGATGTCAAATGTATAATGAATTGATAGTCGGAGAGTAACTGTTTTTCTTTAGGCTGGGGAGGAGTAAGAATATTGATCTCTGTCGTATAAGGCAACAAAACAACCCTAGCTACGTAGTAGGGCTCCAAGCCCGTCTGGATGGCAACCATATCTGGTTTCTACATATACCGCCATAATAACTTTGTGTTGTGTTCCGGCAATAGTAACCCAGGTTCCAGTTGCCCTATGCGAACGGCAACGGCACAGGCTATCGTGACTGCTTACTAATAATGACAGCCAGACTATCTACAGTTCCTCAGCAATAAAAAATTAAAAGTTCTTTGAGCATAATCTAAAAGTAATCTTATGATTAGGATAAATGCATTCATTTAACTTTTGATTATAATAATAAGAAAGTTTATTTGCAAAATATACAGTAATCTATACATAAAATGTTTCACTTGATTCTGAGCAACCAGGCAAGAGACCTAAGTCTGTGTTACAGATGTCGGTTTTATTCCAATTCATTCGCGTCTACTCTTCTTCTTTTTAACTCAATGTTTCTTGTTTATGAAACATAGTTTGTTTACAAATTTGATCCACTTAAAACTTTGATTATTATTATATTAAACATGTTTAACCCAAACAAATATTCTAAATTGGGTAGTACATAAAATACACCCGAAGCGGTAACAAACGTTTGTTTGCAATATAACCAATATTTTTGTGAACCCACGTAATATATACAATTTTAGGAAGAAACCGTTTAAAAACCGTACCCGTAAAAAGGATAGACCAAATCGCGTAAACGGTATTATTGACATTTAGTGTGGTTTCAACTGTGTGCGTAACAATGCCTTCAATCGATTAGCGTGATATGTTTATAAAGGTTTTCGAATAGAAAACTTTTAAAGTGTTTTTATGTTTTTTCTTATTTTTTATTGCCGTAGGACAGCAGACAGGCTGACGGCCCACTTAGAATTTAGCAGTTACCATCGCCTATGGGTGTTTGCAACGCCAGTGGCATCGCGAACACGCTGCTTTCCCATAAGGGTACAGAAACTTGGGTCACTCATGCCGGAACACAACACAAAGTTATTATGGTGGCATACTAAAGACATTAGAAAGGTGGTCGATATCCAGACGGGCTTGGACGTGGTTACAACGTGCTAGGGTGGGTTGGGTTTGGTTGGTTGGTTGGTTGGGTCTCTTTCTTTCTTCGATCCTGCACGGATAATATAGAATCCAAAGATAATACCCATCCAGTCGGGCTTGGAGGACTACAACCTAGCAAAAATTGTTTTGGTGCTTTTACGACTAGCTGCCGCCGATCGCCCCTACACGGAGAAAAATCATCTAAAAAATATTAATCCTTTCTAAATCCTAATTTTCCATTTTACAGTAGTCTATTTTACTATTTAGTTCAAGTTACAAAAGTGTAATATTACAATGAAATCGGAACAAATAGTTGTAATGGTGAAAGCATTTCTGATTGAGTTTACATTCTAAATTATTACGTCAATAGTCATAGATTGTTTTCTTTAAAATGTTTGAAATCCTAGTGATTATCTTAGTAAATAAATTAAAAATTACATAGCTCTATTCTATACTTAGTGAGTGATCAAATCGATAAACTATGCAAAATTTGAAATCAACAAGCTGGAGAGTTCCGGGAAGAGAGAGTAATATTTTCGATGCAATTCTGTAGATCGAAGGAGCATTCATCATGGGCCTTGGTTATTGGACTTCGGAGAAAACTGTGTACGACTCAGATACTGGAAAATTGCTTACTGATCGTACTTGGACGTATAAGCCGCCGGGTATAAAGGATATTCCCGCAGATTTTAGAGTGTATTTCCGTAGAAATTCGAAGAACCCCTTCGGTGTTTTGCAATCAAAAGGTACTTTTATAAACGTCTTCACTCAAATACCTATCTTTGACTCTTCCCATTTTAAAGAAAAAAATTTAAATAATATTTCAAAGCAATGCGATTTTGCATAAATTAAATGTAATATAAGTGTAGTTGTAAGAATTTTACTAAACATTTTGTATAACACTGCAGAATGAGGTCCGGTAAACAATTTTCTCGCTCCCTTTTCTAGCTTTGCCCATATTGCACATGATTGAAATACATAATCTTCAACTTATTCTAATTTTATAAATCAATATTTATAAAAATAGAATCGGCTTGATGGCCTACAAAGAAATCAAAAAAAAATTGAATTTTATATCATGAATAAAGTTTCCCCATAATTTTATTTTAATCTTGTTCATAAAATCATATCATACCAATATTATAAAGTAAGTTTGTTTATTACGTTTGCACCCGAAAACTACTTAACCGATCATCATGAAACTTTGTATACATATTCATGGAGATATTAGAAGTAACATAGGATACTTTTTATTGCAAAAAAAATTTTTTTACGAAGATTCTATGTATATTTCAAATTTTTTTCGATTAAATTTTACCCAGCGGAGCGGGCTTGATCGGCTAGTAATATAATCAGTGTATATTTATCATATATTTTCGTATTATAAGTAAATACATATTATGCTAAACTTGGTATGAGAATCTATGAATTGCGCCACGGAGATCTTCAAATATGTATGTTTGACTTATTTTAGCTACTGGAGAGCCGGCTTTCTGTTTAGCTTCGGTCATTACACATGCTCTCAGAGAAGCTGTTCGAGCTGCAAGATTGGATGCTGGCTATGCTGACCAATGGATCGATATAAGTAAGAACATTAATAAACTCCTCCACGTTCGAGGACCATTATGTGTTACGGATTTTGTATTTTTAGGAATTCGCTTTTCCTTAATCGACTGTCATAGTTTTGACTTTTATGTAGAATACATAATAAACAACTGATATTGTCCCACTGGAGGCTTCACTCTCTGAAGGAACAGTATACCTACACACTTGCCTGAGACATAACGACGGGTTATCCTGAGGATTTTATCATAGACATCTGTGAACACAAAACATAGTCAATCTGGAATTATAATAAGAATTTGATTATATTTTCCTCTTTAGTGTTAATAGTTACTTTCATTAATTGTTTGTGGTGGTTATGTGGCGGAAGAACATAAATTTAACCTTTTTTTATTGCTGAAGAACAGTAGACAGGCTGATGGCCCACTTAATAGTAAGCAGTTACCGCCGCTTATGGATGTTTGCGACGCTAGGGGCACCGCGAACATGCTGCTGGGTCACTAATGCCGGAACACAACATAAGGCTATTATGGTGGCATACTTAAGACCTACCACGTAGTAAGACTAAGGTTATTATTCGTACTCCGCCACTGCACGGAGAGAGAGAGAGTTTCACTAGCTCACGCAAGAATGAGGGTAGTTTTCAAAATTAGAAACGAAGATTTCATATATCTTTTACACAACAATCGAACAAAAACAATTATGTTAAATTAAAATACACTTTTTTTCAGATAACCCATGTACAGTGGAAAACATATTTATGGCAGTTGGACATAAAATAGAACATTTTCTCTTAAAATGATTAGCATTAATAAATAATTTTTAATCATTTTAAAATGTATGTTTATCTCTTAGTTTTATTGCCATTATAATGTTGTTATTTTCTTTGATATCTTACCCCTTGAAATGGTATGGGTCACGAAGCAAATTTCCAACGCATCTTCTTGCCAAGTTAACTCTCAATTTCTTGACCAACTAGGTTTCACTCTTATATAATCAATAAAAATTATAGCTATTATATAATTATGAAGATCTGCTAATAAGTACAATAATATTTTTTTTAAATTTTCTTGAGTTTCACTGCTGTTAATATTATTAATATGTAGATTTATTTGTTTTATGCAAAGTTACTCGACAGTAAACTCCAAGTACCAATGTGTAGGCTTTAATCACTATATGAATCGTGTAACTTTTAACTACTATTTACCATAAATTGTTGGTATGCGAAAACTAAATACTTAAACCTGAACAAAATCATATTATTGAAATTTTATTGGTGACAACATAACATATTAGACATGAAACAATAAAACAGATACATTATTACACGGAGCAAAACACGAACGTATACAATACGACCCCAAAAACTATATCTTCAAAAATAATCAGTCTTTAACATCGTAAAATATTTGTATTTAGGATCAACTGTTACCGATTTTATGGGACCAATCGCTAAAACCCGGTAAATAGGCTTGGCGTTAGGGTACAGTGCCTCTGTTACATATACTCACAATCACTGGTAGGTTGTCTTTGATATTTATTTTTTTAAACTGAAGTAACTAACTTTTGTGTTGTGTTCTGGCATTGGAGACCCAGGTTCCTGTATCCCAATGGGACAGCAGCGTTTTCACAGTGCCCTTGTATGAAAAAATATATATAAATATATATAATATAATCAATATCTTCTTAGTAGTATAATTATGTGAGTTTTCATTATAATCTTGTCAATGTAAACAAGAAATTGTTTTAGTTTATTAAATTTGTTACATATTGAGTATATGATACCTGAATACCTATGAGAAACTATATTAATATAATATTGTTAAAGTTTAATAGTGTAATTTGATATCATTGTGGCGTAATATGACTTTAAAATTATTTATGTCAAAATTTGGGTAATGTTGACTTTTCCATATCATTTTAATGTTGAACGTTTGAATATTTAACATTTGTCTGCCAGAGGGAACAGCGGGGGTTTTTAGTGGATAGTCGGATGGCCCCACATCTTTCCCGAAGTCCCACATATCCCTCAGCCCCTGCGGACCGGGGGAATAGTCAAGAGAGGATTTTTACCCGAGACCAAAAAGAAAGTTTAAGAGTAGTTTGCCATGATTTCATTGAAAATTTGAGGAAAAGATCACGGTAGGATGGATTTTATAGAGGTGGAGTACCTGCATTAACCAACTTTGCGGAATCGAATCGAAAGCTTTTCGATAATCTATGAACATATACATGTTACATTTAGTTTTGTATGTATTATTAATTGTTGCTGAATCTGTTATTAACTGCTCTTTGCAGCCTTGGCTATTTTTTCTACATCCCTTCTGTTGTTCTGTGAGTAGATTATGTTTTATCAAATATTATTATGAAATAAATTATTATTATTATCTCTTTATTTATTTTCTTTTCTAGTTATTTACATTTTTCAATATAATTACATTTCATTTTATAAAATATTAATATAAAAAAAACTTTATTTTATAAAACAATACATACAAAGAAATTAAATTAAAAAATATAAAAACTGTCCGTTGCTGGGAGCGAGGCCAAGGGCCCAAGCAACCGGTGGTTAGTGCTCCAGAGACAGGAATCTCGTCCTCTTCCGCCTGACGCAGGTCCTCTCGGGGCACGGTTGCTTCGGGAGGTACCTGTGTCGCATAGGGCGGAAGATGACGTCGGGGTGCCACCATTGTGGCGCGGGCAACGAGGAAGACATGGTGGACCACACTGTCGCCGTGTGCCCTGCGTGGTGCGAGGAGCGCCGAGCCCTCGTCGCCCAAATCAGCGTGAACCTGTCTCTCCCGGCCCTGGTTCTGTCCATGGTCGGGAGCGATCCTGGATGGACGGCCGTCGCCTCCTTTTGCGAGGCAGTCATGTCCGCAAAGGAGACGGCGGAGCGGGAACGGGAGTCCACCACCACACTCCCCTCACGCCAACACAGGCCACGTCGTCGGCGCCGGAGAGCAAGTAATGACCTCCGCCCGCACTATTGCCGCGAGGGAAAGGGCCGCGTGCTGTTCCGCAGCCCCCCTCAACTCCTACAATACAGGAGAGCGCCGAGGGGACGAAACCCTGACCCCCTGACGCCAACACTTTAGAAGAGGCCTGCCTTGAGACAAAGGGCGGGCTGGCGCCGGCCCGGGCCACGAGATCGGCAGGCCACATATCCGTAGGCCCGGGCGTAGGCGATAGGAGAACAGCGGGGTTTTTAGTAGGTAGTCAGATGGCTGAACATCTTTCCCGGAGTCCCACATATCCCTCGGTCTCCCCGGGCCGGGGAACCCGTCGAGAGAGGTTTTTCCCTGAGACAAAAAAAAAGGAATCTCCTCACTATGCGTGCCGTGCTTAGGAGAACCGCCTTCTGTATCCGACCCTTCACCCATTTACCTAGCGAAAGCCTCTCTGCTCGTTGATTCCCTGCGGCACATGGCGGTAACCTCGTGAGCGAGATCTAAATATTTTGTAATCTTGTCAGTTTCTGCTTTCACGAGGTTACCGTCATGTGGGACACTAATATCAATAATCATCGTATGTCTCGCAGATCAATCTGTTATCACAATATCAGGCTTATTGGCAACAATAGTCCTGTCTGTGATAATAGATCGATCCCAGTAGAGCGTGATATGGCTACTATCAAGAACTGACTCAGGCATGTATTTATAATAGGGCACTTCTGAAGATATAAGCTTGTATCGAAGAGCAAGTTGCTGATGGATGATTCTGGCCACTAAGTTGTGTCTGTGCAAATACTCAGAGTTAGCAAGACGACAACAACCAGAAGTAACATGCCTAATCGACTCGCCAGGATAATCGTGCCGTCTTTCAGGATGTACTTCCGGTAGTTGTAGGTCTTAATAATCTCGTCCATAATTGCACAGACAAAACCTTCGGTTTCACCAAAGGGGTCACCGAATCGAAGCCAGTTCACTGATGCCAGCAGATCTGTCCATATAGTGCTCGATAAAATCTACCGTGCAGCTCCTTGCCCTTCCATACATCCATACGCTCAGCAGTACTCATTACTTCAGGCCTGCTCCAGCTCTCTTTTGCAAGAGAGAGCGGGGTGAGTCCCTTGTCTACTGCATTCATATCCCGATGCATCCCCACGTTGGCTTTGAGAAAGTGTTCCCGGAGCTTGCATATCTCACGGTTGTGCAGATTTTTGGCCTTCAGCAGACCTCACCCTCCGCATGTCCGTGGGATATACAATCTCATAAACGATGACCGTGGGTGATGAATCCGATATGAAGTCAGCATGCAACGAACCCTTCGATCCAAGCCATCCAGCTCTAAGTCCACCTTAGTATACCAAAGGAGTAGATCAATGATGGCATAATCCAGCTGTTAAAATCGCGAATCTTGTTACCACCTGAGAAGGTGTTGAACTCCTTCCTCTTGGAAGGAGTTCAACACTTTTCTCACGCGGCTGAAAAATTTTTCCTTTACCAGCTGTTTTATGTCAACATCATCGATACCTAATGACTGTGATATACCAAGGTATTTGTAGGTGTCATCTTTAGAGGAAGGTATGGGTGGACGGTATGAATTGGTACTAGATGATGCACTTGAAAACGGGTTTTGATAGAATTCAACTGTAGTATATTCTTCGAAGGAAGTCCACATGCTGCTACATCCATCATCAGCCCCAGATGTGCCCCGGAGAGCCCCGGGTTGCGACCTTAAATTATACTTACTTTGGCTCAGTTTCATTAAATTGTGTTGTTTTGGAATCGTTGGTTTAGAGAGGGTGTCAAATTGCTTCTAGATGTTATGTGACGACAGAATGTATGTTCCTCCTCCTTGTAAGCCCCCCTCCCCCCGCGGCAAGGTGATCACTCGAGGGGTTTATTATTATTAATGTATCATGTTATTTTGAGTTATGATAATATAACAGTACATGTTCATAATTTGCCCCAGGCATACTTTTAGCCTTTAGCATATAACTTGTTAATTATTATACAAGTAGAACAACATCTAAAATTTCATTTTACAAGTCTAAACAATAACACGCCTTTAACACAAGCGTACTGATACCGATAATTAGAAATTCCAGTTAGCACTAACATGTTCACTACATATTATCAGCTTTGAATTCCATTTCTTTTATTTATTCATAAAACAAATACAATGTTTGTGTCTGAAAAATTTTAGATAGTAAAATACATTAAATGGTAACAATAAAATTGTATGTGTCATTTACAATTACTACATTATCTTTCAAAAAATACACTTATTTATATTATCAATTAATTATAGTTTAACATGTCAAAACATATACAACGGGTTAATATAAATTACATGGAAAAATAAAACTGAGTTAAAATAAATTTTAATAAGAAAAGATGTAATTACACATATTGTTACCTGTGGGGTCCACACCAATTCATTCAAGATGTAGCAGCGCGTGTAAGATCTCATGCAGCCCGAAACCGATTTATACTACATTGATCAAAAAGTTCCCGGACGGCCATATAGATGGGGCCGCCTATGCAAAATCTATTATAGCATTCAATAGCGCCATCCTTTATAAGGTATGTGTCAAAATTTCATGACAATTGGACAACGTGTTCTCAAGTTATTGTTTAGTGTAAAGCAACTTTGGTATCTTTGTCAAAAGATAGATAAGAAAAAATTTCGTGTGTTGATAAAGCATTGTTTTCTGATCGGAAAAAATGCGAAAGATGCGAAAGAGAGGCTTGATTAACATTATTCGAACTCTGCACCAAGGAAATCAACCGTGTGCGAATGGTATAATGAATTTAAAGTGATCGTAGCGACGTCAATGACGCTCAACGCAGTGGTTGCCCAAATACGACTATTAACGAAGAAAACTTCAAAAAAATCCGCAGAATTGTTTTCACGGACCGCAAAATGTAAGTCAGGGAGATGGTTGAGGTTTCAAAGTTATCATATGGCAGCATGCTTACTATTTTACACAACAATTTGACATATTGGGTGCCGCGTTTGTTAACACCGGATCAAAAACAACAACGAATCGACGATTCGGAGGCATGTCTGAAGTATTTCAACCATAACAAAGCGGATTTTTTGCATCGATATGTGACTGTGGATAAAACTTGGATACACTATTACACTCCAGAATCAAAGCGCTCGTCAGCTCAGTGGGTTGAGGCAGGCCTTCCAAAGCGACCAGACACAACATTCGGCTGGCAAGGTTATGGCATCTGTATTCTGGGATACGCATGGTATTTTGTTTATCGATTATCTTGAGAAAGGTAAATGATCAATTCTGAATACTATACAGCGTTATTGGACCAATTAAGCGAAGAAATAAAGAACAAAAAGCACCATATGGCAAAAAAGTCACTGTTCCACCAAGACAATGCACCATGTCACAAATCAATGGCTACGATGGCCAAATTGCTTGAATTGCACTTCGAGTTGCTGCCCCACCCCCCCGTCTTTGCTAGATTTGGCCCCCAGCGACTACTGGCTGTTCGCAGACCTGAAAAGGATGTTCCGTGGAAAAAGATTTAGCACCAACGAGAAAGTCATTGACGAAACTGAGGTCTATTTTGCGAGCAAAGACCAACCGTTCTATAAAAATGGTATCGAGAAGTTAGAGAAGCGTTGGGACGTTTGTATCGCCTTAGATGGAAATTATGTCGATGAATGAAAACGAATTGTGCGAAAATTTTGCGTTTTTCTTACTTAGTCCGAAAACTTTTTGATCAATGTGTTATAAGTTAATATAAGAACATGTAATGCGGCCACGATAACGGATAGCTGAGGAACAGCAAACAGGCAGACGGTCTACTTAACTGTAAGTCACTAATGCCTGAACACAATACAAAGTTATTATGGCGGCATACTTTAGACCAATGGTGGTTGCCATCTAGACAGACTTGGGGTCCCACCACGCAGGTAGGGTGGTTTGTTTTGTCGCGTTTTACGACAGGCTGACCCCCTATTGCTGTAGGACAGTAGATAGGCTGACGACCCACTTAGAAGTTAGCAATTAATATCGCCTATGTGTTTTTGCAACGCCAGAGGCTTCAGGAACATGCTACCATCCGCGTTGTGGTGGTACTGGAACTAGGTCACTTATGCCGGAACACAACACAGGGTTATTACAGCTGCATATTTAGAAACCAAAGGTAGTTGCCTTCCAGACGAGCTTGGATTCCTACCTAGCTTGGGTTTTTAGTCGCTCTTACGACAGGCCGACCCTGGCCGCAGGGGTTAGTGTTCTTACCCACCCCTGCACGGAGAAAAGCATTATTATATCATAATTTCCATGTACCGACAGTGGAAAATCTCGTGAGGAAACGGGCATACGAACACCGGTATATGTTACTGCCAGTCCAAGCGTGGTGGGTAATGTCCGGTCTCTTTAGGGTGAGGCCAGATCCCAGCAGAGGGACGTTTATGGGCTGTTGTTATAAGCGGCCATTATTTGCCTGTTTGCATTATATATCAATAGGGCTTCCACATGTATTCAGTATTCAAAACACTCACCCCTTTCATTTTAATAATTCGAAACTTTCTTTGGGAAACAGTAATTTCACGTTCCGTCTATTATGGTTTAAAAATTAAATTATAGACCACGACACTACTGAATCGACGTTTATAGAAAGGCGTGTCTTTTGGTATTTTTATGAAATAATGACTTTCTGGGATTTAAAATAAATGTTTTGTTATATTGTTTAATATTTCTCTATATTGATTTAGTTTTAAAGAGTCGTCAGTACGTTCCCGGTCAGAATTAAAATGTCATATTATATACAAATAGTAAATGCACCATTTCTCTTCAAGCTGACCGCACTCGGCCATATCAAATCTAAATTTTTTCACATATCTTGTGACTTGCTCGGGGAAAGGAAGTGTTGTGGCGACGCTGTCATCTCCTTCTGTGAGGCAGTCATGTCCGCGAAGGAGGCGGCGAAGAGGGAGAGGGAGTGCGGTAAGCATCCCTCTCGCTCACACTGGGCCACTCGTCACCAGAGGTTGGC
The DNA here is from genome assembly GCA_963693495.1 of Malacosoma neustria. Taxonomy (NCBI): domain Eukaryota; kingdom Metazoa; phylum Arthropoda; class Insecta; order Lepidoptera; family Lasiocampidae; genus Malacosoma; species Malacosoma neustria. The sequence continues at coordinate 4,186,608 of OY856385.1, forward strand.
GACAGACCGCAGGGCCGCAGCCCGCACACACATAGCCGAGAGAAGAGCGCGCGCGAGTGTTCCGCGCACCCAGCTCACATCTGCGTGAGGAAGAAGATGACGGGCTCATCACCTCCTCGGCACTTAAGACGTGTGAAGGAACACCGGGGTGGTTTTATTGGGTATACCAGTGACGTGTGTCCCTCAGCCTAGTGAAGGGGACGTACGTATTGCACGGGGTGTTCTTCACTACCCCGCCGCCCATTCCCACACAGCGGGGTGTGCACCATGCATTTCCACCTCCCAAAAGAAAAGAAGGGTTGATTTAAACAAGCTTATAAGGAAGATATGGATAAAATATGGGACCTTTTTAGTTCCACACGAAATAACGTCTTACCATACTCTATAAAGCTTCGGCTTCGGTATAATAGAAGGATAATTTAATTTACGATAAATAAAATTTAATGCCAAAAAAATAAGTACAGTACAAACAACATTCATTCACATCAATAAAATAATATATAAATAAGTGTAAATCCAATAAAAAGAGATATAGACTATACTCCAGATCGCAACAGAGGTATACAGCATAATGCTACAAACAGCTAAATTAAAATGCAGCGCTAGTTTTCAATTGCAGCTATAGCAACTTTACCCAAAAACGATTTCTATACAAGTAAACACGACACGAACAGAGTGTGATAATACTCCACTCCCGTACTCTCTTCATGCTAAAGAGTCTCAATACTAATTCAATTAATGATAATATAATGATGTCTCACGGTATGGCACTGCATGCACGGCTTAAGCAGTTTATCCCTACTGTATTTTTTTAACATAACTAGCTGGTCCGGCAAACATTGTTTGTCATAAAAATGGAAAAAATTACGTTTTGGACAGGATTTCCTTAATGAGCGTCTAGATCACAAAATGAGTAAATATGCTAAATTTCAAGTCAATTGGCTGATAGTTTTAGAGATCCCATATTGAGTGTGTTATTATATTTCTGCCATATAAATTAAAAAATACACTTTGGATAGGATTGCGTAAAATTTGTTCTTAGTGAGCGTCTACTTTGCGAAATGAACCATGCTAAAATACAAGTACACCCGATTGGGGTGTTAGTTTAAGAGATTTCCTAATCAGTGGTATTTCACTTGGTGCGAATAAATTTATTTTGTTATACTGACCAAAAGTAAGCTTGAGTGAAACTACTCGGCGAAAGAAATATTCCTACCAAATTTCAAGTCTCTACGCCTTATGGTTCCAGAGATAGGTGGAAATCTCTTACATCCAGCAACACCCCTTGTAGGTGGAATTTCGTAAAATTTGTTCTTAGCTGATTCTACTAGGCGAAAGAAATATTCCTATCAAATTTCAAATCATCATCTTAGCGTTGCTACCCAAACTCTTGCTCCGGCATCCGGGTACGCTTTCCGACTTTTTCTTCTCCACTTCGCACGATCTTCGGCATCGTAAGTAGCCGGTTGCCGTGAAACGTGTCCATACCAGCGAAGACGACACTCCTGCAATTTATCCGCAATGTCACGGATATGAAAGCTGCCTCGAAAGCGAGAGTTCTATTTTTGATAACTAAAGTTCAGCAGACAGGCAAACGGCACACCCTGACAGGTAGTTACCGTCGCCTATGGGCGTTTGCAACACCAGAGGCATTACACACACGCTGCCGGCCTCGAAGAAACTTTAAAACGCCTTTTTTGAAGAATCCCATATCGTACCGCGCTGAGAAAACTTCAGCCGGAAGCTCATTCCAGATCCTGAGAGTACGCAACATGAACGTTCTTGAGAACCGTTTCGTACAAGAGAGAAGAGGCTCCAAGAAATGGGGATGAGCACCCAGCCGATGGCGGGCAGTGTGGTGGTAAAAAGACGTTCCTAACGCAGTTCTTCCGCGTTACTCCACACATATTCGCAGCATATTCACCTCCGTGACTGCTTGTTCACTCCAGCTCTGGCGACCAACGGACGACGGTAGCTGCTTACTATTACGTGAGCTGTCGGTCCATCTGCTGTTCCATAGCAATAAATGAACAACAAGAAGATAAAATATTAAGCCTAGACAATGTATACTCGCTTAATAAATTGTGGGGATTCATTGGTTCTAATTATTTGCGAATGACAGTGCATTGCATTTTAAACGCTTGACATTAAAAAAACTAAGTTCAAAATCATCAAGCAATAGAATAAAATTGCCTCGGCTAGATAGATAATAAAGTAGTTTCCTATATTTATGACGGCTATGAACAGTGGGTGGGCGGATATGTACAGTCATAGAGAAAAGTGGAATACAATTATTTTATTACTAGTTAGGTATATTCAATAATTGTACAGTGACGTGGTTAAACATTGAATGACTATAAATAGTCAAAGAACTCTCGTCTTTTTCCGGTTTCAAAATAAGGAGGATCTAGTTTTTTGAGTGTAAGTATGCCTTATGATTTTGGTGTATATTCATTAGATACAGCTTTAAAAGTTAACGACTATTACTCGTACGTAGATTGGCTGTATACGTAGACTGGATTTGTATATAAATTAAACAGATTAGAAATATAACGCCACAATACGCTGCTTAAGAAACAAATTGCGAGTTTTCTCATACATAAATCTTGTAGCAAAACTTTTGTATTCACTTGTACTTAGTCCCGCCTTCAATTTTAAAACAGTAGCAGTTCACAATAAGTAGTCCATAAACCTTCTTCAGAAACGGACCGCCGTACATATGTGAGCATATTTATATAATTAATAAAATAATATATTAAATTAGAACTCTTGATAAACTAGCGCCGTATTCCTGCATTTTGTTTAGTTGGAATCCGGGGTTTGAAATTCTTTAACATAATTTTCATAGAGTAGGCTATATTCTCTAAAGAGGTTTCGATTCTTTTACGGGTTGTTAATACGGAATATGTATAACTTTATTCTACAAAAGTGTATACTTAAAAGGCACCAGAGATGTCCCTTCCAGGTCATAACTCATGTTTAAGGAGTTTATTTCGAAAAGTATAATACAGTGAGATAAATTGTTGATTATATATTATACGCATTCGTCTTCATCGTTAAATTGCACTTGCAGATTATTTGAAATGTATTTTCAAATGAAACGTATAATCCGTTTTCTAAATTAGTTTTTGTCTTTTATGGTGCGTTAATTGCATGTGTACAATCAAATAATTAATGCAGTTTAGTTTTATACTACGATTAATATTAAATTAAATTTTATTAATTCCTTTTGTACAAAAAACAATTTCATAGTTTTGTTCGTATAAATCCTCTTTTTTGTGTCCTTTCCGACCGCATGGGTGTCGGAAGATTATTATGTAAAAAGTACTCTATTTGTAATGGCTTGTAACATTTTTATCGGGTCAATCGTACTAGCAGCGATTACAAATCGTCACTTAAGCTTCTTGAGAATATCTTTACACTTTTTTCACTTCGTGACAATTTTAATAGAGGGAAGGTATCTTGATTCCAGAAAGAAAGCCCGGAATTCTGTGTTTTGGAATATTTTAGTTATTGAAGACTATGTGAAGTCTATCTATCTAGATTTGAAATACTAACTCATTAGTTTAGGAGACAGTAGAATAACACAGCAGTGACATGTATTGGAAGTGTTTGTTTTTTGTTTTTATTATGTTTATAAAATAAAGAATTTGAAACCAAGCGATACACCATCCTGTTTTAAGTTGTAATGTAGCGCCTCTTATTATTATTATCTCTAACTTATTATATGTGTTATAGAATATTACATATAGTAATGTGGGCACTGATTTTTAGAACCCCCATAACTTAATTTCGTTCGTTAGTGTCGAAAGAGAACAATTAGAAAAGAAAACTTAAGCAATTAGATAGCGTTAAGTTTGATCTAGTTTATTAGTATATTTTGTTAAAGTTTCCTCAGTTTAGCCCATTTCTACACATACATCTCTTACCAAGCAGAATCAAGAATATAGCTCGTTTGCATTGTCATAAACTACGCTATATTTACATTTCCAGACATATAAAAGGTGGTGAAGAAAATATAATTAAAATCCAAATTGCTCGTAGCAAAAGGTCGTATTAGTTTTGGTGGAATTATTATTATTGCATTCATTTTATCTTAATTTGATAAAAGCAATTTACCCTTATTTTCATAATGCTTTTAAACACGTTATGCTTATTGTAGGTTGCTAAAAGCTAACAAATGTTTTTATTTTACATTTACAAAACAAAACATATTATCTAACAACAATAATTAAGGAAAAGAAAATAATAGTTTGCTTAGAATATTACAGATGTTATGCTTTTTTTACACAATATAAGTTTCCATGACCTTCCACCTGACGCGGGTCCTGGCGGGGCTTGGATGCTTCGGGAGATACATGTGTCGCATAGGACGGAAGAACATGTCAGGGTGCCACCATTGTAGCGCGGCGACGTGGAGGACATAATGGACCACACGTTTGCCATGTGCCCTTCATGGGCCGAGAAGCTCAACGCTAGTCATCAAAATTAACCTTTAACTCCCGGCCTTGATTCTGGCCATAGTCGGGAGCGCCCATAGAGTGTCTATCGCCAGTCTGCCTAACCGGTCGCCGTAGATAGCGGCCCCTCAAAAGAGGTTCCACCACCCGACGCCTATGCCGCGATGTTGAGGAAACACATGCTGTTCCGCGTTCTGTCCTCAATCTCGAATCCGATACAAGAGAGTGCCAAAGAAGTAAAATCCTCACCGCTTGCACTTTAGAGGAGGCTGGTCGTGACAGAAGCTGCACACCGGTTTTGTGCAGCGCTGATTTTTCGCTAAATTCATGTATTTTATTATTACTTTTTAGATGAGAAAGCTCTTAATTCAATGATTATTCAAATTCAAAAATATACGAGATTAATGTAGCATTTTACTAAAAAAGGACTGTTCCCTTCATTTCAATTCTAAAATTAGCAAAATTGACCGAATATTCGCCTTCTTAAAAATACGAATAAGTATTAGACACGTAAACAGCCAAGCACATGTATCATAGCTTTGTTCTAAATTATCTGATATCTAGGCATTTACTCGTGCCGCTTAAAAACTTGTCGAATTTCATTGAGGATTAACACCAATCTTCTATGTGCCATATAGCGTACCTAACAGTTGATATATCACACATTCAGTCGTATGAAGAATTTCTTAATTTCTTCCAATTTTCTCAAACATTATTGTTTCTTCACCTTGATGGAATCTTCCTCCACCTTAACAAATGACTGACGCGAGGTCACGGTAGCCTAGTTAACCATGAGCAATGTCTCATTGGTCGTGTGAAAAAGTGCAGGTTCACTCGTTGCCACCAATCAACATTTCCCATGAATCGATTTCGAAATAATAATAGTCAAGCTCATGAAGCAAGCATGAATCAAGGGTAATCTAACGTACGTCACTTTTTACTACACGTATTTTGTTTGGAGATTTTTTTTATTGCTGTGGGACAGCAGACAGGCTGACGGCCCGCTTAGAATTTAGCAGTTACCGTTGCCTATGGGTGTTTGCAACGCCAGTGGCATCGTGAACACGCTGATATCTCATAAGGGTACAGGAACTTGGGTCACTAATGCCGGAACACAACAGAAGGTTATTATGGCGGCATACTTAAGACCAAAGGTGGTCGCCATCCAGACGGTCTTGGGGCCCTACCACGTTGCTAGGGTGTGTTGTTTTGTCGCCTTTTACGACAGGCCAACCCCGGCCGCAGAGCTTAGTATTCTTTCTCCGCCTCTGCATGGATAAACTGATTAAAACGGATTGAAACATTCTTTAAAATAGAATACCGCGTTTCTTCTCTGTACAAGGATGGACTAAGAATACTAACCCCTGAAGCCAGTGTCGGCCTATCGTAAATGGCGACAGAACAACCCTAGCTACGTGGTAGGGCCCGAAGCCCGTCTGGATGGCAACCCCCCTTGGTCTATAAGTATGCCGTCATAATAACCTTTTGTTACGTTCAGGTATCAGTGACCCAGGATCCCGTACCCCTATAGGACAGCAGCGTGTCCCGTCGCAAACATCCATTGGCGGCGGTAACTACTTTCTATTAAGTGGGCCTCCGTCAGCCTGTCTGATATTCCTCAGCAATGATAAAACCAAAAAAATTTAAGCGAATGAGGCCCTGCTTGCATATTTAGCACTACTTATTGTTTAATTTTCTGAACACTAAATGATATTAAATTATTAGTGAATATTATTTTGGAGTCTATTATTCAAATAGTGCTTTCATTACGAGTTTCCTGGGAAAATAGTGCAGTGGTTTCCCCTTGCCTTCTGCACCGCAGCGATACCATGTGTAATCAGAACGCCCTGCTGCCAGCGCCCGATATCCGGATTAAGTGAAGTATTGGTCCGGACCCCTGAACTCCCTAACTGCTTATCGACCTATATCTACAAAGGGGTTGGTTACCACAATCTTGATTATAGGTTACTCGACGTAACAGGGTTCACCGCGCGTAGGCTGGGAGTGGAGTTGGTAGAGAGAGGCTAATTGACTGTTCTTGACCCCGAGTCATGTATGACGCATCATCCACCCTTGAACCCCAACCCCGGGGCTCACTTTGCCTGCAGCTCTGAAACAGGCCGAGGACAGAGTGGTGTGGAGACAGTTCATCAGCGTCTCCGTAAAGGCTTGTCAAGACGGGCACGACCTTCAGGAATGAAGAACACGACGAAGAAGAAGATTCAAATAGTAATATGAATAGAAACAATCATACCGCAACGGACGAGTATGCATACGCCCCACATACAAAAACCTTATCCTTGTAATACAAATAGACTAGAGAAAATTCCAGAAAGATTATTTTCTAATCGACATCGCGAAATTAGCCTTTAATAATGCTCCATAACCCGATCAGTGTTAATTTCATTGAATATATTAAATAAATTTTATCTTTTAGAAGATTATTAAGATATAATGTTTAAAATTTAGGTTTAAAACAATATACGAGTAATTATCTAACTTTTATTTGTTTTTAGTTCTCGTGGTGACAATATTTTTAACAGACTCCGCCGCTTGTGTAAACACGCAGCGGGGCAGTGTTAAATTATTAGTGGATACAAATCTCTAATAAATCCACTAACTCGGTTATGTTTGCAGGTTTTTTTTTCAATGCCCACGCCAGGGATAGAGGTGTAGTTTTAAATTTTAAAACTACAAAAATACTTTTTCTTTCCAGGAATCTGTAATTAATAAAATTATTTAAATAAAAATGAAGTTAGCCAGAGAACTCAAATGCTCCATTATAGGCGCGGGAGTGGCGATATTTGGAATACTTTTCGGATGGGTCATGTTCCCAGCACTCTTAAAAGGACAATTAAAAAAGGTGAGTGTAAATTTTTTATATTGCTGTAGGACTGCAGACAGACTGACGGCCCGCTTAGAGTTTAGCAGTTGCCCGTCGCCTATGGGTGTTTGCAATGCCAGTGGCATCGCGAACATGCTGCTGTGCCATTAGGGTACAGGAACTTGGGTCACTTGGAACACAACACAAGGTTATTATGGCGGCATACTTAACCAAACCAAAGGAGGTTGGCATCCATACGGGCTGAGGCCCTACCACATAACTAGGGTGGGTTGTTTTGACGCCTTTTACGACACGCTGACCCCGGCCGCAGAGGTTAGTATTCTTTCTCCGCTCCTGCACGGATAGAAATCATTCTACATTTACAATCTTTGAATAACTACTCAGAAGATTAAGAAGATTGTTGATCGAAATTTCAAGCAGTAGCTATCTAAAGGCGTGGCTTAGCTTGTTAAACATTTACAGCTGTATCCGGTATGCTTTGCTAACTAAAATTGTTTGGTTGTATTCAAAACAAATATCTCTTTTGATAGATAGGACAGTTTATTTTGCTACATAGAATATGTCATTACATAAGTAACACATATTTGATATATGTATAATATACCAAATATATGTTATATAATATAATAATAACATATAACAACACAACAATTATATTGGCGGCCTCAAAAATGATATGACACAAAAGGGTGTGAATGTTGGGATGACGGCTAACAGAGGAGAGGAGAGTGGTAGGACAGAACATGTTGTGCCGACCCCATATAATGTGGAATAAAAGCGGGAAGAAGAAGAAGACATCAATAAATTTATAACATCAAAACAGATGGAAAGAAAAAAACAATTATATTGAATTTTTGTACATGATTTCAAAGTGTTTTGATATTTTTGTGAAAACATTGTTTACTTTTGTAATAACTACGTGCAACAAATGAACGAGACTTAAAATATCTAAATTGAAAGTAAGCTGAAATCTTTATTCAATCATTAATATTCAACACGAAAATCACGATAACTTTTTAAATGAAAATACTTCTGCGAAATTATGTCTCTCAGAGAATTCGTATTAAATTAATATTTTTCTTTGTGGGTTTTTTCCACTATGAAATCAAATTTAAGGACCTTCTTCGAACTTCTATCGAAATTTTAATATTAAAAGACTTGCCAATTGTAAATTGCCATTTAATATTTATACTAATATTACATTGAGTATTTTCTTAGTATGATTGTTGTTGTTAAATTATTAAACTGTAAGACATTTTTCAAAAATAAAAACTCTTCTCTTACGGAGGTACAGGTAATAATATTCATTCGAATGAAAACGAGTTAAACATTATTCTTATAAAATTATCTGAGATAATTATTTATCTAACCTTAAAATTAATTTTATGCAAATCCCTCTTTAATTTATTTATATTATTTATATATTGTTCTAGGAAATGGCGTTATCTAAAAAGACAGACGTTCGGCAAATGTGGGAAAAAATTCCTTTTGCCCTAGATTTTAAAGTATATTTTTTTAATTACACTAATCCCGAGGAAGTTCATAACGGTGGAATACCAATTGTGAAAGAGGTTGGACCCTATTATTTCGAGTAAGTAAATTGAAAAATATACTACAATTCCAAAATCTCTCATCTCAGGACGGAACGACATCAGCCTATGTATGTGACGATCTATGTAAAGTTTCAGTTAGGGAAGAATTTTGCACGAAATTTAATGCTGACATGATACAAGTTCTCGTAAGCAGTAAGTTATGTATAAAATGATGCAGTTAGTCTGATCCCTGTGATGAGAAAATTATAAATTTGAGGAATTTCAGATTTCATTGATAGTAGTTGTTATTACAATAACACAAGATGATTTTATCATTTAAGTACAGATAAGAAAATAAATATATGCAGTTAATGGTCCTTACCACTTGTAATTAGAACTTATTTAATTTACATCAAGTTTTAGTGTGAAAGTGCCGTGTGGTCCCGGCCGAAGAAAGAATAGGGCCACCCCAAATCATCCCAAGGGAGTCGTAAAAGCCGACTGATGGGTCACTCCCTCTGCCAGCTTGCATGCGGCGAGGGAAGGACACCTCTAGGTTTTCCCTTTAGAGGTTGGGAGGTCGGACGGCAGTCGCTCCCGTAAAAACCAAAACAAGCCAAACAAAAATGGTACGGACACGGAAAGGTATTGTCACGGATAGGGCGTCGCCGCAAAACGACGCGCAGGAACTTCGCCCGACTCCTGTGACAAGTGGACTAGGGCTGCCGTGCCGTGGGCGAGCACGGCTAAAGACACTAGCCCCATCCAAAAGGAAACTCCGCTTCGCAACGTGGAATATTGGCACGCTAACCGGACGCGCGAGAGAGTTGGCCGATGTGCTCTCCAGGCGGAGGGTGGCCGTGGCGTTCCTGCAGGAGACTCGGTGGAAGGCCAGCAGATCCCGGTTCATTGGGAATGGCTACAAGCTGATCTACACAGGTGCACCTGGTGGGGAGAATGGGGTTGCCATAGTGCTCTCGGAGGAGTTCCAGAACGACATTTTGGAAGTGAAACGTCATAGCGACCGGCTTATGGTCGTTAGGGTGCTTATCGATGGGGTAGTTACCCACTTGATAAGTGCCTATGCGCCACAGGCCGGTTGTGACGACGCCGATAAAATAGCGTTTTGGAATCAACTCGGAGAAGTGCTCCGTGGAATCCCATTATCACAGGGGATCGTTTTGGGGGGTGATCTGAACGGTCATGTGGGTGATGAATGTGGGGAATTTGAGCGTGTTCACGGTGGATTTGGGTACGGTAGCCGCAACGCGGAAGGGGAGGACATCCTCAATACGTGTGCGGCTGCCGACCTTGCCATCGTGAACACGTATTTCAAAAAGAGACCCGAGCATCTCATCACCTACAAGAGCGGGAGGAATGCTACCCAAATCGACTTCCTACTCACTAGGAGACACCACATCAGCAAAGTGGCCAACTGCAAGGTCATACCCGGTGAGAGTCTCACTGCACAACACCGTCTTCTTGTCATGGACCTCTGCGTAAAGCCCAAAGGCAAATGTGTCGACCGCCTTCAACGCCGAATCAGGTGGTGGCTGCTTGATGAAGTCAAGTCCCAGGAGTTCGCCTCTGCCATCGGCGACAAGTGTGCTGGTGGTGAGGGCGAACCGGTTCAAGCTTACTGGGACAGGATTCAGGCGGCTATCCTTGGGTCGGCGAGAGAGGTGCTTGGCGTGTCTAAGGGCGGACGCAAGTGTGACAAGGAGACTTGGTGGTGGAACGACTCAGTCCAGAGGGAGACCAGGGCGAAAAAAGCCCTCTTTAAGAAGTGGCAAGCGTCCAGATCTCCTGAAGATCGCGACGCATACAAAGATGCCAAACGCGCCACCAAGAAAGCTGTAGCCAGAGCCAGACGAGACCACTTACAACCACTTTACGATAAGTTGGACTCGTCTGAGGGGCAGAAGCTCATATATAAGTTGGCGCGCTCCAGGGTCAAAGCGGCACAGGATATCTCCAAGTGCCGCTGTGTAAAAGACCCCGGGGGCAACTTGTTATGCGAGGACCTCGCGGTGAAGGAGAGATGGCGCTCATATTTCCACGAGCTGCTGAACAAGCAGCATAAAGAGGTGCAGCCGCCAGATCTTCCTCCGAACCAAGGACTAGTGCCACTGATAACGCCTGCAGAGGTCCAGGATTGTCTTCGCCGCATGAAGAATCGGAAAGCTGTTGGATCCGATGGAGTCCCCATCGAAGCCTGGAAGGCGATGGGCTCTCGTGGTGTGGGCACTTTAACCGACCTTTTTAACCGGACACTCCTCACCGGTACGGTCCCGAACCAATGGAGGCTGAGTATCATTACTCCAGTCTTCAAAGGCAAGGGATCGGTGCAGGAGTGCGGTAGCTACCGCGGTATAAAGGTCATGTCCCACACCATGAAGCTCTTCGAGAGGGTTATCGACTCTCGGATTCGACAGGAGTGCACTGTCTCGGAATGTCAATATGGGTTTCGCCCTGGTCACGGGACAATGGACCCTATTTTCGCCCTAAGGACTGTCGCGGAGAAATACAGGGCGAAGAATACGCCTCTGCATTGTCTGTTTCTTGACTTGCAGAAGGCCTTCGACTGTGTTCCTCGCGCGATAATCTGGTGGGCATTGCGGTCCAAAGGGATTCCAGAGGCCTATATTGGGATCATCCGAGACATGTACCGTGATTCCGATTCCGTAGTTCGGACCGCTGTTGGCGACACAAAACCTTTCCCCATCACCGTCGGTGTGCACCAAGGATCCGTCCTTAGTCCGTTTCTGTTTAGCGTGGTATTAGACGTATTGTCAGACAGCATCAGAAACTCACATGAGCAGCCCCCGTGGCTGCTCATGTATGCTGATGATATCGCGCTGGCAGATTCGGACAGGGGTAGGCTGGTGCGACGTGTGAAGGTGTGGAAGGAGTCGCTTGAGAACGGTGGTCTGAAGCTCAATGTGGCGAAGACCGAGTACTTGGCCTGTAACTCCACAGATCCCACACCCGTACGCATAGACGGCAACACGGTCGAGCGCACGGACCATGTGAAATACCTGGGATCTGTGTTTCATGCGTCTGGTGACATCGATTGCGACGTCAAGGCACGCATTGCTGCCGCGTGGGCCAAATGGCGTGAGGTAACTGGTGTCATTTGTGACCCCAAGATGCCGGTAAAGTTGAAGGGACAGGTCTATAAGACCATCATTAGGCCTGTCCTTTTATACGGCTGCGAAGCGTGGCCGGTGTTAGAGCGACACAAGCAAGAACTGCGTGTCACGGAGATGAATATGCTGCGGTGGATGTGTGGAGTGACGCGGAAAGACCGCGTTAGGAACTCCCGCATTCGCGGTAGTCTTCGTGTCCGTGACATTGCAGATAAATTGCAGGAGTGTCGGCTCCGTTGGTATGGCCATGTTTTACGGCAACCGGATGCTTACGTGGGAAACAAATGTCTGGCCATGCTGCCTCCGCCGGGCCCCGGCAGGAGGGGTAGACCCAAAAAGTGCTGGCTTGACGTCGTAAGGGGTGATATGCGTGCCAATGGGCTCACTACCAGGGATGCTGAAGATCGCGCGAAGTGGAGTAGAAAAAGTCGGAAAGCGGACCCCGGGCACCGAAACGAAAGTTTGGGTGGCAACCGGGACTAACGCTAGGATGATGATGATGATGAAGTTTTAGTGTGAAAAGATAACAAAAACAAAGTTTCAGCAATCTAAAAACTTGACAAGGACGCCATTACGAAATGTTTCCGCAAACTGACGGTACTTTGGAACTTTTCTTGCTTTGTTAGAAATTAAGTCAAAGAAGTAATATGACTTCTCCGGCACCGGAGTCTTGGTGAAGTCTTACATACTTCAGTTTATTACTATTAAACATTACTATTATAGTAGTTTGCTTATAAGCAAACAGAAAGCTTGCAGTGTATTTGAAGCTTATAATTTTAATCATAAATGTTGTGTATACTAATTCTTAATTTTATCCGTGCAGAGGCGAAGAAGGAATACTGACCTCTGCCGCCGGGGTCGGCTTGTCGTAAAAGACGACGAAACAATCCTAGCTACGTAGGGTTCCAAGCCCGTCTGGATTGCGACCACCTTTGGTCTTTTAAGTATGCCGCCATAATAACCTTGTGTTGTGTTCCGGCATTAGTGACCCAAGTTCTTGTACCACAATGGGACAGCAGCGTGTTCGCGATGCCACTGACGTTGCAAACATCCATGTGACGATAACTTCTAAATTCTAAGTATGCCGTCAGCCTGGCTGCTGTCCTACAGCAGAAAATAAAAATTGACTCCTCTTTTCTTGTCCAAAGGGGTATAAAATAATATATGTATGGTAAATCTTATAAAGGTTATTTTTACCATATGACCTTTTACACAATGTAAAAGATGATAGGACAAAAAAGTGTAAATGTTCAGATGACCTCTAATGGAGGAGAGTGGAAGGAGAGGACATGTTGTACCGATCCCACATAGCTGGGATAAGGGCAGGAAGAAGATGTTAAAATTTGATTTCTATAAAACCGCATTGTGAGGTCCAAGCCTGGAAACGAAAATCACACGATACCTTATCTTAAAGGCTTATAAATCTCTCACGTCATATTTATTCTCACGCGGGATGAGCTAAGTGCGCGTAGCATCGAAGTGTCCCTCCATGCTCATGCCGGCTGCAAGCCTTTCTTACATTACCAACTATATATTACTAGCTGAGACGGCAAACGTTGTTATAATATATAACGTTGTTATATATATAAATTTAAAAAAAAACTATGATCTTCTCCAAGATCCAATCTATCTCTATTATCAAAACGAAAACGTAACAGACAGAGTTACGTGCATATTTATAATAGATGACCCGGTAAACTTCGATATTTGTGTAAAATGTGATCAAAACGTAAACCGAATAAAACGAATTATTAGGGCTAACCTATATAAAAATCAAGCGAAGCACAAATTAACGGAAATTCATTACTTCATCAATCTCGGATGGAGTAAGTTTTCCAGTTTTAGATTAGTAGAAGATATATAGAAGAATTGTTACTAAACCAGCCAATAATTACAATGGTCAGAACAAGGAAAGGTCCAGTCATGGATAGGGCGTCGCCGCAAAACGACGCGCAGAAGCTTCGCCCGACTTCTGTGACAAGTGGACAAGGGCTGCCGTGCCGTGGGCGAGCACGGCTAAAGACGTTAGCCCAATCGAAACTCCGCTTCGCAACATGGAACATTGGCACGCTAACCGGACGCGCGAGGGAATTGGCCGATGTACTCTCCAGGCGGAGGGTGGCCATGGCGTTCCTGCAGGAGACTCGGTGGAAGGCCAGCAGATCCCGGTTCATTGGGAATGGCTACAAGCTGATCTACACGGGTGCATCCGTTGGGGAAAATGGGGTCGCCATAGTGCTCTCGGAGGAGCTCCAGGACGACATTTTGGAGGTGAAGCGCTGTAGCGATCGGCTTATGGTTGTGAGGGTGCTTGTTGGTGGGGTAGTTACCCACTTGATAAGCGCCTACGCGCCACAGGCCGGTTGTAGTGACGCCGACAAGATAGCGTTCTGGAACCTACTCGGAGAAGTGCTTCGTGGGATTCCATTGTCACATGGGATCGTTTTGGGCGGTGATCTAAACGGTCATGTGGGTGATGAATGTGGGGAATTTGAGCGTGTTCACGGTGGATTTGGGTATGGTAGCCGCAATGTGGAAGGGGAGGACATCCTCAATACGTGTGCGGCTGCCGACCTTGCCATCGTGAACACGTATTTCAAAAAGAGACCCGAGCATCTCACCACCTACAAGAGCGGGAGGAATGCTACCCAAATTGACTTCCTACTCACTAGGAGACACCACATCAGCAATGTAGCCAACTGCAAGGTCATACCCGGTGAGAGTCTCACTGCACAACACCGTCTTCTTGTCATGGACCTCTGCGTGAAGCCCAAAGGCAAACGTGTAGATCGCCTTCAACGCCGAATCAGGTGGTGGCTGCTTGATGAAGTCAAGTCCCAGGAGTTCGCCTCTGCCATCGGCGACAAGTGCGTCGGTGGTGAGGGCGAACCGGTTCAAGCTTACTGGGACAGGATTCAGGTGGCTATCCTTGGGTCGGCGAGGAAGGTGCTTGGCGAGTCTAAGGGTGGACGCAAATGTGACAAGGAGACTTGGTGGTGGAATGACTCAGTCCAGAGGGAGACCAGGGCGAAAAAAGCCCTCTTTAAGAAGTGGCAAGCGTCCAGATCTCCTGAAGATCGCGACGCATACAGAGCTGCCAAGCGCACCACCAAGAAAGCTGTAGCCAGAGCCAGACGAAACCACTTACAACCACTTTACGATAAGTTGGAATCGTCTGAGGGGCAGAAGCTCATATATAAGTTGGCGCGTTCCAGGGTCAAAGCGGCACAGGATATTTCCAAGTGCCGCTGTGTAAAAGACCCCGGGGGCAACCTGTTATGCGAGGACCTCGCGGTGAAGGAGAGATGGCGCTCGTATTTCCACGAGCTGCTGAACAAGCAGCATAAAGAGGTGCAGCCGCCAGATCTTCCTCCAAATCAAGGACTAGTGCCACCGGTAACGCCTGCAGAAGTCCAGAATTGTCTTCGCCGCATGGAAAATCGGAAAGCTGTCGGAGCCGATGGAGTCCCCATCGAAGCCTGGAAGGCGATGGGCTCTCGTGGTGTGGGCATCTTAACCAACCTTTTCAACCGGACACTCCTCACCGGTACGATCCCGAACCAATGGAGGCTGAGTATCATTACTCCAGTCTTCAAAGGCAAGGGATCGGTGCAGGAGTGCGGTAACTACCGTGGAATAAAGGTCATGTCCCACACCATGAAGCTCTTCGAGAGGGTTATCGACTCTCGGATTCGGCAGGAGTGCACTGTCTCGGGGTGTCAGTATGGGTTTCGCCCTGGACATGGGACCATGGACCCAGTTTTTGCCCTAAGGACTGTCGCGGAGAAATACAGGACGAAGAATACGCCTCTGCACTGCCTGTTTCTGGACTTGCAGAAGGCCTTCGACTGTATTCCTCGTGCGATAATCTGGTGGGCATTGCGATTCAAAAGGGTTCCAGAGGCCTATATTGACATCATCCAAGACATGTACCATGACTCCGATTCCGTAGTTCGGACCGCTGTTGGCGACACAAAACCTTTCCCCATCACCGTTGGGGTGCACCAAGGATCCGTCCTTAGTCCGTTTCTGTTCAGCGTGGTATTAGACGTATTGTCAGACAGCATCAGAAACTCACATGAGCAGCCCCCGTGGTTGCTCATGTATGCTGATGATATCGCGCTGACAGATTCAGACAGGGGTAGGCTGGTGCAACGCGTGAAGGTGGGGAAGGAGTCGCTTGAGAACGGTGGTCTGAAGCTCAATGTGGCGAAGACCGAGTACTTGGCCTGTAACTCCACAGATCCCACACCCGTACGCATAGGCGGTGACACGGTCGAGCGCACGGACCGAGTAAAATACTTGGGATCTGTATTTCATGCGTCTGGTGACATCGATTACGACGTCAAGGCACGCATTGCTGCCGCGTGGGCCAAATGGCGTGAGGTGACTGGTGTCATTTGTGACCCCAAGATGCCGGTAAAATTGAAGGGACAGGTCTATAAGACCATCATTAGGCCTGTCCTTTTATACGGCTGTGAAGCGTGGCCGGTGTTAGAGAGACACAAGCAAGAACTGCGTGTCACGGAGATGAATATGCTGCGGTGGATGTGTGGAGTGACGCGGAAGGACCGCGTTAGGAAGTCCCGCATTCGCGGCAGTCTTCATGTCCGTGACATTGCGGATAAATTGCAGGAGTGTCGGCTCCGTTGGTACGGCCACGTTTTGCGGCAACCGGATGATTACGTGGGAAACAAATGTCTGGCCATGCCGCCTCCGCCGGGCCCCGGCAGGAGGGGTAGACCCAAAAAGTGCTGGCTTGACGTCGTAAGGGGTGACATGCGTGCTAATGGGCTCACTACCAGGGATGCTGAAGACCGTGCGAAGTGGAGTAGAAAAAGTCGGAAAGCGGACCCCGGGCACCGAAGCGGAAGTTTGGGTTGCAACCGGGATGAACGCTGAGATGATGATGATGATGATATAGAAGAATTGTTACTATAAAATGTACATTAGGAATAAATTATCAATTTTTATTGTATTTATGGTTCACCATTTTGGCGATAATGGCTCTTACACATAAAATATAGATAGATAGATACATATATGCTGTCGCGGGCTTTTTTGTATGTCTATTTAAGGTAAACATTTCCATTGCTAATTATATATGTGTAATTAACGGTTTTTGCAACGCACGCCAGAATAGCTCGCAAATGACAGAATTTTTCCTACTTACTTGACTATCATTATATTTTGGACAATTCACACAATATATTTATAAATTATAGCCTATGTGTTATCCTGATGCCATCAGCTATATTACTGTAAAGTTTCATTAAAATCCATTCAGTAGTTTTTGCGTGAAAGAATAACAAACATACATACAAACTTTCGCGTTTATAATATTAGTAAGGATGCTTATGTAATCGTTACACAACACAAAGAAACACGTCATTATTGTGGGAATAATCAAAGTTAAAATTGAGTATCCTTGGATCACACAGTGTTCTTACCACTCGATCACACCGGTCATGAGTGATAAGGTAAACCACTAAAGTTACTGTAACAACTAAACTTAGAGTGCACTGAAGCTAAATTGAAGAAAATAGATATTTTTCGAACGTGGGAATTCAACTTTTAATAAAAAAAAATCGTTTCCTTAATTTTTACCTTAAAAATCAAATCGCGGCAATTAACCTTTACGTTCCTAAAATTATAATTGTATTAAATTTTCCCTTCGTTAATTTATTTACCCAACAAAATTCACAATTCGTTAAGGAATTATATGAATAAAAAATCTTATGGAATAATATAAATTTATGGACCTATTAGATATTAAGAATATAGAATACAAATTGGTCGTGTGCTTTCTGACATTAACAAATTAATATACTGTAAAAAGTGAAACAGCGCTATCTAGCCCAAAACAAGCTGCACCGTTGGTATTTTAGATACAAGTCAACTGATGTACAACTTGTACACTTTTCTTTTGTAGCGAATTACATATTATACATAAACTCCCAGACACGAGACGAGATTCGACTCTCAAATCTCTTCACATTCTGACGTTAGAAAACCTTTGTGCCACGGAGGCCATTAAAAAAATTGGGCTATCCCATCTTTTCTTCCCTTCTAGTGATGTCCAAAAGGCATCAACCGTTTTCTTGTTCGCAGATCAAAGTTAAGTAAAGCAGGACACCTTTCGGTTTTCCTTTAGAGAGAGAGTCAGACAGTGTTTACTCAAGAAAAGGAATTATCATAGAAAATTACTGATGTAGGTGTGATTCATTTAAGTTCCATGAATCTACTTAAAGAGTATATTTGAAGGGTAGGCTTTGGATTACAAGAGAGATAGATGTCTCTCTCGTCAATGCCGAGTAAAAACAGCTTCGCTTGTATTATTTCAGGGAATGGAAAGAAAAAGTAGAAATTGAGGATCACGAAGAAGATGATACAATTACGTACAAGAAGAGAGACATTTTCTATTTCAAACCTGAACTCTCGAACGGTCTGACCGGTGAAGAGCTAATCATTGTACCACATGTTTTTATAATGGTAAGTGATTGAATCCTAGAATAACCCACGTGAAATTACATAATGATCGTATTCTTAGAGATAAAAATAAAGAATAAATATTTTATTTTAACAAATTGTAATGGGTACTCTATTTCACGTGGTTTTTGGCATCCATAGTAAATCTCATCTTTTTCCCACAGATGATCTTTTACGTCAACAAAAATACTTCTTCTTCTTTCTCCTGCCATTATTTGTTGGGGTGGTCACAACATTTTACATGTTGTAATAGTTGTGGCTTAGTTTTTACAACAGGCCGCCTGCCTGACATTAACACCTTTTTGGGGAAAAAACTGTTATACTTTTTAATTAAATTATTTTTCTCGTTTCACATTGAAAGTAGGACACGAAATTTTGCAGTCAATCATCTAATATATCCTTAAGCGACACTTTTATTGGTTTCTTTTTGAGTAAATAACATCCTAGTGTCGGCTTATATGTGCAGGGTGGCACTTTCGCCGACTTTTACGCGGTCCGTGCACAATTCACATTCGACAACTACGTCACGAGAGCTTCTAAATAGGAAATTCGCGGTACCGAGCGTTTTCGAATGCTCTTGGTCCTGCATTCTGTTGCACTTGAATGCAGAAATAGGCAGGTTCCGCACAGTGCGTCCATCTTCATATATTTTGGTGCTGGCTCACAGCAATCTTCCTCTTGGCAAGTTAGATGCCTTAAAACTCGAGGCTTCTTTTCACAACAATATTCGTACATAACCTTCGGCGAAGGATATCGTGGCAAGCAGGGATAGCACATACGTGGATCTTCACAGCACGTTGTTGGCCAAGGGCCACTAACATCCGACATACTGCAAATTGCTCGCAATCTTCAGGATAATCTTGTTAACTACATTTTCATATCGACCTTGTTCAAGCGTTTGATTTGAAGGTAAAATAACAAAAATGTTTACTTATTTAAATTGTATGTTTTAAGGCACTAGTGTTAACAGTAGCAAAAGAAAAACCAGGAATGCTCAACGTCGCAGGCAAAGCCTTAAACGGAATTTTCGACAATCCCCCAGACGTGTTCTTCAGAGGAAAGCCTATGGACTTACTTTTTAGAGGATTTATTATTAATTGCGATAGAACTGAGTTTGCTCCTAAAGCTGCATGTACTACCATCAAGAAGGAAGCACCTTCTGGACTTGTTATTGAACCAAACAATCAGTTCAGATTTTCGCTTTTTGGGACTGTGAGTATAACTTAGTAACTTCACTCTTCTCTTATCTCTTTTTCTGAACCTTGTCTCTTTATTATGTGAGGTCAACACATTATATCCTCCAATATGTTTTCCTTAGCTCTCTGTAATCTCACACTATATCCATTTATACCTTTTTTACGCAGTATATTCATTTATCTGTTCTATTATCGGTCGTTATGTATCCGTCCACTTTCAATTCTTCAAACTGTATGTATTGTGTGTAACCCACTAATTTTCTAATTTTTAGTTTGTACTATCACTTCTACTTTCTTTATGTCTACTTTTGAACTTCTCCTGACATATTCATTCCGATTTTTACCTGTTTTTTTATTGATGTAGGACAGCAGACAGGCCCGCTTAGAATTAAGCAGTTACCGTCGCCTATGGGTGTTTGCAACGCCAGTGGCAAAAGATGACGATGATAACATTCTAAATAAAATATAAAAAAAAATCAACTCTCCTACAAGGCCCCCGCTAGAATACCAGACCTATGGATAGTCTTTAAAGAACTCTTCGTTCAGATGCAGAGTAAGAATACTGACCTCTGCGGCCGAAGGCGGTCTCTCGTAAAAGGCGACAAGACAACTCTAGCAGGTGGTAGGACTCCAAGTCCGTCTGGATGGTAACCACTCTCAGTCTCTAAAATGCCGCCATAATAACTTTATGTTCTGGTATATACGGCCCAGGTTCCAGTAACCCTAAGCAGATAACAACGTACAAGCGTTACTCATAGCATCCCAGACGATGGTAACTATTATTAAGTGGGCATGTCTACATTATGATGATATACAAATACTCAAATACAACACAGGCATTGCTATCGTTTCCATATTCACAACTTACCATATTTTCATGACCAGTTAAACTTGTAGTACAACTCATACTAAATTATTGAACCCAAACGGCACGCTATCTTTGCAAAAGAATTCCATTTTCATGGCAATTAAAATTTATAATAAACTTCCTGGTACTATGAGATAACTCTTCAACAATTTATTTAAAAAGAAATTGCATTGTTAGCTTTTTCAATGTTTTATATAGAATAATAGATTACATTAGTTTGAATATTCGGGTTAGTAGTACTTAATTGTATTAATATTTGCACGTCAGAGACACATAAGACATGTAGCACTGCATATTTTCACTTTAACAACTTTGTGTTTTGACACTGATAAATATTATTTTAATTTGTTCATGAGATTAAAATTGACTACGTATCGAGTTATTGTTTTTTAATTTTTATATAATAATTACATATAATTGTATTTATATCATTTAGAGAAACGGCAGTATAGATCCTCACGTGGTCACTGTGAAACGTGGCATGAAAAACGTAATGGACGTAGGACAAGTGGTAGCGATTGATGGCAAACCTGAAATGGATATTTGGAGGGACTCTTGCAATCAATATCAAGGGACCGATGGCACTATTTTTCCACCTTTCCTGACTGAGAAAGACAGGCTGCAATCATTTTCCGGTGATTTATGCAGGTATGTGAATATACATATTTTGCAAATTACTCAAAACGGACACTAACCGAAGAGACTGATAAACTATATTGCATATTCTGAACTGAGCTACATAAATGGGACTACCCTACCCTATCATTCATTTGGGGAACTGAGAATGCTAAGTCTTCTTGCTAATTCACAGACAATAAATGCTTAGCATTTGGTTTTCTTTTAGAGTTTGATTGGTCAGCCATCAACCACTTAATATAACTTTGGGCAGCATTTTTTGGATATATCTTATGGTTTATTTTGGATTAGCTTGCTATAAACTCTAAAATATAAATAAATGAAATATACAAACTGCGTTCGAACCTACAAAGTCCAGCCTAAGCTGAACCCTATTTTATATGATTGTTGATATAAATCTGAGGTCAACTTAAATTGGATTATTAAAAATTCAAAACTGATCACTTTTAACTAAAACCATTTTTTTTCTAAAACAAAAGTAGCCTAAGTTACTCCTTGTTACATCAGCTATCTGCCAGTGAAAGTCTCGTCAAAATCGGTCCAGCCATTTCAGAGATTAGCCGGAACAAACAGACAGACAGATGGACAAAAATTTAAAAAAATGTTGTTTTGGTATATGTACCGTGTATACATCCAAATGCACTTAGTAAAAAGCGGTTATTTTAATATTACAAACAGACCCTCCAATTTTATTTATTTGTATAGACACTGTACTTTCTTGTGGTTCACGAAAATGTCCCTGAGATGACACTCAGTAGTGTATGAAGAACTCGGATGAATCGCAAGTAAGAAGGGGAACAATAAATTGCAAGTTATTGTTCAATATGTTATAAATTGAAAGTTAGTTAAATAAATACATTTCAAAATTATTTTACGTTACTAAAGGAGAGGTTGAGGTATCTGGTAGCTCAGTGGTATTAAACTCGAAGACCAATTTCAAGGTTCCGGGTTCGAATCCCACGATGGCTTGCGCCGCTTAGCCGGTTTTTCTCGCCTAACATACATGTAATAGTAAATTGCTATGTACTGACTACTGAGACCACCGGTATGTGTAACCCATCAATCAATGTACTAAAAAAGTTCAGCAACGAAAACAGACAACTTAGTAAACCCTCTCCTTTCGTTTAAGAATATAAGTGTTCAGAATTTTATAAAAAAATGATAGCGGAAGTTAAAGAATATTAGCCATTTTAAGACTTGCACAGTATATGGTTATTATGTGCCAAAGGTCGTCAAACGAATGATACCTTTACCCTCAAGCCCCATCAACCTCGCGCAGATCCTTAACCCGCCGTACTGAAAACATCCTACACTATTATACTTTCGCTAAAACGGTCTCCAATTCAGGACTCGATGGGTCTAGCGCTCTTTGGATTTACAACGCACATAACCATCCCACAGCCACTTCAGCTTGCATATTTTGCAAGCTATGTCGGAATTTGGTCTATTTAGAAATGTTTTGAACATTATCCATAACTCTACATAGCCGACTATAATTATTTATATATCTCTAACGTATGTAATAAATTAAAAAGGATGTAAATATATCGTGTCTTTTGCGTCGAAGACAGGACTAATTTTTATTAGTTCGCTTTGACGAAACTAATTCGTTGGCTTTGATTGGGATAATGTGTTTAGTGGCTTTCATTATTGAAAATTATGAATAACAGAAATTATTAATTTATACATGACTATCGTAGCACAGTGTTTTAAAGCAACAAAAAAATTGCCGCTGTTGTTTACAGTATTAAAACACTCAGGTGTGTATTTTAAATACTTTTTTTTTTAAATAATGATGAAATGAAAGCCGCAATAGTTGCCATTATTGTACGTGTTTTTATCAGTGATAGGCCTTGTTACGAGCAATGTTACAGTGCTAGTCACAAGTCCCACTTTTGAGTTTTTAAAGAGAAAAAAATAATAATGGAAATCAAAAAAAATTAATTACTCGGTATCCACAGGCGGTTTTCCGAAAATAAAAATTGGAAAATATGCGCCTAAATATGTTTTATCAGCATATAATTATTTGAGATAATTATCTTGGACACTTAAGTTTTAGAAATTTTTTTTCATGAAAGGTCACTCAAATTTCATCATTTTTAAAAAAAAAAGTATTTGAAATACACACCTGGGTGTTTTAATACTGTAAACAGCGGAGGGAATTTTCTTGGTGCTTTGGGACACTGTGCGTATTAATGTATAAATTCAACAGAATTTGCTATTAATAATTATGTTTATTTTACAACGCATAGTAAGAAACCTTCACCATACTTAAAGATAATCGGATTTTTTTTTGAAAACAACAAATTAATTATTCAAAAAGCTCTAGGACTGTAGGCGTTTCTAATTTGAAAGACTGTTTATAAATTAAAAGCATAATAAAGCCTTTAGTTCAAACTCAAAATAACTTAATACTTATAATACTTGCCATCCGTGCAGGGGCGGAGAAAGAATACAAACCTCTGCGGCCGGGGTCGGCCTGTCGTAAAAGGCGACTAAACAACCCACCCTAGCTACGTGGTAGGGCCTCAAGCCCGTCTGGATGGCGACCACCTTTGGTCTTAAGTATGCCGCCATAATAACCTTGTGTTGTGTTCCGGCATTAGTCACCTAAGTTCCTGTACCTTTATGGGACAGCAGCGTGTTCGCGATGCCACTGGTATTGCAAACATCCATAGGCGATGGTAACTGCTAAATTCTAAGCGGGCCGTTAGCCTGTCTGCTGTCCTACAGCATTAAAAAAAAACTTAAAATAACTAACACTTAGTTCAAACTACAATATAAAAGCATAATTTTAGAAGACTAAATTTTTGTGTATAACAAACCACTTTGAACAAGAATATTTTTGAAGTGTTATATTCAAATTACTTTAATGATGAAAAAGACCTTGATTGACCATGACGAATACAATACACGTCATCCAACATAAGGTTGTCCATACACAAAATCGAAAGATTAGACTAGACTTAAACTAAGAAATTATATTTAATATCCATTGACTCGTTGTTTCAGATCATTTAAACCCTGGTTCCTGAAGAAAACTTCGTACAGTGGCATTAAGACTAACCGATACATAGCAAATTTAGGGGATTTTGCCAATGATCCCGAATTAAATTGTTTCTGTGATACTCCTGATTCGTGTCCACCTAAAGGGCTGATGGATCTCACCAAGTGTATGAAGGCACCGATGTACGCTTCCATGCCTCACTTTCTGGATGCTGATCCAGAAATACAAAAGAACGTGAAAGGTTTAAACCCTGATGTTAATGAACATGGAATAGAAATAGATTTTGAGCCCGTAAGTTCTTGTCATTTTTTAATATAACTTATGATGTATAACAATAATGGAAATGACTATGAAAATATGAGAGATTGGGTCTTGGAAAACGCAGTGTAAGAAGTTATTCAATCAGAAGAAGAAGAAAAGACAATCAAATATAAAAGCAGAGGATGTATTTTTTAGGGATGATTTTAGGAAGCAGTATTAAGTCCTACATCCAGTAATGATCACCGTAAAACTCTTCCAGTTGAAGCGTAAAGGACTCAAAAATTTACTAGATTTTATATATTCACTTTTCTTCATCTTTTCCTCATTATGGTGCGAAACATAATTTTAAACAATGTTTAGTTATAATTCATTGAGTTCTCGTTCTAAGAGTTACACTATATTTTTGTTTTAATGAAAAGTCATCACTATCGAAGTGGTTAGTTCCAATTATATCTGTCATCCCAGTTACATACTCATAAGCTCTTTGGATTCTTTTTATTTTGGAACTCGGGCGATTGAGTACAGTCATATGGCAAAACTACTGCGTATCTTCTTGCTTTCCATTGAGTTTTTCTTTTCTTGACCACAGAAGCACAAGAAAAATGCTGCAATAGATGTCACTAAGTAGATTTTTATAGGAGTTCTCACCGTCTGATTCCCTAACCGAGAAATAAGCTAAATAGTATCCTTTTTAGCTGTTTATCAACTTTGACTACAAAAAGGCGTTTTAATCAAAAAATTGTAGAATTTTTTATTGCACTCTTCTACTTACCTGCAGATCAGTGGAACACCCATGGTAGCAAAACAACGGGTTCAATTCAACATTCAGCTATACAAAACTGATAAAATCAACTTCTGTAAAAACCTACCGAACACTATCGTTCCTATATTTTGGATTGAAGAGGTAACTTTTAGTCATTTTTCATTTAACTTGCCAATAGTACAAATCAAAAGAATTACGAGTAAAGCCCTTTATAACTATCTACACCGAACATACGAGGGGTGTTCAATAAATAGTGATAATGCGATACATTCTCCTTGGAAAGAAAAAAAAATACTGGCAGGCATAACCCAAACATTAAATATAATAATAATAAACCAATCAATTCTCTTTTGTTTTTTTAATACAAGTTATTTGTTTGCGTCGTGTCGGAACGTGTTCTTAAAAATGGATAAAATTGAAGTTCGCGCGGTAATGTAGGGGCCATAAATTTAAAGATAATGACTCGGTAGTCGCCGCGGTACACGATTTTTTAAGGGATCAGAAAGAAGATTTTTTTAAAAGGAATTTTAGCTTTAGATAAAATATATACAAAGTGTATAAACCCGAAAGGTGACTACGGCGAAAAATAAAATAACATTTATCACTTTTTATGGAACACCCCATTACATTATTCATTGAGATTTATCTCAATAGCATTAGCTTTACCAACATTAGCGGTTGCAGTTATTTGTAGAAAACAAATTGTTTTTTATTTTCTATTGAGATCTTTTTTTTTATCTTTTGTTGTGTTCCGGCATTGGTAACCCAAGGTCCTGTATCCCTATGGGTCGCAAACATCCATAGGTGACGGTAACTGCTTACTATTAAGGTATTCGCACATTACACAGGCTCAACGCCGACTCAACCACAACTCAACTCACAGTATGGCATTGAAATGTAAGCTCTAAGTTATGTTAATTAAGAGTGAATTTGTCAACTTGTAAGTTAAAGTCGTACACCAATACTTAAGGTATACGACTTTAACTTACAAGTTGACAAATTCACTCTTAATTAACATAAGATAGAGCTTACATTTCAATGCCATACTGTGAGTTGAGTTGGAGTTGAGTCGGCGTTGAGTCGGTGTAATGTGCGAATACCTTTAAGTGGGCCGTCAGCCTGTCTGCTGTTCCGCAGCAATAAAAAAATTGTATTTCAGCTCATTATTTTATTAAATCATTTGGTTGACAGTTATGTGGTCATAATTTATAACATAAATGATGTACATTAACATTGAATCAATATTTATTTTTCATTCATAAAATTACATTCTTCCTCTTATTACATTATTTAAATTAAGACGGTTTTCTTTTTTTACAAGAATTTTATAATGGTTAATAAAAAAAAATTAATGTTACTTAAAAATTTAAATAAATATATATATTTTTTTTTTTTTATTGCTGTAGAACAGCAGACTGGCTGACGGCACGCTTAGAATTTAGCAGTTACCGTCGCCTATGGGTGTTTGCAACGCCAGTGGCATCGCGAACACGCTGCTGTCCCATAAGGGTACAGGAACTTGGGTCACTAATGCCGGAACACAACACAAGGTTATTATGGCGGCATACTTAAGACCGAAGGTGGTCGCCATCCAGACGGGCTTGAGGCCCTACCACGTAGCTAGGGTGGGTTGTTTTGTCGGCTTTTACGACAGGCCGACCCCGGCCGCAGAGGTTAGTATTCTTTCTCCGCCCCTGCACGGATAAAAATATACAGTCTATGTGCTTCCCTAATCATAATTTTAGTGACTTATCCTTTTATTTCAAATTATAGGGTTTGGCATTAAACAAGACATTCGTGAAGATGATGAAAAAGCAACTTTTTACACCAAAACGAGTGGTTTCAGTGCTTAAATGGATGATGGTATCTCTCGGATTCCTTTCAGCTATTGGAAGCCTTGCTTATCACTATAAAGGTGCGTTATTTTAACGGTTTTTGTGCAATGCTAAAATTACCTATATTGTGTTTTATACATGTTTATACAAAGCTTTTTTAACCTTTTGTACATATTATATAATATACTAGCTGATACTCGCGACTTTGTTCGCGTTGCTTTCGTCATGAGGCAGAGGTAGAAGATTTCCCATCTCCTGCGCATGCGCGCTACACCGCTTGCCCCTTGCTATTCTGTATCATAAATAAACAAAATGATACGTTTCAAAGCAAAACCGCTGTTACGCAAGAAATTTTCAGAATCCGTGTCATAACTATACGAAGACATGATTCCTTCTCTCTTTTTCCGTCCACTCTCAGTCATATGATTAGACATAGGACGGGAGAGTTTCATTTCTGCACAGCCGTTGTCATTATAACTTATATGTGAGTATCCTTATAACTAAAATTATAAAAGCGAAAGTGAGTTTGTTTGTTTGTTACGCTTTCACGCCTAAACCGCTAAAACAATTTTGATGAATTTCGGTATAGTCATAGATTGGACCTCGGAGAAGGACATAGGCTACTTTTTTTATTCATATGGCAGAACAACGTTTGCCGGGTCAACTAGTGTAATATAAATATGATTCTAAAGTGTCATTTCTCACAAAAGACTTTATGATTTACAACTATTCATTGAAAATGCACATAGCGAAGTACAATTTCGTTCTAGTAATTATTGAACAGACACATATGCCACGGCTACGACGTCTTTTAGCATCGACAGCTTACATTTAATGCATATCGGCAATAAAATATCTTTGTGGACTGAGAATATGGACGCATAATAAACGAAGAAAATAATTTTACGTTCACTTTTTCGTAGGTCAAATGATGAAAGCCGCTGTATCAGGAGACAAAGTCACGAAGGTGAATCCTGAAGACACCGAGCAGAAAGATATTAGCGTTATCGGTCAGGGTCAAAGTGAAGAACCGCCAAAAATCATATAATCTTTTCCAAGACGACTTTACAACCTATTCTGGATTTTAAGTCGTCGTTATTGTACACAACGCGGTGTACGGGGCCGCATCTTTTCATATATCATGAAAAGAATTAATAAAAAATAATTTGCAGTTTTTTTGTTCATCCGTATGTTATTTTGTTACTAAAAATTAATCTAAATACACACACAAGCTTAAAAGTATGAATTATAATTTTTAATTAAGAAACAACATTAGGCGTAACAAATGAGAAGTGTTTTTTGAAAGGGCATTCTTTGTGTTATATTCAATTAATCCGCATTTGCGTTAAGTTTGAATATATTTGTCATCAATTAAGGCTTAAAATCCATTGTCAACGATTTTTGTCGATAATTCCCCACGCTCTTCCTTCTTCTCAATTCAAAATCACTTCTTGATAAAGATTTTTAAACTGCTCAAAACACTGTTTTGATTAGAACATGTTCATCCGTAAATTTTGACACATATTTGATAAGATTCTTCAGTTACTTTTTTCTAATTATAACATAAAATCATTTACTTTTTACATACTTCTTACCAGATCGGCGACCGAATCAAGAAATTTCGTAACGAAAAAAACCTAACACCCCCCACTCCGCCAACCATGTAGCTCGACCGAGCATTCGCTTAACGTGTATGTATATGGTACGACTGTACGTAGGGATGGGCGATATTGAAAAACATTTTAATCAACTTATGCAATTATAATTATTTATTTATTTTTTATTTATGCAGTAATTATTTTCTTTGATATTAATTCAAGTTTTTTCTTTGATATTAATTCAAGTTACACTTTTTGAATGTACACCTATGTATACATATATACCTACATGTGTATTTACGGGGCGCACGTGCGGTGAGTGTGGTAGGGATGGGCGATATCTATCGATATTTCAACTATCGATGTTTTCTATCGATATTTTTTACAAGATAATGACAAGATAAGGACAAGATATATCGATACCTGATAATAAAAACATCGATATCGTAACATCGATAATTTTAGTTTTTTATTATAGAGTATCGATATATCTTGTCCAAAAAATACCGATAGAAAACATCGATACTTTAGAAAAAAAATTACTGCATAAATAAAAAATAAATAATTATAATTGCATAAGTTGATTAAAATGCTATGCAGCTTTACCGCGCCAGTCCCCGAGTGCAATTCATAGTTTTTTTTGCGCAAATTACACGTCAGTTGTTAGAAAATTATATGAATTATTTTATTTAAAATAAAACAATATTTATATTAATTATACATGTTCTATAAAGCTTAGCGTCCAGCAGGCGGGCCGGGCCGGGCCGCATCGCAACGATAAAATCCGCCTACCATTGAAATATATTACGGTGCGTCGACTAGAGGCACGGCGGTACGGAGCGCGACGGAATCCGTCGACGGTTCGCTCGCCAAGCGTATTTTTCCGTCCCGGCGATGTGGCTCGCCTTCAGTGGACGCAACGTGACGCCAACGCATTGATGTGTTTACTGCATTTATTGAAAAAGTTTGCAAAAAAAAAATGGCTGAAGAATTGTTGATATCTCTCGTTCAACAATATTCTGAATTATATAATACTGGTGATCCTAAGTATCATGATGAATTGCGAAGGAATAATATTTGGAAAATTAATTAAATATATAAATAATAAAATTTTCGTAAAACATGAGAAAATACCCAAAGAATTTCACTGGATCATTATTGAGATCATGAAATAAGTAATGGAATTCTCCATAAAATCTTCTCTTTTTACACACATCATGGACCCAAATTTTATGTTTTCGACGTACTATTTTATTTTTTTCCTCGTCAAGCAATATACTCAGTAAACATAATTCTTCATCTGAACTCTCCATTTCTACGCCTGCCTCTTGTGGAGGCCTTGCTTAAACTGATAGCAAAATTTCGTCAGTGCGGCCCGCTCCGTCGCCTCCAATGGACGCAGTACGCAAAAATGCTCGCTGCACCGGCCCGGCCCGGCCCGCCTCTTGTGGACGCTTAGCTTAACCTCTCTAGCAATTTAAAAATAGTATAAATAATAGTCCATAAGATCCCATTGCTGGGTTCTCTCTCTCTGCAATTGTTCTCTTATGGCTGAGGATCGTGGTCATCACTGAATGTGGGTATCGGTGCTGTGGTGTACCTTGTTTTAATAATCTGCCTTCATCGGTGCCTATCCGGTGCGTCTCCGAACCGTGTAAGGAGTGAACAAAATTTTGATGAGGTTTGGATTCAGGCCTTATAGAAGCAATGGACAGTAAAGTATGCGAAAAATCAGTTATTTTGTAGCAAACTGGTTATCAAGCCGTTTTTGTAAATTTTGATATAAATTTAAGTGTTTTTCAACAAAAGCGTGTTCCAACAACGTGAATAGATAATAGGTAATAATAGATCTGACAAGTAAAAGTCTAGAAAATGAACCACATGTGCTTATATTTCTAAACTGAGCTCTTGATCGTTCCCGTGACTGGTTTTTATATAATGGGGAATTCCCCATTATAGACAAACTTGTGTCTGAAGTAGAGAACTCTCTAGAGAGAGTGTCTGAATGGGCACGACAAAACCTTGTCCAGTTCAACCTCTAGAAGACGCAAGTCTGCGTATTCTCTGCCAAGAAAACCTCTTTCGCACCTGCGCCACAGTTCCAAGGAACCCCTCTTTCCATTGCAAGCAGTATTGGGATCCTTGGTGTCGACATCACGAATGATGTGCAGTTTAGGGAACAATTGGAGGGTAAAGCTAAGCTTGCCTCCAAAAAGCCAGGTGTGATAAACCGGTCCAAGCAGTATTTCAGTCCACGGCAACGGCTTGTGCTATACAAAGCACAGGTCAGACCGCATATGGAATACTGTTCACATTAATGGGCTGGAGCTCCCGCCTGTCAGCTCAATCCCCTAGACTCGATCCAACGTCGCCCAGTTCGTGTTGTCGGCGATCCCATACTCACAGAAGGTCTAGACACGCTTGGACTTCGGAGAGACTTTGCTTCTCTTTGCGTATTCTACCGTCTGTATAACGAGGTGTGTTCTAAAGAACTATTTAGAAAAGTACCCTCGTCATCTTTCTACCACCGCACTGCCCGCCATGGTTTATCCCCATTTCTTGGAGCCTCTTCTTGTAAGAAACGGTTCTCAAGAACGTTCATGTTGCGTATTCTCAGGATCTGGAATGAGCTTCCGGCTGAGGTTTTCTCAGCTCAGTACGATATGGGGTTCTTCAAAAAAGGCTTTATAAAATTTATTGAAGGCCGGCACAGCGCGTTGGTAATGCCTCTGGTGCAGCATTCGTCTAAAGGCGACCGTGACCACCTGCCAGAGTGGGTGGTCTGCTGAACTTTAGCTATAAAAAAATATCGATAGATAATGATCATGGAATTTTTTTTTATTTCGCAGGACAGCAGACAGGCTGACAGCCCGCTTAGAATTTAGCAGTTACCGTCGCCTATATGTGTTTGCAACGCCAGTGGCATCGCGAACACGCTGCTGTCCCATAAGGGTACAGGAACTTGGGTCACTAATGCCGGAACACAACACAAGGTTATTATGGCGGCATACTTAAGACCAAAGGTGATCGCCATCCAGACGGGCTTGAGGCCCTACCACGTAGCTAGGGTGGGTTGTTTTGTCGCCTTTTACGACAGGCCGATCCCAGCCGCAGACATTAGTATTCTTTCTACGCCCCTGCATGGAATGAAATTACTGTTCATTATGATCGTTTTTCACTAAGTGCTCGATTTAAATCGATTGTTTTTCTGTTAGTAGTGATCAGAGCTCCTTATATATTTATAGATTTCTCATATTTTTTAATTCCACCAATCACAGCATACTCTTCTTTCGTAAGCATTTTTATTTGGCAGTGGATGTCGATAGTTTATCTTAATTCATCCATTATTGAGGACATTATTTGTGTTATATTCAATTATTTCACATTTGCATTAAGTTTGAATATATTTGTCATCCAATATAAGGCTTAAAATACATTGTCAACGATTTTTGTCGATAATTCCCCACGCTCTTCCTTCTTCTCAATTCAAGATCACTTCTTGATAAAGATTTTTGAACTGCTCAAAACACTGTTTTGATTAGAACATGTTCATCCGTAAATTTTGACACATATTTGATGAGATTCTTCAGTTACTTTTTTCTAATGATAACTTAAAGCCAATTCAAACAACAAATTCTACATGGAAATTTCCGTTTCATACAACAATTTTATAGGTTGTTTAAGCGCCAATGAATCTTAATTTTGCAATTTCCAAATAAAATGTATAAGAATTACAATTTATATAATAAACAAATAAGTATTTGTCAACCATGTTCCGTGAAGTTATTGAACTATTCTATTCCATTATGATTAAGCCTTTTGGAAAATCACTCCTTAATTATGTTTTAATATTTAAAAAAACCAAATAAGTTCTCTAATTTTAACCAATTTTTCGACGAATACACGATCTATTTCAGAATTATTACACTCTAATTATTAACATACTAAATAGCTTCGCATTTCTAATAAAGTTTTCGTATTCACATACGTAAATTAAATAACTTATATCACATTACAATTTATTATAAAAGTAAAAATGTTCTAGTCATTAATTTAATTCAAATGTGTAGTATACTAGAAATCATATATGTGTGTATATCACATTTTGTTATCTCGCACGATTACTTTTTAGGTAAATTAAATATTTTTTATTGAAACACCGTATTTTTTTTAATTAATTGATCTCTAAATGGCACAGAGGAGTTTCTACTCCGACGAGGATACGCTGTAGCGTACAATGGTGCAGGAAATGTATCTTCCTTTTCTGTTTCATCAATCCCGTCTGGTTGACAGTCTGGTTTGGATAGAAATGGCAAAGTATTCGAGATTTAAAACGTAATTTGGGACCTTAGACGACTCTGTAGAAATTGTTGTAACGGCTAACGCACGTAAGAACGCTTGCGGACGTCACGGGTTGTTATGTATAATACGTATTTATTTACAAAAGAAAAAAGTATATATGTAATATATTACTTGTCAAGTACCCATAACACAAGTGTTATGCTACTTACGTTGGGACTAGATGGAGTGGTGTGAAATGTCCTTATATATTTATTTATTCTACTAACTTATCAGATTTTTGGACTGGGCATCGGGTAGAAAACAGAAACTCAACCACTATACATACAACATTCATTTATTTACTCAATAAATTTAATAAAAGTTTTAGAGCCAACTTAACATACATATTAACAACCTAATAATCTAAGTACATAAATTATATTAACTCTAATATCTTATTTACAATATATATAAATATAAACATCAACCAGCGTCAAATGGTAACTGAAAATGATCACAAATAATTGTACTGTTTCATGATTGCCTGCACGTTTTCAATATGTGCAATATCTGTAGTAAAAAGGTTGTCTATGCACAAAAATATATCATCATTATCTATGAAAACATTAGGCTATGGACTCCTGATTGCTTTCGAGATTATAGCTTAAGTTTCACGCGACTCTGCGACGACTGACCTCTGCGGCCGGGGTCGGCCTGTCGTAAAAGGCAACAAAACAACGCTCCCTAGCTACATGGTTGG
The DNA here is from genome assembly GCA_963693495.1 of Malacosoma neustria. Classification (NCBI taxonomy): domain Eukaryota; kingdom Metazoa; phylum Arthropoda; class Insecta; order Lepidoptera; family Lasiocampidae; genus Malacosoma; species Malacosoma neustria. Next base: position 4,220,288 of record OY856385.1, read on the forward strand.
GCCCCAAGCCCGTCTGGATGGCGACCACCCAAAGGTGGTCGCCATCCAGACCAAAGTCTTAAGTATGCCGAAATAATAACTTTGTGTTGTCTTCCGGCATTAGTGACCCAAGTTCGTATACCCTTATGGGACAGCAGCGTGTTTGTGATGCCACTGGCGTTACAAACACCTAAAAAATTGTAAAAAACTAATTAATTTACTACTTAATTATAAAAAAATCTAAGTGGGCCGTCAGCCTGTTTGCTGTCCTACAGCAATAAAAAAAGCACTTCTTCCAAACAGCTAGAAGAACAAAGATGACATATACGGTTAAATTTGATTTTTAGGTAGACAATTGTCAACTAAGTCTCCTTTCTGCCTTCTCCTGTAAGTTATAACATCAGAAGTAATCTATTTATCACCTTTTACAACTCCTCATTCTTCTATCTTACTCTCATGGTTTAATATCTACTTGCTGAACCCCATGATCTGCAATTTTACCATGTTAGGTTAGGAATTATATACAAACTATGGTATGAATGTTCATTTGTACTTTATATTCTACTAAACTCCTATTGCATTTCATGCAAACTTGCATAAAACCTAATTAAAACAGCTTATTAACATAATGAAATAATGAAGTTCACTGTTCAATATCAAATTATTAATAAAACTATGATTTATACGAAAGCAAGGACAGACAAAAATAACGGAAAAATGTTGTTAAAATTGAAGGGGGGCTGTCTGAAATTTGAAATAGACGAGAGAGAGAAAATCTAGTTATACTTTAACTTTTTAAAATTAAACGAAAGTCTCATCTGATGGGTTTAGTTCGCAAAATATTTTAGATTCACAGTTATTAATAATTTTACTCACTCATTATACTTTTTTCGCGGCTTTTAATAGATCTGATCCTCCACATTTCAGCAGCCGTGATTATCAACAACATACAAACATATTTGTTTGGAATACAAGTAGTTTATACACGTTTTCTCATTTAATTTTTTTTAAAAGCCCATTTCAAAGCCTCATCAACACAACATGGCTACAATAAAATTTCATGCTACAAAATGAAGATTAACACGTATTTAAAAACAGTGAAATGTATTTTTGGTTATTTGTGCAATTGACGAAACGCTGTATTCCAATAGGAATACTAACAAAATTTAAGCAGTCTTTTAAAGACTCAATATCAATCACAACCTTATAAAATTACTTAATTTATAAAATGATCACATTTTTTTCTTAGACCTCATATCTGTTCGCCGTATCAACGATTTTGAATCATTAATCAATCCATTTGATTTGACTAACAATTTATTCATCTGTCTGTTCTGTATGTATGATGCCAACTTTTTGATACCGAACCGTATTGTATACGAAATAAGAACGTAAATCGTGAAGAGTACAAGAAGAAGTAAGAAAATAACATCGATCATGTAGTACTGGATAAAAGTCAAATCTTTGGCTGGCGATTGTAAATGATAGGCTCCCTTATGTCTAATAACATATTCCGTCCAATAAACAGCTCTTTCTAAAGGACTTTCTTTCTGATCACGCAATAAAATCTGACGTTTCATAACTTCAGTTTTATATTTCGGTTCTGTTATAACTTCCATTATTGCTTCATATAATCTATCAGCAGTTAAATGTTGCAAGTCAAGTCGTTTGGCGTATCCGTCTACAACTGCTTTGGCAGCGTTTGAATCGTGGTCGCAGAAAACTGGCATTGTTACTATTGGTACACCGTGGTATACTGTCTCGTACATGCTTAGAAGGCCGCCATGGGTTACGAAAGCCTTGATTTTTGGATGACCTGTAAATTAAACCAGTTTCAACGTAAAAATTAATATTAAGTATAGTGCTTAGCGGTATCATATCATACTTGGAGACTAATCTGGAGATCACGAGTTGGGTTATACACTACGCTATGTATGCTTCTATACATAGTGTAGTATATGACGACCTCTGTGGCGTAACGGATAACGCAATTCGGTACGCTTGCGGAGGTCACCGGTTAGATTTCCGTCTTGCATCTGGGTGTTATGTATAATATGTATTTATTTACAAAAAAGTAATATACGCAGTATAACAGTTGTCTAGTACACATAACACAAGTGCTATGCTTAGTTTGAGACTAGATGGCACTGTGTGAATTGTCACAAAATATTTTATTTATTTATCTGATTGTCAACTTCGCAACTTTGTAAAAGCCTTTGACAACAGTAGACGTGTAACATAGTCATGTTATTATAATCATAAATGCGAGAACAATATTGTAAAGACTGTTAGGTGGTATTTTGACACAATGTTTATATTGTTATTTATGTTTGTTTAAGTGAAGAACTTATTTCAAATTGTTTGGTATTGTTATTATTTTTTTTATAATTTTTTTATAAACACAATACGCAGGTACAAAAATGAGGTCCTGTGAACAGATTTAATATAAGACCGTTTACGTAACTACTAAACCATCCATGTCGTCAAATGAATTAATTCTTATAATATACCGTCTCCATTTAGAATCGGAAGAAGAATAGTAATCCCAGAAGCCGGAGTGGGCCTGTCATAAAAGGGGACAAAACAACCATAAATACGTATTTGGGCTCCAAGTCTGTCTGGATGGCAATCACCCCTAATCTATAAGTATGCAGCCATAGTAACATTATGTCCGGCATTAGTGACCCAGATTCCTGTACTCCATGGGACAGCAGCGTGTGTGCGGTGCCCCTAGCGTCGCAAACATCTATAGGCAACGGTAACTGCTGACTAATAAGTGGGCCGTTAGCCTGCCTGCTGTTCCTCAGCAATAAAAAAATTAAATACGCATTACTAACCAAGTAAATCTTGCTGCGGCAGCCATTTGTAAATTCTGATGTTTGATGGGATATCGGTGATATTTTGATCAACATCCTGCTTCCAAAGCACCCTTTGTGGCAACCTGCCCAAGGCGTTGAGGAACATGTGATGCACTACTAACGGCATTTGGGCGGTTCTCACCGAAGACCCCATAGAGACATACACAAAACCGGTATCACCAGCGCCAGAAATCCATTCCTCCAAGTCCTAGAAGAAAAGGTAGAACATTTGACAGTTTGTTACTTTATGCAGCACTTTATATATATATATATATATATATATATATATATATATATATATATATATATATATATATATATATGTCATGTGTCACACTTCTATGACACATGACATTAAGCGCGTTAAATCAAAAGGGATTATGTCCTGGTTACACAACCTAACCATAATACAATAACATTAAAGAGATGATATTCTCTTTACATCTCCCCTCCACGATATGAAAATTGCATAATTTTTCAATCAGCTTCAACTTCAAACATTGGAATTAGTTTTGTCACGTGGAATAGACTCGTGTCTTGATTTCTTTTTCCAGTTTTTATTTTATAAATTGAGTTTGAAATTTTTTCTTCTATTATATATGGGCCGATTCTTAGTTCTTCTAGTTTTTTCCTATTGAGTTTGTTTCCATTCTCTATGAATACCATATCTCCTTCGTTGAATTCATGGTGTCTTCTGTTTCTATTAAATAAACTTTCGTTATACTTATGTGATCTCTGTGTTCTTTCTAATGCTAATTTCTTATCTCTTATCCAGTCTTCTCCGTTTTTCTTTCTTTTTAACTCTTCTGGTATGTTACTGGTGTCTGTGCCATATAATAGATACTCTGGTGTAAATCCCGTTATTGTATGTTCTAGTATATTATACTTATTCACACATTCTCTCGCTATCGATGTCCATGCTCTATTATATATATATATATATATATATATATATATATATATATATATATATATATATATATATATATATATATATATATATATATATATATATATAATCTAATACTCCTCCTAAACGGCTGGACCGATTTTGATTATATTTGTCAAGTGAATTCGAGAAAGGGATAGATTCACAACTCAGTCCACTACATTTTTTTTATTTATATTTTAGAACAACGTTTGCCGCTTCAGCTATTCGTTATACAATATACAATAAAAATAAATCATCATGTAAATTGAACTTGTGACCTGCCGGTTGAACTTGGAGTGTATCTCTAGCGGGTATCTCGCTAAAATTACATAGCCAATAGAAAACTATATTAACTGTAAGATCGTGTTATTGATTAACAGTACTATAGCTATATTTTACAGTACTATAAAAATATTATATCTTAACTAGATAACATAAGTTGAGAGAATATGTATATACAATATAAAATATTTCATAACATAGATAAATAAATAAATGGTGATAAATGTTTTACACTTTTCACAAGTTCAAAGGCAGCTGAAGACCAAACTTGATTTTTCTTTTGTAAGACGACCTTCACCTTCATAAAATACAAAGGAAAGCTCCGAGGCAAAAAGCTAACAAAAATTTTACTTTGTGTCAAAAATCGTAAAAAAGTAATCACATATTTTTATACATATGAATATACCAATGAAATAAAACCATAAAATATAACACATAATGGAATACTGGGCTAGTGTCTAGACCAATTGGCGCGTTACACATATCAATGATCTCAGGATAAAGGTTTCCTCACGTTTTCCTTCAGCGTAAGTACACATGTTATACATATTCAGCGAGAACAACTACCTAAATGGTGTATACCGTCTTGAGAATGTGTTACTACTTAATTAGCTTATGTCAAATATAATATAATAAAACTGACTTAATATGGTATTTGCAGGTACTGTTTTAAAAAGCATTATCATGATGAGGGCAAAAAATATAGTTTTATGAACTTACAGCATCCAAGATCTTCGCTTCTTTACAATGAATACAAGCAACCTCAGCAACATTCGGCAGATACGGCCTCGGGTACGACACAGAGAAATGACCATTTTGGAGTATAAAACTCACATTCTTCGACATATCGTGCACATGGGGTATTTTGTAACCAAAATTCTTCCTCAAAACTCCTTGGAGAACTGATATACTGATGGCGAATAACGGCTTTGCTGCTAAATACCAGGCAGCGTTCAAAGCTCTGTCAATCAGTCCCATGTTATCAGTAAACGCCTTCGCAAAGAATGGAGTAACGGAATAAGGCGTTGGACTTCCAGAAATACTGAAAGGACCGACATAAAACCCGACTGTATTAATATAAATGAATGGGACTTTGAAACGGTAGACCACTCCCAAAGCACATTCTGGAAAAGCACCATCTAAGATTATGAGATCGAAGCTCCTTCCAGAACGTAAGAAAGATCTCGTCTCGTAATCGCTGTAAAAGGCGTCGCATATCTGGAAAAGAAATAATCATATTTTAAAATATTGTCTCAAGTTTTCACCAATTAAATTCGATGTAAACTAGTATTTTAGCACCTATTTTAACCAGCTAAGTGTCACAATAATAACTCCCTTAAAATCGATAAAACGTAGTTGTATGAATCTTATAAATTAAGTGCCTGCAATAATCCAATAGCAAACAACTCAATCTTTTTATACTCGTATTTACATAGGTATATGAATATTACAAATCTCAATGCAATCTCAGCTATAAATATTACAATTAGTTCAGTAAGAGCCCACTAAGCCTGATCTATATTTGCTAGCCTACTTAAGGCTACTTACTTAAAGCCTACTTAATAATAATAATAATTTATGTATAATATTTATGTCGGAAAATAACACAAAGTTATTATAGCGGCATATTTTGAGGTCAGGGGCGGTTGCCAATCCTCCAAACCCGCCTAGGTTTGGAGTCCTGCCACCTAGCTAGTCGCCGTTACGACAAGTCACGGTCGGGGGACAACAGGAGACAGTATTCTTACTCCGCCCCTGCACGGAGAATTCATCTCTGTTTCTGCCCGTCTTTGACTTTCACTCGCTGTATCTACTTCCTGTTAGTTGCTTTTCGTGGGTCGTCGTATCTTGATGATTTAGAATTTAAAAGAATATATATATAAAATCTACTCAACCAACTATATTCTTCAAATAAATTTAAATACCTCATAAGCATATCGAATAATATCATGCAAAGGGAGTGGCTCTTCTCCCCGAACCCTGGCTCCCACCAGATCCGAAGACATGTAGCTTCGAACATAAGAAACAATTCCTTCAGGAGCGATTTCTTCCAAACCATCTATATGGAAGTCCGCTGGAAACGCGCTTATGAATGTTATGTTGTGACTCCTGGAATAAAAGGAAAACGATGTTGACTAAACTTTCATCGGCCAAGTTTGAACGCAGAGTATTCTTTACTTTACTGTACAATATATAAATATTAACAGCCCATAACGTCCCACTGTTGGTTCCCCCCCCCCCCCTCCCCCATAGGTAACGGACAGTATACCCGCCACGCTTGACCAAGGTTATATATGTCGGTGATCTTGGTACGCAAGTTTCCTCATGTTTTTCGTCACCGTCGGTACATGCCAATTATGCTACAATATGCACATTAAGCGAGAAAACTGCCCAAACGTTGCATGCCACCGTGGAGTTTGAACCCGGAACCTCTGTACTGGTCTCCGAGTTTAATACCACTGAGCTACCAGTTCAATTTATAATATCACTAGCTGACCCGGCAAACGTTGTTCTGCCATAAAAATAATAAAATGTCAAAAAATAAAAAATAAAATTTAGGGGTGGACTACCCCTAACATTTAGGGGGATGAAAAATAGATGTTGGCCGATTCTCATAGATACCGGATAAGCACAAAAAATCACTAACTCAATTTAGTTATCTGCCTACCCCCTAAGAACGATGGCGTGATTATTTATAGCCTATGACCATTTCTAGGTTATCATCTATCACCATACCAAATTTCATCAAAATCCGTTCAGCCGTTTAGGCATGAAAGAGGAACAGACAGACAGAGTTACTTTCGCATATATAATATTAGTATGGATAGTATGGATTAGAAAACATAGTCTTCAATACATTGTTTATTTTTGACACAAATAATTCAACATTTTATCAAAGTATACAGGGTTATTGGTAATTCAGCGTATTCCCGTTAGGGAGTGATAGGGGCGACTATTTGTGTCAATTTTAAACCCCATATGTATTATGCAAAAATCAACCATTTTTGAGTTATCATGTTTGTTATTATTTTTTCAAAATAAGTCAAATATGCAACATGAAAATTTTATTTAAAAAAAGTATCCATTTAAATCTAATTTTTTATTCTGATTTAGAAAAACGATTAAACACTAGCTATATACCATAATTAAAGCAACAATTATCAGCCCAAATGTAAAAAAATGAGATTTTTTCCATTGAAATGCCTTAAAAACAAAAAACGTTGTGAAACTTGGCTTGTACATTATTTTAAAAATACAAACGTTTTCTTAGTTCTCCAACAACATCTAGGAACTTATTTCAAAGAAACTGAAAAAAAATGATCACAAAGATAGCAGGCGGAAATTCGTATAAGAACTAATAAGGGCGGAATAAGAATAGTAATCCCTGCCGGGTCGGCTTGTCGTAAAAGGCGACAAAACAACCCACCCTAGCTACGTGGTAGGGCCTCAAGCCCGTCTGGATGGCGACCACCTTTGGTCTTAAGTATGCCGCCAAAACAAAAGGTTATTACCTTGTGTTGTGTTCCTGCATTAGTGACCCCAAGTTCCTACACCCCTATCAGACAGCAGCGTGTTTGCGGTGCCCCTAGTATTGCAAACATGCATAGGCAACGGTAACTGCTTACTGATAAGTAGACCGTCAGCCTGTCTACTGTTTATCAGCAATAAAAAATTACAAAAAAATTTTTTATTTTAAGAGGGTTTTCAAACTCTTAACTTGAGATCAGGTATAAACAATTTTCTATAATGTCTAAACAATGTTTCTTTTTAACGTCTAAACATTATCCAAACAAGTACCCTTTGTTAGATTTTCCTTTCAGATTTGTATATCGTGTTTTCATCATCGAAATATACACGATTAATTAACATAAACATGGATAAATGAAATCCTAAACGATGTTCAAGATTTAACAAATAGTTACAAAGGAGGTCTTTGCCTTGCCAATCTGGGAACTTTGTTATTACATGAGAATAGCATTAATTAGCATATTCGGTAATGTAATATTCAATCAAAATCCACATTCTCTGTATATACCTTCCCCTAATATTAGCTAGTAGCAGTATAATTATTAGAAAATTCTTCGGCTTAGTTTGATTCCAGTTACTAGAAATGAGAGTGAATGAAGACAAAACAAGGGGCAGACTAAAAAAATAGACATGGATTGCATAAGAAATGCTATGGCGAAAAAATGTGTGTCTGTTGAAATAATCTATACAAATATTATAAATGTCAAAGTAATTCTGTCTGACTGTTTGTTACGTTTCCATGTCTAGGACGCGGAACCAATTTTAATAAATTTAGATATAGAGTTAGATTGGACCATGGACATGGGATACTTTTTTCATGGCAGAAGAACGTTTTCCGGATCAACTAGTGATTAATAATAATAAATAATGAAGGAGAATAGAAGGAAAACATGTTTTGCCGACCCTATATAGTGGAATAAGGGCAGGAAGAAGAAGGCGGTTTGATTTTTATCGTTTAACTAATAAGATAGTGTTATATTAAAATTTTATTCATATTGGAGAATAATACTTATTAGCTATATAGCTAGAAAAATCCACATCTACACATACGCACACGTACACGCTCATACGTACACACATACACTCACGCACGCTCCTACATACACACACACGCACGCGCAGAAACACTCATGCATTTTTGCATAATTAGTTGATTAAAAATGGAAGAAGAAACTTGCTCCAGTGATACAGTAAGATCTGGAGCAAGTCATTTTGTAAAAGTTTGTAGTATTAAGTTTCATCCTTATAATTTTTAGTGCCATAAAAGCAATTCAATTTAATATCGGTATATTGCTGTCCCTCAACCAATGAATGCTTGGGCAGGCTTTTAGGGACTAAGATTCAGTGTGAAAATCAGGGATGGTACAACTGCATGCCGGTCGTTCTTTGTTCAGGTGAGCCAAATAAATTGAGTTTGACTTGGAGGAGGTTAACGGAGAAAGAAAAGGGCCATTACATTAAACTACGCACGTAGAACGCATCCTTAACTTACGTTAGGGGTGTACTTTAGCATACTACCGACTCGAAGGTCTTAACAGAGTCTCTTTCTACCCAGTGTCATCTAAGATTTTTTGTTTCTTTTTGCCATTCTAAAGTGCTTACAAATGTAACTTCACAGTTGAAGCTGTATTACTTAAAAAGAACCAGTTATGCATAATAACTTAACGAGGGCGCTAACTGAGCATTGCTGCCTAAATAAGCACCTCAACACCGTGAGGGATAGCAGTCTATAGATTTTATAATGAAGCAGATGAAACGCTTGCTGTATTATTGTTGTCTCCTGATACATAAAGGTAACCTCTAGGAAATCATATGTTGGAACTGGATGAGGTGTTAATAGCCTTTTAAGCAAGGCAGGCTCTTCTAATGGCTATAGTTTGTGTGTCGATCACAACAATTCAACATAACGATGATAAACATTTTTACCTTCTGATAAGTCCTCTGGCGAGTTCCCAGAAAGGCATCTTATGTGATTTCGTGCCCCCCATGGTGATCATGAGGATGTCGCTGCCGCACGCCGATGCTGCCAATATTACCGGCAGACATATTATAGGCCATCGAGACCCCTTCTGGAAATCATAATTGTTTCAACTGTTAACAACTCATTATTAAATGTATGTACAAACATGTACATTATATGTACAACATTCAAAACATTCTATCTATAACTAAAATAATTATCTGTTTTTGTGTATTGTATTTTTTGTAAATGTCATTACATATATTATATGTATATAATTCTTCTGTACTTGTGTATGTGGCTGAACTTCTCCTAAACGGCTGCACTGATTTTGTTGAAATTTTTTGTGTGTGTTTAAGTGTATTCATAATTCAGTCAGTCAGGATTAGCGTCAACACATATTATAACGGCACATAAGTGCAACAGTGGGACCCGGGGTGCGACTCATAGGAAACAGTATACAGCCCATGTTTGTCCAAGCATCTCGGTATGCATGTTTCTTTACAATAATTTAGTTCAACCGGGCATTCATCCCCATATCCCGGAACCTCTTCTTTCTTTTATAAAACAGTTCTCAAGAACGTTCATGTTAATTACTCTCCGGATTTGGATTGAGCTTCCGGCAGAGGATTTCCAATCGCAATACGATATAGGGTTATTGAAAAAAGGCGTTATAAAATTTCTTCGAAACACGTAGCACGTTGGCAATGCATCTGGTGTTGCAAATCGTAATGGTCTACTAGTTGTATGATATGAGATTCTACTTGAAGACACTCTTTTATGACGGTTATGTACTCGTTTAATGGCGGAATGAATGACACCTACCTATAGCTATAATTATTAGATCAAAGATTATGAGTCTAATATTCATTATTTTATACTTCTGTAATAAACTAAAGTTATAAATACAGTTGAAAGGTTTCGATAACAATATATATTTTATTTATAAATTGCTTAAATTTAACCGAAGTAATAAATCAAATAATAAGGAATGTCTTTATTTTACTAGGTGGTAAGGCTCCATAACCATCTGAATGGCAACTACCCCTGGACTATAATATAATAGTATAAGTACTCAGATGCCAATACCACTATTCAGACAGTAGCGTGTTCGCGGTGCCCTAGCATGCCGTGCCATAGTCATGCCTAGCGTCGCAAACTTCCATAGGCGACGTTAACTGCTTACTATTAAATGGACCATCAACCTGTCTGCTTTTCTTCAGTAATAAAAAAACTTGATCAATATGCGACGCGTAATAGTACACGGTGTGCTACTGACGCCTTCTTAAGATCCCGTGGATGGCATTTCGCACTAATGCATCCATCCTCAAAGAACGACTTTCATCAATTGTGCAATTGCGAATGTTGCAGTTCTCCAAAGAACTGCAACATTCGCAATTGCAATCACATCAACCAATGACCAATCACATCTCCAGAAAGGAAGCCTCGATGAATAGACTGGTGATTCTGGGTCAAGTCAATGGCAAGAGATCACGTGGCCGATCACCAACCCGCAGGACTGACCTAATTACGAAAATAACGAAGTCCACCATGGTCTAGTGCACTCGGAATGCCTTAAACCACCAAAATTTAATAAAATGGAAGCGCATTGCCAAGAAGACGATCGAAGATATAATGATGATAGACCCCGCAAACTCCACTCCGAGTGCCTCTTTAATGCAACCATCACCACTCAGACAAGAGTGTTCGACTCATAACACTAATTATACCATAGTGTCATAGTTAATGATTTATTACTTATTTATCACAGCTAATGATGAACCGCAACTTCGTGACCTTATCTAATTAGACATTTTCCTTTTCCAGGATAGTAGCTTGCCTTATGCCAGACTGTTGGATGAACTTTGGCACTTATTTGTGCAAAAGTTCCACCAATCCATCCAATTCGTGCAGCCATTTTGGCGTGATTGAGTAATAAACATCTATCCAAACTTTTACATTTGTATATATAGTATTTGATATTTTTTTGCATGAAGCACTTCGAAAGGGTTATTGACTCTTAGATTCGACAGGTGTGTGGTATCTCCGCATGTCAATATGGATTTCGCCCTGGTCATGGAACAATGGACGTGTTTTTGTCCTAAGTATTGTCAAGGGGAGATACAGGACGAAGAATACGCCTCTGTATTGCCTGTTTCGTGACTTGCAGAAGGTCTTCGACTATATTCCTCACGCGATAATCTGGTGGGTATTGCGATCCAATAGGGTCCCAGAGGCCTATATTGACATCATCCGAGACATGTACCTCGATTCCGATTTCGTGGTTCGGACCGCTATTGGCGACACAAAATCCTTCCCCATCATTGTCGGAGTACACCAGGGATCCGTCCTTAGTCCGTTCTGTTTCTGTTCAGCGTGGTATTAGACGTACTGTCAACAAAGACATCATCAAAAACTCACATGAGCAGCCCCCTCATGTATGCTGATGATATCGCGCTGGCAGATTCGGACAGGGGTAGGTTAATGGGACGTATGAAGGCGTGGAAGGAATCACTTGAAAACGGTGGTCTGAAGCTCTATGTGGCGAAGACCGAGTACTTGGCCTGCAACTCCACAGATCCCACACCCGTGCGCATAGGCGGCGATACGGTCAAGCGCACGGAACAGGTGAAATACCTGGAATCTGTATTTCATACGTCTGGTGACATTGATTGCGACGTTAAGGCATGCATTGCTACCGCATACATCAGATGGCGTGAGGTGATTGGTGTGATGTGTGATCCCAAGATACTGGTTAAATTGAAGGGACAGGTCTATAAGACCATCATTAGGCCTATCCTTTTATACGGGTCTGAAGTGTAGCTGCTGCTGGATTGACACAAGCAGGCACTGCGAGTCACGGAGATGAATATGCTGCGGTAGATGTGTGGAGTAACGTGGAAGGACTGCGTTAGTTACTCTCGTATTCGCGGCAGCCTTCATTTTCGTGACATTGTGGATAAATTGCAGGAATGTCGCCTTCGCTGATATAACCACGTTTTACGGCAACCGGCTACTTACGTGAAGAACAAATATCTGGCCGTGCCGCCTCCGCTGGGCCCCAGCAGGACCTAAAAAGTACTAGCTTGACGTCGTAAGGGTTTATATGCGTGTCAGTAGACTGACCACCAGAGATGCCAAAGATCGTGTGAAGTGGAGAAGAAAAAGTCGGAAAGCGGACCCCGGGCACCGAACCGGGTCGCAACTGGGATTCAATGCTAAGATGATGATGATTTGATATTTTTTATGTTTTTAAAATATCTTTATAAATATAATTCGTCTGTGTGTGTATATGTGACTAAATTCCTTCTAAACGGTTGTACTGATTTAGCGTGTGCTCGATTAATTTTGAGTGTTTTCTCGAATCCATGAGATTGGTTTAGATTTACAATTATATCTGCTACAAAATATATTTTATTCATTTGGCAGAACGACGATTACAAGTTCAGCAATTATATAATATAATCTGGGGTCCAATGACCCTTAATCTAAACGTGTTTCCTAAGTCAATGCTTTTAGGTGACTGTTTCTTTTCTTGGCCAAAAATTTACAAGAAAAAAAAACAATAGATGCATCTAAGTTTGGTTTTTAGGTAAACGACTGCTGTCTATTCTCCCAACTCCTAGAGGAGAAACCCAGTGGTATCAGAGTAATCCGTTTGTCTTCATGACGAAGAATCATACGGACACGTGATGTTAGAAAGTAAACGAAAAGGCGGGCTAAGTTAGTTTGTAAGCATTAATTAAGTTAGATAATAACGACAGCTGTAAGGAATACTACGCCATTTTTGATATTTTCTATTTTAATGTAAATCATTTATTACAAAACTATACATTTAAATTTCATTAAAATATTTTTAGTAATATATTGTAGTATTATCAACATTTTTCTTCTCCCGTAAATTTTAATTTTTTAAGTTGGCATAGTATTACTTAGAGATACATGTATGTATATAAGTACTGATTAAGTTAGATAATACGTGTATCTATAGAAATAACGTGTCAGTGCCGTGGGAAGTCAGTTTCCAATAATTAACAATAACCTTAGAGATAGAGTTGAGAAAACTTCATCTGTGTGTGAAATATATGGACAGCAATTATTAATAACCGTACTACGTTATGTAATTTTCAGTATTAATCGTTTTGACTGTTTCATATTAATAAATCATCATCATCTTTGCGTTGTATCCCGGTTGCAGCCCAAACTCTCGCTTCGGCGCCCGGGGTCCGCTTTCCGACTTTTTCTTCTCCACTTCGCATGGTCTTCAGCATCCCTGGTAGTGAGCCCATTGGCACGCATATCACCCTTTACAACGTCAAGCCAGCACTTTTTGGGTCTACCCCTCCTGCCGGGACCCGGCGGAGGCGGCATGGCCAGACATTTGTTACCCACGTAAGCATCCGGTTGCCGTAAAACGTGGCCGTATCAACGGAGCCGACACTTGTAATTTATCCACAATTTTCGTATTAATAAATATAGTACGAAAATTCACACAGCGCTATCTACACCCGAAGCAAGCACCAGAGCGTTCTTCATTCTTTTATTTTGTACGGGACGGGAATCGAACCTGTGTAATCCACAGGCATTACATCCTGGAGATGTTGGCACAAGAAAAATATGTATGTATCCTAGATCAACAACAATGCTAACAGCACACTCAGTGACATTATTCGACACGGGACCCCGGGTTCCTAAGTAATATTTAATGCAACTGGAATTAAGTTAGATGACCAGAACCAGTTATGACAAAAGGGTTATGTAACTAAAACCTGCAGAGAAATCCGGTCATTGCATATTATGTCATTTTTGGGCCAATATTCGATTAATAGCAGTCATTTCTTTGTAAATGGGAGAATTAATTATATATTTATATTCATATTTATTTAAATAATCGTCAGAAATCTTATACAACAATATATTATAATCGACTATTTTGATGGCTTATACCAAACTCTTCGCGAGATACGCGACCTTTGTTTTGTTGTACGTTCAAGTTTTACGGAAATCAATGCTGATGTAGAGAACGCGAACAAATATATAGCTATGCCATCACCGACTCTTATTGAGGTACAATAAAAGGGGTAGATAAACTAATAAATAAATATCTTCTTCCATCTCTCCCTATTTGTGGCACTGCGTGTACATTCAGTGAGGGAACACTTCGTAGATGATTTAATGAGGTCTGTCCATCTTGTGGGTGATCGGCCGCGAGAGCGTTGACCTTCTACTCTTCCCTGTACTACCAACCCTTCCAATAAATATAGTAAGACAATTTACACAGCTTCATTTAGTCCCAGAGTAGCGTAGCTCTTGTGTTATGAGTACTAAACAACTGATATACTACTTATAGGCTTTTAATAAATAAATATATATTATACGTAGACATCCAGACGCGGGGGGCAGTTGAACCCGTGACCTCCGTAGGTATTTCGATATGTGTTAGCAGTTACACTGCAGAGGTCGACGATCCATGAAATGATACCGTGGGTAGACTCTAATCACAAATACGGGAACAACAGGCTAATGGGAATATCAGCTACGTGCGTATTTCAACCAAAATATGGTAGCTCAGGAGTTCATATATTGATATATGCAAAAAGCAGTTCAGCTTCAAGTCCCAAGAAATGCTGACTTAATCGTTATAGATGTTACGCCAATGGGGTTCGGTTAGTTATTATATTAGTTATTTAGAATCCATAACACAAGTGCCATGCCCGTGTAGAGTACTTTGTGGCGATCTTGGCACGTCAAATGTTCGGCCGCACTGACAATGTCCCCCACATATACCTCCACGGCATTTCCCCTCTGCACGCCTGACCACCGGATCACATAGGCATTTGGTTACTGATCCCAAAAGACTTAATAGTACGCCCGTCGAATCTGGACAACGGGCAACTGAGGTCACGAGATCACCAAGCCCCGGATAGGCCAACACAAGCCGCGGTTGCAGATTGGGCCATCAACCCAAGATTTTTTTTTTTTTACGGGGTGGGGAAATCCTCATGGACTACCTCCGCCTGGGGAAAGGCGGAGGGGCATGCCGGACTCCTACCGGCTAAAACCACCACCCCGGTGTCTCCTCACACGTGCGCGCGGGGCCGCGGGAATCCAGATTCTTCCGCAGCCCCACACTAGTGCTGGCCCGGTCTGTCCGGGCCTCGTCTCCTGCACGGGGTAGTGAGGTGTTTAACTACCCCGTGCATCGCCTCAGAGGCGCGCGCCGACACCCGCACGCGCCTCCGCCTCGGGTCCATCAACCCAAGATGGGCCAACGTAGAGCTGCGGGAAAGTTACGCCAACATGGACGTGCAGTTCCGCAGCTCGAACCACGTCACCGGGGGTCGTTGCCCTAGGACTTTAGGCCGGGATGAAGAGTATTAACTAGAATTAACTGGTCCCAAAACATCCCCAACAACAAACTGTGAGAAAATGACCCGGATATATGCTTCTTACTTTTATAGGATTAAATTGCGATGAGTGTTGTACCAGTATATATAAAAAAAGTCATTGAATTTGTATTACATTTACATAATTGTAAAAACGTAGCAACGACAGTCGTGGCCAGGCTCTTAAAGCCTTTTGCCATTTGAAAACATATTTATATACTAGGCATAATCAGTAATAGATAATTTGCAAGAAAATGTTATAAGTAGATTAACATTTATAATAAATTCTGACCAGGATCTTGATTTGAATTAAGGTTATGCTGAATAAATTCACATCTTCAAGAACATAAGATATTAACATTCATATAAGATATGTAATAAGTTAGCGCGTGCAAACTCCACAAATTGGCGTGTTAAAGCTGCACAGCATTATGCGAGACGCAGCGAGGCCTATGTCAGGCTGACACACATTTTCTGATACATGTCATACATGGAGACATTGTATTATATGTAAAGATTGTTTCGAAGTGATTTATTTTCTGTATTTTAATTATATTTATAACAAATACTCCCTTTTATCAACAACATTATGTAAACAATATGTAGGTAAATGCTCAAAAAGACTCCGTTTATTATGACTCTGCCTCTATTGACCAACCGCTTAATATGAGTAATTGCACAGCGAAGTTGGTTTCAGTTAAAATTCTTTATAACAAAGTCTGATATAATGACATCGCGTATAGTGACAACACACATATTACGATCCATTTAAAAAAATGTTCGGTTATAGTGACCGACATGATTCCTAACAATTTCTTAACTAAGCTAATGTAAACGTAGTAAACGTGTAAACATTGTAAACGCAGAAGAGGCATTAAAGGCTGCAGAATTATTACCATGTGAACATAGCAATATTGATAATGATAATTTACCCATGGCGATGTCTTTTTTTACACAATAGTATTAGAGACTATTATTACAATACAATAGAAATAAACAAAAGTTGACCAACAATATTAATTTCTTATGTAAAAAATTATTACATAAGTAAAAACTACTACTCGTAAAATAAAAAATACTTATTACATACATTTTTTACATATGATTTAATATGCTATGTATCTCTCTTTTAAAATAAATACACACATACTATATACCTAACAAAAACCAGAGGTTATTTATTTTCTACATAAACCTTTGTATGTCGTCCGTTTAGTATGACGTGTTTGTCATTTCCCTTCGACGTCATTATAAACGGATTCCATTGTTTACTGAAACAATTCACATAACGCCAACTAATCCCAAAATAAGTAGCATAGCACTTGCGTTATAGGTACTAGACAACTGATATACAATTATACACTTTTATTTTGTAAAGAAATACATATTATACATGAACACTCAAACTTGGCCACTACAGTGGCCATCTTTGTTTTCATATTTGTTTAATACTATGCTAGAGTCTGTGTATGTATGTTTTGGGTACATCAGAGAGAAATAGGTAGTAGTCTCCGAAATAAGTCCGAAGAATACAATGTCAATGTCATCGTTGACAGGCGATGCGGAACAACAAATGACAGCGAGATTATTCATCCTTTTTGCGCTCTGCGGTCTTAACTGTGAACACGTATATTTAAAACCTTTGTAATAATCGAAAAATATTGAATTTATAATGGATAAAATATACGATTCATTGGAATACCCTGAAGAGAAGATAGTATATCAATAACATATTATATATTGATATACATACATGTAATAATAGTATATTAAAAATGTTTCAACTATTTTGACATAAAATAATTGAGGTTTATTTTGTAAGTTAGTAATAAAAGCCTGTACAGCTAACTTAAATAGTAAATATTTTTGTAGTAATTACAAACAATTAGTGTAATGAATACATTATAATCTTATTAACCAATCAAATAATAAAACGAATTAAACAAGCCGTGAGGATAAAAAATATTTATATTAGATTTATATTTTTTTTATTGTTATAATGTTTTCTTTATTGCTGAGAAACAGCAGAGAGGCTGACGGCCCACTTTATAATAAGCAGTTACCGCGAACACGCTACTGTCTTAAAGAAATACAGGAAGCTAGGTCACTAATGCCGAAACACAACACAAGGTTATTATGGCGGCATACTTAAGACCAAGGGTTGTTCCCATCCAGGCGGGCTTGAGGCCCTACCTCGTAGCTAGGGTTGTTTTGTTGCCGTCGACAGGCCGACCCTAGTCGCAGGGGTTAGTATTCTTACTCCGCCCCTAAACGGATGAAATAAAAATTATAACAATATTTGTTTTCATTTATCGAATGCAAAGAAAGTATTTCTTCACTTTCAAGTAATATTTATTCTAAATAGATATCGTAAAAATGGAAAAAACATGTGATATTTCTTTTTTTCTTTTTCTCAAAGAATATTAAGAATCGGACTATCCATAATAACATCCTTTAAGACTTAGCATACATTCGTGGAAAAATATCGCAAGATCTGTTGCAAAAGAGCGAAAGTTACTGCCAGGACGATGACACGTGATTCTTTATTGTATCATAATAAAGATTACAATCAAGAACTATGTTTTTGCATGCGAAGTTTCTGTAGGCCTTAGTTGCAAACTTGCAACCACGGGTGACTTTTGTCACTGAACCTGTTTTGGTGCTGTAAGATTTTTTTTAAGTAGAAGTAAATATGCTTTCGTATATTTTTTGGGCGATGGAAATGGCGCACATATCGCCGCGTGGGAACGGGCGACAGGGCAGTATATGTGTACGAACCTACGTAAGTCTAAATAAGAGTAGTATAACATGGTAACAGACGAGTTTAAGTTTTACAACGCGTTGATTAGTGGTCACAAATTAAATAAATATAATTTTATATTATAATTTAAAATATACTTTATCTCGACGTTTGTCGGTTTTTCGTGAATATCCCGTCCCGTAGCCCACGGGAAGAGAGATATTCATGCCCCCCCCCCTAACTATTTAGCACGGTGAGTGAGTGTTGTGTTCTGTGTTCTTCTCCCTCTCCCTCTGCTTCCTTCCTGATGTGCGCTTGGCGTATGTGCATTTTGGTTGGGTGTGTGTGATCTGTTGTTGTGTGATTCGTGGTCTACCCCTCCCTCTGCCCCTTTTTACAGGTTGTGTGTGTGATGTTATGTAGCTCCCAGGTGTTTCTTGTAAAATTTGTGTGCTCGGTAAGTGCGGAATGGCTTTTGGTGTTGGTGATTCCTGTGTGTCATTTGTGTTGCACACAAAAACTGTATCCCCTAGTACTTTGTGGAGTATGGTTGATGTGTGTATGGCTGCTTGCTTTTGTAATATGGTAATATCTATTGCTGCTTCTAGGCTGTCTATGTATTTTGTTGTGGTTCTAGCTACTACGCCTGTAGCTCCTATAACTATAGGGACGACAGTGTTTTGTGTGTTCCACAGCCGACTGATTTCCGTTTTGTGCAGGTGGTATTTGCTATGCTGTTCTATTTCTTTAGCCCCTATGTTGTAGTCAGATGGTACTGTTATATCTATTAAATATGTTTTATTGTTATTCATATTTACATAAATTAAATCTGGTCTGTTGTGTGCAACTGTCACGTCTGTTTGAACAGGCATTCCCCACATGATTTTGGCGGATTCATTTTCCTTAACTTGGGTTGTACCATCGACTCTTTTCACCAGAGGGGAACTTCTATTTTGTGTTTTCTAGCAAGGCTCCAGTAGACGTACTGGACAAGATTATTGTGTCTTTTGACATAATAATTCCCCGCCAGTTTTTCGCACCCGGAGATGTGCTGTGCGGATTTGTCTTTGGCGTTGCAGACGCGGCATTTCCCGTATACCGATGCCTTCAGAATGTTTCGCTTGTGTTGATGTGTCATAACTGCCTGATTTTGTATAGCGAATATGAATGAAACTAGGCCAGTGGATATGTGCTGTTTGTTGATCCATTTGAATGAGAGTTCAGAGTCTATATTTTTTTGGTCTATGACTTTATTCGGGAATTGTCCGTGGAGTTGCTTGTTTCGCCATGACGAGTTCTTTATTTTGATTATTGCGTTTTTAATTTCAGTGTCTGTGTGTGTAGTGTCTGTTGGTAAGTTTAATTCTCTTTCTATTTCTTGTGCTTCTTTGACGATGGGATATTTGTCTCGACCTGTATCGTGTTTTACTATTGCTTTTATTAAGTCATCGGGTTCTGTTTTGAGGTATTGTTTGTATTTGATCATTTGGGTTTTGTAAGTATATTCTATGTTGGTGGGCTTTTTTTATTGCGAGTAATTTTCTAGTTAATCGAATTCGTGACCTCTGCAAGCGAACACGAAGTCGTTACGGTACGGAGAACTAATACAAATTTGAAAATGCTTGTAACTAAATTCATTCAGCAGATTGTTTTGTCAAAGATGTATGATATAATTGCTTGTTAGTAGATAGCAATTCAGTATAAAGCCGCAATATTTTATGATTATTACGAATGTACTAAAATATTTGGCGCTATTTTCTGTTGTGGACATAACATTTTAGCACTTACATAAACTCAACATACTTACATAAATACTCGTAGTCTCAGGGTGAGGTACAAATGACTTAAAACAAAATACAGGATGTATCTAAAAATATATTGACTGATTTTTGTGGCTATTAAAATTTTATTTAGTTTGTAATATTAATAAATGCGTGTTATAAATAACTTGTTTAATATACATATCTATATCCGTTTCATTTCTTAAAATGGTCCTTATATACTTTTTTCTTTTATTTTTTAGAGGTTTTTATCATATTTTATCTTTAGATGTTAGTTCGTCAATATAATTAATGGTCACTGAAAGAACAACCTCGACCTCTTATACACTGGGACAAGATTGTTTTATTTGCGCTGAATTAAATTAATCAGTCTTCAATTATTCTGTCAGTCTATCGACCAGGTTTATAACATATAAAATATATTACTTCAAATAGAATTTTAAAATTTATTTTTATATCATTTCATGATTAACAAACACCTGTTATGAAGATAAATATTTGAAAATAATTAGAGAACAAATATTCAATATTTTCATTTACTCGTATCAATACATTTGTCTAGATAATTATAATGGGATAACATCATAAGGTCAACAATCAACGACATAAGGTTGTTGAACCTATAATGTATCATTTCAAATATTGTATAATATATTAGATGAGTCGCCCACCCGTGTAGATACACAATTATGTACGTACTAAGGAAATATTTAGGAGTCTTCTTCTTCGTGTTCCTCTCCAAATACGGAAGGTTGGACATCAGCCCTGAAAACCTCGCTTTGTCCCTGGCGAGGTCCCTGAAACAATTCCGCGGTGCTCTTGACTCCGGTCTATTCGCGGATGTTTCGAAGCCACAACTTTTTCCGACGGCCTACTCGACGTTTCCCCGCAATTTTGCCCATCTTATTGAGTTGCAGTAAATCGTATCTATCATGTCTGAAGACATGGCCAAGGTAGGCAACTTTTCTATAATAATATAAGAGTAATATGTATCCGTGCATGGGCGGAGAAAGGAGTCGTATAGAAACAAAAACAGCAATCTGACATTTCACCAATTAGTGGTAATTAAGAAAAAACATATCAGTATATTGCTGTATTTGATACTAAATTAGTTTTTTGAGTCGAATTTTTGGTTAGAATTTACTGTTTTTGATATGAAGTTATTAAATGGGCAAAGAATATTCTAATGGAACAGTGCTGCCCAATATATAACTTGATTTTCACCAAAATGACAGATTGCTGTTTTTGTTTCTATACGACTCAAAGAATCCTCTGAAGAACCTCTGCGGCCGGGGTCGGCCTGTCGTAAAAGGCGACAAAACAACCCACCCTAGCTACGTGGTAGGGCCTCAAGCCCGTCTGAATGGCGACCACCTTTGGTCTTAAGTATGCCGCCATAATAACCTTGTGTTGTGTTCCGGCATTAGTGACCCAAGTTCCTGTACTCTTATGGGACAGAAGCGTGTTTGCAATGCCACTGGCGTTGCAAACACTCATAAGCGATGGTAACTGCTAAATTCTAAGCGGGCCGTCAGCCTGTCTGCTGTCCTTCAGCAATAAAAATAAAAAAACATAACATGTCCATTCTATAATATTTATTGATATAATATCTCAATTTTGATTTGACATAGGCTATTTCTGTCTTACTCTCAAGTGCGAGTCAGTCGAGTGCTTGCATCAAAGCACCACCTCCGACGACCTTGTTGGGTTACCATTTCGAAGTTAAAAAATAGCACCAGTTAATAAACATATATGTTCGGGCTAAAATATGTTTGAATAAAAGTCAGCAAACAAAGGTGAGGTTATAAACCTCGACAATACGTTATGATGTCGGTTAGATACAAACTTTACGACTTATTGTGTTAACCTGGTTCTATAAACTTGCAAAATTTGGGGCCAGAATTTCAGTCAAAAACTTTTCGCTCGATCTGCATGTTTGAGGTTTTTACAATTTCTTCCCTCTACATTTTATACGTCAGAATTGAGACTAACAACCCCCGCGGCATAACCGCTAACGTACGTAATAACTGTGGAGGTCACAAATTCAAATTCTTTCTTGAAGCTGGATGTTTGTGTATAATTTTTTTTATACAAAAGATAAGCGCTCTGTTTATTTCGCGCTGTTACTTATTTTGGAGATGACACTGTGTGAATTATCACGGTGTATTTATTTATTTGTTTATGCAATAGGTAAAAATGCTTGGTAGTCTAACCGGCATTTATATGGAGTTGTAGAAAATTACCCACTAATTCATACACACACAGCAAAGGGGGTTAAAAAAGGGTCAAAGATCAAATTAACCCACATTATGTTATATTATTTCTAAAGAAAACGGATTCTAATCCGTGTCAGTGAATAGCATAGGCTCTCATGTTCTATATAAAATTTAAAATACACTTTTTTATCTAATTAAAACAAAACCAAAAAATAATAGACAATCTAAAAGGCTGCTGTTGGTACTTATCAATTACATTATTCCACGCCCCAGAAGTTTTCGTTGTTAGACCTGACAAGCATTTGCTAGATATTGGTATTGAGTTTGTGGTATCCTTTTTATCGAAACTCATACGTATCGAACCTACAGGCACGATATTGTATCAACTACATAGCCATCGAACTAATAAAATAATATTATCCAAATAAACAACATATTTTATTGAAATGAAACTTCTTTAACATCGTTGTGATTTGAAAATTCGATGAAACGGAAAAACGACACCAAAAAGAGACGAACATATCCATAAACAGGATTTAACCTGCAAGAGACTGAGATAGAATGTGTATAAAGTGTTACCTAAAATCTTCATCTCCTCTTTGCTCGGGTTCTCTTTTCATTTATACACTATAACTAGCTGATACCCGCGACTTCGTACGGCGTATCACTTGTCCACGGCAAGAAAACACACATCCAATTGTTGTTTCTTAAAACTTTAATAACTTTATATTAAATGAATATATTGCAATAACCCATTTTAGATAAGAGCCAAGTGTCTGAGAAATAATACTTAGAAAATTTGATTGAAATTTATTCAGTAGTTTTGCCGCAATGTGCGCACTAGAACAGACCTCCATCATTTTATTTATATAGATATATGAAATGTGATCTACTTTTCTGACATTTCATTTCTGCCATATGTGAATTTCACACACACTTTTTATTCTCTAGTAAATTTCCATTCCTTCTAAATGATTACTGAAGTGAATTCACAAACTATTTAATACCTCTAAAATTAAGTATTCACTACACATCCCATAGAGGTACGTGATCAATGGTGGTCTTACCTTACATGTACAATCTTAACGACGCTCATACAATTGCAGTGAGTCGCACATTCGGCCTCTTTGGGCCTTGATTAGTTTGTTTACTCCCTTTATTACGACTGTCTGCAACTAAATGGGCATACGGTTGACTATTTGTATGAAAATTTGTGTGGTGCAGTAATTAGTTGAGCCATGTTTGATCGTCGCGTCACGTGTTAGCTTATTTGTATTATTTGCATATCATAGGTGACGTACCACTTTTTTGACATTGATATTAATGGATTATTGATTATTAATCTTTTTATATATTGTTTATTATAATTTGAAACTTTTCTGAGACCTCTGACTTCACACTTAATGCTTTAAGAATCGCACCTCTGTACAAAACCAGTTTCCGATACCTTAAATCCGATACCTCAATTAATGATACAATTTATTGAGAGCACTCATTAAATAATACAAGATGTGAAAAATATGAATGTAGGATTAAATGGAGACATATCTCAGTGACTAATGGGTGCCGCAAGCACATTAATAATAATTATAAGTCCGTAACTTGTAATATATACGAGTATGTACGGATATTTTGCCTAATTGCTGTGCGATAGCAAACAGGCAGACTCACTTAATAGCAAGCAGTTATCGATCTATGTTGTTAAGACACCAGGAGCACTGCTAACACGCTGTTCTCTGTGTAAAGAAATACACTTATACCAGAACACAAAACAATGTTATTATGGTGGCTTTAGAAATCTGAGGTCGTTGCCATCCAAATGGGCTTAAAGCCCTACCTAGTTAAAGTTGTTTTGTCACCTTTTACAACAGGCCACCCCCGACTGTAGAGGTCAGTAATTATATTACGAACTCTTTAGAATTGAAATGCGGGTAACTTACGTATGATACAGGAAATTGGTGTCTAGCATCTCTCACTCTCAAAGACATTAGTCATCTTTTACGACTCCCCAGGAATAGGTAGCCCTATTCTAATATCTGGCTGTGACTACGCAGACAATGTAACTGTCAGTGAATGTGCATAGTTACCTTGGCTCTAGATACTTAGGGCTATACCTATAAAGACCTAATCAATAACGATAATTATTGCATAACTAGATCAAAGGGTCCTTGAGATTAAAAACAGAAAACTTAACTTATAACCGCTTTGTGGCAAATGCTTTGTATGTTTTAACTAGCTGTGCCCGCGACTCCGTCCGCGTGGAATAGTAACTTGGGCAGAATGTTTTAGATATATCTTTTGGGTTATTTTAGATTACAAACCCTATAAACCCTAAAATATAAATGAAATATGCAAACAGTCAGTATTATCGAATGCAACTGTTACGCCATTCGCCTCCGGAATACGTACGTTCGAACCTACAAAGTCCAGCCTAAGTTAAACCCTATTTCAAATGATTGATGATATAAATCTGAGGTCAACTTAAATTGACTAATAACATTTCCGAAACTTACCATTTTTAACAAAAACTATTTTTTTTTTCTAAAATAAAAATAGCCTAAGTTACTCCTTGTTCCATCAGCTATCTGCCAGTGAAAGTACCGTCAAAATCGGTGCAGCCATTTCAGAGATTAGCCGGAACAAACAGACAGACAGACAAAAATTGTAAAAAAATGTTGTTTTGGTATATGTACCGTGTATACGTCCGAATGCACTTAGTAAAAAGCGGTTATTTTAATATAACAAACAGACGAATGGCTGGAAAGGCGCCACCGCGCCCTGACATTCCACCTGACGCAGGTCCTCTCGGGGCACGGTTGCTTCGGGAGGTAACTGTGTCGCATAGGGCGGGAGATGACGTCGGGGTGCCACCACAGTGGTGCGGGCGACGAGGAGGACACGGTGGACCACACTGTCGCCGTGTGCCCTGCGTGGCGCGAGGAGCGCCGCGCCCTCGTTGCCCAAACCGGCGTGGACCTGTCGCTCCCGGCCCTGGTTCTGTCCATGGTCGGGGGTGATCCTGCATGGACGGCCGTCGCCTCCTTCTGCGAGGCAGTCATGTCCGCAAAGGAGGCGGCGGAGCGGGAGCGGGAGTCGACCACCACACTCCCCTCCCGCCAACGCAGGCCACGTCGGCGGCGCCGGAGGGCAAGTAACGACCTCCGGCCGCCGTAAAAAGTGGCCGCGGGCGGCTCCTCGGGGGAGGATCCGCCGCCCGCACTATTGCCGCGAGGGTGAGGGCTGCGTTCTGTTCCGCAGCCCCCCGAAACTCCTAGAGTTGTTAAGAGAGCGCCGGGGGGACGAAACCCTGACCCCCGGGCGCCAACACTTTAGAAGGGGCCCGCCTCAAGACAAAGGGCGGGCCGGCGCCAGCCCGGGCCACGAAGGCCATATATCCGTGGGAGGCGATAGGAGAACAGCGGGGTTTTTTAGTGGGTAGTTGTATATCCAAACATCTTTCCCGGAGTCCCACATATCCCTCGGTCCCCCCGGGCCGGGGGAACCCGTCAAGAGAGGTTTTTCCCCGAGACCAAAAAAAAATACAAACAGACCCTCCAATTTTATTTATTTGTGTAGATTACTTGGTATAGAAAGGTACACAAAATATATTATAGAACCAAAAGAAAATTATATCAGGTGTCTAGTGCCTATTACATAGTTCCAGTAAGCGGCATAGCGATAATCTTACTGGGACTATATGGTGCTGTATGAATTTTCACAATATATTTATTATTATTATTATTATTTACTATTTTGTAACGTAATAATTCTATTTTACTTAACTCATCCATACTAATATTATAAATGTGAAATTATAATATAAAATATTTATATATGTGCAGGGGTTGAGAAAGAATACTAACCTCTGCGGCCGGGGTCGGCATGTCGTAAAAGGCGACAAAACAACCCAACCTAGCTACGTGGTAGGGTCCCAAGCCCGTCTAGATGGCGACCATCTTTGTTCTTAAGTATGCCGCCATAATAACCTTGTGTTGTGTTCCGGCATTAGTGACCCAAGGATTCTTATGGGACAGCAGCGTGTTTGTGATGCCACTGGCTTTGCAAACACCCATAGGCGACGGTAACTGCTAAATTCTAAGTGAGTCGTCAGCCAGTCTGCTGTCCTACAGCAATAAAAATAAATTATTACAACTCTGTCTGTCTGTTACGTTTTCACGCCTAACCTACGTAACCTGTAGAGATAGATTGGACCTTAGAGAAGAACATATGCTACTTTTTACATGAAAATTGCAGGAAGTAAAAAAGGAGTGAACGTAATTTAAATCTGTTTTTTTTATTTATATGGCAAACAACGTTTGCCCTGTCAGCTAATTTAATATAAATATTACGCCCGAAGGGTTTTGAAACAGGGACTGAAGTAGGGACCGCGTTTCGGTTAACGTAGTATACGACACCTTAACGAAAGGTCATATCCGTGCAGGGTGGAGTAAAAATACTGACCCCCGCTGCTGGGGTCGGCCTGTCGTAAAAGGTGACAAAAATACCCTACCTAGGTGGTAGGGTCCCAGACAGTCTGGATGACAAACACACCTCATCTATAAATATACCGCCATAATAACCTTGTTACGACGTCCTAGGTGGTAGATAGAGTAGCCCTATTCTTCATTACGATGGCCGAGAAGAACTATTGCTTTATATTTTAGTAAATAAGAATGTATTTAAAAACTACTCTATTTAATACTAGATAACTAAAACTATTATATTTTAAAATCATGTAAAATTTTATGTAGCACATCGTCGACTTAATTATCAGAATGCGTAACTCCATTTTGATAAACTTTAGAGGATCAAGTAAAAACTTTGTATTTGTTATGCACGGGAATTATTTAACTCATAACACTGTCACTCATAACAAATTAGGTCATATTTTTTTAGAACATACGAAGTAATAATATAGGCTTCAAAATCTCTTGGAAATGGAAACTCTACTAGCCATCTAATTAAATTTAGGTCTTATTTCAATATTTTAAAGAAGCATATATAGCATATAGTTATACATTCTGATAACTAAGCCGACGATATTGTTTTTTTATTGCAGTAGGACAGCAGACAGGCTGACGGCCCGGTTAGAATTTAGCAGTTACCGTCGCCTAGGGATGTCTGCAACGCCAGTGGCATCGTGAACACGCTGCTGTCCCATATGGGTACAGGAATTGGGTCACTAACGCCGGAACACAACACAGTCATTGTGGTGGCATACTTAAGACCAGGTCAATATTCGTTCTCCGCCCCTGCACGGATAAAAAAATATGTCAAGTATTGTTTATGTTTTTATAATGAGAAATAAAGTTCTTTAAACCTAAAACTAACCTAAAAACTGTTTGGTAAACAACACATAATTTTCTAGCAACAAATTAACGTTTATTTATCATGAAAACCTAGATCCCCCCCTCTCACCAATTCCATATGTCAAAGTATTCAAGATTTACATAACCAATATCCGTCTAATTTACTTAATACGTCTAATTTACATTTAAATCGTTGAGAAAAAGTAACTTTTTTTAAATTAACCCGTTTCCCTTGAGTCGAATTTCGCACAAGGTTAAGTTCCGTTTTAATTAAACGATCCAAGTATTTTGCAATTACAGAGCTTTTAGCAAACTTTGTCTTGTTATCTCTTTAGTATTAGATAAAAGAAATACTAATGTAAACGACTGAAAGAGAATTTTATGTTAATAACCAAAAAGTAAAAAATAATTCTAAACATAATAAAATTGCTGACAAGAAAATGAATGTCACTGTTCCAAAAAGCGTGGGATATTCGATATCAATCATTATATTTTTTTATTTTACTATTTTCATTCCGAAATGCAGAGTTAGTTTAAAAATATTGTACAAAGCACCCCACGCTTTTAGAACAGTGACAATAATTTTCTCGTCAGTAATTTTATTCTTATGTTAATAATTATTTTTTACTTTTTAGTTTGATTAATTGTAAAAGCGTGTTTTTTAGTTTTTTTACTATAATTTATTTTTAACTTTTTAGTTTGATTAACTATAAAATATAATTTATTTGTTGTCAATTCCCAATCGGTAAATATTTTTATTAATTTAATGCCATCTTCGGGCAGTGTCATTAATTAAATGGCGTTTCGGCAGAAGGAAAAGAAAACCTTAATCCTAATGATCCTGATAAGGACTATGAGACAAAATTATTAAATTTGTGTATGTTCTGTCATCAGGTCTTGACAAATGTGCAAAATTTTAAATAATTTTTGATTGTTCAAAGTGCATAAAAATCGAGTCCGAAAATTCCGTTACATACAGGATATCGAGCCAGTGACCCCCCGTAAGCGTTTCGATATACGAAAGTTATTGCAGAGATAGTCAAATCCAGTTAGTTTGTAATAATAATCTTATATAAAAATGAAGAGTCATGGATATTCAACGAAGCGCTCAACAGTGACACCCGACCCCAAAATGTAGGCAAGAATAATCATTTGGATGATAAAGATGTCTTCAACTTTTAAAATTTTACAGCATTTCCTTTTCAAACACACACAGTCATGGCTCTGTTGACAGAGTCAGTAGGTAATTCAGTAGGGTGTGAAATGAGCAAATTGCTGCTCTGGCGAAGTTTTGTACAAATAAAGATTTATAATAAAAAATTAAAGAAATATTATCACTTCGTGCGGGGGGCTTTGTTTGAACGTTAATAACCCAGGTTCCAGTATCTAGGTTATTTATACCTTTGTGCACAACAGCGTGGTGCCCGTAGCAAACATCCGCAAGCAACGATTACTACTATCAAGAGGGCCGCCAGCATGTCTGTTGTTCCTCGTCAATAAAAATACTACTTCAGTTTTTTTCTTCTCCGATTGTCTTAACTCTACATTAATTTCACACCCTGTCTGTATGACAACCCCCAATGGCGCAATGACGAACGCAGTTTGATTCTCGCGTCATGGAATTTATTAGTTATCTAGTACCCATAACAAAATGCGTATTTACTCTAACTACAGTAAATATTATAAAAATTAAGATAAAGAATAAAATGATCGCATTCAGTTGTAATAAAACCATATTATTAATTCCGTCGCCATAATAATATTAGAAAGTTGGTTTATTCAGATAAATAACCTTACTATATGGCGACACAGTCATTTTCAACCGCACAATCGTTACAAAAATCATTTCAACCAAGACAATTTCTACTTGAATGATTGGATATCTATTTTATGTAAGCGGCTTAAAAATCCGTTATATTAGAAAAAGGATATTTATTACGAAGCTCGTTATGATCCATGTATTACATATATTAATATACTGTACACTATTTAGTATAATGCAGTACACGCATCCAGAAATTACAATAGGACTAAAAGGATTGCTCTTTTTGAAAAATTGCTACTTTGCAAAGAAGCACTATTCATTTGTTTATTTAGGGAAAGGTCCATAAATCCTTTCGAAGTTTGGAAATTAGAACTCATATAAAAAGCAAGTTTAAGCACATCTATTTCACTTATGTTTTGTGTCTCTGCTCACGACTTAGTGTCTTGGAGCGGCATTGACCAAAAAAGTCGCATGTTATTTAAGCCTGTCAACTCAGCATTTCTAAAATTTTAATATACTATCGATCTATAATTATATACCGATCCCTTCAATGCCTAAAGTGTTTTTTGGATTACAAACCCTATAAACCCTAAAATATAAATAAATGAAAGATGCAAACAGTCAGTGTTATCGAATGCAACTGTTAGGCCATGCCATACAAAGTCCAGCCTAAGCTAATTCATATGATTCCTAATCCTATTTCATATGATTGATGATATAAATCTGAGGTCAACTTAAATTGGATTATAAAATTTCTGAACCTGATAATTTTCAACAAAAACTATTTTTCTTTTCTAAAATAAAAATAGCCTAAGATACTCCCTGATACATCAGCTATCTGCCAGTGAAAGTCCCGTCGAAACCGGTGCAGCCATTTCAGAGATTAGCCGGAACAAACAGACAGACAGACAGACAAAAATTGTAAAAAACCAACTATGCTGAGCAGAAGACCTTTTAGGGCACTAATATCTGTAATGAGATTTTATTTAACATGTTATTATTTTGTGCTCTAAATAAACATTTTTTCTTTCTTTCTTTCTTCTTTCTAAAAAATTTTGTTGTGGTATATGTACCGTGTATACATCCGAATGAACTTAGTAAAAAGCGGTTATTTTAATATTACAAACAGACCCTCCAATTTTATTTATTTGTATAGATGTATAGACGACGTAAGGAAGAAGGAAAAATGACCTAAGGGGATTGAAAGGGTATCCAGCTGTTCTTTGTAAATTACATTTACAGTTCAAAAACCCGCTACAATGGCGCTAGTACAGCCACAGTATATGAAAGTAGGTGTTGTAGTCGAATTGAAGTATGTCTAGTTAAAAATTTAATATATTTATGCGACTAGAGTAGTTAGTGACAATATAGTGTTGAAAACAACTATTCGCGTATTTAAAAAATTATTTGATAAATTAATTGGTGAATATTTTATAACGCAAAAAATGTACACCGATACTATTGAAGCGCTATCTTAATTTAACGCACTTCGATAAATATATTCAAACACGTAGACAGATCTATTTTTCTCTACCCTATATATTGGGGTTCGAAGAACTTGATACTTAATAGTAGTACTTAATAGTATTTCGTAATCGAAATACTAAAATATGAATCATCCTGTAAACAGTTCACATTTCTATTAATCTATATATTTACAACATACTTACATAAAAAGTTACCGAACTGAAACCGTATGTTTAAAGTAGGTATTATAATAATGAAACTAAACATTACCTCACAGTCGCTGGTCAGTGACCTCTTATAACAAACCATATCTA
The DNA here is from genome assembly GCA_963693495.1 of Malacosoma neustria. Classification (NCBI taxonomy): domain Eukaryota; kingdom Metazoa; phylum Arthropoda; class Insecta; order Lepidoptera; family Lasiocampidae; genus Malacosoma; species Malacosoma neustria. Next base: position 4,251,804 of record OY856385.1, read on the forward strand.
CGCGTTAAGTAATAATAGATTGTCAAATAGCTTTTCTTTGATTACAAGTTTTGTAATAGATGTGTAATTGAGAAAAACCCATTGAATATTTAATTGTATGTTGCCAATATGCAAACTGCATTGCATAAAATGTTATTACAATGATTACTTGTTTGAAAGTTGCCAATATTCTTATTACCCGACGAGGCACTTCGATGAAATACTTATAGAAGGTTCTCGAAGGTAAACTATGTTACAATACTGGTTGTAATTGATTCAACAATATTTGTACGCCCTTTGGGCAAAACGGGTAAAGTACATATACCAATTTTATGTAACGTTTGTGTATATTTACTCTTGTTCAAACCAATAAATGAATTTGATATACATAATAAATGTGTCTATGGACTCACTACCAGTGATGCTAAGACGTGTAAAGCGGAGAAAAAAAGAGTCGGAAAGCAACCCAAGAATTGAAGCAGAAGTTTTGGTTGCAACCGAGATTTAAAACTAGGATGAATTTCGTAGAATTTCAATAGCAAATCTTTTGCGAGTCCCCCTAGTTCCGTAGTTACGGAAGAATCAAGAAGTATGTCCTCCCATCGCTTAGTGCTTTAATTGATGGATAAGTGGCAACCGTGGCCCAGGCTGACACCAGCTCGCCGTTTGTATAAGGGCAGGCCCTATAGCACTTTTGATATAAAAAATGAGAAGTTTTCGTACGATGCGCGCTACACCGCTTGCCCCACTTCTCCGCGGCAAGAAAACACACGTCACTGAACATGTTTATAAAACAGTGTTTATAAAAATCGTTGTTTGTTTAGTAAATTTATATTAAATGAAGATATCGCAATTTTTTTAGATAAGGGCCAAGTGTCTAAGTATTAAAACTTTAAAATTTAATTGAAATATATCCAGTAGTTTTGCCGTGATGTGCGCATTTTTTTGTGTAGGTGTAAGGCTGTCATCGTCTCAGACGACAAACGACAGCGACAACGGACGGAAAAGGCATTCCGACCCCGTGGGAGCGGGGTCGATCAGCCGTGGCAGCGTGCTCGGGGCGCGTCTCCTGTGAGGCGCACTCCCAGCTCGACCGCTGCATGGGGATCAAACGAAGACAAGCCACGAATGGCAAGGATACTTGAATTGGGGACTATCGGCTCCACCGGTGAAGCCGATCCTATACTAATCTACTACCGTTACGGAGTGCTTGTAGCTGGGGGAGAAGAAACGGCGAAAGAAACTCCCCCGCAACACTTATGTAATGTGTGGTGTGATATGCGCACCTGCAAAACTATTTTATTTATATAGATACATATACCTAGTCAGGTCATAAATTCTGTCACATGTTTAATGTAAAATAATTGTAACAAGTTTATTAATTATGTAACCATTCATATACCAAAATGAACTTAACAAAACATAGATTCTTATGACATTAAAGTTTATTCAAAATGATCTCCGTGATTTTGAATACAAGCCTTCAATCTGCGCGGCCAGTTGTCTATCGCAGCACGAACGAGGTCCATGTCAATATCGGCGGCTGCCTTAATCAAGGATGTCTTGAGTGACTCCAAATTGGGATGAGGCTTTGAGCACGCCTTTTCCTCCAAGTGTTGCCATATCTTGTAATCTAACGGATTCAAATCTGGACTGGAGGAGGGCAAGTCTTCGTGCCGGATGAAGTCGATTTCACGCGCCGCCAGCCAGTCTTGTGTGCTCTTCGCTCTATGAGCTAGCGCCGAATCTTGATGGAATACCCAGTGCCTGTTATTGAACATGGTATGAGAAACAGGTTCCACAAGGTTCGTCAGGACTGTATTTTGATACACAACAGCATTCGTTTTTACACCTTTCTCACAAAAATGTACCTCTGTTAAGCCCCAATAAGAAACTCCCAACCATACCATGAGCGAGGATGGAAAATGACCTCGTTGGACACGCGGAATACGGTTGCTCGCTTCTTCACTACTGTGTGCGTACACCTTATCATTTTGTTTGTTGTAGCTCTCTTCTACGGTAAACATTTTTTCATCCGAAAAAAGAATTTCCCGATATTTTTTTCCCGCGTACCGCTTCAACAAAGCGCGGCATCTCTTCAGTCTCAGGTCCATTAGACGAGCATTCAAACGATGTCCTGTTTTTCTTCGATATGCCCGAAGCCCTAAGTCTTCATTTAACACCCTTTTCACCGTGGTTCTGCTTAACCCCATCTGAAGGGCCAACAGTTTCTGCTTACGTTTGGGATTTCTTTGAATTCGTGCCTTCACAGCTTTTATCACTGCTGGAGTACCACTTCTTGACCTGTCATCTACACTAGAGTCTTCATTGTATCATTTGATGGTACGATAAACGAATCTTTTGGTAATATTCAAATTTTTCAGTATGTTAAAAATTTGAATTGGCGCGTAACCGCAACGATGCAACGCAATAACTGCAACACGGTCTTCTTTAAGCGTCCACTCCATATTTAAAAATGAGTAAAATTCTAAAAGTTATACATTTTTATTTTCATGAACAATTCGAAATTCGAATTCAATAAACTTTTTTGTGGCCAGCATTCTAAAAGAAAAGTTTTTACTGTGTGACAATACTTATGACCTGACTAGGTATAATAGCTATAAATGTCTCTGCGAATAAAATTTACATTCATGTTATTTAGCTATTTTCTTAAATTTTAGACATACTAAATATTTTAGAGTAAATATATATTTGTAAAGTGCAAAACGCCTCGTTAATATCAACCTTGATATATCAATTATCATAAAACAAGCTTTATGAATTTTGAATACTACTTTACCACGATTTATTAACTGATGAACTGTAACACTTTATCTTTTTCGTCTCAGAATTAATAGAAGCTTTCATTATCTTTTAATGTCAGCCTATTTCATAACATTTGACAAAACGTATCTTATAAATATCATTTCATCTCAGGATTACGATTCATTATGGTGAAGTGAGTTTAGTATGCTGTTTAGATGGATCCTCCGCATTCATCATTATCTTAACGTTATATCCTGGTTCAATCCAAAATGTTGTCTGTGTGTGTGTGTGTGTGTGTGTTTTATACTACTGTTCTCTACAGTATACATTTACAATATCCAAAAAACCAATAGTATCGCTAAAACTATGGTCGTCACGAGAAAATCTAAAACACTTACTTCATCTAAACGCATTGAAATAAAAAAATCTATACTGAAATATCAGTTGTCATTATAAACAATCTAAGTTTAAAAATTCTTATTTGATATTAGGAAATCGACGTCGAACTCCTGCGGAGTCACGAGTTCGATTCCCGTCTCGAATCTAAGGGTTTATATTTGCAAAATAAATAACTTATTGAAACAATTCCGGCATCTACTTCCAAAGTAAGTAGCATAGCACTTGTTTTATGGGTACTAGATAACTAATATACTACATATATACTTTTCTTTTAATCCGTGCAGGGGCGGAGAAAGAATAGTAACCTCTGCGGCCGGGGTCGGCCTGTCCTAAAAGGCGACAAAACAACCCACCCTAGCTACGTGGTAGGGCCTCAAGCCCGTCTGGATGGCGACCACCTTTGGTCTTAATCTTATGCCGCCATAATAACTTTGTGTTGTGTTCCGGCATTATTGACCAAAGTTCCTGTACCTTTATGGGACAGTAGCGTGTTCACTATGCCACTGGCATTGCAAACACCCATAGGCGACGGTAACTGCTAAATTCTAAGCGGGCCGTCAGCCTGTCTGCTGTCCTACAGCATTAAGAAAAATATATACACAACTAGTTGACTCGGTAAATTTTGGTTTGCCATATGAATTTTAAAATAAAAAGTAGCCTATGTCCTTCTTGAAGATCCAATGTATGAATCTAAAAAAAATCATCAAAATTGGTTCAGCGGTTTAGGCGTGAAAGCGTAAAAAACAAACTCACTTTCGCATTTATAATATTAAGTTAGGATTATGTATATTATTTATAAACACCTAGACGCAAGACGGGAATCGAACCCATAACCTTTGCAACTGTACTGAAGTGCGTTAGCCGTACGCCACGGAGTCGTCAATTGTCACAGTTTATTTCATTTTCTACGTTACTTGTAGATTACTTGTACAAGACATACGAAACAAGCTTTAATTATCAAACATACGTCCTTTATATTGTCAAGACTGGCGCCACCTGGCGGAGGTAAACACAAGTGAAAGTCTTAATTATCAACGTCTGATTTATGAGTCAATCAATACTTTACGATCTTGTATAAAATATAATAAGAAAAGAAATAAAAAATATAGAGATACGAGTATTGCTCGATGTAATACCAGAAAAAAAAACATTGATATTTGCTTATGGGTTGTCGTGTGATACCAGTATAAGAAAGGGGCCGCACCATATCTTCCTTTTCTATTATAGACTAGAATATGCGCCCGCGACTCCGTCCGCGTGGAATAGTGACTTTGGGCAGCATTTTTTGGATATACCTTATGGTTTATTTTGGATTAAAAAGCTTATAAACCATATAAATAATAAATGAAATATGCAAACAAATGCATAAACTTAAATTGGAAATACAACCTATAAAGTCCAGACTAAGCTAAACCCTATTTCATATGATTGATGATATAAATCTGAGGTCAGCTTAAATTGGAAAATAAAAATTTCCGAAAATGATAATTTGTAACTAAAACTATTTTCTTTTTTTTTTAATCAAAGTAGCCTAAGTTACTCACACCTTGTTACATCAGCTATCAGCCAGTGAAAGTCCCGTTAAATCGGTTCAGCCATTTCAGAGATTAGCCGGAACAAACAGACAGGCAGACAAAAATTGTAAAAAATGTTGTTTTGGTATATGTACCGTGTATACATCCAAATGCACTTAGTTAAAAGCGGTTATTTTAATATTACAAACAGACACTCCAACTTTATTTATTTATATAGAATGTATAGATGTATATATGTGACAGCAGATAAGCTGACGGCCCACTTAATAGAAAGCGTCTATGTATTATATCCGTGCAGGGACGGAGAAAGAATACTAACCTCTGCGGCTGGGGTCGGCCTTTTTTTTTACGGGGTAGGGAAATTCTCATGGACTACCTCCGCCTGGAGAAAGGCGGAGGGGCGTCCCAGACTCTTACCGGCTAAAACCACCCCGGTGTCTCCTCACACGTGCGCGCGGGGCCGCGGGAATCCAAATTCTTCCGCAGCCCCACACTAGTGCTGGCCCGGTCTGTCCGGGCCTCGTCTCCTGCACGGGGTAGTGAGGTGTTTAACTACCCCGTGCATCGCCTCAGAGGCGCGCGCCTCCACCTCGGGTCCATCGAATAGGGGGCGGGACCTTCCCCAAGTCCCTCGCCCCTGGACCTATTCACGGGGGCTGGAAAAGGGCGTTGTCCGCCCTTCTCCTGCGCCCGGTGCGCCTTCTGCGGCCGGGGAAGTGAGTCGAAATCTCCCTCTCCCATTCCGCAGTTTCCTTCTGCGACATCACGTCCTCACAGAAGGACACCACTGCGTCCCACGACTCTGCGCTACCGACCATCCTCCGCACTACGGCCGGCAGCGACAGATCGCCTCCTACTTCATTTGTGAGGACACGGCGCTGCTCCTCCCAAGCTACACACTCGGTGAGTGTGTGTTGCGCCGTGTCCTCCGTCCGTGTCCGTGTGCCTGTAAAGAATATGCTAGATTGGTAGCAGTTCGTAGCCCAGTTTATGGATTTATCCCATAGTGACTACACACGTGTGCACTCGTGCATTATTCTGATGGAACAGCACTTATTTTTCGCCAAAAGTAGTCATTTTAAATCAATATCGAATCTGTCTAAAAGCTCTGAATAATATTCGCCGGTGGTAATTCTACCTTTCTCTTGGTAATCTATGTGAATGACACCGCATGCATCCCAAAAAACTGTGATCATGACCTTATTGGCTGACAAACCCACCTTGGCCTTCTTTGGTGCACGCTCACCGGGTGAACCCCACTGTTTTCTTGTTCCTTGTTCTCTGGGGTATTATATAATGGGTTAAAATAATGGCGTAAAAATTCGTCCGGATTGCGGTTGAACATCGCCAGACATTCCTTTGAAGTGGTCACACGGTTGGGCTTATGGTCGAGTGTGAGCAACCGCGGCAGCCATCTCGCAGTTAGCTTTTTCATGTCCAAATATTCATGTAAATGTGATGTACTCGTTCAGTTGAGATATGTACGGCCTTAGCCCCCTCACGTACTTTCATTCTCCGATTGTTCAATATTATTCATGAATTTTATCGACGATTTCTGGCGTGATGGCCTCTTTTGAGCGACCTGAACGTACGGCGTCACTTGTGCTGGTACGACCACAACGGAACTAAACTAATTTTTAACCATTAAAAAGCTAAAAAGAATTCACTTTTTTTTTCATTTTTGTTAAAATTCACGAGGTTGACATCTTTTAGTAGCTGTCAAACACTAAATAACGCAACTTGCTCAAAATTTGACAGTAATCTATTAAAAGATGGTGGTTGACGGCAGCAGTGTTGTATTATTTTAAAGTTATTGCGCGGAAAATTTAAAAAGTCACGGAGTTATCAAATAGCCCTCGTATTTGCTCATTAGCATAAAAATAAGTTTATTGTGTAATCTGTTATTTACGACGGACGTGAAATTTTTCATCGTGGTGAAATAAAATATTTATGCGAAGATGTGAAAACATAATTATGCGATCATAACATACTTTTATTTCTTAATCATTCTGGTTTTATTACACTGTTGTAGATCGAATACCATCAATTCTTTTTTATTATAAATGTAATTATAATAAATAAATGAACTAGCACAATTCACACAGCGCTATCTAGTCTCAAAGTAAGTGGCATAGCACTTGTGTTATGGGTACCAGACAACTGATACACTACATATCACCCACTATATATACACCCAGACGCGACACAGGAATGGAATCCGTGACATCCGCACGCGTACCAAAGTGCGTTAGCCGCTACGCCACAGAGGTAGTCAATACATTTTTTTATTGCTGTAAAACAGCAGACAGGCTGACGGGTCACTTAGAATTTAGCAGCTACCGTCACTTAATGGCTGTTTGCAACGCCAGTGGCATCGCAAACACGCTGCTGTCCCATAAGGGTACAGAAACTTGGGTCATTAATGCCGGAACACAACACAAGGTTATTATAGCGGCATACTTAAGACCAAAGGTGGTCAGTCGGTCGCCATCCAAACGGGCTACCCTACCACGCAGCTAGGGTGGATTGTTTTGTTGCCTTTTACGGCAGGCTGACCCCGGCCGCAGAGGTCAGTATTCTTTCTCCGCCCTTGCACGGATAAAAGATTCTTCTTCTTCCCAGTCCTCTCCTATCGGAGATTTAACAACCTCATAGCGATTCTAATTTTGGAGGCCACTGCTCTAAACAAAGAATTTGTACTGCACTTGAAACAGTCTTAAAAATTCTTCAGCCATGAGTGTCTTCTCCTACCCACGCTTCTCTTTCCGGCAGTCTTCCCCTGGATAATAAGCTGGAGAACTCTATACTTGGCGTTTCTCATCATATGTCCAAAGTAACACAAGTTGTGTTAGTCTTTGCTTAGTAAGTACTGTTGTTTCACATGACACTCTTATACACTGAGGTACTCGCGGGGCACGGCTGCTTTGGGGCGGTACCTGTGTCGCATCGCTCAGAACGGACAAAGCACATAGTGCCATCATTGTGACAACGACGACGAGGACACGGCTCTCCAAGTGTGCGTCGCATGGGAATCGGAGCGCAAAGACCTCGTCACCACCATCGGAACTGACCTCTCACTCCCGGCCATCACCCTAGCAATGATTGGGAGCCAAGCCAGGTGGATTGCCGTCGCCTCTTGCTTGACAGTCGTGTCCACGAAGGAGGCGGTGGAGAGGGAGATGAAGCGCACCTGGCTCACCTCCCACTCACTCAGCTCTCGCTCAGGGCCACTCATCACCGGAGTTTAGCGACAAATTTCCGACCGCCGTAAATAACGGTCGCGAGTGCAGCCGCCTGGCTAGGGATTGCAGCCAGCACACACGTGGCCAAGAGAGGGGCGCGCGCCCCTCTTCCTCGAGTGCAGCTATATGAGAAAGGAGATTCCGGAGCTCTGCCAAAGCGGGATGGCGCCAATCAAGGCCGCGGCCTGACTAGTTTGTCACGCCCCGCGGCCTTGACACTCAAGGCGTGTGAAGAAACACCGGGCTGGTTTTAGTGGGTTAGTATACCAGCATTCCCTAACCTAGAGAAGGGTGCGTACGGATGCATTGCACGGTCCCACACTACCACGCCGCCCGTTCTCACGCGGCGGGTGTGCGTCAGGCAATTTCCACCTCACATAAAAAAAGGATAGGGCGTGTTATGGACAGGGCGCTCCACGCCCTCCACGTGTGTCCTACAAGGGCTTTGAAGGTCCTGACATCCCACTCCCGGCCATTATCCTTACGATGATGAGAAGCCAACAAGATGGAGCTTCACTTCCTTCTGCGAGACATTCGTATTCGCGAAGAAGAAGGATAGGGAGCGGAAGTGCTCTAGGCGCGTCTCCGGTTCCCGCAAGTTCGCTCGTATAGAAAACAGCCCACAAACGTCCCACTGCTGGGCATGGACCCCTCCCAGAGGGAACGGAGTATACATACGGTTACATTACGTTGCAGGTTTTCTCACTATGTTATGCTTCACCGTCGGTAATTAGCACAATTATAATATATATGCAAATAAAGCGAGGAAAATTGCGGCGCATCGTAGGATTCGAACTTGAGTTTAATGCCACTGAACTACCAAGTACCAATATCACTTACGTATGAAAAAAGAGTTGTCTAATGACAGTATAAATTCTAATATCGACCATGACCATCGCATATAGTGAGAGTAATAAATATGTAAGCCAACGCTTGCTATATAAAACACTTTCGCTTAAATCTTGTACAACTAAATTTCATCTGTAACACTTTGGATTAGACTCTATATTGCATTGTAGTAACAATATACGGATCATCAATTAATCCAATGTATACCTAAAGACTGTAATCATAAGATTGAAAAGGTAGTTTTAGTATTGTAGAACATTCGACCGTCCGTTCTCAAAATAGTTTATGGAAATTATTTTCATAGTTGCATAATTGATTGCATTATTGATTTTTTGGAAGCATTATTCCAAAACATTTTAAACATTACATGACCAGTTCATACGTCACACTGCAGTATCTATATTCTTCTATAGTATATACCAATATAATGCTCGTTTTACCATTTTATTATACATTATCTGTCATTAGACCTTTCGATCGCCAATAATTCCTGGACTGTCTCATGGGAGACTTGTGCACCGCTTGCATGCATGTAATTATGTAATTAGAAAGTAAATTTATAGTATTTAATTATTTAGGCACGTGGAAGCTAAGTGGTTTCACACTCGAAGATGAACCTAAATCGGTCAGGTTTGAAACTCACGATTGCGTATCCCACTTCGGCAGTTTTTCTCTCCTTTCTTGCATATTTTAATTGGTTCTGTACTGAAAGTGAAGAAAACGTCGTGAAGAAACATATATACTGGGATCATCAGTATATGTAATCCACCTTGGACAAGCATGGTGGCTATACTATCCATTTCTTCTTGAGGGTGTCCTAAGCCTAGCATGGGACGATTTGGACTGTTATTTATTTGTTTTTTTATTGCGGTCCAACATAAATATACTATATTAGTTGACCCGGCAAACGTTGTTTTGCCATATGAATTTTAGAAAAAGTAGCATATGTCCTTCTCCAAAGTCCAAGGACTCCAAGGTGAATGACTATACCGAAATTCATCAAAATTGTTTCAGCGATTTAGGCATGAAAGCGTAACAAACAAACAAACTCACTTTCATATTTATAATATCAAGTTAGGGGTATTTTAACATTTTTGGGACAGCGCGAATTTTTTTTTTGCCCATAAGTAACAGTGGCAATCGATGTGTTCTTTTAGCGTTCGCGTAAATCATAACCGTAACTCTATCTTTACTCACTTTGTGGCCCGGTGCTGCATTTTCACGACGCGATGCTAGTGATCTGTTTGGTAGAGCTTTCCAATTAAGACCTGTTTCGTCGTCATTATATACAAAATCTAAATCGTATTCCTTTTCATCTAGAAATACTTTTAACTCGTCTACAAATGAGTCGGCTGAGGCAACACTATCAGACAGTTTTTCGCCTTGAATATCCAATTCGTGAATTCCATGTCTAGATTTGAATCTTGCTAACCTTGGATGGTTACCAAACTTTTGATTAAAATCCAATGCTTTTCACATAAAAGAGGTCCAGATATGGACTGCTCGCTTGCTGTCTTTTGTAAGAACAAGTAAAAACTGCGTTCTCCAGAATGACTTTATGAGATTTTTTCATGGCTTTACGTTACGAGCTTCCATCTTCGTTCTCATGCGCGCAGGTGAATTTCAATATGGTGTCAGAATTCTTTTTGATATCTGATATCTTAGAAATTCCTACACCATCAATTTGCGCCAATTTCCTGCCAAATTCACCATTTTTTAAACTCTCAATTATCTTCACTTTGTCATTAAAAGATAACACTACTCTTTTTCGCTTAGACATCATAGATTATAAACGCAAAATGTAAATAGAAATGTAAATATAAAATACAACCTATCAGTTGAACGCTATCAAATAAAATGAAACAATAACAAACACTATAGCGCAAACAAATGATAGTGGGAGTACCTACACGTCGGAGGCGGGAATAAATTCGTGGTAACATGTTTCGTTGCGCTGTCAAATCAAGAATGTGTCCGGATGATCGGATATTCAGATAATCGAGATTCTACTGTACTATATATTTTAATTACTTTAACAAAAGCTAAAAAGAATCCTACAAACATGGAATTATAATGAATTACGTTCGCAGAGGGCGCTGACGTTTGAACAATTCCGAAAGTAAAATAGATAACACTTTATTGTATAATGTAGAAAAGTAGTTTACATTGAAAGACTAATAATTAACATTATTGCACAATGTTCTATAAACTAAGTACGCTGCTATAGTAACCTTGAGTTCTATACCGGGATTAGTGACTTAGGTTCCTGTAGTCCTATGAAACAGCAGCGTGTTCGCGGTGTTTTCAAAAATTGTTATATAGTGACTTATTTATACTATATAGTGACATTTGATTAAAAAAATAGATATAATCGGTATGTTCTTCTCTAGTACTTAGTAGAAATTTATGTACGTATTTGCTTAAGTTTGTTTTATTCTTGTTAGGGTCACATTTTTTGTATTGCAAATAGAGTGGGGTGTACACTGAAAATCAGCGCTGTGTTGAATTTGATTTCAACTTCGTTGGCGATGTATACATATAGATGTAAGATCTAACTGTAATATTTTTTTATCATGATTGATATGTATTGTTACTGCCAATAAATTTTTCTTCTTTCTTTCTAATTTTTTTATTTAAATATTACACAATATTTTGTTGTTAATATTTATAAATATGACACATCAAACATCGCGAAATATAGGGAAAGCTTTTGAAATTTCAAAACAACAACTAATTCTAAGTATTGCTAATGATGTTTCCGCATCGATAAAACGACTATGCAGTTCCATATGGGGCGAGCTAAGAGCCTATTGTGACTTTTCCTAGTACAAAGCGGTGATTTAAGTGTTAAGGAAGTACGGTTTGATACAGGCAGTAAATGTATTATGCAAAACTTATATGTATGTGGAATTGTGAAAATTACATATGGCAAGACAGAGGACGAATGACAGCGGATAGTTGAGTTACAAAAAAAAAACATAAAAAGAGTGTATTGCTAAAAGATTTGTTCCTTTGAAATGTAGAATAAAAAGTCTAAACGCCGACTCAGGGATTTTATTTTTCCCACATGTGTATATAGAGTTTATAATTATGTATACCCCACTGTTCACTTAAGAACTTTATTATGAGTAAGATTATATTATTATTAAATTTCCTAATAAATCTTTATTAAAAAGAATTCGTTTGCAAACTATGAAATATTTTAAAATCCGACCAACATGGCGTTAGTGTTAAATTGTAGACAGTGAAGTACTGGGTTCCAATATTTAATATTTTGATAAACTTGCTTCAAAAATAACATTACTCTTTATTCGCTTATCTAGAAGCATTTGATTTTAAATTATAATTTTGTTACATTAGCGATTCCAATATCTTTGAACTATTTGAGGGAGGATATGGAGGTTATAGACCGTCCATAAAGATTAAAAAGTTATTTATTCTTGTTAAGTAACATTTTTATAATTGTTTAATGTTTTTAAGTGTTAATTAAAATGCGGATAAACATCGGGGGTCCGAAAAAACGTTTGAGTAGATCATAGAATTCCAGTGGATTTAACCCTAAGATGAAATAGTTTAAACTTAGACAACACAAGACGTAGAATTTAGGTTCTTCAAAGTACAAGATTCATTAAACGTATATGTATATGTATGAAATAGAATTTACAGCGATATAAATTCGACCAAACATAACAACAAAGTATTCTAATATAATAAGTAAATATAGATAGTATGTATTGAAATATTATTCAATTAAAAAAAAGAACTTACCATATTAAATCCTGTTCCCGCTCAATTTAAAAAAAAAGATCACAGTTTCACGATAAAATCCCACTCAAAAACAGGCACTAGCACTGAGCACCACCACTTCCGAGTGTTACCTGTGGAAAAAAATAAAAATAACAAAATGGCTAGTGAAAGTGACTGGCTGTTTTTATTAATGTTTTTGTCTGAGATGATTTCGAGACTATATAACCACAGAATAGCGAACAGTACAGAAGTTTTTTCTCCGTGCAAGGTCGAAGATCGCTATAAGTCCGTTTGGATGGCCACCACCCCTGGTCTATAAGTATGCATCCATAATAACTTTGTACTGTTCCACTAAGACTCAGGCCTGAAGACTCGCTGGCTTACTAGTGAATTAGAAACCTAGCAACCTTGAAAGATCGTTGTAGGGTGGGTACAGATGGTAGTCTTTTTAACTACTCTATTCTATTTACTTATTTATTATGATTACCAGCACCATCTTAAGCATATTATGTGCCGGAGTGTGGGGTGGTTCTACGCCCCCGCTCTTGTCAACCAATTAAACACAATGTAATTCAAATAAAATTATTTAATATTGGCAATATTTTAATTCTGTGCATGCATTTGACGTAACAAAGTGCACATCACGGTAAAATGACGTTGTTATTAAATTAATCTTATATCTTTAAACGAGCAATTCTTGTATATATATACCTAGTCAGGTCATAAATTCTGTCACATGTTTAATGTAAAATAATTGTAACAAGTTTATTAATTATGTAACCATTCATATACCAAAATGAACTTAACAAAACATAGATTCTTATAACATTAAAATTTATTCAAAATGACCTCCGTGATTTTGAATACAAGGCTTCAATCTGCGCGGCCAGTCGTCTATCGCAGCACGAACGAGGTCCATGTCAATATCGGCGGCTGCCTTAATCAAGGATGTCTTGAGTGACTCCAAATTGGGATGAGGCTTTGAGCACGCCTTTTCCTCCAAGTGTTGCCATATCTTGTAATCTAACGGATTCAAATCTGGACTGGAGGAGGGCCAGTCTTCGTGCCGGATGAAGTCGATTTCACGCGCCGCCAGCCAGTCTTGTGTGCTCTTCGCTCTATGAGCTGGCGCCGAATCTTGTTGGAATACCCAGTGCCTGTTATTGAACATGGTATGAGAAACAGGTTCCACAAGGTTCGTCAGGACTGTATTTTGATACACAACAGCATTCGTTTTTACACCTTTCTCACAAAAATGTACCTCTGTTAAGCCCCAATAAGAAACTCCCAACCATACCATGAGCGAGGATGGAAAATGACCTCGTTGGACACGCGGAATACGGTTGCTCGCTTCTTCACTACTGTGTGCGTACACCTTATCATTTTGTTTGTTGTAGCTCTCTTCTACGGTAAACATTTTTTCATCCGAAAAAGAATTTCCCGATATTTTTTTCCCGCGTACCGCTTCAACAAAGCGCGGCATCTCTTCAGTCTCAGGTCCATTAGACGAGCATTCAAACGATGTCCTGTTTTTCTTCGATATGCCCGAAGCCCTAAGTCTTCATTTAACACCCTTTTCACCGTGGTTCTGCTTAACCCCATCTGAAGGGCCAACAGTTTCTGCTTACGTTTGGGATTTCTTTGAATTCGTGCCTTCACAGCTTTTATCACTGCTGGAGTCCTAACAGACCGAGGGCGACCACTTCTTGACCTGTCATCTACACTAGAGTCTTCATTGTATCGTTTGATGGTACGATAAACGAATCTTTTGGTAATATTCAAATTATTCAGTATGTTAAAAATTTGAATTGGCGCGTAACCGCAACGATGCAACGCAATAACTGCAACACGGTCTTCTTTAAGCGTCCACTCCATATTTAAAAATGAGTAAAATTCTAAAAGTATACATTTTTATTTTCATGAACAATTCGAAATTCGAATTCAATAAACTTTTTTGTGGCCAGCATTCTAAAAGAAAAGTTTTTACTGTGTGACAATACTTATGACCTGACTAGGTACTTATATAATTGGAATCTCGGAATCGGCTCCAACAATTTTCATGAAATTTAGTATACAGGGGGTTTCGGGGGTGATAAATCGATCTAGCTAGGATTCATTTCTAGAAAATGTCAAAAGGTGGCGTTTGAGTAGTCCCAATTTAAACTGAAAAATGACTCTTCCTGACATCTATCGGCGAATAATAATACTATTTTTGTTAAATTGCTTTAACGACACAACAACACTAAAGCTATTCCAGCAGATGGCGTTGTTAAGTAACACGAAGTCAATGAGTGTTTGCTTTGAGGTTAGACTAAGAAAATCAATTGTTAATTTCCAAAAACCACAATTTATAAAAAAAAATACCGAGCAAAGCTCGGTCATCCGGATATTTACTATAATATATAGTAGTTAGAGTTAAATGAAATATCGAAAGTAGAGCTCGGCTTGCGTGCGCCCCTACGACTGCGCCCGGATGCACCGACTGTAATCAACAAATATTCAATATATTTCTGTTAATAAAAATTTCATTATTTAGAATAATATATAAATAGGATACCTACGTTTTAAAAAAAGTCTGCAATTATATTACATATGCATCAATAGAAAAACGATATAGTATACATACATGTACTTTTTTTGTTGCTGTAGGACAGCAGACAGGCTAACAGCCCGCTTAGAATTTAGCAGTTACCGTCGCCTGTGGGTATTTGCAACGCCAGTGGCATCGCGAACACGCTGCTGTCCCATAAGGGTACAGGAACTTGGGTCATTAATGCCGGAAAACAACACAAGGTTATTATAGCGGCATACTTAAGACCAAATGTGATCGCCATCCAGACGGGCTTGAAGCCCTACCACGTAGCTAGGATGGGTTGTTTTGTCCACTTTTACGACAGGCCGACTCCGGCCGCAGAGCTTAGTATTCTTACTCCGCCCCTGCACCGATAAAGTAGTAATATATTACTAATATCATAGAAGCGTAAATAACTGTATGAAAATAATTTTAAACAGCATTTCGAGTACTTTATGTACTCATTAGAAAGTACTTAGAGATAAAATTGGTCACATCTGACGTATTCATTTTAACTTTCTTTAGAATAGGGTATAAATATACACTAATAAAAAAATCTACGTTTTTCAATTGTTCGTCATTGTGAGTACATTTTCTTTCGGATTGTTTTAGAAATGAACCAAAACATGGTAAATTAAGTTGTTGTAACTTTCTTCGATAGTCAAATTCTACAAGTGTCAGTGGCTTGCAACGTACTTAACTTTCGATTGTAGGATTACAAACGTATGCGACTTCTAACATTTTTTTTTATAATAGGGACTGCATCTGCCCCTTCAGATTCCCTATCAAGGATAGGGACTTTGCTATTATCTGATTTGTTCTTATTGTATATGTCATATTATATTACGTATATTATTAAATTTTATGACTTCGACATGTGCCGCGGAAAGCGAAATCAGTTTCGCCAGGTTTTGTTGCGCTTTATACTATTTCCTGCCACGTTCGTGCAGAACCGCTCCAGGTGCGGTCTGGTATTTTTACTGGACAAGATTTCAGCCAGTGTCCATTCTTTAAGCTGCGTTTTTATTTGTATCTCAAACTCGCACCTGAGGCGAACGGACACCGGACATTCTAGCAGATGCTGTATCTTTTTGCTAATACTGGGGCTACAAACACAACGGGGCTTTCTTTGACTTTGAAGCGGTGGAGGTAAGCAAGGAAACCGTCGTGTCCCGCCATCACGTGTACCATCAGTGGTGTCAATATTAACTTTCCTCAGATGTTGTTTGTTTCTTAGACGCTGTGGAGGAAGAGTTTGGTTACTTCGGCGGTCTACTAGGTAACGCTCATTCCATTCAAGGACCGTCCGTTTTCTGATCTCACGATTTGTGCAAGGTAGCGGAACCAGATCGTACGCTGGCGCGACTTCTGTTCCATTCCCAGCTGCCTGCCTGGCCAGCTCGTCGGCGCGCACATTCCCAGTGATAACGACATAAGCCCGGACCCAAAACAGCTGAACTTCAGCTCTAGGACATTATTCCGAATATGGGTAGCGAGGGGATGGAACGTGTCTGGGCTGCATACCAGATCTAGCGAAAATCTGACATCTACGTTTTTAAGAGCGCAAACTATGAAACTTAACATCTATACTCCCCATCTTCTGTGATAAAACCGTTTTGGTTCGATTCAGTATTGATTATTTACAGCGAATTATGTAAAATGATTGCCAACATTTGGTTCACGTTGCTCAACGTGCTTCGGAGTACGATATCTTTCATAAAAATGACTTTCAAGAACTTACAAATGAGGCTGATGTTTATGCGAATGTTAACAACTGCATATGCACTGTTTTACATAACTTAATTTGCATATACACATAAATACGTAAAATATTAACAAATTTCAAGAATGCATAACATGTATGCACAACTTATAAACAACTCAAATAAAGACGGGCATATTATAATAGAAAAAGATATAATAGTTCATAAATAATTACTGACGGTTATCCAAGAAACACTTAACAGAATTAAATAGGTCAAGAGGTAGAAAGATGTCATCAGGAAAATGTTGGTCTGATATGAACTTGTACAGAAAAGAACAACATAAAGTGGATGCCTTAAAGGTCATTCAAACGACAAGCTTGGCAGATAGAACAACCTTTTATAACGGAATATTCCAAATGTATAACAATAAAAATTAAGCACCACACAAACTTTATTTATTTTATATTTTGCATCGCGGGATAACAACTCATTGTTATCCATTTATGTCCCTTGTATTTAAACAACGGCTCTCTACATATCATAAGGCAAAATAATTTAAGATAATCGCCACAAAAAAAAAGAATAAAATGGATTTCCCGAAATGTTAAAAGACCTCCAAATTTGTCCGAATTGGCTTATCTGTTTTCTTATACTTATTATATCGACACAAGTAAACTAAAAATTACTGATAGGGACCAACAGTTACGAAGCGCAGTTTCGACTTGTGACAGTACCTACTAACTGTTGGAAACCGAGCTCCAAATGACAGCAACAAGATTCAATTCCAAACCCCGTAGCAGACACATACAGGCATAAATCGTGTATATAATAGGTCTTTACCTATAAAATTGCCGTTCTGTAGTACTGGCCATTTCAAATAAAAATAATTTTTGTTTGGCTAAGAATTCTAATTTCAAATTAATTTTATTTTAAAAACATGGAATTCTTTTTCCAAAAGTAGTCATTTGTTTATTGATTAGTGTTACATTTTCATCGCATTTCAATCTTTTTCGTCATCATGGATACGTTAAAAATTCGAGTCATTATGGAATATGAGTACCGTCGTGATAGCAACGCGGCACAAGCGGCACGCAACATCAACGACGCTTACGGAGCTAACACTACAAACCAACGCACCACCTGTTATTGGTTTGCTCGCTTCCGTTCTGGGAATTTCGACTTGAAAAATGAACCTCCCGGTCGTCTTTGGTTTGACTTTGGTTGACAATGACGAATTAAAGGCGATTGTGGAAGCTGATGATACACAATCTACGGGCTGAATTAGCAGCAGCTTTCGACGTTAGCGTCAAAACAATATTGGTCCATTTGCGTCAAATTGACAAGGTAAAAAAGCTTGACAAATGGGTGCCCCACGAACTCAATGATCACCAGCGCGAAGTAGGCGTCGAGACGTGCCTTGCACTGCTCAACAGACACACAAATGAAGGAATTTTGAACCGCATTGTTACCTGCGATGAAAAATGGATTCTGTTTGATAACCGAAAGCGCTCAGCAAGTTGGTTGGATCCTGGTTCAGCACCTAAACCATGCCCTAAACGAAGACTTACCCCTAGAAAAGTAATGGTCACAATGGACCACAAAACGGTGGTCTAGCGCCGGTGTGATTCATCACAGCTTCTTACCAAACGGGGTGAGCATTACTGCAGATGTGTACAGTGAAGAACTGAACACAATGATGGAGAAGCTGGCACATCTCCAACCAGCATTGGTCAATCGCTCGTCTCCGCTGCTCCTGCAGGACAACGCGCGATCTCATACTGCACAGCAGACGGTCTTCAAGTTGCAAGAACTGGGGTTGAAAGTTCTCCGTCATCCGCCCTACTCACCAGACCTTGCGCCTACAGATTACTACTTTTTCCAGAATTTGGATAACTTCTTGGCGGGAATAAAATTCAATACCCGAGAGGCAGTACAAAATGCCTTTGAAGGATTTGTTGCCTCCCGTCCAGCTGATTTCTTTAAGAAGGGCATCAATAAACTGCCACTGCGTTGGCAAAGATGCATTGATTGCATGGGTGATTACTTCGATTAATACAAATAAAAATACATGAAAAACATTCGTTTAAATTTTTTCATACAAAACGACAATTTTATAGGTAAAGACCAATATTTAGATATCCCATTGTTAACCTGGCCCTTTATGATAAAATTAGACAATAACAACAAAATTTTGAAAGTATTCCATCTCGCCATCTAAAACATGTTTAATATTACGTAAAATCAAATCTCCTTTAATATCTCGATCATAATTTTAGCAAATCGCTTGCGTACTTTCACGTGACTCTAAGACTTGCTTTTAACGTATACCGAACACACTATTTGGGTAATTAGGGGTCTTACTTAAAATTGTAATGAAATGTACATTTTTATTTTATTTACATTACCTTACGTTATATCCAGTGTTGTAGATCAATTTTCAAAAACAATTTGCATACATCTACCCAAAACAAAGCCATTTATAAATTATATATTTTATTCTCTGAGGAAATTGAAACCCCAGACTATACGAATTCCCTAACAAAGTCACTGATTCAACTGTATCAGTATTTTTATACGTAAATTTTCTAAATGATGCAGTTTTACTGTACAAGAATAGGCATACCACATTTCATCCCTAGAGTATCGAATAAATCTATACTAAAGGTAAACACGTCATGAGACAATAATGGTCATTATTTTTTACTTGTATGGTAATAGACAATCAATATTCTAATACTTCACTGATAGCAAGGGAACAAGGTGTCATGCGGATTTTTATAGGAGATTGGCTAATCAGACTGCAGACCGCTCTAACCCACCAAGACCTCTAAAATGCAATAATTTTAGCTAAAACACTTAGTCTGGAAGTCTGGAATACTTAAGCAATAAAAAAATCTTGTCATCCGTGTTTTATTATAATTGGATAGCCTTATGTTATTAGTAAGTGTTTTCTGGATAAACGTACTATCCTATGCCGTATTTACGCCTTTTCTTAAATTATATCTGACATAACTCACATGTAAATATATATGAAATAAATACTTCGACACTTCACACAATGCCATAGAGATCTAAAGTAAGCAGCAGTATGCTTGTGTTATGAATACTAGATATACATACGACTTATGATCGGGACGAGAATCAAATCAAAGAAGCTGAAGACGTTGCGACGTGAAAAAGCCATTGTCTCGCGAAGGTCACTTAAATAAGAATAAAGGAAATATAACAATTACTAAAACCTAAAA
Source organism: Malacosoma neustria (assembly GCA_963693495.1). NCBI lineage: Eukaryota > Metazoa > Arthropoda > Insecta > Lepidoptera > Lasiocampidae > Malacosoma > Malacosoma neustria. The sequence continues at coordinate 4,271,844 of OY856385.1, forward strand.
GTATACTTGAAAGTAGATGTCTTTTGCCTTATTTATAACATGAATTTAAAAATAAGCTTTAACCTTATTTTTCCTGCTCGGTTAATAATTTCGGTAAAAGGAAACGCATTGCGGTATCACATAGTCTTGAAGGATATTTGGATAAAATGATCAAAATTGCAGTACAGTTATTGTTAAGGTAAATAATGTCATGGTAAAAGATGATTGATCCATAAAATGTGTTGTAGAATGCCTGACAAAACCACGTATGCTAAAAGAATTAGTAAACGAAAACTATTCAGTGTTGTTCGAATATCTCTCAAACTTATAAAAAAATAGAAGGAAATCTAGCGAAAAAATGTAACGTGTAGCAAATTTTCGATACATCATATTTCACGGTTTTAAAATTTAAAAATACCATATTGTGATAAATCACATATCAGCATCTTGTCATAATGAATGCTGAAGAGCACATGTGTTATGTATACTATGCAATTCATATGCTATTATGCTGTTGTAAGGAAACTTTTATGTTTATTTACTATATCATCATCATCATCCCAGCGTTATATCCCGGTTGCAACTCAAACTTTCGTTTCGGTGCCCGAGCTCCGCTTTCAGACTTTTTCTACTCCACTTTGCTCGGGTGTCAGCATCCCTGGTAGTAAGCCCATTGGTACGCATATCACCCTTTACGACGTCAAGCCAGCACTTTTTGGGTCTTGCCCTCATGCCGGGGCCCGACGGAGGCAGCATGGCCAGACATTTGTTTCCCATGTAACTATCCGGTTGCCGTAAAACGTGGCCGTATCTCGAAGCCGATACTCCTGCAATTTATCCACATTGTCACGGACATGAAGACCGCCGCGAATGCGGGAGTTCCTAACGCGGTCCATCCGCGTTACTCCACACATCCACCGCAACATATTCATCTCCGTGACACGCAGTTCTTGCTTGTGTCACTCGGACACTGGCATGCTTCACAGACGTATAAAAAGACAGGCCTAATGATGGTCTTATAGACCTGTCCCTTCAACTTTACCGGCAACTTGGGGTTACAAATGACACCAGTTACTTCACGCCATTTAGCCCACGCGACAGCAATGCGTGCATTGACGTCGCAATCGATGTCACCAGACGCGTGAAATACAGATTCCAGGTATTTAACTTGGTCCGTGCGCTCGACCGTATCGCCACCTATGCGTACGGGTGTGGAATCTGTGGAATTACAGGCCAAGTACTCAATCTATTTACTCGGTATATTTATTTACTATGTATTCAGCTCAATGCAAGTTATGTCCATCTGTTCTCGGTTAGAATGGATATTAGGGCTATCCAATTATTCGAATTTCAACATAATATCAATAGATTTAGTCCAGCGTTTATCAAATTTTTTTATTCCTTACAAATAATATATTTTCTCAATGCCCTCAAAATAAGCGTTAGTTTCGATTATGACCTTTCCATTCGATCCAAATCTCTTACCACCCAGCAATTTCTTCAGGTCTGGAAAAAGAAAATAGTCACAGGGGCCAAATCTAGAGAATATGCTGGATGGAGTAGCAGTTCATAGCCCAATTTATGGATTTTTGCCATAGTGACTACACACGTGTGCACTTATGCATTGTCTTGATGAAACAGCACTTTTTTTCGCCACTTGTTTTTGCTTTAAATCAATATCGAATCTGTCTAAAAGCTTTGAATAATATTCCCCGGTGATCGTTCTACCCTTCTCTAGGTAATCTATGTGAATGACACCGCGCGCATCCCAAAAAACTGTGGCCATGACCTTGTTGGCGGACAGATCCACCTTGGCCTTCATTGGTGCACGTTCCCTCAGTGAAACCCACTGTTTTGATTGTTCCTTGGTCTCTGGAGTATTGTGATAGATTTATGTTTCGCCTACGATTATATAACGGCGTAAAAACTCGTCCGGATTGCGGTTGAACATCGTCAGACACTCCTTTGAAGTGGTCACACGGTTGCGCTTATGGTCGAGTGTGAGCAATCGCGGCACCCATCTCGCGGATAGTTTTTTCATGTCCAAATATTCATGTAAAATGTGATATACCTCACGTACTTTCATTCTCCGATCGTCCAAAATTATTCCATGAATTTTATCAACGATTTCTGACGTGATGACCTCTTTTAGGCGACCTGAACGTATGGCGTCACATGTGCTGGTACGACCACAACGTAACCCAGTAAACCACTTCTTAACCATTGAAATTGATGGTGCAGAGTTTGCATAGTATTTATCAAGTCTTTCCTTGATTTCAGTAATGGTTTTTTACGCAAAAATATTGCTTAATCAATACACGAAATTCCATTTTTTCAATTTTTGGTAAAATTCACGAGGTTGTCTCCTCCTTTTAATGGCTGTTAAATACAAACTAAATGACGCAGCTTGCCTCAAAATTTGACAGTAGTCTATTAAAAGATGGTGGTTGACGGCAGCAGTATTGCATTTAAAGTTACTGCGCGGGAAATTGAAAAAGTCACGGAGTTATCAAACAGCCCTTATTTCTCATAAAGCTTGAATTCGTCGGAACTCCATGGGATTACTGGAATTCCGTATAAGTACGAATATCGTCATCAATATTAGTTACGTCATCCTAGCAAGAAGGACGACAACCCTCTCGTGGGAGTTTAGATGAGGGGAGTTCAGGCGAAAAGAAAACTATATGTTTACCCTATTAAAATTTTAACATCTGATCGATTTTTATTATCTAACGGTAAATAGGTACTCACATAAAAATGAAATTTGACCAAAACTATTATATCTCTGTTTTTTAGACAAGTAACGCAAAGAAACGCAAACGAATACTTTGGTGCCCAGTATCAGCACTCCGACTTTTTTCTTCTCCATTTTGCATAGTCTTCGGCATCCCTACTAGTGATTCCTATGTCAAGCTAGCACTTTTAGTCTCCCTCTCTGGCCGGGTTCCAAAAGAGGCGGCACGTGTCTAACCATGTGCTCCCCACCTAAGTTGCCGCTTGCCGCAAAACATGGACATACAAGTGAATGCAGCTCTTCTACAATTTATCCGCTCTGTCATGAAGTTGGCCGCGTATGCGAAATTACAACAGTGCACAATTTCGCCAGGAATTAACAATATTATTTGGAAATAACAAGTTGGCGTCTCATTACCACCTACCAGAAAATATCTTAAATAATCTCATACTCAAGATCCGCTTAAAAGGAAGATTTAATAAGGCATAATAAATTTATCATCCGAGTGATATAAGCTCAAACTCCAAAGCAGTTATTATGTAATTTTCTTTATGAAGTAATTAAAATATGTAGCCTTTTAGGTTGTTGTATGAACAAAATTTTTAGTTTAACTCATTTCTTAACTTATGTATTGAGTTTTTGAATTTATACATCTTTAGGCACATTTGTAAAAAAATATGAGTGTAATTTTTACGATACGCGCGCAATTCTACAACGAAAAACCGACATGGTGAAGTTAGCTAATAACTGTCTCTCAAATATCCGTGAAAACTCGTGACTATATTCACGATAGTTTCTCAAATATTCATAGATCCACAAAACATGTATGGAGATCCAAAAATATATTTATTTTATAAAAAATACATCTAATTTCACAATGGAATAAGTTTCGTGTTAAATTTCGTCGAAGTTAATGGGGAAATTTTATGTTATTTGTTATACAATTGTTAAACAAGTTGTGAAAGGGATGCATGCATTCATAAAATATTATAAAAGGAAATGTGGCGAATTTTAATCCTCAGGCACAAGTCCACTGTTGATTTCAGCCTTTGCCTAACAAAACAATGAAACAAATTAAGTTGAATCTTTTAATACTGAAAAGAAAAGTGGAAGCTCTAGGTGATTTACGAAGTTTTATACGAAACATATTTTTAATTGTTTTTTTTTTAATATTGCGTAAGGTGACATGTAAAGATCTTATGTTAGATAAAACAAAGATTCCAAAATTTAATCAGACGTCTCTATGAATTAAATAATATGAACTATATTCATATATTATCCGTGCAGAGGCGGAGAAAGAATACTAACCTCTGCGGCCGGGGTCGGCCTGTCGTAAAATGCGATAAAACAACCCAGCCTAGGTATGTGGTAGGGCCCCAAGCCCGTCTGGATGGCGACCATCTTTGGTTTTAAGTATGCCGCCATAATAACCTTGTGTTGTGTTCCGGCATTAGTGACCCAAGTTCCTGTACCCTTATGTGACTGCAGCGTGTTCGCGATGCCACTGGCGTTGCAAATACCCATAGGCTACGGTAACTGCTAAATTCTAAGCGGGCCGTCAGCCTGTCAGCTGTCCTACAGCAATAAAAAAAACGAAGGTGTCATGTATAATTCCATAACAATGCGGTTTTTTTATTGCTGAGGAACAGTAGATAGGCCACCCACTTAATATTAGGCAGTTACCGCCACCTGAATGTTTACGATAGGGACACCGCGTACAGTGTCGGCATACGGATACTAAAGGCTATTATGACATACTTATAGAGGTGTCGGTGATCATCAATGGTTACCGAGGCATGGAAATGAAAAGAACAAACTGCAATCTACAAATGTCACATAACGTACAATGCCATTGGCCAATTTGCGCATTAAAGTGAGCGTGTGCCGCACAATTGTTAAGGATTTACGCTTTTTACCGATGAAAGTAACGAAGTTATAACAAAAGAATATTGTAAAAACTGGCAAGAGTAAACTTTATTTATGATATATATTACAACTACCGTTTCGGCCAGCGCCATAATGGAAATGAATATGGATAGATACCGAAGGTGAGTAGACCAAAGAAAGATGAATGGACTGAAGAGGGTGTGGGTGTTGAGACGACTGTTAACAGGAAAGTAGGAAGAGTGCACATGTTGTGCAGACCCCGCATAATGTGCGATAAAGACAGGAAGAAGAAGAAACCTCTATCTACGATCTTTACTCCTAATTCCAAAGGCTGTTCAGAATCGTACCTTTATATTTTTGCCTATGCGCCAAAAATAGAAATTCATTATAAAAATATGTCTTTATCGCATTTTTTTAAATATCAAAACCATAATTCTATTTGTTATTACATCTGAAACTTGAAAATAACTACATACATATGTATGAAAAATACTATTAGAGATTTGATCACTGTCGAAGGAAACAGCTATAAAAGTATGCAAAACATTAACAATAATAAAAACAAACACCTGTTTACAGTGTGTAAAACATTTTGCTCAGTGGTTGCCGTGAAAACTTTATACTTAAAAAGTCATTAAGTAGCTGAAATAAAAAGCAACAAGTAGTGAAAAGTAAATATCCTAAAAAGCGCGCTAATCGGCCACCGATATTACGCTCGCAATTTTCGGCTATAACAACCTACAATGCAGTGCAAACAATTTACATGCGTAATCGAAAGCTGTGTCAGTGTGTCACGTTGACATTGCTTACATCTTATTATTGCCATTACGTGATAATGCGTAATACAAAGAAAAATGAGGATAAAACCACTTGCAATATTGAAACTTGCAATTGATACTCCATGCTTCTTCTTCCTGCTGGAATTACACATGTTTTCTTTTTCCAGTCACCTTAGTCGTTATCTGGACATTCATTTTTTGCCATATCATCCTTTACACAATACATCCATCTTTTCTTTGGTATACACTTTTTGTATTCATCCATTCTCATTTCTAGCATTTTCCTTATAACATGACGTTCTTCTCTTCGCATTATATGGCCATATCAGACTAATTGATACCTCAGGCTAGGGCTCACCCGCCACGCTTGTCCAAGGCGGATTGGCTAGTTACACAAACCAATGATCTCGGTACTTATGCAGATTAGGCGAAAAAAACTTCCTAAGCGGGTGCATGCACCGTTCTTCTTCTACTAGTTTTTAGTTTTTTTGAGACTCACATACACAACACACACACATATACACACACAACACTTATGCATGCATACACCCTTAGAATAAAAATATAGATATAGAAATAAACTTAGTTTACGTAAATTCATAGACTGCATTTTATCAATCGGAAGAAAGAAAGAAAGAAAATACATTTATTTAGGACAAACACAAGCACTTACAAAAATAACATAAAATAGACTAATAGCGAAAATTGCCCTAAAAAGGCCCCAAACTCAGCATGTGCTGGTAGAAGCTACCAGCGCTGTTTTTCCGTTTGGGCCTGGTTACCTCAGGGAGTGCAGAACCCCACTTATTACCTAAGCATAGTTTTGTGACACATACTAATTTCTTGTAAAACTGAATTCATGCGTATTCTGTATATGAATATATATATAATACTAGCTGACCCGGCAAACGTTGTTCTGTCATATAAATAATAAAATGTCAAAAAATTAAAAAAAAAATTTGGGGGTGGGTCACCCCTAACATTTAGGAGGATGAAAAATAGATGTTGGCCGATTCTCATAGATACCGGATAAGCACAAAAAATTTCATCAAAATCGGTCAAGCCGTTTCGGAGGAGTATGGCAACGAAAATTGTGACACGAAAATTTTATATATTAGATATGAATTTTATATATCTCAATAAACTATTTTTATTATTAGCTCTTATTAGTAGGACTTTATCTAGACACTCAGAGGAGTGTAATGTATTTGAACTGCCCGGTACGTAGGGGGAGGATATATAGGTACAATATAACGCTGATTATCTGATATTGCTAATTTATTTCCTGTTTATTCCCTAACAAATACAAACAAATATTACATAAGAAATAAACAATCAATACCAATCTATAAAACTAAAAACAAACAAGGTAAATTGTCTATAACTATAACTCTAATAGCTACGAGTTCAATGAGATAAAATTGGATTAAAACTATGTACCTACATTCTACCATACGTAGGTCGTGTAATTACGTGCCTGTCACATAGCTTGTTCCAAAGTAATATAATAACTAGTTTTGAGCTCGTATACCTATTTACATACATATCAAGCATATTTGAGATTTTCAACTCTCGATTTCGTTACTAACTTTTCTCTCTCGTTAGTTATTTATTTGTCAATATATAAATTAAGAATGAAACTCCTTATCATTTTATCTATGAATTAGGTCGATCCTAAATTCGCTAATACGTATTTTTGCGAGATAACTTATGTTAGATAAAACTTGCCGGAGCCCTACACACCAGTATACTACATAATCGTGATATTACTGACATAATAGGCAATATCTTAGCTCTTATTCAACTCGTTTGCTTCCTGCATCGACAGTAGGCTAGTAGTGCCTACTAGATTTTACGATCAGTAATTTCCTATCAAATAAGATAAAAGTGGTATATATTTAATGGAAGACTTCTTTCGTGACGTAATGTATAGTATGAAAGATGGTATAATAAAAGATAATAAAATAAAATAGTACAGTAATATTTATTAAATATGATATAAAATTTACAAAAGAAAAAGAAGTAAAATCTAAATAAAAATGGCGTGCTTTTGCCCTGAAGACTGCGAGCAATTTAAATTATGTCCGATATTAGTGGCCCCTTGTCCAACAAAGTGCTGTGAAGATCCACCTATTTGCAATCCCTGCTTACCACGATGGCCTTCACCGAAGATTATGTATTGTTGTAACTTGCCAAGAGCAAGATTGCTGTGAGCCACCACCAAAATATATGAAGATGAACGCATTGTGCTAAGCTACCTGTGTCTGCATTCAAGCGCAACGGAATTCAGGACCAAGGGCAATGAAGACGCTCGGCACTGCGAATTTCCTATTTAGAAGCCCTCGTGAAGTAGTTGTCGAATGTGAATTGTGCACGGACCCCGAAAAAGTCAACGACTGGGCAAAAGTGCCACCCTGCACACTCAAACCGACACTCGGATGTTGTTTACTCAAGAAGAAACCAATAAAAGTGTCGCTTGATATTTAATGATTGACAATGAAATTTCGTGTCCTACTTTTAATGTGAAACGAAAAAAATAATTTAAATAAAAAGGATGACAGATGTTTCCCCAAAAAGGGGTTAACGTCAGGCAGGCAGCCGGTTGTAAAAGCTAAGCCACAACTATTACAACATGTAGTGGGATAAGGGCAGACTGAAGTCTATCGGACATAATATCTTGAAGGAAAGGAAACAAATATAAACGCCCGAGTTAATTTTAACGGAGGAAGATAACTAAAAAAATTACTGGAATCCTTTTACGAAGTTTCACGCAGATCCGACTAGAGCTTGAGTTCTTACTCAAAATCAGATTGAAGTTAATAATGTCAAAAAGAAGGCAAAATACATTTAAAAAAGTTGAAGTGCAGTATTTTTTTATATAAAAAACTTTTAATCTCTTTAAAAATTCAGCCAAAATATGTATTATAAGTTGAAATGTTGTTTGTTAACTACTTTGATAATAAATATTCTATTTATAAATTCAAATCGAAATACAAATAAATATGTATAAAAATGTTGCAACAACATAAGGTTAGCGAATTTAAATATGAGATTAGGTGTGGAACTTATAACGAACGACATTGAGCACAACTTTTAATATATCTAGCAACATATTCTAAAAATATCTACAACATCGCATACAAAACTTATAAATCGCTTTGTATATCCCAAATTAAAAAGCAATAACGTAAAAAGTAAGTTTACTTCACATGAAATTCTACTTTAAACTATATAATAAGTCTTATACAATTTTTTTATAATTAGTTGGTGAACAATAAAGAGTTTCATTCATTCATAATTAAATTAAATTAGGCTTTGTTTAACTAAGACAATATGCTTGTTTTATGCGAAATATAAGGTAGATTTCTGGTTCATATAGAAAGTCAACCAACCTGATAAAATTGAGATAAGTTTCTTCGGGAATCACTCTCATTCCTGGCAGTGTAATGAGAGCAATCCTTTAACAATCAGCCTTTTTTATGGCTGTAGCAGACAGGCTGACGGCCCGTTTAGAATTTAGCAGTTACCGTTGCCTATGGGTGTTTACAATGCCAGTGACATCGCGAACACGCTGCTGGCCCATAAGGGTACAGGAACTTGGGTCACTAATGCCGAAACACAACACAAGGTTATTATGGCGGCTTAAGTAGGCCAAAGGTGGTCGCCATCCAGACGGGCTTGGAGCCCTACCACGTACTACTAAGGTGGGTTGTTTTGTCGCCTTTTACGACAGGCTGACCCCGGCCGCAGAGGTTAGTATTCTTTTTCCGCCCCTGTACGGATAGAAAAATATATAGAAAAATAGTACTACTTCTAGTCAACGGCTAATGCATGTCGGACGGCTATGGAGGAGGTGTCGGGGTCAGAGAGCCTGTGTACTCGTATATATAAATAAAAGTATATTGGTAGTTTACTTTGGAAATAGATGAGCTATAGAAATATTATATATTTATTTATTTGTATTAATATAATTGCGGATTAACCCTGAAACACAGATTAATAAATAGTTACTTCTTCTTCTTCTTCAAGTGCCTCTCCAACTAGTGAAGGTCGGCTACCAACTTCTGGAATTGCTGTCTGTCCTTAGCGAGTCGAAATAATTTGGATACGCTCGCTATTCCAGTCCACTCTCGGATATTACGGAGCCACGACTTCTTTCTTCGACCAACTCGACGTTTACCGGCAACCTTGCCCATCATTATAAGTTGCAGAGGCTATATCTATCGTGCCTGAGCACGTGAACGAGATATGCAGTTTTTCGTCTCTTGATGATAGACAAAAGTTCCCTTTTCCGTCCAGCTCGCCGCAGAACCTCCTCATTTGTGACTCTATGCGTCCAACTTATCCTCAACATACGCCTGTATGCCCACATTTCAAAAGCTACTACGTAAAATAGTTACTACGTACCTAAAATTCGTAAACTCATTATGGGAACATGTTTTTACCGCTCAACATAGGTCGTAAACGTTTCAAAAACTTAATTAAATATATTTGATTTCCATGTACGACATTGAACCCAGATTTTGGTCTTTCCATCGTTCACTGTGTTTCAAGAACAACTTGCATAACGAGTTAGATAATAGCCTTAATTGCATTATACCTTCATTATATGAGTTCGGGTCCGTGGCCGAATAGATTGCCCCATCGCGAAAATTTGCATATGTTTATAAATATTATTTAAATTTCGTATTAGTTGGCAATATCCGATTTAAGTAATATTTCTGATTCTATAATTAAATGTTTATGTCTAGAATAAATAGAAAAAATATCTTTAAGTTTTTTAGGTCATATTTGCACTGTGATTAACAATCAATCCAATTATCCAATTTACATAGATTTAAAACTATTTGTGTACCTAAACCTAATCAAATAACAATCTATGTATGACATCTTACGAAATAAATTATACTCCTCTATTAGTAAGTGAAGCAAAAATCTTTTTACGAAAACTAGGTGGATTGAGTAGTACGAAAATTGGCGTAGTTAACGTTTACATGCAGAAGATCAGAAAGCAAATATTTTTTATAATTGAATAAAAATAAACAATTACACCGTATTTTATTTATAGGTATACTGGTTTATTTATGAAATTAATATTATTGGTCTATATGAATTGTGGTCAAATTTCGACCACTGAGCTAACACTAGTTATTATCATTATAGTGAACAGGCTTATATATAACATACAACCCACAACATCACACAGCTGGACTTGAATCCTACCCGTCGAGTGTTCAAATAGTAAACCCGCCACGCCACGTATGTCCAATGCAGATTGGCAGGTTCAAGAAACCAATGATAACAGTGTGTTGGTTCCTCGCGATGTTTTCCTTCATAATAAACACATGGAAAGGGAATAAATAGTCTAAGAGAAAAAAAGTATCATAGCAGGAATCGATCATACCCTCAGGTTTGATTTGTAATCGCTTGGTATTCGCGTACTCGGTAAAATAGTTTAATTAATAAGTAATGTCAAAATACAGTTACGGTTAATAAGGCTTTACTGCTTATTAGGTGCAAATTGGTTAATATCTAAGATTTCTTAGTAATTTCGTAAAAGTGAAAATGTTAAAATATTTAATTTTATCGCTTAGGGACGAATTACGAAAGGATTGATCGGGTTCGTGTCGCAACCGGTGTTTATTTCTAAGCTACGAGAAAGGTCGCCTTAGATTTTTTCTTGTTGCATGTAATTTTTCACCAAACTAAGATTGATAGCATTTTTTAAAACATTGCCAAAAAATAAATACATTGCAAGACATAAAATCAACATAATTTTATTGCGATCTCGTTTAGACATAAATAAAATAAAATAAGACTGGAAAAAATCTCTGAGAAATTTGTTTCGCCGTTTCTTTTCTAGCCAGCGTTTTGTATTGGAAACGGCAGTAGATTCTTGACGGGGCAGACCACAGATAAGATCCTATATTGAAATAAATTATTTTGATTTGATTTGAGAAAAATCCTGCTTCAGGATGATTTCATTAATAAAATTCGTTAATAACTAATTTATATTTGCAAAAAACATGTATCATATTGTACATGAAAATACATAATATATACACACATATAGACTTCACTTTTATAAAAGAAAATTAATTCTTTTTGTTATTTAAATTAAATTTTATCATAAATATACCATTATTCAAAAGAGGTCTTGAAGATGTGGGTTTACCTACTATAGAGACTATTGTGATAATTTTTTTTTATATATTCTTATTAAACATCAATATATTTTTTGTATAAAGAAACATATTTGTTTATTTAAATTTCATTATCTTTAAAATATTATACATATTATAATATATTTAATACCTTTGTATATAGCGAACTATATTTCTGGCTTATATTTCTAAATGAGCTTCATTTTAGATTTTATAGACAGTAAAAAATCATACCCCATTATAACATACCTATAGATTGATATTTAGATTCATATTTGTAACTTTCAAAAATAATATTTTACATTTTAAGCAATATTTATTTGAACTTGTTTTCTGCTTTTGTATATGTATGTAATATATAATAATAAACACGGTTTATTTATTACAGACGATATTGATCACATTAACGTTTAATTTCATAATAAAATAAATGTTACTCTATAATGTTCGAACTATATCTATCAAATATTTTTAAATAAAGTGAAAGTAAAACAGTTCGGAAATGTAAATAATCTTTGATAACAATAAAGATATAAACCAAATATACTTACAGCCTAATTAAAATTAAAGAAAAATTCACTCACCATTCAAACAAATATCGTTAAATAAACAAACAAAACTGTTCGAAAATTCAAATTTAAGCGGGCATGCGCGCGCGCCGTTCTCGCGATACGGCAACTGACGGGGCCCTACCACGTTCCTCGTTCACTTTACGTGACGTAATATTATGACCCTTATTAATACGATTGTAAGATCTAAATAACTTGAATCATAAAGTACTAAATGCGTAAGACAGTATGGAATTAAGTACAGTTAAGGTTAGATGTTCAAAACTGAATTTTTATTTGATTATATAAAAAAAATTGTATTCCTAATAAATGTCTCAAATACTTCCGGTAATGTTTGAAACTTCCGGTCTTCTTTAATTGCTGGCTTAATATTATCAGAATAGTTCTGTCCCATATAACGCTGAGATGATGATGATGAGTTCTGTCCCAGAATACTCCTAATTTATTTATTGCTGAGAAGCAGACATGCTGACGGTCCATTTAATAATAAGCAGTTTCCGTCGTCTATTGATATTTGCGAGGCTTAGGGCACCGCGAACATGCTACTGTTTGCATAGGGGCACTGGAACCTGGTTGTTAATGCCGGAACACAACACTAGGTTATTTTGGCGGCATATTTGTAGATTAGGTTGCCATTCAGATGGACTGGGCCGCCACCACCACCACATAGCACAACATTGTTAGTCTAATTGTAAAATCATATGAACATATTACATGGGAAACTAATTCCCAACCATGCCAAATAGCATTCTGAAGCTCAATCACCGTGCAAGGTTTGGTTTAAAGAAATATTCAAGATTATTTTTTCGCCAAAACGACGACCAACAAATAACAAAGTAATATCAGTTGTCCGTACAAAGTTTTGGTAGTCTTAGTCCACTTCTGACACTCAGACAGGGGGAAAAATTGCTATTTTGAAACATGCTACGATTTCTGTCATATAATTTCTCGATTTTTTTTGGTAATCTTAAGTAATTCCTGACAACCAATCTTTTTATTGCTGAGAAACAGCAGGCTGGCTGGCGGCCCGCTTAGTAGAAAGCAGTTGCCTTCCGTACTACCGTAGCCTTTAGATATTTGCGACGCTAGGGGCAACTCGAAGTCGTTGCTCTCCACAAAGGGATATGTGACTGAAATGAAGATAGTGCTACCTCATCATTAGGACAACTCACACAGCGTCATCTACTCTGAATGTAAATGGCAAAACGTTATTGTTGTAGATAACTCATATACTACTTATATAATTTTCTTTAGCAAATAAATACTCGGGATGGGAATCGTGCCCGTAACCTAAAAAGAGGTTCGGACGTGTGATAGCTGCTGCACCAAGGAGTAAATGCTTTTAGGAAAAAACCATACGTCAAATATCTTTGATTCCAAATTTACACTAAATGATTCACTTTTAAAATTTTCGTCTCCAGTTCACAGCACAGAAGATATAGAAGTTATTTAAGTTTCTATGTGAAAAACCCTAATTTATTTGTGTATCAGGCACATATAAGAATACTGTTTGTACTTACTTGTTACATAAATAAGGAATAATTTCTCCAAAAAAATATTGAGTCATTAGATATATACATTTCTTTAAACGATGACTCGATACTGTTGGATTTTTATTCGTACATTAAACTACAAGAAATTTCTACATTGTTACGAATTCTTATCTCATATTTTCCAACACTTTTTTTCGGGGAACAGCAGACAGACTGATAGCCCACTTAATAATAAGAATTTACCGTGGCCTATGAATTTTTGCGACGCTAAGGGCACCGTAAATACGCTGCTGTCCCATAGGGAGACAGGAACCTCACTAATACCGGACACAAGGTTATAATGGCGGCATACTTACACCAAGGGTGGTTGCTATCCCGACGGGCTTGGGCCCCCAACCGCTAGATGGGCGCAACCACTTAACTATCACCTAGTAGGAGTATGTATGTATTATACCTAGTCAGGTCATAAATTCTGTCACATGTTTAATGTAAAATAATTGTAACAAGTTTATTAATTATGTAACCATTCATATACCAAAATGAACTTAACAAAACATAGATTTTTATGACATTAAAGTTTATTCAAAATGACCTCCGTGATTTTGAATACAAGCCTTCAATCTGCGCGGCCAGTTGTCTATCGCAGCACGAACGAGGTCCATGTCAATATCGGCGGCTGCCTTAATCAAGGATGTCTTGAGTGACTCCAAATTGGGATGAGGCTTTGAGCACGCCTTTTCCTCCAAGTGTTGCCATATCTTGTAATCTAACGGATTCAAATCTGGACTGGAGGAGGGCCAGTCTTCGTGCCGGATGAAGTCGATTTCACGCGCCGCCAGCCAGTCGTGTGTGCTCTTCGCTCTATGAGCTGGCGCCGAATCTTGTTGGAATACCCAGTGCCTGTTATTGAACATGGTATGAGAAACAGGTTCCACAAGGTTCGTCAGGACTGTATTTTGATACACAACAGCATTCGTTTTTACACCTTTCTCACAAAAATGTACCTCTGTTAAGCCCCAATAAGAAACTCCCAACCATACCATGAGCGAGGATGGAAAATGACCTCGTTGGACACGCGGAATACGGTTGCTCGCTTCTTCACTACTGTGTGCGTACACCTTATCATTTTGTTTGTTGTAGCTCTCTTCTACGGTAAACATTTTTTCATCCGAAAAAAGAATTTCCCGATATTTTTTTCCCGCGTACCGCTTCAACAAAGCGCGGCATCTCTTCAGTCTCAGGTCCATTAGACGAGCATTCAAACGATGTCCTGTTTTTCTTCGATATGCCCGAAGCCCTAAGTCTTCATTTAACACCCTTTTCACCGTGGTTCTGCTTAACCCCATCTGAAGGGCCAACAGTTTCTGCTTACGTTTGGGATTTCTTTCAATTCGTGCCTTCACAGCTTTTATCACTGCTGGAGTCCTAACAGACCGAGGGCGACCACTTCTTGACCTGTCATTTACACTAGAGTCTTCATTGTATCGTTTGATGGTACGATAAACGAATCTTTTGGTAATATTCAAATTTTTCAGTATGTTAAAAATTTGAATTGGCGCGTAACCGCAACGATGCAACGCAATAACTGCAACACGGTCTTCTTTAAGCGTCCACTCCATATTTAAAAATGAGTAAAATTCTAAAAGTTATACATTTTTATTTTCATGAACAATTCGAAATTCGAATTCAATAAACTTTTTTGTGGCCAGCATTCTAAAAGAAAAGTTTTTACTGTGTGACAATACTTATGACCTGACTAGGTATATTCTTGCAACATAATTTTTCGATCATTTATTATATGACAAAGATTAGGCTTCAAATTAAAGAGCAATTCTACTACTTGGGTCCAGCATTCCACTTACTATTAATTTGTAGCCAATTATTAGTATAAAAATGTTTATAGAAACCGTTTGCACACAACTATACATTCCGATATATTGCATAGAATTAAATCTGAATATGGCGCGAACGATTTCGTTAGTGGATTGGCGACGAAGCGAAACTTTCTACGAAAGGATAGAAATTGGCTACGAAACTAGTACTGGCATTAGAAAATATTTTGATCAATATCAAAATTGTGACGTAGAAACCAAATTTATCTAAACATTAGGGCATATAGCCGAAATTTCTCAATGCAGGGAGTAAGAGAACTCATCCCTGCGGCCAGTGGCGGCCTGTCATACAAGGCAATAAAACAACCCTAGGTACCTACCTACGGTACTAGTCGGTACCGGCTGTGTCGAGGGGAGGAGGGGCAGAGGACGCGCTCCTACAGTTTGGACGCAGACGATTCGAGACGCTACGGGACCCTTCAAACCGCCATCCGGATGGCGCAAGACAGGAGTGTCTGGAGGGAGCTGGTGGCGAGGACTACGCACCGCGGTTACGTCCCTCAGTCATGAGGTTACGACGACGAAGAAGAAGGTAGGTCGTTAGGGCTCCAAACACTACAAACAAATCAGTTGCATACTGTCACAATATGTAGGTACATATAATAACATGATGGCAATGGCATTTTTTCTGAGTTGAGAAACAGGTGCCTGCATTTTTTTTCTGTGGGTCAGCAGACAGGCTGACGGCCCGCTTAGAATTTAGCAGTTACCGTCGCCTATGGGTGTTTGCAACGACAGAGGCATCGCGAACACGCTGCTGTCCCATAAAGGTACAGAAACTTGGGTCACTAATGCCGGAACACAACACAACGTTATTATGGCGGCATACTTAAGACCAAAGGTGGTCGCCATCCAGACGGACTTGGGTCCCTACCACGTAGAAAACGTAAAAAACGTCCTGCTTGGTGGCAGGCAACCACCCCTCGTTTTAAATATGCTACTATAATATCTAATCTTCTATTGTATTTTAGTAAAAGTAACCCAGGTGTACTACGGATAACTACGCGGAAGGCAGCATGTTAGCAATGCCCTAAAAATTCATAGGTTACGGTAACTCGTTACTTATAAATGAGCCGTTAGTCTGTCTGCTATTCTATAGTAATTTAAAAAAAATATCTAACGCTTCATGTCGACAGCATCCAACACACTCTGTAGGTACGCTCTTAGTAGTTATATTGTCACAGAACTATTTTTTAGCGCGTTTATGTTTATAACAAACCCGCTTTTTCCTGATTTATCAGGTATTTCTTTAGAAACGCTAGAAAATATTTGTAATTACATTCATTGTTAACCTTCAAATCCGTAAGTAAACAATGCAAACAAAACAAATATCAAATCACATCATTTATTACAATATAAAACTATACAGACTATTTATTGAAAATCAAGAAGCTAACACAATTTCGAAAACAGAACGCTAACTAGAGAAGAAGCGGCGAAACAGCAGCGATATTTTTTCTAATATTTACTTTATATCAATCTTTTTCTGCTGTATAATTTATAAACTAAATAAATAACCTGTGACAGTTCATACAACACCATCAAGTCCTAAAGAATGCAACAGTGTTAGGGGTTCAGTAAACTGATACACTACTTTTCTTATTCGAACCCTAGGCCCCGCTGGAGTTCTAATGTACGAAATCTGTCGCACAAAGAGTTTAGTCAAACAAAATAAGTAAAGGAAATGTAACATGCAGCTTTGCCGACTTAGAACTAGTAAAACCAGCAATTTGTTGACTTTTAGGATTGTTTTATCCGTGCAGGGGCGGAGAAAGAATACTGAGCTCTACGGCTGGGGTCGGCCTATCGTAAAAGGCGACAAAACAACCCACTCTAGCTACGTGGTAGGGCCCAAAGCCCGTCTGGATGGCGACCACCTTTGGTCTTAAGTATGCCGCCACAAAAACCTTATGTAATGTTCCGGCATTAATGACCCAAGTTCCTGTACCCTTATGGGACAAATTCTAAGCGGGCCGTCAGCCTGTGTGTTATCGTACAGCAATAAAAAATTACAAGCCCCTTAATAAGCGATGGGGTACTTTTATTATATATTATACAAATAAGTGCTATACCAGCCCATGGTGTCGGCCTCCCCCTAAAGGGAACGGACAGGATACCCGTCACGCTTGTCCAAGGCGGATTGACGGGTTAAACACTACCCTGTACCACGTTATGCAGATTTCCTTACGATGTTTTCCTTTTTTTTATTGCTGAGTAGCAGCAGAAAGGCTAACAGCCCACTAAATATTAAGCAGTTACCGTCATATAAAGATGATTGTAACGCCAGAGGCATCGCGAACACGCTGCTGTCTGCATATAGGTACAGGAACGTGAGTCACCAATGCCAGAACAAAAAGTTATTATGACGGTATACTATCCGTACAGGGGCGGAGAAAAAATACTAATCTCTGTGGCCGGGGTCGGCCTAACGTAAAAGGCGACAAAACAACCCAACCTAGCTACGTGGTAGGGCCTCAAGCCCGTCTGGATGGCGACCACCTTTGGTCATAAGTATGCCGCCATAATAACCTTGTGTTGTGTTCCGGAATTAGTGATCCAAGTTCCTGTACCCTTATGGGACAGCAGCGTGTTTGCGATGCCACTGGCGTTGCAAACACCTATAGGCGACGATAACTGCTAAATTTTAAGCGGGCTGTCAGCCTGTCTGCTGTTCTACGCAATAAAAAAAAATACTTATACACCGGAGGATGGTTGCCATCCAGACGGACTTGGGGCTCTATCACCTAGCTAGGGTTGTTTTGTCGCCTTTTACGACAGGCCGACTCCGGCCGCAGAGGTTAGTATTCTTACTCCGCCCCTGCACTCCTATACCGTCCGTACATGGCTATAATATCCACAACATGCGAGAAAAACTGCCTAAGCGATACATGCCATCGTGGGATTCAAACGCGGTACCTCTTGATTGGTCCATTTTATGAAAAAGTTATCCAATATATCAGTCATGCATTGTGATAAATAAATTATTATTGTTTCTGGCCTGAAATACACAGTCGGTTTGAAAATTTTATTTCAAGTCACTAAAGTGGATAATTTGATGATGCTAAGAATGTTAAATATAACTTGACGCCTGAGGTAGACCGCGAGCTTGGGTTGTTGCGGTTAAACATAAACGGTATGGTTATATGAAATTATATTATTTGAGTGAATAACATTTTTTACTGCAGATTAGAAACTCTGTAAATTGATTCTTTTGTTTCCCCTCTGTTACTCTGTAGCTCGAAGTTCTCTAAGCCAGCCAATAACAGCGAGACTTAACTTGCCGCAACTACTTATTTACTTTTACTTTCTTTACTAAAGACCCACAAGGAAAAAGGCATTAATTATATTTTTTTGTTTTAACAGGAAATTCCTATTAGACTCCAACTAGAATGTTTTCTAATTAATTTTATTTTAGAGGCATTTAACCGACATGGTTATTGCCATAATACCCTTAACAGGGATAAAAGCTTGACTCTACATAACTAAATAATAGTATTTATTAAAAATTTATATAAAAGCTGTTGAATACCTTTCAAATTTGACGCGGATATCAAAGACTACTTGTATGTCTGTCCAGTCGTGGCATATTTAGCTTTGTTTAAATCTTCTCTTGATACCCTAGATTCGAAGGGATGCTCTAACACAGTGGTCGGCAACCTTGTCATCTAAGAGCCAAATATAGATGATAAAAAAATGGAAATTTATTTAAATAGCCATTTTTAACACATTATTTGCTTTAGTTTAAGACATTATTACGAAAATAACTATATAACTAAACATTTCGCGGAAGAGCCGTAGCCGAGAATCATGCGGTTCATGAGCCGCGACTTCCCGACCATTGCTCTAGCTTATACATAAAGGTATATTTGCTCTAGTGAACGAGCAAAGAGCAGTTTGTTAATAAGTAATTACCTTACGCACCATTTATTACCTTTTACGACTTACGAGTATAAAGTGGTGGTGAAAAATGAAATTGATGAAGCCCGATTCGATTTCTGACGGAGACAACACCGCTATATTATTGCTAAAGCCTTCTTTTATGGACACCTTACCCTCACGGTAAATATTTGCGAAAATATTAAATAGCGACTAATAAAAACATACCTTAGTGAATGTACCAATAAACACTTATTTAACAAAGGTATTGCACTTTTATTTGGGGTAGAAATGCTTGATACACATCCCATTGTTCATGAGCTCATGGTTAATTACACTACTTCGGAAATTCCGTGCAATGCACCCGTGCGTCCAAGGGGATGCATGCCGCTGGTATTAAGTATACCACCCCAGTGTTCTTCCAATTACCTGACACCGAGTATGTGTTAATGAGATTCTGGCCAGGCCAGGAAATATTGTTTCCTAGCAAGACACGTCCCGCTATTCTCCTTTACCCGAGGACCCTTTACCGTAAAGAAAAAAACACTTTTCCCATCGCAGTACCATTGTTCGATCCTTGCATAAGGGTATTTGAAATCCCGCCTCCTGATTTTTGTTACCTACCCTCACTCTCGGTGAGGTAAAATGGTGAAAGCAGGGGTGGGACGGAGAAATAATAAGTAGTGACCGACAAGCTCTTAAACTGGCAGGACGGTTGTTGTTCGACCTCCCTGGTTACTCCAAACTCTAATTGGCCGTGCCATTAAATCCGTGTGTTCAGTGTTGTGACTTTAGCTGGTGCCATGCAACAGTTCCTCAGTGACCTGGACCGAACCGGGAAGGGGTGGAGTCACGGTCAGTGCGAATTTCTTTGCCCACTGCAAGGTATCGCGTCTCTCTAGCCACCGCTCCTATCCCATCCTCTCTCATACAGTGCACAGCTCTCGAGCTATCCTTCTCATTCCTGTACGGTGCAGTCTCGGTCCGTGACTGGCATCGTACAACCATATTTATGGGTTGTTGCAAAAAAGGCGTTATAAAAAATTTTAAAAGGCCGTTGTTATTTGTGTTGCAAACATCCATAGGTGGTGGTGACTACCTGCTTAAGGGTAGAGGTAAGCCGTTTGCTGAAGTCGCAACTATAAAAATACACACAAACCTGTCAACGCACCGAAAATGGCATTTAAGTGGTGATAGAAACGATGAATTAATATATTTTGTCGCCAAATCATTAACCACATTAAAATAAAGAACATCTGGATTTTTGTATTCTTTATCAGCATTTTCATTTTTGTATTATGTAGTAGAAATAAATTCAAAATAGGTATTTTCAAACATATTTATTATAACAATTTTTTTTATTGCACCAAAGTGACTGCCTAATATTGTCCAGTTTAGTCCAGCAATTATGCGGTTGCATGTTGCTTGAATGTGTTATCGTTACACTAGAGGGTAGAGAGGGTAAAGAGAACAAGCTCAAATGGAGAAGTTGAAAAAGCGACCAAGCAACACTGTAAAATATAATTCAAAAACCTGCCAGAATGGCGCAGAACAGTGTACGCCATGAATTTTGTAGACGAATTGAATTAAAAAAAGTATACAAGGTTAAAAATACTCTACTACACTCATAATAATGTTTGGCGCTTTCGTCGAAAATTTACACTGATGCTAAGTATTTGTTACAGTATTCCTAATGGACCTAACTTGCGTCAAGGTTTCCTAAAGGACCGTACTCTATGACAATGACGTTTAGTTGCGTTCAAATAAACGTCACTTTGGTGAAATAACGTAAAATGGTGGATTAGAATTGTGTAAAATCCTCACTTAATACGACCGAGAGAGAAATTTCTGGTCACTATTGATGCACCTTAATTTACCGCATTTCGATATCTCTTTACCTCTGCCCTCCTTACGTTACACTCAAATAAAAAGATTAAATCAAGTATTCACTCTTGTTTTGGATCATTATTTTGGATCAGAACATCGATCTTTAATATTAACACAAAAAAGCTTCAAATCTGACAATTATATTGTACATTAAGAAAATAAGTGTTTATCACAGGAAAACAATTTTCAATACTTGCAAGTAGAAAACCAACTCAGTAAGTTCGAATATCAAATTTTACATTATTAGAATTTTAACCGAAATTAATATTAATCCATACTAATATTATAACTTAAAGTAACTCTGTCTGTCTGTGTGTTACGTTTTCCCTACATCGATGTACGAATTTTGATGAATTTCGGTATAGAGAAAGATTAGATCCTGGAGAAGGACGTAGGCTACGTTTTTTAAATTTATATGGCAGAACAACATTTGCCAGGTCAGCTGGTAGACAGATATAATTGATTGCTCAAGACACTAATTTTCACACTTTCTCCTTACATTTTACCTAATGGAAAACTTGGTGATATGTCTTAAGAAATAAGTATGTTCGTACAAGTCAATACTTTTCTATTATAGTACTGTTATATCACATATAACCCGTAACGTTTCACATCTGGGATTGTATACGTTCTACTCCTGACTTCAGGTCTCCCCCAGAGCAAACGGACCGTATACCTGCCACGCTTGTCCAAGACAGGTTGCACACCGTTGATCTCGTTATGCAGGTTTCCTCAATATGTTTTCTTTCATATATATATTATATTAGGCGAGCAAAAACTGCTTCTACGCTACATACCATCGTGGGAATCGACCCCGTACCTTCTAGTTTGATCTCCAACTGTGATACCATTTTATTATATCAACATTAGTAACAATAAATTATGCTTCGGCTCTACATAGTCTTTGATATCTCATTGCATGCTAAGAAATTACAGTAAAGTGTACTACAGAAAATGTGTATAAGCTCTTCTTAAAGATAAATATTTCAACCCGGACTGTTTTTCTATCACTTGATTTATTTTTTAACTTTGCTATTTATATTATAATTAGGCCAATCCGTACTGACCTCTATCGCATTTCAAGACATATTTACGCATTTCAAGACATATTTATTTATCTATTTTCAATAAGATTAATTTCATTCACATTCGACGATACATAGTGCTCGGAGATGTGCTGACGAAGCTCTGTTTTCAAACGAAATTGTTCTGAACATTGGTCACACCTGGATAAAGAAAAAGAAAAATAAAGAAATTCTCCCTAATAGTAGTCAGATAAGAAATAGACTATGGTGAATTTATTAGCAGCAGAGAAACGCTTGCAATTATGTTATAGCCATTATATTCCAAATTGAAGCAGAACAGATATGTTTTTAATTTTTTCACTACATTAAAACCTGTATTTTATATTGTTGATAATTTCACTAACATAGAAGCTACATACAACTAGACTGATACCTGATTCTAGCAAATCATACTTTGTAACAATTTGAATATTAAACCACAGACAACACCATGTTCAATTACACTATGATACTAACACTTATGGGACAGCAGCGTATTTGCGATGCCACTGGCGTTGCAAAACCTATAGGCGACGGTAACTGCTAAATTCTAAGCGGGCTGTCAGCCTGTCTGCTGTCCTATGCAATAAAATAAATAAATTATGGTATATTTATATAAAATTGAAAAAAAAAATTACGCACATCTACTGAACTCTCTCAAAACTCCTGTTCATATTCCTTCTTTTTATAATAACTCCTTCATTGTTCATGCTATCAAACTTTGGAATGCACTACCTATATTACTATTTGCTATAAAACAGGCTAAATCACTGCCAACTTTTAAAAAATTGGTTAAAAATCACAACTTATTAAGTGCAACAACAAAACAAATATTTATTTATTCTATAAATATAGATATTTAAGTATGTTTATTTATTATATTTTATATATTATATGTATTATTAAATTTTATGTATATTGTCTATTTATTGTGTGAATAAAATATTATTATTACATCAATATAAAAGGCATAATGTCTTATAGCCTGGGTTGCCTGGAAGAGATCGCTCTGTGGCGATAAGGCCGCCCATTGTAAGTCAAGTAGATATTGATTGTGTAAATAATTTTCATTGTTTTTGTAACTTATTTGGTTTAAAATAAAGTGTTATCTATCTAATATTATATACACTACATTATTTAACTTTATGAACACACTAAAACTGATGGTGGTCCACGAATGAGATATAAACCCAAGATCTCTCAATTTCATAACTAGTAATTTGACAATAGAAACTTCATCTACTTAGTTTTAACCACAAACAATTCTAATGATGATAATAAATGAAATGCTTACTCATATAACTTATTTCCCAAATGAGCTCTTTTGTGCTTGTCACGATCGTTACTTTGACTAAATGTCCTGCCGCAAATCTCACAACTGTATGGCTTTTCGCCAGTATGTACACGGTAGTGGCGGGTCAGGTGATATTTCGTTGTGAATCTGTAAAAAGTATTAAAAACTAATTAATCTAATTGATCGCCTCATCGGTTTGTGTATTCTCACGACTAGCTGTGCCTTCGAATTAGCTTGCTTCTTTAAGGATGATGGTGGAGAGGTAACTAACTATCATATGAGAAAACAAAGCAAAAATAGAAATATATGTTTTTTTTTTTACAATTCACACAGCGCCATCTAGTCCCAAACTAAGTAGCATAGCACTTGTGTTATGGGTACTAGACAACTGATATACTACTTATATACTTTTTTTTTTGTAAATAAATACATATTATACATAAACACCCAGACGCGAGACGGGAATCGAACCCGTGACCTCCGCAAGTGTGCCGAAGTGCGTTATCCGTTACGCCACCGAGGTCGTCGTCGTGTTTAAAGGTAACCCGAAAAGAATCAGTCTAGAGGACATAAAAAATCAAGAAAATGTGTACTATATATAGTATAGTAGACACTTTCTTGATACTAGACACTATCTACTATGTTATAGGTTCTGCAAGAGGCCAGAACCTAATGAAGAGTATATACTGATTCCTAAGCAAAACTGTTACTTGAAAGCGATAACTGAAAGCCTAATATTAATAATAATTTTCTTATTTTTTATTTATAAAAGTCACACGGCTTATTATCCGTGCAGGGGCGGAGAAATAATACTAACCTCTGCGACCGAGGTCGGCCTGTCCTAGAAGGCGATAAAATAACCCACGTGGTAAGGCCGTGGTAAGGCCTCAAGCCCGTCTGGATGGCGACCACCTTTTGTCTTAACTTTGCCGCCATAATAACCTTGTGTTGTGTTCCGGCATTAATGACCCAAGTTCCAGTACCCTTATAGGAAAGCAGCGTGTTTGCGATGCCACTAGCGTTGCAAACACCATAGGCGACGGTAACTGCTAAATTCTAAGCGGGCCGTCAGCCTGTCTGCTGTCCTACAGCAATAAAAAAAGGCATTACGCACTAATTTTGCCAATTTCAAAGTAGAGACAGGTGAATTTTATTATGTAGATGAACAGAATTTATAATGGTGAATAATTTTTCTAAACACTAAAGGACGAAGAAAAAATGTTAGATTAAATAATAATAATATATCTTTATTGCACATACACAGTTCAGGACTAAGTAATAGGTACATAAATTTGTTTGCTAAGTACAATAGGTGGTCTTTGGGTGGACAGGATTTACAAAATTATAAAATGGTATGCCCTATAAAATAATCAACAAATACTACATACATACATATGTAGATACACATACATATATATACACACATATACATATACATATATTGCAATAATGATTGATATAATATACATATAAGAAACTAGTATAATATATAAGTACTAATATTGATATAATAAATGAATAATGTAAACTTTCTGTAGTGATAGTATACTGGATAGATTTCAATTAAATTTTCGAAAGTTTTTATTTCCTTGGCCCTTATCTAAAAAAAATTATTGAGATATCTTCATTTAATATAAAGTTATTAAAGTTTTAAGAAATAAGGATTTCTATTATGCCCTACGTGTTCAATGATGTGTGTTTTCTCTGCCGCGGAGAAGTGGGGCTAGCAGTGTGGCGTGCATGCAACAAAAACTTCTCATATTTTTTCGATTTACTTTTTTCTGTTATTCGACTAGCGCGCAGCAAAGCGGGCGGAAACGGTTAGTATTGAATATATGAGACATATTTTAAATTAGCTGTATCTGTATCCAGACAATATTCACTGAGGGAATTAAATTTGCATTAGAATTACGTAAATATATTTAAAATCTGTATTTCTGACTATTTACTCTTACTGGCCATTTTTTTTAGTATTTTAATGTATAAATTAACTGCAGAAAGTGTATTGGTTAATGTAAAAATGTCTTTGTGTTCACTTAGTTGCCTATTCCTATTTGTTTATTTTGTTAGTGTTTGTAAGTTTGTATTGTACTGTTTGTTTACTTAATAAACATAAATAAATATTGTGAGATGGATGGAAAACAACTAACAAGCTCAGTCAGCTTAACCTCTTTTTGAATTTAGCCTTATTATATTTATTAAAAAATTATATAATTCAGTGAAAAGGACCTATATGTAATGCATTATTATAATTTGTAATAAATAAATTAATAAATTAAATGACAACCAGCACTCACTTCATGGGGCAAGTATCACATTTAAATGGTTTATTTCCCAAATGTAAGCAGTCATGTTTAAGTAATGAGCTGCGATGACCAAATCTCACATGACACTTCTGACATCTAAATGATTTTTCACCCGAATGCAGGATTAGATGTGCTTTCAGCTCACCTGGAATATAGATTATAATTGATGACTTCAAAAACCTCAGTTCCAACCAGGCCAGGATATTTTTGAAGTGGAAGCGAAGACCAGTCAGTCTGACTGGTCCACTTAACAGTAAACAGTTACCGTCATTTATGGATATTTGCGACACCAGCCGCAATGCTTACATGCTCATAGAGGAATTTGAACCTGGGTCACTTATGCCGGAACTACAAAGGCCATTTCACATCATATCTAGAGACCAGGAGTGGTTGCCATCCACCTAACAAAATTCTTGGAACTAACTCATTACTTGATTAAAAATGAGTACTAAAATACAGTAAATATTAGAAAAAAATTATATACACTAGCATGGTTTGGCCATGTAATGCGAAGGTATGAATGCCAAGTAATAAGATGCTATAAATAAGAGTGGATGGATACAAGAGAGTTAGCCCAAAGAAAAGATGGATGGATTACATAAAAGATATGGCGAAAAAGGGTGTGAATGTTGAGATTATGACTAATATCGGAGAGTGGAATGAGAGGACATGTTGTGCCAACCCTATATAAAGTGGGAAAAGGGCTGAAAATATAGAAAAAAATAATCCTTTAATTTAAATGAAATTTAAAATAGTATATAAATATATTGTAGGTTACCTTTACTTACAAATTTCTTTGGACACATATTACAAACAAATCTTTTTTCTCCGATATGTCTTAGTTGGTGCTGTTTCAAATTCCCATTTGAGCTGAATTGTTTACCGCAAACTGTACACAAATGTTTTCTAATTCTTGCATGTTTTTTTACATGACCTGCCAGCATTGCCATTTGGTAAAATGATTTTGAACAAAATGGACACTGATGTCTACTCTCACCTTCATGACTATCCAAGTGTTCTTTGTAAAGCATTTCTTTCCAGAATGATCTTGGACAGAACATACATTTATAAAGACCTTGATCAACATGTGTCAGTTCATGCCTTTTAAGATGACTTATTTTCTTAAAAATTTTACCGCAAGATGTACATGACAGCACACGGTCCTTCGATACATGTTTTCGTTTATGTGCTGAAAGGGAGTTCATTTTTTTGAATGTTGCTGTACATGAATCACATTTGAAAATTGCATTTACCTCCTTTTCTTTTTCTATATTCACGGATGACTTAGGATATGTTTTCCCAGTCTCATGTTGTAACTTTGTCCCATGATAAATATCAGTCACTTCACTTTTATGAATTCTAAAATGGCTTTTTAAATCGGAAACATTATCAAATGATGAAGAACATTCTGAACAGTGAAATAATTGTAATTGTTTATCATTTTCTTGCTTGAAATCAACAGAAATTTCGAAATCAGAATGATACCCTTCATTTTTAATATCTTGTATATAATCATCCTTCATTTTACTTTCAAATTGGTTAACATCATTTTCATGCAATCTTCTATCTATATACTGAGCTTGTATTTTAAAACTATAAAATTGTACTAAGCAGTTGAAGCATGTTAAACAAATTTTCTTTGGTAAATTGTCTTCTGATGAAATCTGGAATAGAAAAATTAGATGCAATATTTTAAGTCAGATAAACAAAGCTCCCATTGGCTGTCAGTGTTTGATGGGAGCCTTTTTTATTGCTGAGAAACAGCAGACAGGTGGATGGCCCACTATAGTAAGCAGTTACCTTCATGTTAAAACCTGCGTGATTTGTATATTTGTATAATGAAAGCACTGGCATATTTTAAAAGTATACATTAAAATATTCTAGTGACTTTTACATCGTAACTTGTTTTTTCATTCTTACTTCTGTCATGTCTTATTAAATACATTCTTGTTAATCGGCATCTTACAAATTTATTTATTTTAAAGAATTGCTTCTTATACAGCAATTCTTTTCGGGACTCTGCCACTACACTTCGCCTATACATGTTTGCGACGCTAGGGGCACTAACAACACGCTGCTGTCTCATAGGGGTACAGGAACCTGGGTCGCTAATGACGGAACATAACAAACGGTTATTATGGCAGCGTATTTATAGACCAAGGGTGGTTGACGTCCAGACGGGCTTGGCGCCCTACTCCGTAACTAGGGTTATTTTGTAGCCTTTTACGTCAGGCCAACCCCGGCCCGAGGGCCTTTATATTTCTTTCTGAATTCTTACTCCGCCCCTGTACGGAGAAAATGTATCATGTTTTGCTTAGCCATTTAAATACTAAGAACACATACACTTAAATATATTTATGATGTATTAAATTTCGCATTCATTCTTACGTTAATTGAAGCACACGTTTCCAGCATTTCAGCAGCATTCACAGAATCTTTTACAACTGAGAACAAATCAAATATTAATTCATTCGACACTTCCTTTAGACAAGTTCGGCAACAATTTTCTATATCTTTTTGGACTATTTGTAATTCCATTGTCACTAAATATTATACGATGTATTATTACAGCGCAAAATATTATCTACTTGTGTTTATTTTATTTAAAATTAAAAAAACTTATGTAGTACATATTTATTGTATTTAATTGTACTTTTCTAGAAACAAAAACAATGGAAATTGGTAGTAGTAGTAGTACCAGTAGTAGTAGGGTTTTTCTCGAAGAGAAAGGCAATGGAACTAAGCCATACAGCCAGATCTTAAGTTTGGAAATTGGCATTGGATATTTTTAATATTGGCTTCAATAGACAATACTCTAGATTAGACATAGATTTGCCACCGTCAGTGTATTTAAAAATGTTAAAAATACTTATGTGACAAAAATAACTATCATCAACATCATCTTAGCGTCCGGAGTCCGCTTTCCGACTTTTTCTTCTCCACTTCGCACGATCTTCGACATCTCTGGTGGTTAGTCCATTGGCACGCATATCAACCCCTACAACGTCAAGCCAGTACTTTATGGGTTTACCTCTCCTGCCGGGACCCGACGGTGACAACTTGGCCAGACATTTGTTCCCCACTTAAGTAGCCGGTTGCCGTAAAACGTGCCCATATCAGCGAAGGCGACACTCCTGCAATTTATGCGCAATGTCACGGACATGAAGGCTGCCGCGAATGCGAAAGTTCCTAACGCGATCCTTCCGTGTTACACATAAACTTCAATTCATTCGTTCGTTCGTTAATAAGCCACCTCTGTCTTTTTACTCATGTTGCTGATTGACGATTGCCGATGCGATAGCAAGAGCCGAGCCGAGAGTGCCTATGAGTTTCGTTATTTCGTTCGTGTTGGGTTGGTAATGGTTTGTTACTGTTTCTTGTTGTTAGTTGATTTTGATGTCGTGTCGTTGTCGTGTTGTTCATTTAATTTTCCAAGTTTTCTTCTTACGAATTGTTTAAAACGCAAGCAAAATGTCGAAATCTAACAAGTCATAGGTCAGAACATACCGGAAAGAATGGGAAGACGAAGCGCTATTTTCAGGTTAATAAACAATGTTTTACATATTATCGTAGGTATTATTATCGTATTTTACCATAAGTAGGTACATATGTTCTTCGAAAGGCAGCTGGCAGGAAGTGGATGAAAGAGACGAAGATCGGGCTCAGTGCCATGTTTTGGCAGAGGCCTGTGTCCAGCATTGGACTTCAATAGGCTGATGATGATGATAATGATGATGAGGTATGTTCTGTTGAGTACCAGGCTATTATTATAGAAACTTTACTCGGAATAAAACATAAGTAATCATTAATATCATAATTATTGGACTTCAGAATATTTAAAAAAATAATAGTATCCCTGTTTAGACATACGATTATTTTTATATAGCTACTTACTCAGTAAATTATACACACATTTTATTTTTATGAAACAGATCGTCCTGTTCATGATGATGTCCATCATAAGTTTATAAAATAAAGATATACCATGTCCTATCAAAAAGTTACGTAAGTAAAGATGAAGTTGGTGGAGGCAAATTAAAAACTACGTTTGCATTGCATAATTTTCTTTTGTGATTTGATTATTGTGTGAATGGGTATTGATGTTGGCCGATGGGTGGTGGTACAATCATAGTTCACTGGAATGCACTAACTAATTGAGTATTGGTGTTGGTTAAATAAGACGAGTAAACTAACTAGGGTTTGGGTGAGCCATATCAGTCGTTTCATTGTCTGTCTGGCTTTCTGCTCTGCTGCCTCCTGCAGGAAAAAGTAGCAGAGCAGGTTTAGTGGCTGTTTTGTACATCTGTCACTTGAGCTTATGCGGCATTTTATTTTACATACATACATATAATCACGCCTCTTTCCCGTAGGGGTGGCAGAGATTATATGTATGTATGTATTTATTAATTTATTTTATTTTATATCTGAATTAACTCTAAAAATGAGGTAAACAATAAAGAATTATCTATCTAGCTACTTTTGCTTTTTTATTTCTCTTTTTAAAATAAGTAAAAACTGTTCTGGGGGTTTTTTTTCCAAAAAGCTTATTTTCGGGGCTATTTCGAAAAAAGTTGGGGGAAATTCACATGGCCATCTGGCAACACTGCTGAGTGATCTGACAGTTAATATAAACGTGACATTTGACAGTTAAAGTAGTTGAATTTTAATTTGTACTTGTGTAATCATTTGAATCTTTTTTAAAATTCGAAAATTATTATAATTTAAAGATTAAAGAACAAGCTGTGGAATAATTCTGATTTCCTTTGTTTAACATACGGTAAGTGGTAACCGATATTTTTCAAAAGATTACTCTAGCGAATGAGAATTATTAGTAATATACTAATTAAAATTCGTTGTGAAAAAAATATAATTTTTGATTGGTTTATATTTAATCAATATTGATTTAAAACATTAAAAACCGAAAATGGATTTCATCCGGTGCAGCTTTTTTTTTTAAATTTAATATGCGAGGTACCTGTTATATTTTTATTAAAAAAAAAAATTAGTTGATAATAAATTTAAAGGCTCTAGAATTTTTTAGAATTTTTTAACATTTTGAATTGTTTGTAAATATATAAATTGGTATTGTTCACTGCATGATACTACTATTGGCCCTCTACTGGTGTCAGTATTCTTCTGTGATCTTTCTCAACATCATCATAATCCTAGCGTTAAGTCTCGGTTGCAACCCATACTTGCGCTTCGGTGCCCGAGGTCTGCTTCCTGAATTTTTCTTCTTCACTTCGCACGATCGTGTCTTAGCATCCCTGGTAACTAGACTAGAATCCAGAATTTTTTGATCTACCCATTCTGCTAGAGTAAAGTTAGCTTGACTAAACACTTGTTCTCCACAGAAGCAGCTATTTGCTATAAAAAATTCCTATGCCACAAGTACATTTCCTATGCAACAAGTATTATTATGAGCTCTCTGTATAGATAGAATTCTATCTTTCATTTTAATATATTTTTTTTATTGCGTAGAACAGCAGACAGGCTGACAGCCCGCTTAGACTTTAGCAGTTACCGTCGCCTATAGGTGTTTGCTACGCCAGTGGCATCACGAACACGCTGCTCTCCCATAAGGGTACAGGAACTTGGGTCACTAATGCCAGAACACAACACAAGGTTATTATGGCGGCATACTTAAGACCAAAGGTGGTCGCCATCCAGATGGGCTTGAGGCCCTACCACGTAGCTAGGGTGGGTTGTTTTGTCGCCTTTTACGACAGGCCGACCCCGGCCACAGAGGTTAGTATTCTTTCTCCGCCCCTGCACGGATAAAAATATAATATATTGAATTCACTTTAATGGAAAGCTTTATTCAGAAATATTAAAATTCTGCTGGCTCAGCAAAATCTTTATTCAATAATTATAATTAAAAATAAAAAACAGTTAGTAAAATTTTACCATAAGTAAGTAAAATTTTTACCACCATTTACAAATTACTACAGACAAACTCAGAAAAGAGATTCAAAGAAAATTTGTGAATGTTATACATTTTTTATTATTTAAAGTCAGACTAGCAAATATTTTTATTTTTGTATACATGAATATATTTAACTTAATGTTTATAAACTAAGTTTTAGTTATTAGAGAATTACTAAGAAAAATTACTTATTAAATTCTCATATTATAGCAATATAAAATAGGTATAAAATCAAGATAATTGTTACAACAATCATACTTAATATTATAAATGTGAAAGTAAGTTTGTTTGTTATGCTTTCACTTGAAAATTACTTAACCAATCATCATGAAACTTTGTATACATATTCTTGGAGGTATTAGATATAACATACTTTTTAATGAAATTTTTTTTTATTATGATTTACCCTTTTTAATTTTTTTTTTTGATTTAATTTTGCTTGTTAATCGCCCAGCGGAACGGGCGTGATCGGCAAGTATTATATAATATATATAGAGACACATTATTCCAGTAGTCAACACAGTAGTAATAAATATAATTGTAGACCATTTAGCAATGAGTTGTCAGTGATTGTTAAGGTGATATCACACTTCCACCGCAGCATGGGGCGCATGTGAAAGCATATCATTTAGTTCGCCAAGCAGTAGTGGAACACATAGACTTTAGTGTTCCACAAACCTCACTATCAGCTATGTGTATTGCACAGGAGTATCAAAATATACTGCTGTGAGCTCCGAAGTGTTGGGTGTGCTTCAAGCATTTCCAGCTCCAAAACTTTCCACATTGCCTTATGTTATCTCATTTATACGCACGTGAGTCTACCAAACTAGCCATATTTTGAAACATAACTAGTTGTTTCACGCAACAAATTTCATGGCATGTATTTTTTATGAAGCATACTATAGCTAAATTAAATATGCTTTGGTGATAATAAAATATGTGTGGCCTAAATATGTGTGGAACTAGCGTGGCCTAAATTTTGTTTAATTAAAAATCTATATTTGAATTAGAATGTGTATGGTATACAATTCTAATCATTTAAACAAACAATTTAGCAAAATTTAATTTAAATTTAATTTAACAAAATTCCTACCTTTTTACAAGCACTGTTATTAAATCAGTCTCTGAATTAAAAAGTGATTGTAAAGGTATGATTCCGAACTACGCTGCACGCAGCAGTGCTGCCACGACACTACCGGTCCACATACAATCTCTATAACCTTTTAAGAGAGTACATTCCGAGCTAGGCAGCAATGACGCGGCAGCAATGCAGCAGCAGCAATGTAGCGGCAGCACTGCTGCGCGATAGAGTTTGTATGGGGACCGGTAGTACCGCGTCAGCAGTGTCGCTGCAGCACTGCTGCGTGCAGCGTAGTTCGAAATCATACCTTTATACTTTTTTTAATAGTTATCCAAACTGTAGACAATGAGCCAAACCAAAAACAAAAAGATGTTTATAAAAATATCATAATTAAGTATCCCGTTTTTTAAATATATTTGACGCAGACAATTTCTAAAACCTACCGTCAGTGTCAGTTTTTTCGTAACAGCAGCGGCGCCACGATTTTACGTGCGCTTAAAATAGTAGTGTACAAAAATTGTGAAAATCACGCTACACATTATTAGCATTTTCTTTAAGCTGTTTTTGTTTTAATATTTTTAATAATTGTGGGTTAATAATGTGTCTTAAACAAGACTGCGAATGCGAATTTCATCTAATTAAGGTCATACTTAATTCTGAAGTAATTATGTAACAATCCATCCATCCATCTAAAGTTTCATAGTTATATATTAATATAGATTAATTTAGAAAAAACTAGCCGATGACGCCTGCTAGGCGAATAACAGGCAAAGTATTATAAATCGAAAAAAAAATGAGAAAGGGTCGGTGGAATCCTGATGAAATAAATAGCCTATAACCATCTACGAAAAATTCCGCGTCGAATGGTAGTAGTCCCATTCCGATATGTTCAGTAGTTTTGAGATGATGGTGCGTCAAAGGAATCCCACTTTCCTTATATAGTATATATGTAGGTATAGATAATATCTCACTACAAGTAAATAAAATAGCTGCGACCGTAGAATGTATGTCTTAAAACATGTTTCGTGGTCTGCTATGTTAGTATGTACTCACCTTAATGTATTTATAAGTAGATCAAGGTTTGTAAGTTTCTTTCAAGAGGTCTGTACTTTTCTCGTTATCATGATTTCAAATAACGATTTACACGGTTTTAACCATTCAATCTGTATAATACCGTGAATGACTGAGAATTTTTTTCTTATAAGATTTTTGCATCGCTTACTTACACTCCAATGCCTCTTTTAAACTTCTGCGAGTTTATTAACACGCTCTTTCATAATACTCTTCCTGAGCAGTCATGGAAATAAATTTAGTTATGTTTGGTGTCTACACCGCTAACTACCGACTTCGATTCTAGAATGAAATTAAAATGGTCCTTTTTTTGGTTTCCATGAATAGGTAGCTTTAGGATGGTTTTTTACGACTCTTTGTTTCGGTAAATTGGAAAGCTCGATTCAAACATTTCTCGATTATATTACGGTTTGAGTTTAACTAATTTACGAGATGCTTAGAAAACTGCTTTAAACTTGCATTTTTTTTTATTTACTTAACGTCCTATGCGGATTAACGGGTTAAACATTGTGGCAATTATGTTATAATTGTAATGTATGTAAGTACCCACAGAATAAATAATTAATTCCTATTGGTATAAATGTGACTGTGGGTAGGTGTAATCCATTCCGACATTACAAAAATACGCAACCAGACTTGTTTTATTTAAATAGTGTCCTCAAGAAGCACATCCTGCATCTTTCAATAAGTAAATTAGGTGAGTAAAACTGACTAAACAGTCAATGCTGTAATAGGAATTGACTATAGATTCACTTCATAATGACTACCAATGAAGTCACTAATATTGATTCCAAAGGTCAAGCATAGAGCTAAATAAGAAATGTACCAAATATTATTATGAATATCCCAATTAAAACCTTCAGCCTGCGGGACAGGTATATCAGCCCGCTATGGTGCTTACTGTTGGTGCGCAAAGGGAAAATTGTATGTCTCGCTTGTGCAAGTACAACTTTCTAGTGCGGTTCAGGTCGTTATTGGCCCATCGCTTCCCTTTGTTTATTTCTAATTTCACCCAAAGAAATCTAACCTAGTATTTATAGGTAATATAGTGGGTAGAAAAAGACCTAGATTAAACTTAAGATTTATTTGCTGCAGCCAAAGTATTAAATAGCGTCTGTCAAAATAATAACCGATTCCAGTGCCAAAAAAACGCTAATCTGGCTTCTAAAATACGCTAGCTATTTTTACACATGCATATTTGTCAAGAGTTGGCGCAATATATTATACAATTCAAATTCTCAATGAGTTAGGGGATTAAAAGTTTATTCTTAAAAAGTATTGATTTTTATTCTTTATTGTTATTCGGTTGTAATTTGCGTAGGACTCAAATCAGACTTCACTATTACAAGGTTGGGCAAAAGTAATCACCCTATTGAAAAACGCTATAACTTTTGCAAATGGCGCCAAATGTCAATTCGGTTTTGACATTTATGAAGTAAACAAACGCAAAATACAAATCGACAAGCCATGAATCGGTTTACTCCGCAAGAACGCGGAATAATTGTTTCTATTTTTTTGCGCAACAATTTGTCGGTTGTATTGGCGAAGCGTGAATTTCGTCGCGGATTTCCTGGCCATCCGACACCAACTGGACAAACACTGCGGCGTTTGGCCACTCCCCTTGAAGAGCCTGGTAAGAGGACGGTGCAACGGTACACTTTGCTTGAGCCACAACCGATATTCTAAAGGAAGCATTTCCGGGTCGCTTAATCTCTCGTTTTGGTTATTTGCACTGGCCGGCTAGATCATCCTATTTAACCGTTCCAGACTTTTTTTATGGGGTTTTTTAAAGTCGCGGCTTTACGGCGACAAGCCTCAGACTCTTGAAGCCCTTAAGAAGAATATTCGCCTGAAGTTCTAGCAAGTGATGGAAAATGCCATAAAACGGGCCCGTATAGTCATCAACTCTGGCGGCGGCAACTTGGCCGATATCATTTTCTCGACTTGATGGGATTAATTCTAGTGGATTAAATAAACAAATTTCACAAGCAGAACCAAAGTTTTTCAGTAAAGAAAATTACAGCAGAAGAACATCGGGTGATTACTTTTGCCCCACCTGTATACGTAACAGTCGTAACACAAATTGTATTTCGGGATGACAGTTATTATAAATAAGCCACTGTCTAATCTGCTAGATGCAGAACGACAGAATCCGAGCGCCAAAGCAACACTAGTGTTAATTCTCAGCGCTATATACCTAGTCAGGTCATAAATTCTGTCACATGTTTAATGTAAAATAATTGTAACAAGTTTATTCATTATGTAACCATTCATATACCAAAATGAACTTAACAAAACATAGATTCTTATGACATTAAAGTTTATTCAAAATGACCTCCGTGATTTTGAATACAAGCCTTCAATCTGCGCGGCCAGTCGTCTATCGCAGCACGAACGAGGTCCATGTCAATATCGGCGGCTGCCTTAATCAAGGATGTCTTGAGTGACTCCAAATTGGGATGAGGCTTTGAGCACGCCTTTTCCTCCAAGTGTTGCCATATCTTGTAATCTAACGGATTCAAATCTGGACTGGAGGAGGGCCAGTCTTCGTGCCGGATGAAGTCGATTTCACGCGCCGCCAGCCAGTCTTGTGTGCTCTTCGCTCTATGAGCTGGCGCCGAATCTTGTTGGAATACCCAGTGCCTGTTATTGAACATGGTATGAGAAACAGGTTCCACAAGGTTCGTCAGGACTGTATTTTGATACACAACAGCATTCGTTTTTACACCTTTCTCACAAAAATGTACCTCTGTTAAGCCCCAATAAGAAACTCCCAACCATACCATGAGCGAGGATGGAAAATGACCTCGTTGGACACGCGGAATACGGTTGCTCGCTTCTTCACTACTGTGTGCGTACACCTTATCATTTTGTTTGTTGTAGCTCTCTTCTACGGTAAACATTTTTTCATCCGAAAAAAGAATTTCCCGATATTTTTTTCCCGCGTACCGCTTCAACAAAGCGCGGCATCTCTTCAGTCTCAGGTCCATTAGACGAGCATTCAAACGATGTCCTGTTTTTCTTCGATATGCCCGAAGCCCTAAGTCTTCATTTAACACCCTTTTCACCGTGGTTCTGCTTAACCCCATCTGAAGGGCCAACAGTTTCTGCTTACGTTTGGGATTTCTTTGAATTCGTGCCTTCACAGCTTTTATCACTGCTGGAGTCCTAACAGACCGAGGGCGACCACTTCTTGACCTGTCATCTACACTAGAGTCTTCATTGTATCGTTTGATGGTACGATAAATGAATCTTTTGGTTATATTCAAATTTTTCAGTATGTTAAAAATTTGAATTGGCGCGTAACCGCAACGATGCAACGCAATAAGTGCAACACGGTCTTCTTTAAGCGTCCACTCCATATTTAAAAAATGAGTAAAATTCTAAAAGTATACATTTTTATTTTCATGAACAATTCGAGATTCGAATTCAATAACTTTTTTTGTGGCCAGCATTCTAAAAGAAAAGTTTTTACTGTGTGACAATACTTATGACCTGACTAGGTACTTTCATTTTAATAAAAAAAATATTAAGTGTAATTAAAACTAGAGTAATCCATGCAATGTTGGTACTTATCTATTTCTAGAACAAGAAAACAAATTAAGTTTTTGATGTCCAGAGTTCACTGTTAGCATTTTTTTTATTGCTGAGGGACACCAGACAGGCTGGCGCCCCACTTAACAGTAAGCAGTTACCATCGCCTATGAATGTTTGTGTCGCTGGGGCACCGCGAATACGCTGCTGTACCATAGGAGTAAAGGAACGGGGATCACTAATGCCGGAATACAACACAAGGTTATTACGGCGGCATACTTAAGCCCAAGAGTGGTTGCCAACCAGACGGGCTTAAGGCCATCCATGTAGCTGGGTGGGTAAGGTTAGCTAAGGTGGGTTGTTTTGTCGCCTTTTATAACAGGCCTACCCCGGCCGCAGGGGTTAGTATTCTTACTCCGCCCCCACTCGAAGAATCATTGTCAGAGGGCGATATTTCTACACGATTTACTACCGTCCACATTCGTAGCTTTTCCTTGAATATTTTGAATTAAATCTGTTTTTACGAATCATCAGCGTGTTTGTATCACATTTAATTGTCACACGCGTGAAGCCTATAAAAATAATGTATAGTCCAAATTATGTAGACGTTTCTTGCCATTGAACCCACTGATAAGACTAGGCCGTGACCCGTTTCGTCTCACAAAATATTCACGCAAATCCGAACACAAGTTGTGCGCCGACATTCGTATAGAGTACTCGTGTCGTGTCGATTATTTACATTTTCCGAGGTATGTTGCAATAATATATTACAAAATTATATATTCGAAAAAGGTTGAAGGTAGCATAAGATGAAGTAAAAGCAGACCATAGACAATTCATAATAT
The DNA here is from genome assembly GCA_963693495.1 of Malacosoma neustria. Taxonomy (NCBI): domain Eukaryota; kingdom Metazoa; phylum Arthropoda; class Insecta; order Lepidoptera; family Lasiocampidae; genus Malacosoma; species Malacosoma neustria. Next base: position 4,310,225 of record OY856385.1, read on the forward strand.
TTTTAAATACGAAATTTGAAATCTAAAACATTTGATGGTATGGTGTTACCAAATTTACAACTTTTAATTGTGCGTATTATTTTACTAATGATATAATCCATATATATGTTATTTTATCAATAAGTGATTTATTGCCAATTCAATTTGATTGATTGTTTGCAGCCTTCGTTGTTAATTTGTTAACGCAACATTACTTAGGTTTGATCTAGCGTCGACGTGTATCGTTGTTATTGTCTCAATGAATGCTATTTAACATTTACTTTTAACCTATGATGTTTATTATTCCATACATTTTCCTCAACAGTTATGAATACGCGACAATAAATATTTGTTTCATCATTTATCTCCGCCTACATCTTTTTATGTTTTCCTAAAATGTATTCTATTAGTTCTATCTAACTTATAGATTTTTAAATATTTATTTTATGATGTATGTTACGTATGTATTTAATTAATGAGATTTGATAAAAATATATATACAAGCCAGCACAATGGCTTTCAACTAGTTGAAAAATCCCTTTCTCTTTTTACCATGCTCTTATTAACTTGACCTGTATGTGTCTATGTAACGGAATCTTCGGATTTGATTTTTACCCACATTGAAATATCAAAAATATTTAAAATGTTGCACACTTGTCAAGACCTGATGACAATATACAAATTTAATAATGTTGTCCCATAGTAATACTAATAAAGCTGCCGGTAGATGGCGTTAAATTAATAAAAACATTTACCAATTGGCAACATATAAATTATAGTTTTAAAATACTTGAAAAATATGCTTATATAATTAATCAAACTAGAAAGTAAAAAAATAATTCATAATACAAGGATAAAATTACTAACAAGAAAATTAATGTCGTCACTATTCTTAAAGCGTGGGGTGCTTTGTACGGTGGTTGAGTTGATTATACTTTTTTAATCTAATTATTAGATAATTACTTAATTAAATAGACGGGACAGGAAGGCAAACAATCACGTATTTTAAATCGAACTCCTTGTGAGGAAAATTAAGTTACACTTTAAGAAAACTGGTGATGGTGACCTTGGCCCACGACTGGACATAGGTCGCCACTTTTTTGTTTGCTGAGGAGGAAAATAAAGAAAGAAACATAAAAAAATGTATTTCTTTAGAACCTTAAATATGTTCAACAATTTATATAATTCTACCAATATTTGTGTCTTAAATTGGTCCCAGCTTAGCATTTGTTGATAGTATTCATCAGCACTGATCTTCCGCTGGTACCATTAAGTGACACCACTAACATTTAAAAGGACCTTATAAAATACGGCCTTATGCGAGAGTCAGTACCCATATAATAATAATATTTTTGTGACAATTCACACAGTGTCATCTAGTCCCAAACTAAGTAGCACTTGTATTATGGGCCCTAGACAACTGATATACTACTTATATACTTTTTTTTTTGTAAATAAATACATATACATAAACACCCAGACGCGAGACGGGAATCGAACCCGTGACCTCCGCAAGCGTACCGAAGTACGTTATCCGTTACGCCACCGAGGTCGTCTACATATACAGACTCCCTCCCATAGGGCCTTCAGTTTTTAATAACGCGTGCCTGATATCCACCTCCCCAGGTTTTTGTCCACAAACTAATTTTATTAGAATGTCTGGATTCACCTCGGAAAGCGTGGGCTAGCAGTGAGATCCTGGCACCCGGGGGCACAGAAGATGACATGAACAAGCTTTGTTACTCTCGTTTTTTATATTGAATTAATTATTTATGGTCAAATTTAATAAATTAAAAAAAAATTAACACGTAAATATTAAATTGTTTACACAAAAATATGTTTGTCCTTCAAACATGTCATGTGCTTGAATACTGGATTTTACCAGATTTATGCTAATCGAAAAACAAGTCTAACTAGTTTTAAGTTTTTAGGTTATCTAAAGCCGTTTAAGTTATAATTATAACGAACAAAAAATGTTATTGCTATATTGGTTAACTTTTTTTGATGTAAAAAAAACAATAAGTTGTCTTATTTTTTTAATTTTTAATTTCAACTAAGTGTGTAAGATTTCGAGTTGTAACACTAACGTATATAAAAATAATTCTAATAGTTGGAAATTAATTATGTCACAATTTTTTATTTATTTTTTGAGGTAAATACCTTCTTTTTTTTTGGATGGAAATGCATGACGTGCACTCCGCTGCATGGGAAGAATTGGCGGCGGGGTAGTGTGGGACTCCCCGTGCAATGCGCCCGTACGTCCTTTTCTCTAGGCTGGGGGACGTCGCTGGTATACCCACTAAAACCACCCTGGTGTTCCTTCACATACCTTAAGTGCCGAGGCCGCAGGACGCGACGGGTTAGTCAGACCGCTTTTGTGGGCCTCTTCTAATCCGAGGTGTGACGAGCTTCGGCGTCTTCTTCCTCACGCACGACGGCCTCCTGGCGCCACCGATACAGCGACGTCAAGGATACCGTACGGTATCCTCTAATGACCCTGACAGTCAGTGTGCGCTGCGGTTTTCTCAGCATGGCAGCGCTCTGCAGGGCTACCTTTAGACCCAGCCGCCGGATCCGGTGTATGACTTGCGTAACTCCAGCCCCGCAGGCACGCCTGCTGGTAGGTCCCGCCGCACGCTGTTAGCAGCGTCTCGGCGGCGTAACAGATTACATCGACGCCGGGCGAGACTGTATCTCGATTTATCCAAACAAATGCGATGTTCCACAGGAGTCGACCTAGCACCGACTCCTGTAGAACACCGCATATGACGTCTCGCCGACGCCAACCTCCCTGGACCGGGAAGATGATGGCTCTGTTTGACAGATAGTCATTGATGACGCGGCGGAGATAGGTCGGCACTCCGTGGTATTGGAGCACCTCGCTAACGCAGCTCCAGGGCAGGAAGTTGAATGCATTGGCGATATCTAGGGACACCGTCAACAACACCTCGCCCTGGGACGTGGCTTTCTTTGCCAGGCTCTTCAGCTGCAGGATGACATCCACCGTCGAGCGCCCCTGGCGGTAACCGTATTGGTTGTCCGCTAGGTCCGGTCTGATCGTAATGAAGTGCTGAACGAGGCGGTCTCTCGTAGAGCTTACCCACCTCGTCCAGCAGCACAATAGATAGGCGGACGGCGAGTCCGCCGGGTGCCCCGGTTTCTGAATGAGTACCAACCTGTCAGGTTCGACTCCCTAAGGAGTCCGCCGTGGGTCAGACAGTTGCTGAAGAGCTGTGTAAATCAGAACTGCAAAGGGTAGTGGGCCAGAACTTCGTCCGTGTTGGGGTTTGTCTGAGGCAGAGCCATGATGGGAGGCGGGCGCACTACCACCGAAGGGATTAGGACGTCGACGACCTCTTCGAGCAGCTGCGGTGGGTGGCTCTCGGAAATTTAAAAAATTTCAATTATCTTATCATTTTAAAATAATTCATTAAAATGATACTCTTGTAATGTGATTTAAAAAAAAAACTGTTTTAATTAAGCATTATTATTATTATAATCGGTCATTGACCATTTAATGTCATACGCGGTCTTATAGGTTTGCAAGATTATTCAATTTACATTTCATTATTGCCTTTGTTTCACAAAATACTACATAATACAGAAGTAAATCTTTAATAAATCGAACCAAACCAAATCGATCATGTCTTACTCATTTAATTTTATATAAGAAGAACTACTGTTAAAATTTATAATGTATTATAACAATAATGTTGAAGTCACTGGAAGGGACTAATACCTAAGGGACAAGCTATGCCTAGCTTAGGTGTTAATACTAGCGTATTAATACTACATATATGTAAAAAATGTGTCAATAAAGAATTTTTTATTATTTATTTATTATAATAAATGCTCGCTCTTATGCTACTGATCATGTAATATCGGATTTGGTCATATAAACGTAAGCACTGCCAACTGCTACCATATAAACACTCGTATTTATTTTTAGCACACTTTTATAACCATCCATTGTAACTACATGTCTTTCATATATTTCATATTTTTCAACTTTCTTATGTTTTTTGATCATACCGAGAAAATAAAATATTGTTATGATATTGAACTCATTTGTGACGAAACTAGAAGGTGGTCACAGAAATTTTGTGATAAATCTAGTTAATTTAGTTTAGAATTTTTCGATTACATTGTCTTTCTTAAATTAAAGTTATAATTTTAAATGCGTATTGATGCAACGGACTTAATATTTCAAACTACATTTTCAAGAAATTAAGTAACAAAAAGTTTGTTATAATTTTTTCGGAGGGTAAGGGCAAATTCCGAACTACGTTGCACGCAGCAGTGCTTCCGCGACACTACCGGTCCCCATACAATCTCTATAAGCTTATATGAGAGTACATTCCGAGCTAGGCAGCAATGACGCGGCAGCAATGCAGCGGCAGCAATGTAGCGGCAGCACTGCTGCGCGATAGAGTTTGTATGGGGACCGGTAGTGCCGCGGCAGCATTGCTACCGCTGCAGTGCCGCGGCAGCACTGCTGCGTGCAACGTAGTTCGGAATCATACCTGTAAGCTTATTTTTATCAAAAATATGCTTGCCAGAGAGTTGATCTAATTGTCAACTATAAAGGGGCCGCGGGCGGCCCCTCGCGGGAGGAACCGCCGCCCGCACTATTGCCGCAAGGGTGAGGGCTGCGTGCTGTTCCGCGGCCCCTCTCAACTCCTAGAGTTATTACAGGAGAGCGCCAGGGGGACGAAAGCCTGACCCCCTGGCGCCAACATCTAAGAAGGGGCCCGCCTTAAGACAAAAGGCGGGCCGGCGTCGGCCCGGGCCACGAGATCGGCAGGCCATATATCCGTAGGCCCAGGCGTAGGCGATAGGAGAACAGCGGGGTTTTTAGTGGGTAGTCGGATGTTCGAACATCTTTCCCGGAGTCCCACATAGCCCTCGGTCCCCCCGGGCTGGTCCCCCAGGGTTCCCACCCGTCAGAGAGGTTTTGCCCCGAGACCAAAAAAAAAGACGTGTGGCACTCGGGGACTGCCGCAGTAAAGCTATTGCATAGCATTTTAATCAACTTATGCAATTATAATTATTTATTTATTTTTTATTTATGCAGTAATTTTTTTTCTAAAGTATCCATGTTTTCTATCGATATTTTTTGGACAAGATATATCGATACTCGATAATAAAAAACTAAACTATCGATGTTACGATATCGATGTTTTTATTATCCAGTATCGATATATCTTGTCCAAAAAATATCGATATAAAACATCGATACTCTAGAAAAAAAAACATCGATAGTTGAAATATCGATAGATAGCGCTCATCCCTACCACACTCACCGCACGTGCGCCCCGTAAATATACATGTAGGTATATATGTATACATAGGTATACATTCAAAAAGTGTAACTTGAATTAATATTAAAGAAAATAATTACTGCATAAATAAAAAATAAATAAATAATTATAATTGCACAAGTTGATTAAAATGTTTTTCAATATCACCCATCCCTACGTACAGTCGTACCATAACTGTCATATACATACACGTTAAGCGAACGCTCAGCCGAGCTACATGGTAGGCGGAGTGGGGGGTTGTTAGGTTTTATTTTCGTTACGGAATTTCTTGATTCGGTCGCCGCGCTCAAAGCCCGCGATAAAAGCTATGCAATAGCTTAAAATTGTCAACTATAAAAATGCTTTCAGTATATCCGACCTACAGGGGTTTTAGTGGTTATTTGGGGCCTTCCTGATTGATAAGGCATAGTAATGTTGGCAAATTGAAGCCCTAAAACCCAGTCAACACTCGTTATCAAGCCATTATCAATACCAGCTCGTAACTTCCCGTTACGTGCCGGTGAGTTGCCGCGCGCAGCCATAAACCGATACACGATCTCACTTCTGTACTTTTATATTCTTGGATGATCGTGATCATCATCGGGGTTCGTTAATCTGTCTTTGCATAATATCAACAAACAGGTATGGGGCCATTGCCCGTTCGCGTACCCAACAAACCAAATTAGCATTTTACTTCATTCGTCTCTTTTCTCCACAATGAACAAGATAAAGATGTACATGGCCTAATTAAAATTTTAGACGGTGCTCATTTCTGCGTTTCGAATTTTAAATTTGAGATTATTTCACATGTTTAATCTGTTGAAAGTGAACAAACTATTTAAGGTAAGTTTATTGAATTTTATTTGTTCTTCATAAAATTCTAAGAGAAAATTAATAACAAAATCCTAAATGGATTTTGTTTTTAAATTAAACGTAGTATCTAGTATCTATATATTATATAAAAGGAAAATAAGGTTCTTTTGACGCACCATGACAATAAAACTACTGAACATATGTATGACCTACTAACGTATGAACTGCTGAACGGGACGCGACTTCGACTATGCGACGCGGAATTTTTCATAGATGGATCTAGGCCTTTTCTTTTTTTATTCCATAGGCCCTTCCTCATTTTTCTTCGGTTCACTTTTTTCTGTTATCCACCCAGCGAAGTAGGCTAGAATAGCTAGTCATTATATTTGTTATAGTTTAAACTTAACGAAATTATTTTCTCAAAACATTGACGTTACAAAACATGTATGATAATTTTAATACCTAAGTAAAAGCAGTGATTTCATAATGTTCCTCATAAAGCGTTCGAATTTACATTAAATGGTGTAATCCGCCATATCTTGCGTAAACTTGACCCGATTCCTATGCCTTCTGAACAGTATTTGTTTTTCAATATATTATCACGTTCACAACTTTAAGAAATAATATATTATCAAAGTATTTAAAAATATTTCCAGTCTTTGTCAATATCATTTTTATTAGCGTCATACTATCACTCACGTCAATTGCATCATTGTGTTTTATTTACCAGTTGATTGGTGTTTTTGTAATAAATAGTGTATTGATAAGAAAATAAAATTCCAATTAAGAAATTAAGATATTGAATTTTAACACGCTTTTATTAGTTTCACCTGTATGTTTGCTTGTAAGACTCCTCCAGACTCCTTTGAACTCAGTTTTGACCCACTTTAAACGGTTAGATTTCATTTAAACGTAGGCTTATCAAGGACCGATGATAATGTAATAATTAAAAAACAAGCACAAACTAAAGAACACGTTTTCTTGACTAATTGAACTGAAAAGTGCAAAATAAATTTAAATTTAAAAAGAAACATGCTTTAATGATAAATCGAACTAAAAAGTGATAAATAATTCTTAGTATAGGAATAAAATATTGAATAAATAGTATTATTGTGAAAAAAAGCGTGGTTTGCTCGATAATTCATACATACATACCTAGTCAGGTCATAAGTATTGTCACACAGTAAAAACTTTTCTTTTAGAATGCTGGCCACAAAAAAGTTTATTGAAATCGAATTTCGAATTGTTCATGAAAATAAAAATGTATACTTTTAGAATTTTACTCATTTTTAAATATGGAGTGGACGCTTAAAGAAGATCGTGTTGCAGTTATTGCGTTGCATCGTTGCGGTTACGCGCCAATTCAAATTTTTAACATACTGAAAAATTTGAATATTACCAAAAGATTCGTTTATCGTACCATCAAACGATACAATGAAGACTCTAGTGTAGATGACAGGTCAAGAAGTGGTCGCCCTCGGTCTGTTAGGACTTCAGCAGTGATAAAAGCTGTGAAGGCACGAATTCAAAGAAATCCCAAACGTAAGCAGAAACTGTTGGCCCTTCAGATGGGGTTAAGCAGAACCACGGTGAAAAGGGTGTTAAATGAAGACTTAGGGCTTCGGGCATATCGAAGAAAAACAAGACATCGTTTGAATGCTCGTCTAATGGACCTGAGACTGAAGAGATGCCGCGCTTTGTTGAAGCGGTACGCGGGAAAAAAATATCGGGAAATTCTTTTTTCGGATGAAAAAATGTTTACCGTAGAAGAGAGCTACAACAAACAAAATGATAAGGTGTACGCACACAGTAGTGAAGAAGCAAGCAACCGTATTCCGCGTGTCCAAGGAGGTCATTTTCCATCCTCGCTCATGGTATGGTTGGGAGTTGCTTATTGGGGCTTAACAGAGGTACATTTTTGTGAGAAAGGTGTAAAAACGAATGCTGTTGTGTATCAAAATACAGTCCTGACGAACCTTGTGGAACCTGTTTCTCATACCATGTTCAATAACAGGCACTGGGTATTCCAACAAGATTCGGCGCCAGCTCATAGAGCGAAGAGCACACAAGACTGGCTGGCGGCGCGTGAAATCGACTTCATCCGGCACGAAGACTGGCCCTCCTCCAGTCCAGATTTGAATCCGTTAGATTACAAGATATGGCAACACTTGGAGGAAAAGGCGTGCTCAAAGCCTCATCCCAATTTGGAGTCACTCAAGACATCCTTGATTAAGGCAGCCGCCGATATTGACATGGACCTCGTTCGTGCTGCGATAGACGACTGGCCGCGCAGATTGAAGGCCTGTATTCAAAATCACGGAGGTCATTTTGAATAAACTTTAATGTCATAAGAATCTATGTTTTGTTAAGTTCATTTTGGTATATGAATGGTTACATAATGAATAAACTTGTTACAATTATTTTACATTAAACATGTGACAGAATTTATGACCTGACTAGGTATAATCACGCCTCTTTCCCGTAGGGGTAGGCAGAGACCATTTGTTTCCACTTGCTACGATCCTTACATACTTATTTCGCTTCGTCCACTTTCATTATTCCCTTCATACATCGATAATTCAGATCTCGAAAATATTCGATGGGTACGATTAGTCCAAAAATAGTACGAAAGATATGGCACGCCCCACACTTTTTTGAAAATACTACTAATATTTTTCGTTGATTATTTTTCTACATTGAATAAAAACTAATTCTTTCAGGTTACATAAGTTCAAGACTGTTTGCTCATCTTATATAAAAAATTCTCGTGTCACAATGTTCGTTCCCGTACTCCTCCGAAACGGCTTGACCGATTCTCATGAAATTTTGTGAGCATATTGAGTAGGTCTGAGAATCGGCCAACATCTATTTTTCATACCCCTTAGTGATAAGGTCACTATTCCACGCGGACGGTGTCGCGGGCACAGCTAGTATGTACATAATTATTAGTTGTTTATTTTTTAAATTAATGGTCTAAAATTATCGTCCCTTATTTTCCACAAGTTCATTTATTAATTTATTTATTGTTTAGGGAATCATTGATCATCGATGATCGTTGGGTTCACGATATCTTTACTAACTTTGTTTGCCATATTTTTTTTTTTAATAGCCTTTATTGCTGATACTGAACATTAATTTTACACACACACAGTAGCAAATTGTTTTAACTTGGATCTATCTAATACATCGGGTTTCCCGGTTCAGTGATCAGCGTGTCCAGTGACACATAGGCCTCTTCCAGCTGCTTCCATTCGTCTCTATTGGTAGCTTTTCTAGACCAGATTGTCCCTCCAATCATCTTGATATCATCTGTCCATCTTTTAGCTTGTCTGCCTCTTTTTCTTTTGCCATCACGTGGTTGCCATTCTGTTATAATTTTAGTCCATTTCATTCTGCTTTCCCTTGTCATGTGTCCTGTCCATCGCCATTTTAATTTTTTTGTTTGCCATATAATGAAGCACAATTGTAAGGTTTTAGAAAATATGTTGAATGTTACCTTCTTGTCCGGTAATTCCTGCATATTCATTCAATACTTGAATAATAGTCGTCACTTACGCGGTTTCCTCGGCCATTGTTAGAATGTGGCGGTTGACTCTTAATACAATTAATGTTTTGGTTAATATAATGGTTTGTTCAGACTTATTGGAACAGATAAATATAGCAACATTAACCGCCTTGCATGTGGTCCATTTTGCGTGACACTATCTTGAAAACATGAATTCGTATTATTAATTGCTCTGGAAGCTCCATTAACTATATCTAACACGCATCTAACTTGCGAACGTAAAATATAGACCGTCTGTAAGATTTTCATAGAAGTTAGCTGCGAGCATAAAAAATTATTCAAGACAACCTCCGTGGCGTAACGGCTATAGTTGTATGTAAATATGTAACAAAAAAAGTTATTTTATTGTAGAAAAGTGTGGGGTGCTTGTTGTCAATAATAATTGTTATTTTAAAAATATCTTAAAAAGCACCCCACGCTTTTCTACAATAAAATTACTTTTTTGTTAATCCCACTATCCTTAATTTAAATTTATTGATTTTTTTTTACTTTTTAGTTTGATTTTTTTATAAAAACATGTTTTTTAGTTTTTTTAACTATATTTTATTTTTAACTTTTTAGTTTCATTAACTATAAAATAAAAGCGTGATAATATAAATTATTTGTTGTCAATAACCAATCGGTAAATATTTTTATTAATATAACGCCATCTTCCGGCTACGTTATTATTAATTTAACGCCATCTTCTGGCAATCTTATTAATTACGCTCCAGATGGCGTTTCGGCAGAATTTTGATTTTATTGTTCAAAAGTAAGTGAAAATCGAGTCGAATTCCGAAAAATTCCATTACATATAGGTTAAGTTAATATAAAACATATAAAAAAGAACAAAAATCCACCGTTACGCGATTTTCCTAGACGGTCACCCCATCCAAGTACTGACCGCGCCTCTGACACTTTCGTGATCGGACGAGAACCGAAAATTCATTAATCATGAGGATCCTGGTAAGGATAATGATACAAACTAAACAGATTATTGCATTGTCATCGGCCCTCGATATATCTACAAAGTTTGAACGAAATCTGGCCGTTTAAAGTGGGTCAAAATCGCCCCCAAAGGAGTCGGTTACAAACATACAAGTGAAACTAATAAATAAAGCGTGTAAAAAGCATAAAGCGAAATATGTGATAAGGAGGCGTTCGTTAATTACGTGAGGTGTTCTAGGGAGAGTGATATTGAAAGAAGAGTGAATGCAGGAAACATGGTGAATGGAGCTTTGCACTCCTTTATGAACAGTCGGAAGGTGTCTAACAAGACTTGTCTGGCTGTGCATGAGGGGGTGTTGGTTCCGACACTCATGTACGGAAGTGAAAGTTGGGTATGGCAGAAGAAACATGAAAGCAGAATAAATGCAGTTGAGATGAGAGCGTTAAGAAGTATGATAGGAGTCAAACTGAGTGACAGGATAAGAAATAGTGAGATAAGGAAACGTTGTGGTCTGAAAGAAGATGTAGTGACAAAAATTGAGAAAGGTATGCTGAGATGGTTTGGCCATGTCGAGAGAATGAATGAAGAACGATTGACGAAAAAAGTGTATAAGGCGAGTGTGAATGGAAGTATTGGAAGGGGTAGACCTAGGCGGACGTTTCGAGACCAGATCAGGGACGTCTTGAAAAAAGGCCAGGTCAAGAGTACCCTAAACCGAAGGGCATGTATGAAGGGAATAATGAAAGTGGACGAAGCGAAACAAGTATGTAAGGATCGTAGTAAGTGGAAAGAAGTGGTCTCTGCCTACCCCTACGGGAAAGAGGCGTGATTATGTATGTATGTATGTTCTAGGGAGGAGGGGATCAAGCTAAATCTTTCCAAATCTCACTTAGTGGTAGAAAAGATGCAATACATCTTGTAATTTTTTTCTAGCAGACAAGACGAGCTACTGAGCTTCTGTGCGCAAGCGACGACGGTTTAGAGTGGCTAATTCAAAGCGAAGTTGAAGGAGCAGATGATTTTATTGAAAATAACTTGGATATGTTGGTTTCATAATTTTATGATTGTGATTTTAAACATAAATTTTGAAGAATCTCGCGTGAGATTAGGGGAGGGAAGGAGTTGAGGAAAATCTTACGAAATCTCACCAAGGGGGTTGAAAAATTCTAAAAAAGCCACATGTAATTAATGGACGCCCCCTAAGCAACATTTTGGTGTAAGCCTTAATATAGATAAAAACGTATGTAATCTTCGCGATTACTAGTATCTAAAAACATCTTTAAATCCTAATCTTATGAAGCAATCAATTCTATATACAATCCAGTAATCATTTGCTATCAAGGGGGCCGTTAGCGTGTCTACTGAATGCAAGCTATAAATACATGTCTTAGAATACTTTAGCTGACCCGGCAAATGATGTTTTGCCATATAAATAAAAAATACATTTTGAATAGGATTTCCTTATGATTCGTTCTTAAGGTGAGTGTCTACATCGCAAAATAAGTAACTATGCTCAATTGCAAGTTAATCGAGTGTATAGAGATTTCGTGATGAGTGGTATTTCGTTAGATAGCACGAAGTTTTCCTTCATCGTCATTATATCGCTATTATGCAAATTAGGCGAGAATTTTCCAGTCTGTTAATTATCAAGATAATCTATACAAATAAATAAAATTGGAGGATCTGTTTGTAATATTAAAATAACAGCTTTTTACTAGGTGCATTCGGACGTATCCACGGTATATATACCAAAACAACATTTTTTACAAGTTTTATCTGTCTGTCTGGTCTGTTTGTTCCGACTAATCTCTGAAATAGCTGCACCGATTTTGACGGGACTTTCACTGGCAGATAGCTGATATATCAAGGAGTTAGGCTACTTTTATTTTAGAAAAAAAAATTGTAGGTTGAATTTCCAATTTAAGTTCACCTCAGATTTATGTCATCAATCATATGAAATAGGGTTTAGCTTAGGCTGGACTTTATAGGTTCGAACGTATGTATTCCGGAGGCAAATGGCGTAACAGTTGCATTCGATAATACTGACTGTTTGCATATTTCATTTATATTTTAGTGTTTATAGGGTTTGTAATCCAAAATAAACCATAAGATATATCCAAAAAATTCTGCCCAAAGTCACTATTTCACGTGGACGGAGTCGCAGGCACAGCTAGTACTGAAATAAAAAGTGTTCAAGGTTAGTTTTTCTACTCATCATTATGGGCACAAGGAATTTTCAACACAGATTTTGTCTTTGTACACGAACATGGCATGTTAACTATCATGTAATTTAAAAGCAATTTGCATACATAATGTTCTTTGTTACTACTGGAAGTCCTGATATAATATTGAAAATAATTTCTAGTTTGTATTTGGCCACAGGGCTCTGTGGCAAGTCTTGGGAGAGGTCTAGGGGAGGCCTTCAATAGGCTCAATGATGATGATATAACCACAATACGTAGCAACTTAACAGTAAAAGATTAGCGTGGTTTGGCTATCTAATATGAAGGGAATGCCATACAACAGGGAACATCATAGACATGAAAGTGAATGGATACAGGAGGAGAGGTGGACCAAAAGATGGATTGGTTGTGTAAAAGATGATATGGCGAAATGGGGTGCGAATGTTGAGATGACGGAAGTGGAAGCAGAGTGATGTGGAAACCCATTACATGAATGTGGGATAAGTACAGGAAGAAGAACTAGAGTACGTAATAGCCAAGTGGTAGCCACGAGATTCATTCCAGAGGTTAATCAATAAGGATTCGATTCATATATTTCATAGGCAGTTTTATTCAGTCATGTTCATGTAATAATAATTTTTATGTGCTCACTGTCGTCGGCATTTTTGTTTATATTGAGGGGTATTCACTAGAATATAGTCACTAGAATAGTCTAGAGGGCCACATTTTAGGCGTTTTTAAGCCCGCAAAGTGGGAACTCAAAAAAAGGTAGACACGATTCCATCCTCCTCGATTATTTGAAAAAAAAATCTTGGTTATTTCTTAAAGAGTGGGGACGTAGTTTTCGTTTGACGAGAACTTTTGTGAATTTTTTTTCTACTATTGTTAAAAAATCTCAGTTGAAAAAATGAGAACTACTCTTTTTTTATATGGCCGCCATTCTACGATAAAAAAATTATTTTGCAAATCGCTCTCGAACTTCGCGTTAAACTAAAACTACTTACAGCCCTGTTGTTTATGATATGTTGACTTTTGACGTTCAATAACTTTTTAGCAACCATGGGATCAATGGGGACTTTTGGCACTTTATTTCTACTAGTGTACCCAAGGTCTCCACCAAAATGTATCTCTGTCGGAATTTTTGTTATTTGAAATGTCTATTTTGACCGGACTATTAATGTTATTTTTAGTAACATCAATTGACACCCGCGAACTATCTAAACGGATGCAAATTCACGATATTATACCACACTTAAGATTCGTTATTTTCAATTTACGTTTATTATCAACGTGTGTGCACAATAGATGTTTGCATTCATTATAAACGCTATTGTATGTAATTTGAATTGATTATAAGTACAAAATGGAATAAATCAGGAATATATCAGAAGTTTAAAGTGTAGAATGAGAGAAACACAATGTTATGGTTACTAACTATATTATGGCAACCACCTTTGGTCTAAGTATGCCGCCATAATAACCTTGTGTTTTTATTGTTGACCCAGTTTCCTGTATCCCTCCCCCCCCCCATGGGACAGCAGCGTGTTCGCGGTGCCCACGCGGTTTGCTATTAAGTGGGCCGTCAGCCTGCCTGCTGATCACAGGAACAAACCCGAAGACTTAGTTCTCCTTACCTCTAAACACCATAGACTTAAAAAAAATAGTTACTCCATTAATTATGATTACGTAGTCCTTTAAATTAAAACCCAAACAACTGAATAAAAATAACCAGTTTCATTACTTGTTTCAGATATTCGAGAGCGCGAAACGATTCATTCAAAATCTAGTCATCGTTGTTTTAATTAATAAAATGAAATAACTTTTATATTAAGTTGGTACTTATTTATAATTAATACAAAATGCAAATATTAAAAGCGAGGCACGCTCTACGCGCCACTGCCTCCCAATTTCAAGCATGGAGTACCGCTAAAAGCCGATCTGCTGCTACGGTAAGTTACAGCACTAGTTTTTTAACAGTTATATACTTAATGGGCAGATGCTCATATAGGCACATAGCCGCTTTATCTAGCTTTGGATTGGAAAAAACGTGTTTAAGCAGTCTTAAAATAATTGAGTCGATTATTACAAGTTCTGTCTAACGTAATTTTTAAATTACAATGGCAAAACAAAGTTTGCCGGGTCAGCTAGTATGCATATAAATGTACCTCACGGGTTGTAGTTTTGTTCATCGCAACCCAAAGAAATAGGTTTATAGGGACACCTTCCGCCCCCCATAGACTATAAATTCACACCACACACGACATACTAGACACGTAGATAGAGGTATTTCGGAGGAGTTTCTTTCGCCGTTTCTTCTCTCTATGCACATTCCGAAACGGTAGTAGAATAGGATCGGCTTCACCGCTGAAGTCGATATGACCTTTAAATTTTTAGCCATTCGTGGTTGTTCTCGCTTACTCCCCACGCAGCGGTCGAGCTGGGGAGTACGCTACCACGGCTGACGACCCCGTTCCCACGGGGTCGGAAGGCCTTTCCGCGCGAAGTCGCGATTACGTCGTCCGTGATAACAGCCTTCAACAATCATAAAAAAAGTTTAATTGAATTTGACCTTGAATGTCATGTAATTATACAATAGACAATAAGAAAATAGTCTGTTTGAATCTTAAACAAATATTGTTATTTATTAACTCGAGGCCGCTGTATCAGCCAATGCCAAAGTGATACTAGTTTTCACTAAAATTCTACACCTTATCCAGTATTAACCAATTTATCCTTGATAACATCAAAGTATTCAGGAACTAAATGATATTACATTATTCAAGATTAATTTGTTTATTTAACTATATCTGAAAAATGGGTATGTCAGTGTATTTAACATTCACTAATTACTATTTATTTGTCAAACAATTTAAGTCCTTATACACAACTTGTAAAACTATTTTACTAAGTAAAAAATACAATGATACAAAATAAATAGAAGCATACAGGAGCAAACAACACGTGCAGTGTTAAGCCACTGGATTGTGGAGCCCGCAGCGACCAATTATCTTCAGTGCTGAGGAACCGCAGACAGGCTGACAGCCTACTTAATAGTAAGCAGTTACCGTCGCCTATGGATGTTGGCGACGCTAGGGGCACCGCGAAGACGCTGCTGTCCCATAAGGGTACAGGAACGTGGGTCACTAATGCCGGAATACAATACAAGGTTATTATGGCGGTACTTAATGGTTGTAAAGGTCAAGTTAAGGTGGCATCCAGACAGGCTTGGCGTTTACGCCAAGGATGCCGTTGGTGCTAGCCCGCACCAGGAATCCATCATTTACCAATTAGTTTCAATTTATATATTTTAAGGTGTAATTATAATTAAAAAGACATATTGTTGGCAGACTTGTTTCCTCAAAATGTTGAAAGTTAGTGTTATTATTTAAAAAGTTTATTACGAGTCCAACAGAGAACTTCAATAGGCTGATGACGATGATTTGAAATATACTAATTTACTTGTGATGAATTAATATTATGATAAATGTGGGTAGATAGTATAAAATAAAACAATGCGTTTGCCACGTATATTACAGTTATCTATGAAGGAAGAACTTGTATTTCGTTTTATAGCGTATGTACTTTTTGTATTTATATTATGTTTAAATCATAATTTATATTTCTCCATGAAAATTAATAATAATGAGCACATAATCATAATACGAACTATTTACTCGAAGGTAAATTCAAAGGTAAATGATCGTAGATTTCTATCAACTACAGCAGGTAAAGATACTTACTCGAGGTACTTACTCGTATTTGACAAGGAATGAACAAAATAATGTGTCCTTGTTTGTTAATAGCTCTAGCACAGAGTCAATAAAGATATTAAGAACAATATATATACCTTGTGGATTCTGGCTGTGATCAGCTGCAGGAGAAATATTTATTTATAAAAAAATATTGTGGCGAATGAATGAATATGATGAAATGGTAAATCATTTACCATTTCGCTTAAGGTTTACTTTTATTAATAACTGCAGTCGAGACTGTCCACTTTAACTTCATTTCATTTGTCCCTATTAGTTTCTGGGGCTTCTACTATCATCCATATGAATCCATACATACATAGTTTGTATCAATTCTAATTTGTTGCAATCACAATTGACATATTAAATTTGGTTATACAGTTGTATCGGGGGCCCAAGTTGGTATTTTCCAATGAATATAGCAATCCAAAGAAATGGTGTTTGTTGCACGACAGTGCGTCGAGACAAAACTCAATCATTATTCGTCAGTTTTTGGCCCGAAATCAAATCTGTGTGTTGAACTACCCACCGTATTCACCTGATTTGGCGCCGAATGACTTCTCCTCGTTTCCAAAGTTGAATTGAAAGGATGATATTTTTGAAGATATTGAGACCATCAAAACGGCTTCGCTGGAGCACTAGTAGATACATTTATGTAGCTAATAGTTGACCCGGCAAATGTTGTTCTGCCATATGATTTTTAAAAAAAGTAGCTAATGTCTTTCTTCAAGGTCCAATCTATGACTATACGGAAATTCATCAAAATTGGCGGTTTAGGCATGAAAGCGTAACAAACACACTTTCGCATTTATAATATTAGTTAGGATGTACATAATTAATGCAACTGTCCTTGTTACTAACTGTCGTTAAAATGTACACTAACATATTTTGATATTATATCGTACATAAATTCATTATATACTAACAGCATAATTATTTATCTAATTTTTTCGATCTCTTATACACGAGCTTGCATTTATGTCAATCAACTTATTATATGAGTGGATGGATTACTAAAAGATAGCGTAACATGCATGTGATCATGATGCGATCACAGTTCACTGACGTTTATCTTTATTTGTTTATTGCCCATTCGTTAACTTTATCGCTATTAATGAAGAATTAACTTGAGCATGCCATCGTAAATAGTGTCGTCATTTATTGACTCTTGATACTTAAAATAATAAATATATTATTATTTTTAGGGTAGGTACCTTTATAAGTGGAACTTGAGGCGAGACGCTAAAATTTCGATAAGCGAATTTTGTAAGGAAACATTCGACTTGTAGAGGTTAAGATTTATTCCAACCAATTTTGAGTTAGAGAGATGAAATGAATAAAAATCCTTGTTATAAGAAACAATGCTGTACACTATCTGTATATTCTTAAAGCTAGTTTTCAAACAATCGAGTTGTAAAATCAAACATTGCTACTCGTATGTTCGAGATACAGAAGTAACCAATTATTTTTTCGAGTTATAGAGCGAAAATAAGGAGAATTTGCGTCTCATTATTTATTTTAACTTATAGAGGGTTTAGATGTAGATCAACGGAGGTTTTCAACTTATCGAGATTTGACTTAGAGTTCTACTGTATATATTATGTACTTTTTAAATTAATATATTTGCCCAGAACTCGAGCGTATTAACATGCGGTAGCTATTACCCCAAGGAGGCCGTCTTGTCACGGAGTGATACATATACCAAGTATAAAAGATGCACGCAGTCGTAACGATTAGAACACTTGTGTTGGGCAATACTCTTTTATTCTGAGCAATGTGGAATACATTTGTTTGCATTTTACACATTACGTGACACTCTTGTTATAACGGTATCGGCAACTGGAAATATTTTTGAACTTTATTAGGTTTATTTTTGTCAAAGGCTATATATACCTCTATAATTCAAGGTCTCATCATAGCTACTCAGTCAAATTGCCATTTTTCTACAACAATTTTAACAGCATCACTGTAAAACTTCAAAATGTCTTGCATTGCAAAACCTGCATTGTAAATCCGATACATAACCATATATTCGCATATTCTAAACACTATTCTTACAAATAGGCAAGAGTAAATCAATTCAGATTACTTGTACACCATTTTCTTTATGCTTGAGCAAAATATATGTAAAACAATTCCAAAGTTTCATTCCTTGTTATTGTCAATTTTGACATTAAATAAGACCAAAAAGAATGCCGCCATAATAACTTTGTGCTGTGTTCCGGCATTAGTAATCCCAGTTCCCCTATGCTGACAGCAGCGTGTTTGCGCTGTCCCTGGTGTCTCAAACATCCATAGGCGATGGTAACTGTTTACTATTAAGTGGGCCCTCAACCTCTCTGCTGTTCGTTAGCAATAAAATAAAGATGATCCGTATTAAAATCTGTATAAAGGCATTTAATTTTTTTTGTCAATGATGTCTAAGATGATTTTACATTCATAAATATTAGCTTAATAGTTCCAAATGCGCATAATTCTAACCTTTATACGCCATTAGATAACTATCTTTATTTTATATTATTGGAGTTTACTCCTTAAGAATCGATTTTCATATATAAGGCGCCCGGTATGAGAAAAATGTGAGAGTAAAATCTACTAATGAATGACCTCGTTACGATTTTGGTGCGCGTGCACCGGAATACGCTAAACAAAACAAAACGATGTATCTCTCAAGGCAAAAATTACTTTATTTGTTACAACTTAAGGTTGATTTCACATTAAATGTTGTTTTACATAATGTCTTTTTCATTTGTAAGTGACAAGAGTAATTTATTGCTTTGCTCATTTTATATGACGAATGCTCGTAAGTATTAGATAATGTTTTGGAGATTTGTGACTTTATTACTAGGTGCCATAGTTGTAATTAGGTTGAACTTAAAATTGTTTTAAAACTTTTTTATATATGTATATTATTTTCATTAATTTGTTAATTTACCCTTTCATATGGTATTAATCTTTTTTCAGTTAAATAAACTCCTTTTGCGTATGTTTAGACAATCGTACATAAGTAGTAAACTCCAGTCGTGCGTCGGAGCTGACACATACAGTTTTTTCTATTCTACTTTTGTTTTGAAGGTTTTTTTTAATTATTTGTAATGCTTTTAAATATACTTTTAATTTATTCATTATTGTGACTTTACATGATGGATCAATCTACAAAGCTACAATTTGATAAATCTACAATTACATATCAATCTACAATTTGATAAATAAATTAACTGATTTCTTCTGAAATACAATTGATACTGGGCTATTCCATAGCCTCTGTTACGAAAGAATGAGCGCGTAAAAACGATACACTTAACGATAACCTTTTTAATGCCGTGGAACAGCAGGCTGATGGCCCACTCAATAGACAGCAGTTACCGTCTCCTATAGATGTTTGCGATGCTGGGGATACCGCTAACATGCCGGCGGCTGCGTAGAAATTGTATAACGCCCCTTTTTAAATACAATGTGGAAAAATTTCAAATGCTCATTCCACATCTTTACTGTGTGTTTAAAGATCTATGCATTAATTATTATCTAATGTTTCTTTGCCAGGACTCTAAAGCCGTAGAATACAAGCCAATAAGGAGCGTCCTAGTGGCTAACCGCGGCGAGATCGCTATCCGAGTGTTCCGAGCATGTACCGAATTGGGAATACGCTCCGTCGCTATTTACAGCGAGCAGGACAAACTACAAATGCACAGGTATAGTGCTATATGACGTCATTATCTTTACTCATATATGTGTCATTTATTGAAGTATGAAGATTATGTACTTATATTATCTATCCTCGGCAAAATTGTTGCTAGCTTCACGCTTATCCGGTAGGAAAACGACGTGATTATGTGAGGTTCTATACTCTTCTACCCAGTATCCATTCTATCTTAAGGCAATCGAGTTAGGCCAGAGGCATCAATGCCTTAGAGCGGTAGGCCACCAGCCTTCCCTGCTAGTGTAACTGGCATTGACAGACAGAGATTTGAGATAAGCCTCCTTCTGCCTCCAGTAGATTATTCCTTCGCTTCTTCTTCCTTCCTAAAACTATCCCATCAGAACTACAAGCGTACGGTAGCGAAAATATTGCCGCTTACCCGCTACGAATAGGAAAGTCATTTTATGGCATTTAAAATGCGAGAAATGTATTACGACTTCTGTTAATTCAAAATTAATAAATAAATATTTTGTGACAATTCACACAGCGCCATCTAATCCCAAAGTGTTATGGATACTAGACAACTGATATACTACTTATGTACATTGTTTTTAAATAAATACATATTATACATAAACACCCAGATGCGAGACGGGAATCGAACCAGTGACCTCCGCGAGCGTACCGAAGTGTGTTATATGTTACACCAAAAAGGTCATCAATTCAAAAGAAAGAAAGAAAAATATTTTATTGGCCAAGAAGAACAAAGATGTAAAATTAAAAAAGAAAACTAAAAAAACTATAGTCTATTGTTATTGCCTGTTGCTTCTCCAACTAATAAGGTCAGCCATCAGCATTATGCCGTGTTGGAAAACACGGCGCTGTTTTTCAGTGCCAACCCTTACAAGGCCCATAATTGACCCATGTTTATATAAGATGTAATATTTAGGTAACATAAATATTTAAGTCCTAGACACCAATGGAAGCACCATATGGTTTTTATTCGTGGTTGGGTCGCTTATGGGGAAAAAAAATAATAATTGAGGGACATTGATGTTAAGGCGAGTTGGAAGTCCTGTGTCTGCATACCCCAGTTTATATGAAGTTTATAAGAACGTGCCTGAAAGCGTAATTAATTAAGTTCAGTCAAATATATAAATTATCACCGTAGACTTTTAAAATGGTAACTGGTGTCATTTGTGACCCCAAGATGCCGGTAAAGTTGAAGGGACAGGTCTATAAGACCATCATTAGGCCTGTCCTTTTATACGGCTGTGAAGCGTGGCCGGTGTTAGAGCGACACAAGCAAGAACTGCGTATCACGGAGATGAATATGCTGCGGTGGATGTGTGGAGTGACGCGGAAGGACCGCGTTAGGAACTCCCGCATTCGCGGCAGCCTTCATGTCCGTGACATTGCGGATAAATTGCAGGAGTGTCGGCTCCGATGGTACGGCCACGTTTTATGGCAACCGGATGCTTACGTGGGAAACAAATGTCTGGCCATGCCGCTTCCACCGGGCCCCGGCAGGAGGGGTAGACCCAAAAAGTGCTGGCTTGACGTCGTAAAGGGTGGATATACGTGCCAATGGTCTCACTACCAGGGATGCTGAAGACCGTGCGAAGTGGAGAAGAAAAAGTCGGAAAGCGGACTCCGGGCGCCAAAGCGAGAGTTTGGGCTGCAACCGGGATTCATCGCTGAGATGATGATGACTTTTAAAATGGTCTTATTTCAGATTCATAAAAACATATTCATGCTTTATCAACAGAAATGAGTAAATATCGTAATCATTATTCGGTACAGTCACATCTGTCTCTGCTTGAGCAACCACCCGTTTCCGTGGTACAACGGCTTTCGCATGTTGAAACGCCTTGTTCTATTCCTCTCATATCCATCACCCATTCAAGTCCCTAGACTGTTGTGTTTATATACAATATGTATTTTTTTCTTTACAAATGAAGAGTATGTATATAAGTAGGTACTATAATGTATCAGTTTGGGTAGTAACCCAAAACACTTCCCTGCTTTCTTTGCACTAGAAGGCGCTGAATACATTGTCACAGTGTTTAAAAAAATTATAAAATCCTAAATTTTATCCGTACAGGGGCAGATTAAGAATATTAATCTCTGAAGCCGGGGTTGACCTGTCGTAAAAGGCGACAAAACAACCCTAGCTAGTATCTATTATAAATAAAATGATAGAGGTCTGTAGTTGTGCGCGCGTCACGGCAAAACTACTGGATAGATTTCAATTAAATTTTCTAAGTTTAACTTGGCCCTTATCTTAAAAAAATATTGCGATGTCCTCATATAAAGTTATAAATGTTTTAAGGAACAACTATTTTTATGAGCACGTGTTCAGTTAGTGACGTGTTTTCTTGTCACGGAGAAGTGTGGCAAGCGGTGTAGCGGGCATGTATACGAAAACTTCTCCTATTTATCGATTTACTTTTTTTCTGTTATTCGACCACGGTAGCGAGCGGGAACGGCTTGTATGTAATATTTATGTCCCAAATTGGTTACTATTTAAATTTACTATTTTTTTACAGGCAAAAAGCCGACGAATCGTACATAGTAGGAAAGGGTTTACCTCCAGTAGAGGCATATCTTAGCATCCCGGAAATAATACGAGTGGCAAAGGAAAACGATGTCGACGCAGTTCATCCTGGATATGGCTTATTATCTGAAAGGTAAAAAAATCAAATTTAATATTTTTTAAAGATGACTTACTTTCAAATTATAGCTACTTGGTATATTCAGAATCCACCAAGGAAAATGTAAATGTAGCCGTTCAAAACAAATCTAGCGGCGGTCAATAACTGACGAAGTGAAAGCCATCGGTCGCAAAGAACGTGCGGCTTTATCGCTTATAACGATTCTATTCTAGACAGCTTTTTTCGAAAATAATACAAGCGGTGTACATAATAGATTCCTAGAATAATATTTATGATTAGGAAAATGTAATTTAATAAAACAAATGTATTTTACGAAACAAATATATTAAAATAAAAATAGGGTGTAGGTCGCTTGGGGCCATCTATTCCAGACAACCTTTGGATGGACAAAATTATGTGATTTTCATTTAAATTTTCAAACTAATAATTTATTAAGTGACTTTTCAGGTAACGTAAATCAACCAAGCTACTAAGGAGCTAATTTCGTGTTTTATCGTTTGTGTCGAGATGGTCTCATCGACTTATGTCACAGAGCGCTGGTTTATATATAATAAAGGGAGGACTGTATAAATTTTCTATTGTATCGGTCCCCACACTAGAAAAGGGGTTAAAGCTCCATCAACCTCGCGACCTCCTTGGTCGCACGGTGCCACTCTTGGGTTGTGAATTCTTGTTCAACTACACTGCAATTTTCGGTTGTGTAAGGATTTAAATTGACACGACCAATAATAAAAGGAGTCTAACTATACCATATATGGTATGTAAGGCACACAAACTTCGCACATGGTGCAAAAAGCGGTTATTTCTTTATCAATCGTTGACACAAAATAATGACGTCCCTAACTTGAGGGTGGTTGCCGAAAATTGGCTGAGCAATAATTTTGTACCTACACATAGACGAGGACCGAACATCGTTAATACTATGCTATCGTTATTAGGTCGGACTTCGCCCAAGCCGTCATCAGCGCTGGGCTTAGATTCATCGGCCCTTCACCTAAAGTTGTACAGCAGATGGGAGACAAAGTAGCCGCCAGGAAAGCTGCTATTGAAGCTAGTAAGAATCTCACACTTTTCGTATATATGTACATATATATTTCAATTCAATTAATTTTAAGTACTATAATAATTTCTGGTTATACTAAAACTGTAAAAATAGCAAATTAACGAAATGGAGGTTGTGGTATATTTAAAAGCCGAATATACATGAAAATGCAGTTATCATCGTATTGTCTCACGTTGCAAAAGCCACAGACCTGAGACCTTTCTAGCCATTTATAGTCTAAAAAAATGTATATTTAAACACACAGACGCTGAACGGGAATCGAATTTGTGCCCTCCGCAAGCGTACCGACGTGCATCAGCCTTATGGTGTAATCGCCAGGAGGTCGTCAAATATATCCTCTTTACATTCTTAATTTATTCCTCCTTACTTCATGTATCTCAACTTGATATCACATCATAACTACCCCGTTTATCAAGATCGAAACTAGTAGTAGTAGTTGACAAAGTCTAAATCCATTTATAAACAATAAAAACTAGAATATTTTATATAATAATATATATTGTGTACTGTTTATTAGAAGTGCCAATCGTCCCTGGCACTGACGGTCCAGTAACGACAAAAGAAGAAGCTTTGGAGTTTTGCAAACAACATGGCCTCCCAGTTATATTCAAGGTAAGTGGCACAATTTTTTTGTATGTCTTCACAGCTTCGATTATAAATGACTAGTTTTATTTTATAACTAATTTTACGTATCATCGTGTTTTTGCCACATCTGAATGTCTAAGTTATTGTATTTTAGGCTGCATATGGCGGTGGTGGTCGCGGCATGAGGGTAGTTCGAGAAATGAGCGAAGTGGCTTCCGCTTTCGAACGGGCTTCGTCCGAAGCTTTGGGAGCTTTTGGCAATGGATCCATGTTTATTGAGAGATTCATCGAAAGGCCGAGACACATCGAAGTGCAGTTATTGGGTGAGATTATATTCTATTATTATTTATTTATATTTATTATAGGCTATGTCTTAAAATACACGCACTTTTTTATTCCACGTACTTTAGTAAGTTTGTATAATTAAATGTTGCCTAAATAAAAAATGAAAGTGCATGCTGTACGGTATAATAAACTATATCTCTTTCTTTCAATCTTGAATATAAAAGATATATAAATAAAAAATAAAAATATTAGTACATATAAACAAAACAATAAAGTAGGAACAAAAAAGGTCGACACTTAAATCGCAACTTATTTATCTAATAATTAAATTTATTTACAGGTGATAAAGCTGGAAATGTAGTGCACCTGTATGAGCGTGACTGTTCGGTGCAGAGGCGTCACCAGAAAGTTGTAGAAATTGCACCAGCCCCGCATTTGGACCCCGAGGTACTCAATAATATTTCACGAACTCTATACAGTGAAATTTAAACTTAATTTTTTATTCTCAATCAGACCATGCTCCTATAAAATTAATTGAAATAAAAATTTTGTGAATGATGAATGAAATGATGTGCTGAAATTTATTGACTATATTCACAATCTTAGTGATGCACCGAAGTGCAAGTGTATGCAACCGGAATGCACTTAAGTGATATTCATTATTCTCCGTGCAGGGAGAATGCGGCCTGCGGCCGGGGTCGGCCAAAAAGAAAGAAAGAAAGAAATATTTTATTTCAGAACAAGCTATACTATTACAAAAAGAGTTTCGTAATAAACAACAACAATAAATTAGGGCAAAGAAAAAATAAATCAATAAATGTGCGATTCAAAACGTGCTTGTCCTGAAATAGGATCGAGCTCAGCATTTGCTGGTCAATAAGGCCAGCGCCGATCTTCCGCTTGATCCTTATTTCAATGATGTCACGACAGACTATACACATAGAATATATATGTATGTAAAAATACTACTAATACTTTCATTTTGTTACGAATATAATCCTAATCTTTAAACGAGCAATTCTTGTATATATATACTTATATAATTGGAATCTCGGAATCGGCTCCAACAATTTTCATGAAATTTAGTATACGGGCGGTTTCGGGGGCGATAAATCGATCTAGCTAGGAATCATTTCTAGAAAATGTCAAAAGGTGGCGTTTGAGTAGTCCCAATTTAAACTGAAAAATGACTTCCTGACATCTATCGGAGAATAATAATAGTATTTTTTTAAATTGCTTTAATGACACAACAACACTAAAGCTATTCCAGCAGATGGCGTTGTTAAGTAACACGAAGTCAATGAGTGTTTGCTTTGAGGTTAGACTAAGAAAATCAATTGTTAATTTCCAAAAAACACAATTTATAAAAAAAAACCGAGTAAAGCTCGGTCATCCAGATATTATATAATAATTTGTTAGTAAATAATAACGGGCACCAATCCCGTATGGATGGGAACTACCCTTGGTCTATAAGAATGCCACCATAATAACCTTGTGTTGTTTTCTGGCATTAGTGACCCAGGTTTACTGTACGCCTATGGGACAGTAGCGTGTTCGCGGTGCCCCAAGCGTCGCAAGTATCTATAGGCGACGATAACTGCTTACTAATTATACGGGCCGCCATCCTGTCTTCTGTTCCTCAGTAATAAAAGAAAATCACAGCCGTGTGATCAAGCTCCTATAAAATTTAGTCAATTAAAATAAATTTATTGACTGTATCCACACTCTCAATGTCTTGTCTCAGGATAATCTAATGTAATTATAGCAAGGAGATGTTCGTTGCCTTGATGTTGCATGCCCTGACGTCTTTACCTAAAGACAACACAAGAGTGAGGGTAGTTTACAAAATCAGGAGGCGAGATCTCATCTACCCTATATACAAATATGAAACTGCAATCCACTACAGAATATACTTTTACAGATTCGTCAAAAAATGGTGGATTGCGCCGTCCATCTGGCCAGGCATGTTGGTTACGAAAACGCCGGTACTGTCGAGTTTTTACTCGACGACAAAGGGAACTTCTACTTTATAGAAGTGAATGCCAGGTAACGTATCCTATTTAAGCTGAATCTTATAGAATTTTGAGAACGATTTAACTCTGCACTAGGGCGGCGCCGAATAGGCTCCCGGCTGATTAGATGTCTCAATTCGAGCGACGCTACTACGGCGATAGCACCTTATTAAATAAGCAGACCCTATATGTCTTATATACTCATATATTGCTTGAAATTTTATTATCTTTACGTGTTTATGAATGATTTTAAAGTATTTATAAAACTTTTTCCCAATTTAGCAGAAATAGTCCCGTAAGCGAAAAAGGTTCTAGTTTAAATGATTTTTTTTTCTCCTTTCTCTGTGCTGGGGCGGAAAGAATACTGATCTCTGCGGCAAGGGTCGGCCTGTCGTAAAAAACGACAAAACAACCCACCCTAGCTACATGGTAGGGTAGCTAGGGTGGATATGGGGGATATTTACAAAAAAGGCGGGATTTCCAAAATTGATATTCATATTATATCGACGCCTACTGTGGCGTAGCGGCTAACGAATATCAATAAGCTTACGGAGTTCACAGGTTCGATTCCCGTCTCGCGTCTCGGGTGTTTATGCATAATATGTATTTATTTACAAAAGAAAAGTATACATGTAGTATATTAGTTGCCTAGTTTCTATGACACAAGTGCTAAGCTATTGTATATTTATTTGTTATTATTTATAATATAATTTGAATGCTATTCCAAATATTTCAGGTTGCAAGTAGAACACACGATAACCGAAGAAGTGACTGGCATAGATCTAGTGCAATCTCAAATAAGAGTGGCAGAAGGTATGACCCTGCCTGAAATGGGACTCACCCAGGACAAGATCCATGCGCAAGGGTATGCGATTCAATGCCGGGTCACAACCGAGGACCCTGCTAACAACTTCCAGCCTAGTACGGGCAGGATTGAAGTCTTCAGGTGAGTTGTTGACACATGGATTCGGTTTTGGTATTGTAATCCCGGTGAGAAGTAAAGGGTCTCATTAAGCGCTTTCTATCGTTAAATTTAAATAAAACAAAGTGTATGTGAGATATCATCGATTTTTTTATTCGTGGCAGTTTTTGCATTTCGTCAACGTACGGATGTTGGTTGATCGTTTGCTTAACCATCAACAGTTTCTATCTGTGCAGGGGCGGAGAAAGAATACTAACCTCTGTGGCCGGGGTCGGCCTGTCGTAAAAGGCACAAAACAACCCACCCTAGCTACGTGGTAGGGCCTCAAGCCCGTCTGGATGGCAACCACCTTTGGTCTTAAGTATGCCGCCATAATAACCTTGTGTTGTGTTCCGGCATTAGTGACTCAAGTTCCTGTACCTTTATGGGACAGCAGCGTGTTCGCGATGCCACTGGCGTTGCATACACCTATAGGCGACGGTAACTGCTAAATCCTAAGCGGGCCGTCAGCCTGTCTGCTGTTCTATAGCAATAAAAAAAAACCAATGGACTCAAATTTATCCACCACATCGCGAATAGTCCTCTCGGTAAGACGATTATGGCGACCGTAAAATGTGTTTAGTAGTGTTTGTTAGTGGTTACCATCCAGCCAAGCTTGGAGTCGTATCACTTAACTAGAGATGTTTGGTCGCCTTTTACGACAGGCCGCTCCCCTTTGCAGGAACCCTTACTCCGCCACTCCACGGAGAACAGAATATTTGTATAATGCAAGTGATAGTTCTGGTGCATCTGTTTCTAGAAGCCAAAATATATAGTTTTCACTTTGTATCGGGAATTGTTTAAAAATTATGATCTCTCCGCGCAAGAGCAATATGACTGACCCCCTGCGGTCGGGGTCGTGAAAGGGGACAAAACAACCCTAGCTAGGTGTAGTACGTCTGGATGGCAACCACCCCTGTACTATAAGTATGCCGCCATAATGACTTTGTGTTTCATTATTAGCGACCCAGATTCCAGTAACCTTATGCGGACGCAGGGTGTTTGCGATGTCACAAACATCCACAGGCGACGGTAACTGCTTACTAGAAAGTGAGCCGTCGGCCTGTCTGCTGTTCTTCCGCAATAAAAAATCTATACAAATAAATAAAATTGGAGGGTCTGTTTGTAATATTAAAATAACCGCTTTTTACTAAGTGCATTTGGATGTATACACGGTACATATACCAAAACAACATTTTTTACATTTTTTGCCTGTCTGTCCGTCTGTCTGTCTGCCTGTCTGTTTGTTCCGACTAATCTCTGAAACGGCTGGACCGATTTTGACGGGACTTTTACTGGCAGATAACTGATGTAACAAGGAGTAACTTAGGCTACTTTTATTTTAGAAAAAAAAATTGTTTTAGTTAAAAGTGATCAGTTTCGGATTTTTATTCATCCAATTTAAGTTGACCTCAGATTTATATCATCAATCATATAAAATAGGGTTCAGCTTAGGCTGGATTTGTAGGTTCGAACGCAGTTTGTATATTTCATTTATTTATATTTTAGAGAGTTTATAGGGTTTGTAATCTAAAATAAACCATAAGATATATCCAAAAAATGCTGCCCAAAGTCACTATTCCACGCGGACGGAGTCGCGGGCACAGCTAGTTACATAATACAAATAGTCATAATTGAAGTAGTCTCAGAAGTACACGCAAGAAAACTCTCCTTTAAGAATATAGTTACTTTGCAGATCAGGCGAAGGTATGGGAATACGTCTCGACTCAGCTTCGACCTATGCCGGGGCGGTCATCTCGCCGTACTATGATTCCCTCCTTGTCAAGGTAACATATATTCGCCAGATCATATTATTTATTAATGCCCTAATTTCTGATTTGTTATTTTATAAAATGAAGAAAATCGATTATCTCTCATATTCCCGAATTAAAATATAGCACGTCTAATAGAATTAGGTAAATTCCGAAGTAGTATGTTGAATTAAGGTATTATGTATTAATTTCTTTAAACAGTGTATTGATATTCTTCATACTTTTATTTATAAATAAATTATATTTTACATTCATTAGTTTCCGGTTAGGTCTCAGAATTTTATTGGAGAAATATCACGGAGTTATAATAGTAACGGACCATATCGTTATACTGCTAGACTTTACACGCTGCAAACAGATATTGTATCCACCAAGATTGTTCAAGATAGATTGATGAACTCAATTTGCTCAAAAATTTTTCCTTCACCGCCAGTACGGTACAATTATGTTATTACTAGCTGACCCGGCAAACATTGTTCTGACGTATAAATAAATAAAAAACAACTTAATTATGTTCACCCCTATTTCACCCTTCAAGTTTTATTTTCGCAACAAAAAGTAACCTATGTCCTTCTCTGTTGTCTAATGTCCAATTTATCTCTATACCGAAATTCACCAAAATTGGTTCAGTGGTTTAGGCGTGAAAACGTAACAGACATACAGAGTTACTTTCATATTTATAATATTAGTATAGATAGGACATCAGGCGAGAAAAATAATTCGAACCCGTGACTTCTCTTACTGGAAATTATTTTTCATTACTTTCAAAAAATTCACTGTCGTCTAATTTGTTGGCATGACCCAAGTAAAGTTGCAAACGGAATTAAGTTTATAAATATTTTTAATGTAGGTAATTTCACACGCGCACGATCTACCCTCATCTGCGGCGAAAATGAATCGCGCTCTACGCGAATTCAGGATACGAGGCGTCAAAACAAATATACCATTCTTGTTGAACGTATTGGAGAATCAGAAATTCTTGAATGGTAAGTCCAACTATAATGTGTGATTGTCAATCCTGATCAAGATAATTATGGAGTCAAAAAAAATAATTTGTGACAAAAGCGTAAGTCAAAAAATATCTACAGTATTATGGCTAAAACCGTAGGAACAAGGAAGGAAAAACTCAATTTAAAATTGACGCAAGATTGACGTTCAGGTATAGTGGACAAAAACCCTCTTGAGTACTAATTGAAGAAGGCTTTGACTTGACCCACTGTTCAATTGACCAAGGTTCCTATATCCCTAAGGGATAGCAGCGAGTTCGCACCTAGTGCACCTAGCGTCGCAAACATTTATAGGCGACGGTAACTGCTTATTATTAAGTGGGTCGTCAGCCTATCCGCTGTTCCTCAGCAATAAAAAAAAATGCTCAAAGTATGACTAAATTTATAACCGTATTAAGTTAGTGTATTATTTGTTGAGCTTTTCGGAACAAATACTAACAGAATTTTGACAAACACGATCTGGGCAAACAATAACTCCTAAACTGCCGGTCTTTACCATTCTCACGAGCTGGAAACCAATAGTATAATTACAAAATCGTCCAAAATTTAAAATGTGCTTTATTTTGTATCTGGTATTTAACGTCTTTATTTTCGCAGGTGCGGTAGACACGTACTTCATAGACGAGCACCCTCAACTATTCATGTTCAAGGTCTCCCAGAACAGGGCTCAAAAAATCCTTAACTATTTAGGCTATGTTCTGGTTAATGGACCAGCTACCCCCTTAGCTACTAAAATACCCCCTTCAGATGTCAAACCGTTTATACCTTCGGTGCCTCTAGGTGAGTTTTATTCCTTTATAAAATTTAATAATTTTTGATATTTTTGGAGTGTGGCAAGGAATTCGACGGACCACTTGGCAATGGTAAATGGCTGTCGAGGGTTTGCAAATGTGCAGTTAACATCGAAAAGGCCATAGACAGAAGCGTGGGTATTGCTCTAGAAATGAGACGAAATAGCGAATAGGCCGTAGTCCATGGTTCACGTCTCGAGTATGATACAACTGTTTACTACATACACTTATATAGTTTTTAAACTTGATGTCTCCTTAGTTATGTAGCTATGCCTTTAATAATAATTATTAATTAATCTTATGGCAATGCGAAAAAAGGTTTTTATTGGGTTTGAACAGCTGTATGAAGATGATGAAAAATGTATACGCAAAAATTAAAATAAATTAGTGTAAATTTTAAATCAACATATATATGCATTTAAGAAGACATTTTTATTTTTATTTCCGGGGATAGTTTAAATGTTCAAATTTAACGCAACATTGAGTTGTTTAATAGCCCGAGAGCTGATTTGAGAAGGTTCTTTAGGCAAGCTGAAATTGCTAAAAATTACAATTTCGTCAATTGGCGAATCCAATCCTGAAAGTCTTTTAGTGAGTTAGCGGTTATTTCGCTAATGCGCAGTATATAACATTTGCAAAAAAAAATTAAAAAAATATTATTTTAGGCAACTTGAATTTTGTTTTATCTTTTAATTTATTATTTCTAAAATTAAAAAAAAATATATCCCAGACGTTTTTGTCGGTTATTAAGTATTGCTCGACGACTCCAAAATGAAATTTTTTATATTACCAAAAAATATTCTTTAGGCAATTTGAAATTTATATCACATATTTATTAAGTAATTTCAATAATACTTGCAAATCGCCAGACGGTTTTGCCGGCTATAAACAATTCCCAGACGTTAATAAAGTTTGTAAATAAGTGCGATAAAAAAGTCTTACGCGCAGCCATAAGTGCGACAAGGATAGCTAAAAAACTCAACTGTATATCATTGTAATAATGTCGCAATTCGAATAGATATGTATAAGTAACGCAATGCAATCATTTAAAAATTACATTATAAAGTAAACCTGAAGCCATTATTAATAAGATTGGTATGACTAGAGCAAAAATAGCTTAAGGAAAGCGTTCGGTGGCGATGACGCGAGTTCCATGATTTTTGTTCAACCCAAAATTGCTTAACGCGCCTGTAGATGTTTTCACTTCAAAAAATGTTTTTCAATGAAGGATGAAATTTTGAATGAAAAGAAATTTATAGATTTTGTAATTTCTTTTACAGTCCGCTCTGGGCATGGTAGGTCAATTTTATGATAGTTTTGTGTCCTTTTTGTTTTATGCTATACTATTAATATGCAAAGCTTTGCTATTAATACAGTATATATTATATTTAAAATATTATTTCTTATATGTTCGGAGTAGAAGGGCTTATAATATTGCGAACTAAGCAGTCAGATAACTAAATAAAATACGATAATTATTCCGTTTTACAATAACAGCACAGGGCCGGACTCATTCGATTTACTTTCGAGTTCGTGGTTCAGACGACACACTATACAAACTAAATTTGTCAGTTTTCTTGCGTTTTTCCAATAAATATACTGGGACCATTCACTCAGCGCCATCTATTCTCAAAGTAAGCGACAGAGTACTAATGTTATGTGTACTAGACAACTGATATACTTTTCTGTGGTAAATGAACATATTATATAAAAATAGGCTCGAAACTTGAATCGAACCCGTAACACCCTCAGGCATAGTTTGGACATAGAAAAAGCCAACCGAAAAGAAAGTTGTACGATGCCGAACCGAGATTGCACCGTACAGGAATGAGAAGGATAGCTCGAGAGCAGTGGACTGCATGAGAGAGGATGGGATAAAAGCGGTGGCTAAAGAGATGCGATACCTTGCAGTGGGCAAAGAAATTCCCACTGACCTTGATTCCACCCCTTCCTGGTTCGGTTCAGGTCGCGGAGGAACTGTTGCACGGCACCAGCTAAAGTCACAACACTGAACACACAGATTTAATGGCACGGCCAATTAGAGTTTGGAGTAACCAGGGAGGTCGAACGTCCCCATCCGTTTAGAAGCTTGTCATTGTCATTGAAAAAGAGAAAAAGGAAATGTCAAGTTAAGACCTATTACATACTTAACATCATATCTTAAGTTCCAAACCTTAGCTTCGTATGAAACCAAAGAAGTCATTAAAAAAACTTATACACTGACGGACTCACAAACTGCATCAAAGTAATAGACGACTTTGAAATAAATATTTTAACCAAGTATGCAAACTTTCTATACAGATTTAAATTGAAACCTCTAGATTGGTTCGTGAACTTTAAAACAGCGTAGGGTCATATCCTTAAGTTTAAGTTTGTGTACTGGAAACCTTAAGACTTTTTTGAAGAAAACACAGAAATTTAAGGAAAATTGGTTTAATTAAAAAATTGGTTTTAACAATAGACACAAACTTTATGCAAAGGTTTATTTATGTTTTAATAAGGTGTATTACCTCCACGTGCCCTTAATACGGATTCTAATCGGTTCCGCATAGATTTTATTAGGGTTATTAAAAGATCTTGCGGAATATTGTCCCATTCTTCTGAAAGTGCTGTTCTTAGTGCTGCCACTGTCGTGGGCAAAGGGTTTCTCGCATATACAGCTCTTTTTAAATTGTCCCAAACATGCTCAATGGGATTAAAATCCGGGCTGCGTGCTGGCCAATTTATTGTACGTATCCCAACCTCTTCGCAATATTGTCGAACTTGTGCAGCAGCGTGCGGCCGGGCATTATCCTGCATTAAAGTAAAATTTTCGCCTATGAATCCCATGTAAGGCACCACGTGATCTTCTAAGATCTCTGTTATGTAGCGATGTGCAGTCCCTCTATTACCGTTTTGACGGACCATGTCTATGAACACAAGTTCTGTTCGCCCGTTCATCAATATGCCACCCCAGACCATACACGAACCGCCTCCAAAAGGAACACGCTCCTCAATGCAACTTTGAGCATATCGCTCCCCACGTCGACGATAGACTCTTCTGCGACCATCTGCACCATATAAACATGTCCTACACTCATCCGTGAACAATACGGAGGCCCATTGCTCTTCTGTCCAATTCAGGTAATCACGAGCAAATCTTAAGCGAGCTTGTCTGTGAGCTACAGACAACTTTGGACCATTTGCTGGTCTAAAAGGGGTGATATCCGCTTCCTTTAACCTTCTTCTTATTGTTCGTGCACTCATGTTTACTCCACGCACTTCATTAAGCTCTGTTTTGATGTTAACTGACGTGAGGAAACGATTTCGCAGGGAAGTTGTAACAATAAATCGGTCATCACGACCGGTGGTTGCTCGAGTCCTGCCTGTACCATGTCTCCTTCTGTAAGAACCTGTCTCCACTAACCTTCTGTATATTCTAGAAACCGTAGACTGGTTTAAATTTAAATTTCTACCAATCGTTCATTGATCCAAGCCCTCCCGCACCAATGCTACAATTTGAGCCGCTTGTTCGGACGAAGTATCCATATTATGGTTCAAAAGCTCTCGATGAGTTAAAAAACTAACCCAACAATTCTGCTGGTAACAATAATTCAATTGACAAAAGAATAAAAAATCAGTGAGAATCAATTTAAAACTTTGCTATAAATAACACGCAAATCTGATACTACGAGTAAATTTTCTTTTCCCGGCTATATTCGTTTGTTTTACTGCAGTTCTATTTTAATTTTCCTTTTTTGTTTGAGATTAAGAGCCAGTCTCTCCATATTTATATAATTTAATCTAAAAAGTTTGCATACTTATTAAAAAAAATCATTTCAAAGTAATCCTGAACTTTGATGCAGTTTATGAGTCCGCCAGTTTAATACTTTTGTTCTGTAAGCTCAGTTCGCAATTCAAGTAGATTATTTTTCAATGTTAGATATATCTATATAATTATTTATAATAAAATTTCATACTTCATTATTTATTTCATCCATCGGTAATATTGTTTTCATTGTTAATTAGAAATAAATACGCGCATATAATTGCGTGTATCGTATTTATTTTTGCTTAAATTTATCCTGCTAAAAAGCATTCAGGATTTTATATTTTAATTTTTTTAATTGTATTATTGCACATCACTGTATGCTTGCACTTTCATTATTGTTGACTAAAACATTTTCAGACCTTTCTCCCGCGGCTATTAAAAGACAGGAACTAACCGGGGAAAATACAGGTAAGCTTTTGGACATGGAGTTCTTCGTCTATCCTCGACAATAGTTTCGTTACTTTAATTCTTTATACAGTAGAACATCTGTAATTCGGACTTGAAAGCAGACCCCAAAAAATTCGAGGAAACATTCAACTTGTAGAGGATAAGATTTATTCGAATTAATTTTGAGTTAGGGAGATGATGTAATTAAAAAAAACTGGTTATAAGTAACAATACCTACATTATCGACATATTATTAAATGGTTTTCAAATACTCGAGTAGTAAATTTTGTAAAATTAAACATTGTTATGTTCGATCCAGAAGTCCAAATTATTTTTTCGGGTTTAAGAAGGAAAATAAGTATTTGCTTATAGGGACTCATTCATTATTTCGACTTATAATTCAGATTTCGGGTAACGGAGGTTTAGGGGTTGAAAGCAGGTGAACACAATACTTTTTCGAGCTTTTTTATTGCTGTAGGACAGCAGACAGGCTGACGGTCTGCTTACAATTTAGCAGTTACCGTTGCCTGTGAGTGTTTGCAACACCAGTGGCATCGTGAACACGCTGCTGTCCCATAAGCGTACAGGAGCTTGGGTCACTAATGCCGAAAAATAACACAAGGTTATTATGGCGGCAATACTTAAAACGGACGGGCTTAGGGCCTTACCACGTAGCTAGGGTGGGTTGTTTGGTTGCCTTTTACGACAGGCCGGCCCCGGCCGCAGAAGTCAGTATTCTTTCTCGGCCTCTGCACGAAGTTTGGGAAGTTTACGCCTTTTCGAGGTTCGACTTAAGATGTTCTACTGTATTATGGTTATGAAGCAATAAACATTATTCATTAGATTGGAAATCATTTGTAGTTATATAAAATTATTTTTAATTGCATTAATTCAAACTAGTGTTAACAAACATAAGTTTAAATTTATATAATATACAAATTTAAACTTATGTTTGTTAACACTAGGGTGGCCGTGGCGTTCCTGCAGGAGACTCGGTGGAAGGCCAGCAGATCCCGGTTCATTGGGAATGGCTACAAGCTGATCTATACAGGTGCACCTGGTGGGGAGAATGGGGTTGCCATAGTGCTCTCGGAGGAGTTCCAGAACGACATTTTGGAAGTGAAACGTCATAGCGACCGGCTTATGGTCGTTAGGGTGCTTATCGATGGGGTAGTTACCCACTTGATAAGTGCCTATGCGCCACAGGCCGGTTGTGACGACGCCGATAAAATAGCGTTTTGGAATCAACTCGGAGAAGTGCTCCGTGGAATCCCGTTATCACAGGGGATCGTTTTGGGGGGTGATCTGAACGGTCATGTGGGTGATGAATGTGGGGAATTTGAGCGTGTTCACGGTGGATTTGGGTACGGTAGCCGCAACGCGGAAGGGGAGGACATCCTCAATACGTGTGCGGCTGCCGACCTTGCCATCGTGAACACGTATTTCAAAAAGAGACCCGAGCATCTCATCACCTACAAGAGCGGGAGGAATGCTACCCAAATCGACTTCCTACTCACTAGGAGACACCACATCAACAAAGTGGCCAACTGCAAGGTCATACCCGGTGAAAGTCTCACTGCACAACACCGTCTTCTTGTCATGGACCTCTGCGTAAAGCCCAAAGGCAAATGTGTCGACCGCCTTCAATGCCGAATCAGGTGGTGGCTGCTTGATGAAGTCAAGTCCCAGGAGTTCGCCTCTGCCATCGGCGACAAGTGCGCTGGTGGTGAGGGCGAACCGGTTCAAGCTTACTGGGACAGGATTCAGGCGGCTATCCTTGGGTCGGCGAGAGAGGTGCTTGGCGTGTCTAAGGGCGGACGCAAATGTGACAAGGAGACTTGGTGGTGGAACGACTCAGTCCAGAGGGAGACCAGGGCGAAAAAAGCCCTCTTTAAGAAGTGGCAAGCGTCCAGATCTCCTGAAGATCGCGACGCATACAAAGATGCCAAACGCGCCACCAAGAAAGCTGTAGCCAGAGCCAGACGAGACCACTTACAACCACTTTACGATAAGTTGGACTCGTCTGAGGGGCAGAAGCTCATATATAAGTTGGCGCGCTCTAGGGCCAAAGCGGCACAGGATATCTCCAAGTGCCGCTGTGTAAAAGACCCCGGGGGCAACTTGTTATGCGAGGACCTCACGGTGAAGGAGAGATGGCGCTCATATTTCCACGAGCTGCTGAACAAGCAGCATAAAGAGGTGCAGCCGCCAGATCTTCCTCCGAACCAAGGACTAGTGCCACTGATAACGCCTGCAGAGGTTCAGAATTGTCTTCGCCGCATGAAGAATCGGAAAGCTGTTGGATCCGATGGAGTCCCCATCGAAGCCTGGAAGGCGATGGGCTCTCGTGGTGTGGGCACTTTAACCGACCTTTTTAACCGGACACTCCTCACCGGTACGGTCCCGAACCAATGGAGGCTGAGTATCATTACTCCAGTCTTCAAAGGCAAGGGATCGGTGCAGGAGTGCGGTAGCTACCGCGGTATAAAGGTCATGTCCCACACCATGAAGCTCTTCGAGAGGGTTATCGACTCTTGGATTCGACAGGAGTGCACTGTCTCGGAATGTCAATATGGGTTTCGCCCTGGTCACGGGACAATGGACCCTATTTTCGCCCTAAGGACTGTCGCGGAGAAATACAGGGCGAAGAATACGCCTCTGCATTGTCTGTTTCTTGACTTGCAGAAGGCCTTCGACTGTGTCCCTCGCGCGATAATCTGGTGGGCATTGCGGTCCAAAGGGATTCCAGAGGCCTATATTGGGATCATCCGAGACATGTACCGTGATTCCGATTCCGTAGTTCGGACCGCTGTTGGCGACACAAAACCTTTCCCCATCACCGTCGGTGTGCACCAAGGATCCGTCCTTAGTCCGTTTCTGTTTAGCGTGGTATTAGACGTATTGTCAGACAGCATCAAAAACTCACATGAGCAGCCCCCGTGGCTGCTCATGTATGCTGATGATATCGCGCTGGCAGATTCGGACAGGGGTAGGCTGGTGCGACGTGTGAAGGTGTGGAAGGAGTCGCTTGAGAACGGTGGTCTGAAGCTCAATGTGGCGAAGACCGAGTACTTGGCCTGTAACTCCACAGATCCCACACCCGTACGCATAGACGGCAACACGGTCGAGCGCACGGACCATGTGAAATACCTGGGATCTGTGTTTCATGCGTCTGGTGACATCTATTGCGACGTCAAGGCACGCATTGCTGCCGCGTGGGCCAAATGGCGTGAGGTAACTGGTGTCATTTGTGACCCCAAGATGCCGGTAAAGTTGAAGGGACAGGTCTATAAGACCATTATTAGGCCTGTCCTTTTATACGGCTGTGAAGCGTGGCCGGTGTTAGAGCGACACAAGCAAGAACTGCGTGTCACGGAGATGAATATGCTGCGGTGGATGTGTGGAGTGACGCGGAAAGACCGCGTTAGGAACTCCCGCATTCGCGGTAGTCTTCGTGTCCGTGACATTGCAGATAAATTGCAGGAGTGTCGGCTCCGTTGGTATGGCCATGTTTTACGGCAACCGGATGCTTACGTGGGAAACAAATGTCTGGCCATGCCGCCTCCGCCGGGCCCCGGCAGGAGGGGTAGACCCAAAAAGTGCTGGCTTGACGTCATAAAGGGTGATATGCGTGCCAATGGGCTCACTACCAGGGATGCTGAAGATCGCGCGAAGTGGAGTAGAAAAAGTCGGAAAGCGGACCCCGGGCACCGAAACGAAAGTTTGGGTGGCAACCGGGACTAACGCTAGGATGATGATGATGATGATGATGAATATACAACTTACTCTTATTCTGTCAAAAAATAGTGCTGCAATACTTAAATTACGTAAGACCTGTATTTCAGGTTAACTTCCTCTGTTGCGCTTGGATAGATGCGCGCACGAGCGCATGTGCGTGCGTGTATGTTATATATAAATAAAATACAGTATACAGAATTAGTACAGATTCTTTGAATAATATAATAAATTCTTTACTAATTCGTAAACTACGTGGTTCTGCTGAGAAAAATAGAGCTACTCGTTCCCTGGGCTTCGTAAAATTCGACATGAGGTTTATTCCTTAAGCCCACAGACAGGAAATTAGTAGAGTCAGACTTCGTTCCTATTTAAATTACCAACATATGTTCCTTCTTTTTATATATTTCATTGAGCTCATAAAAAGCTCGAAAAAACCTTGAAATTACCTTACTCGTACTAAAAGTTCTTTGTTCTTTTAAATACGTACTAAATTTAAAAAAGAATTTAAACGAAGGGTATATTTATTCGATAAATTGTATATGATAATATGGCTACTGTAGATTCTAATACAATAATAAGCATTCCATTACAGTCATCTGCACGATTGTTTAGCTTCCCTTATACTTTAGACGGAAACAATATTTTATGTAGCTCGAAAGTCAGTCAGTCTTACTAAAATTTTATAACTGACTTCGATTATATTATTACACGCTTTATGTTAACTTGACCTCTATGTAACAGAATTTTCGGACTAGAGTCCGATAGATTTTATTCCAATAAAATTTTATTCCAGTAAAATAGATTTTATTCCACTTTGAACAATTTAAAAATTCAAAATTTCGCACACTTGTCAAGACCAAGACAATACACAAATTTAATATTTTTGTTCCATAATCCTTAACAGGATCATCAGGATTATCGCTTTCTTTTCCTTCTTCCAAAACGCCATCTGGCGTTTAATTAATAACTGCCAGAAGATGGCGTTAAACTAATAATAACACAGTCGGAAGATGGCGTTTAATTATTAAAACAGTTTACCGATTGAGAATTGACAACAAATAAGTTATATTTTATAGTTAATCAAACTAAAAAGTAAAAAATAATTCTTAATTTAAAAATAAAATTACTGACCACCATTTTTAATATTATTTAACTTTAAACGGGTTAACCATAAACGATAGTTAAATGTAAAATCATATGGCACGCCAAAGGTAATCTTCTGGAAGATTTTTTATAGAATGCACTATTTCCAGCTGTCCAACCACCGAAGGGTTATAAGCAAATCCTGAACGAAGGTGGTCCAGAGGCATTCGCGAAGGCAGTCCGACAAAACAAAGGTCTGCTTTTGATGGACACCACGTACAGAGACGCGCATCAATCTTTACTCGCGACGCGTGTAAGAACGCATGATTTACTCGCAGTATCGCCGTACGTTGCGCATAACTTCAGTAATTTGTATGCTTTGGAGAATTGGGGCGGCGCGACATTTGATGTTGCTTTGAGGTAAGCATTATTATTATATAGTGAATTCAGTGACATATAAACTTAAACGTAAAAATTTTGCGTAAATAGATTTAATAATCAAACGGTTAATATAATATTTAGTTCTCAACGCCATGAGCATTTCCAACGGTCTATCGATCTCGAAGGAAGGGAAGGAAAGTTTATGATTATTGGGACAAAGGAAGACAGTAAATGGGTTAGAAAATATAAGAAACGAAAAGAGTTATATTAGAGTGGATTTAAAATTATTTTGGAAATAAAGAATACAAGTAGTAAGCTAGATATTCTTCAAAATACAACGTGCGTATTTATATAAATCCTTGACGTAATGTTCAGTTCACAGTCGCACGTGTTTCAACGCTTTACAAACTACTGCTGCAAATTATTTTTTATAATTATAATTAACGGTCAAAAATTCTTGTAATATTCCACGAAAACCATTGGATTGAACAGCACACAGGCTGAATTTCCACTGAATAGTTTGTAGTTACCATCGCTAATTGATTTTTGCGACACCAGAGGCACCGCTAACATGCTGCCAGTCGTGTAGATATTTTATGACGCCCTTTTTGAAATGCCCCATGTTGTAGTAAAAGTTGTCAAGTAGATACTTTGTTTAACTAAAGGCAGTTAGTTATATTTTTAAAATTTATTGTTTAGGTCTAAAAAGATCACTTAAGTTTGTCTATACTGAACTTAAGCCATTATAAGTAATTGTTCGTTAGTAATGATAGTAAATTGATAATTTATGATAGAATATTGTTTGCTTTTGTTAAGGTTCCTCCACGAGTGTCCGTGGGAACGTCTTCGCGATATGAGACATATGATTCCAAACATACCCTTCCAAATGCTGCTACGAGGCGCGAATGCTGTTGGCTACACCAACTACCCTGATAATGTGGTCTACAAATTCTGTGAAATGGCTGTAAGTTTGATTTCCTTTTTAGTCATATGCTTTGTAATTGTGAATTTAGTATTAGAATTAATCAAATTTAAAAATGTCTAGAAAGATACCATAATAACCCCTTGACAATCGAAACCCCGAAAGTTTATAATTTTCTGTCGTATAACATATGTTTATATTCTCAAAATTTTGGATATTTTTTATTGTTGAGTGACAGGAAACAGGTTGACGGCTCATTTAATTGTGAGTAGTTACCGTCACCTATGAATGTTCGCGACGCTTGGGGCACCACAAACATGCTTCTGTCCCATAGGGGTACAGAAACCTAAGTCACTAATGGCGGAACATAACACAAGGTTATTATAGGGGCATACTTATAGACCAAGGGTGGTTTAGCGGATGGCAACCTTCAATTTCGTCTGGATAGACGGGCTTGCAAGCAAAATAAGTAATTAGTTCTAACATACCAAATTAGAATAAATTTTACAGGTGCAAAATGGAATGGATATATTCCGTGTGTTTGACTCCCTAAACTACCTTCCAAACTTGATCCTCGGTATGGACGCAGCAGGCAAAGCAGGGGGAGTCGTCGAAGCTGCAATATCCTACACGGGAGACGTCTCAGACCCGAATAAAACGAAATACGACCTGAAGTACTACTTGAATCTGGCCGATGAGTTGGTGAAAGCTGGAACTCATGTTTTGTCTATTAAAGACATGGCTGGGCTGCTTAAACCTCAGGCTGCTAAGTAAGTTAAGTTCGAACTAAGTATACAATTTTATCTCAACAGAATTTTATGTATTGGATGAATGGTATGGTTATATAAAGCGAAAGGACGAATAAGAGTGTCATCTGACTAGGAAAATGTGAGTGTATGGATATAGAAAGAGGGGTAAACGAAGATGGATGGATGGACGAAAAAAGCTGGGCATTTCGAGAAAATGGTAAAAATAAGACATTGGCTGAAGAAAACATATTGTGCAAAAAATAATGGAAAATGACAAGAGCAAGAACAAGAAGGTTGAATGGTTTTTAAATTTTATATGTAATATTAAAAGCGTATAAACTTTATATTAATTTGAGTTGTATGTAAAATATTTTAACACGATGTTCATCCATTTAAAGTCGTCAATTACCTTAAAACTTTGTATACTTATTAAGAACCGATGATAATACAATAATTTGATAAGTATGTAAGTCTGAGTATTCAGGCCAGGATTACCACGATTATTACATTTTATCGAAGAGTTAGTACAACTTCAACGTCAATAAAAAAACCATGCTTAGCACCATACTATTTTTTTTACAATATCATTAATAATTATTGAAGTGAAAACTTCTTTAGCGGCGTTGTACACTTTTTTGTGATTGGTTAAAAAGTTAAACTCGCGTCAGGTCACGTGTCCTGGTCGAAAATTCATAAGACGTAGTTTTGCTCCAGTAATACCAACCTTATTAATAATGACTTAAGGTTTATTATATAATGTAACTTTTAAATGATTGCATTGCATTACTTATACATATCTATTCAAATTGCGACTTTATTACAATGAAATACAGTTGAGTTTTTGAAGTGAAAACTTCTTTAGGCGCGTTGAGCACTTTTTGGGTCACGGGTAGATGGAGCGACGATTGACAGTTGAGGCGGTTGCCGCGCTTTTTTCCCGTTGATATATACACGGATATAAGAGAACTTCTAAATAAAGTTGTGAGTTATATCTTATCCACTTTGGTACTAATATGGAATGTCCCAATATATTTATTTAATTTTTAAATAGCATATAAAATGATATGACATTCGCGGATACTGTACTGACTTGGTAGAGGTCATTTTTGATCTTACTAATGTTTCCTCCTCCAGACTTCTAATAACAGCGATTCGCGACAAGCACCCCGACGTGCCGATCCACGTGCACACGCACGACACCAGCGGCGCGGGAGTGGCGTCCATGCTTGCGTGCGCGGAGGCCGGCGCCGATGTAGTGGACGTCGCCGTGGACTCCATGTCCGGCTTGACCAGCCAGCCCAGCATGGGGGCCATGGTTGCATCCTTGCAGGGAACCAAACTGGATACCAGTAAGTTGAAGTCCAAAAATTTAACCGTAATACAATGTCTTGTGAAATGTCAACGTCAAGTGAAGTTTAGCACTCTTGTGATACCAAAAATAGACAAACATATTTATAAATAGGATTTAACCTGCGAGAGAATGAGATAGAATACAAGGTGTGGTCTTTTGTATTATGTGTGTTGTGTGGGACTTCGTATTACCTAATTTTCTAAAGTTTTTCTTTTACCGTTTTTTTTTCATTGAAATGAAAATGAAAAATGAAATGAAAAAATTCTTTATTTTCTCCCAAAATATTACAAGACAGTACATACATATAAAAGTGCAATAGGTCGAAAGTGTGTATATAATAAAAGTACTATCAGTAGCTCAGTGAAATAGAGGGAGACAGGAGTCCAAACTGAGCAGAAGCCCGTCCTATGGATCTCCTGGCCTCTTCTCTCTTACCGTTGACATAAGGAGAAATTATGAAAATGTGGGCTGCGCGCGTACATGGGTGTGTGTGTGTGTGTGTGTGTGTGTGTGTGTGTGTGTGTGTGTGTGTGTTTGTAGGGGTGGGAGTTTATGTTCGTGTGTAAGTATTTGTGCTATAAATAAATAAATAAAGTAACACATGATAAAGTTAACTTATTACAGATTGTAACAACATACAATATTAGGAAGTTTACTACTTAGTTATTCAACTTTAAAGTATTTAATAAGAGATTCCGTTTCATTATAGTTCAGAGATAATAGCCATTCTGTTAACACTTTTTTAATGTCATGTCTATTCATAGTGTGTACATTGAAATATTCATTTACTTTATTATATAAGTTACTGCTTAGAAAATTAAAAAATCTTTGGGCAAAGCATGTGTTTGTAGATGGCTGTTTGCAAACCATATAACTCCTACGTGTGTTTGCTTTATCGTGATCTTTTTTGTATGACATAAGTGAGTATTTTTTCAACAAAACATTCAATATAAACAGTTTTCTTACTGTTAGAACCTGTATTTCCTTGTACAGAG
Source organism: Malacosoma neustria (assembly GCA_963693495.1). Lineage (NCBI taxonomy): Eukaryota > Metazoa > Arthropoda > Insecta > Lepidoptera > Lasiocampidae > Malacosoma > Malacosoma neustria. The sequence continues at coordinate 4,354,950 of OY856385.1, forward strand.
CTTCAGTAGGGAACAAGCGTGGTTTATTAAAGGCTATCTTAAGGATTAACCTTTGAGCTCTTTCAAGTTGCATAAAGTTAGTTTTAGATACGCCACCCCAGGAAGAGATGCAATATGTCAAAATGGATTGCCCTAAAGCAAGGTAAACAGTTTTAATCAAATCCCTGTCGGCAACATTTCGAAGTTGCTTGAATACAAATGCTAATTTCCTTACTTTCTGTGTTAGAGTTTGTACGTGATCATGGAAGTTTAAATGTTTATCAATAGTGACCCCTAAATATTTGCAGCTACGAGCCAAAGCTAGAGAGGGACAAGTACAATTCAAAAAGTTGCATGAATGGGCTATAATATTATGATTATCAGTAATGTTGTCACCCGTTTCACGTATTGAAAATGGAATATATTTGGTCTTAGATTGATTGAGAGACAATGAGTTTGCCGACAGCCAACCGCAAACACTATTAAAACCGTTCTGTGCATAATTAAAAACCTCGTCCCAAGTATCTCCATAAAAAGTCAAGGTAGTATCATCTGCGTATGATTGAATTCTGCAATTGGTCAACTTAAGCCTACACAAATCATTAATATAGCAAAGAAAGAGCGACGGGCCTAAAACACTGCCCTGTGGCACACCATATGTAATACCACATTCTTGGCTTATCACCTCATCCACTCTCACAGTTTGTCTACGACAGGAAATATAATCTTTAAAAAGTGATAGCTGATTACCGCGAATGCCAATACTTTCAAGTTTCGTAAACAGCTTAGAGAATTCAACCGTATCAAATGCTTTTGTTAGATCCAGATATATAGTTAAACATTTCTTCTTATTGTCGAGCAAATAAACCAAAAAATCAATGTAGTGAAGCAAAGCATCGTCAGTAGACCTAGATTTTCTAAAGCCAAATTGGTTATTTGCCAAAATTTGTTTACTTTCAAGGTAGTTCATTAATCTCTTATTGATAATCTTTTCAAGAACTTTTGATAGAGCAGTGAGAATAGATATAGGTCGATAGTTATCAATAATATCTTTTTTACCAGCTTTGTGTATTGGTATAATAATAGCTTTCTTAAAGGTATTTGGAAATACTCCTTCATTTAAACACCTATTAAAAAGATATGTCAAAATCGGAGCAATATATTTTTTAAGCGACTTTAGGACTTGAGAGGAAATACCATCATATCCAACAGCACAACGATTCTTTAAACATGAAATTAAAGTGCTTACCTCATCATTATCAGTTTCTAGAAGTACAAATGATTCCTTTACATTATTATGGACATTATCTATAGGCAAAGAGACATTTAGTTTTATTTTATTAGCTAAAGTGGAACCAACGCTGGAAAAAAAGCAATTTATGTTATCAACAGAGGCCTGGGCTGAATCAGATAAGCTTAGAAGCTCCTGCGAAGAGTTGGATATAGTGTTTAAATTCGCGATTGTCTTAATAGTTTTCCATAATTGCTTCGTATTATTTTTCGATTTATTGATTTGTTCTTTTTCATATGCTTCCTTAGATTTCTTTATTACATTTTTTAGAAAATTTCGATATCTTTTGTAAGTAGTAGAAAGAATTTCATTTGTAGGATCTTTTTTTAATTTATAATGCATCTTGTCTCTATTCCGCATACACCTAAGAAGACCTGGAGTAATCCAAGCCTTATATATAGTTTTGCTGCGTGAAATTTTTGATGTTGTGGTGTTTAATTGGACTAAATTTTGTATATAACCTTGTAAAGTAGACATAGCTTCATTTAAATCTTGTATATAGTATATAGGACTGAAATCAAATAGCTTCCCCGCATTCTCCAGTGCTTCAAAATTAATTACAATTTTTGTCTTGTGTTTGTTATGGATATTGTATTCATTAGTTTGTATACTACACAGTACTGATTCATGGTCCGTTATATCAGAATGCAAAATAAAAGTTCGTGTAATATATTTAGTTTTAATGATTATATGATCCAAGCAGCTTGAACCTCTTGTTTCAACATAATGAGCGGGTATTAAACCATTAATTGATAAAATATCCAAATAGTCACAAGATTGATGACTTGTCTCTTTAATATTAATATTAATATCTCCTAGCAAAACAACATTTTTAACAGCACAAAAAGATAACAGTAGATTTTGCAGTGATGCCAAAAAATTATCAATAGCAAGAAAAGATGGAGGACGATAAATAGCTATGAAAACAAATTGAGAATCAAGTTGTATAATAAGACAGTTGGAATCAGCAAGTTCGTACTCCTTCACATAAAAATTCAAATCGTTTTTCACATATGCCACAAGTCCATCATTTTGATTAAAATTGCGCAAGGTACTATAAGTAGAATATCCATCCAGTGATGGAAGATTACTAACACAAGATAACCAACATTCACTCAGTATTATAATATCGCATTTAATTTGTATATTAGTCAAGAATGCACAGAAACTGTCAAAGTTACGATTGAGGCTTCGTATATTTTGTTGTAATATAGTGATACAGGCATTCGGCCTTTCAATTAAATTCAAACAGTCTTTTGGCTGGCAGGAAATTGGCTCCAATAAGTTAATGTCATCGATATTCCTAATAAACTCGTTTATTGCAGCGAATCTTATAATTTTTAGAAAACATTAGCTTAAATGTTGACACACTATAAAAAACATGCATATCAAGCTGTGTGGAACGGTAGATACACAAAACATTAAATTTCAAAAATATAATTAACTTATAAAAAATTATAAAATATATTTTGATAGTTTGGTTTCTTATTTTTGTAAAAAAATTCATTATATAATTGTTATGTAAATAATTTATGTTAAATTGCATATAGGTCATAATGTATGTTGTTATTATATATGTATAAATGATAGAATGTACATAATAACTTATTCTGTAATTCATTGAAATGAAATAACTATTAAAACTACATGTATAAATATGTATATTTTTCTTCTGCACTATTAAGTTTATTTTAGCGTTAAACAAATAATCATTATCTGAGATGAAAATAGTATATGTAAGTGTGTAGGAGAGCTTGAGTGTTTTTGGTTTTATTTTCATATAAGTAGGTGTGTTAAATTGATAAAAGTATTTTGTATACAGATAGGTAAAACAAGACCAATAAATACAGCTATAGTAATAGCTTAAAATTATAAAAAATGGCATGCATAGAGTATATATAGCAACAAGCAAAAATAATATTAAGTAGCACAGTAATAGTCAGCATATGTTTTTTTTAAGATCATCAAGACGGTCTTCGTTTTTCACTAGAATGTATTCGGAGCCAACGTCTTTTCGTATATACACTCGCCCTCCCGAACACCAACAAAAAGCATAATTATGTTTTTTTGCGAAATCACGGGTCAGATAGAAGAGTCTTCTAGTCTTAAGGGTTAGGTATTCCGAGACAAAGATTGGGTTCTTATGAGGATCCATACCAATGTGACTTGCGTTCAAGCGAGCAGTAGTATTTTCCTTGTTAAATTTTTTGACTTCCTTTAATACTCTTGACGCTATTAGAGTATTTTGAAATTCGATTAGGATCGAAGACGATTTCTTTTCCTGCTTGCTAGGAGAACGGTATACATCTCGTACGTCATTGTTTGAGATTTTCACAGAAAGATTATCCACAAGGTTCTGGATATTACTGTACAACATCTCCTTAGTCTCCTGTTGCCGTTTGGGAACATTTCTAATCTCAATAGTGGTTTTAATTGAACGGCGTTCTAATATATCAATCTTCTCATCCAACTCCCTTAAACTGTGTTCAGTTTTCTTGCGATCAGATTCTAACAAATCTATTTTGGCCTCAACGCTTCCTATTTGATCCGACATAAAGTGCAAACTCTTCTCAATTTCTTGATTAGAACTGTTAAGCGTTAAATAAAAATCCTTAACATCCTTAATATGGTTTTCCAAGAGGTCCAGACGCTTATTTTGTGCAAACATGAAGTTATTAATTAATTCCTTTAGTTCCGAGTACTCCTCAGAAGCTTTCTTTTCAGTTTTACTTGCATTTTTACGTTTTTTTGACTGGTTGGGGTCGAGAATTCCATCGAGGTTTGCAGTTAGGGGGATGTTTGAGTCTGAAGCTGACAGCACTTTGCGTGGCGGAGAGTGAAGTAGTCCACCAGGCATACTTATAAGGTAGTAGATGCACGTTTAAAATTCAGGCTATACTCCTAAGAAGGTCAGCGCAAGAGTAAAGAAAGGTGAAGCAATTTTGCGTATCGCACTATAATAATTAAAGAGCGTAGGCCTATTTGTAATATCGCCGTCGGACAGTGAAGCGAATCCAAGGTCAAAGTGATGCAGCAGGCAGCGAAGAGCGAGATAGAAGTATACGAGCAAGACAATGGGGGGCGTGGCCAGCGACTCGTGTGTCGTTCGTGGATTTGAAGCGCAGATTTAAACATATAGTTGTCTTATTCACTTTAAATCATTTGTCCTACTCAGATATGCTCAAATAGTTATGTTATTTGTTGCATCGACACTGGAACACGGAGATTTATATACGATGATCACTTGTAATTAAATATCTTAAACAAACTCACACAGTTATTTTGATATCAGGAAGAGCTTCTTATACGCCTTAAAGATGCTTGATACAATAAGTAGCAGTCGAGCGAAGGATATTTCCTATTTATCTTATATAGTTAGTGAGCACAACGAAAACACGTCTGTACGTTCCAGAGCCCAGAGAGAAGAGCTGCTCATTGCTGTAAGACAGCAGACAGGCTGACGGCCCGCTTAGAATTTAGCTGATACCGTCGCCTATGGGTGTTTGCAATGCCAGTGGCATCGCGAACACGCTGCTGTCCCATAAGGGTACAGGAACTTGGGTCACTGATGCCGAAACACAACACAAGGTTATTTTTGCGCCATCCTTTAAACCAAAGGTGGTCGTCATCCAGACGGGCTTGAGGCCCTACCACGTAGCTAGGGTGGGTTGTTTTGTCGGCTTTTACGACAGGCCGACCCCGGCCGCAGAGGTTAGTATTCTTTCTCCGCCCCTGCACAGATAAAACGGAATTGCACACAAACACATATTATTATTATTATTTTTACTAAAGTCTGAGGTTATGTACCTATCATTAATTAAATTTTAAAATCAATATTGATTAATAACGGCAGATAATGATCCCTTGCTGGTATCGGGTCTCCTCCCAGAAGGAACGGACAACATACTCGCCACGCTTGTGTCCAAAGTGGTATGCAGATTTTTTCACGATGTTTGCCCTTCAATATTTGACTACTAGCTGTGCCCGCGACTCCGTCCGCGTGGAATAGTGACTTTGGGCAGAATTTTTTGGATATAGCTTAAGATTTATTTTGGATTACAAACCCTATAAACCCCAAAAATATAAATGAAATTTGCAAACAGTCAGTATTATCGAATGCAACTGTTACGCCATTTGCCTCCGGAATACGTACGTTCGAACCTACAAAGTCCAGCCTAAGCTAAACCCTATTTCATATGAATGATGACATAAATCTGAGGTCAACTTAAATTGGATCCGAAACTTATAATTTTTAACAAAACCTATTTATTTTCTAAAATAAAAATAGCCTAAGTTACTCCTTGATACATCAGCTATCTGTCAGTGAAAGTCCCATCAAAATCGGTGCAGCCATTTCAGAGATTAGCCGGAACAAACAAACAGATAGACAGACAGACAAAAAATGTTGTTTTGGTATATGTACCGTGTATACGTCCGATTGCACTTAGTAAAAAGCGGTTATTTTAATATTTCAAACAGACCCTCCAATTTTATTTATTTGTATAGATTATATTTTTATATGCGTTAATAGTCGAGGAAAACTACCTGACGTCTATCCTATTTATTACTGGAATCGAATCTTTAAACTCTAGATTGGTCTCCGAGCGTGATACCATAATGCTACAACATACTTCTTGATAAAATTAGTTATTGATTAAAATAGTTACTCCTAAAAGGATTTCATTATTATTTGCAGAAATACCCCTCCAAACGGTGTCCGAATATTCCGCGTATTGGGAACAAGCCCGTACGCTGTACGGTCCATTCGAATGTACGGCAACCATGAAGTCCGGAAATGCGGATGTATACTTAAACGAAATTCCTGGGGGACAATACACCAATTTACAGTTCCAGGCCTTTTCTTTGGGCCTGGGTAATCAATTTGAAGAAGTTAAGAAGGCTTACAGGTATGTGTAAGGTTGTTAATATATATTTTTTATGTTCGGTGATAAAAATAATGGTTTTTTTTAATTATTGAAAAGGAAGGTATTTTTCAATTTTAATTCATAGCCGTTCTAAATTTGAAAACATATGGATATAAAAATTTATTAATGTAATTCTAAGCAATTGAAATATCAAATCTAAACAAATATATAATATTTGTAAATGTTGTAGACACAATTCCGCAATTACCGAACACACAAAATTTACAAGAAACACATGAGAGCCACATAACATCACACACAACCTGTAAATAGGGGCAGAGGGAGGGTCACCAGCAACAGATCGCCACAATCCAAGATGCACACACACCAAACGCACACCAGAAAGGGAGTAGAGAGAGTGGGAGAAGAACGGGAAAGCGAACACAACACTCATACATCGTACTGATTAGTTATGGGGGACATGAGTATTTCTCTTCCCATCGGTTGCGAGACGGGATACTCATAAAAAACCGACAAAAGTCGAAATTCATCTCGGCGATCTCATGGACTTTAGTCCATAATAATAATAATTATAGTTCTAAACATCTCACTGTTAATTTCGGGTGTCCCTCTAATCTAGTGGAAACGGGCTGGAAACGCCGCGCTTGTCCAAGGCGTATATAGATACACGTTGTCTTCGCAATTATAATTAGCACATTAGGCGAAAAAAACTGTCAGTTTATGTCATCATGGGGTTCAAATGTATTCTCTAGAGAGGTTGGTCTCCTGATCTTGTATTATTATTTTTTAGGTTGTTTGCAGTTATTCGTGGATATAATACGTAGTCATGCGAGAACCCTTTATGTGCAGTTTCCCTCACGCCTATACCCATTTCTCGCCAAGAAATGTGGTAGCCGTTACGTATGTCAGTGTGTGTTGAACAATTGGAGGGTTGACAGTTACTCCATCCACTCGCGCCGTTATTCATTCGAATTAAAAATTGCACTATCCCGTGTTATATTGTTAGAATTGTAATATTATTTGAGCTGTGCAGGGACGGGGTACAAATACTAACCCCTGCGATCGGAGTCGGCCTGTCGTAAAAGGCGACAAAAAAACCCTAGCTTCGTGGCATGCCCCAAATCCGTCTGGATGGCCACCATCCTTGATCTATAAGTATGCTGCCATAATAACCTTGTGTTGTGTTCCGGCATTAGTGACCCAGGTTCCTGTGCCCTATGGGACAGCAGCGTGTTCGCGGTGCCCCTAAGGGCTAAACGCTAACGTCGCAAACATAAGGCGACGGTAACTGCTCGACTATTAGTGGGCCGTTAGCCTGCTGCTGTGCCTCAGCAATAAAAAAGCTGTGTATCACACGCGAGTGTCATAAGAAACAAAGGTGGACAAGAACAGTACGTGAGAAAAGCCCTCGAGTTTGGCGAGTCCCGTCTGTTCCCGTCTTCTCTCAACGGAGTGTTTTTTGCATGCCTACAACATTGGGGGGGGGGGGGGGATCCTTAAAAATTCTCCCGAACCAGCGTCTTCATATATTAAGATTTAATACGGAATGTTATATTGTAAATTACAGGGAAGCTAACCTCCTCTTGGGTGATATAATCAAAGTGACCCCATCTTCAAAAGTTGTGGGTGATTTGGCCCAATTCATGGTGCAAAACAAGCTAACCGCATCCGACATCGAGGCGAGGGCCGAAGAGTTGTCCTTCCCAAAATCTGTGGTGGAGTACCTCCAGGGAGCCATTGGTATACCGTATGGTGGATTCCCTGAACCGTTGAGGTAAGAATTCAAATATATTGGAATAATTTACACAGCGCCAGTTGTAAAATACCAGACAAGCAATATGTATTTATATATTTTTCTTTTGTAAATGAATATTTAAATATACAATCCTGACTTGGGACGGAAATCAAACCTCGTGCCCCAAAGCGTTCCGACGAGAGAAAGCCTACAGAGGTTGTCAATAGAATAAATCCCATATTATATTCAAAAGAAAACCTCTATGTTGGAATTTCGTATTTTGGGTTGCATCTATCTCGAACAGTCATTTCTTGGGAAGCACTATTGATGACTGCCATTGGGCGAAGAAAGTTAACGTGCTATATCCATTATTTTCCTTATGCAGACATAATCAAGAAACGAAGATGGTTTTTGCAGAGGCGTTTGTCCCCTAAAAGGAAAACCTAATGTCCGAACCTCATCCTCTGTTTACCGGAGTATACAATTTGACAATTGGACTTTAGTTCCAAAAGTCCTGATGAGCCCTCTTACACCATATCAAAAGTGTTTTTACCTTACTTAAATTTTATTAACATTATTATTATTAACATTATCTTAATGTAACTTGTCCAAACTATCATTTAGGTCAAAAGTGCTCAAGGATATGCCCAGAATCGAAGGACGGCCTGGCCAGGAATTACCTCCTCTGGACTTTGATAAGTTAAAGGCAGAATTGAGGGAAACATACCCCGATGTGAGTATTTGTAAATTATTAATGCCAAAAATGAAATTATAGGGCCGCCTTAACACTTGGGGTAGGTAAAAGTTTCAGCCGAGTCCGCGCTCATTTTCACGAAACGTCCCGCAATCCTTATACTCCTTGCGTAAGAATGAACCTAGGGACGATTATAGTGGACATTTCAGTCATGCGTTCTCCTGCCAGCAGTGGAACATACTGACCATTTACACCGGCATTCCGCACTACCCTACCACGCTATAAAAAATATTCTTAGCTTTTAGACGATGTAAGGTGACGGATACGGTCCATTGATATCGGCACTCTTTAATGCCGAAGGAATGTGCTGGTTAAGAGATGGACAACGCAATCCTTGCTCTAGAGCAGTGATTCCCAAAGTGGTCTATATCGATCCCTAGGGGTCTATGACAACATGCAAGGGGTCTACGTCAGCGAAAAAAAATTTGGGGGTCCATGAAATGAAAATGGGGGTCCACGATAGTGGATCTCAACACATACACTGATAGTACCTATTTACTTACATCATACTATCTTATAATATCAAAACATATACATTATTATTTTATAAAAGTACCTATGAAGTAAAAAAATTATTTTATGTTTATTTGATGTTACGTATATTTTACATAACAGATACAAAATTTTATTTTGAGTAGTTTTAATTTAAATTCAATTAATAAATGTATAAATTAACATGTGTTTTTACTTTAAGTTTTTAACACTAAACTTCACTACAGTTAGAAATTTACAGGAAATCAATATCAGGTAAGTAGGGGGTCTACCCAACACGGAAAAACATGGCAAGGGGTCTACGACACAAAAAAGTTTGGGGAACTCTGCTCTAGAGCAAAAAAAGTAGCGTAGGAACTCCACTACTTTTTGTTTGTGACTCCGTTTGTGACTCCCTTTCTGAATCGCTCTATTAGTGCAATTATGGGGAAATTTTGTACGGCACCAGTCCCACGAAATAGTTACTACCACTGTATGATGTATCCATCCACTGTATGATGTAATGCACAACTTAGTTCACGTCGATATTTAATAACGGAATGACAACATAATGTACCCTGCGTTACTTGTCTTTAATATTATTAAAAGGGCCATTTACGTACTGTACTTACTCTCTTCACGCGAATTGAACGGCCATTAATAAAAGGGATTATAAACATACTATATTCTTACTAGATGACGATGAGTGAATTGTCAAAAAAAAAATAGATGAAAAAACTGACTAAGCGGTGCATTAAATCGTGGGATTTGAACCCGGAACCTCTAGATAGGTCGGATACCTATAATACCACAGTATAATACCACTGACCTACCACGTACCATGGTGTTGATATAATTTTAAAATGTTAATATTTATTAATAATGTTTAGGTATCGGACCAAGACGTGATGTCGGCAGCCATGTACCCGCAGGTGGCGAACGACTTCTTCCGCATCCGCGACAAGTACGGCCCCGTCAAGCACCTCGACACCAAGACATTCTTGGTTGGACCCACTGTGAGTGTATAACTGTCTTTATTTACTCGTCAAATAATCTTCAGTTACTACGCCGTATCTATTGTGTTTGCTCAGGAAAAGCTATGACAATTAGTACAGCGCCATCTGGTCCCAGAGTAATCAGCAAAGCATTTGTACCTTGGGTGTTAGGCAACTACTAAATATACTTTTGTTTTGTAAATAAATAGATGAGCGCCTCAACTTGGGACGGTAATCAAATCTGTGAACACTGTAAATTCAAATCCGTTGCGCATCAACTGTATGGGCACGTTACCCGTTATTTTTGTTAATTTTTAACCCCACCTCCCTCGCCTTGATGACCATCTATTGTATATGAGAAGACTAAAGGAGGGGGGGGGGGCACCTTCTAGTTTTCTCGTAGTAATTCATTAATAGCGTGTTAAATATTTTTTTTTTCACAATAGAAGATTAAAAGAAGTAATAATGAGTCATATTTGTCTTTTAAGACAACATATCTAGAGTTTTTTTTATAGCTAGAGTTCAGTAGACAGGCAGACGGCCTACCCTGGCAGGTGGTCACCGTCGCTTACGGACGTTTGCAGCACCAGAGGCATTACTAACACGCCGCCGGCCTCGATGAAATTTTATAACGCTTTTTTTGAGGAATCCCATATCGTACCGCGCTGAGAAAACCTCGGCCGGAAGCTCATTCCAGATCCTGGGAGTACGCAACATGAACGTTCTTGATAACCGTTTCGTACAGTACCGATGGCGGGCAGTGCGGTGCGGTTATACTCAAATATGTCAATCGAGCTGTGCTCGAAAAAGCGTGTGTAGCCACCGTATAATATTGACAAGGAACAGGGAAAATAATTAGCTCTGAAAAGTCATACATAATCGTCGGCCACGTCGCATATGTACTATCCACGAAGCATCGCCCTCAACCGGATCACATTTCTCGGAAGAGACTTCGGGCGATAATAATAACAACGTACATATTAAATCGACAACGCGACCACATCCTCAGTGCGCAACGCCTCAGCCAGGAATGACCGCGAACCGGCGCGAACGCGCGTATCAACATCGCCTGCGGATGCGGCAGTGCGGGACGAGGACTCAACCAAATTTCGAAGAAATGATAATCCTGTTGTCAAGCCATGGTTGAAATATTTAATTTCCAAGAATTTGTCTCGTGTAAAAAATATCTGCATTTGTTTACTTTTGACGCTTCTGATTGGTCGACGATCCCCAGCCAATTCATATATAAAGAGCACGAATTTTGAAATAATTCATTCAGTACATCAGTACTCAATACGGCTCCCGTATTGATTCAGTTAACCATCACTGGTGTTGTTTCATTCATAACCCAAATGGTGACCCACTGAAACACTGACCCCAGTCACCAAACGTGAGATTTCCTCTAGAGGATATTTACTACGTGACGAAAACCACACATGGCATTTAAAATATCTCTCTTCCTGCCCCACCTCCCCGTAAACTTGTCAGATATTATTTTTCTTTTTTTAAATAACAATGTTTTAGGTGGGTGAAACGATAGAAGTGAAAATCGAGCGTGGTAAGACATTGGACATCAAGACGCTGGCGATCTCCGAGGAGATGACTGCGGCCGGAGAGAGGGAAGTCTTCTTCGAACTGAACGGCCAGCTGAGGTCTGTCTTCATCAGGGATGAGAATGCTAGCAAGGTAATTATTTTTAAGTGATTTCTGTCTTACTCAACCCCTGCTAAAATTAAAGACAACTTCGATTGGGGTCTCTATTTTAAATATTACTCTTATAAGATACTTTTTTATGTTGTCTAGTACTATGTTTTGAGCTACTAGTGCTACGAAATTATTTTCTTGATACTTGAAATCGATAGTTACTTTAGTTATATAAGATAGAAGATATAACAATTTCATGTTACGATTTATGTTCGGGATAAATTTCAAAATTATTGAACTGAATTTGATCAAATTTCATAACTTACTGTAATTTTAGTCCACCTTAAGAGTTTATTATTTTTTTTTCTGTTAGATCAGGCTAACGGCCCGCTTAGAATTTAGCAATTACCGTCGCCTATGGGTGTTTGCAACACCAGTGACATCGCGAACACGCTGCTGTCCCATAAGGGTACAGGAATTTAGGTCACTAATGCCGGAACACAACACAAGGTTATTATGGCGGCATACTTAAGACCAAAGGTGATCGCCATTCAGACCGGCTTGTGCCTTTTACGACAGGCTGACCCCGGCCGCAGAGGTTAGTATTCTTTCTCCGCCCCTGCACGGATAATAAATAAATAAAAAACATATATTTTTAGATATATTGAATAAGAAGATATATTGAATTAAGTTACCTTTTTATGGGAGTGGTGCTAGGAGAGTTAGGACACTCCCTCCACTAACCCCCACCCTAATCCTCCCGCCAATCGATAATAATAAATAAGAGGATAATAATAATATTTTTGTGACAATTCACACAGCGTCATCTAGTCCCAAACTAAGTAGCACTTGTGTTATGGGCCCTAGACAACTAATATACTACTTATATACTTTTTTTTTGTAAATAAATACATATACATAAACACCCAGACGCGAGACGGGAATCGAACCCGTGACCTCCGCAAGCGTACCGAAGTACGTTATCCGTTACGCCACCGAGGTCGTCAAACCTTTTTCTAGTATTATACAATAATATCAGCTGATTGATACGTGTGTTACAGGAAATGAAGATCCACCCGAAAGCAGTGAAGGGTGACAAGAACCAAGTGGGCGCGCCTATGCCGGGCACCGTGCTCAGTGAGTATATTACACTACGCAAAAAAAAATGAATTCCTTTAGTGATCCAGTGACAGTAATCACTAACAGAATCAGCAACCTGAATATCTAATTTGAACCAGCATGCTTGACACCGTCCTGATCCTCCAAACCTGAAAGAAAGTGTAGTTAGGTACTAGCATACTGTTGGCGGTTGGCCAGTAGCCTCTTAAGGGCGCATGCCGAGGCACTCAGCAGCACCATTTAGATGTAGACGCTCACGGCTTTGGGAGGACTCAACGAGATGACAAGTGCTTTTTCACAAAATGTCATTGTCATAATAATAAATGGTATACTGTCAAATCTAAGTTTGGAGATGGAGGTGTTCGTCAAAAGAAGACTTATTGGAAAATTTATTCCAGTATAAAGTGACAGATCAATGTATATGTCACCGTTTTGACTCTCACGGCGGCATGTATAACGTGACCATACGTCCCGCTTTGGGTGGAATTGTCCCGCTTTCAGGCTGTCCGTCCCGCTGTCCCCAACGAGAACAAAAATGTCCCGTTTTTACAAATAAACCTTTATACCTACTTAACTACTTGCCTACATTAATATCGCGAAAGACGGCAGCGCAGCGTAGACGCGGGTTGACAGTTAGGAACAAGCGAGAGCGAGCGAGAGCGAGCGACTGACGAAGAACGGTATAGACGAAAAATGATAGTTTATTTATCTGTTGTGCATGTGTTTATTAGAAACTTACCGAATACTTACTTATCCCAACTCCTTATTGTATTACAAAATATTGTACATACCAAAGTAACTCTAATTTTGCTGTAGCAAAGTAGTTTTTTGTTGCGAAATTATTTATAAATATTATTTTTAGGGTAGTTTGGTGTAAGAATTAAGATGTCAGTGAGGGTAAGGTACCATAATAAATTATTTCAAGTAATTTTTTAAACCATAATTTTTATTTTGCACTTAAATATACATCTTATACTTACGTATCCTATATATGTATTTATTTATATACGAAATTCCGTAGGCGTCCCGCTTTGACACGAAAAAAATGGTCACGTTAGGCATGTACTGCTTTAACCGTTTTTATTGCCTAATGTACATATTGTAACATAATTGTCATGTACCGCCGTTAAAGAAAAATATTAAAATTTAAACTGGTAAACCGAAATCACTAGTTTGTGAAATCCTTCAAACAGCCTTGCACAAGCTCAATAGTAGAGCCGTTAAATTTTTTACTGTATATTTCAGTAATTTTTTTGGGCATCTTTTGTCAAATATAGACAGAAAATAACAATTTCCAACGACTCAGCAGAAGAATATACCTTAAATAAACTCGAATTAGTAACAAATCCTAAATAAAATTAATTTTTACATGTATAAAAATAATTTTACAGCAATAAAAGTGAAAGAAGGCGACAAAGTGGAAAAAGGTCAACCGATCGCAGTCCTATCGGCCATGAAGATGGAGATGATAGTCCAAGCCCCGATGGCGGGCACCGTCAAGACCGTTTCCATCACAAACGGCCAGAAATTGGAGGGTGACGACCTTATTTGCACTATTGAGTGAATCATAAAAAATAATCCTCAAACTATACTCTATTGCAACTATTAAACTTTGTTTTAAGTGTCATTCGTTCTACTCATCATTCAATGCCGTTCATTATTTCGTTAATTTTATTATGATTCTATTTATACTTGATTTCATTGAAAATAACATGAAATAGGGGGTTTACTTGGAATAAGTATAACAGTATAAAACGGAGTAGCGCGTTGTTCGGGGATTTACCGAGAGCTATGAGCCGCTACGTTTTACATGTTTTATTTAGAAATATATTTTATACTAGGGTACAATAATGTTGATATTATGATGAAAAAATATCTGTGTAATTAGCATACATTATGTTAATTGCAATTATTTCTAATTTATTTCGATTATTGTTACGTTTGTTTTGAAAAAGACATTGATTAATATTTAATATAATCCACATCAACGACTAGTGTCACAACACAAAAAATATCATTATTAAAAATTATATTTATACATTTTATATCCATTTTTTTTGTTTTATAATATTGTACTGTATACGTAAATCACTGCACAATATATATACTATATTGAAATAAGGCTAGTAAAATCAAATATTTAAAATTTTAATTTAGTTTTTGGTAACTTTTTGTATAGGGTAAACAACAATTAAATTTTATTTTGCATTCAATATTATTAGACTTTAAAAGTAGGAGTAAAATACAAAAATAAATTTTATTTGGAGAAACCATTCTCTTATTATTATAATCACAATACGTAAAATTTTATTTGAAGATGATATTTTTATTACTAGCCTTTTTTTTTTTAAAATCACAAGTCTGGAATTATGTGATATTAAACGCTATGAAATAGTGTTAACTTCGTGATTTATAAAACTGCATCTCAGTGAAAAAAATTATGAGAAAATATTTGAGTATATAAAAACGATAATAGATCGAGAACGGCCTTTTTTGTTACATTGTTTGACATTAGTATAATTAATATATTAATCTAAAATAATAAAAAACAGATACCGTATTTAAGATAACAGATTGTATTTACAGATTTGATTTAAGTTTGTGCATGTGAAATGCGTCATTTTTAAATAAAGTATTCTAGAAGAAAAGGAACTTTTGGCGCCATCTATTAATCGTTAAATTTCCAGTTCGCGATTGGCATTAAAATTTTATAGAAAATCTTGGTTAGGCCGTTCCTGTTCTCGAGGTATCGGGATTCGAAGCTCCTTACGTTTTAATTCTTTTAAGGAATGATACAGGGTGTTTAGAGTGTCCAGACTATTATTATTTATGATTAAATTCTACAATATACTTGTACGAAATAAATTATTAAATATTTTTAATGCATTTCTTATATCTTTGATATATCCGATATTCTTATTTAATAAGGTATCAATAGTCTGGACAAATGTGAAGGGATGAAGTCACTTTAGGATTATGAGAATTTAAAAAAAATCATTTAGATTAATAGATGCGATAAAAACTTTTAAAGTTTGTTTGTTCTGAAAAAGAAAAAAATCAATCCATTTTTTCTAAATTCATTTATTAATAATTTGTTTGTTACTTGAAACTATTGTGACTTCATGAAAGTGTTGTTTATTGTTTTAGTTGATCGTAGAATACGCATGGCGGTGCTCAGTTGTTGTTTGTTCATCACTTTTGTTGTTAACAATTTTCTATTTTATTTAATAAAGTATTTTTTTATTTTAACTTGGGTTTTTATTAAGTATGCTCTGTATAAATGTAATAATATCTATTCTATTCGAAATGCGCCTTTGTTACCTCTAATTGCGATTGTTCAAGTGGACGGGAGATGCTAACAAACCGACGCTAGATGTCGTAAGACGCCTGAAATTTCGCCTAAATAATCGTTACACGTATTAGAGATTTTTATTAAAAAAAACTCCTAACGTCGGAGCGAGTAAAAAAAATAGTTTTTTGTGCAACAAAACCACATTATTATCGAATCTAAGGTAAAAATGCGAAATAAATGTCAAATATAATCGTATATACGTGTTGCGGGCGAAGACAGAATACTGACCTTTGCTGGGGTCGGCCTGTCTTAAAAGGCTACAAAACAACCCTAGCTACGAGGTAGGGCTCAAAGCCCGTCGTGATGGACCACCCTTGGTCTATAAGTAACAGTTGGTATACTTCCATAACCTTACATTGCACTCCAGCATTAGTGACCTAGGTTTCAGTAACCCTATGCGGACAACAGCGTGCTCGCGATGCTCCTAGTCGCAAATAACGATAGGCGACGACAGGGCCGTCTTTAACCGGAGGTTGAAGGCGTTGGTGGTCGGTTGCACCCGGGCGTAGTCTTAGGGGGCACACACAACATGAGCGCTAGAAATTAGTCATTAAAATTACGTTGTTTCTTTGGTTGACAAGAGCGGGGGCACAGAATTTGCATAAAACGTGCTGAGCGATGGTAAGTACTTACTTTTAGGTGGGCCATCACCCTGTCCTGGTGTTCCTCAGCAATAAAACAAGATTATGTACACATGCAGTTCTGTTTCTTGATAGTGTTCGATGAACAAGTCGAATGAATGAAACGAGGAATTAATGATGAATACCTGGCAAAATACAGAAGTCGTGCCATCACCTAAAAGAAGAATGATAACACCATAGGAAACACACATGTGAGGTATACGAACAGAATGTATTGAAGTCATACATCATGCAATGCAGTTTTTAAAGAATAGTTGAAAGGTTAATTAAGAAGACACTACCTACTTTGTCATAAAATTCAAGTGGATATTTCATGTAGCATACAAATCTTTAATTTTCTACTCAATATCTTCGATTTCTCTGTACAGAGTGAAAAGAAGTTTCCCTGTATTAAAGAGTAATTATAGCAAAGTTTTTTCACAAACATTATTGACGAACACCTTCACCCAGAGAACAAACTATTTGCAGCACACAATTTTTTGTCCTGCGTATCCCATATGACCGTACTCTATTTACGCAGTCGGATCTATACAAACACTAATTGACTCATGCTAAGGATAAGTTATTGACACAGTATTTGTAGCGTATAAGCGTGACATCTCCGAATTCATACTAACGAGGAACTGGTATCCACTCTGTGACCAGATCTAAGCTTTCTGGAATGTCTTTTTGCTATTTGGGGATCTGAATCAGTGGCTCCGTGTCATCAGCAAGTCGTTATAATTACATTATCAATTTGTAGATTTACCATGTGAAGAATGTACAATACCGGACCCAATATATCACCTTGTGGGACTCCAGCATTTATCTCATAAAATTCTGATGCTGCAGAAGGTTTTTGACTTGAAATCGCCGGTCTTTTAGATAAGATTGTTGGAGTAGGTAGTAGTTATGTGTTAATTGTTTTTTTTTTTTAATTTTACACAATAAACCGTCGTGTCATACTGTATCAAAGGCTTGTTGTATGTCTAGGAATGCTGATGAGCAATATTCTTTGTTTTCTAATGCAGTTTTTATGGTATTACACGCGCGTTGTACCTACTTGTGCTACTGTTTAATGTTAAACAGAAAAGGCAAGGAAATGAAATAAGTTCAATCATAAAGGATATTAATTAATAATCATTTATTAATAAAATAATCCAACACAGCAAATAAACAACCATACAAGGGTGAACGATGGGGCACGTGCGTAGTTATCGAACGTGTCCCAACATCTATTAGTATACACTTAACCTACATACTTTAGTCTTGAAAATTTTTATAAACTTATTATACGTGGTTATGTTACCTGAAAAATATATATAATTAAAAATAAAAATCCAAAGTATACCTATTTATTGGTCGTTTATATAATAATTAACATGAATCACTTTAAATCATTGAAAATATATTCCCTTGCAAGAACAATTCAGATATAATCACAACCGATCAAAACAATATGATTGATTTTAATATCCGTAATTTTTTTAATAGCTAGAGTTCAGCATACAGGCCACCCTATCAGGTGATTACCGTCGCCTATGGACGTTTGCAACACCAGGGTCATTACCAACGCGCTGCCGTTTTCGAAAAAAATTTATAACGCCTTTTATGAAAAACACCATATGATAATATTACGATGAGAAAACTTCAGTCGGAAGCTCATTCCAAATCCGAAGAGTATCCGTTTCGTACAAGAAAGAAGAAGCCCCAGGACATGGGGATGAACATCCAGCCGATGCGCGATGGCGGGCAGTGCGGTGGTAGAAAGACGACAAAGGCAGGTGGAAGGAAGACATTTGTTAAATATATTTAAATAAACTAACAAAATGAAAACTATATCAAGGTAAACAATATTAGCAAATTTGACGTAGAACATATCATATAGTACACGCCACTTCATTATTTGCTAGAGTATTTTTCCAGGATATGGCTAATTAGACATAGACTAATTCTAAGCTATATTTCTTCCAAATTTAATCCAACTCCTTTCAACAGTTCTGATGTGATTGAGTAATAAACATCCATTGAAACTTACATGTTAACAATTTTCTTTTTCTAAAAGTATCACAATTAAATTATGCTTTAACAGATATACAATATTTTTAAATTTTAGGTCACTTATATGTAAAAATGAAGCACGTTTATCCATAAGAGCATTGTTTTTATGACCAGTGGCGGCGCTAGGTGTCGGCTACCACCGACGACCATGACACCAAATGTTTTATGTATATGATGAGCAAAGGATGTTTGTCTTATCGCTCTAACAGTGATATCGAATAATATAGACTTTGATCATAGCTCTTGACATTAGACAGATGCACCTTATCTAAGGTACAACCTAACTAAGCTGCTAAATAGCTGCTGCATGAAGGAAACATGGGAGATAGCCTCGAAAGGCTTAAAACCTTTTTCTCCGTTTAGGGGCGGTGTAAGAATACTGACCCATGCGGCCGAGGTCGGCCTGCCGTAAAAGGCGACAAAATAACTCAGTAGTGTTCCGGCATAAATGACCCAGGTTCGAGGTATACGCGCACAGCAACGTGTCAACGATGCTCCTGGCGTCGCAAACATCCATAGGCGGCGGTAACTGCTTACTATTAAGTGGGCCGTCAGCCTGTCTGTTGTTACAAAAAAAACGGATGCCATATCAACTTCGCCTATAAATCCAATCCTAATATTTTGCACTTTGTATCGTATTATTATAGTGTGTAAAGAACCGATGAAACAACCTTTCCCGCGAACTGCGGTGATCGGTATGATTTTAATAGTTACTTGTGAATGCATTTATACCATCTGGCAGTACTTGGCAAATTACGTGGTACGTACTTTTAGGACTTGTATCCAAAGATAGCAAATTTATAAAATAGACGGTACCGCGCAATATTTCTTTTTATGTTTTTCTATCGACTAAAAAGAGTGACAGGCCTCATAAAGCCGATGTCTACATTTAGCCTAGCACCGCCACTATTTTGATATGTATATGGTTACAGAAACGCATATTTTTAATATTATATAGCTTATTTCCTAAAAGGGGTAGCTAAATTAAACGCCGGTACAGTCATCTCAGTATCCAGGTTTCCTAAGGATCTTTTGCTTCACGGTACACGGCAATTGTGCTATAATATGCACATTAGCCGAAAATAACTGCCTAAGCATGCATACCACACTCTAGATTGGTCACCAAGTGTAATACCATAGCTATAGAGCTGAGCTATCAGGTACCCAGAACGTTTTTTAATAAATAAAAAAAAAGGGTTATTGAAGGTAGTATCAATTCAATCAAGCTCTCCGGGAGACAACAATGATTTATTTACCAACGCGTGCGGGAATGAATCCAATAACCCTTGAGCTGCTGTATCAATTTCCAATTTGGGCTCCCCATAATTTGTTTCATCGAGATCATTGATAGAGTGGACGGAGTTCTGGTCGCTTAGACTCAAACTGGTGTCCGTGTCATCACCGTAGCAACGGCGTTTGTGATCAGACGGGAAGTTGTAATAGGAATGTTCCACCCGTACAGCTTGCATTGTGTTGCTGTAAAGGAAGTGTTATATCTTACTGTTATTCTATATGACGGACAGAGCAGTCTGTTAGGCTCCAAGCCCATCTGGATAGTCTCTAAATATACCGCCATAATTATTGTTGTTCCGGCATATATGACCCGGGTTCCAGTTCGCATACATCTATAAGCGACGATAATTGCTCACTATTAATTTGGCCGTCATCCTGTCTGCAGTTACACAGAAATAAAAAAGAAACTTATTTATGATCCAATGTGAATGGTTGTGGTAGTGATAGGCGGATTACTAATAGGTAATAGGATCCCAAGCGCCATTCGGTTCGGCGCACCTTTGGAAATATCTTTTTCTATACAAGCTAAATAAGTGTTACATTAGAGCACTAACTAAAGAGTGCCCAAAGGTAGACTCATGTTAATACATATTCAAGCGAGGAACAGGTCGTCAGTAAAAGCATTGGGTACAACCACAATTAAATCAACCTGTGAAGTTTAGATCAGAAAATCTGTCTGAATATTTAAAAAAATTAAATCTAAATTAAATAACTGTAGTCATTACCTTGTCTTTCGTAAAACAGGCCTCCCCAACTCCATTTTTAACTCCAATGAATACAACTTAGCTAAAGACTCCAACTTATCCTTCTCCTCAGGATCATTAAGAGTTGGCAACTTCAACTCGTTCTGACATGAATCTTGAAGAAACTTCGATAGTTGTTCATTAGCAGCACTCAGTATTAAAAATCCCGGTCTTTCTTCTCTTATTCTTCGACATCCGGCTCTTATCTCCCTCACTTCTGTCACACCATTATTCCCCATCGAGTGTTCACTATAATAATGATCACTTTGTGGTGACTTTTCACTCAAATTCAAATCACTCGACGACGTTTTCTGTAACGTAAAGTTAGTTCGCGGCGCTTGGCTAAACGAATCCTGCCCATCTTGCGCAGACTTTTCAAACGCCTGAAATGACTGAAAAAACGTCTCATTCGCATTCTGTCCGGACACACCTGCATTCTTTATATCACTAAAACTGGAAAATGATGAATGAGGTTGCAGTATATCCCTGTTTTCTTTGATATTATCATCTTCTACATCTACAACTGTCTTTGAATCTGACATCATGGCATCATCATCATTCCCTGAATCTACTTTCACTTTCTTCTTTTTGTATTTATTTTTACAACTGTCCCAACTTTTTAGAAGCTGTTTCTCTTTTTTCAATCTTTTCGGTGGTGGCATATTACTTATTGATTTTGGCAAATTGTTATTCACTGATTTTGATGTTTTGAATGTTAAACTCTTATTGAAGACCTTTAATTCTTCAATACCAGGCCAGTCTGTAAGTTCATCATCACCTTCTCTGTCACTGTCATTTGTCACAACTCCATCCGAGTCACTACTACTTAAAGAACTTGATTCATTTCCTGTGCAATCCATGCCACAATTAGAGTCGTCAAATTCTAATGGGTTTCTTAATGCGTTGGGCGGATGAGTTTTATTCAACATCTTATACTTCCTATGATATTTACAATCGAAACTATTTCTTCCTGTGCTAGTTGTGGGGTTAAAGAATGGTGGCAGATCTGTAGCTATTTTGTATCCAGTCATTTTAGATAAAACAGGTGTTCCATTCTTAGAGGGGTTTTTGTAGACAAAATTAAAACTGCTACTGCCTGGAAAGGTTGGAGTGCCAGCAAAGGTAGACGGTTTCACACCTTCCATATTCGCAGATTTCAGTACAATTTTACCGGGTTGTACAACTTCTTCTTTAGTTTGTAAATCTTTTCTATTATCATTTTCACATTTGCGGTATTTGAAGTCATTTTTGAAATAGATAGATTTTGAAGAGCATCCGCCGCTGAATGACCTCTCTCTCATCTCAGAGACATCACTTTTATCCCTGTGAGACCATTTTCTTTTACCACAAAAAACACTCCTGGAAACATAAACGAACCATTACACAAAAGAGAAGTATTAAAAATTTACATATGTATTACAGCACCTACTATGTCAAAAACTTTATGTGAAGAGGTCTGAAAATCCCTACTTAAGGGTTGATAAAGCATGGATTTTATGCACAGGTTTTATTGGCCTGAATATTCATATGAACCCACACCATCTTATAACAATACTTAGAATGGCTTCGAATAATGAATTTTAATAATTTAATTATAAAAGATGGGTCTTTGAAAAAAAAAATATTGTAAGTTAAAAAAATGTAAAGTAGCCTATGGATCTCTCTTTCGCACACAGCAGTTTCAAATATGTTCAACATACATTTTGTAGTCATCAAGGGACTACTATTTTCACGTAAACTGTTAGTTTACGTAAAAATACCTCAGGGGTCAGTACAAGTAGTAAATAGTATGGCTAAGAAGATTATTATTGAAAAAAGGCAAATTTCTTCTAAAAACTATAATTCTTTTTCACATTATAGTAGTAAGGCATATTTTATATGCTGTTACTGTGTACGTACTTATTTTATATACTGTATTTGTTACGTAAATGAATGTGTTACATATATTATCATGTAGCTATCGAGTTGAACCATACTGGATATAAGAATCAATTTTCTGAATGGATAAATTTTCCTTAAGAATAAATTCTTAGTTTCCAAAAGTCCATAATTAATAACTAATTGGGATGAATTACATTATTTAAAAAAGGTTAACCAATGGAAAATGTTATAGAAATAAAATATATTGACCTTTCCGTTTTATGTTTGTTTAAATATATGCCTGGTGCTAGCACCTGGCCCTGCAGTGTGATTGTTGTAGGCAGCGCATTTGGCTGAAATAAATAATATACATTTTGAATATGATTTATCACTTGTTATTATTATTTTTATTGATAATTTTAATAAACCTAATAATAAAGGTCCAGGAACACAAACTAATTGTAAAGGTAGAACATACATACAAGAACATACTTTTTTATTTAATTTAATCTTTTTGCACATTTAAGGATAATAATGTTTTAAAGAATCATGAGGAGCTTCGCAGACTAAGGTACTTAACAATGACTAATTATACGGTTACTCCTGTCACTAAGTGCAGGACTCAGTGGTAGTATAAAAACAATCAAATTTTAGGTCATGATTGAAATACCTATCGAACAACAAACATCACCATGTCAGCCGAATCCGATAATTCACGGAATTTTGAACACCGCACCGTCATAAATTACCTCTCAAAAAAAGGAAATACACCAAAAACATTTTTGAAGAAATGTCATCAGTTCTTCAAAATTCTGCACCTTCATATGCAATGGTGAAAAATAGGCCCACTTATTTCAACAAGGACGATAGAGCTGCGAAGATGTTCCTCGCCCTGTCACGGCAGTGACCGAAGGAATTCAAGATGGAAAAGTCGGTGACTAAGCTAATGGAGTCACCAAGTCCTCCCAATCTCCTGGGACAGTGAGGGAATTATATTGTTAGAATATTATGCCAATTTGGTGAGTCAGGTTCGTGAGGCTGTTATGCAGAAAGCTATCGCACGGAGTGTTGTTTTTGCAAGACGATGCGCCCGTTCACCCCCTGTGTGTCGGCACCACCTACTGTCCAAATCTGACACCTAGCAATTTTTCCTGTTTTCCAAATCGATAAAGGACTTACAGGGCCAGAGATTTTCGGATGATAAGAAATAAAAGCTGCTGTAAATCGTCATTTTGAGAACAAAGACAAAGAACATTTTTTGAGTGATTTAAAGGTATTGTATGCCAGATGTGTATTTCACTTGAGGGAGATTAGGGAGGGAAATTATATTAAAAAATAAAAAAATAAATTCAATTTTTCTTTAATTAAGTACCTTAGGTCAGGAACTTATCAGCCGCCCCTCCTATTATATATGATACTAGCTGACCCGGCAAACGTTGTTCTGCCATATAAATAATAAAATGTCAAAAAATTAAAAAAAAAATTTTGGGGGTGAGTCACCCCTAACATTTAGGGGAATGAAAAATAGATGTTGGCCGATTCTCATAGATACCGGATAAGCACAAAAAATTTCATCAAAATCGGTCAAGCCGTTTCGGAGGAGTATGGCAACGAAAACTGTGACATGAGAATTTTATATATTAGATTATGAGTTATTTAAATATTACTAGTAACTTTTACAAACCATGTTTTTTATAAAATATAAATGACATGGCAAATATAATTAAAAGGGGGTGTAAATTTATAAAGTGCAATATACATGCATAATTCCATCTCCAAGATAGATCAACCTCACTTGGTTGGTGGCACTAGTAATGCAATACCGTGCAGTAAATAAGACAGTGATGCAAATCTTTTCTCTTAAGATTGAGAGAAGTCACCAATTTAAAATCACTTTGTGAGCTATGTGTTGATCATGATCGATTGCTTTTATAATGAGTGGAACCCTCAGAATTCCAAACCAACCTGTATTCCTACTGGGCTGGTCAAATGTGTCATAGAACCAATTACAGATGGGGTAAAGAGGTCTTCAATGGAAACCACTTTTGGGTAAAAATGTGTAGGACACCCAGTGGAGAGGTGAAGACTTGCATTAAATAGTTAAGATCTGCATGTGACAAGCCAACGATTGGGTTCTGGGTCATACCTTGGGAGAGGCCTAAGTCTAGAAGAGGACTTCAATAGACTGCTGACAATGATTACCAAGGTAAAAGCAGTATAATACAGTGTAATCTTTTTATGGGGAAATTGAAGGGATAGGATATTTTATTGCTTTACAAAGAGTTTTCCTTACACAAAGAGCTGAAACAATGTAATTTTATGAATAAGAAGTAGTTTTAATTTTCACTAAATTAAGGGAAAATATTCTATATACCAATATTATAATTCCTTTTTTTGTTTGTCATTTCTAAATATGCCAGTACTTTAATTGTGTCTTCCCTTGTATTTTATTTATATATTTTTTTATTGCTGTGGGATAGCAGACAGGCTGACAGCCCGCTTAGAATTTAGCAGTTAACATTGCCTATGGGTGTTTGTAACACCAGTGGCATCGCGAACACACTGCTGTCCCATAGGGGTACAGGTACCAGGGTCACTAATGCCAGAACACAACACAAGGTTATTATGGTGGCATACTTAAGACCAAGGGTGGACGCCATGCAGACGGGCTTGGGACCCTACCATATAGCTAGCTAGGGTCCATTGTTTTGTGGCTTTTTATGAGAGGCCGACCCTGGCCGCAGAGGTCAGTATTCTTCCTCCGCCACTGCACAGATAGAATTTATAGATATTTTGCTATCACCTTCTTTGAATAATTAGAACAAATAAATGAACACAATTCTAAGAATTATGGTATAAGTATTTTTTGAGTCAGCAAAATTAACATTATTGGAGTCTAAATAATGATGTAAGTTTTTAGTAGTTTGTGTTAAATAGAAGTTTGCTGTGTAAAGTTTACACTGTGCTTACATTAATCAGCTGGCTTACAGTATCTTGAACCAAATATATCTAAGAAAAATAGAAAATAATTACCTCTGCAGTCACACTCAATATTTCAATTGGTGGAGTTCGTTTCCCATCTGCACAGTCTACAGGCAACTTTTTAAACTTGCGTTTTCTCCTGGCATTTGCTGGTCTTGTTGGAGAAAAGTTTTCATTGAAGGAATCAGACTCAAAGTTGCCAATCTGACAATAATGCCTGGACTTAAGGCTTGTTGAGTTGTGTAGATTGAGAAGGGGGTCATCAGAATCTGATAATGGTTGTGTGATGAGCGGAGCTTGTGGGGGGCTGCTAGAGCTTCCATCTTCTACCACACTAACTGCTATTGTTGCAGCTATTAATATAAGAAAAACCTTATTTGGTAACATAATTTTTAAAAAAATCTTAATAAACTTTGCATGCATAAACAATAATACTAGTATACTAACGCAGGTTCCCTGCTGAGCGTGTCCTTCGACGAAAACCAATCTTCCTTCGCTCCTGCCGGCCGCAATTGCTCTCTTCCAACGCCAGGTTCAAGTCATGAGACAATCGCTCCATAATATATCAAAATAAACTCATTATCACTTTAAACAAATTATCTAGAATATACGAATTTCTACTTTGTTCACGGTTATATCTGTTCACTAAGTTCTTTCACAAATAATAAACACAGATAATTATACCATTCATTAATCTAAATAAAACGTAGGTTTAATTCACAATTATGTTTTTTGTTACACCCACAAACCCTAAATTTATCTTTATCTGCAATATATTGGCTCTCAAAGTAAAATTAATGATTAATTTAAACTAAGCGGAAATATTATTTGTATATTGTTTATTCTTTTTATTTATTGTTTTATTTAATTGACTTTCAATTGCGGAAAACATCCAGAAATATGCCAAATGCCAATTGCCATGGCATTGGCAATTTGGCATGGCATTGGCAATTCATGGCATATAATGGTGATTGGCACTGATTGGTGTTACAAAACAAAGAGTATGTAACACTACGTTTATTACAAAACTAACAAAATGGTAGGCAAAGAACTTTATTTATAGAGTCTTGTCAGATGTTAATTTCTATTTCAAAATAAAGGCTAATTACATGGGTTGTTTCATTTATGTAGGAGCTACTTTGTAAACTGACGGACTCTTATACTGCATCAAAGTTCAGGATTACTTTGAAATGATTTTTTTTTTAGTATGCAAACTTTTTAGATTAAATTATATAAATGTGGAGAGACTGGCTCTTAATCTCAAAAAAAAAAGAAAATTTAAAAATAGAACTGCAGTACACGTAAAACAAATAACTATAGCAGGGAAAAGAAAATTTACTCGTAGTATCAGATTTGCGTGTTATAAGCAAAGTTTTAAACTGATTCTCATTAATTTTTTACTCTTTTGTCAATTGAATTATGGTTACCAGTAGAATTGTTGGGTTAGATTTTTATGTACATATCGACATTCAGGACAGGAAGCAAAATTTTGTAAGATCCAGACTAATGGAATCTGTCGAACTACCCCCATCCGAGTAACCTAGTAGCGTGTATATCTGCTAGACTGAGGTAGAAGGAGGGGCTTGTCTTTTTTTAGGGATAATTGATGAATTCGGAAGCGCTGATTACGTTTTATCACTGGTTTCAAAGTGGGGTTACCAATAACAAGGACTTTATCCTTAATAACGTCCGAAGACCTTCCCCTGTCCGGAGGTATGTTATAGTCCAGGGATGATATATTTGGGAAAATTTGTAATTTAATATTTCGTTAAACCATTCACCACTAGTAAAAATATTTTTTTTTTTTTTTTATTGCTGTAGAACAGCAGACAGGCTGACGGCCCGCTTAGAATTTAGCAGTTACCGTCGCCTATGGGTGTTTGCAACGCCAGTGGCATCGCGAACACGCTGCTGTCCCATAAGGGTACAGGAACTTGGGTCATTAATGCCGGAACACAACACAAGGTTATTATGGCGGCATACTTAAGACCGAAGGTGTTCGCCATCCAGACGGGCTTGAGGCCCTACCACGTAGCTAGGGTGGGTTGTTTTGTCGGCTTTTACGACAGGCCGACCCCGGCCGCAGAGGTTAGTATTCTTTCTCCGCCTCTGCACGGATAAAAATAATACAACACAAATCCTAGAAACTCAGAAAAATTCGGAAAAAACTTCAAAAAATTTCCAAACACGTTGCCTACGATACCTGACAAACTCCTTTAAAATATCATCACAACGTAATAATTGCAAAAAGTTTAGAGAAGACAAACGTGCAAAGTCATACAATGACATATTTAAACGCCAAGAGAAAACAAAGTGCTCTGACTGTGTTGTCCAATAATCCAAGTAGACAACACAAGCAAATAAGTTTTTTAAAATGTTTAATATGTTTTGTGGCACTGAGTCATGTCGCTATCCTTTTGGCTAGTCAAACTAATTGGATGGCTACGGCACCACACCTTTTAAACTGAGTTAGAAAATACGCTATATGTGAAAACAAAACAAACAAAAGAGGGTTAAAATATTTTTTTAATAATTAAATTTTTTAAATCTTTGAGATTGTCTATAGCCAATCTAAAGTTTTTTTTGATTGGTACTTTCATTTTGTTTGTACATAGATATATCTATATTCTATAATTTCTATATCTATGTTGTTTGTATGTCAATTTTGTCACGTTGTAATCTTGTAAATAACGTACTGTAACTGTCAAGTCAATTTTTGCGCCAAATGTTTGTTGTTTGTGTGTGATTTATTATATTTTATTTAGTCTAGTGAGAGTTAATCAATAATAAATAAACAGGTAAAGGTTTTCAATATATATAAACATTCTTCTCAATATATTTTTATTAATTTTTAAACTTACTCTGATGTTATATATTTTAGGCGGGATGTAAAATCTAGCGTTCTACTTCATAATGAGCATTACATTTTTTCATAAGTTTTATTTGTGCCAAAAATAAAGTTCTAAGTATTAATTCTAGAAAGGTATATACCTACATACATTCTTAGCAATAGTTGTTAAACATGAATGCAGTTTAATTGTAGTATGCAATATTTTTTATTACGAATACGGAAGATAATAACTAACTGGCAATCGCAAAAGTTCATTGCAATCCTTCAGGTCTTGCCACTCTTGCCAGCGTCGAGCGAGATGGAAAAGGGTTAGGAAAGGGTAAAGAGAATATGTAGACAGAATATTTTTGGATTAACTATTTTATGATGAGCAATTTAAGAAAATGTACCTAATCTGATATCAACTTTTGAGATTCACTAGAAAAGTTCATACAATTACAGTACAAGAGTAATTTTTAAAAACATATAGCTATGGCATAACATAGCTACTTGACCCAAGTTTTCATCTACATTTTAGTGTTTCTTTGATTAAATCCACATTAAAATATATGCAAATGAGTGTAGTTCAGTTGATAGTGTAGTGTAAATGGATTCTACTGATATTGGGTTCTTTAAAGAACTTCACTAATCTTCTTTCTGTAATTTACGACACAATGAGACCCTGGACAAAGTCAAGTTTGTCAACTATTTCCAGTATAACAAGTTGCAACTGGATTTAGTAAAATGCTTGATTTTGTAATAGAAACCTGGACGAACAAAAACTGAATGTTTGTTGATTCATTCCTAAATGCTTTGGCATAAAGCCAAAATAAAAATTCTTCATTAGTATTTGCAGATGCAAGCAAACTTTGTAAGGTTGCTCTGGCTGAGGTTTATTTGTGACTAAATTCTATGTGTGTAAATGCAGTGAGTTGAACATCCATGTAATGTTTATTATATACTCACATTACTTGATAGCATAATCACTCTCGTCTGTTGGTTTGTTTTTTTATTGCTGTAGGACAGCAATTCAGCAGTTACCGTCGCCTATGGGTGTTTGCAACATCAGTGGCATCACAAACACTGCTGTCTCATAAGGGTACAGGAACTTGGGTCACTATTGCCGGAACACAGCACAACAATAATTATGGCGGTATACTTAATACCAAAGGTGGTCGCCATCCAGGTGGGCTTGGGACTTGAAGTCCTACCACGTAGCTAGGATGGGTTGTTTTGTCGCCTTTTACGGCAGGCCGACCTCGGCCGCAGAGGTCAGTATTCTTTCAAGTCCCTGCATGCATGATTAAAAAACCTTTCTAAACTACCTACACCATACACCCAGTACATATACTAGTATACTAGTATATGTACTATGTGTGTTATGACACACCTTCCCTCAGAGATAGGCCACTATACACTTATACAGGGTGACTTTGACAAACCCGTCCAAATTTTTTTTACGCACTAAACATCATTTAAGGAACCCATTTTTACAAAAAAAATTATATGTCAAATTTTCACCATAAAATATTTCATATAGGATAATTAATTCAATCCTACAAAATAAGCATATGGTGCAAACAGCGAACATTAACTTGTTATTACCTGTCTCTGTCACACCCGCGTAAATGAGTAGTGCGTATTCGCTCGCCCGGTTCAATGCCGCCATCCTCGGCCTTTTACTAGGTCAGATGGCGAGGTTATTGACACTATCGCTGTATTGTATTATGTAAATTGCGAGTTCTTTGGATGACTTTGTGATGCTGATTACTCATTTTGTACTTTTGTACTATGTGATACAAAACTAAAATACATGTTTCTCATAACTTTTACTAAAGATTCTTCTGTGTGAATTTGGACGGGTTTGTCAAAGTCACCCTGTACTATCATAAAATTATATTACTGTTATTTACATATTATTTACTGCATATTTATTTCATAATCATCCTAACTAATATGAATGCGAAAGTGAATTTGTTTGTTACACTTACACACATAAACCTCTTAACCAATTTTGATGAATTTTGGTATGGTCATAGATTGGACCTTGGAGAAGGACATAGGCTACTTTTTTTTAAATTCATATGGCAGAACAATGTTTACTGGGTCAACTAGTTAAATAATTAATTAATAAATAATTAATTAATGATTGTCCATTATCATTAGTCAATGGGTCTATTTATTTAATTAATTATTATTAGCTACAACTGAATCTTCAAAATCCTCTTTAGATTCTGTGCTGTATTGTTTTCCAGCTCTTAATTTCGTTGGGGTAGATATCATGGTGAAAATGACAAGGCGCTTTTATTGTGGCTTTTAATAGCAATTGCAGGCAAAGCTATGTCCTGTGGTTCTGATACACCAATTATATCTGCCCATTTCTGTGGTGAGGCTATAGTAATTCCCTCATCGTCATCATCGTCATCACTGTCATTTCCATTTTTATATTTGCCTAGCGTTCATGATTGAGTTGGTTTTTCTGTATTTTCATGAGGCTTTACATGCATCTGCTTAATGTGCTTAACAACAGTTTCCCATTCCACCGCTCCAAGTATCTGCACACTCCACCAAACCTTGTAGCCATTTAGCTCCCTTGCCATAATCGAACATAGACCCACTGCCCAATATTAAATAACCTTACTTTTGTTTTGCTATTTCCTTATTTTTATAATTCTAATCTATTTTTACATGATAAGGGATTTAAATAATGAAATATATTCCAAACTGATGATTATTAAGAATTTCAACTGAAGTCCATATAAAATATTCCGAAGGCTTTCATGCCATGGCTCTGTTACTTTCTTTAATTTATTCTTCACAGTTTGCACTGTGCATTCAGCCTGCCCATTTGAAGCTGGGTGGGGCACCAATATTTGTCTTAATCCACAACTTTTTAAATAACTTGAATTCTTTGGATGTAAAACTTGTCCTATTATTGCTCACAAGGGAGCAATAATAAGAAAGGAGTCTGTTAGCCCTTGTTCTGCAAACATATCTCTCAATGTTTTAATAAGAGTATAGCTGCTGAGGTTATTGACTATTTTCACTTCTGGCCATTTCGAGTATGCATCAATTAATAATAACAATTGTTTTCCTTGAAAGGGTCAACATAGTCTATGTCCTATGTGTAATATTGAGGTGACATGTTTCTCTTTTCTAGGAATCATTACAAGTTTTTACCATGTCTTCTCTATGTGTTTATCTATAGAAGGCCACAAAAAATAATTCTGGCTAAGGCTTTACTGATAATAATGCCAACTTGACTCCTGTGCAGTTCTTTTAAAATATGTTCATGCATCTTCTCTGGGATAATCACCGTTCCCCCACAGTATATAATTGCTGTGTATTGACAGTTCATCTCTTTCTTGCCAATAATTCTTATAACACTTGTCCACTTTGCTGGGCCATCCGTTCCTTACCCAATATAGAATTTTACTCAATGTTGGATCTTTCCTTCATTCCTTTAATCTTTCCTCGTGAGCTTTGCTACATCTACTGCAGTGAATTCTAATTCCAGGGGTGCCTCTTCTATTAGCAAATGCCTAGAAAATTCTTCTTTTAAAACATACTCTTCACCTCTAGTAGGCCAGCGTCTTAATGCATCTGCATTCCCAAGCTTCTTACCCTCAATAACTTAACTCATATTTATAAGAGTGTAGTAGTAGTGCCCACCTTAACATCCTTGGTGAAATAATATTTGGTTTAGGTTTTCCTGGTCCAAAAATGCCTAACAAAGGACTGTGATCAGTGTTTGTAAACACTTATCATCCACTAATATACTTTTTTAATTCAAATATTATTTCCACTGCCTCCTTATCTATCTGAGCATAGTTTCGCTCACGAACATTCAATATTCTTGAGGCAAATATTATTGGTTTCTTAGTTCTGAATCTAGCTTTATAAACTCTATCCCCTTTGCAATTCCACAAAAGCTTCAAAGGGTTGTTAACGGGTATATGGTATATGTTGGTGTTGGTTGCAGCATTTACAGTAGAACGATAATCTCCACACAAGCGCACACTTCCATTTGCTTTCACTACCAAGACAATTGGTGTGGCTCAATCAGAGTGTGATGTGGGTTCCAGAACTCCTTCCTCCAACTGATCAATCTTTTTGAACACTGTCCCATATCCTAAAAGGCATTGATTGACTTTTGAGAATATTCAGTACTGCACCTTCATTAGGTCTGAATTGTAAAATTGAAGCTGAAATTATTTTGACATGGTTTAATCCTTGAATAATTCCTAAGCCTGCAATCCAATTCTTACCAATCAGGCTAGAACCCTTACCTTTTACTATAAGAATTTTCATATTTTTAGTTGTATTCCTATATTTTACCATCACCATTGTTTCACCTAGTAGTGATAACTTCCCATCAGTGTAGGATTCTAATCATACCTATATTGGAATCAATATTTGCAGTTTCATGTGACATTATACATGCTTGTTCAAAAATTAGTTTGTTCTGTTGTAACAGTTTCTTTTGAATTTATTGACTAAAATACCACATACCAATTCAAATCCAAAAAGTTGCAACTAATACTTAATTTTCTAAGTTGAGCAATATAGTTTTTCATTTGTTCATCTATTTCTTGATTCCTCCTGTGAAATTTATAGGATTCCATAATCTCATTTGGTTTTGGGTGGAGATCAACGTTTAAAAGTTTGAACTATAAACTTGGAGCTAAACTCACTCACCTGTTGAAGTGCAATCAAAGATACTAATAAATCATATAGTTTGGAACCACAAACCGCCAGCAAATTAGCCTTTTTCATGGCATCTTTCTTGGTTTCACTTGCTTCTAAGCAATGATTGAACCTTTCAATATAATTTTTGACACCCTTGAGATACATCAAACTCACTGAATTTAATACCCATATTTATTTATATGTATTAATTAACTATTTTAAATACTTTTTATCACTTTAACACAGTTTTTCCTTCTCGTCAATATTATATACTCACATTACTTGACAGCATAGTTACTCTCGGTCCGTTGGTATGTTTAAATTAAACCTTTCTAAACTACGTTTTACCTTTCTAAACATTTTAGTACATAACAATGTGCATCCTGTTTGGAGGTGTGGAGTTAATAAAATGTAATGTAAATGAAATATATCGGAACTTTCTCCAAAGAATACTGACTAAGAACTGTCGTAAAAGGCGACAAAACAACCCTCCCTAGCTACGTGGTAGGGTCCCAAGTCCATCTGGAGGGCGACCACCTTTGGTAATAACCTTGTGCTGTGTTCCGGCATTAGTGACCCAAGTTCCTGTACCCTTATGAAACAGCAGAGTGTTCATGATGCCACTGGTGTTGCAAACACCCATAGGCGACGGTAACTGCTAAATTCTAAGTGGGCCATCAGCCTGTCTGCTGTCCTAAACCAATAATTTTTTTTTCTAAAACCACCTCTTCCTGGGTATGACTGGTATCGGAGTAGTTAAACATGACATTAGTGTAAGCCTTACTTACAGGACTATTCATAGGCCTCCTCAAATGTAAAGTTCTTTAAGATTATTGAATTACCTTAAATTAAAAGATCAAAGTAGGCTTGAGTTTTGATATATAATATTTTTAATTATTGCTACTTATAACTATAGGTATATATGCTAATATAACAAATAGCTGTGTAGTCGCTATGAATGAGAAGAAAAAGTCCACCCATGTAATGACACGGGGATATGACATCTAGGAGTGCCTAGAGCTACTGTAAAAGGTGACATGTATCACTGCTGTTAACGCACAGGCACAGGACCTGTGGTGGACAACATATTTGTTCTTAAAATAAAATATTTGTTTTGAATTTTTCTCAAAGTAAGAGAAAATATGTGACTACTATATTTTGAAAACAAAAATGTGCTGATCAATAATTTTATATGATCTTTATAAAATGTAAATGATGGATTTATACCCAAAGTATTGTTTATATAAAAGGAAGAAAGGGTAACCTTTTTTTTTAATTGTTGTGGAACAGCAGACAATCTGTCCAACTTTATAGTAAACAGTTACTGTCGCCTATGGATGTTTGCAAGCCAGAGGCACCGCTAACACGCCACCGTCAGCATACGGGAACTGGTAATTCACTTATGCTGGAACAAAATAAGGTAAGGGTGATCATCTGAAAGTTGACTTGGGTCCAGAATGATCACACAGTTTTTTTAAATTATCTTGAGTCATATAAAACAATAAGATTTGGTTGAAAAATTTTGCCTTCAGCAATGGACGGTGCGGCGACTCCGGAAGGTGGGCGCCGCACTCGTGCTGCGCTTGCAGAAATACCAGCCTTCTTGGACCGGCTCCGAGTGACTCCCCTGCAGCCTGTCACCAACATCAGGGACCTGTCCCCGGGATTGCCTCCAGGGTATTTAAGTCCTGTGCCTTCTCCAGATGAAATGCTTATTCGCCAAAGAGGTTCGTCAGTTTCATACTCTACAATATTTTTATAATTTAACGTCTCCATGACCGGTCAGCCCTCCCGGATCGCGAAAGCTATAGCATATCCCTCCTCCCGGGCGTCGGCACTGGAGTGGAGTGGTTTTGGTGGGTATTATTACACTATTCGTATCAAGCTCCAAAGCGGTAGGGTCAGTATCACGCATGTGGAAATCCACCTCATAAAAAAAAAGCACTTGTTTATTTTATACATTTTACAATGTATAAAAGTAGTAAATAAAGCTATTTATTTATAGTCACATTTTGCGACTACCGGCTTCTTATAATAACGTGGGGAACAAATGTCTAAGCATTCCGCTGCCGGCGCCGTCGGGAACCCGCGGAGGAGGCATTTAACGCTAAGATGGTGATAAGTCATAAGTCATAAATATAAAATGGTCAATGTCCATAAATAGTAATTATTGTATAATTTTGAACTCAATCAGGTACATATTGTGTAATTACTTTCAGGTCGTAAGCGTCTACCTGTAACGTGGTCGCCCGATATCGATTTAAAACGTAGCACATTCACATCCACAGTTCGCACACCCCCAAAAGATAACACGCGTTCGCCAAATAAACTCGGGGTCACTCTACGATCAACTCCAAGGAAGCGGCTTTTACTCGGCGACACAGAAAGAGTTCCACTTACACCTGAAAAAATTGATTTTTCCGACTTAAGTACACCACAAAAATTTAAAATCACAAGCCCGATTAAGACTCCACCAGTCAAACGTTGCAGACTAGAGAAAACATTGGAATCGGAATACAAGGGACCCTTGGATGTAGCCCTTAAAGGTTTAAGTCCTACCCAACTGATACATTTGATCAAAAATATTACGTACAAACATCCTGAGATAGAACACGAGTTACGTAACGAGATGCCCCTACCAGACCTAGGGCCGTTAGAAGAGAGACTTAGTTATTTAAAGTCTAATATCTTTAGGAGCTTGCCAACATCTAGATTGACATCGAAAACAGACTCTCCAGCTTATTCTAGAGTGGCAACACATTTGGCAGCATTTAAGAAGTGTGTAGTTGAACAAGGTAAGGTATTAGTTGAATCTCAACATTGGAAGTCCGTTATCGAATATGTTCTTCTTTCGTGGGGTTATGTGAAAGCTACGCCAATATGGGACAATCAACCCCATAACGGTCAACGCAAACAATGCTTTAAGGCGTTAACAAATTTTTGTCTAACGGCGTTAAAGAAGGGTAATTTTGAAAATGAATTCCTTGTAAAAGTTATGACTAAGTTGCAAAGTATGGTTCAAGATAGTGAAGAAATACATTCATGTATTAAGTACATTCGTGGACAAATTTATTGAACGCTTTTGAGATTTTGTAGTTTTCTTTTTTATAGAAATTTTTGTTTCAAGAATTATATTATTATTGCGACTATAATAATGCTCAGGTAGCAAACGGTAAATTTGTGTACTCAAGTGCCTGTAATGTATATTTCGTATTATATTTGACTGTTGTATATAATGAAAGCTATGTTTCAAGGTATTTAAGCCTTTTGAGAATGCTATATGACATACTATTGATAGATTTTGTTTGCGACTAGTACATGTTGAGATAATTTGTTTCTCAGCAAATTTAGAGTTTAATTTATATTCTATTAAAATTATTTTATAATTTCACCTAGGTTCATGTATGTATTTCTGAATACTTTGCTTTCAAGGACGCTTATCAAGCGGGTAGTTAGATAATTTTACTTTTATTTTTGTATGCGGTGAAAACTGTTTCAATTATTGATATAAGTGTTTAGTTTTAATTTTTTTTCTAAACGATCAATAGTACAGAGAAAAATTGGTGTCGAGTTAAATGTAGAATAGGGAGAGGTATTATGGAATTTAAGAAAAAGTTCACACCATACTTCTTTCATACACTATTAACATTGTTTAACAAATCTATGAAATGAAACGTAAATTGAAATGTCAACAATAAATTATTAAAAAGTCTTTAAAATTCATATGGTATTCGTTTAATCTATATAAAATGATGAAAAATGATAAATATTAGCGAAATCGATGAATTCAAGAGGACATGGGTCTGTTAATTTTTTTTTAGTATATTTCAATATGAATTGCTTCTTATGGCCTTAGTTTACGTTTTTGTTTAGAGTAGGTTTATCAATTTTCGTATATAAAAAAATCTACATCAACATTTATTTTCATAGTTTTTTGTTGTTTTAATCGATCGTACACTTGGCGTCATATTGACCAACCGTATTTTAATAAACTACCCTTAACACTTGAAATGTACTATGTGGGTAGTCAATTAGTTCCGGTGTTTAAGTTTAGTTATTTTAGATGTATAAGTTCTAGTTTATACTTTGACTGAATTTGAAATTAATCAAATTATTAGTTAATTTTTTACTAGTTTTTGTCTTCCATAGAAATATGGAGTTAGATTTGATTCTTTTCAATAAACATTGCCAAAATATTTAATGCTTTAGTTGTAATCATCTTAATATATATTTCCGATTGTAACCCAAATTTTCACTTCGTAGGATAATATTTTTAATAATATGCTGTTAACAGTGTTGGATTAAACAAGTGCGGGGCCCGTAGCAAATTCTATTTGGCCTTTGAGCCTTGATCTGCTAGGGGGTTCTTAAGTAACTAAAGTGGAAAAAAAAACCATTCGATACTCAATACCTCAATCGTTAATTTGCCATCTATGCGTTTTGTTGGTTTTTGTATATTAGATACTCAGGCTGAGATGATCTGGTTTAAACCAGAGGCCCCCGTATATTTAAATGTACGGGGGCCTGTAATACGAGGGTTGCTGATAGGGTTACACCTTGGAAAAAACCGCAGTGGGAATTTGAATGGTGATCGGGATATAACGTTTAAATGTTGATGATGCGTATTAAACTATAAATAACACATCGGTGTAGATGAGGAGACGATTGGCTAATGTCGACTTTTTATCGCTGAGGAACAACTGACGGGCTGACGGCTCCCTTAATAGTAAACAGTCGCCTATGGTTGTGTGGGTCAATAATGAACACAACATTAGGTTATTATGAAGGCAAGTATGTCGCCAATAAGTAAAAGGCCATCCAGACGGGCTTGGGGCCTTTACAACAAGCCGACCCCGGTCGCAGGGGTCAGTTTTCTTATTCCGTCCCAGCACGGAAAAGAACGATCTAGTAGAACGTTGTCTTTGTCGCACTTAACAAGCAAATCGTTGAACATATGACAGAGATATACTACTCGATTTTCTCAATCTTTACACCAATGTGCATTATTTTCAGACGGTTATTGTAATTTTATGTCTAGTTTAGCTTATGTGTGTTTATATTTCGTGTAGTTTTGCGAAGGCAGAGGCACTTGTGCTAAGACTATCTTAATGGATGGTGTACAGTAATGAGTGTACTGCTTTCTTCGATAAGTCAAATATATTTTTTGTTTATTTCATTCGAAAATATTATAATATTATAACAGTCACGTACCGACAGTGAAGGAAATTGATGAAATCTATATTTCGTGTTGACCGGTGTGTAACAATCCGCCTCGTTCAAGCGAGACAGGTATATTGTCAGTCCCCCTTGGTGGAGGCCGAGCCCAGCCGTCGAATGTTAACGTCGAATATATACTAATTATTATTATTACTCATACGTTGAATATTATGGCTATTCGTCGCAAAATAAGACATACTTGCCACGTTTGTCCAAGACGAATTTGAGAGTATACGTAGAAAATATAAATGTGTCTGTTAACTTATAGTTTCCTTAACCGTCATTACGTTGCGATTACCGTAGACGTGTCATCTGATGCTTAATAATAAATGCCGTGTTTTAGGCAGTTCTTTTTGCCAATTAAGCAAGTGTTAATTAACATAATTGCTATCTATTGATAGTGAAGGAAACTGGCTTAAAAAAGATCAGGGTGTGGAACTTATCATTCTTTGAAGGTGAAATATTCCCAGACCTGGCAGTAGGCCATTATGGATCATTATTAATCTATCTATAAGTTCATGTGTGTCTAGTTCTAGTTTAAACTTTTTTATATAAAACTAATGTGCCTTATAATTAACATAAATTCCATAATATATTGAATTTATATCCTTTGACTATGATATCAATGATATTGTTTGGTAGGCTAGATTTAGTTTGTAAGATGTTTGCCCAATAAATCTTTGTACCAAGTATTTTAGTTTCATTTACTAGTTTCTCAACCCCTTATACACTCGACAAATGTACCGGAGAGTTATTAACGGTTGTGTGTACATATATAATTTATTTGCATAATTTTTAGAAAGAAGCCAACAACAAGGCACCAACAATGATCATGCATTTGTATTTGGTTTGAGAATATATATCAAAATATTTACAGTGTTATAAAATCATTAATAATGAATTAAAAACAACACTAAATATTTCCTGTGAGTGGCGCAATATTTGTAACGATGTCGCCTTCCGTTCAAATCGTGACTAGGTTGCCCCCTTGTGCTTTTCGAGCCATAATGCGGCCGAGCCTAGTCCATATAAACCGCCAGCCGTAAAGTCGTCCTTCACGCGCCTTACCAAGTAATTGCCTGTTTATCTTTGTCAGGCGTTCGCCAACATAAATTCGTTGTGGGTGTCCTGGAAGATTAAGGTCTTCGGTGTTCGCAGTACGGTAGATCCGAGCGTTACGTGGGAGGTCGTCGCGTAGGTTTCGCCGCGCTAGTCGGATGGCCAAAGCCCGTGGGTGTATTTCTATGTGCCTTCCTGGGTTGGTTGAGTTTAGAAAGCGACATCCAACACACTCTGCGCTTATGGTATCGCAATTTT
Organism: Malacosoma neustria; assembly: GCA_963693495.1. Lineage (NCBI taxonomy): Eukaryota > Metazoa > Arthropoda > Insecta > Lepidoptera > Lasiocampidae > Malacosoma > Malacosoma neustria. The sequence goes on from OY856385.1 coordinate 4,394,788, forward strand.
CAACACCCAACTTTGTAGCTATTGCGATTATTAAATGCGTTGCGGTTTTCATCCTTCTTAATGCTGTACATAATATCAGCCATCCCGGAACTCGTACAACACGCAAGCTTATTACGCAAAAATACTTTTGGCCATCAATGAACAAGGATATCGCTCAACGGACTCGAACCTGTATACAATGCCAAAAAAGCAAGATACATCGACATACATTCTCAGAAACCTCTACTTTCCCGCCAACCGAGCGAATGCAACACCTACATATATTATAGATATCGTCGGAAGATTGCCTACTAGCACTCAAGGACATTGTTATCTAGTTACCATGATCGACAGAGTAACGAAATGACCCGAAGCAATACCCACGGACGCAATATCAGCTGAGCTAATTAGCGATATTGTTTACCAACACTGGATATCACGATTCGGATGCCCCACACCCACAATAATAACTACAGATCAAGGTCGACAATTCGAAAGTCAATTATTTCAAAATCTAATGAAAATAATGGGTATTAAAAAACTCTCACAAGTCCGTATCACCCGCAATCAAATGGGGTCATTGAACGTTGGCATCATTCCCTCAAGACGTCCCTGCGCGCGAAATTGAGCGACACAAGAACGTGGTTGGAACAACTGCCTACAGTATTACTTGGACTTCGTGCCGCGCTGTGAACCGACACAGGTGTAAGTCCTGCCAAGTTAACATACGGATGTAACTTACGATTCCCAGGTGATTTCTTTACACCAACTACTTACACGTCTACTATGGATTATACTTACGTCGAAATATTACGTGACATTATACAGCAAAACAAGCCATTACCGAACACTACAGCAATAATAAACGCGTATTAGTGCATGAAAATTTATTCAAGTGCGTCACGTGCTTATGAGAATAGATGCAGTTAAGAAACCACTTCAAACACCCTATGAAGGTCCCTATAAAGTATTAGGCCGAACAGACAAAGTGTTCTGTATACAGTTATCTGGACGACAAGCGAATATCTCTATAGATCGGCTGAAACCAGCATACCTTTTAGAAGATACCGAGATCACCGACACCATACCTTCAGAAACCTTTATAACCATACCTTCAAGTACCTCTACCACATCAAACAGTGTTACCGTTACCAAGCAAACAAATACCACACCGAACCCTGTTATCAAGCATCGAACCCAAGTACTAAGTGCCGTGATTACGTCATCGCTCGCGAATCGCAAAACGACACGGTTGGGACGCATTGTCAGACCACCGGTACGTTTTGCTTGAAGGGGGAGCATTATACCCACCGAATCAGGAAAAAGAATTAGCTCTGAAAAGTCGTCATAACGTCGTCGAACGTCGGCCACGTCGCAAATGTACTATCCACAAAGCATCGCCCTCAACTGCATTACATTTCTCGGAACAGGTTTCGCGCGACGATGGCGACGAATTAATGCAATGTTGCATGCAAATAATGTTGCAATTTGCATTTTTCGATAAGTTGTAAAGTAATTAAATAAATTATCACCAATTCAGTAAAACCAGTAGTGTGGCACTCATAGTTCTTTATTAAGTTATCAGTAATTTAATGATCACGATGCAAATAAAACCGGATTTCAATTTTATATTTTGTTTGTATACCTTTTTCTCCCTGATAGCGCCAACCCAAATCAGAAATAAATGGATTTAACCAATTCTGTCCAATTCAACCCCTTAAAGTTCTCGGTTCAAACGAGTCTCGAGAACGTTCATGTTGCGTACCTACTCTCCGGATTTTGAATGAGCTTCCGACTGAGGTTTTCCCATCGCAGTACGTTATGGGGTTCTTCAAAAAAGGCGTTATAAAATTTCTTAGAGGCCGGCAGCGCATTGGTGACCACCTGCTTTAGGGTGGGCCGCTAGCCTGTCTCCTGAACTCCAGCTGTAAAAAAAACTGCGTTTAAGGTTACTTGCAACTAACTCGTTATGTAAGAGGTAAATTCCAGTTACAAGAGAGGACTTTGAATCCTCCCTTTGTGCTTAAGATTCATAGTTGGACGCCATAATATGAAACTAGTGCAGCAATTTTCCGCGTAGGGGCGGAGTAAGAATACTAACCCCTGTGGCCGGGGTCACCCTGTCGTAAAAGGCGACAAAACAACCCTAGCTACACAGTAGGGCCCCAAACCCGTCGATGGTGTTATATGTACATACGTATTTAAAGGCAGTTGGTTAGCAACTCTTTTATTTTTTATACGTACCTACTAATACATATTAATTATAAGTGATTTAAGGGCATGGTCATCTCACGTGAAGGTGAAGTGAACTGGCCACCGAGATCGTGCGATTTGACCCCGTTAGGGAGCCTTCAAATTAGCCGCAAAGTGTCGCGCCGCAGCAGCGCGGCTGCAGCGCTGCGGCTGCGCTGTTTTCTAAATCCATATAAATCAAAAATGCGCAACTGCAGCGCTGCAGCCGCGCTGCGGCTGCGCATCAGTTTATCGATCGACTAGATGTACACACGTAATTTTTAACCTAAACGTAACGTAACCTAAACGAAAATCAGGTTGAAGAATTTTGTAATGTTGTATTTTGTTTTCCAATACATTGTTCTAAACAGAGAAGTAATTCGTAGAAATATTTTCTTGATAATCTTAAGTAATTCTGAAACTTTTTTTTACACTTTATCAAATTCAGTTTGTTGACTCATCACTTTGAAAATAAACCGGTTTTCTTTAGGGTTTTTTTAAAACCAAAATAAACTACTATAATATAATCACAAGAATGTTGTTTTTTTTTTAAATAATCGCATTAATTGTACATAAGAAATAATCATCAAACGGACAGAATATGTAACAAAAAAAATTCTATTTTTATTTTGCATCTGTTGCTAATAAATCATAATTCTTATTTACAAAATTTATAATTGATTTAGATTTCACTTTAGGCATTTTTCGCAAAAAATATGACGAGAAAAATCATAACACTAAGAGCAATATTTCTTCGTCTGAGTCCATCGTGTATACACCATGATACTCGAACCAAGCGACAGCAGCGCGGCCGCAGCGCTGCAGCCGCTCTGCTGCGGCGCGACACTTTGCGGCTAATTTGAAGGCGCCCTTTGACTTTTTCTTATGGGGTTTTCTCTAGTCGCAGGTGTATGCGAATAAGCCACAAACAACAGCGGTCCTCAAAGCCAATATAAATATAACCCATGTCATCGGGCAAATTTAGCCTGATTTATGCGCGAGAGTCATGGGAAATTGGACATTTCGGGTGCGCTCCACCCAGAGAAGCCGTGGCGGATATTTGAACAATGTTACATATAATGGCATCAATAGGTCATTGAAACGAATAAAGAATTTCGATGATATCTCACACACACTTTATTTTACTTAAATTTAAAGATAGGAAGCGCGTAAGCGGAAGTGCTAGGATTGAATCTAGTTCTTTTCTAAAAATACTGTCTAGCGGCTTATGGTATGTTTCAACAGTAACCTGACTTTTGCCATAAATATACTGGTGAAATTTTTCACATGCAAAAACCATATATAACAATACTTTTTCAATCTGTATGTACCTACTTACTGTTTCTTTAAGCGTTTGAAAGTCATATTCTACCGGACGCTCATCCTGCATCAGCACGGCACCGACCGCTACGTTGCTCGCATCAGCCGATATTAACACCAGCCTGTTAACATCATACAAGGTTAAGACATCAAGTTTTTTTACAGATTGAAACGCGATTTCATGACCTTTTTCCCAGCTCTATAACACGTAATTTTTTATTAGCCTAGTTAAAGGAAAAGTGTATTCTGAATAACTGGGAATAAATTTAGAAAGATAATTAATGACCCCTAAAATCTTTCTAATCCCTTTTTGTCTTTAGGAGCTGACATATCTTGCACAGCTCTAACTTTTGTCGGGTCCTCTTTCATGCCGTCTTTACTAAAAACATGCCCCAAATAAGTCACTTTGTTAACTCTTACTCTACATTTATCTTTATTGAATTTTAAATTTATCTGTCGAGCCCTTGCCTTGAGGCATCTAATATGTTCTGCTTCCGCACATCCCCAACAGATAATGTTATCTATAAAGGAATCGACCCCATCTAAACCCTCTAGTAATTGTTTAATTTTGACACGAAAAACTTCAGGTGCGCAGTTCAAACCAAATGGTAATCTATGATATTGATAGCGGCCAAACGGCGTACTAAAGGTACGCGCTATCTGCACTCAGCCTAACAGCCTAGAACCCTGAGTTAGCGTCCAAAATGGAAAATACTTTGGCACCCTGAAGTTTCGCCGCTATTTCATTAAACGTTGGAAGTTCAAAATGAGACCACTGAGTCGCTTTATTCAAAGGCCTAGGATCTAGACTCTTAGTTGACCATTTTTTTCCCTATTAACAGCAAAGAGTTGACCCATGGTGTTGGGTGGTCGACTTTCCGAAACACTCCTAACTGAGTCATTCTATTTAATTCTTTAAGCAATTTATCCCACAAACCCAAGGGTACTTTCCGTGAGGAACAGACCACCGGCATCGCCGATTTGTCAACTACGATGTCATAATCACCTGGCAAACAACCCAAACCGTTAAATAAATTATCATTCTCGGATCAATTTAAACCATGAATTCTTTTGATTAAACCTAAATTTAAATAAGTTTCAAGTCACAGCACACTGACAATTAATATCAGCAATAGTAAATTTCAAATTATATTTATTCTTAAAATACCATTTTAAATAACATAATAGTTACCCGCTATATGTTTTAAATTTATTTTATGATTTTTATTAATTAATTTTGTATAATAATATAATATATATCTACGATAAGACAACACATTAATATCGGCGCTAGTATCTAATTTAAACTTCTCATAACCAAATTCACATTATGTAAATGAAACCAGTCGTTAGATAATTATTTAACTTCAAAAACATGAAGTTATAGATGTAAAACGATTCACAGTTTTCCGCGTTCACTTTGTTCTCCTGAACACTTACTTCATGTAACTTATAATAACTTTTTTTTAATTTGCACATTCTAGCAAAATAACCATAATTATTGCACACATAACATTGCAATACGAACGCTGGGCACTTAGTAGGCTCATCGCATTGACCTTCGCACCGGAAACACCTATTTATTCATCGACGCTCGAACGGCGTCGCGAGGTGGCGAGCAGCGCTCGCCGGCTGCCCGCGCCGTGCGTAGATCGCGCCAGCCGCGGCTGCAGGTTCCGCCGCGCTGGCCGACTGCAACATGTGCGCTCGATGTACTCGATCCATTGAAATTTTTCAATATCTGATTACCGTCGTTCGATATTTCCTCTATTTGTTAAATCCTCTGTTCGCAATAATCGGTCGCGTAGCGTAGTGTTCCATAAGCCACAAACTAGGGTGCCGAATAAGTTCATCCTCTAACTGTTTAAATGCACAGATTTTACTTAATAATTTTAACGCCGTGATGTACTGGTCGATTGATTCGCATGTTTCTTGATTTCTCGTAAAGAAATTATACCTTGTCAACTTAATATTTTGTTTAACGCCAAAGTGGAGGTCAAATTTCAAAAATCACGTTGATGTCATCACGGTCTGTTTCATTTTCAAATGTAAATGTTTCGTATACGTCGTACCCCTCGGGTCCGATTAAGTTTACCAGCAAACTTGCTTGCACTCCGTTATCTTCCTTGAGCACCTTCAACAACAAAGTCAGCCCGACTGACGGAGTTACCTTCCAGACACTATTCCGGCGGTTGGAGGGGAATTCCTATGGATTTCTTCGTTATGAACTTTATTCATAAGAGAAATGCCAACAGAGCCCGTTGAGCAACTTGGAATTTGTAAACCAGGCTGGTCGTCAGTGTCCATGTCTCAGCCCCGAATTGAGTATATTTATTTATTTTTGCATCCGGCACATAAAACATAAAAACACGATTTATTCAAATAATGAATAGAAAAATCAGCTTACAATTATATCATTACTGCCTCTCAGAGAAAGTAATCCTGTTATGGGATTTTCTAACAACTCAGAAAAAGGTCTATCTACACCGTGCAATCACAAAGTCACCATCGCTAATAATAACACCATATATAAATTTAAAATCACAAAGATACAGGTTCAGTCATAATCGCATCGCTTTACGCGGCTACCGCGTTTTATTGTTTATAAAATTATTCGCCATGTCTATACAGTTTACGATCAATGGAAATAAATGGACCGGTATGTCTTTTTAAATCGTTTTTGTCTTTCTTGTAAACTTTTAAAATTTTATATTTTTTTTATATAAGACGTTTGCAAAGCAAAAATTTTGTCTTAGTTATAATTTATTTAAATCGATCAATACATGTCATAGGGTTAATAAATACTTAAACTTAATGTTGGTAAAACCATCAAAATTTCGTACGTATAAATTCATTCCGTAACATTTTTATAAAGCATAATCCAAAAAAATATTAAATAATTATCGATCATCAGGCATCTTTAATACTAGACTCGGAGACCAATGTAAGTCATGGGTTCGAATCATATTATGTGCCACATGGTGGTTTCTTCTACTTTTTCTCTAATGTACATATTACAACATAATGTTTAACAGTTAGATGGAATGAGACATACTCGGATGTGTATCAGTTGGAATGCAGAGTGAGGCAGGGGGGGGGGGCACGCCTCGCCTCGTCTTTTCCATTTTTACATGAACCAGCTGATCGGTGAACTCAGCAGTACTCCTGTCGGATGTCATATTGATGGGGTATGCATAAACAACATAAGCTACGCTGATAACATGGTGCTGCTGAGTACATCGGTCGGAGGTCTGACACGTCTGTTGTCTTTATCTGAGAGGTATGCGGTAAGTCATAGCCTCAAATACAATGCTAAGAAGAATGTGGTTATGGTTTTTAAGGCTGGTGGTAGAACATATTTAGATATAACCGATGTTAACTTTGGTGAGCAACCCATGCAGAGTGTTTCTAGATTTAAATATCTGGGACATTGGGTCACCGAATATTTAAATGATGAGTTAAATATAGATAGGGAACGTTGGTTACTGGCTGCTCGGTGCAATATACGGTAGGTTTGCATGATGCACATTAGATGTAAAGAAACACTCTTCAAAGCCTACTGTTAATTATTTTATACGTGTAGCCTATGGGTCAACTACACTCGCTGGACATACAGCGACCTACGTGTCCAATATAACAATGGCCTGAGGATGCTGTTGGGGCTTCCATCGAGGCATAGTGCGTCCGGCATGAAGCTGAAGCTCGGATAGACGGTTTCCCTGTGATCATCCATAAAAGATGCACTTCACTACTGGGACGGGCTCGCGATAGCTTCAACACAATCCTCAGAGTATTCTGTGATAGATGGGACTTAAAATAAAAACATGACATCTCTAACTAAACCTAATGAAACTGAATCCATTTAAATTAATTTTTTTATCCGTGCAGGGGCGGAGAAAGAATACCTCTGGCTGGGGTCGGCCTGTCGTAAAAGGCGACAAAACAACCCACCCTAGCTACGTGGTAGGGCCCCAAGCCCGTCTGGATGGCGACCACCTTTGGTCTTAAGTATGCCGCCATAATAACCTTGTGTTGTGTTCCGGCATTAGTGACCCAAGTTCCTGTACCCTTATGGGACAGCAGCGTGTTCGCGATGCCACTGGCGTTGCAAACACCCATAGGCGAGGGTAACTGCTAAATTCTAAGCGGGACGTCAGCCTGTCTCTGTCCTACAGCAATAAAAAAATTAAATTTAAATTCATTTCTTTTTATAACTGTCACGTACCGACGGGAAAAGAAAAAATCACGAGGAAATAAACGACTGAGATCACTGACATGCGTAAACCGGCTTGGACAAGCGTGGCGCATATGCTTTCCGTTCCTTGTACAATCTAAAGGAAATCAGAGCCCAGATGTAGGTAGTTATGGCCTCTATTTATATTTACTTTCCTAGGGAGTCCTTAACAACGAGAAGTTCGTAACTACTTTTGCTAGTTTACCGACTTTAAAGAAAATTCACCGTACGGTTTCCTACTATCAGAGTTCATGAAAAAATAAACATTTCCCTGTATGCTATTTTTATGTCACTAAAGGATTACTTAAAGACATTATTGATCTACTCTAATCTTGGACTACTGCGTATTATAATATAGTCGGGATGATTGAACTATACTTCAACAATAAATTTATAAAAACAAATGGATCAGAGCAAGGTTATCAGGACGAATATGAGTAAAACTAGGATTTAAAAATGTAAATAAAGAATCATTTTCGTCAACATTTCAATTGTTTACAGAGAGATTTTATGATAAAATCATCTAAACCATTGTTTAGTTACCTTTCCACCGTAGGAAGTTATGATTAAATAAATTAACATATTCTGTGCAATAAATTATTGAGTACTTCAAATAATCGAAAAGACTTCCCTCTATAAATAATTTTCATACGTAAGACATACAAAAAATTATTTAACATAAAATACCTTAATTCATGTAAAAATTTTTTTGAATTATTTAGTAATAATTCAACAGTTTATTTTAATGCGTTGTGTGAATAACTTTAGAGAAGGTTAGGTATAAAATTGTTAATCTATTAAATACGGCTTGTTCACATTGGTTTATTTATCGGTATCCGACTGATAAATTATTATAACTCAGTTGCAGTTGGACTAGAAGAAGAAATACCTGGGATCTGTATTTCACGCGTCTGGTGACATTGACTCCGACGTTAAGGCACGCATTGTTGCCGCGTGGGCCAAATGACGTGAGGTGACTGGTGTCATCTGTGACCCTAAAATACCGGTTAAATTGAAGGGACAGGTCTATAAGACCATCATGTCCTTTCATACGGATGTGAAGCGTGACCGGTGCTGGAGTGACACAAGCAGGCACTGCGAGTCACGGAGATGAATATGCTGCGGTGGATGTGTGGAGTAACGCGGAAGGACCGCGTTAGGAACTCTCGCATTCGTGGCAGTCTTCATGTCCGTGATATAGCGGATAAATTGCAGGAGTGTCGCCTTCGCTGGTATGGCCATGTTTTACGGCAACCGGCTACTTATGTGGGGAACAAATGTCTGGCCATGCCGCCACCGCCGGGCCCCGGCAGGAGGGGTAGACCCAAAAAGTGCTGGCTTGACTTCATAGGGGTTGATATGTGTGCCAATGGACTGACTACTAGATATGCCGAAAATCGTGCGAAGTGGAGAAGAAAAAGTCGGAAAGCGGACCCTGGGCGCCGAAGTGCTAAGATGATGATGATGGTTGCAGTTGGACTAGAGCTGCAAGGTCACCTGAAGGTGAAGATTCACCTGAAGGCCATAAGTGTTGCGTTGCTGTGAAACCCTAGCGCACGTGGCCGTTAGGGCCATCAGGGGATACATTACGGTGTACTTTGAGGCGGCCTCCATCCTCGCCAGATCCATGCCGTGGGATCTCGAAGCTCGGCTCTTGGTGTCGCTGTACCGATTGCGCCAGGAAGATGTCTCCCGGGGTTCTCGCCCGACGCCTCGTTAAATCGAGGTACAGCGGGTGGAGCTCCGGGACAATCTCACGGCCGTTTGGAAAGAAAGATTTGCGCAACCTGGTGCAGGCCAAAACACCGTCGCAGCGGTGTGGCCCGCCCTCCAACAATGGCTTGACAGGCGTCACGGCACTATGTCGTTTCACGTCACACAGGTACTCTCGGGGCACGCTTCAGGCGGTACTTGTGTCGCTCAGAAAGAGCAAAGAACAGAGTGCCACCACTGTGACGCCGGCAACGAGGATACGGCATTGCACACCTTCTAAGTTTGCCCCGCATGGGTATTGGAGCGCCGAGACCTCGTCACCATCACTGGATCTGACCTTTCGCTCCGGACTATCATCCTAGTGACGGTCGGCAGCCAAGCGGGATGGGACGCCGTCGCCTTTTTTTGCGATACAGTATGTCCGAGAAGGAGGCGGCGGAGAGGGAGAGGGAGCGCGCCAGGCTCCCTTTTCGCTCATGCGGGGCCACTCGTCGCCGGAGGTTAGCGACAGTCCTTCGGCTACCGTACTGAACGGTCACGGGCATGGCTCCCTGGGAAAGGGCTGTAAGCTCGCACACATGCCCGTGGGCGGGCGCACGCGGGTGTTCCGCGCGCCCATCTCACCCCTGCGTGAGAAAGAAGATACCGGGGTTCAGCATACCCCGGCTTTGAAGAGGTCCGTGAAAGTGGACCAACACCAGTTGGGGCCACGGTCGGACTGATTCGTTGCGTAACACAGGGATGATTTTAGTATACCAGTTTAGGTATACCAGCAACGTGCGTCCCTCAGCGCAGAGAGGAGCACATACGAGTGCATTGTGCGGGAAGTCCCTCACTACCCCGCGCCCGTCCCCACGCGGCGCGGTGAGCGGCAAGCATTTCAAACTTCCAAAAAAAAAAAAACTGCAAGGTATTGTTATAGAAATAAATTATTACATCAATGCTTACGTTGGTGCCAATGGTAAATTTCCGAACATAGTCTCTGGATTATTACAAAAGGCTCTGAAGATAACAGAGAAATGGTGCATGGAGAACCACCTCTCCATTAATCCAAATAAAGCAGTTATAGTACCATTTACAAGGAGAAGAATACTATCAAGTCTAGGGAATCCCTCCCTTAATGGAACCAAACTGCCGTGGTCCACCGAGGTCAAATATCTAGGTATAACCCTCGATAAGGAACTCAGGTGGAAGACTCATGTGGAAAAGACAATGGCGAAGGCTCTGAGAGTATTTGGCATGTGTGGCTCCACTTATGACAAAACCTGGGGGCTAAAACCCAAAGTGATATGGGCTTTATTAGATGATGATAAGACCCATCATCACGTATGGCAGCGTAGTATGGTGGCCCAGAAAACTTACTACGTGCAAAGAGACACTCAATAGGCTACAAAGAACGGTGTGTCTTGGAATCACCGGTGCTTTTAGAACAACACCTACGGCAGCTATGGAGAGATATCTTAACATTCCTCCTCTGCACATTATGGTTGAACTCGAGGCAAGGAGGGCACTATATCGCCTTGCTGTAGCTGGCCTATGGGACGCCACCAAGCCAAAAACCAGCTATACAAAATTCGATGGAAATGAGGACCTGGATCGGATAACACATATGATATCCGATAAAATGCAAACCAGGTTTATATTTGAAAAGCTTTTCAGGGTCCAAATTCCAACAAGAATGGAATGGACAAAGGGACCAGATCCACCGGAACATAATAGTCTGGTATGGTACACTGATGGATCCAAAATGGAATCAGGTACAGGGGCGGGAGTATACGCGAAAGACTACAAATGTAGTAAAAGCTTGGGAAAAATGGAAAGTGAGATTCCAGGCTGAAACATATGCCATAATAACCTGTGCTCAGGAGAATATAGATAGAGGCACCAAAGGCATATCTATATATATTCTCAGTGACAGTCAAGCTGCAATCAAGGCCATCGCATCCTTCAAAGTTGACTCCAGACTTGTCCTGGATGCCATTTAAACCTTAAATAGGCTTGGAAGGCATAACAGGGTAAGATTAATGTGGGTCCCGGGAGACGACGGAATTCATGGCAATGAAATGGCAGATGAACTGGCAAGAGAGGGCTCAACTAATGATTTTATGGGTCCGGAACCATGTGTAGGCATTCCGACTAGTCCCGTGAAAGCAACATTCAGGGATTTTGCAGACCGCAGTCAACAAAAACACTGGCTGACTAGAATTGGTCTGGAACACTCCAAAAATTTTTTGGGATCCACGTACAAAGCACGAGGATCCATCTGGAACATGAGCAGGGGGCAAATACGCTACTTGCTTGGAGCCTTTACTGGGCACTTTGGAACTAATAACATGCTCATGAAGATGAGTCTAACCGCGACACCCATGTGCAGGTTGTGTGGGGAACATATAGAACGCATGGAACACCTACTGTGTACATGCGATGCATTGGCCAGGAGGCGAATGAATCTTTTGGGGGTAGGATATCCGACACCGGAAGACTACAGGCTCCTATCTCTATACCTCATTGTTAGGGTCATGAAGCAAATCTTCAATGAGATTGAAGAGGAGTGATTGCTATCTAGGGGAACACAAAAGATCCCATTGGGTCGAGGTGTCCGAGATATTTGTCGGCAAAATAAGATAAGATACGTTGGTGCCATTCGGCCAAAGTGGCGCCATCAATTTATGATTATGATCTTTAAGAAAATATACAATTTTAAAGGGGCGAATGGCGTTTGATCCTTCAATCCTGAAAAGAAATCGAAAGGCAATGTGCCTTTGCTGTCTGTAAATTTGCAAATAAAGGGATAAGCTTATCGCCTTTCGCGGCACACTAGGAAAGTGGCTTGATTCTTATATCTCGGTATCACACGATAATATTACTAACTCAATTTGTATCAAATGCCTTTAATTTTAATGCCTTCGTGTCTTCTAGAAAGAATAAACTAACGAACACGTTAACATGATGTGAGGAAAATTAAAACACAAAGTAAGAAAAATTGCGCCTATATTAGGCATCTACATATGTTATCGAAGGGATAAAATAGACATACAGTAGACCATGTTAGCATCTGGGCGGATCGCCTGACGGCCAAAACGACCGCGCTGCTTCGCAGGCCGCAGCGTGTTCTGGCCGTCAGGGCGATAAGGGGATACCGCACGGTGTCCTTTGAAGCGGCCTCCCTGCTGGCCGGATCCCCACCATGGGACCTCGAGGCCCGAATCCTGGCGCTGTTAAACCAGTGGCGCCGGGACGCGGCCGAGCGTGGCTCTCGCCCTGCACCTCGCGAAGTTGAGGTAAAGCGGGCGGAGCTGCGCGATGAGGTGCTCATGGTGGAGTGGAAGGAGCGCCTCGCGCACCCCAGCGCGGGCCTCGCCACCATCGAAGCGGTGAGGCCCGTCCTGGCCGAATGGCTGGAAAGGCGCCACGGCGCCCTGACCTTCCGCCTGACGGAGAGCGCCGGGGGGACGAAACCCTGACCCCCTGGCGCTAACACTTTAGAAGGGGCCCGCCTCAAGACAAAGGGCAGGCCGGCGCCGGCCCGGGCCACGAGATCGGCAGGCCATATATCCGTGGGCCCGGGCGTAGGCGATAGGAGAACAGCGGGGTTTTTTAGTGGGTAGTCGGATGGCCAAACATCTTTCCCGGAGTCCCACATATCCCTCGGTCCCCCCGGGCCGGGGGAACCCGTCAAGAGAGGTCTTTCCCCGAGACCAAAAAAAAAGACCATGTTAGCATAAATAATAAAAAATTGAATAGATAAAGCTTTATTTATGTGCAATTTAATGTTTTGCAACAAAAGAATTATGAAAACTTGGCGCATAAATACACGCAGTGTTTCATTTGTGATAATATCAGTATGTGTATTTTTTTTGCAATTAAAATGAACGAATAATAAAAGCTAAGATGTAATAAGGATGTGGATTTTTTATATTTTATTTTACTGTCTTAATTATCGTGTTAAGCTAAAGCGAAGTATGTTTGTAAGAATCATAAGTGACACATACCAACTCGACTACAAATAATTGCTTATGTGCGAAATTAGTTTGGAAGTTTTTTTTTTATACTGTAGTATTTACTATTCATTATATTTATATAGAGCGGTTGGTCCTATAGCAGAATGGTGAGTTTTTAAGTGAAAACTTCTTTTGGCGCGTTGAACACTTTTTGGGTGAACAAAAATCATGGAACTCGCGTCATCGTCACCGAACGCTTTCCAAGAGCTATTTGGGGGGGGGGGGGGTAAGAATACTGACCCTTGTGGCCAGGGTTATTTTGTCGCTTTTTAAGACAGCTAGCTGGTAGACCCCCCAAGTCGGTCTGGATGGCAACCACTTCAGGTCAATTCGTATGCTGCCATAATAACCTTGTTTTGTGTTCTGGCATTAGTGAGCCAGGTTTCAGTACCCCTGCAGCAGACAGCAGCGTGTTCGCGGTGCCCTTAGCGTTGCACACATCCGTAGTCGACGGTAACTGTTTACTACTAAGTGGGCCGTTAGCCTGTATGCTATTCCTCAGAAATATATATACCTCTACGTGGTAGGGCCCCAAGCCCGTCTGGATGACGACCACCTTTGGTCTTAAGTATGCCGCCATAATAAATTTGTGTTGTGTTCCGGCATTAGTGACCCAAGTTCCTGTAACCTTATGGGACAGCAGCGTATTCGCGATGCCACTGACGTTGCAAACACTCATAGGCGACGGTAACTGCTAAATTCTAAGTGGGCCGTCAGCTTGTTTACTGTCCTACAGCAATAAAATAAGTAAAACACGCACTTACGGCTGCGCGTAAGACTTTTTTTATCACACTTATTTACAAACTTTATTAACGTCTGGTAATTGTTTATAACCAGCTAAACCGTCTGGCGATTTGCAGGTATTATTGAAATTACTTAATAAATACGTGATATAAATTTCAGATTGCCTAAAGAATATTTTTTGGTAAAGTAAAAAATTTAGTTTTGGAGTCGTCTGGCTATACTTAATAACCGACAAAAACGTCTGGTATATTTATTTTTGAATTCTAGAGATAATAAATTAAAAGATAAAACAAAATTCAAGTTGCCTAAAACATATTTTTTGATTTTTTTTTTGCAAATGTTATATGCATACATACTGCGCAGTAGCGAAATAACCGCTAACTCGCTAAAATACTTTCAGGACTGGATTCGCCAATTGACGAAATTGTAATTTTTCGCAATTTCAGCCTGCCTAAAGAACCTTCTCAAAATTAGTCATCAGCTCTCGAGCTACTGGTTTTTTTTTTTTTTTTTTTTTATCAATATTAACAATTATCGGTCCAAATTTAAAAATACGAGGCGAAAAACGATATTATTTCAATATTTTTTTGACGTTTTTTCCACTAAAATGTCTTAAAACAAAAAAAAGTTATGAAACTTGGCTTGCAGATTAAAGATTAAAAACAACCGCTTTCTTAGCTCTCTAACAATGCAAAAAATGGCTATCGAGCCATTACATTGATCGAAAAACGGCGATGCGACCGTTTTGGCCTCCTTTTATTAGGATTATTGTCGATAGCCGTTTTCCTAATCGTAGGATAGGGCGAGAAGGACCCATCCCGTGGCCTGCGAGGAGTCTGGACTTAACGCCGGTTGATTTCTATGTCTGGGGTCACATGAAATCCCTAGTTTACGACATCACGCCTGTGTCATCCGCGGAAGAACTCAAAACAAGAATTATAATAAAAACAGCATATGCGATGTGGAATAATTTGAATACTTCGGTAGTTAAGTCACAACTCATTTTTATCCGTGCAGGGGCGGAGAAAGAATACTAACCTCTGTGGCCGGGGTCGGCCTGTCGTAAAAGGCGACAAAACAACCCACCCTAGCTACGTGGTAGGGCCTCAAGCCCGTCTGGATGGCGACCACCTTTGGTCTTAAGTATGCCGCCATAATAGCCTTGTGTTGTGTTCCGGCATTAGTGACCCAAGTTCCTGTACCCTTATGGGACAGCAGCGTGTTCGCGATGCCACTGGCGTTGCAAACACCTATAGAAGACGGTAACTGCTAAATTCTAAGCGGGCTGTCAGCCTGTCTGCTGTTCTACGCAATAAAAAAAAACTCAAAAAAGAATACGGCTTTGCGTACGTAATAGGGGAAGTCACTTAGAGCAGTAACTTTAGGCTAAATTACAAAATGTCTTAATTGTTACATATTTTAAATTTGTATCTTTTGTTTTATTTACATTGGGTACATTTTATGGCCATTTTCAAGAACAACCTCAAGTTAAGTTCAAATACGAATTTCCGCCTGCTTGCTTTGTGATCTTTTTTTTCACTTTCTTTGAAATAAGAAAACGGTTGTTTTTAAAATAATCTGTAATCCAAGTTTCATCATTTTTTTGTTTTTCTTTGTTTTGTTCAAATGCTGACCGATAATTGTAGTTTTATATTTGGGGGGGGGGGGGGGTATTTATTATTGGGGGTCCATTAAAATGAGGGAGTCCTAGTAAAACGTATTAAAAATACAACCAAATATAGAATCGCATTTTTAGGTCGGTTGAAATCGTTATGTATATTTCAACAAAATAACTTTAAGTGGATACTTGATTTGATTACTATAATTTTCTGCTTGCTTATTTCTCAAAACTATATAATTTAGAGGCCTTGCTATTATATACTCATATTGTGTACTCATATTTTGAAGGCCTCTTCTACATAATTAAATATCGCTAGTGTTTAGATAACGTGTGCCGAGTAAGAGGAAGTTAGTTAATTGTCTGAAATTGTACAAGAGATATGGTTTAAAGAGGTCCTAGGATAGTTGCTATCTATAGTTAGCAGGTAGTTTTCGGTAAACAAAGGGTGTAACTGCTGTTCGCCGCGAGGCGTTGACGCAAATTTAATACGTGGCCGACTTAGAAAAAGATTCGATTTTGGTTTTTCTAGTGTTGAATCGGTCTCTTAATTTTTTTGACCTCACATGTTCGAACGAGGGATGCTTGCTCAACTAAGTGATGCTGGTTTACGAGAATGTGTGTGATAGAGGCGCGCGTGGACAGGCTCGTGGTACTATCAAGTAGTCTGCTATTACGGCAATCTGGTAGAAGGTGGTAGTGGATTTGGGATTTGATGTATGCAGTGGCGTGAATAAAAGTCCGTATTCCATATTATATCTTATCCTATTTAATATACTACGCGTGTTAGAAGGTTTTAACTTATATACCTAAACTTTTATCCGTGCAGGGGCGGAGAAAGAATACTAACCTCTGCGGCCGGGGTCGGCCTGTCGTAAAAGCCGACAAAACAACCCACCCTACGTGGTAGGGCCTCAAGCCCGTCTGGATGGCGACCACCTTCGGTCTTAAGTATGCCGCCATAATGACCTTGTGTTCCGGCATTAGTGACCCAAGTTCCTGTACCCTTATGGGACAGAAGTGTGTTCGCGATGCCACTGGCGTTGCAAACACCCATAGACGACGGTAACTGCTAAATTCTAAGCGGGCTGTCAGCCTGTCTGCTGTCCTACAGCAATAAAAAAAAACTAAGTACGAATGTAAGCGTGCGACGTGTCGCTATGGAGGCGTGTGCAGTGAACACCGTGCTAAGTACGTGTGCGTACTGTTTTCCTATCAGAGCTTGCCGATGCAGGGAAACCTCTCGCTAGTGTTGTCACTCAGTTACCGAGTGGCTCAACACCGGCGAGAGTATGTACGTCACATGTATATCTAACCCGTGACTTCCTCAGGCATCCCGACGTCATCCGCCGTGGCACAGAGATCATCAAATGGATTATGAACGTTTTATATTTTGTAATAAACCAAACTTTTTTGTCTGTTAACAGTTGATGAGAAGACGCCTCGTAGTACATCGCTAAATGCCTTCATTCGTTATGTTTGTGGTTTACCCGGGACCAAGGCCATGTGTCGGGAAGGCGGCTGCGGCGCTTGCATCGTCACTGTTCGAGCCAAGAGGTATCCAAGCAACAAAGTGGAGACCTTCTCTGTCAACTCCGTAAGCTGTTATACTTTATTTTTTATTCTTACAATTGCTAACTTATTGTTTATGGTAGAATTTTCAAATATCTGCGAACATTCCCATATGGTAGTCTTCTTCTTCCTCCTGCCCTTATCCCATATTATATGGGGTCGGCACAACATGTGACATGTTGTAATGTAGTTGTAAGCTTAATTTTTACAACCGTCTGCCTGCCTGACGAAAACCCCTTTTTGGGGAAAATTCTGTCATCCTCTTTATTTAAATCATTTTTCTCGTTTCACATTGAAAATAGGACACGAAATTTCGTTGTCAATCATTTAATATATCCTCAAGATTGGTTTCTTTTTGAGTAAACAACATCCGAGTGTCGGTTTGGGTGTGCAGGGTGGCATTTTTGCCAGTTTGCCGACTTTTACGAGGTCCGTGCAGAATTCACATTCGACAACTATGACACGAGGACCTCTGAATAGGAAATTCGCAGTGCCGAGCGTCTTCGAATACTCTTGGTCCTGCATTCCGTTGCGCTTGAATGCAGACACAGGCAGCTTGCGCACAATGTGTCTATCTTCATATCTTTTGGTGATGGCTCACAGCAATCTTCCTCTTGGCAAGTTAGAGGCCTTAAAACTCGCGGCTTCTTTCACAACAATACATAACCTTTGGCGAAGGACATCGTGGCAAGTAGGGATAGACATAGGTGGATCTTAACAGGACGTTGTTGGACAAGGGGCCCCTAACATTGGGCATACTATATCATAATAAATAAATTTCCACTAGAATTTTGATAATTTTGACGGATGAGATATATATTTACATATAATATGGTAGTAAGCTGATGAAATCTACAGTTTAATATTATTTTATACTTATATCCTGCTCGCTTCGCTGACCGAATAACAGAAAAATAAATCTAAAGAAATGAGAAAGGGTCTATGGAATCCAAAAAGAAGCCTTGAACCATCAACGAAAATTTCTGCCTCAAATAGTTGCAGTCCCATCCCGATATGTTCAGTAGTTTTGAAGTGATGGAGCGTTAAAGGAACCCCATTTTCCTTATATATTTAATATATAAATGAAATATTATATATAACACCCCATAACTACTCTCTACTGGGATCACGCTAGGTCCTCAGGTCCTCTCTAGAGTCCTGACAATATTCCAGCCCTACTTCTCGAATGTGGATTGTCTGATTCTATAGATCAGTGATTCTGTGCGATGTTTTCCTTTACATAACTAATCAGTATTTATTTTTAGGCAATTACGTCATCATTGTAAAACATGCTATCATGAGAATCGAATTCGTGCCTTTTTTGTTGACCTTTTGGTTAGCTTGTACCATTTTGTAATATGGTTTGTTAGATTTTATTTTTATTTTAGATCATTTACTAGTTTTTATGTATTTTGTATTCATTTAAAGATTAATTTTTTAGTAAAATTTTCGTTCTATTTTTGTTAATTGAATTAAATTTTAAATCTGTTACGTTAAAATATTTCTAATTATTTTTTAAATTTGCAATATAATTTCGTGTTATTGAATTAAAATATGTAACGGGACGTTATTAAACAGTTTCTTTTTTAATTTTCGAGGAACAGCACATAGGCTGACGGCCCAGTTAATAGTAGGGAGTTATCGTCACCTATGGATGTTTATGATGCTAGGGGCACCGCGAACTCGCTGCTGTCTAGATCACTTATGTTGGAACACAACACAATGGCGATATACTTATAGACAAGGGGAGTTTGCCATTCAGACGGGCTTGGAACCCTACTACCTAACTAGGGGTGGTTTTGTCGCCTTTCACGACAGGCTGACCCCGAACGCAGGGGTTAGTATTCTTACTTCGCCCGTGCATGGAGAAAAAGTAGTCTTAAAACATGGTCTTATCAGTGAAGGCGATACTCCTGCAATTTATCCGCAATTTTGTGGCTAGTAGGAGTAAAATATAATTAACTGAACCTACCTTAAACTAAATACCTATAGTTGTTTACCATATTTCAGCATTAAGTAAACTTTGAATTTGGAAATTTAAAGTTTACTTAATGGCATTTGGAATATTTTATCTTTTCCATTTGACAAGTCCTGATTCCATTAAATCCTTCGATGAAATTATTTTCGATTATTTCTTTAATTACACAGGAACTAGGACCATATGTCCTAGACCTACCTACCTTATTCCTGTATGGTCGTTTCTTATAATTTAAACTAACTCGTACAAAGAAAATTGTCGAAAATAAAACCCTGTTTACTGATCGTAAAGAGGTTTTTTAGATTAAAAGTTAAAGTAGATTTAGATTAAAATAACACAAATTTACTTTTTGCAGTCAATGAAGTCAGAATTTCGGAAAAAGCTTAAATGGTTGCCAGTCCGTTTTCGCCGGAATGCTCATATACTCTCTCTCCTTTACAATATCCTATTTGATCCTCGTTTTCCATTGTACCTTAAAGAGCGTTTTACTTTTCTGCCATCGTCCTCTACCCGTGACTTGCGCTCATGTTATCAGCTCACTCTAGCAACTCCTTCTCACACCAGTTCCTCATTTGTGCATAATTCGTTTATGTTAAAAGCAGTTCACTTATGGAATTCGCTCCCTGTTAATATCAGAAAGGCAAAAACTGTGTATTCATTTAGAACATCAGTTTTCGATCACTACTTGAAGGAAGCATAGTAGCAGTATTTGTTGACCTCTTGAATATATGTATGTATGTATGTGTTTTTTTTTATACTTCTCTTTTAATGGTATTTATATTTTACTAGATTAATCGTATAGTATTTATTAAATGTAATATCATTTGCACATCACCGCTATGTATTTTGTTACAATTTCCATACTTCGGGTTGCCTGGAAGAGATCGCTTTAAGCGATATGGCCGCCCATTGTCATACAGCATTATATTTTTGTATACATATTTTAAGTTAGTTTTAAGTATCTGTATGCAATAAAGAGTTTTCATTCATTCATTCATTCAATGTAGAATAAATTACTAAATAACAACAATTATTTAAAATAATGGCCTTTAAATAACGATTTCATTCGTACAAATATAGATGGAAAACTATTTTTAATGATTTGTTTATTTGCCTGAGATATATATGATAAGAAAGCTAATAATTTATTTTGACAATTCACACAGCGCCACCTGGTCCCAAAGTAAGCAGCAAGCGATTGTATTGTGTATATTATAGACCAATGGTGCACAAACTTTTTTCGACCGCTTCAGTAGAGATAAAGTTTTTGGCAAGCCCTAGATAAATGTCCACAAGTATTTGTATATTTCGCGCATTTCCTTCGGTTTAATTGAATAAAAACATTATTATATCCAACACATATTAATTTTATTTATAATTTTAAAAAAATACTTTAATTTGATGTTTTAGACTACGAGTTTCTAATTATTCCATCAATGTTCGGATCTATGTTGGCAAGGGCAAGTCGTATATCACCTTCAAAGTTTAAGCGCGAGCGGTATTTAGTTTTTATTGCAACTAGTTAGCTAAATCCAGTTTCACATAAATATGTTGATGCAAATTGTATTAAAACTCTGATGGCGCTCTTACTTAAAACGGAAAAAATATCGTGTGGAAACCTCCGTAACTCCTCCTACTCCTCCAGCATTGAGACGTTATGGGCTGTTGTTGCCTGTGTATACTTGAACTGATTTTTATTCACTAGTGCCTTGTGCTAGTGTTCTCTTGTCACGGCTGGGAGATAACGACCATCGAGGGTATCGGCAGCAGGGCTGAAGGATACAATGGGATCCAGAGACGAATGGCTGCCTTTAATGCGACACAGTGTGGATACTGCACTCCAGGCTGGGTCATGCATATGCACAGGTATTTTAATAACTTCGGTAATATTTTTGTGTATTTATTGACCTCAAATATCAGCTAGTGAATTCTGCTAACAATGGATGAAGCTCTGGGTGAGGCTTTTTCTTTCTGTATTAGAGACCTTGCATATTCTCTTCTATTAACTTCGATAACTTGCATATTCTCACATTTTTAAATTAGTTTAAGGACCGTATGTCTTTATGTTGACTGATATATCGATGCTATTTCGACAACGATACGGTTCGAATAGCCATGTATTTTTTACGAAGGTTGCTAATTTTTTGTCGTCAAAAATGAAAATTGCTTCTAGAGCTCTGGTAGCATTTAGAGTACTTTCTACCTAAGTTCTAATCTTCTGGTCATAATTCTGTAAAGAAATTGGACGCTACTTGCACCTCTAAAACCTGAAGGTTCGGGTCATTACAGGGTGATACTAATGGAGGTCTTCGATGTTACTCTGTGATATTTCCTTTTCTTCTACTGATATGGATAGACAACATAAGCTTTTGTCGCTGTTTTCAATCTATAATTTTTCAGCCTTCAAGACAAAAATTTAACAATGCTAGAGCTGGAAAAATCTTTTGGCAGTAATACATGCAGATGTACAGGCTACCGTCCAATCATGGATACCATGAAATCGTTTGCAATAGACGCCGATCAGGAATTATGTAAGCGGTTCAAAGACCTTACAGACATCGAAGATCTAAATCTTTGTAAGAAGAATAATCATTCTAGAAAATTTTCTATGACTAGTGATGCCAGTGATTGGAGTTTTGTAAGCTATCATCGAAAAGAAGAAGAAGTTATCAGTATAAACTTTGGAAAGTACAAATTCTTTAAAGTTTTCGAACAAGATGATATATTTCTTATTTTGAAACAACATGGGGTTGATTCTTATATGTTTGTTGATGGAAATACCGGGAAAGGTGAGTTTCTTAAGTTAAAGTTCTTAAGTCTATAATTGCACCATCTACAATTTTTAACAGAAAACACTACTTTTACCGGCATAATTATGAAAAGGCTTGTTCATGGGCCGTTATTAATTTTCGTAATTATAAGTGAGAGCATTGATTCAGTAACGCGAAAGAAAAACATTCTTATGTTGTATAAAGCGACGCTCATTTCAAATATCAGTGGTTTTCTCATCAGCATATAAGTGTCGCTAGAATGATTATAAAATTGTTGGCGATTGTTTTTGTTTTCGTGTTTTCTGTCATGCATGTTTTAAGCAGTAAACAAAGTCTTCTTCTAGTGTTTACTATATCAGTACAAAACTGGGACCGTCCTTATAAGGGTAACAATTTGGATTAAGAGTGGCGCTGAGTTCAAAAATGTCAGCAGTTTTTATGTTTTGGAAAAAAATTCTAGATTTTTATTTTTATTTTTTAATTTATTTATTTCCAGGTATTGTGGAAAATTTCGAATATCCCAACTTGATCATAGATATCAGTGAAGTTAAATCTCTAAAACAGTATGAGTTTGATCAAAATTTAGTCATCGGAGCTAATGTATCCATAGAAGATTGTATCGGCATCTTTAGAGATGTATCTAAAACAAATAGTGATTTTTCGTATTTGAGCGAATTCGTGAAGCATTTGGAGTTAGTGGCACATATCCCAGTAAGAAAGGTACTGTTATTGTCAGAAATGACAAAATTTACATGTATTTTTTTGTACACAAAGAT
The DNA here is from genome assembly GCA_963693495.1 of Malacosoma neustria. Taxonomy (NCBI): domain Eukaryota; kingdom Metazoa; phylum Arthropoda; class Insecta; order Lepidoptera; family Lasiocampidae; genus Malacosoma; species Malacosoma neustria. The sequence goes on from OY856385.1 coordinate 4,417,726, forward strand.
GAAATTTTACAGTGATTTAAGAAGCCGAGAAGAAGAAGCCGTTAGACTACTTTTCATTATTATTCAAGAAGTAAATCCACGCACTATATGAAAACCTGTATCGATGGGAGAATAAACTATTAGCAGATATTTTATCATGTATGATCATGAAGTCCAGAGAAAAGATCACAGCTACTGACGTTCATTAAGATGCGTTGATACAATAATTGGCATTTGCAGATTGGGTCGCTTGCTGGGAATTTAATATACAAACATAAATTACCCACTTATCAGTCGGATGTCTTCTTGCTCTTAGAGTCTGTGGGAGCCACAATAACAATTCGTAAGTAGTAAAATTCCTAAACAAAGCAATAACTTAGTATTTCAGAAATATTCACTATAGTTCATGTGCTGGTTTTCCATTGCATTTAAATCTTGAGTTTGCTTCAAAGTAAGCCACAGGATAAAATTATTGAATAATATTACAGATTCGACGTTTGGGCCTCTCGCATATAGGCGCTAGCCGCGCGGCTAGTTTATCCGTCCTAAGCGTCAAATTTTTTATCGCTGTGTAACTGCAGACAGGCTGGCGGCGTACTAGTAATAGTAGACAGTTACCCTCGCCAATAGATGTTTGCGATGCCATGAGCACCGCTAATATGCTGCTGTCCGCGTAGGGAACTGGAAAACAACACAAGCCTATGGTGGCCTATTTAGAAACTACGTTTTACTACAAACTAGGGTTTGGAGCCCTACCCGAGAACATAAAGCATTTCTACCCAAAAACTTGGTAGGGATGTCTTAGTTCCCAAAAGCGTTAAAGGTTACTTGAAGAGTAAATATAATTTTTAAGGTACTCTTGCTGGATCAAAAGTGTTACTTTCAATGATTGATTTTCTTAAATATGATATTGAAGGCGTACTTATGGTAAACATTGCTCTGCCACCGCTATCTGCTAAATCACACCATGTAAGGACATTCAAGGTAAAACATATCCTTGTACTACTTAATACTTCAATTTGTACCTAATTCACAGTAAAACTTTTTATTTTTTGTTTGCCGTTTACTGGCGAGTCTCTAATCCTGTAAGGAACAAGCTGTCTTCGTTGTCCCTTATTTCCTGTTTGCGTTTAATTCCTGTGACTTCGTGTTCATATTTGTCTATCCGTGATAATTCTTTTCCGTCTTGCAAAATATCTTCGCGCCTAAGTTAAGTATTAATAAATTAATTTTATACTACAGTCCTCTACCCTATTTAGGCGTATAAATTAACTGTGATGAATCACCATCTAGTCCCAAAGTGAACAGATGCCCACTATTTATTTTATTATTGTGGAGTAAACTTTAAGTTTGGCTATTTTATTTATTACTCATCAATATCAAAGTATGTGTCCAGTTGAATCTTAGACTTTGAATCCTGGGGCCCATAGTTTCTGTCGTATCAGTGCTGATGCCCATTCGTAACTCTCCCTTTAAATAATATAATATGGGGCCCATCAGGCTCATCCTGAAGGCTACGGACAGTAAATCTAACACGCTTGTCTAAAGCAGATGCTTGACAAGTCATGCATACCGGTGTTCTCGTGTATAACATGTGAAGGTTTTCACACGATATTTTTCTTTGCCATTGGTACACGATAATTATTTTATAATATGAAACTTATGAGAGTAAATTTATCTAACCGGAGCATGTCACTGTGCCATCCCGTGACTTTTAAGTTAATCTCTAAGTGTGGTACCACGTATTTTTTTAATAAAGAGATAATATACACAAGGAAATAGATGGAATATAATTGGCTAAATTCGCTCAATCAAGCCCTCATGCACTGAGTTTTGGTGGAAATACTCTTCATAAGTTTTAACTACTGTTAATTCTAAAATTTAGCATTTTTCATAGATTATGCCAAGAAATCAAAACGCTTTAGCTATTGTCAACTCAGGGTTTGTATTTAAAGTTGATTTAAACAATGTTATACAAAAAGCAACTATAGTCTATGGTAATATTCGATCGGATTTCATTCATGCAACCGAGACTGAAAAGTATCTACAAGGAAAAAGCATTTTCAAAAACGATGTTCTACAAGGAGCTGTAAAGATGCTTGATAAAGAAGTTGTTCCCCAAAATAATCCACCAGAACCTTCTGTTGAATGCAGGAAAAAGTTAGCTATTGGACTTTTCTATAAGGTAAGATTAAATATTGTAATAAGTTTTAACTAACCCGAAATCGCGTATTGAGACGTGAAAACTCGCTTGAAGGTCTAGTCTATAAGCTTCTCAGCTATGGAGAAGGACGTGCGTTTTTCACTGTTTCACTAAAGTGAATCCTACTAAAGTAGGATTAATATGTAGCGTGACTAGCGTGTCTTTTGCGTCATTTATCCGTGACATAGGCTTAAGTGAGTTTTCAACTGTTTATCATGTTGTGCCAACATGAGATGCAACAAATGCGACACATAATTTTTTTTATTAGTTTGTCCTCAGTATTGCACCGCCCGAATTACTTCTGCCAAATTATCGCACTGGTGGCGAATTGTTTCAAAGGCCAGTATCCAGAGGAAAACAAGAATACCAAACCGATCCTACACTCTATCCAGTTAACCAACCTATTGAGAAGTTGGAGGGAATAATTCAAAGCGCTGGAGAAGCGCAATATGCTAATGATATTCTACCGATGAAAAGAGAGGTGTTTGCAGCGTTTGTTCTGGCAACTGTACATAGTGGACAAGTTGATAAAATTGATGCTCAAGATGCTTTGGTAAGTAATATAATTCCTTATAGGAGTGATATAAAGTTGCCAACTAGAATTCATAAATGAAAACATCGTGAGGAAAGCCTCTATTCTAATTTGCCCATCTAACTTTAAAAATACCTGGATATGTGGCGGGAATGGACGCTCGCTTGGCACTTATTTATAAATTTTAAACTCTTGTTTCATTTGTGGTGAACATAATATATTATTATAAAGTTTCTATTTATTCAGTATTTAATATTTAGTAATCAAATTCACCACCACTAGATGGCGCCTGTGGTTAGCTCACGCTAACTTTTCTCAAAGACGATTGCAAACCTATATAGAAATTTAATGCAAGTTGTCGTTGAGGTCGTAGGTCGTTGTGGTCGTGTGACGTGTGCTCGTTTTGAAGTAATATTTACAGAGGTCGTCGTTATCGTTATAATAATAGTAATCGCTGCAATCATTATGTGGTGGTCATTTTGATAATATTCAGCACTTCGTTGTGGTGGCCGCGTTCAAGTTATCGAGTTTGTTTACGAGTCCTTGTAATGCGCATACTTCTGTTGTTATCTACGTGATATTATATATTTAATCCTTCTGATTACTTTAATAAAAATTGTACGGATAATTAGTAATTTGTATCATTGTGAATAGCTCACCAGTTCACTGGTACAACCACTACACAGTCACTAATTTAGAACTCAAAAATTATATGATTTGAAATTTCTAAATAAACCGTTTTTCTGTCTACTGATCTACCGTGATTAAACAATAAAAATGAATTTAGAAATATGAAAACAATTGACGCGTCACGCACAGTAACATAATAAATATACAAATGTTCGTATTCAGCCTTATTAGTTTGTTACTACTGCGTTTAATAATTTATAATTTATCCGTGAAATTACGATTCAGTAAGAATAGCAAATATTGTGCATGGTAAGTATGACTGTGATAAAATTTCTTGTGATATGGAGTCGTATAAATTTAGGCTTTACTTTCTCGGGTTAACGTCTTTGATCAGTTCACAAACAGTTTAGGTAAGGTTGAAAGCTAGGTTTTCATTTAGATGTAAAAGACCTAATTGAAACACATTTATTTAAAAAATTTTTGAGCCTCTTTAGTCAAGAAAGCTAAGAAAAATTGTAAGCAAGCGTTCTATTAAATTATAGGCTACAGAGGGTGTAATAGCAATATACACAGCAGCAGACATACCTGGAAAGAACAGTTTCACCCTTCCAGGAATACAACTTCAAACTGAAGAAGAGGAAATTCTTGCAACTGATATAACATTTTACAATCAACCTGTCGCTATAATTGTAGCTGATAGCGAAGAATTAGCTTCAACTATGGCTAAGAAAGTCAAGATTACCTATAAAAATGTGAAAACGACAGCACCTGTTCTTTGTATTAATGATGCGAAAAAGGACTGTTCTAGATATATTACAGGTATTAAAGTTGATCTCAATAATCAATTAGATTAAATAATATTTTATTTTACGAGATTGTTAATTGGAACTTTTATAGATTTTTGATGTTTTTGCTTTTTAACAGTAATAAAGGAAGTGTGCCGCGTTAGAACTTTGTAAGGAAATCCAATGAGGATATGTAAAATTCTTTGCCCTCCTACCGTAATTCCCCTTTAAAGAGAACTACGGTAGGGTAGCGTTCGGGTTTTTTTGGATGGAGGTGCTGTATTTTCTCCTTTAAAAACCATATTTTTCCAACATACATCCTCTTTGTTTCTCGGATTTTGTTAGTCAAGAAAAGTAAGAGTCAAAGAAGCCATGTTGAAATGTTGTCCTGTTACTGTTCAAATGTGGACTATAAATTTTGGATATAGATCCAAAATAAGTGTAGTTATTATATATTATATAGTACACATCTGAAAATATAAAATGTTACGACGTTTGAATGTATAAGGGATTTAAATATTAAATTATTCTAGGCGATGCAACTATAGAGCCAACAGGAAAAGGTATGAATGTTAAAAAAATTATAAAAGGTGTGTATGAGTTAGAAGCACAATACCATTATTACATGGAGCCCCTCACCTGCGTGGTTGTCCCATTTGACAAAGGATTGGAAGTGCACGACGCGACTCAATGGATGGACTTGACACAGATTTCAATTGCACGGTCTTTGAATATGAAAGAGAGCGAGTAAGTCGTTTTATGAATTTCTATGTAATCCTAATCTCTACAAATGCACGCTTAAATTGGAGTGATAAATATGTTGCGAAATGAATCTAAATTAATATTTGTTTTTCTTCTTGATGACTTCCGTGGTGTAATGGCTTTTACAAATTTGAATGCCTACAGGAGTCACGGATTCGATTTCTGTCCCGTATTTTTTAATATGTATTTTTTTACAAAAGCGCTCTGATGCTTATTTTAGAGCCGGTCATTTGTCATTGTGTAAATTGTCAGAGTGTATGTGTTTTGTTTATTTTTTTTATTGCTGTAGGACACCAGACAGGCTGACGACCCGCTTAGAATTTAGCAGTTACCATCGCCTATGGGTGTTCGCAACGCCAGTGGCATCGCGATCACGCTACTGTCCCATAAGGGTACAGGAACTTGGGTCACTAATGCCGGAATACAACACAAGGTTACTATGGCGACATACTTAAGAACAAGGGTGGTCGCCATCCAGACGTGCCAGGTGCCCTACCGTGTAGCTAGGGTTGTTGTGCGGCCTTTTACGACAGGCCGACCCTGGACGCAGAGGTTGTTAGTATTCTTTCTACGCCCCTGCACGGATAAAAATTAACAGAAAGTGTTTTTTTTTTCTAAAATATGATGTTTGTGATAACTTTTTTACTTGTGGACAGCAGGACGATAAGGTCCATTAGGAACCTTATGGTTCCTTAGGGGACCAGTGCCAGTGATAAACAGTTCCACGTTGGAACTTCGGGGGAAGCCGACATACCCCTGATGTGGAGTTTTCCTCTCTGCTAATACGATCACTCACAGCTACTAAAGGGGGTCTGTGAATTTCCAAAAATAAATATATTGTAGTATTTTTTTTTTATAATATCTGCTATAATAATATTTTTTGATGCAAAAAAATATGTAGCTGTATATACTTAGTCAGGTCATAAGTATTGTCACACAGTAAAAACTTTTCTTTTAGAATGCTGGCTACAAAAAAGTTTATTGAATTCGAATTTCGAATTGTTCATGAAAATAAAAATGTATACTTTTAGAATATTTACTCATTTTTAAATATGGAGTGGATGCTTAAAGAAGACCGTGTTGCAGTTATTGCGTTGCATCGTTGCGGTTACGCGCCAGTTCAAATTTTTAACCTACTGAAAAATTTGAATATAACCAAAAGATTCGTTTATCGTACCATCAAACGATACAATGAAGACTCTAGTGTAGATGACAGGTCAAGAAGTGGTCGCCCTCGGTCTGTTAGGACTCCAGCAGTGATAAAAGCTGTGAAGGCACGAATTCAAATAAATCCCAAACGTAAGCAGAAACTGTTGGCCCTTCAGATGGGATTAAGCAGAACCACGGTGAAAAGGGTATTAAATGAAGACTTAGGGCTTCGGGCATATCGAAGAAAAACAGGACATCGTTTGAATGCTCGTCTAATGGACCTGAGACTGAAGAGATGCCGCGCTTTGTTGAAGCGGTACGCGGGAAAAAAATATCGGGAAATTCTTTTTTCGGATGAAAAAATGTTTACCGTAGAAGAGAGCTACAACAAACAAAATGATAAGGTGTACGCACACAGTAGTGAAGAAGCGAGCAACCGTATTCCGCGTGTTCAACGAGGTCATTTTCCATCCTCGCTCATGGTATAGTTGGGAGTTTCTTATTGGGGCTTAACAGAGGTACATTTTTGTGAGAAAGGTGTAAAAACGAATGCTGTTGTGTATCAAAATACAGTCCTGACGAACCTTATGGAACCTGTTTCTCATACCATGTTCAATAACAGGCACTGGGTATTCCAACAAGATTCGGCGCCAGCTCATAGAGCGAAGAGCATACAAGACTGGCTGGCGGCGCGTGAAATCGACTTCATCCGGCACGAAGACTAGCCCTCCTCCAGTACAGATTTGAATCCGTTAGATTACAAGATATGGCAACACTTGGAGGAAAAGGCGTGCTCAAAACCTCATCCCAATTTGGAGTCACTCAAGACATCCTTGATTAAGGCAGCCGCCGATATTGACATGGACCTCGTTCGTGCTGCGATAGACGACTGGCCGCGCAGATTGAAGGCTTGTATTCAAAATCACGGAGGTCATTTTGAATAAACTTTAATGTCATAAGAATCTATGTTTTGTTAAGTTCATTTTGGTATATGAATGGTTACATAATGAATAAACTTGTTACAATTATTTTACATTAAACATGTGACAGAATTTATGACCTGACTAGGTAAATGTCAATAAGTACATCGACAAATAAATAATAATGAAAATAAATGTAAATAACTGAAACTCATCTGCTTCACATATATTGTCTATGTTACGTACAATAATAATTTTACTACATATTTTTTTATAAACAGTGTCCTCGTCAAAGTCAGTCGCATAGGTGGAGGTTTTGGAGGTAAAATCAGCAGGAATGCGCAAGTGGCGACGGCCTGTGCAATCGTTGCAAGGAAACTCGATCGACCGTGCAGATTCATTCTGCCTATTCAGACAAACCTCAGTATAGCTGGAAAAAGACTGCCTTGTCAAGTACAATATGAGGTGAATCACATTTATTAATAAATATAACAAGCATCTGTATTACCATTATTAGCGAAAGCAAAGGACGTCGGTACCAGAATAAAGACCTCTGTCGACACGAAATCTAAACCCCTTTCTCGGCATGATAGCAAAACATGTCGCCGATCACCAAACAATATTTAAATAAACATTGTTTAGTTCATTCTAAGCCTAATTAAGTGCGAAAAAACCCCGAGCGTAATTTTATATTGCTCCGAATTATTTAGAATGTTGTATAAATACGGGTCTCTGGCAGTACGAATAACCGCCGATACGAATCGTCACCTGTGTGCACCTCAAAAAATCGGCTCTTTGGTAGATATTGCGAATAAACTATCTACTAGTAACCAAAATGTTTTATTTTTATTTATTTGGGAAACATACAATTACAATAAATCACAATATAAAGATAACATAAAAATTAACAAATCAGTAAAGTTTCCACTTATAGGTAATACACATAATTGCATCATCCAATAGAACAATAGTAATGTCATAAATTAAAATTATAAAATACATTAAAAAAAATTGAGAGATCTAAACTTAATACTTTAGTTATTTGCATAATTCGATTCGAGAGTGGACTGGAATAGCGAGCGTATCCAAATTGTTTCGACTCGCTAAGGACCAACAACAATTCCAGAAGTTGGTATCCAACCTTCACTAGTTGGAGAGGCACTTGAAGAAGAAGAAGATAATTCGATTATTTTTGATTTATAATTTACAATGTTAGAGCAAAAAATTTAAGTTTTGCTTCACTCACCATGAATGCCAAGGATGTTGTCGAAAATAGTGGCGTCAGCCCTGCTGGCACCAGGCATTTTAAAAATAATATGAATACCGAGCATCAGTCATATATTATTACACATAAATTTAATAACGTATTAACAAAATATTCTCAAAAGGGAAATGAAACAATTGACGCGATTCAAAGCCGTATGGTATTAACTCCAATTCATCTTGGATCATGTTATTATTGATCTAAATCCTAATGTTTCAAATTATATTGTTGATATACACACATCAAAAAAGTCTAAGCAACATGTACTAATTTAAATTTTAGGATGGTGGATGAGCCGCTGTATGGATGAACTTCCTGAATGCACCTGAGCCTTTCAGTATTTCCGGGCCGACATAACACTCGCACCCTTCTTGTATCAGGCCTAAACCCGAATCTCGACGAGCGCGATTCCCGTGACGTATCGGTGGGCACCTAATTGGGCGTCGAGCTCGTAGGCCGTACTGATGCAGTCGATTTCGCACAGTTTGGGGACTTACATCAACACCACTTGAATTTTGTAGCCTCAAACTTATCTCTCGAGCGGTTAACATCGGCTGGCGTCTTGCAGTCAGTTGTATGTTCCGGTCTTGCCGAGTGGTTGTACTCCTTTTACGGCCTGGATGCTGTTCAGCGGGTTCCCTTGTATTATTGTAGCGCTGCCAAAGACGATAAATAACACTTCTATGAATGCCAAAATGCCGAGATACCTGAGATTGATTACTTTCCGCTTGCAACATCCCTACAGCTCTTTGCATTTTATTTGCCGTCAAATGACGTCGCTCCATGACGTAAACAATATCTAACAATTCACTTTTGTCGCTAACTTTATTTAAATGGTTGGTAAAATTATAAAATCAAGACTAAACGTAGCAATAAAAACGCACTTAAATTCAAACAAATTCTCTTTCATTTAATTTTATGAAAAAACAAAACATAATCGACATTTTTTTTACAACGAGCCAGTATGTCATCAATAACAAAAAAGTTTACATACCTACGCACTTTGAGTGAGTAAAGACTTAGAAATTAATTAGTATAAATGGTAAATTTGTAATATCATGCATGTTGCTTAGACTTTTTTGATGTGTATATTTTATGATATTTATTTTAGATTCTGTTTTAAATATTCTGAGTCCAGTCCTTGTCTAATCACCTTTAACATACTATTGAATGTATTTAAAATATTCCAAAGATAGATATATAAATAGTTAAAGATAAATAAATTTATGTCCTAAAGGACATAGGAATTAATGCTTTTATTCATTCTAGGTTGGTGTAGATGATGCTGGAAAAATCCAATACTTGAATGGTTTGTTCATCGAAGACGTAGGCTGTTCTAACAATGAGAATATTTTAAGTTATGCTGTTGGAGGGTTTCCGAATTGCTATGATAAAAGCTATTTCAATTTGAAGTCCGCTGCTGTTATTACTGATTTACCTTCTAACACTTTTGCTCGAGCTCCAGGTAAAAAGCTATATTTGAACTTTTAATATATTTTATTGTAGAGATTTTAAAATTACTTTAAATTATTTTATCAATTACAGGAACTGTTGAGGGAATAAGTTCAATAGAACACATAATGGAGCACATTGCATTTGAAGTAAAAAGAGATCCTACAGATGTGAGACTGGCCAATCTGAGTCCTACGGAAACTGATATACCTGAACTTATTCAAACATTTAAGACTGATACAAATTATGACCAACGGTATAAAGAAATTGAAAAATTTAATTCAAATAACAGATGGAAGAAAAGAGCTATTAAAATTAGTGTTATGAGTTTTCCTGTTATATATTATGGCAATTATTCCGCTGCGATTAGCATTTTTAGGGGAGATGGCACAGTTAGTATAACTACTGCCGGTATCGAAATGGGCCAAGGTATGAACACTAAGGCGGCTCAAGTGTGCGCTCGAGAACTCGGCATTGCACTCGAATATGTCTCTGTTAACTCATGTTACTCTTTCACTGCTCCCAATTGTGTGTTCTCTGGTTCAAGTATTACCACGGAAAGCGTTTGTTATGCTATTATCAAAGCATGTGAAACATTGAATGAAAGGTTGGCAAGTTTAAAAGCTCTTTACCCTGATTTAACATGGCCCGAACTGATTCGTAAGGCTGGTGAAGAAGAAATCGATTTATTTGCGTTCTACATGATGACTGATAAAGAAGAAGATTTGAATGGGTACAATGCGTACGCTGTAACGATAATAGAAGTTGAGTTGGACGTTTTAACTGGAAGATTCTTGATTCTAAGCGTTAATATATTGGAGGATGTTGGGATTAGTATAAATCCTAATCTTGACGTTGGTCAGGTTAGTTGTTATTGATAAACAAATATTAACAGACAATTTTCTTTGGTCGAGGTAAGCAGCATAATATAAGAGTGAAAAAAATAAAAAGTTTCAGAATTTGTTTAGTAGGTAGGTGAGGTTGATTCATTCATCAGCAGGTAGGTTGGTTTTAGATTCGAAGATATTAGTGAAACCTGCCAAGGAAATTTAATTCGTTCAAAATTATTTCTTATATCGTTGTTTCAGGTTGAAGGCGGCTACATACAAGGCATAGGATATTTTACAAGTGAAAAACTTGTATATGATAAAAAATCTGGAAAATTATTGACGAACCGTTCTTTAACTTATCACGTGCCGCTATGTCAAGATATTCCGATAGAGTTTAATGTTAAGTTAAGATATAATTCAAAAAATCTAAACGGAGTTCTAGGTTCTAAAAGTAAGCAATCATGCCGTTAATAACAATAATAGTTATTAATGAAGGTAATATTAAATATTACCTTCTATATTTTTCTTAAATTACCCATGAGTCGAGAGCTTGGCATGCAATCGCCGTATTTTGTAAGTCTGTCTTTCCTGCTACTTGCGTACAGATTTTTTGCATAATGTCGAGTCTCTCAAGAACAAAAGCGATACCGGATCGACGCTGTGAGATGCGACCTCGCAGTGAACGCTGCATGGGGGAAATGTGAGAGAGAGCCATGGGTGGAAACATCATATCTTCACCGTCGTATATGATAGACTTCACCGTCGAAGCCGGTTATAATATGTCGTACTACCGTATCACAACGTGTAGCTGGAGAGAACAAATGGCGAAACAAACTCTTTCACAAGCATACCAAATATTGCGTCCCAAGTGGATCCATTTTTATTGTTGCTGAAGAACAGCAGACTAACTTTACCGTCGCTTATGTATGTTTGCGGCGCTAGAGGTACCACGAACACGCTGCTGTCCCATAGGTTTACAGGAATCAGGGTCACTAATGCCGGAACCCAACACAAGGTTACGGCATACTTAATACCAAGGGTGGTTGCCATGTAGACGGACTTGGACCCTACCACGTAGCTAGGGTGGGTTAAACTGCTTCGGAACATCAACGAGGCAGGCTTTGCCAGTGAGAGTGAGAAATGTGGCGATCACAATAATTCATCAAATTGGACGCAGTGATACTAGGTTCGAACAAATTAGGATAGCCACCTTTCGAAATAATAATAATAGGGTCGGTTATTTTGTCGCCTTATACGATAGGCTGATCCCGGCCGCAGGGGTTAGTATTCTTACTCCACCCCTGCACAGAGAGAATGCAATTATAAAGTAACGCAACAATATAAAAAAATCTATGTTTAATATTATATTACAATATTTAGTATTTTTGTTGCTGTATAACAGCAGACAGGCTGAAGACCTACTTATTAGTAAGGCGGCAGGGACACCGCTAACACGTCCACGTAGGGGAACTGGAACCTGACTCACTTAATTCAAAACAAAAGGTTATTACGGCGGCAAATTTAGAGACCAAGGGTGGTTGCCATCTATACGGGCTAGAAGGCCTACCCCTAGTTAAGGTTGTTTTGTCGGCTTTTACGATAGGCCGAACCCGGCTCTGCACGGAGTAGAAATTTACTCCGTATTATTCAGGGATATCTTGTCACTTTTTAGCTTGTGGTGAGATGGGTGTGTGTACATCGCACGGGGTCGTGCACGCGATCCGGGACTGCATTATGGCTTCTCGAAAGGATTCTGGACATGATATCACTAAATGGGTTAATCTAGGTAAGAATACTAACCTTAGTAGAGCAATGCCAAAACGGCGATCCTGCGAGGCAATACTAAAGTGATTTCCTAGAGTGAAGACTGGTGTTTTTAGAGGATAGGGCCGGTGGCCTTCTGCCTCGGGTCTGCTCGAGGCGAACAGGTGACCCCCTCGGGAAATAATCCTACACTTCCCACAAGTTTTCCCCCGGGATACAAAAAAGTAAAAATTCTAACCAGCTGCTAATCTCGTATTTTATGAAAAATTGTCCCAAGATAATAATAAATTCATGATCGTTCTAGCGTTTGTTTCGAGTTGTTTGCACCCTAGGACCTTAGACCCACTACTGGGTTTTATCACGTGGTTAAAATATTTTATGCGTGTTTAATTTTGTTCCATAACAATAAATTATGTTAATTTTCAGCCGTTCCTTTAGACACGGAAGCGATATTGAAAGCGTTGGATGTTAAGTATGAAGAATTTCTCCTCACGAACTAACAATTTATGATAAAATAGCCATGAATAATTATTAACCATTAATGTTTAACACTATAAGATTTCCATACGTTAATAGAAGCGTAAAATATGAGTTGGTAATTGCTCAGTAATTAGAAATTTGTTCAAATACTTAAAATGATTTTTTTCCGTGCAGGGACAGAATAACTATATCGACCCCTGCGGCCGGGGTCGGCCTGTCGTAAATGGCGACAAAACAACTCCAGCTACGTGTTAGGGCCCCAAACCTAGGAATTTTGTATTAGGATAAACACGAAATTATGTTTATATAATAATTTATTGATCTTTTTATAAAAAAAAAAATTATGAACCCGAATTATATCGGGTTTGTGGCGAAGCGAAAACAGCCGACGAGCGCTCGGTAGTTTCCGTACGCTCTCGCGATACGAAGCTCCGAGGCACGACAGGACTTGCCCCCACGGGACCCCACTCGCCAACGAGTATAGAGGCTTAGAGGCTCCAACCAGTGTGACCGTTTTTAGTATATTCAGTACCAAATTGGTATAATTTGGGCTCCGTAAAACTAATCTAGTATTTTTTTGGTATCCTTTAATATTCTGGTATTTTTTGGTACATTTTTAAACTTTCAACATTTTTAACACATTATTGATATATTTTTGGATTGGACGGGCAACAATAATTTCCATTCGTTCGTATTTCATTCGCATATTTTTGTCTTTGTCTGATGTTTACCGCAACTGTATCATTTTGTCTCTTTCGAACGGTTAATGCTAACAAAACCGCGGATCGTGCTTTAGCTACATATATACGTTTTATGCTTTACGTCGCGGGGAATTACTGAAACTTAAAAAATGATTACTAGCAATAAGTATAAATGGGACCACGGATGTTTTTGTTCTTTATTTATGTCTCTGTGTTATCATGTGTGTGTAGTGAAGATAATGAAGTGCAAATACGATCATAAATATAGATCTGAGTGGGAACAAAGTTTTTTGAAAAGTTTGTTATGTACTCAACTTAAATGTCGATTTCCCATTAAAATATTTTCCGAGTTACGTTTCATAAACCCACAAGTTATGGCGGCTTATGAAAAGTTTACATCTCATATCAGCGTTTGGGCAGGTTTCCGAACATTAATACAAATAAAGTAAGACAACAACGAGGAATATCGTCAAATTAAGTATGATTCAGAGGTACAAAACCTGATGTGTGGTTCTAGTAGTAGTGCTAGTGCTGGAAATGTTGAACAGTTTTGGAGCAAATTAAGTTTTATTGTTAACAGTAAAAATGTTCCTAAGTACAAAAAATTGATTAATTTTGTAAAATGTCTACTATGCATATCCATTTCAAACGCTGAATGCGAAATAATTTTTTCAAAAGTTAATTATGTAAAAACTAAATAAAGAAACAGGTTTATAGCTAAACATATTGCGTGCCTTTTGCATGTGCAAGGTCTAAGTGAAGGGAGTGTAGGTTGTGTCTTATTTGACCCATCGAAAGATATGGTAAAAAATAATCCGTCAAATACTGACTATTTGGAATAAAACTTATAGTAAATATTTATTATTATTTTAATATGTCTGTATAATGAAGGTGTGTAATTGGTAAAATTAAAAAAGTAACTGATAATAAGTGTTACAATTCAATTTTTCCTCTTCTACTTTTTATTTTTATTTTAGTATATTTTTAGTATAATTCAGCATGTGTTTTGGTATTATTTAGTACTGGCACCTTGTAGTTTTAGTAGATCACCATTTTTTAAAACGGTCACACTGGCTCCAACAGGCAGTCCTTTCCGAACTGAGACGCCGAAAGGCAATGCGGCACACGGCACGCGTGCAGGGAAGCCCCGCGTTCGAATAAACGTCACGATAGATTTATTGAGTGTAGAACAGAATGTAGACACGTATGGAATTAAGTTGCGTTATATACATATAAACAATGGTGCGGCTTAGGTCTCCAAAGATGGTAGCCGCAGTGCGTGTAACAAAGGGTTTAAGAATTAACGTGGAAAGAAAAGGAGACGGAAATACCCAGCAAGTCACAAAGAGCGGCGACTCACCTGAGGTTCCTCGATCTGCTACCTTCCACGTGTAGGCCTAGGCCTTTATAATTAGCGGTTCACAATAACACACATAAAATTCGTTCGGATTTAATCAAGACTCGACGGACGGTACGTGTACTCGGCGCAGGCGCTCGCCAAGCAGAGGGCGACGCGGCGGTGGTCAAACAGATTTATTCGAAATCATCGTCAGGCGCCGCAGCATCTAAACTAACTTGCAGGTAGGCAGGAAACAAAAGGAGAGAATGAGGCGCCTAACCAATAATAAACATTTTGTATTTTTATAAATATGATGGTTTTATTCGTCGACTCCCACCCTCCCCACTTTAATGAATTTTACTATTATATTTCCACTTCCATAAAAAGTGTGTCACAATAACCTCAATAATTCGGATTACTTGTTCTGTGAGCTCACATGAAGGGCGTTATCGGTTTTTCTTTTGTTAACAATTCATCTCTATAAAATTCTAATAAAGCCAAAACTTCATCTTTTAATACGCCCGGATCACATTGATCATAAATAAAGGGTGATGCCGGTACGGTTTAAGTAATGCAAAGAAGTTAGGGCATTCTCATAAGGGTTCCAGATTCAATTAATACTTAACAAGCACTATTTTCGCGCCAAATATAAATAGAAATTTCAAGTTCTATATCGACGTAGCAAAACATCATGAAAAAGCCTTGTGGAACTCGAAATATAACCCAAAGCCCTCAGTGAGTTGCTACGGTTATATGTTATGTAAATATAAATGAAATTAAATGAAACATACAAATCAGAAATACAAGTTTATTCTCGTATCGTCAAACAAAACCGATCGTCAGATTACAAATTATTTTAGGCCTCAAACACACAATTAGTCTTTGATTTAGGCCATCAACAAAATACCTACAATATATAAAAAAACCTAACCATACAAAAACCAAATGAAACAAAAAATAAATTAATAAATTATTCATCATAGATTATTTTAATATTTATAAATGTTAAAGATACATTGCTTAATTCCGTGACTCTATCTAGTTACTGTAAATATTACCAATAAATATTATTAATAATAATTTTAGTAACAAATGCGAGAAGATATATTCGTTTATTAAAAACAATAGTGAACTAAATTAAATAGTCAACAAAACGAAAAGGAATAATAAAACTGCAATATCATCACAAAATATCAATACATAATAACTAATCATACGAAATACTTGTATTAATATAATTGTTTAACCGAACTATTAGATTTAAATTCTAGACGTTGAGGGTTAAAGTTGCCAGAAGTTATTTGAAAAACAGTTAGCACTTGTTTTTAAAAAAATTGCTTTTTTTTCGACGGTCGCTCTGTGTACTTAAATTTATGCGCCACGAGGCGGTCCTCCACGGGGACCATGAAAGAAAACTGTCTCGGTTATGGGTAAGGAGAATTGTTATATAATAAATGTGCACTGATACGCAAATAAAATAACAACATATAACAAATAATAATATTCTGGTTTTCAAAACCTTTCGATATTCGGTCTTCTTCCTTTTCGCTCGAATATGGACAATTTTGAGTTAGCTGACCATTCAACAGTGTGATTTAAGTAGAACATAATTTTATTTCTTCAAATAAAACCTATCGAAGAAAACAAATTAATATTTTATTTAAAAGAATGCGGTATTTGTGTTGGAAAAAAAGAAACTACTGAAATTATTAAACAATGCATCCCATTAGTGAAGTCACACAAATTGCTTGACAATTAAAAAAAAAAAACAATTCGTCAAATACCTAATTGTAAAATGTACACATACTTACAACTATATCAACAAGTAAGTGTTATGCAAAAAGTGCCATCAAAATGTCATTTAAATCACTATATAGCGGACTACATTTAGCAGATTTATGGGTGATTTATAAAGAAATAAGTAAAAAATAATGTATATACATGTCAAATAAAGAACTTTAGAAATAAATTGTTGTTTTTATTCAAAAATATTGTAATGACAACTATACAAAAAATAAATTCTATCACCCAAAAACTTTAATCAATTGAATTCGCCATGAAAGCGGATTGGTCGTTACAAACGTATTCAATAATATATTGTCGCCTATAGTCTATGTATAAAGCTACTGTTTATAAAACTACCCCTATTTATTTAGTTGTTATTAACTCGTAGCTCTTTACAACCTGCAAGCCTTCTTTAACATACAATAAAGAAATACTTAGAGTTTAAAAATAATTCTAGTTACAACTTTGTGCTATAAAATGTTAAAATCATTTAAAAGTCAATATTGAGTCATTTATTATCTATTATTATGAAATATATTTAAATTTAAGTATACAAGTTTATTTTATTGTTTAACACACACACACACTATATATATATATATATATATATATATATATATATATATATATATATATATATATATATATATATATATATATATATATATATATATATATATATAATGTACACAATGTATTATTACTACAATGTACTACTTTATTGTATGTTACCGAGCAAATTCTATACACAAAAAGCTGGTAACCTAGAAACTTTTTGTAATGTTTCTTTTATAATATCTATAAAATCGGTAGAAATATCTATGAAAGCTAATCGAATACAAAATTATTCGAAAATTGATTTTATTTTGAGATTCCGTGATAAAAAAAATTATACAATCTTAAATTATAATATTATCGTTTAATCTAATATAACAAAAAAAATAATTTATGAGATTCTATACGACGTTTGTGATGAGTAAATTAATAAAGAATATTAGAAATATCTAAAATTCATAAGAAATAAAATTTTATGTAAAAGCTTTATTTTTTGACGAAATATATAATTCAAATAATAATTCCTACTAACTTATCCAATTATACGTAATACGAAATTACCACGGCATCTCAAAAAATAGCAAAAAGGCCAAAAATATACAAAATATTTTGCTATGTACATATAAAAATGCCCGAGTTGTGTCTACATCCTAGATAACAGACGGTACAAACCATCCAATCATTCCTATGCGAGAAATTTAAAAAATGACGTCTATAGTTGAATACCCCTATTTATTTATTTAGGCACGAGTATATACGACTACTTATAAAATACACAATGAATTAAATGGTATAATCTAAATAGTGCATTATTTAATATTTATTACCGAATACTTTTATTTTTCTTCAATGTATCTTTTTCATGGTTATTATCTTATGTAATATGAAACCTTTTTTTACTACTCTATCACGACTGTTGGAATATGTTTAAAATATTTGAATTTAATTTAAGCGCCAAACAGGCCGCCATATTGGTATCATAAGGTTATAGAAGCATGACGTAAAATGACTTTGGGCCCGACGTACGTCAATAAGACATTGGACGGCAAAGATGTCCGAAATAGATGATGCTAATAAATAGCACCGCATCCGTTGTACGTATTTACGTCAAGGTGGAAGGTATTTTAACTAATAGACGTCATTTAATAATATCATTACCGCATTCCCATCACGTCAGAGTCAATCATTTAAATATCGATAAAGATACACTAGATTCGTTGACTTATCTTAATGATTTAGTCAGTCGATAATTTTACGCACCCATCTTAGAGCACAGGTAGAGATCGATAGTTATATTCAATTTTTAAATTCTCGAATTTGTAAATGAAAACTATATGCTAGCAGTATTTTAGTATTTATAAATACTAATCAAATTTGATTTTGATTACAGCAATTGTTAGTTTTCGTTTCTAAGTTAAAGGTCCTCCTAAATAGCCTTGTGTTACATATCAGAAATTTTTAAGCCAGCATGATTTTTTCAACTCTACACAGTGTAATAATATTTATGGTTGATAAATAGACAGCACAAGAAAAATATTGTGCAATTAAATACATTACATTTTCATTTTGATAATTGACTTAATTTTCTATCGATCTCTTATGTATGTGATCTATTTACTTAATTTAACCCTATAAGAACTAAAGATGATATATTAATATGAAAATAAAAATTTTGTTGAAACAAAAAAAAAACAAAAGTAAATCATTCTCTAATATAAATTTACATTTTGCTATAATATAATTAAAAAATATATATATAAAACTCATATTTATTATAATAGTGACGTACTTTGTTTTAAATGAGTATTATGAATGACGATCTTTATTATTATGTTAAATCGATTCAGACTGAACATCAGATCTAGATTATGTTAAATTTAATAAAATATTATTATTTATTTATTTATATCAGACGAATGTTTCTAATATCTATTAAATTGCAAATTATTTATCACATCGTAAAACTTTTTACTGAATAATATTCAATTAAATTTAACACCTTGACATTTCTAATTAAAGTTGGCAATTCTAAACAGACATATATTTATACATTATACTGTATAAAGCAACATATAAAATAGCGACTGTGTAAAAATAATATTTTTTTCATAAATTGTGAAAGTTATAAAGCTTATATTAACTGCATTTTTCTAAAGCAATAAATCTTCACTGATTACCAGATGTATAAAATAATCATTGATATACTGTATGATTTCTTGTTACATGCTCATTGAGATAATTCAAAAACTAAGATGTGTTTATATAATTTAAAAATAGAATTAGAAACTTTTTTATAGGTATAAAGATACTTATAATAGATTACGACGATGACGCTTGATTTTAAATAATGGAGGGTAGAGGTAGATATCTTGCTCAAAGCGTTGGAGGCAAAAATAACAAGAATAGGAACTATCTTATATGGGGAGAAGTTGAGCAAGGGTACTATGTAACTTACAGTTCAAAGATTTTTGAACTGTAATTTGCTGTAAATTAACCTGTAATTTAATCTAAAAAAATATCTTCGACTACTAAAACAGTAACTATTGTAGTCAGTAACCTCAACTATTAGCGTAATTCAAAATTATTTGGTAAATGTAATCTAAAAAAATGATGTGAATGTGATGTTAATTTAACGCATGTTGACCGACTCTTTTACAAACAGACATTAATTAATTAAAAAGTTTATATGGAATACTATTTCAGTGCAGCTGCGCGCCTTAATTTGACTAAATACACAAACAATGCTAAACAAAATAAAATCTGAAGTAACATAAAAATTGATGACATGTTGATCGAATAATTCGCGTAGTTAAATCTCGATGAGCGTGTTTCAATAGCGATAAACAAGCCAATAAAATAAGCTGTATGATTCAACGCTACAAAATATGAGGTATATTATATTTGTTTTGTTAATTTAAACTATTTGGTGGAATGCTTTTTTGACACTACCGTACTATCTACGCATGGATGATACGACTGTTTTGAGAATGTCGCCAAGGTTAGATTAAACTAGCATAAATTTAGTATCGTAACACAAATTTCAAGTTACCATAAACTACGCCGATCGGCGCTGGATAGGGGTGAATTTGCAACTGCATAAACTTTTTTCAAACGGTTTACGATATACGATAATTGATAACGAATAGTATTTTAGTTTATAAAATATATCTCTAAATCGTAAATAAACAAAAATTACTAAATTTAATAAGGTTATGATATCCGTTCACGACAATTAAATATTGCTGAGTAATCATTGTTTTTGATCATATATATGTTTGATGAATTCCCTAGACAAATATACAATTAACACTTCTTCCTGGTTATAAAATGATCTTAATTTTATCTGAAAACACTATCTCAAATTATCAAATAAATCAATGCAGTAAATATTGGATTTGAATTCTACAACTTCACAAATCGATATCTAACTTATCTAGATCTACAGCGACCTTTGGTGAACGTTAGACTGTGAACCAAAACTGTATCCGATACAAATCTCCACGAATACTTAGGTGTTTCGATCACAAAATCAATTTGAAATTCAAAGTAAACTTATAACAAATCACTATAAGCAGTATTCTTAGAGTAACACATTTGAAGCGAATTTTAATATTGTCAACCTCAAAACAGCAATATCCCTGCATCATCTTCCATCACAATCACTACACAATCCTTAAAGCAAGTCACTGGCACCACTTTCACGCGACCCCACTATCCTGCGTGTGACTTCTTTTCTTTTCGTTCCTGTGGTGGTCGGGGGTAGATTTCAAAATATCCGGTTGCCCGTGGGAGAGCACCCTCGTTTCCACGTTAAATGTCGATGTATGCGAACTCAAGGTTAAGGTGGCGTTGCGATCAGATCCCAAAGTCATGGTGGTCGCGTGGGAGTTCAAGGTATTGTGACCGGTATGGTGGTGACTTTGACTCAAATGGGCGTGGGGTAAAGTGGATGGACTGGAATGAGGGAGGGTCGAAGCGGGTTTGCGGATAGAACGGTGGCTGCCGTTTCGTGTAAGGGAGTTCATTTGGGGGGTGCCTGGCCCACCTGGACGGAGGAGGGCGTTTTTGTAGTCCGCTATCAGATGCGTTAGCTCTGCCATCTGTTAAACGAAATTTGGTTCATATAATTAAATATAATACTATTTTTACTTGCTCCTGTAACGTTTATTCAAATCGAGTTACACTTTCTGCTAATTAAGCCGACGATATAATTTGAAATTTTGAATTTGACTTTTATTTTGAAAATGAATACATATTATACATAAACGTTCAGGTTCAAGACGAGACTCAAACCCCTGCAGGCGTTCCGACGTGCGAAAGACATTGTGCCACAGAGGTCGTCAAGGCATAGATGGATTTTACCCTGTAAAACCTCTTCACCAATACGGCGAAATCGTAACCCTCAATCTATCCTTAACCTCTGGCGAGGTAGTCGCGTAATTTATTATTAATAATAACTTCCTTGCAATGCTTACTTTTGGTTTACTGAGGCTGATGAGCATCTTGTGCACAGGACTGGTCGCGTCCTCACCATCGATCAACATCATCAAGTCATCCTGGAACGTAGAACAAAACAGTCCCGTAAGTCGATAAAGGACGTATTCATTTACAAAGCTGGATGTGTGTCGTTAAGTTTACACTTATTAGAAAAAATTCATGCAGATATTTGGTATTCAAAAGTAGATATATAGATCACGTCGTCACGTAGTCAAAATCGTCTAAAGGAAATTTGGCGTTTTCTTTAGCTATATTCAAATATAGCGCGTAGCGATTAGAGCTTTTAAAATTCACAGGTGGCAACACTGACACACACGTAGTAGGACGTCAGATAATTGAAAACTAACAGTTGTCTGTGCAATGCAATTATCAGGCGAATCGACAAGAGTTTGTGTCGATACAAAAATGTCGTTGTACGATCGACTGAACAATACGAATACCACGTGAAAACTGGAGGAGGAGGGGTCTTGTTTTTGGTTTGGTCTCGATTCTGAAGCTTATAGACGAATTTTGTTTAATTATATATAAAATAAATGTATATACCTGCAAGCCACCGAAGAGTCCTATGGAGGTGAGAGGATATCGGCCGATGACGGACATCGAAGCCAACTCCAGGACAGTGACACCTTCCTCGCAAACCGCCAGCCACACCAGCGACAGATCCGGTTGTTTTATCTGCATTATACCACAATATTGTTATCGAAATAATAAATGTCTGTAAAATCCTATATCGAAGTCAAAGATCCGTTTTTTTTTTTAAGAGAAGAAGATCCATTATTTAACTTTGAGAAAATCGTTTAAAAAAAGGAAACATCACATTTATTCCATCTTTTCAACTGGTTCTTCTTAGAAGTAAATACACTTTTATAATTCTAAAAGAAATAGGTTGTCTAATCAATAAGGCCGCCTATTGTTTAGCATAGTTTACTTAGTTTTATTTTACCTAGATGAGGAGTAGATATAAGTTGTTAAGCAATAAAGAATTATCTATCTGTCTATAATTTATGTCTTGTTGAAACTCAGTTCGCGATTTTCTAAATCATCATCATCATCATTATTTCAGCCGGAAGACGCCCACTGCTGGACAAAGGCCTCCCCCAAAGATCTCCACGATGATCGGTCCTGCGCTGCCCTCATCCAACCTATTCCGGCGATCTTGACCAGATCATCGGTCCATCTTGTGAGGGGCCTACCAACATTGCGTCTTCCAGTACGCGGTCGCCATTTGAGGACTTTTCTGCCCCAACGGCCATCAGTCCTTCGAGCTATGTGCCCAGCCCACTGCCACTTCAGTTTTGCAATCATCCGGGCTATGTCGGTGACTTTGGTTCTCCTGCGAATCTCCTCATTTCTGATTCGATCTCGGAGACGCTTGGCCAGCTTAAAAACAGCTATACAAGAAAAGTGGGACCCAAGACTACATAAAATTTACTGTTCAGCAATGTGTGTTCACAAAGTGCTTAATTTTAAAGTCTCAATGGGACCCTTTGAAAATGGTTGAGTGAAGTCTAGCGACAAATAGTAGTATTATAGCCGTTCCCGCCGCTTCACTGGTCGAATAACAGAAAAAAGTAAATCGAAAAAATATTAGAAGTTTTCGTACGCATGCGCGCTACACAGCTTGCCCAACTTCTCCGCGGCAACAAAAATAGTTGTTTCTAAAAACTTTTTTTTTTAAGGACAGCCGACAGGCTAACGGCCCGCTTAGAATTTAGCAGTTACCGTCGCCTATAGATGTTTGCACCGCCAGTGGTATCACAAACACGCTGCTGTCCCATAAGGGTACAGGAACTTGGGTTACTAATGCCGGAACACAACACATGGTTATTATGGCGGCATACTTAAAACCGAAGGTGGTCGCCATCCAGACGGACTTGAAGTCCTACCACGTAGCTAGGGTGGGTTGTTTTGTCGCCTTTTACGACAGGCCGACCCCGGCCGCAGAGGTTAGTATTCTTTCTCCGCCCCTGCACGGATAAACTTTATATTAAATGAAGAAATCGCAATATATTTTTTTAGATAAGGGCGCCAAGTGTCTAAGAAATAAAACTAAGAAAGTTTCATTGTAATCCAGTAGTTTTTCCATGATGCGCGCCCAACTGCAGATCTCTATTATTTTAGTTATATAGGTTTTATTGTAGTGTTGTCACTTTGATCAAAAAATCCAAGTTAAAGAAAATTAATTTTACAATAATATTGCATTCATTAAAACTACATTTTACAAGATAATTAGGTGGCGAAGACGGGTGCTGAACATAGCATAATTTTAAAAATGATTCATAATTATTGAAATGTAATATTCATGGGACCATATTTCGAAACAAGAAACAGTCGTGAAAACTTTACCCTTGCTTGAAATAATGTGGCACCGAAAAAAGGCCATTTCCTTGTACAGTTCAGGTAAATCCGTACGCAGTCCGCCGTACTTCGTCCCTTCAGTGCGATCCATTTTGACCTCAACTTTTCTTCCACGTCTCTGAAAAAGTAAAATATATATAATGGTACATTTCACACAACGCCATCTAGTCCCAAACTAAGTTACATAGCACTGGTGTTATGGGTACTATTTTTTTATTGCTGTACAACAGCAGAAAGGCTGACTGCCCACTTAGAATTTAGCAGTTACCGTCGCGCATGAGTGTTTGCAACGCCAGTGGGCCCTACCACGTAGCTAGGTTGAGTTTTGTCGCCTTTTACGACAGGCTGACCCCGACCGCAGAGGTCAGTGTTCTTTCTTCCCCTCTGCACGGGTAAATAGACAACTAATATACTACATATCTACTTTTGTAATTAAATACATATTATACATAAACACTCAGACGCTGGACGTGAATCGAATCCGTGACCTCCAACAAAAAATTATGTGTTAAATATTTTTATTGCCTGTGTGCCTCTTATATTTATGGTGAATGTACAACAGTATATCAAGTAAATAGAAAGAGCGCCGAAGAATTCATTTCTTTTACCCCCAAGTCCTCAAAATTATAGCTTGTAAATTTCAGACACAAGATGGTATTTAAAGTCCATTTCAGATAAAAACTCGTAAAAGCTAATACCTGGTTATGTGAGACGCTTTGAACGTCTTCACCACATTGGGCGAAGGCTTACCCTAATAGTAAAACCAGCGTGCTGGCTCGCCTCTCTTTAAACATAATAATATCTTGGTAAACCCCCAACCTGCATACCCCTCCCTTGAGTTGAGTGCCTCAGGTGAAACAGGTTGATGTCATAAAGAAGAGACTGCGGTAGATATTCCAAATCATCACATTAGCATTAAATCCCAATTGTAACCCAAACTTTTGCTTACTTATTCGCGGTCCGCTTCATACTAAACTCTTCCAGGTAGTAAATTCATTGGCATGCATACCACTCATTTAAGCCACCACCTTTTGGGTTTACCCCTCCTGCAATAGCCCAACAGCGGCAACTACATTCCCCACGTAAGTAGCCGGTTGCCGTTAAATGTGGCCTTACCAGCGAAGGCGATACTCCTGCAATTTATTTGCAATGTCACGGACATGAAGTCTGTCGTGAATGTAGCGCAGCATATTCATCTCCGTGACACGCAGCTCCCGTTTGTGTTACTCCTGCATCGGCCACGTTATGCACCCGTATAAAAGGGTGGGTCTAATGATTTAGTAGACTTTCAAATGGGGAATGGTAAAGAAGAATCACCTTAACTCATCGTTGCTCAGTCCAGCTCGATATCTATAGGGGTAGAATCGATGTGCCAACGGTTGGTTGTGCTGAGAATTGCCTGCCGAGTAATCCCCCATATCCAATTGAGCCATTAGAGCTCCTAGCTCTGCCGCCAACTCACGGGTCACTGGGAACCGACCAGCCACCACTGGGAAATGGGATAAAATGTTAAAATATTTATAATGTATAAAAAATGGAGGAATTTTTACATAAAAAAAGACGATCTATATGTGTCAATAAAAATAAACAAAAATGGGGGTGATTGTTTATGCCGGGGCGAAGTGTCAGCTCAAGACACCCAACCCAACGCCCCGATAATACACTGTAGGGGAGAAAATCCGGAGGTGTTCCTTATGTTACTTTGGTAAAGAATATATTTGGTAAATTATCCGAAAATGCGTCGGCGTATACACGCAGAGATCTTGATTTGTTATAATATTCAACATTCATATATTTCGGTTAGAATAAAACGAAATTCATGAAATTTTGGTATATATTATTAAGAGTGCAAATAACAAATATCGTGTACCCACCTTGTTGGTTTACTTGATAGCAGAGCAATAGCCGTTCCTTGTCAGTTTCAGCCCTCACCGAATTCTTAAAGTACAACCTATTCCGATATGTCAATCTTATCACTCGAGAGTTCTCGAACTTTCCAGAACCCTTCTCTCTTAATGCTGTTTCCCATTTAGATATTACATCACAAAGCTGAAATAAATCACAACTTATTTTAATCAAATCAATAATTTAAAAATAATAAAAATGACTAAGAGTTAATACTGTGCGATTTCCAGGCGACGTGTTACCCAACGAAAAAATACTGGCCTAACTTCTAAAGGCGATAAATGTAATAATCTACTACTTATATAAAAAAAAACTAGCTTTTTCTATTTCACCTTGATAACTAAACTACCGGCACGCTATGATGCCCGTTTTGACGTTTGTCCACTCATGAAGTTTCGTATTAATTAGTAATTACATTTGAAGGAGCAAATTGCTGTTCTTTATTGTCAATAGCGACGTGCAGTTATCTATACTTACTATTATAAAGAGGAAAGATTTGATTGTTTGTTTGTTTGTTTGTTTGCTTTGAATAGGCTCCGAAACTACTGACCCGATTTAAAAAATTCTTTCATTGTTGGGAAGCTACACTATCCCCGGGTGACATAGGCTATATTATATTTTCAAAAAAATTAGGGTTCCTTACTAAAACTCCAATAATGTAACCCAAAGTGTAAAAAAATTACCTAAAATATTATTTAAATCGCGTGTGTTGCGAAAACTATTGATGATAGAATAAAATAATGTACTACAACTTTGCAGAACACATCATTATTTATAAAAAGTGTCGCGACAGCATATGTCTAACTATTATAGTTATGCCACAATAAGTGTTCTTTTATTTTAAAAATTTAATTGAAATGCCGCCCCTAGAAAATACTCTTTATTTGGATCTTGGTATTAATCCTTATCAAAATAAATTACTTCATATTCAAAACTGTTTCAATACCTTTATATAATTTTTTGAATTATTCAATTCGGATATTCCATTCGAAAGATATCACGAGTTTAAAAATGTAAGTATTAGAAAAATGTTGCGTGGTAGCCGCTCACCCTGTTCGGCTAGCTAGGCAGCACCTTATGCAATGTAGGCGTGCGTCACTGGGGTTTTTACAAAAATTAGAATACTTATTAAAAAATAACGAAAAATAAATAAAAAGTAATAACAAAAAAATCATTAAAATAAAAGCTTATAGAAATAATAATATTCAAACTTTCTTTATAATTTTATTTTTTTAGTAACCTGACGCAAATAGAAGGGTTTGCCCTCAGGGGCGCTCCTCTGTCCGAGTAGTGCACGGGTGTGCGTACCCGAGGTGCCCGAGCATCCGTCGCTTCACTCCCCTCTCCGTTCGAGGCGACAGAGTCCTACCTTTTTTTCCGTCTACCTCTTACATCCTTTCCAACTTAGCTCTCTGTTCGTGGCGTGGTCCCCGGTGGGATGATTGCGAATACTGATTGGGGTCCCGGGTTCTACCCTGGGACCTGATTTGGTAGTCGAAACCATGCCTATTTCGACTGCGCCTGCACAGAGTGTTCCCGGGGCGGGAATTGCATCCTCGCTGTCGGTTGGTCTTGCTGGGCCGGCTACGACGTCAGGCGACTCTGCTTTTTCTGGAGTGTCGTCTGGTAGTCGTACCTACGCCTGACTAGCACGCGACGGGGATGCGAGTCCCGTCCGGAATTGGCCGTGGACCTGTCACTCCCGGCCCTGGTTCTGTCCATGGTCGGGGGCGATCCTGGATGGACGGCCGTCGCCTCCTTTTGCGAGGCAGTAGTGTCTGCAAGGGAGGCGGCGGAACG
Organism: Malacosoma neustria; assembly: GCA_963693495.1. Classification (NCBI taxonomy): domain Eukaryota; kingdom Metazoa; phylum Arthropoda; class Insecta; order Lepidoptera; family Lasiocampidae; genus Malacosoma; species Malacosoma neustria. The sequence continues at coordinate 4,445,416 of OY856385.1, forward strand.
GGAGCGGGAGTCCGCCACCACACTCCCCTCCCGCCAACGTAGGCCGCGTCGTCGGCGCCGGAGGGCGGGCAACGATCTCCAGCCGCCGTAGAAAACGGCCGCGGGTGGCCCCTCGGGGGAGGATCCGCCGCCCGCTCTATTGCCGCGAGGGATAAGGCCGCGTGCTGTTCCACAGCCCCCCTCAACTACAAGTTGAGTTGTTACAAGAGAGCGCCGGGGGGACGAAACCCTGACCCTCTGGCGCCAGCACTTTAGAAGGGGCCCGCTTTAAGACAAAGCGTGGGCCGGCGCCGGCCCGGGTCACGAGATCGGCAGGGCATATATCCGTGGGCCCGGGCGTAGACGATAGGAGAACAGCGGGGTTTTTTAGTGGGTCGAACATCTTTTCCGGAGTCCCTTATATCCCTCGGTCCCCCCGGGCCGGGATAACCCGTCAAGAGAGGTTTTTCCCCGAGACCGAAAAAAAATAGAAGGGTTTAATTTTTAATTTTTTGTTAAATACCCGTGCGAAGCTGGGACGGGCTGCTAGTTGACAATAAAGAACAGCAATTCGCTCCTTCAAATGTAATTACTAATTAATACGAAACTTCATAGAGTGGACAAACGTCAAAACGGCCATCATAGCGTGTCGGTGGTATAGTGCAAAATACATAAATTATGTTGAGTATTTAATTCATGTAAGAATTACAATATTTGTTCGGAACTATCTTTATTATTTAAAATATAGTCGTTAGTTTTGTAATTTAGGTTTGACGCGTATGTTTATTAACATACCTTTCGTGTGTCTATTTGCACAAAAAGGCAGAGCTACGCTTCATACATACTCTGAAGTAAGCCTCAGATGTAACAGAAAAGATTGTGAAAGCCAAGAACTTACCTTTTTATCAGGCTTGATGTGGTGTTCCAAATCTTTTTCAATGGGATCGTCACTAAATAAGGCAAACCCTGATGCTGCGGACTCCCTGCATCCAAGCTCAGTGCTTAACGTAGACAGAAATTCCTCAACGGTTGTCGAACCGTCGAAACTAATTACCTGAAATAATGTTATACTTACAATCTTCTAAGAATACATAAAAAATAGGTATTTTAATATAATATAGGTCGTGATATTAAAAATTTCATCATTTATAATATTATTTCTGTAGGGTTATTATATTTTACGTCCTCCGTGATGCAATGACTTTTTTATCCATGCAGGGGCGGAGAAAGAATACTAACCTCTGCGGCCGGGGTCGGCCTGTCATAAAAGGCGACAAAACAACCCACCCTAGCTACGTGGTAGGGCCCCAAGCCCATCTGGGTGGCGACCACCTTTGGTATTAGTATGTAAGTATGCCGCCATAATAACCTTGTGTTGTGTTCCGGCATTAGTGACCCAAGTTCCTGAACCCTTATGGGACAGCAGCGTGTTCGCGATGCCACTGGCGTTGCAAACACTCATAGGCGACGGTAACTGCTGAATTCTAAGCTGGCCGTCAGCTTGTCTGCTGCCCCACAGTAATAAAAAAAATGACTTTCACACATCACGGCTTCCAGTGACGTCCCGAATCTAGGTGTACTCGTATGTATAGTATGTATTAATTTCCAAAGAATTATATAAGATATAATACAAGTGCTTTGCTTTTGGACTAGATGGCCTCGTGTGAATTGTCGTATATTTATTATTATTATTTCATTCAAGAATATTTATAAAATCTAAACTATAACTTTAATATATTGTCAATAATACTTACTTGGTATGTGTTGTTGAGCATGTGTACAGGAATGGCATGTGGCAGACAATGATGGTAGGGGTTCTTAAGAAGGATTGACAGCACCTCCATCCGTGAGGGCTTGTCCTCACGTCCGCCATTGCGTATTGTACGCTCCAATGCGCGTGAACAGTACGCCGCGTATTTGCCACATTCCGTTCTAAAAAAAACATACTTTTTAAATAGATTACTCTGACTAGTTGACGCCCACAAAGTCGTAAAGGGTAACATGCATACCATTGTACTCACTATCAGGGATGCTAAGGACTGTGCGAAATGAAAAGTGGGACAGCGGAGCCCAGGTACCAAAGATAGAGTTGTAACCTTGATTAAACGCTAAGAAAGTAACAGCTAATTACAAGCTTAACTGAAATTATAAACGTGATAACTGTTCTTCTAAGTGCTTCCTTTTTTTTATTGCTGTATGACCGCAGACCGGCTGATGGCCCATAAGGGTCTGTACCCTTATGGGACAGCAGCAGCGGCAGTAGTGACCCAAGTTCACAGGAACTTGGGTCACTAATGTCGGAACACAACACAAAGTTATTATAGCAGCATATTTAAGACCAGCTAGATGAGCTTGGAGGCCTACCACGTAGCTAGGGTGGGTTGTTTTGTCGCCTTTTACAACAGGTCGACCCCACCCATAGAGGTCAGTATTCTTTCTCTGCCTCTGCGTGGATAAAAACTACTGGTTGTGTCTAAATTTTGAATTTGGAAGCATCCTATTTTGTCACAGAACCTAACGGACTTTCTTTTATTGACCAAAGGCAGTAGAAAAAATAAAGATAGGTGTGTTTAAATTTAATTTTACGGGAACGTTCCCGTCCGAGCCTCTCAGCCCCGAAAATAAACTGAATATTGACTATATCATGATATCTCTAGATAGGTTAATACCTATCTAGAGACATAATGATATAGTCAATATTGCAGAAATCCATTAGTCGCCTTTTACGACTCCCACGAGAATTAAAAGACAACTCCCCATATATTACCGCCTAACAGCATACTGGTAACTAATATATATACTGAATTGTTGTCTCGTTAAAAACTTAAAACTTTTAATAAAAAACTAATTACTTTCTAAAGAAAATTAAAACTAAATAATAGGCGGCCTTATCGCGCACAGCGACCTCTTCCAGACAATCTATTATAGTAAATGAGTCGAGAACAGTAAAAATCACATCCACGTCAAAGAATCAAATTAAAATCTATTAATTTGCAAGAGCTTCAATGTTTGCAGTAAATTTTTCATTATGAGGTTTTAAGTAATACTCACTTTGAATCAGCGTGCCTGCTCAAATGCAGTTTCAAGTACCACAGCAACCGGTTGTTCCTGGGCACGAAGAGGCTCACGGCCAACGCGAGTAACTGCCACCCTTGGACGAAACTGTATGTCGGGGGGTTGCTTTTACAATCCACGGATAGGAGGGGCGCCTGGAACATTCAGAACCTTATTACTCAATATGTTTTAAACTTTATCAACATAGGGGTTAGCATTTAACATAATTATATAATAATATGGGGATTATATCAATATTGTATGATTATTTGAGATTAAAATTGTTAGAAGAAAGTAAATACTGTTATAAAATTATACATTTGCTGATCTCATATGTATTTCTTATTATGTCGCTTAGTAATTTGATATTATGTTTTCTTATAGAGAAAATATTATGGTGATTAGTTTGCATTCAATATATTATCCATGCATGCTAAAATGTATGCTAATTTGGATTAACGAAGCATTGTTTTAACTTTTGTTATTTATCATTATGTTTGATATTTTTAAATATATTTGAAGAGTGAACAATAATTTTAACAGCTTAATAACAAATGAAATCGTTTACCAAATTAATAATCAAAACTAATATTTTTTATTTTAGTTCTTTTATAAATATAAAACAAGTCGCTTTATATGAATAAGTTGATAGAAATTACTTTAAATTATATTATGTGATGCAAAATACATATTGTAATATTAAAACTTATGTCGTAGAGGTATGATTTTAAGGTAAGAAAAAAAACGTTTTCCACTTTGTGCTTATTATAGTGTAAAGGTTTTCAAAAACTCGAGACAGAAGAATTTTTACACTTAAAGAGATCGCCGAGTGAATGAAAAAAGTACATCGATTTGAATATGCTAATCGAGTCTCACTTTAAAATGGGCACATTACTACCAATACAATATTCTTCTTCCTGCTCTTTATTATGTGGGGTCGGTACAATATGTTCCCTCCTTTCTCTCTATTGATCGTTACCTGAACAGTCATCCCCTTTTTTACCATATATTATCATCTTTAACACAATACCTACATCCATCTGCAATACAATATTGTTAACATTATATCCTCTCTTTCTAATCTAAACATTCATGCCATCTTTTATACATTACATCTATCTCTTCTTTGTTTTACCTCTCCTTCTGTAAATTGATACAGAGAAAATATCTAGGTTATATTAATATCACAATAGTCGATAAGAGTATAATTGTATACAGAATTTCATACACAAAGTACTTTTATACAAAATCCTAACTGAAACTTTATAGACACACTCGTATGCGTTGCAGCGTCTCATTTCATACTCTACCTTGAACTCTATTAAATCTTAGAGTAATATTTGAATATGTAACTATAGATGTTTATTCCGATACAAATGTTACCTGAATAGAGCTTGGGGAGCCGGCGGCGTTTGGTGCAACGTCACCACTCTTGTTGTCCCCGCCAACGGAGGAGGCGCCCGTGTCGCACGTGAACAGCGATTGTGTAGCACACAGTAGCAGTTGCTGTACAAATGAAATGTTGGTGTTCCAATCTGAAGGGGGGAATCTACGTCTATTGTGGGTGTGTAAGGGACCTGACTGATCGGTTCTAGTGAAAAATTCTCCTATAGATTCAACGCAATATTTGGTAAGTTGAGAGTGTAGAAACGAGAAACGTATGATGTATTCAGTACAGTGGTGTCATGTTTTAACAACAAAACAGGGTAAAAACCTAATAATTGATAGAATAGCGTTGTTTAATAATATAGTTAAATTGAATCAGAAATTTTGAATAGTCAACACTGTTATTCTTTAAGTTCGGTTTTATGTTGCAAAATACAATAAAAATACATTAAATTTATATTTGGTATTTATTAATTATAAGTAAAAATATTCAGTTTTTCGCACAAGTCTATAATTTTCGGATAGTTCATATAATACAGTGCGTTATTTCCCATGATACGGCTTCCCATAGCGGCTGTATTAATTGAATTGTGATATTTTTTTACATTTATGTGATGTTAATGTGGGATAGTGTACAATGTAAATATTCTTATAAACATTGTAAAGCTGCATGATACTTGACTTAAATTTTATATTATTTGATTATAAAGTCGGTTACTACGTAAGTAAGAAAACATTTAATTATTTAAAACTACCTCCATTAACAATATTTTGTTCAACAAAATGTGCTTGTTAAATCATTATTTTATTATTCTCGTAACCTTAATAAAGGCGAGATATGACAATGATATAAACAAATTGACATCGATGAAAAACATATAAAATCTGTGCAAATATTTACAATATCACCGACAAGTGTTGTGCTTGTAATACATACATTTATTCATAGTAATAAAGTATCATGCAACAATACGTTTACATCTTACACCCGCTACTTACCTTCGTAGACGATAATAACTATGATATATTTATTAACAGATGGAAAATCCAAAAAAAAAACTTGCAACATCAACCTTAATGACAAAGGGTTCCACAGTGCGAGGAAACACTAGCTATCATGAATGAAAGATAAAGGAACAAAATAACATTCCCTACATCTATGTGGTGGGGGCAAACATTCTCGGAACGAAAAAATCAGGGAAAAATTTACACCAACATTCCATTTGAATATTTTGCAACTTAACAAACCGGTACTATGTGGCAACATTTTTATATTTCGTTACGTTTTATAAAGAGTTATTGCTAAAATTACGTAAAATTGGGTATGCAAGTAAACACACACGAGTATGCGACTCAGTCATCCGGGTATTCAATTGTGTTGTTCAGGGGCAAAGACCCAAACTTTTTGAAGAAAAACTCGTTCCAAATAATATAATATATAATTATATTTATAAGAACTCAAAGAGTTATAAATGTATAACTCAATAAATGTAAAACATATATTATCATAAAAATGTCAAACATTTAATTTAATTTTCAATATAAAATGTTGCCAGAACTTTGGAAGATCAATTAGGAATTTTTCATATTGATTATTTATATTTTAGTCATATTTTTATAGCCAACATTATAAAACAAATGTCATAGAATTAGTGCACGTACGAAAAATTCCAAAATGGTCGGAATACCACTTTCGAAGCTATTTTACAGCGACACATAAAGCTTTATATTAACAATAATGGTTTGTTAGTGTATATTTAAATAGGCTTGTTCTTACACGCAGTTTATTTATAAAATAGCCGCACTGAATGCGTCGAATTTTGGTAACGAACGAGTAGTACTCCTAGAAGAGACTATTATAGCCGCAAAATAAACCACGTATATATATAAGCTCTATATACAGTATATATATTGTGTTGTAAATAAACTACTGCTGTCACATTTCAAATTTAATAAAGAAATATTTTATTCGACGGTTTTTTTAATAACCCTCTTATTAAAATGTTGTTTAATCGAAGTTCTGATAAAATCGTTATATTCTGAATCAATAGATTTATGTATCACATACACGTATTCAATAAGATTATATCAACAGAAAGTAATAGTCTTAAACAGAGGATTGAACTGGTATTTTTTTTTAATTGTTAATAGCCACCGAAAAATAATATCCCAAACGTAATTGTAAGCTTCTACAAAATACATAAAAGTGTACGAAAATTAAATACTGTGATATGATGAAATAACATATGAGAAAAGCATTAAAGCGTCCAAAAGCTTGAAGCTTTTGCGAATTATAAAATAATTTTGTACATGTTTGATTTTATTTAATTATAAAACTGTTACTTCAAAGCTCATGCTAATTAATTAGTATTAATACCTAAATAGTTTCTACTTAAAACTAAACATAGAAACTACTTAGTTATTCAGCAAATATTGGTTCACGTACTGCAAATAAAATATTTTATTGATATTATCTGGAGTACAAATAATGTTCAGATGAGAAGATTTAACTTAATTAAAAACTAACCTCTATTAGAAATTAATGATTGGAATCTTCTTATCTGAACAAAGATGGGCTGAAACACACGTTTAAACCATATAGTAAAAGAAAGACTTAAAATTAACCGCTTTTATTTATGGTCAAAATAGTTTTAAACCCACCTTATGTCATTATATTGTATTTGATCGAGTGTATTACAGTTTTAAGTCTGTAAATATAAGGAACAAGTCTAGAAGGCGTTGTTACAAATTGAAACACGTTTCGTAATTTTTTTATAATATTAATTCAAAATAGATTTTTTAGATTCTTCGATCAAAGACAAAAGCATCCTTTTCAAAACACTATGTATTAAAAGAAACATAATATCCAGTGTTTCATACATCACGTATGTGAGTATAATAGTGAGTTACAGTTAATCTTTCAAAGTTATCGTGATTGGTGATAGTAATATTTGATATTATGTATCCAATAATATTGAAGGCTTGACACAACTTGCATATACAATTTCTGTTCAGGTAGCTGTGAGTGTAATATTAAAATTAATTATCCAAAATCTTACATGTTTGTGTAATAAATCATTAATCGCATTTATTTTCTTAAGTACAGGTATTGTTGATTGTTTTTATTAAAAAAATTCTAAAGCCCAAAAGACTGTATAAACAAGATGTTATATCGATGACTAAGTTATCTTACTTAATTTACGTAAGTTCTCATTTGACATATTTGTGATCAAACCAATTATATTATTTAATTTTATTTTTGCCACTTAATTGGTTTGAATAAAATTCATACCAATTGTCTATGCATTAGGATAACTACACATACCATATATAAAAAGGGGGAATAATTAAATATTACTGTAAAATAAACATAATTAAAGGTTATTTTATTTATCACTCCGAACATTTGTGGGCATCTAGTTATTGTTAATGATGTCTAATTAGTGTTATTTATGGGTATCTGATTAATTGTAAGATGTACAATCATGGATTGCAGAACTTCAGATGGAATAAACATAATTTTTATAGCAGGAAAATATTTGAAGAGGAAATCAAGATTACTTAAGGGTGTGGCAATAGTGGTTAAAATTGAATATACTTCATATTAGAATTATATTGACACACATGAATTTGAAACTTAGCCATCAATATCGTCATAAAAGAAAACAAACGATATACAGCAGCGTAACTTACAGTCCTAAGCTTGTGAGGTTTAACAATCCGTTTGCGTTGCGTAGTTGGCGTTACCTGCACCGCGTGCTTGGTGTGTGTGTGGGGCGTGGTCTGCCGGGCGAGGGTGGCCATCACCTCGTCCTGCAGCTCGCCCACCTCCAGGCACTGGCCCAGCGCGTTCTGGGCTAGCACCACGTGGTAGTCGATGCCGGCTTGTTCCACGCACACGGACATGAACAATTGCACGCACTGGAAATATAATAAAATCGCATGGCAATTTGATTTTGAACAGTAAACGCGTAGCCGGTCGAGAATTTTCCAACAGTTGTGGTATACTTAGTACAACTCTAATAATCCCCAAGGAATACGTGGCCTGATTCAAAAGGATATTTTGCGTAATCACCGCGGGCGTTTGCCACAAGAGTGCTTTACCTAAAGACAGAGAAGTTGACCCCTGAGGCAGAGGTCGAGTTGTCTACGTAGTAGGACCTTAAGTCTATCTGGATGGCAAACATTCCTGGTCTATAAGTATAATAACCATGTGATGTGTTCCGGCATTAGTGGCCTAGGTTTCAGTACACTTGAAATACACACAAATATCCATAGGCGACGGTAACTGCTTACTGTTGAGTGGGTTGTCAGCCTGTCTGCTTTTTTTTTATATCTGTAGAACAGCAGACAGGCTGACGGCCCGCTTAGAATTTAGCAGTTACCGTCGCCTATTAGTGTTTGCTACGCCAGTGGCATCATGAACACGCTGTTATCCCATAGGTAAGGGTACAGGAACTTGGGTCACTAATGCCGGAACACAACACAAGGTTATTATGGCGGCATACTTAAGATCAAAGGTGGTCGCCATCCAGACGGGTTTGGGGCCCCGCCACGTAGCTAGGGTGGGTTGTTTTGTCGCCTTTTATGACAGGCCCACCCCGGTCGCAGAGGTTAGTATTCTTTCTCCGCCTCTGCACGGATAACTACTTTTCCTCAGCAATAAAAAATGGCGGAATGGGCATCAACTTTAACTTGTTATGCATAATAAAAAAAACGTTGTCATCATTTTCAAAATCTTAACGGTGAATTACGGTAAAATGTAATTGGCATTGATTAGAACTCACTTTGAATAATTTCAAAGCTTCTGCTTGCAGAGCTTCAGAATTGAGCGAAGTCAACGGCGAGGTTAAGTTATCCTTTGAATAAAGTAATGTCGGATGCCTCCATAATACACAGTCTGCAAAAAATAAATCATAATTTTTAATAATCTATATTTTTAAGAAATATCAAGCAATAATAAATTATATTATTGTTATCATACAAGTGTATAATTCACCTTTTGCATCGATCGAAATGAAGAGTAATGTAGCAAAACTTAAATACTAAGCAAATAATATAAACATGGCCTAAAATCAACTTTTTGGTATATATGTGAAAAAAAGGATCGGACAAAATCGACAATCAGAAAACGATATCCAGTGAAGTGTCACCTCATTGGATTAGATTTTAGTTAAATAAAGAACAGAAAATATTGAATTGAGACATTATCGGACAAGCTAAGACGGTAGCCGAAGTTACCTACAAAATTGTACCATATTTAAATAATAATAAGCAATAGAGGTTATTTATCTTTAAATACTTACTAGGATCCCCGTCAGTTTCCATCAGCTTTTGTATGAGTTGCTCAAAATGCGTCCCCTGAGATAAACCACCACCGCTGACCACAGTCAAGTGATATAACCACGAATCTTTGTCAGCTTTACTCTCGAACAGGAGGTATGTGGGACCCTGCACATCAAAAGATAGTTTAGAACGATCGAATTAATTCTAGCAAATATTTATCCGTGCAAGGACGGAGAAAGAATAATGACCTCTGCGGCCGTAGTAGGACTGTTGTAAAATACAATAAAACAACCCACCCTAGCTACGTGGTAGGGCCCCAAGCCCGTCTGGATGGCGACCACCTTTGGTCGTATGTCGCCATAATAACTTTGTGTTGTGTTCCGGCATTAGTAATCCAAGTTCCTGTACCCTTATAGACAGCGTGTTCGCGATGCCACTGGCGTAACAAGCACCCCTACGTGACGGTAACTGCTAAATTCTAAGTGGACCGTCAGCCTGTCTTCTATCCCGCAGCAATAAAAAAAAGCCCAGTTCCCAACTTCTCCGCTTCGCACGATATTCGTCGCCGTTGTGGATGACACTAATAATCAAACTATATGTTATTTAAATCAATATGTCCCTGTTTGCGTTTTGTTATGTCGATGGGCATGCATTTGTAATAACATTTTCCAACATAAGTTTATTATCAAAAAAATCTCTTGGCGTTTTAGCTATGTACGTTGTAGAATAAAGAGGTAAACGTATTGATTAACGTGAAACGTCAGCGTATTGGTGTACTTTTAATTGTGGCTACTTCGTATTGTGTATACCAAGACAAGGAATTTTTTTTATAGCTACAGTTCAGCAGACAGGCAAACGGCCCAACCTGACAGGTGAAGTGGTCACCGTCACTTATGTAAGTTTGCAACACCAGATGAATTACCAAAGCAATGTCGGCCAAGAATAAATTTTATAACGCCTTTTTTGAAGAACCTCATATCGTACCGCGCTGAGAACACCTCAGCCGGAAGCTCATTCCAAATTTTGAGAGTTCGCAACATGAACAATCTTGAGAATGGTTTCGCACAAGAAATAAAATAAATAAATGTAGCAAAATTTGAATTCTACACGGATGACTTAAGTCTACAAGGAGGCAGAACGGAAAACCATACGGCGCCTTTCTCTGCTGTTCATACACAATCAAAAATATTAGTCAGTTTGTCGCCTTTTACGACTGCTTATGTATGCTTAAGTCTTAGTAAGGAGTAGCATTTTTCTAGCTAACACCACATTATTAATATTATTTGTATATTTACTGATATTTATTATTATTTACATTACTTAGCATTTCTTTCCGTACAAGGGCAGAGTAATAATATAGGCCCCTGAGGTCGGGACCGGCCTAACGCAAAAGGCGACAAAACTACCCTAGCTAAGTGTTAGGGTCTCAAGCCCCTCTGGATGGCAACCACTTCTGATCGCTAAATATGCCGCTATAATAAGATTATGTCCCAGCATTAGTGACCCAGGTTCCGAACCCCTACGTAGACAGCAGCGTATTAGCGAAGGCCCTGGAGTCGCAAAAATCCATAGACCACAGTAGCTGCTTGCTACTAAGCGTGCCGTCAGCCTGTCAGCTGTTCCACAACAATAAATAAAAAAATCTACGAATAATGCAAACATTTAATCTAAACACATGACAATATCTATAAGGTAAATATAAAAAAATCACCAACCCCAGTTACCTGGTGCTGCGGATAAATGGCCACCGTCAAGTGGTTTCTCGTATCATCGTTCTTCTCCTCAGAATCGGAATCTGATACATGTTCAACGTCTTCGACTCTTGCGTCACGCATATTTATCTGACCGACTGGATTCTGGAAAATAAAGCATACCATTCTGTACCCAAATTATGTGGTGATAGCCAAGTGGTAGCACTTGGATACCTACTTAGAAGTGACGGATTCGAATACCGCTATGGCCATGCACCATTTAGGCAGCCTGATTTTTCTCCTCCACCGAACTCTTCAATTCGATTTGACACGTGTGACAGCTATACGGTCCGCTTTCTCCAGAGCATGAGCCCAACAATGTGACGTTATGGGCTGGTATACTATGGATTTTGTGCGGTTATGTCCGTGGATTCAATACCCGCGGTGGTCCATTAACTTATATGATCATATCATATTGGGTTAGTGTGGAACTTCTCTGGGTTGGGGGACGCACTTCACTGATATACTTACTAAATCTACCCCACTGTTCGTTCGTACACCTTGGATGCCGAGGCCGCAACGAAGTTGTTATGCCGCGGCCCCAGCTTTTTAATTAGTCCGACAATAGATCGAATAAAAGTTTGGCAACAGAAGGGATACCTTTTGTAGCATACTTATAATAATAATATAAGAAGACGATACCTGATCGCCGGGTGACTTGAAGTATAGGAACATTTTTCCTATAAGAACACACCAGCTTTTCTTGGCGTGGCCATTCTTCACCTTCGTGAGCCAGCCCTGGATAGTAGGTTTGTTGTCCTCTTTGCTTAGAAGTAATTTCGTTGCATTTCGCCTTTGAACATTCTGAAACCAAAAAGTATTTAATGATATTCGACTGAAGCATTTTCCCAGTGCAGGAGCGGAGAAATAATACCGGCCTATAAGGCAACAAAACACCCTTGCTAGGTGGTAGGGCTCCAATCCCGTCTGGATATCAACCACATTTAGGTTCAAAGCTTCGCAAACATCCATAGGCGATAGTAACTGATTACTATGAAGTGGGCCGTCAGTCAGTCAGTCTGCTGCCCCACAACAACAAAAAACGTCCAAGGGAGGTTTGCTCACTCGGAAAGACTGCTTAAACGTCGGTTTATTCATAACATGTGAGAGTCTCTTTCTTTAGCAGATAAGATCGCATCGGACTATAATAGCTTAAGGTTGCTGCAAGTACCTTCAGCGGGTAGTATTTATCTTTTTTTTAAGAGATTGCACACACGTTATTCTGTTTGAATGTTATAAACCAGTGATGTATATGATGAGTGATATATAGTATAAATCCAACTTTGACTATAGTGATGTACTTGATAGCTAAACTTTGGCGACTTGATAACATTAAGATATGATAGACAACGATTCAAATGCGAAAATTAAGATTGGGTTACAATAATCTCTCTGAGGTATTTATTACTATACTATTTACTAACAGGCAACTTAGAATTTAGCAGTTACCGTCGCTTACGGGTGTTTGCAATGCCAATGGCATCTCCAACACGCTACTATCCCACAAAGGTACAGGAACTTAGGTTACTAATGCCGCAACACAACACAAAGTTATTATGGCGGCATACTTTTACGACAGGCCGACCCCGGCCATAGATGTCAGTATTCTTTCCCCGCCCCTGCACGGATAAAAACTTTGACAACGTGTTTAATAAAATAATACTACTAATAAAATGAAAATAATCGCTAATATTTATTTACGTGATAGAATTACAATAATACCTGTAAAACCCGTATCCAATCCTCCATAGTAGCAATACTATCAGCTGTGAGGTAATAGGTTCGACTTCCTGTGAATATTTCGAAGGTGGCCGCGCCCTCGTTCCGAGATATCTTGCACGCTTCGCCTAAGCCGATTTGACCCTGAGGCTTGCGGTTTACTTCCGATTGTGATTTCCAATACGATAATGTACCGTTTTTGAGGACAAACCTAAAAAGAGATAGATTCATGATTTTTTACCACATTTTTTATGATAAACCGTCTTATGTAGGCTCAGGCAGTATTTTGGATCTGCGTGACCAGATATGAAAATCGTCATAGAGTAAGAATTATTAGTTAGTAGTGCGTGTCTGTGAAGCCATATTTTATTGTAGTAAGATAATAAACTCACACAAAAAAAACAATACAAATAAAACAGATCAAAATTAGCTTTTAATAAATTCAGAAAGGAACCTTACAAACATCCTATTTTGATTACCAGATGTACCAAATACTTGGTGAGCTTGACCTATGCCTACAGAACCTATAACACTGTTATAGACTAAAAGGCGCTAAATCTAAAGTGTTATTAATAAAAATTATTAAGGAGCTTAAAACTGTATAGTAAGAATGCAAACAATAATGTATATTCAAGGTGAATGTGCCCCACCATCTTTTCCTCCAAGTCTTCAACTTTCCTCCTAATTTTGCTAAATGTCCGCTTTTCTCTAACGCATCGTGGCGTCTCGGTGAATCTGCAGGTGGAGCCGCGCGACATAGCGAAGCAACCGACGGGGACGCGACGCTCTCGCACGACACCGCGTCAGGTGGGATAGCATAGTCATCCGACATGCCCGATTCAAAAGATGTATCTGGAAAAATAAAGTCGTGTACATTTATCTTTTTATGTTGTATGATACGAGTGTTGTTCTTGAAGGTGTCGATTCAATTATTTCCAAAATACATGAATAAACAAAAACAATAATTATTATCGCATTTTAGTGCATTAGTGCATTTGGATGTATACACGGTATATATACCAAAACAACATTTTTTATAATTTTTGTCTGTCTGTCTGTTTGTTCCGGCTAATCTCTGAAACGGCTGGACCGATTTAACGGGAATTTCACTGGCAGATAGCTGATATAACAAGAAGTAACTTAGGCTACTTTTATTTTAGAAAAAAAATGGTCTTAGTTAAAAGTGATCAGTTTCGAATTTTTAATAATCCAATTTAAGTTGACCTCAGATTTATATCATCAATCATTAAAATGATACCCTACACCCTATGATTAGATACTGTGGTTACAAATGTGAACATATCCCCACATTTTTTTTTTGTATTAGCTACCTAAGTAACATAACTATTAAATGCAGTTCCAAATAGGACCAAAACATTCGTAGTTTTTAATATAAAAATAAAATAAACAATCTTTTTTCTTGAAATTTTAAAATATTTTAACTTTTAATCAACTTTGACATGCTACTGTGTAAAAAAATTGTGAAATATACTATGGCATGTTATTACAAAAATTAGCGCAACTCATCACAATTCTAAAATGGTGCAATACTATTACAACACTTGCAAAAATTCTAAGAATTCTCTTATCAAGACACAAAAAGGATTATTCAGTTTAGTTTTTGAAAACATTACCAACCCCATATCAAACCGCGCTGAGAAAACATCAGCCGGAAGCTCATTCCAGATCCTGAGAGTACGTAACATGAACTTTCTGGAGAACCGTTTCGTAGAAGAAAGAAGAGGCTCCAAGAAATGGGGATGAACACCCAGCCGATGGCGGGCAGTGCGGTGGTAGAAAGACGACGAGGGCACCAATTTAAATAGTTCTTCAGAACACTCCCCGTTGTACAGACGGTAGAATACGCAAAGAGAAAGTCTCTCCGAAGTCCAAGCGTGTCTAGACCATCTGTGAGTATGGGATCGCCGACAACACGAACTGCGCGTAGTTGGATCGAGTCTAGGGGATTGAGCTGACAGGCGGGTGCTCCAGCCCATAAATGTGAGCAGTACTCCATATGCGGTCTGACCTGTGCTTTATATAGCACAAGCCGTTGCCTTGGACTGAAGTACTGCTTGGATCGGTTTAGCACACCTAGCTTTTTGGAGGCAAGCTTAGCTTTACCCTCCAATTGTCCCCTAAACTGCACATCATTCGTAATATCGACACCAAGGATTCCAATACTGCTTGCGATGGAAAGAGAGGTTCCTTGAAACTGTGGCGCAGGTGCGAATGGGGTTTTCCTGGCAGAGAATACGCAGACCTGCGTCTTCGAGGGGTTGAACTGGACAAGGTTTCGTCGTCCTCATTCAGAGACTCTCTCTAGAGAGTTCTCTACTTCAGACACAAGTCTGACCCGACTTTCTTCCAAAGCCGCAGGAGAGAGATTTACACGACCAGTGTACCGTGCATCGCCGGTGCTATCATCCGCATAGCAATGAATGCCATCTATAGATTACATGGTTAAAGCTGTATTTTGCCCTGAATGGTACTCAAATACAGCGATGTAAAATGATTACAATTTTATACTACGCCAGTGATATAATCTATTCAGAATTAAAATTACGTATTTTCTCTCATAATTATATAAGCACATAAAAACTTGTATATTAGGAGACAATCTATTATAATAAAATAGGCTAATTATATCTAACTTTTTGTAGGACCATACATTTAAGTCTTTAAATATTTATTAATGCAACATGACTTACAAGGTTTGTTCACACGGTAATAGAATATAAAGACACGCCCTTAATTATAGGTTGAAACAAGACTTTGTAATTCAGCCTCTAGAATATTTACTACATTTTACCAATAGCGACTCAAATAAGACGTGCACATTTTGATCACACAGCTCATTCGTGAATATTTCTTTATTGAAAACACACGATGAGCTTACAAAATAAAGTCGTACTTGTAACAGGCGCCAGTTCTGGTATAGGAGCAGCTACAGCTATCCTATTCTCTTCACAAGGCGCAAATGTTGTTTTAGTGGGCAGAAACGATACCAAACTAAATGGAGTTGCCAATAAATGTCAAGATGCGTATGTAATCACGGCAGATATATCAAAGGACGACGAAGCAAAAATGATTATAGAGGAAACAGTAAGAAAATTTACCAAAATAGATGTATTAGTCAACAATGCTGGCATTGTCAAATATGCCAGTATTCTAGACGATAATGTTACAGAAATTTATGATGAAATAATGAGTACCAATTTACGAGCTGTGATTAATATCACAAAAGCAACTATCCCGCATCTTATTGCGACCAAAGGAAATATAGTGAATATATCTAGTGTTGCAGGAGTTTCTATACCATCACCTAAATTGCTTATATACTCTATTTCTAAAGCAGGATTAGATCATTTCACCAGAGGAATAGCTTTAGAGATGGCTGAATATGGAGTTAGAGCGAATGCGATAAGTCCAGGACCAGTCAAAACCGAAATTCTAAAGAATGCAGGCGATATGACGTCATGGGACGACGTTGCAGAAGGTGCAACATTACTCAAGAGGGTTTCAGAGCCGGAGGAAATTAGCGAATTAGTGCTTTATTTAGCCGGTGAAAAAGCTAAAGGGATAACTGGAGCTAGCTTTGTGAACGATAACGGCATGCTTTTAAAAAATTAAAAAGTTAATACAATTAATAGTTCAGTCTAGATATGCACGAGTTCGTATTCGAATTACTTTTAGTATAAAGCTGATAAAATTTCACTGTTAGGCTCGGGTATTCCCAGAGGGAGTGTCTAGTATACCCGCACCACCTGTCTAGAGCATATAGCCGACTTGCTTACTCTAATAACCTAGAGCTACAAATTATCTAATAATATTTTGTAATAAATTTGGAAACAGTAAATTACACATTTAGTTGAATTTTTTGATTTAAGATTTATTAAAACACACATCAACGTTCTTTTATCAAGTTTCTTAGACTTTTACACCTTTATCAAGATCAAACGGTAAATTGTTTAATATTTCGATGTTTCGTAAGATATGCACAAGTTTACTGTAATGTGATGAGTTTTCATGCTTCTATAATAATGTCGTCATCTTGTCACATCCCAATATAATCGGTATCACTGGTATTGAGTCCATTGATACGTATACCACCCTTTATGGCGTCAAACTAGCAATTTTCGGGTTTGCCATCTTCCACCCACATTGGATACGTTGCTGTGAAACCCAACTATACCAACCAAGGTGACTTTTCTAGTTACGAGTTCACCTATTTTAGATTTATGTATAAATAAATATTGTATATATTAATAGATTTTTACTTACCTCTAGTTTTACTCTGTTTACTTGGAGACCCACTACTCGATCTCTTAGCTGGACTTAAGCTGGAACTGGTCTTAACACTTTTGGAGGGACTACTAGCACTCAGACTTGTATCTGAGGAGCTGCACTGCCCATTCGCATTGTTAGTTAACACTAGGGGGTGGTTTGATGTCTGTTGTATGGACGCGGGCAGTGCGCTCGTCATGTTTATGTTGTTTATCGGCATATTTTGGGAGGTCTGACCTGTTGGGTACATAAAATTATTAACTGCAATATATTAGATAAATAATATATAATTTATTATGGGTAGTTTTTAATCCTACAACTGTAAATCCAATTTATTCTATTCAAATATTCGAAATTACCACCAAAAATACTGAATTGCACACTAAATTTGCTCATCAAATAAATCAAATCTAATATACTGTTTCGTCTATAAAGTTAAACTATTGTACCGAATGACTATCTGTTAACTAGAAGTAAAACTGATAATTCTTTGTGTGTAACAAAATATTTAAATCTATTTTTTTTAAATCCATCACCTATTAAACTGTTAAGAACATGTTAGTTATTATTATAAATGAAACACCAGTTAATCAGTCATATTAATTTAATTATAGTCCACAAAAAATCAACTAAGTGTAACCTTAATATACACTAACAATTGCAAAACAGTAAGGTAACTCAGTTTTTTTTTAACAAATCGATCTTTGTTATTACAACATAAAAAAAATCTTATTGTATGACTAGGGCAGGCCTTGCTTTTGTTGGACGTCCGCGTTTTCGCTTTATGCCGATGGGTATGTTTTTAGCTTCTACAGGTGGTGTGACATATTTCAACCTGATAGCAAGTCCAATGATATGTATGCAAATGTAGCGTTTAAAAAATGCGTTTATGGGCAATACAACCGTCCAATATGCGAAAGCAACTTCTTTATATTCGTCGAAAGAACTCCAGTCTTGTCCAAACTGAACAGTTGATGCTCCTGAACTTACAATCAAGTAGGTCTTTTTCATGGAATCTTTAAGTCCACTACTTTTCGGTCTGACTTCATTGCGACTAGGGCGAGCGTTGAGTGCGTTGGCTCGCGCGACCGCCGCCGATAACAGCGCGCCAAAACACTTTTTCAATAAAACAGATCAAGAACAAAAAAAAATAAAGTTGGGTGATAGGGATTTTAGCTACACGAGTAGTGAATTCGTGGAATGTAATTTGACAATATAAACATACATTATCTATTATGCAGTTTTAGAAAATGATTTTGGAAATTCCGTTGTAAGATGGTTAATTTAGTGTGCAAATCAGTATTTTTGTTAAACGGTGAGTACTTTTGTCTTAAAATCTGTATATCTATGGTTTCAGCTAGATTTTCGTTGAAAATTATATAAAAAAGGCCACCTGATTTTGATTAATTTTATACATGTTTTAATAAAATATGTTTAGGCAATCAAGTAGTTAATTTGTTACGCAGTCATTTATCTGATATGCAGTAGTTTATTAGTCGAGAGATTTAGTTTGCTTGAATTTTAATTAGAGGTGCAATTAAAAATTCCCCATTTATTATTTATCTTTTTTATAAGTCATATTGGCTTCCCTCAAATAGTAAGGAAGAGATTTATTCTTACATTCTCCGTGCAAGGGTGGAGTATGAATACTAACCTCTGCGGACGGGGTCTGCCTGTCGTAAAAGGCGACAAAACAACCCTAGCTACGTGACAGGACTACAAGTCTGTCTTGATGGCAACCACCCTTGGTCTATAAGTATGCCGCCATAATAACCTTGTGTTGTGTTCCGGTATTAGTGACCCTGGTTCCTGTACTCTATTGGACAGGAACTTGTTCGCGGTGTCCCTAGCGTCGCAAACATCCACAGGCGAAGGTTACTGCTTACGATTAAGTGGGTCGTCAGCGTGTCTACTTATCCTCAGTAAAAAAAACATTCACTTAATACCGATATAAAGTTACGAAACAACAACACAGATGGTGCTGGGAAGAATTGTCACGAAGCTATATTACTTTCTAGCTATAATGTTTAATGGCGTCAAGGAGAGACATCCTTGACTCATTCTTTGCCTAAAGAAGTTCAAGAGAAGAAAATATCGCAAACAGGCCTTGCCCACGCCAAAGTTCTGCTAGATGATTAACAACGTGTGTACTTTAAGGCTTTAAGAATACATACTAACAGAAAACTTTAAATGTATAATGGCTTTAATTAAAGTCTAAATGTCTGTAAATATAATTAATCTTACCAAATACATTACTTATGAGTTGGTGGTGAGGCGTGTTATGTACTGTGATTCCCATCGATTCCTCGCCGTCAGATGAATCGTCCGACGAGTCACCAGTGAACGGCATTGACCGGATTTGACTGGCTCGCTGAAGAAATGAAACATATAAATATTTTTAAAATACAGACAAGATAATTTAAATGTTTGGATGCAACATAGATTAAATTGAATGATAATGATAATTTATACTAACTCCTTTAACAGTAGCGTAGACCGGAACCGAGATGTCTTGATAACTGGTCGACTCGTGCACCGGTCTGTTACACGGCGGTGGACTCAATTCTTCTTCCACAGATTGCTGAAGACCATCGTCTGCTACCTGTGCAAGAAAAATAAATAATTATAATACGGTTTTCATAGTTTTCCACCAAACCACCAAATTAAGTTAGGTGCTTAGACAGGTATACCTATTAAGCAAAGTCGTGGGCATAGCATACAATACATGTAACGACTTCTTTAGGCGAATAAAGTATTATCTGCTCTATGTCACCTTAGCCTTAAGATTAAAATTGGGAACAGTTTTTGTGATATTTGTTCTGATCTAAAAGCTCCGAGGAGTATGGATATAAAACTTCAGGAGATATTCTAGAATGGACACCAACAGCTTTTGTATTAACTGCTCCTCCATCCTCCGTATAGGATAGGAGTAAGAATACTAACCCCTGCGGCCGGGAGCGCCCTGTCGTAAAAGGCGACCAAACAATTCTAGCTAGGAGACAGGGTTTCTAGCTCGTCTAGGTAGCAACCACTGGTCTTTATATATACGCCATTATAACCTTGTCTTGTGTTCCGGCATAAATGAACCAGGCTCCAGTTCCCCTATGTGGACATCAGCGTGTACGCGGTGTTCCTAGCGTTGCAAAGGCGACGATAACTACTTTTTTATTGCTGTAGGACAGCAGACAGGCTGACGGCCTACTTAGAATTTAGCAGTTACCGTTGCCTATGGGTGTTTGCAAAGCCAGTGGCATCATGAACATGCTGCTGTCCCATAAGGGTACAGAAACTTGGGTCACTAATGCCGGAACACAACACAAAGTTATTATGGGGGCATACTTAAGACCAAAGGTGGTCACCATCCAGACGGGCTTGGGGCCTTACCACATAGCTAGGGTGGATTGTTTTGTCGCCTTTTACGACAGGTCGACCCCGGCCACAGAGGTCAGTATTCTTTCTCCGCCCCTGCACGGATAAAGACGGATGTAACGAGATCCATGTCATAGGGGGAGAAATTGAAGCTAATGGATTTCTTTACAAACCGTCTGATCAGCATGCGGCAACAAATTAGTATAGTTTTATTTATTTATGGGCCAAGTTTAGATAAATTATTATTATTATTTATGATAATACCTGATATATCTTCGCTTCCCAGCTTGGAAACCTGTGTAATGGTGGTGTAGGTGGCCTCGGATTTTCTGATACAGAACTGTCCCCAGTAGAAGATCCTCCCCTACTGGTACCTTGAATTACTACATTCACTGTCCCTTGCCAAGCTGGTGTGCGTTCTAAAAGTGACAAAAAGTTTAAAGAAAAATTAATTTTTATTAAAATTAATTTAGAAATATTAATAAAAGAGGGTATTATGACAAATATAAGTCCATAATGTCCCACTGCCGGGTTCGGGGTTATGTTGCTTACGATTACCTGTTATTGTTTGTATGCTGTTATTTTGTGCTTCGCGTTTCAACAGATATAATAATTTTAAATGTCGAGAAGGAGACATATAACAAACGACCCGTTACGAAAAGATCTCATAAATAAATGTTTTCAGAAATCGCCGATGAATTCTGAACGTTTTACGTATTATAAAGTAATGTTAATTAAGCTAACTAAAATTTTATTTTTCTTTTGAATTATTCATGATATAGTTAAATAGTTTACATATTGTCAAAGGTATATTGACAAATTCGTGTTTATAAATTTATAATAAATATTTCAGTTAAAAATATTAATTTGATTATACCTCTACTTGGTGTGTAAATTTCAGCATAGTCGTGAGTGGTGTCGCCATCTGTCGACGTATTTGGAGTAGTTGATATCACAACTAAATTTTCAACTGCAGTCTGTAGAAAAAGTGTTTACATCAGTGATAAATTGATTTTTTGTTAACAACTAACAACGAGCACCAAGAACTCTAATAATTAAGTTAAATGATTTTTCACTGTATTCTTCTTAAGAATCTTTTATAGGCAAGCTGCTGGGTTCTTAAAAAATATAAAGTTTCTACGTGCATTTTGGCCATGCCATAGACTTCGTTTCTATAGGGGCGATTGATGTCCAACCCTCAATGTCAAAAGAAAAACCTTCCGTCAATCTCCTCCGGTGACTATTAAGGTGCACCAGCTTCCAGATAAGGTTGGCGAAGGCGGATTGACGGGTACATGGCAATTATGCACATTAGGCGAGATATACTGCCTTAGCGATACCTGCCCCGTACGATTCGAACCTCTAGATTTGACTTCGAGTGGAATACCACTGAGCTACCAGGTACCTTGACAGTATATTTTATACTAATATTATTTTATATATATATAAACTGAATTATTATAACTTACAGCTAGATCGTCAGCCAGTAAGCTGGCCGTCGTCCTCTCATCCATTGTCCGGTTCATTGTATTGAGGGCAGGATTGGTAGCATTGACGTTGTTCGCGATGTTGGTAGTACCGATTGACAGGTTGCGCCTGTGGCGAACTGGAGTACTGTAGTGGGGTTCCGATGAACTGATTGGCAGCTGTGTAATTTAGAAAGAACATTTATATCGACGGACCTTAAGAGGTAGTTCGATGTCTGACATAGAGAATCTCGAATGGAACTGCTTTTACTTTGGATTATGTGTCCTTTTGATTATCTCTATAGATTTTAAATGTATATTACACAACCAACTCAAATATATTTTGCTTAATATATGAATGTATGATGTAGATTTTTAAATAATATACCAGCCTAAGAAAACTTTCAAATTTTTAAATGTGTAATATGATACGTAATCATATATTGACAAACAAATTAAATATGTATGTAATAATTGTAAAGTAAATTAGATTTGTAAAATTTCTTAAGAATTTCAACCAACCGTATGTACTGGCATATATTTCTATAATTAACTTCTTGCCATTAACTTCGGATCATTTATAAGCGCCAATCACGCAGCTTGTTAAGTATTTTCTCAGGGTTAAACTACGCGTTACATAACTTTTTGTCGGCACCCTTCCAGAATACTATACATACTTAGTTACTGTGCAAAGAGGCAAGGACAAACAAACAGTCCAAATAGTTTTACAGAGGCGGATAATGTCTTCCTCTTCAATCTAGAAATGTAATACTGAATGATTTTGTATTTTCGATTTGCTAACGGTGGTTTAAGGAGAGTTATCTATTCGTGGATTTTACGAAACCCTAGGAACAAAAATAGGCACTGTTTTTTGCTTAGCTGAGACAACTTGCCCAATACTTTATTTTACCGAGGAAATCCAATTAAGACTGTTGTGTGTAGTGCTTCCAATCATACAAAAAAAAAATTAGAAACAAAATAACGAGTGTCTTGAACTCGTTTTAATTTCGATTATTGCAACAAACCACCTTGAATACATTAATTGTGCAGTAATAATGAGAACAAAGAAAAAGTTAAGTGCCACTAAAATAAATAAACAATCGGTGTTAATTAAATGCGAATCAAAAAAAGCCGGCGATTAATTATAACAGAGTAAATACTTAGTGAAATTTAAAAGAAAAGATTCCATTAAATTAATGACTTTCTAGTGTAGTATTGTAGTACTGTATGTTTATTAAATTACTACTAGGTAATAAAGCGCATACATTTTGGACGTTATGTTTTTTCGGCTTTATAAGTTCCACTCGGATATATGTTGTACCACACTTAACTATTTTAAATGTTTTAAATATATAGCAGTTGTCTAAGAAGGAGACCAATGAGAAGTGCATTTATATAAAACATAAGAGATAAAACTATTATTAAATAAATTTGGCAGTTGCATTTCTAAGCGGGTACCTGAGGCCCCTCAAGGCTTTCCGATCTCCGTCTGTTAGAAGCCAATAGGCTGGACGTGCCTCTAGAGCCGTCCTCTGTCCTCACTTCGAGAGAGAGGCTGGCTCTTGTTGGGAGGAACTGGGGACGGAATATAAATATATGACATAATACATAGAAAACTACATACATATAATTATAATAATTAAAAAAAGATATTTTACATACAGGTATGTATACATCTATTTTAGAAAAATACACTTTTGTTAGGACGTTATTGGAATTTTATTTATTTATAGATATCATAGTACTTTGGTAAATTAATACATAAAGATATGGCTGAACAATATGTCTACTCTGAACCATTGAACCTTAAAATTCCGGATTAATTTCTAATAAGATCTGGTGTAAGTGAATGAGTGCGTCAATTATTTAAAACTGCCATACAGAGTTTCACTTAGGTAGGAATATATCTATAATATATATATATATATATATATATATATATATATATATATATATATATATATATATATATATATATATATATATATATATATATATATATATATATATATATATATATATATATATATATATATATATATATATACTGCGTTTGAGTAAATAGCAAGTTATAAAAAAGGGTAGTAAAAGGTGACAAAATTACTTGTAAATAAATCAAATAAAGGCAATTATTCGTTCTTCCTATCAAAGGTTTTTGAGAGATCAGACTGTAGTCACTCCTGTTTTTTTAAATATAAAATTGAATTAACCCCGGCTGTGGGGTAGTGTGGGACTCCCCGTGCAATGCCTCCCTTTCTCTAGGCTGGGGAACGCACGTCACTGGTATACCAACTAAAACTACTTGTGTTCCTTCGCACGCTTTGAGTAGATCGCAATCACTCCTGTTATAACGAAACTCAACCTCATCTCATCCAGATTGTACCTTCTCGATCAATAAAAAGAACAGAACCTAGTGGCAACGATTCTAAAAAACCCACTGAAATCTTATCCTGCAAGCTTTTGATGCAATTCATCAAATAACTTACTGTGCAATTCCTACTGCCCTGTGTTGCAATATGATTCCGTAACAACTCCAGTTGCTGATTGCAACGATCGTTCTGTTCACGCAGTAGCTGGTTTTGCTGCTCCAACTCCCTGAGCTTATTCGTCACCCACTCCTTGATACGTGCTGCTTTCGCTTCCACCTGTTTCGCGTCCTGGAGTCTTAGCTGCTTCTGGAACAAGAACTTTATTAGCATTTATCTGGTAAGATACATATACTTTTTTATATTAATGTATTCAATGATGTTGCATGATTTATTGGTCAATAATTTTCGAGGCTGACTGCGTGTTGGTATTTAATCGTACATCTCCATCACGAACGGTTCTAAGCGTCACTTTTGATCTCACTCTGTATCCTTCCGATGGTCTTCACTTCGTCAGTAATCGACCGCCGCCAGGTTTCTTTTGAAGAGCAAGGTTTGCGTTTTCCTTAGAGGTTCCAGTCTAGGGCTAGTCTCTGTATATAGTTGGAATCCCTCCGAAGAGGGCCTAAGCTGTGCCCTATCCAGCTTACTCAGTGAAATAAATTGACTAAATATTGGTTGTGTAGTTTCGCAGACAAACATTAAAGGCACGACGATGGAAAGAAAAAAGTATATAAATGATTTATACCTGTTCTTCAATTTGCCCTTCTAACCGCGATATGGCTCTGGGCGCACCGTCGGTGCCCGCTGGCCATTCGCACAGCCGCTGCTCCATGGCGCGGACCTATAACAACATACATCCTATTATAAAACATACAATTTCCATGAAAATATAGCGTATAAGATAATCTTCATTACGGAGAATAAAATTTAAATCGACATTGTGTTTAACCATACCACTACTGTCGAACTACGGGAGTAGGGTTAGCTCTGGAAGGAACATGAGGCATGGATGAGCCATAGAAGTAAATCTAAAAAGACCAGGGATGTCGTAGATCAAAAGAATTATGAAACACTGAATATTTAAAATTATTTAAATTGCCTGAACAATAAACATAAAGATGTAAATTTAAAACACAATACATCAACAAGGCAGTGTTACAAATGACTGTGCCGTGAACCCTTTGCTGCTATTAATATTTCATAAAACAAATCAAAATAAGTCGTTGCTAATACTAATTTTAGAATTGCCGTCGTTTAAATATACATGTTTCGTCTACGTGTAAAATGTGTACGTTGGGGTAACATCATTTAATACCTAAGCTCTTAGGTAACCTTTGTTGCAGTGAAATGAATAAATGCTTAGATTAAGATATTATAATAACACAAATCAAATCAAAATAAATTATTTCAATATACCTAGTCAGGTCATAAATTCTGTCACATGTTTAGTGTAAAATAATTGTAACAAGTTTATTCATTATGTAACCATTTATATACCAAAATGAACTTAACAAAACATAGATTCTTATGACATTAAAGTTTATTCAAAATGACCTCCGTGATTTTGAATACAAGCCTTCAATCTGCGCGGCCAGTCCTCTATCGCAGCACGAACGAGGTCCATGTCAATATCGGCGGCTGCCTTAATCAAGGATGTCTTGAGTGACTCCAAATTGGGATGAGGCTTTGAACACGCCTTTTCCTCCAAGTGTTGCCATATCTTGTAATCTAACGGATTCAAATCTGGACTGGAGGAGGGCCAGTCTTCGTGCCGGATGAAGTTGATTTCACGCGCCGCCAGCCAGTCTTGTGTGCTCTTCGCTCTATGAGCTGGCGCCGAATCTTGTTGGAATACCCAGTGCCTGTTATTGAACATGGTATGAGAAACAGGTTCCACAAGGTTCGTCAGGACTGTATTTTGATACACAACAGCATTCGTTTTTACACCTTTCTCACAAAAATGTACCTCTGTTAAGCCCCAATAAGAAACTCCCAACCATACCATGAGCGAGGATGGAAAATGACCTCGTTGAACACGCGGAATACGGTTGCTCGCTTCTTCACTACTGTGTGCGTACACCTTATCATTTTGTTTGTTGTAGCTCTCTTCTACGGTAAACATTTTTTCATCCGAAAAAAGAATTTCCCGATATTTTTTTCCCGCGTACCGCTTCAACAAAGCGCGGCATCTCTCCAGTCTCAGGTCCATTAGACGAGCATTCAAACGATGTCCTGTTTTCTTCGATATGCCCGAAGCCCTAAGTCTTCATTTAACACCCTTTTCACCGTGGTTCTGCTTAACCCCATCTGAAGGGCCAACAGTTTCTGCTTACGTTTGGGATTTCTTTGAATTCGTGCCTTCACAGCTTTTATCACTGCTGGAGTCCTAACAGACCGAGGGCGACCACTTCTTGACCTGTCATCTACACTAGAGTCTTCATTGTATCGTTTGATGGTACGATAAATGAATCTTTTGGTTATATTCAAATTTTTCAGTATGTTAAAAATTTGAATTGGCGCGTAACCGCAACGATGCAACGCAATAACTGCAACACGGTCTTCTTTAAACGTCCACTCCATATTTAAAAAATGAGTAAAATTCTAAAAGTATACATTTTTATTTTCATGAACAATTCGAGATTCGAATTCAATAAACTTTTTTGTGGCCAGCATTCTAAAAGAAAAGTTTTTACTGTGTGACAATACTTATGACCTGACTAGGTAGATATTACAGATCGGTTTTATAATGTCAATAATCGTTTACAATACAGAACGTTGGTTAGATAAGAAACGGCGAAACAAACCCCACAGCGAATATTTTTTCATTCATTTTCAATTATTTTTGGCATTCATTGCTATGCAGATGATAGCACCGGCGATGCACGGTACACTGGTCGTGTAAACTCTCTCTCTCTCTCTCTCTCTCTCTTGCGGTTTTGAAAGAAAGTCGGGTCAAACTTGTGTCTGAAGTAGAGAACTCTCTAGAAAGAGTCTCTGAATGGGGTTCTCAAGAACGTTCATGTTGCATACTCTCAGGATTTGGAATGAGCTTCCGGGTGAGGTTTTCTCAGCGCGGTACGATATGAGGTTGTTTAAAAAAGGTAGGCCGTTTGCCTGTCTGCTGAGCTCTAGTTATAAAAAAAATTGTTTACCTACCCGTTGGTGTGTGGACACCAATATAGGATAGGTGGCTATCATACCTATTTTTTTTTTTATTTAAAAGGAAAGTACATGACAGAAATAGGCGCGCAGAATATTACTGACTATGACAATGCACTTCCCATTTAGACAAGAAGAATTTGCCCTTATCCCACGTTATGTGAGGCCGGCAACATATTCTTTCTCCTTCGAATTTTTTTAATTATCCTTCATCTCGTTTATTAGTAGTATGTTACGCAAATCGTCCCACTTCTGTATCTATCACTGTAATGCTTAACATTATTCTTAGCATTTTCCCCATTATGTGACCATTCTTCACTAGTCTGGCTATTGGTATAAAATACGAGAAACATAATAATGCAACTGTAGTTACGTCAAACATGGCATCTAAGCCGCAGGATTTGAAACCGTCTGTTGCATATCGTTGGTTATGCACGTATCATTGCGGTCACGGGGTCCGTGGCTCGGATAACCGCATTGTATATTAGATTCTGTTTTGTGCTCAGATAGTGTTGAGCATGGATATTGCATTCTACAGAATGCTTGTGTATTGTAAAATGTTCATGTCATTTATGAACATTGCACGAAGTTCATGACCCCCTACTCGAATCATACAAATGCTCTTGTCCAAACGCCGCGCCGGGCGAAGGCGATATGGGTATATGAGGTAGTCTACCCCGCTACTTCGATAACTTAACTTATTAGTGAAGGATAGCTAGAATGTTTGCAGCGTCTTACTCTTTAATAATCTAATCGCTATCTAGAGACTTTGTGTGTAGGGTTGCAGGATCCATTTTTAACCCACTAATTCTTAAGGGTGTCTCGAGAGTCCATAAAATGATTAGTATCAAAGAAAAAAACAAATGTTCTATATTAAAAATCATTCTATTTTATAAGTATTTTTTGATATGTAAAATATAAAATACTAGCTTATAACCGGGGCTTCATCCGCGTTGATTGGTATATTAACAAAGTTTTCGTCATGACGCAGAGGTAGAAGATACTTCCTCTCTCCTACGTATGTTATGCCGCTTGCTTAACTTTTCCGCGACAAGAAAACACACATCACTGAACACATAGTGCATATACAAATTGTTATTTCTTTAAACTTTTCTTTTAGATAAGAGCCAAGTGTATATAAAACTTAGAAAATTTAATTGAAATATATCCAGTAGTTTTGTCGTCATGCGCGCAAAACTGCAGACCTCTATCATTTTATTTATATAGATAGATAGAAGAAGAAAAGTGGAACAAAATTTAATAAAGCCGAAAGCCATCTTGTCAAGAAGGCAGCTGAAAAAGGGATATTATGGAGTAATTCGATCCGATAAAGGTAAGAGCATTCCGTTGGCTTCATGCCTCAACATTTCGACTGTGAGTCATTAAATTTAAATTTCAGCCAATATTCTATAAGGGACCGTATATATTATCCAACAGTTTGGTCTGCTCTACGAGTCAGTCGGTGGGAGTATTTCAAATTATCATATGTTTGTCTCAGCAGTTGCATGTTAGCGAAAGTGGTTTATTTATGCAAAGATGTAACTGTATATAAAATATTCTTAATTTTTTTTTTTTTTTATAGCGGGAGTTCAGCAGACAGGCAAACGGCTCACCCTGGCAGGTGGTCACCGTCGCCTATGGACGTCTGCAACACCAGAGGCATTACTAACGCGCTGCCGGCCTCGAAGAAATTTTATAACGCGTTTTTTGAAGAACCCCATATCGTACCGCGCTGAGAAAACCTCAGCCGGAAGCTCATTCCAGATCCTGAGAGTACGCAACATGAACGTTCTGGAGAACCGTTTCGTACGGGAAAGAAGAGGCTCCAGGAAATGGGGATGAACACCCAGCCGATGGCGGGCAGTGCGGTGGTAGAAAGACGACGAGGGCACCATTCTAAATAGCTCCTCAGAACACTCCCCGTTGTACAGACGGTAGAATACGCAAAGAGACGCAAAGTCTCTCCGAAGTCCAAGCGTGTCTAGACCGTCTGTGAGTATGGGATCGTCGACAATACGAACTGCGCGCCGTTGGATCGAATCTAGGGGATTGAGCTGACAGGCGGGTGCCCCAGCCCATAAATGTGTGCAGTACTCCATATGCGGTCTGACCTGTGCTTTGTATAGCACAAGCCGTTGCCTTGGACTGAAGTACTGCTTGGACCGGTTTAGCACACCTAGCTTTTTGGAGGCAAGCTTAGCTTTACCCTCCAATTGTCCCCTAAACTGCACATCATTCGTGATGTCGACACCAAGGATCCCAATACTGCTTGCGATGGAAAGAGAGGTTCCTTGGAACTGTGGCGCAGGTGCGAACGGGGTTTTCTTGGCAGAGAATACGCAGACTTGCGTCTTCGAGGGGTTGAACTGGACAAGGTTTTGTCGTCCCCATTCAGAGACTCTCTCTAGAGAGTTCTCTACTTCAGACACAAGTCTGACCCGACTTTCTTCCAAAACCGCAGGAGAGAGGTTTACACGACCAGTGTACCGTGCGTCGCCGGTGCTATCATCCGCATAGCAATGAATGCCATCTATGGATAACATGTCATTGATATGCAGAATAAATAGCGTCGGCGACAGCACACAACCCTGGGGCACACCAGCATTGATAGGCTTCACACTAGAGCAGCAACCGTCAACAACGACCTTAATACTGCGCCCAGTGAGAAAGCTGGATAGCCAGGTGCAAAGACTCCCAGGTATCCCGTAAGATGGAAGCTTCGCAAGAAGAGCCCTATGCCAGACCCGATCGAAGGCCTTAGCGATGTCTAGGCTAACGGCCAGGGCTTCTCCCTTGCTCTCAACGGCTTCAGCCCAACGGTGGGTTAGGTAAACCAGGAGATCCCCAGCAGACCGCCCATGTCGAAAACCATATTGGCGATCATTTAGCAGCTGGGAATC
Source organism: Malacosoma neustria (assembly GCA_963693495.1). Classification (NCBI taxonomy): domain Eukaryota; kingdom Metazoa; phylum Arthropoda; class Insecta; order Lepidoptera; family Lasiocampidae; genus Malacosoma; species Malacosoma neustria. The sequence goes on from OY856385.1 coordinate 4,476,141, forward strand.
CTCCAGGTGACCCAAGAGTTGTGCGTTGATGATCCGCTCCATCACCTTTGAGAGCAAAGAAGTTATCGCTATAGGCCTGTAGTTGGACGGGTCCGTTCGGTCACCCTTTTTGGGAATAGGGTGAACATGGGCCACCTTCCACGAAGCCGGGACACAACCATTGCGGTAGGATAAGGTAAAAAGTCGGGAAAGGACTGGAGACAGCTCAGCCGAGCACATTCGCAGCACAATAGCGGGGATACCGTCTGGCCCGGTGGACTTCTTGACATCGAGGGATCGGAGGACACGTCGCACGGCTTTTTGAGAAAACCGTACCTCCGACATTGTTGAGTCTCCACATCTTTTAATAGAAGGTGGAGATTGTCCCCCGTCATCAAGAGTCGAATTGGCTGCAAAGATTTCGCCCAAAAGATCGGCTTTATCTTTGGCAGCATGAGCCAGGCGGTCGTCAGCTGCACGTAGTGGTGGTATGGACGCCCGACAGAAGTTTCCTTCGACATTATGTTAAAAATTGACTTAATTGACAATTATGTTAAAAAATGACAATAAACGTTTCAAAAACTACTCTCTAAAGTAAATACGCACTTAAGCGAAGTCTTTTGTGTTATTTATAAATGGAGGACATGTAGAATATTCTAAATCAAACCTAGAACACTCAGATTAGAAAAATGTTGTGATCAGAATATTTCGATTATAACTGATTTTTATCGATCACAGATATGGCAAATGCTGTCAAAAAAGAAAACTCCACGCGTTTATACGCATGTGTACGGAACTTTATAACACGAGTCGTTATAACTACACGGTTTCCGTTGTAATAAACACCCTGTTCGGTTTCTTTAGCTTTTAAATAAGTTCGTTGACTTAGAATATTTTAATTGCAATTTTATGTTTAGGTAAATATAACTCGGAGTTTACAGCTGTTTATATTCCATAATAGTTATTTCAAATGAAATGTTTATAAAATAAAATTTTAATTTCTCTGTCTTAGCTAGTTTACCTAACTTAAAGTAACTAAGTTTATATATTTATTAGTTTTTCTTTAAGGGAACATGTAATATAATGTTATTGAATTTGCTGACCTAAAATCTCGAAAATTTAATCGAGTTTTCTGAAGTTTTCTCCTTGGAGCCTGAGGTACATTTTGAGTATTTTCAAAGGCCTCGTGCAAGTCTTTTTTTCGTCGATGCCCTTCCTCAACATTTTGATCAAAGAGAAACATAAATGTATTTCTATAGGACCGAATTCTGACCCACCCCAACCTAAAAAGAAAAACTAAATGACCCCCCCTTTTGGTGCCTGTGAGAAAGCAGAAATCATCTATTAATATTTACGGCACGTTATGAACAAGATGACATGGTGATTTATATACGTCATCTCAATATTATAAATATACATAGAATTTAAAACATAATATTTATAATATTAGCATAAAAAGAAAGAAAATAGGTGATAGAACGTAATCACACAGTACATAAACAAAATGAAAATTGTATATCCACCCAATGAGGTCGACCACTCAGTATGGAGCTGTCTCAGAATATTTTGACAAAGCACATTAAATTTTAGATTAAATTAAATTAAATTACTTTTTACTGCATCAAACATTATAATGGTGAAATTTAAATACTACAAACTTATACATATAATACTAAAAGTAGATAAAATAAAATAATTGGTTCCACTTACTCCAAAACTAGATCTATCTGTATCTCTTGGGCAAGTTTCTTTAATAACTTAGCCTACTGTCTATATTAGTAATATAGATCAGAATAAAAGTACTATTAGATTTAGAAGACGCAGTGAGCGAACGTGAAACAACGAAATGAGCCGAACGAAAAGGGGACAAGTTGAAAATCGAGCTTCTATAGAATGATGACTTTTTTATTTCTGTAGGACAGCAGACAGGCTGACGGCTCGCTTAGAATTTAGCAGTTACCGTCGCTTATGGGTTTTTGCAACGCTAGTGGCATCGCGAACACGTTGATGTCCCATAAGAGCGAGCGCACATTGAGCTACTGGAGGCGACCACATTAGAACGACTAGTGGCCGACACAAGTTGCGGACGCGTTTCTCCATACATTTTGTTTAGCATCGGCGCACACCGAGCGTTTGAGTGGCCGCGTCCGAGCCACAAGCTGCGGGAGTCGACCGCGCTCGCTACTTGTGGCCGCGTTTTGTCGTTCGACTCGCGCGCACACACGGCCACAGTCGCCACAGTGTGTATCTTGATGTTTGAGGTCATCGTGCAACAGGCTAAGTAGTTCATTGAATGAGTTCACGCTCATTCTAAAATACTTGAAGAACTCATCTGGATGACTTTTTAATTCTTCTAAAAGCAATTTGTGCTGTCCATTTTTATTGCGTGAAGTTAAAATTGGATGAACCCAGTAACGCCGATGAATTGGACGTCGATAATTCGGAATTCTGCGACGTTTCCTACGTCTTAGTATAATAAGCAACAATAACGCAATCAAGACTGCGTCCATCTTTGACAAACACATCCGCCTCTGAGTGTACTCGACACTTGAATAACTTCCGCAAGTGGCAGCCACTGAAGGCCGCATCCAGCCACCAGTGGCTGCCACTGGTGGCGGCGTGTAGTGGTCTGACTTAACCACTGGTGGTCGCGTTTAGTAGCGGCGACTGGTGGCCATAATGTGTGGGGGCTCTAAGGGTACAGGAACTTGTGTCACTAATGCAACACAACACAAGTTACTATGGTGACATACTTAAGACCAAAGGTGGTCGCCATCCAGACGGGCTTGTGCCCTACCACGTAGCTGGGGTTGTTTTGTCGCCTTTTACGACAGGCCGACCCCGGCCGCAGAGGTCAATAATCTTTTTCCGCCCCTGCACGGATAAACACGGATTACTAGGAATTTACAAGTCAGTAAGGAAACCATACATCCACATTAAAAATGTATTAGTCAGTCAAACAAAACTTACATAAGAAACAATACATTACAGAGAGACAATCCCTAAAGTTACGTTTGTTTTCACTTAAACACTTCCCATGGTTGTTCATGGTATAAACGGTTTCAGAACAAAGGAAAGCGCAAGGGTGAAGGATGCGACCGGGAATAGCTCGCATTAATCACAAACGTAGTAATTTGCCTGACTCACGACACGAAGGGACGCGGCGAATGTCGGGAAAATTCTAAATCGGGAAACACACGTACGAGTTTATATAGAAAGTTGAAGGTTCTTCGAAAAAAAATAGTATTTCGGTTTATTCTGATCACTATAGCCTTTTAGGTAATGGTAAAGGAATTTCATAAATAAGGCAGTGTAGAGATCATATGAATATCTTTGAGAGACTTATTAATGTATATTTTAAGTACCTATGCAGGGGCGGAGACAGAAAGGCGACTAAACAGCCCAAGCTAGGTCGGCTCCAACCCCGTCTGGATGGCAACCACCCCTGGATTTTAAATATAGCGACATGATGTATTGTGTTCCGGCATTAGTGAATAAATTCCAGAACCACTACGCTGATAGCAGCGTATCAACGACGCCCCTGACATTGCAAACACTCATAGGCAACGATAACTGCTAACTACTAAGCGAGCCGTCAGTGTGTCTGCTTCCCTATAGCAATAAAGAAATACCCGGGTTCGGCCGGAGTAAATAGTACTTAACTATGAACTCTTTTAGCCTTAAAACCTGGAGCAACGATATCTCTTCTCTTCAATAATATTCTTTTCTTTAAACTACTACGGATAGGATGTTTTTTTTTTGTATCTTTCCACCCAAAGGTACTGATAGGATATTCATAGCTCGTTCGCAGCAGTTCGAACCCAGAATTCGTGCGAATGAATACAATAGATGCCAGAATAAGCAACAGAGCGCTTGCGTTATGGCTAATAGAGAACTATACTTTTCTTTTGTAAATATATACATATTAGATATACATGAACATCCAGAGTCATGAAGGAATCAATCACGATCCCTGTACGCGTTCCAACAATAATGAAATAAATGTACCTACTCTTTAACTGTAATTTTACTTAGTTGTTAAATGAACAAGCAACATAGTAATGCTGCATTGGCAGACATTTTACCAATGTCAGTGCAAGATGCAAATAACTTAGTTAATTACTCTCGTGTAATTAAACTCGTTTGTAACTGTAGTTTTAAACATCCTTATTTATTCTGGCCATACTAGCAAAACGAGAATGAGTTTGTTAGCAAACAAGTGGTGTGTGTTAATGATTTTAAAATCGGAACCTGCTTCTTCTGCGAGGCAGCTACATATGTCTGCGAAGAAGGGACAGAGTGGAGGCGGAAGTGGGCAAACTAGCTCCCGTTCTGCGAACGCAGGACTAGACCACGGTCGGGAGAAGGCACGGCTCTCTGTCGTTTAGGGTGACGCAGGTGCTGTCGGGGCACGGCTGCTTCGGCAAGTACCTGTGCCGCATAGACAGGGAGCCGGACGCTCGGTGCCACCACTGCGTCCATTGCGGGGAGGACACGGCGCAACACACCCTCGCCGAGTGTGTAGCTTGGGAGGAGCAGCGCCGTGTCCTCACAAATGAAGTAGGAGGCGATCTGTCGCTGCCGGCCGTAGTGCGGAGGATGGTCGGTAGCGCAGAGTCGTGGGACGCGGTGGTGTCCTTCTGCGAGAACGTGATGTCGCAGAAGGAAACTGCGGAACAGGAGAGGGAGACCTCGACTCCCTTCCCCGGCCGCAGACGGCGCACCGGGCGCAGGAGATGGGCGGACAACGCCCTTTTCCAGCCCCCATGAATGGGTCTAGGGGCGAGGGACTTGGGGAAGTCCCCGCCCACTATTCAATGGAAGCGGAGGCGCGCGCGGGTGTCTGCGCGCGCCTCTGAGGCGATGCACGGAGTAGTTGAACACCTCACTACCCCATGCAGGAGATGAGGCCTGGACAGACCGGGCCAGCACTAGTGTGGGGCTGCGGAAGAATTGGGTTTCCCGCGGCCCCGCGCGCGCGTGTGAGGAGACACCGGGGTGGTTTTAGCCGGTAGGAGTCCGGCACGCCCCTCCGCCTTTCCCCAGGGGAAGGTAGTCCATGAGGATTTCCCCCCGGTAAAAAAAAGGACTAGACCACGGTACCGAGCATCCGACGACGTCCAGCCACCGTAAAGAACAGCTGCGAGCGGCTCGTCGTGGGGTTTTCACTGCCCGTACCTACGCTGCGAGTTTGAAGGCATACGTGCTGTTCCATGTAGTTCCCTCTCAATCCCGGAATCACACAGGAGAGCACAGGGGGGTCAACACCCCCTGGCGCTCACCATGGAATACCGGATCGTTGCAATGGAATATAGTTGGAAGAGAATAGCGAGTTTTTTTGTGGCTAATCTCACGGAGTCCCACAAACCCCCTGAATCCCCTGCAGTCATGGGGACGAGTCAATGAGTTTATCTTCGAAAAAAGCTGCTTTATATAAAACTAGTTGACCTGGCAGACGTTGTTCTGCCATACAAAAAAGGAAATTAACTGTTTAAAAGTTTGGGGTTATGTTCTAATAAGCGAAAATTCCAGAACTAGAACCAGCGCCACCTACCGGGTCCAATTGCGAATTTAAACCATTCTTGAATCCACTTGAAGACACACAAAAAATTTCAACAAAATCAGTCCAGTCGTTTAGGAGAAGTTCAGTGACATACACACGCACATAAGAATTACCTATACCTAGTCAGGTCATAAATTCTGTCACATGTTTAATGTAAAATAATTGTAACAAGTTTATTCATTATGTAACCATTTATATACCAAAATGAACTTAACAAAACATAGATTCTTATGACATTAAAGTTTATTCAAAATGACCTCCATGATTTTGAATACAAGCCTTCAATCTGCGCGGCCAGTTGTCTATCGCAGCACGAACGAGGTCCATGTCAATATCGGCGGCTGCCTTAATCAAGGATGTCTTGAGTGACTCCAAATTGGGATGAGGCTTTGAGCACGCCTTTTCCTCCAAGTGTTGCCATATCTTGTAATCTAACGGATTCAAATCTGGACTGGAGGAGGGCCAGTCTTCGTGCCGGATGAAGTCGATTTCACGCGCCGCCAGCCAGTCTTGTGTGCTCTTCGCTCTATGAGCTGGCGCCGAATCTTGTTGGAATACCCAGTGCCTGTTATTGAACATGGTATGAGAAACAGGTTCCACAAGGTTCGTCAGGACTGTATTTTGATACACAACAGCATTCGTTTTTACACCTTTCTCACAAAAATGTACCTCTGTTAAGCCCCAATAAGAAACTCCCAACCATACCATGAGCGAGGATGGAAAATGACCTCGTTGGACACGCGGAATACGGTTGCTCGCTTCTTCACTACTGTGTGCGTACACCTTATCATTTTGTTTGTTGTAGCTCTCTTCTACGGTAAACATTTTTTCATCCGAAAAAAGAATTTCCCGATATTTTTTTCCCGCGTACCGCTTCAACAAAGCGCGGCATCTCTTCAGTCTCAGGTCCATTAGACGAGCATTCAAACGATGTCCTGTTTTTCTTCGATATGCCCGAAGCCATAAGTCTTCATTTAACACCCTTTTCACCGTGGTTCTGCTTAACCCCATCTGAAGGGCCAACAGTTTCTGCTTACGTTTGGGATTTCTTTGAATTCGTGCCTTCACAGCTTTTATCACTGCTGGAGTCCTAACAGACCGAGGGCGACCACTTCTTGACCTGTCATCTACACTAGAGTCTTCATTGTATCGTTTGATGGTACGATAAATGAATCTTTTGGTTATATTCAAATTTTTCAGTATGTTAAAAATTTGAATTGGCGCGTAACCGCAACGATACAACGAGATAACTGCAACACGGTCTTCTTTAAGCGTCCACTCCATATTTAAAAAATGAGTAAAATTCTAAAAGTATACATTTTTATTTTCATGAACAATTCGAGATTCGAATTCAATAAACTTTTTTGTGGCCAGCATTCTAAAAGAAAAGTTTTTACTGTGTGACAATACTTATGACCTGACTAGGTATATACATAATAAAGATTACAATAATATTAAATTATAATTATGAGAACATCACTAACTTATGATTTGTGTTACCATTCTTAAAGAAAATTAACCATTTCCGTATTCAATTCCAACAACTCTACGTCTATATTTACATTTTCCTTATAAATCCCCTATATCGAAGATTTTTTAGTAACAACGGAAGGTTGAGATACGTTGCTTAATATTGTCAAATGACAAAATTTCTACATACTAGGCCTTTCTGTTATTCTTTCTTGCTCTTAGTAAAAAAAAAACAATATTTTACACAACAATGTTTAAATACTTATAATCATCTCAGCATTAAATGGCCCAGCTAAATACTACTAAAAACTATATACCACTGCCATCTGACTACGAATTAGATACATAAACTGCCGAAATTACCTCTAAACTAGTATGCGGATATATTCAGGGTATTAAACTCAGCTTCCAAATAGATTCGGGTCAGACTATCGATAATAATATCGAGCTACTTTTACATCTTCCAGGAAAACATAATCATTTTAAGAGTTAAAATTAGTCGAACGTGTCACCGCTCTATAATTTATGGCTTGAAAATAAGCAGCGAGTGAACGCATCGGTAAGCGCCACCGGATGAGCGTCAGCCGTTATTATTTATTTCATTTCACAAATCGCTGTTTGTTCATACATAATGGTCGTATAAACCCGGTTGAATACATAAATCACATCATCACTTTGCGAGAGTCGATTTGAGCTATCAAATATAGCACAGAAAGGGTTCGGTCTTCTTTACAGAGTTGAGAGACAAGTGGCAATTGTTCAGAAAAAGGACAGAAGGAAAGTCTGGGAAAATACTCAACGACGCCTTAGCCTCCGAAATTGTGAGACGAAACGCTTTAAGAACTGGCGATGAGAAGTACAAAAATGATAGAAAAATAGTTGTGTATTGTAATCCACATAATTTACAAAACAAGAGAAAAAAATTATATTCGTAATAATGCATATTAACTTATATTTGTGTTAATTTCTGTCAAGTAACCCGGGCCATAGGACATTTTTATAACAATGAAGAAACATGTCCATGGGTATAAATCATATTTAAATTACAACATTATCCATATAATGGACCCCATGGTCGGCACAACATGTTACATGTTGTAATAGCTTAGTTTTTACAACCAGCCGCCTAACCCTATCTACGTTGTAGAGCCCCAAGCCCGTCTGGATGGTAACCCCCCTTGGTCTATAAGTATCCCGCCATAATAACCTTGTGTTGTGTTCCGACATCACTGACTTAGGTTCCCGTACCCCTATGGGACAGCAGCGTGTTCGCGATGCACCTAGCGTCGCAAACTCCATAGGCGACGGTAACTGTTTATTGTTAAGTGGGTCGTCGAGCCTGTCGTGATATTCAAATAGATAAATAAAATACGAACAGACATTTTCAGGACCGATTTCATTTGTTGTATATAGTAGTGTCCCACGGTATACCCGCGACGCTTGTCCAAGGCTGATTGGATGAATACACATACTGGTAATTTCAGTACGCAGGTTTCCTCATGATATTGATAAGCTGGAATTAATACTTTCTGGATTCCATTAATTCATTGATCAAAGAATAAAACTCTTTTAACCGTACTTCTGCGGCCAGGCTCGGCCTGCCGTAAAAGGCGACAAAACAACCCACCCTAGCTACGACGTAGCCCAAGCCCGTCTGAATGGCGACCACCTTTGGACTTAAGCATGCCGCCATAATAACTTTGTGTTGTATTCCGGCATTAGTGACCCAAGTTTCTGTACCCTTATGGGACAGTAGCATGTTCGCGATGCCACTGGCGTTGCAAACATCCATACGCGACGGTAACTGCTAAATTCTAAGTGGGCCGTCAGACTGTCTGCTGTTCTACAACAATAAAAAAAAGCTCTGCACATAAAGACTTAAAAATAACTTTTTCTAAGTAGACTTTAATTTTGATTGTTTCTCTAACTAGAGGAAACCTAGCACCCGTTTTCGGTGTAACTTTAAGAATACCAAGAAGTCCGGATGTCTCGCATCCGAGACACTCCCAATCGCGATACAGTTTACACTTTGATCTATTTAGGGAGGCGCACGCGCCGCGTCACTTCAGCGTCAAATTGATTGGACTGCTTTGGGTAAACATTTTACGTTGTAACGATAATACTACATACAGATTTGAATTAATTACGGCACAGTTAAGCTCGGGGCTACCCCTAGATGGACAGATACCCAGGCCGATTACATATGCCGGTAATATCAGTATGCAGATTCTCACGATATTTTTCTCTACCGTCGGTAAATGACAATTACATTATAATTTGTTCATCTATTTAAGCGTTAGATGTAATCGTGAAAAACATGCGCCGTTGATTGAGAGCGCTGTTTGGAGCTCTATGGCTGCAATAATATTTTTATTCCGGTATATAAATAAATAATAATAATAAATATTTTGTGACAATTCACACAGCGCCATCTAGTTCCACACTAAGTAGCACTGCGCTTGTGTTATGGGTACTAGACAACTGATATATTACTTATATACTTTTCCTTTCTAAATAAATACATATTATACATAAAGACCCAGACGCGAGACGGAAATCGTCTAAAACGACTAAACAGCTTTTGGCCAATTACTTTTCAAAGTAGTTCATTTTTCATTTAAAAAACAAAGAAAAACGAATAAAATCGAAAGACTTCTTAAAAATTAAGAAGAATGAAACACTCATCCATCAAGACAACACACCAAGTAATTGAAAACAACGGTCAGATGGATTCAATTCGCGTTTAATTGCTACTTTACACACCGTATTTTCCAGATCTGGCCCTCAACGATTATTAATTATTTGACTACCTCATAAAATTGCTGACGGGAATGAAATTTGATTCTAATGAAGAGGTAGTTCTCGAAACAGGCAGATGAAAGCGTTCATCGTGAAATGTGTAGAAGTGTTATATTAGAAACCCTAAAATTAGCACATTGTTCTTTAAGGAGACTATGTCAATGAATGAAGATTTTCCGAAAAAATTTTTTTTCATAGTTAGTGTAACGGCCAACGCGCGTCAATACCTGCGAGGTCACGGATTCGATTTCCTTCTGTGTGTTTATGTATAACATATATTTATTTACAAAAGAAATATATCAGTTGTCTAGTAGACTTAACGCAAGTACTATACTGCTTACATTTATCATCATCATCTTTGCGTTGAATCCCGGTTGCAACCCAAACGTTTGCTTCGACTATACTGCTTACATTGTTTCAGTATATTATACCAGGTGTAACGGAAAGTCATACGTATGAAATGTTATGATTTGATACATATTTATTCTACTGACATCAATCTTCAAAGTTATACATGTTATATTTTGCGAAAGTAACACCATCATAGATTTATCTCTTTGAAAATGTCAAATTTCGTGCCTGACATTTTCAATTTGAAAATTACGTATGTTTTTTTCCGAATAAGTCGGTAATGACCTTCCGGTACACCTGGTATGTTTCATGCATGATATAATTACAAAAGCATCAAGCTTAGCAAACCCTCTCCAACCATTTTCCTGTCACGTGTCGTAATTCCATCACATTATGGGTGCATATCACGCTAGTCTATCTATCTCTATCTCTACTTAACACGCTAATCTATCTCTACTTATTCATTGGCAATACTTAATTATTTTCTGATATAGGTACGAACATCTGATTTTATCTTCAGTAACAAATTTCATAAAAATATTTTAGACTAAAAATATTTAGAAATATGCTAAACATCTCTACTTTTTCTTAATTGATGATTTGAACAGCTTTTATTAACTGCTATGAATTTTCCAATAACTTTTAACGCTTCTATTACCGGTTTATTAACTTCAGAATAAGAAAGAAACTTTTATTAATCCAGTTTTTACAATTATCATTATTCAAAAGTTAAAACTTTTTTGCTGTATGTTGTTGCATCCAAAACTTAACTTTGGGGACCAGGGTCCATTGTTGAGTTGAGTGAGCCATTCATTTCCTTTCTTAAACTCTGTTAATCGTTAATCAGTTAAATCGATTTTTGTGGAGACAACTGCGGTCTGAACCCCGACCCCAAAGAAAATCCTTGTATCGAAAACCCTTTTCTTTTACAAGGTGAACCATCTGGCAGCTGCCGTTTTGGGATCCGAAGATACCCTATCACATTGTCAACAAAGTTTACTTCTACATTTGACTTGATAACATTCTTGGAAATGTCATATAAACGTTGTCTCTATCAAAATACCACACGGGCAGATCATATTTACGATATAATAACCATTAAAGCATTATTTCATGGAATTCGTTTACAGATTTCCATTTTTTATTTTCTAGACAGTATAATTTATGCGTCGTAAATTGGAACAAATGAAAAAATACCTCCTACTTACATTTTCGAAACTAACGTTTCGGGCGGTAATTGATAAAACCCTACCCAATCCTTAATAAATCCACTTTAGAATAAACACAAGAACACTAAGATTGTAGAATTGAAAAAACTTTAATTGTCACTCGATAAAACAATCCAATAATAAAGGTCGGTACTCATGGACCGCACGAATCCCCGCGGAATTTCTCAACGGTCTATTTTATAAATGGAATGCGAGACGCGACGTGCACGTTCCACGCGGCATGGAGGGGAACTAACGCTAGGATATCCTACAGGACGTGCCGAGTTTATTACGATCGATATTTACATGCTTTTAATATGCAACTATTGTTTGTATTTGTATGTGATATTTGGCTAATGGATTTGTGTGATGTATTAATTTAGATAACAACCGGATGTATCTAACATACAACTGAATGGTAGGCATGAATTTAGGATTGAATATTAAGTTTACCGTAATAGTCTGATTAATCAATCAAAATGTAGATTATGGTGACTAAAATAAGCTACATGTACCGAGTCGAGAGTTTTCGTTCAACCTCTTTGTAACAGTCCTTCTAAACCCAGTATTGTCATAGAGAAAAACTTGCGTACCTTTTTGTATCCCTTTTGAGATACTTCTATGTAGATGATGTGACATACAAAATGTAATTTAAATTTGTTTTTACAAGTGCAACTTCTATTTGACTCCCAAAGCTGATAAAAAAAAAATGAACGAGAGTACTGGGATATCAAAATTCGAACTTTTTGATATTATGCTTTTTAAATATTATTAATTTAATGTCTTGTATCCATTACATGATTCTCTTCTACTTACTTTGGGACTACGTAGCACTGTGAGAATTATCGCAGTGTATTTATTTTTTAAAACAAATATGGGTACATTTATCTCGCTTTTATGTGTATTTATGATTAAAAAAAGGTAGCCACCGAAAGGTATCGACAAAAAAGGTGAGCTAGAGTTTTACCTAACCGTACAACAATGGAGCCCAGGCTCCAAATTGAAATCTTTAGATAAATTAGATGAATCACTCGGCTGATGATGATAAGAAATCATTATGGCTTTTATTCACGTTTTCTTCTTAAATATTACAATGTTTATGAGAGTATTTAAATACCAACGTTGTATATTATTTATTATATAATTATGGTTATAGTAAATTTCAGCAGGTGTAGTTGGCTAAATACTGATGCTCTACCCAGTTTAGACTAGAAAGTGTAATGTGTAAAAAAAATTTGTTTGGCTATTAACGGCTAAGAAGACAACTTTAAAAATGATTTTTAACGATTCTGTTAAACAAACTCACTTAACCGAATCACATGCATGTCAAACATCGTCAAGTTTAGACATGCCGTCTATTTTGGACTGACATTTATAAATGCAGCCGAGTGATGTAAGTAGTTCGTGTCGTATCATGAACACACAGTAACATTAAGAAACAGTATTGATTCTCCTGTTTTATGTTGTGGTGGTCTCGTTCAATGTATGCATTTACAGATTTAATGAACTATTTTCGTATGATCGAGGTAAGATTGCAAAATAAATGCTTCTGGGGAGAAACTGTAGGACATTGTTTTATATTATTATTTTAATAGGAAATCCTACGAATATTAGGAGCGAATGGGATTCTGAACTTCTTTCGGTCTTTTGAATGAATATGTAATACTGTTTTATTACTATACTGGCATAATGACTGACGGGAATCGTGCTTCTCATACCAATTGTTGAAACAGTAAATCTTAGATTAATTATTCCTCTATGCATTATATTGATGTATCTATGTAGCTTTACGATTATTCGTTTAGATAACAGTTATAACATTATCGAATGAAATTGATTTTGAGAAGCTCAGAAGCTTTATTAATATTCATTTGGGAGTTTAGATTGTGGTATAACAAAATATGTTTAAATCCCTTCACAAATGCACGGATACGTATTTCTAAAATTATTTTGAGTAGCTTGAGGATTCAAAGACCCTTCATGACTCATAACGATATATTTTACCATGGTTAGATTAATCATCTTCGTCAGCCAATCATTATCCATTGTAACCAATATGTAAACAGTCAGTATTATCAAATACGTACGTTAGAACCTACAAAGTCCAGCCTAAACAAAACCTTTTTCATATGATTGATGATGATGACAAATCTGAGGTTAATTTAAATTGGAAATTCAACCTACAAAGTCCAGCCTAAGCTGAACCCTATTTCATATGATTGATGATATGAATCTGAGGTCAACTTAAATTGGGCTGTACAATTTGCGAAACTTATCATTTTTAACAAAAACTATTTTTATTTTTCTAAAATAAAAATAGCCCAAGTTATTTTTTGATATATCAGCTATGTGCCAGTGAAAGTCCCGTCAAAATCAGTGCAGGCATTTCAGAGATTAGCCGGAACAAACAGACAGACAGACAGACAAAAATTAAAAAAAATGTTGTTTTGGTATATGTACCGTGTATACGTCCAAATGCACTTAGTAAAAAGCTGTTATTTTAATATTACAAACAGACCCTCCAATTTTATTTATTTGTATAGAGTATAGATTAATAAGAATAAAAGTTAAATTTTGCATGGAAGATTATTTCTTCTTTATTAGGAATCCAAGCAAACACTAATAAATGACCGGGTATCTACTGCTTTGATAGCACTCCGGAGAATGCTTTTGTGCATCCGGACGCAGCGATTCTAGTATTTCTACGTGAGTGCACCACAGTAAAAGCAGCTATCTGATCATAATAGCAAATAGTAATAGCACGTCTGCAGCTCGCACTCGTGATAACCACCTCGGATTAAAACAGCTTAAAATTTTCATGACGCTACAATTCTGTCACATTAACTAATAAAATAATTGCGTTATTTTAAATGAAATGGCGAGATTTTTCTTGAATATTTTTACTTTATTGTAACTATAGCCCATATTCGTCTATTATTGGTCGTAGTTTTCCGTATTTTATGTCACAAATTCCTGTTATCTTGACTTTCCCGCCCATCTTCAAAAGGTGACTTTACATAGGCTGTTAGCCCATCGGGCTAGCGCCCTATAATCTTGGCCTATAATACTACGTTTGCAGTCTTAAGCGGTCTCCATTCCAGGTCTCATTTAGTCAGAGTAGAGGGACACGTTGCTGGTGTGTACTCTACTGCCCGGAAAGGAGGGGTATGCTTTCGCTTGTATCTTCCGCCTGGACGGAACATGGTTACATCCCAACTAAAAAGTCTGTTTATTTTTATTGCTGTAGGACAGCAGACAGGCTGATGGCCCGCTTAGAATTTACCAGTTACCGTCGCCTATAGGTGTTTGCAACGCTGGTGGCATTGCGAATACGCTGCTGTCCTATAAGGGTACAGGAACTTGGGTTACTAATGCCGGAACACAACACAAGGTTATTATGGCGGCATACTTAAGACTAAAGGTGGTCGCCATCCAGACAGGCTTGGGGCCCTACCACACGTAGCTAGAGTGGGTTATTTTGCCGCCTTTTACGACAGCCCGACCCCGGCCGCAGAGGTCAGTATTCTTTCTCCGCCCCTGCACGGATAAAAATTTTCTTCTACTTATCCCTTAATTAAAAAAATGAGTGGAGTCAAAATGAATCAGCCGGCACACTGTTAAGCCTTAAGGGATAAAAATCTTTCATGCATGCCACATTTTAAAATATTAATAAACTAACTGTACCCGCGACTCCGTCCGAGTGGAATAGTGACTTTGGGCATAATTTTTTGGATATATCTTATGGTTTATTTTGGATTACAAACCCTATGAACCCTAAAATATAAATTAAATATGTAAACAGTCAGTATTATCAGTCAGTATATACCACTTAGCTAGAGTGGGTTGTTTTGTCGCCTTTTACGACAGGCCGACCCCGGCCGCAGGGGTTAGTATTCTTTCTCGGCCCCTGCACAGATAAAAATTTCTTCTTTATAATTTTTAATTACACAATGTCTTAATTGTTCATTACTGTTAATTGTTATTACTACTAAACTGTTACTGGTTCTAAGTTTTATTTTAAATTTGTATTTTTTTATTTACATTGGGTATGGTTTTTAATTAATTTTATGGAAATTTTAAAGAACGACCTTAAGTTTAGTTCGAATACGAATTTCCGGCTGCTTCCTTGGTGATTTTTTTTAGTTTCTTTGTATAAATTTTTAGTTGTTATGCATTGTTGGAGAGTTAAGAAAACGGTTGTTTTTAAAATAATCTGCAAGCCAAGTTTCATAATGTATTTTTTTTTGTTTTTAAGGCATTTTAGTAGAAAAAAAATATTGAAATAATATTGTTTTTCATCTTGCATTTTTAAATTTGGACCAATAATTGTTGTTTTAATATTGATTAATAACCAGTGTTTAATCGCTTTTATAAATCAGAAGAAAAAATGAGATTGAAATTAATACTTTTTTTTAAATAAATTTTTGTTGTATTTTTGACTTATTTTTAAAATAGCTAAAAAACATGATAACTCATAAATTATTCACTTTTGCATAATGCATACAGGGGTTAAATTATCACAAATAGTCACCCCTATCACCTCCTAACGGGAATACGTCGAATTACCAATAACCCTGTATATTATATACATATATATTTAAGTTTCAGTTATATAATATTGTTTATTACAAACGTTTCATGACGGTTGTTTCGATAGATATATCATCCTACCTAGTATTATGAGTTCAACTTTTCTAAGCCTATTTACATCATCGTTCTTAGAAAATATCAACTAAAAACAGTGAAAATTAATCCCAAACAACCCTTTGAAATAAAATACCCTCTCGAATTTACTGCAGACTGTACTGAGTTTAATATATTCGGGTTGAGCCCTGACCGTAGCAAACAAATCATATTGCTTTACATAATTTACTCAGTAACAAGACCCGTTAAGTCTAAGACGCTGTTTACATACTTTACACAGCATTTGGGTATTTACATAAACGACTCCCTGTGACGTGAAGACTACAGTATACTGTAAGTTCAAGGGATTATGTGTGTATGTGTAAATAATACTTTTACATGCGTGTAATCGTATATTCATCATCATAACAACTAAACTTTTTTTAAAGCTATAGTATAGCAGGCAGGCAAACATCCCATTTATAGGTAGTCACCGTCGCTTGTGAACTTTTGAAATGGGTATTGCCAACACGCTGTTGGCTTCAAAGAAATTGCCCAACAGCTTTTTAGAAATACACATCACACACAATATACAAACGTTATTTATTTATTTTTATTAGAGCCATTATTTATATGTACACCGCACTTGTCCAAAGTGGTGGCCACAAGCATGGAAGGTTATGATAAAAAAAACGCACGGAGAACAATCTAATAGTCACGAATTCGAATCTCACGATGACGACAGTGAAGTTAGTATTTGTAACCCACTACCACAATCCAGTCCATCTTGGACAAGCGTGGCGGGTATCATGTCTATTCCCGCTAGGGGGAGACCGTGCTTATAGCACGTTATGGGCTGTTTTTATACATAACACATTAAAGACTTTAAGAAAAAGAAAGTGAATGCTCAATATGATCATAAATTGTTAAAGAACAAAAAAAGACGGACATAATAGCGAAGGACAAGGGGTTTTATTACAACGGCGAGACGAACAACACCATCCTTCTATATAGAATCTATATCATACGTATGACGCATGTTGGAATGGATCCAGAAAAGCCTTGGATATATACGCTATAGAGCATTTCCTGCCAAATAGGAATTGGTATTTTCGGAATGAAAAATGGGGATCGAAAGGTATGTTTGGTAAACAATCGTGAATAGTGTGAACATGTTTCGTTGGAGAAGTTTCATTTTGCTGTAATTTATATCTAGAGATAAAGTATAAGGGGCTCCCCAAGATCTTTTTCTCTGTACAGGGGCGGATTAATACTGATTCCCTGCGGCCGGAGGCAGCCTGTCGTAAAAGGCGACAAAACAACCCTAGCTAAATGCTAGGACCCCAAGTCCGTCGGGATGGCAACCACCCCTGGTCTATAAGTATGCCGCCATAATAATCTTGTGTTGTGTTCCGGCATCAGTGACCCAAGTGATCCTAGTGTCTCAAACATCCATAGGCGACGGTAACTGTTTACTAAGTGTCAGTCTGTCTGCTGTTCCCCAGAAATAAAAAAAATATCTCCATGGCCTAATTGAACATCTTCTAGCAGCGGTGCGTCCGCTATAATGGACAACACAGACGACATACGACAGTCGACAAATGTAACATATTAGAAAGACGCTGCGGAGGAGAAATCTACAAGCTGTACATTTAATGTGGAAGCCATTAAAACGACTAAAAGGGTAAATGAAGCATTGTTTTCTTTACGAGACTGTTGCTACAAAGTTGAACGAAAGTAAAATAAAAGACCAATAGTAACGCCTTTAACTTCCCTAACACAAGTCTAGAATATTATTTCGGAACATATCCCTACAATTTTATTAAGCTTTGTCAACAAGTGTTTGTGAGATGCAAAGCGTATAATTCCAGAAACACCGTTTAATAAAGCCGGCTACAAATACGTTCATCCCTTCAGCTCTTCAACTAGTATGCATTCGCCTGGATTAATCCAATAGCCCTTCCATATCGATTCAAATGCAAGCACTCGTGTGTAACAAACGCGCGCCATTTAAAACAATTTTATAAAGGGTTTTCACGTTCGCATAGTTAAGTAAAGGGTGGCAGGTGTTACTGCGAATTGCTTGGAAAATAAAATTCTTCTAAGATTTTTTTTTAAAGTTGGACAGAAATAAAAATTATGGGATTACATTATATTTAGTGGATGTTTGGAAATAATTGTAAAAACAAAAAAACTAATAGAAATGCTAGTCACTTTTTTCATTCGGACCTTATCCCACATTATGTGGGGTCGGCATTCATCTCTGGGGTTATCTCAAGATACAAGTAAACACCTTTATTTGCCTTATTATAATAATATTTTAAGCAATTACTCTTTTCTTTGTTCTACCCCTTTTTTTATCCATCCATTCTTGTGATTAACATTTATCTTGTCACATGGCATTCTCTTCACATTATATGGCCTAACCACGATAATATGTTACTTTTTAATTGATCAATTAATTATGCTATTTTAATTCCCTTGTTACATTCATTTTTAATTTTACACATTTTCGATTGGTAATTCCACGCAAAATTATACATTAACCACTATACCAATTTAAGTGTCATTGGTATTTTATTAATTATAAACAAAATTATTTAATTATTTTCACATTGATTTTAGTTTCCTGGAATCGACTTCATAAGTTTTAATTGTATATTTTACTAATAACATCGTAACGATACTTATATCGAGCAATACAGTTATTATTATGATTTATTAGCTATAAGTTACTAAGTACAAACATAATAATAATATATGGATAATAAAATATTTTGATTGCTGGCAAACACATATGAATCAAGTGCAATTCAAGCGTGAAAAGAAAGTTTCGTAAGCTTACTATTAGTTTATCTAGAAGGCCGTGATCTTTGCGTACAAGGCCATACATATACTGGAACGCATCCAAAATATTCATTTGGCTCCTAATTTCCGACCCCGACCCATATTGTAGCACCAGTATTTGGGGCAAAATATCGATTTGTGAGCGAATACCAACCCTAAACTAGGGTATGGCACCCCTGCTTTTGCTCAATGACTCACAGGGTTGCTAGTTCTGAAACTACTAAAAATGTACAAAATGCTAAAAATAAACACCTTCACTACTCATACTTTTGTATATGGATGGAAAATTTGTATACCATGGATGCAAAAGAAGAGGTAGACCAAAGAAATATTTGATGGATTGCGTAAAAGATGATATAGCAAGAAAAGGTGTGCATGTTCAGATGACGACTAATCGAGGAGAGTGGAAGAAGAGGACATGTTGTGCCGACCCCCACATAGTTGGGATAAAGACAGGAAGAAGAAGAAGACTCGTATACTTTTGTAAATGTATAATAATGTAAAATTAATTTCATTAATTTATTTTCTATGTTCATTAAGAAGACACCTGCGGCGGCG
Organism: Malacosoma neustria; assembly: GCA_963693495.1. NCBI lineage: Eukaryota > Metazoa > Arthropoda > Insecta > Lepidoptera > Lasiocampidae > Malacosoma > Malacosoma neustria. The sequence continues at coordinate 4,495,539 of OY856385.1, forward strand.
GGTGGTCTGTCATAAAAAGCGACAAAATAACCTTAACTAGGTGGTAGGACTCCTAGCCCGTCTGGATGGCAACCAGCCCCGGTCTCTAAACAGCCTTGATTTGCTGCCATAATAGCATTGTGTTGTGTTCCGGCATAAGTGACCCAAGTTCCAATTCTCCTACGCGGCCGGCAGCGTCAGAATCGTTAAATTACAATATGAAGAACTTATCAAATCCCAGTGCACCAATTTTTCAATTTAGCTGATTGCAGCTGTACGAGTAAAGTAGTGATTCCACTATGACGAGGGGCGGCTGATAAGTTCGCGGCCTAAGGTACTTAATGAAAGAAAAATTTAAATGCATATTTTTATTTAATTTTTAATATAGTCTCCCTCAAGTGAAATACACTTCTCACGTATGGCATACGATGCCTTTAAACCACTCAAAAAATATTCTTTATCTTTGTCCTTAAAATTACGATCTACGGCAGCTTTCATTTCTTTGTCATCGGAAAGTCTCCGACTCCGTAAGTCTTTTATTCAAATTGGGAAACGGGAATAACATCGCTAGGTGCCAAATCTGGACTGTACGGTGGGTGATACATTTTTGAAAGCCCCGTGTCTTTCAAGGCCTCCCGTCCAAATAAACTCAAACGATTGTATTTACTATGTATTACTCTGGCTAGGATAAGAACCGGTCGGTCAGGGATCGTACGCACAGTACTAAATCAAAAATGTATCATAAATAATACTGATATTGTTGCAATGTAGCTTTTGTTTATTTTATAGATTTTTAATATAAATAAAAGATTTTTTAAATTATTTTACCTTAGTAACCTTTTTTTTATTGCTGTGGGACAGCAGACAGACGACTAACGGCCCGCTTAGAATTTAGTAGTTACCATCGTCTATGGGTGTTTGCAACGCCAGTGGCATCGCGAACACGCTGCTGTCCCATAAGGGTACAGGAACTTGGGTCACTAATGCCGGAACACAACACAAAGTTCTTATGGCGGCATACTTAAGATCAAAGGTGGTCGTCATCCAGACGGGCTTGGGACCCTACCACGTAGCTAGGGTGGGTTGTTTTGTCGCCTTCTCCGACAGGCTGACCCTGGCCGCAGAGATTAGTATTCTTTCTCCGCCCCTGCATGGATAAAAACACCTTTACCTCATGTGGTAGTATGTCTACTATCATTTCCACTTTGTAAAGAAAAACTCCTTTGTAACACTATGTAAACTTATTTTTTCAATAACTGGTTAGTTGGCAATACTAAAAAGGATTTAGTGTTACCAATAAATTTGTTAAACCATACGAAACTCTAATTCTTTGAGTTAAGAATTCATTTAGATTAATTATCTGGATTTTGCGAATGCACTTATCTTTATGACGGGCATAAGCCGGTCAAATATTTAACCATTAGCTTGATTAAATATTATGGGGATTTTATTAGCAATATTTATATAGCATTAATTAATGAAAGTATGCTTGTATGTATTGTATATACTATACATATATGACTAATCTTCGCTGATACAATAACTATTAATATTCGATTTTTATTTAAAAAGATCATCATGAAACGCATTACACAGACATATTAGGCACAGATAAATTTAAATGTTACAATTACATGTGACTATTGTATCCTTGAATGTGAGAAGACATGACAAAAACAACAACAAACTTTCAATTCAACAACTTTTAGTTAACATAATAAGGTACAAGAGTTTGTAAACGCCAGATTTCTATTTTATAACATAGCGTCATGATAATTATTATAGATAAACAATTCCATTTAAATATGCCGCCATATTAACCTCATGTTGTAATACGGCATAAGTGACCGAGGTTCTAGTTCCCCTACGCGGACAGCAGCGTGTTAGCGGTGTCTCTGGCGTTGCGAACGTCAATAGGCGAGAGTAACTGCTTACTATAATAATTAAGTGTTCAGTCAGCCGGTCAGCTGTTTTTAGCAATAAAAAAGATGAGATAAAAGAAAATTCTAGAACCAAATTGACGACCAAGCTTACGAAATTTTTTTTTTTAATTTATTGTAATAGGACATATACCTGGAATTCTTGGGAAAATAATACTAGGCATTTTCGCCATGAATCTTCCCATGGCAGTAAGGCACCTCCTGTGAGGTGCCTTACTGCCATGGGACTCATGCAGCAGTCAACGGGTTGACTGCTGCATGAGGGTATATAATATAGTCCTTAAGGCTGGAAGCCAAGCAACATATCAATTACAAAAACAAAAATCTAGTTAGAAGTCCTATAAAATCCAATAATAAAATTCCCTCCCCCTAACCTAAATACCATACCTAATTATATTTTTAAATTGATGACAATATTATAAAAATAAAATAATTATACGATATTTAATTTACACTTCGTTAAACACCGAAATTAAACAGTCATAGAAGAACAGTTATTGCTTTCGTTTAACTCTTTACAAACGACAACAGTCTTTAATCGATTCGACATTAAGTCTATTTTTAATCGTAAAAGTTAATATTTACTCTAGCATTCACGCACTTTAGCAAACAGGGCTCCCATATTGAAAGCTCAGTTTAGACTTTAATTAAAACATATTCAAAGGAGATCAACATATTGGTATTTTGTATGTTAGCAAAATTTAGCAGATTAATCAAGGCTTCTTTGATGCCGTTTATAGACTGACAAGAGAATTTCTACCTGTAATAACCTTGTGCTATATTATAAGAAAAACTCAACATTAAAATTGTATACTCGACGACTTCCTTGGCGTAACGGCTAACGCGTGTCGTTAAGCCTACGCCCGGGTTCGAATACCATCCCGCGTGTGGGTGTTTTATCAGTTACAAAAAATGTATTAAACATGAAATATATTAGTTATTCTGTGAATAAATAAAAAATTGTATTATTGATAAAAAAAAACATAAAAACGTGGGTAATATTGGCCATTACTATCTTAGTATTTCTGGCTGACGTGGCACTGACACAAAATATTAATGATCTAAATCTATATGAGCAATGTAATTAGCATCATTGTCTTCATAATACATAGTAAGATTCAGTCTAGTTTGGAAGTTCGAAAATATAATATTTAGTATGTTTCTACTATCGAAAACGATTCGCAAACAAAACTATTGTGAATAAACATTACGTCATGTGGTGTAAGTTAACCACCACAATATTTTCGTTTTTGTTTCCTGCTTGTAAATAAATGTATAACACAAGTGCCAATGTGTGTTGCCAGTGATGACATACGGAACGCAGACGTGGTCGCTAACTATGGGCCTTATGAGAAAGCTCATGGTCGCTCAGAGAGCAATGGAGAGGGCTATGCTCGGAGTTTCCCTGTGAGATCGAATCAGAAATGAGGAGATTCGCAGGAGAACCAAAGTAACCGACATAGCCCGGATGATTGCAAAACTGAAGTGGCAGTGGGCTGGGCACATAGCTCGAAGGACTGATGGCCGTTGGGGCAGAAAAGTCCTCGAATGGCGACCGCGTACCGGAAGACGCAGTGTTGGTAGGCCCCCCACAAGATGGACCGATGATCTGGTCAAGATCGCCGGGATAGGTTGGATGAGGGCAGCGCAGGACCGATCATCGTGGAGATCTTTGGGGGAGGCCTTTGTCCAGCAGTGGGCGTCTTCCGGCTGAAATGATGATGATGATGATGATCTAATCTAATATTTTTATGTTTCCGATACTTAAAATCTGATAATTAAAGTATAAAGTATGCCGCCATAATAAACTTGTGTTTCGGCATTAGTGAACAAGGTTCCTGTACCCCTATGGGACAGCAGCGTGTTCGCGGTGCCTTTAGGATGGCATAAATCCAGGTTGACGGTAACTGCCTGTCGTCCGACCGTCAGCCTGTTTGCTGTTTCTGAGCAATAAAAAAATACTTGTAAGCACAAGGTACCTATGGTAGCTGGTATTAATTTCGTAGATCAACTTAGAGGTCCCGGATTCGAATATGACGGTGGAATACACCACTTAGACTGTTTTTCTGTTTTTTCCAGAGGGCAGTTGAGAGAAAGCTGGTAGGAGTGACACTGAGGGACCGAAAAACTAATAAATGGCAACGAGAACAAAGCAAAGTCGCACACGTAACAACACGAGTAAGTCACCTAAAATGGAGGTGGGCTGGCCATGTTGCCGGAAAGGAAGAGTCCTGGTGCAAGCAACTCCTTGAGTGGAGACCGTGGGGGAGTAAGCGCCCTCAAGGAAGACCACAGATACGCTGGAAAGACGATATAAAGAGGGTCGCTGGTTCAAATTGGATCCAGAAAGCTCAATGTCGCGACGAGTGGAAAAAGTTGGAGGAGGCCTACACCAAAATGTCGCAGAAGGAAACTGCGGAACGGGAGAGGGAGATCTCGACTCCCTTCCCCGGCCGCAGAAGGCGCACCGGGCGCAGGAAAAGGGCGGACAACGCCCTTTTCCAGCCCCCATGAATAGGTCCAGGGGCGAGGGACTTGGGGAAGTTCCCGCCCCCTATTCGATGGACCCGAGGTGGAGGCGCGCGCGGGTGTCGGCGCGCGCCTCTGAGGCGATGCACGGGGTAGTTAAACACCTCACTACCCCGTGCAGGAGACGAGGCCCGGACACACCGGGCCAGCACTAGTGTGGGGGGGCTGCGGAAGAATTTGGATTCCCGCGGCCCCGCGCGCACGTGTGAGGAGACACCGGGGTGGTGGTTTTAGCCGGTAAGAATCCGGCACGCCCCTCCGCCTTTCCCCAGGCGGAGGTAGTCCATGAGGATTTCCCCACCCCGTAAAAAAAAAAAAAAAAAAAAAAAAAAGCCTACACCAAAATGGTTGAGGAAGGCTGAAAGAAGAAGACTGTTTTTATATAATACTAGCCGATTACGCCTGCTCCGCTGGGCGATTAACAGGCAAAATTAAATCGAAAAAAATGAGAAAGGGTATATCTTAAATATCTTCGTAATTTTTTTTTTCAATAAAAAGTATCCTATGTTACTTCTAATACCTCCAAGAATATGTGTCCAAAGTTTCATGATAATCGGTTAAGTAGTTTGCGCGTGAAAGCGTAACAAACAAACTTACTTTCACATTTATAATATTAAGTAAGATGATATTATACAATAATTGACAAGTACCCACGGTGAAGGAAAACACCGTGTGGAAACCTACATACTGAGATATATAACCCGCTAATCCGCATCAGATAAGCGTGGCGATATGGTCTGGAAGAATACTGTTCGTTCCATATAGAGCAAGACCTGAGCCCAGTTGTGGTATATTATGGACTGTTATTATTGCCATAAATAATTTTAATCTGAATTATTATAGATATAAAATTTATGTTATCTTCTAAAATAGATTTATACATCTCATAACAAATTAATGACACCCATGTTAGCGCCATAACGGTAGCTGTTAGCACGCTTGAATGGCTTGAGACATTACGAATACCTTTACTGAGTGCGTCCACCCACGTTGAGCGGCGCCGGCGGGCCGCGTCTCCCAAGGGAATACTGTATTTGGAGACTATGATCGGTTTGGTATTATTAACATGTTAACCGGGGAATCAACTCTTGTTCAACTCATGTCGCAATGTGTATTATCTTCATAATTATAAGTATTATCATCACACCTCAAGTAATAAAAGAGATGATCTTTAACTTATTGATTTTATTTCGACGAAATATTCAACGAAGAAAAGATTAATTGAAAAAATTAAAATAATTATTTCGTAGTAGTATGACGTAATATTTCGTCTTACCAGGTTAACAGTTTAATAATTCCTAAATATAGTAGTGGATTGATGACAACCTTATTATTGTAACTGGGAGCACAATGCCATCAGGGGTATGTGTTTCTATACACTGCAATTATTAGGTCAGTCTAAAAGTTAGTTATTATAATATATAATAACTTTATATTATATATATATATAATATAAAGTTATTTAAAGGAGATTGGGAAAGGCTGTTCGAAGCCAATTGCCAGCAGCGAATAAATATCAGCTCCAACAACGCTGCATGCTTACTTCCTGGATGTTGCCCCAAGTGATTTTCATTTATTTCGTGCCTTACAAAAATTTTACTCGGGAAAAATTTAAATAATGAACAAAACGTACAATATGATTTTAGCATCAAAACGAGTTTTTCTACAGCAATGGAATTAAGAATCTATGTTACCTGCAAGTTGACGAGAAATTGTAGATAGTGCAGGAAAATATATCATTGATTAAAATGTTACATTGTGTTTTATATACACTATTTAAATAATTCCCAGAAATGCGCAAGAATTTTTCGACTAACCTGACAGATTGCTATAGTGTAATATGTTATTTACGTTTATTCTTAAATATCAAAAGCCCTCTATTCTTTCAAAATAACTTTAAGTTCACCAAGTGCAGGAAATTATGATTTTAATTTTTTTTATCATTAAACTATATTTTTCGGACTTTTAGCTCTTATTTTTATTATTTATACCGACGTTTGAATAAATTTGTTCGAGGGCTTTCATATTTATGATTAATTAATTTTAAAAATCGGAAAATATTAGTTCATACGTTATATGGTTATTGTATTCTACGAAAACTCCATATTGTAGAATTATTTTTCCTTTCTGTCCTTATTTCATATTTCATTCGTGAAAAAAATTGGAGTTGGCATACATTTTTTCGCCTCCCACTCTTAGTCAGGCCGCACACCGGCGCCACACGCTACACGCAACATACATTTACGTCGCTACAATTACTACGCTACAATTCAGCTTACAGCAAATGTATCGTGTATGCTCACATCATCGGAAGCACAGTTGTGACGTGGCACCAGCAACAGAATGTCGACATCATCGTCCGACGATGACGATTTTTTGATGTGGTGTAAAAAAGACGTTATTTGGGTTCATCGGTTTAATAAAAATTGTACAGTTTACGGAAATTTCAAAATTTCGCAAGAATTACAATCCGATGAAGAAGAGTTTCATTTATATTATATAATATCTGGAAAGACATCAATTATTATTAAATTTAGTTCAATCAAGTGATTGTATAAAATAGGGATTTTTTCAACCTCTGCAATAAAGTTAACGTAAAATTTAATGTTGTCTTTAATTTTTCTAGAGCGCGGCGCCACATAATACAAACGTGTTCGATCTTGAATGTTGATCTTGCCATATTATAATCTTTAACACAGTTTATCCATTTTAGTAATACATAATTCGTGAAAAAAATTGCTACTACAAATACTTCAAGAAATCAAGTAGCAACCAACCAATGCAAGTAAACAGTCAATCAAAAGCAATTTCATCCGTGCGGTAACCACTCTTGTTAATCAAGAATCAATTGGTTAAAAGTTAAATTAAACGACATCCTGGCTGACGCCCGAGCAATTAACAGTTAAACTTTATATTACATATATGGTGACATATATGGTGGCGCCACTTTCGTTAAGAAAAGAATGTATCACGTAAAGGCATAGGCGCAAAAAATGCACAAATTTTTCTCTGAGAAAATATTAAACCAAATACAAGAGGTATTTCGTAAAGATACCTAATTTAAATTTAGAAGAAATTAATCACAATAATTCAATTAATAATAATAAATAATGGTAATAATATACAGTATATTAATTAGCAACTTAGTATAACAAGTTAGTGGCATTGCATACAAATTTCAACAAGATGTTAAATTTTCATGATTTCAAAGCGATTCCAACGAGTCTATTTTGGTCAGAACGGGTAAATTCATGACTAACACTGACTAATAGGTCATATTACTTTGATATGACGATGATAACTGACATCTGTAAGGGGGTGCGCCGGTCACATTACGATGCGGATTGACGCATGCACGCAATACTGCGTACAAATTGTACGATTCAACGTATTCGCTTGATTAATTTAACATTGCTTAACAGAGACGACGATTTTGTTCGAAAACACGTCTCCGGTGGTGAATATGTTTTTTTTTGTTTATATTTTTCATCTTTAATAAACACAATGTTATATTTTCTTTGGTACAGAATAAAACCAATGCCATTTTTTCTATACATTACAGATACTATTAATAAAAAAATATACGCGTCGAATACCGTAATATACGCGTCGTCGAGAACCTTCTCCATTTTTTTCGTCAGTTAAAAATGACTTATTTTGATTATTTTACTCACAATAACTGATACTTGCTTATTACAATTATAGTACAATCGGCGTGCAATCGGTCTCAAATGGAATAACAATCCATACTAATATTATAAAAGTGAAAGTAACTCTGTCTATCTGTCTGTTACGTTTTCACGCCTAAACCTCTGAACCAATTTTGATGAATTTTCGTATAGAACTAGATTGGACATAGTCTATTTTTTTGTTTATATGGCAGAACAACGTTTGCCGGGTTAGCTAGTACACATATAATTTAAACTTTTAATTTCATATCGATTGAAACATCCGGAGCATAAGATTGTGTCAATCTATCATCTATGTTATTGTCATTCGGTTTCGTAACAGTAGGTAATAATTTAGTTTTATCAGTGGTGACTACTAAAAGGCGATTCTGAAATAAAAATCAATACAACTATATTACATTCCAATAATTAAGATCGTTTAACAAAACAAATTTCCCCATTCTTATTATTAAACGCATATTAATGAATATTACTAATTGTTGTTTTAACCACCTTTATTGACGGGTGGTATGCTTTTATTACTTATTATTATCTAGATTGTCCTTAATTTGATTTGATGTCATACTATTTTCCTACTTACTGTTTTAGTTAAAATATAGCACATTTATTTGTAGTATTGTAACTTCGAGAGGGTTATCGACTCTCGGATTCGACAGGAGTGCACTATCTCGGAATGTCAATATGGGTTTCGCCCTGGTCACGGGACAATGTACCCTGTTTTTGCCCTAAGGACTGTCGCAGAGAAATACAGGGCGAAGAATACGCCTCTGCATTGCCTGTTTCTTGACTTGCAGAAGGTCTTCGACTGTATCCCTCGCGCGATAATCTGGTGGGCATTGCGGTCCAAAGAGATTCCAGAGGCCTATATTGACATCATCCGAAACATGTACCGTGACTCCGATTCCGTAGTTCGGACCGCAGTTGGCGATATAAAACCTTTCGCCATCACCGTCGGGGTGCACCAAGGATCCGTCCTTAGTCCGTTTCTGTTTAGCGTGGTATTAGACGTATTGTCAAACAGCATCAGAAACTCACATGAGCAGCCCCCGTGGCTGCTCATGTATGCTGATGATATCGCGCTGGCAGATTCGGATAGGGTTAGGTTGGTGCGACGCGTGAAGGCGTGGAAGGAGTCGCTTGAGAACGGTGGTCTGAAGATCAATGTGGCGAAGGCCGAGTACTTGGCCTGTAACTCCACAGATCCCACACCCGTACGCATAGACAGCAACACGGTCGAGCGCACGGACCAAGTGAAATACCTGGGATCTGTGTTCCATGCGTCTGGTGACATCGATTGCGACGTCAAGGCACGCATTGCTGCCGCGTGGGCCAAATGGCGTGAGGTAACTGGTGTCATTTGTGATCCTAAGATGCCGGTAAAGTTGAAGGGACAGGTCTATAAGACCATCGTTAGGCCTGTCCTTTTATACGGCTGTGAAGCGTGGCCGGTGTTAGAGCGACACAAGCAAGAGCTGCGTGTCACGGAGATGAATATGCTGCGGTGGATGTGTGGAGTGACACGGAAGGACCGCGTTAGGAACTCCCGCATTCGCGGCAGTCTTCATGTCCGTGACATTGCGGATAAATTACAAGTGTCGGCTCCGTTGGTACGGCCACGTTTTACGGCAACCGGATGCTTACGTGGGTAACAAATGTCTGGCCATGCCGCCTCCGTCGGGCCCCGGCAGGAGGGGTAGACCCAAAAAGTGCTGGCTTGACGTCGTAAAGGGTGATATGCGTGCCAATGGGCTCACTACCAGCGATGCGGAAGACCGTGCGATGTGGAGAAGAAAAAGTCGGAAAGCGGACCTCGGGCGCCGAAGCGAGAGTTTGGGCTGCAACCGGGATACAACGCAAAGATGATGATGATGATGATGATTTGTAGTATTGTACCTGAAATATGGTTTTGGAACGTACCTGCATTACAACTTGTTTCTGTACCTTATTTGATAAACATTAGATATGTGTATCCCATATTTTCAACAACACGGAGAATATGATTGCATTAAAACATGATCTAAGGTTGAAGACACATAAAAGGTAAGTTTTATGGACAAATATAGAGATGATAATAATGAGACGTGACATATTCCAGAATTCTTCTTTCTACATACCCTTACACTACTTTTTTATTGCTTATAAACAATTACCGTCGCCCGTGGATGTTGGCCTATGGATGTTTGCATGCCGGAACACAACACAAGTTTATTATGGTGGCATACTTATAGAGTAAGGGTGGTTGTCATCTAAGCGGGTTTGGCGTCCTACCACGTAGCGTGTTGTTTTGTCCACTTTTTACGACAGGCCGACCTCGGCAGTGTATAGTATCCGCCCCTGCACGGAGAGAATACCGTGGGGTAACATTTCTTCTCTCAACTCTTTTTTGCCATTTTCTTTCGCCTACCGTTTCTGTATCTATCCACTCTTAAGGTATGATTCCGAACTACGCTGCACGCAGCAATGTTGCCACGGCTGTGCTGCCGCAGCAGTGTTGCCGCGGCACTACTGGTCCCCATACAATCTCTTGTCTGTCGCGGCGGTAGGGCGACACTGACGCGCAGCAGTTCTGCCGCTACAGTGCTGCCGCTACATTGCTGCCGCTACATTGCTGCCGCTACATTGTTGTCGCTACATTGCTGCCGCATCATTGCTGCCTAGCTCGGAATGTACTCTCATATAAGCTTATAGAGATTGTATGGGGACCGATAGTGCCGCTGCAGCACTGCTGCGTGCAGCGTAGTTCGATATTGGGTTATATGTTACCATAATAGTATCGTACCTTTATACTGTATGTTCGACGTGCCTTAACAAATCTACAGGGTGATAAAATAATCAAGATGAGAAAAATCAAAACATCACACCTAGAATATTATTATACTTTCACCCATGACACTAATAGGTATATGATGCGATTTTACTCGTCCATTTCCTTATTTGTTTATATTGCGTCTCCATTCGGTATCTTAAAATGTCAGTTTATAATTCCTAAAATAATATATAAAGCGATAAAATACGACGCCTGATTTTGGAGTCGTGCCAGAACATAACTCGTGTGCTGGCACACTCGTATTTTGCGGTTTCGTCCATTTTACAGGGTGAAGTGCTTCTGAAAGGCCGGAGGTATCATACAATTATATTTTTTTATATAGATAACACAGCAAACCACATACATTAAGAATATTATGGAACAAAAATTTATTTTTATGAAAATTTTACTTTTTTTCCGTCAGTAATATAACTCCAATAAAAAGTGTCATTACATATCTACAAAGTATAATCGAAGTAAAATTTTACGCAAAATACCTCTAGCTTTGACGCAGTCCTCTTATCTATTTGGTTAATTATTATATTCAAGAGATTTATTTAGACACGCAACAAGACACAAAAAAATTACTACAATTTGTTTTAGGTTTAATAGTAGTTTAGTTTTAGGCTAGACCAAGATTTGAAGATCTTTAGACTTCAAACCAGTCTTACCAGGCGGAGTCTTGCCATAAAATCATACTAAAGTCTAATAGTAGTAAGTATATTCTAAAATGAGATATTTAAGCAAGTTATTCGCATGTTGAACATCTCTTTAATTAAAGTAAATTACAAACTGAACCCACATAAAAGTAATTTTAGTAATTCAGTATTTCCGATCAAACCAAAAGATTGAGCACACTAGTCGACATTATTACATAACATAAAACCGTCTTCACGTGGAACACCAGGAAATCACGTACAAAATTGTCACGGGAAGTGCTAGCCGTGTTTCCTCTAAGGATTTATCTGTATTCAAGTTACGCCGACCGTCTGTCTGTCAACTCCATCAGTTCTTAACACCGTCTAGTGTGTATAAATTAGATCATTTCTTTACGGAGGCCTCGAACGAAAATGACTGACATAAATGTATGAACGTTGATAGATGTGAACTCGAAATGTATAGAATATAAATATGTTACCATAATTGTAGAAACGCCCTTAGAACATGCCTTCTATAGTAAGACAACGTAAATGAGAGACAAATAATTAATAAAACATTTGTAATGACTACGAAGATGGTATTCAGAATAGTGAACAAGAAATTAGTGGCTTAATCCCACCACGACTTGAAAATATTGAACCTTTTAAAAGAAAATAGATTTTCTTATCATTAACCAACCAGCTGTCTAGGTTTAGGATTAATCCGTAAATTAGTCGGTTGACTAATCCGTTCAGCCTGTCTGGCATGGGTTACTGCCCTGCATGAGTCATAGTAACTACTACAAGACAATTCATTCGATGAATGATCGATAAATGTGTGTAATACTACAAGAGCACTCGACTTTGTGCGCTTATTATTTTTAATTATAAAGTCAAATAAATATAAAAAAAATAATTCTAACATAATGTTTATTAAGTAACCGCTGATAAATATAGGTAAATATTATTTTTCAGATAACGTTAAAAGAGAAAATACCTACTTAAATATTGGTGTTAACTGCACGTTACTTGTATTTTATCCGTTATATCTGAAAGAAGTTCGTTTTTACTCCGCGTAGGGGCGGAGTAAAAATAGCCCTGCGGCAAAGGGCGGCCTGTCGTAAAAGGCGACATAACAACCCTAGCTAGGTGGCAGAGCTCCAAGCCCGACATTATGACAATTACCCCTGATTTTAAAACATGCCGCCATAACAACCTTGCCGACCGTGCCGAAACATAACACAAGATCGTAGTAAGCCAGGTTCCAATTCTTCTTCGAGGGTGGCAGCGCGTTGGCAATGCCTCCCTCGAAGAAGATTGTAAAATTGATCCATCAAATAAACATATTTTCTTTCTTCCTCAGCAGGTAGGTACATATTGTAGGTACTTACGTACTTTTAATGATGAATCATAGCCGCGAGGAATAAAAACTTAAAGTAATTAACATTAAAAAGTTTGGTAATACACATGTTTTATCATGTCTTGATGTAATGTGGTTTAGTTTAGTGGTGCTCGATTTAAAATAGTTCACGATTAAAAATATGAGTTTAAAACGTAGTAGTGGAAACGATTTGTCATTTACAGAGTTGCGCTTCGTTTTATGAATATAGTCGCTCCAAAAATCCAATTTAATCTTGTAGCGATTATCTTAACAAAATTAATTGAAGTATCACGTACGTGTGCTGGTGCAAATTACCCAGAATAACACTACTTCTTCATAACACTATCAGCAACGGAAGCTAGAATCCATAATAGTGCGAGCATTCGATGGGTCAGAAATTAACTTATAAGAAAGAAGAAAGTAATAATCTATTTCAAAACATTTTCTAAAGGAAATAGTTTAAAATTGGAATATTTTTATTTTTCCTTTTTTTAGAAATATTCTGTAAGCGAAGGAAGGACTACGATATGGACTTGTAAATTGGTTATACTGATGGCTAGTTGTGAGTGCATACTGTCTCTTCTGAACGTTTGCAAATGTATGGGCATTGCAGTTGCTCATCTAAAATGTAATATATTAAATTTATTTGTTCTCGGACAATCAAATCACTGTCTCCTCAAGTTTGCACCACATATCCCAGTCTGCATCATCAACTCTAATTGCGAATCTATTTCGGTATATGAAAAACAAAATTTCTGGTGACTTGATTTAGCGTGCCTTTTTTGAGGCAATTCATTAAATTTATATACAATGTTACGATACACACAAAATAATACGTGAGAAAAATTAAGAAATGGTATTCTTACACTACTAGATATCAAAAGACTGTCTGGTACTCCTATTTAAATTCTTAAACACCACAATGACAAAGTCTTAAGCAGGTAAGAAGGAAGCAAACACAAGATATAAATAAAACTATTTTGATAAGAAATTTCGTAATAGAGCTAAGTTCAAAAATGGCGGGAAATGCATTGCGCATGTGGAAACTCGCGGAACAGCTGTGTGTCAGCCATGTTGAAATTTCCGTAATCAGAATTACTACATGGAAATACAATGCTTTAATTCATGCATTTCATAAAACATTTAAAATTTGGTATAAATTCTAAAACTATAATATGGGCATCAAAAAAATGGTTACAATACTAAATAAATATTTAATACTGTATCCGAAGACATAAAAAATTAGTATTTTTAGTTATATTATCCTAACTAAATGCGAAAGTGGATTTTTTTGTTACGCTTTCACGCCCAAATCGCTGAACCAATTTTGATGAATTTCGGTACAGTCATAGATTGGACCTTGGAGAAGGACATAAGATACTTTTTTAAAAATTCATATGGCAGAACAACGTTTGCCGGGTCAACTAGTATTAAATAAATACTAGGTACGAATATTCAGTAACATTTTATTTTTGTTCAATTTTCCATTTTCGTTGTTATTATTTAATAAGTATCGTTACAAATTCTAAATACTTACGGGTGGTTGCTATGGGTTAGTGGGGTCTGTTTTCTTCATCAACTGTCCACGTTTCTCCGCAAACTCTGCACTCAGTCTGTGTGCCTTCAATGTGTTGGGTTTCGACATATTAATATTATCACTAACGCGCTAACAAAAACTACAATTGACGATCACTTGGCTTAAAAATAAATGTACGATTTAAAAATAAACACTATAATATTCGTTGTCACTTAGGCCTCAATTCAATATCACAATGAGCGTTCTAAAAAGCTCCAAAAATGTTTGTACGCCGACAAAAAGCGATGCCTTCTTATCTAGAACACAAATAAATTAATAAAGAGATCCTATTGATCAAAAGTTTCTCAATACAAGCGTCCTAACTACTAAGCGACGAACGAACGCGTGATTCTAAAACTTTTATAATACTTGAACATTTGTGGTTTGAGACGGATTTAATTTACGTTTTCGTATATTATTTTACAGTTAGATATTAGGTGAATTGTATATACAGGTTTATGAGCGAAGTTGTACCGTGGCTTGGTATATCCACGTGAAGTTAGATGTCGATGAGTACGCATGCGTGGAAGGGTGGACGCCATTGCCGCGACCACTGATAGAAAAAAAACAATTGTATAAAACCAACAATCAGGTTTCATTGATCCATATTATTTTGATTTTTATTATTAAGCTATAAAGCTTAATTTTGTTTGATCGATCAAATAATAAAAGGTAGACAGGGGTGTATGTGGAGGCCAGGGGTACGGTAGGGTTATTATGTCATCGCTCGTGTATTGTACAATAAAAATACAAGCATTCAGATTTAAGTTGCACGTGTTGGCTGGATTTTATTGAGCTCAGATAATTTAGGTCAAGCTCCATTTTTATGAGCTGACAAATACGTTTCAAGGCCTACATTTTAAATCACACATTAATTCAACTTACATTTTATAATTTAAGTTTATATTATTTACTATATTATAATAGGTCCCATAACAGTTGTGTATTCTTTAATATTATGTATACTTAAGAACTAACTTTAAGGACTCTAGTAACATTTTTCCTCGCTTTCTTTTATATATATATTATACAATAGTTGAGTGAGATGACATAATACAATACGAGGTTTTTCTAGCATAGAAAATGCACAAATAAAAAAGATAGGCCTCATTACAATCCTAAATAGTAGTTAAAGGCGATAAATTAGTCACTTTTTGGTAGTTTTCAAATATCAAAGGAAAGGCATCGTTGGGTTATCGTTTGGGGATTATACGGATGTAACCCCATGTAAAAAATAAATTCAGTCATAAATATTTTATGCGCTTCTTTGAAATAAGTAAGCAATGTAGAGATTTGATATTCCATCCAATGCCAATAAAATAGATCAGGTGTAAGTGAAACTGTACCCCATATCAAATTCGAGTGTCCAGTTTTCGCTCGGCTTAGAAACGTCAGTTACCTTGGTATTGATCATGATAATTGATGTAAAGCTGAATAACTTAGATGTAGTAAAACAAAAGGCGTGCGCGGTCTTTATAGCATTCTGTATAAAAAATTTAAGAGTGTAAATACTAAAAAAAATAAGTAAGATACAATGATAGAATATACATATTATATATATATATATATATATATATATATATATATATATATATATATATATATATATATATATATATATATATATATATATATATATATATATATATATATATATATATATAACATTTAATTATAAAAGTATTCGTATAACGTTCAGCACTTAGTATTAGGATTTTAAACCTGTAAATAAGTAATGTTAACATAGTTATGGTAATCACAGATGGCTAACGAGCTCTCGATTCATATCAGGACAGTATGTAAAAAGATTGATAAAATAAATAATGAGGTTACGAAATATGTAGACGAGGTATAAAGAACGGAAATAGATATTAGATAAAACATATCTAGTAAAGCTAACAAATAATTATGTATGAATATGATATAATACTATTCCACAACAAACTTGAGGATAATGAATATTGCTTTTTGCAACCAATCTACTCATAATCTAGACTTGGCTTATTTCGAGACTGTTTCGTATACAGACTATAGCACTCGGAGTGAGTCATAATGTCGCGTTGTGGAAATCAATAACGGCATCCCCAACGAGGAGGCGATTTGTGTGCACTTGTGTGTACAGATGCAGCATCGGTACAGATGTCAAAAGCATAGATAATAGTATTTTTATGTCATTTTTTGGTCTGAGGTATAGCAGATAGGCTAACGGTCTACTTTATAGTAAGTAATTACCGTCGCCTATGAATGTTTGCGACGCTAGAGGCACCGCAAACACGCTGCTGTCCGCTTAGGAGTACAGGAACCTGGGTCACTTATGTCAAAACATAACACAAGGTTATTATGGCGGCATATTTAGAGGCTAGGGGTGCCATCCAGACGGGTTGGGGCCCTACCACGTAGCTAGGGTAGTTTTGTCGTCTTTTACGATAGGCCGAGCCGGCCGCAAGGGTTAGTATTCTTACTCTATAACTGCACGGAGGAAACTGTATTAAATTGTCGTAGAATTTCTACTTGAGCATTATATTTTCGTGTAATACAAATCTAATTAAAGGAAATCTTCTTTTTTCATTGCTAGGGGAATACACCCTACAGTCCACTTGTGCTGCAAAAAATAAAAAGTTTTTAATCAAAGAACATGTTGAAAAAACGTCTTATTAGATGGGATTAATTTAAGAAATGTCTTGACATTAGTTTTCAGAATTCGTTTAGAAATCTATTACATATCTTATTAATAAAAATGTATCTTAACTACTTTTTAAACAATTTATATCTTAAAAGGAATTGTTTTTCATAAAATAAATATTTTTTAAGACAAAGCAATTCTTATTATATTATAGTATATCTTAACTCAAACCGATACATTTATAAAAAGAATAATAATCGAGAAAAAATATTTAATTCTGATTGGAACATACAAGTATATCACGCAGCATTAATACATAAAAATGATTACATAAAAAAATATTTTTTTGCTGACGTTACATTCTGCCCCTCCCCGAAAACTGAAAGTTGCTATCATCAACCTGTATATTTATTGTAGAAATTGAATGCCGCAAAATTATAGGTTTTTAATTATTGTATCTATACTTGGGAGAAATTAATCAAGTGCACATAAAAAATAACAGGATATTTCTTACGCATAAATAAATTTATTAATTATATAAAATATAATAGTTTATCAAAACTCAATCGAGTTTTATAGCTAATAATTAAATATTTTCGATGATAAATTAGAATGTTTAAAAAGAAATAGTAATAGCCCTTCAAATCCCACAGCTGGGCACAGGCCTAAGCTTCCCCCTAGAGTGCACGCAGAGGATACCCGCCATGTTTGTCCATGGCGGATTCGTTACACATACCGACGATCGTGATATGCAGGTTTGTTCACGAAGTTTTGCTTCACCGTCGTTAAGTGACAATTATGATATACGCACAGGGATTCAAACCCCCTTTAGATTGGCCTCCGAGTCCACGTGGCTAACAGGTACCAAACCGAAAAATGTCTAAGCCTAAGCTTTAAGAATATAAGTTCTGTCTTAATGTACTATCCGTACAGGGGCGGAGAAAGAATACTAACCTCTGCGGCCGGGGTCGGCCTGTCGTAAAAGGCGACAAAACAACCCACCCTAGCTATGTGGTAGGGCACCAAGCCCGTCTGGATAGCGACCACCTTTGGTCTTAAGTATGCCGCCATAATAACCCTGCGTTGTGTTCCGGCATTAGTGACTCAAGTTCCTGTACCCTTATGGGACAGCAGCGTGTTCGCGATGCCATTGGCGTTGCAAACACCCATAGACGACGGTAACTGCTAAACTTTATTAAGCAACGCGGACGAAGTCGCGGGATCAGCTAGTCATCATTATAGCGTTAAGTTTCTCTCCGAGCAGGGGTGGAATAAGAACTCTGACCCCTGCGGCCGGGGGCGACCTGTCGTAAAAGGGGACAAAACAAACGTAGCTAGATAATAGGTCTCTAAGCCGTGATGCCATAATAACCAGTACCCCTATGCGGATGGAAGCATGTTTGCGATATGTCTGGTGTCGCAAACATCCATAGGCTACAGTAACTGCTTTCTATTAAGTGGGCAATAAAAATACCTTGTCTAGTGAAGCAAAAAACCAAGAAACTAGGAGCATTTTAAAAACTAGCAACATCGTATCTAATCCCCCATTTCTCTTCGGTCGCCGCGTATGCCTGGACTGGGGTTGTTTTATGACGTGTCACTGTAGGTCACCCCATTTATGAGGATTTTAACTAAGTGAAACATATGTTGATCACTTATTAATTATCTTTGTTACATTTATTATTTCACGTATTTGATTAATTCAATCCTTTTATTATATTAGTTTAGGCAAATATATGTAGTAGAGGATATACATCGTTTCATTTTTCTTTTCGGAGATCACTTTTTGGTGCCTTTGTGGCGGCAAAAAAGAAGTGTCTACGAAGACTGTTGACGAAAATAGTGCGCTAAAGTGCTGGTTTGCGACAATACAATTTGATGACCTCCGTAGAGTAAAGGCTAACGCATGTCGATACGCTTGTGCAGATTACCACGGGTTCGATTCCCGTCTCGTGTCTGGGTGTTTATGTATAGGTATAATATTTATTAATTTACAAAAGAAAAATGTATATGTAGTATATTAATTGTCTAGTACCCAATGATGTTATAATAATCCTCTTTTTACTATAACATCATTGCTAGTACCCATAACACAAGTGCAATGTTACTTAATTTGGGGCTAGATGGCAATGTGTTGATTGTCACAATATATAAGAAAAATACCCAGTATTGAGAGAAGGGATATCTTTCTTTAAAGGGCGAACGTTAGATGCCGCCGGGATAAAACGAATCAAAAGAATAGACATTTACCGTCTCTAGATATATGGTAACCAAATGAAGTCACACTCGGATGCCAAACTTGAGTTCATAGACTCGAATCCCGCAATGGAATATATCGCTTAGGTAGATTTTCTCACCAAATGTAACATACCGCCTATTATAACATAGTTTTTATCCACGCAGGGGCGGAGAAAGAATACTAACCTCTGCGGCCGGGGTCGGCCTGTCGTAAAAGGCGACAAAACAACCCACCCTAGTTACGTGGTAGGGTCCCAAGCCCGTCTGGATGGCGACCACCTTTGGTCTTAAATATGCCGTCATAATAACTTTGTGTTGTGTTCCGGCATTAGTGACCCGAGTTACTGTATCCTTATGCGACAGTAGCTGTAGGACAGCAGACAAGCTGACAACCCACTCAGAATTTAGCAGTTACCGTTGCCATTGCGACGTTATTTGCGACTTTGTTTGCAAACCATTGTTTGCAACGCCATTGGCATTGCGAACACGCTGCTGTCCCATAAAAGTAATGTCCTATAAGGGTCACTAGCGCCTTAACACAACAGTTATTATGGCGATATATTAAATAAAAAGGTGGTCGCCACCCAGACGGGCTTGGGGCCCTACACACGTAATTAGGGTGGGTTGTTTTGTCGCTTTTTACAACAGGCTGACCCCAGCCGCAGATGTCAGTACTCCTTCTCCGCCCCTGCACGTATAACAGCTCTAAGATCTCTAGCTAGTAGCTAGTTTATTTATTTTCTTGATCCTTTAAATCAAGAAACTTTTTATCGTGTCACCGAAATTTTGCTTTGTGATACTAGAATATACCAAAGAGAGAACTTTAGATAAAATCGGAAATCAATTACTTACGTTTCAAAAACTGTACACACATAAGTGGATGTATCAACAAAGAACAAACAAACAAGCAAAAACATCCCTTCAACATACTATGTACATATGAAACATTACAATAATGAATAGTCCCCAACATAATACCATCATGAGGTCTCAGACAGTGGCGGGATTAATAAAACCGTTTTTGCTGACCCCGAATGACTGGCAGTCTTTTTGCGAAGGGCGCTTTATGTTTGGAAAAATTCTTTTATTCTCCAAAAACTTTAGGGATGGAGGGTTATCGATCAGCCGAGATTGCGTGCGCTTGAAAGGGTAGTTCACAGTGTTTTTAAGTAAACAAATGGTTTTTGTTACGTTAAACAACGTGGGAAAGGGGAGGATGAGTGTGAAATGTTTATGTGTGAGATATTATGTCTTCGCATATCTTTACGTCCATCTTTATATGATTTATATTGGTAAACTTTGTGAAATGAAACAAATATCACATCTTCTTAGATTTACTTTTATATATAATATAATTACTATGTGCATGTATGTGACTAAACTCCTTTTAAACGGCTGAACACATTTTGGTAAAAAAATTGAATGTGTTCAATTGGATTCGAGAATGGTTTAGATTCATAATTCGGTCTACTACATATTGTATATTATATATGTATATATTAGAAAGAGTCGACTCCTTAGTTCGTGGTTAGAGTATAGATCATTACAACTCAAGTTCGAATCTTGGCAAGTATATAAATAATAAAAGGAAGATATTTGTTATATCTCATATTTTCCGAATATTACTAGTGTTTAATTCTTTATGTGGGCAACTTATATTATAATATTATGATTTACGATCATTTTCGCACTGTAGAGCGTAGAGCCGTTCCTGACTAGCGCTTACGCACACCAAAAATTTCGGTGTACTGTTTTCCTTACGATATCTCCTTCTCAGCATGTCCTATACTTCCTCGTCAGCATGTGGGAATTGCATCCTGATTTGCACATAAGGTTGTGCAACAGTAGGAGTTTTATGTCATAGAAGGGATCAAAGCTAAAACCTCTGGGTTCCGACGCAGATGTGGCCTAGTACGTTAAAAATTATGTTTACTGAATTACCTTGTCTTCCGCTTCCTCCGCGCGTCCTTCCGCCTCCAGAACCCGTTGTTCGAGCTCGGAGAGCTGAAACAATATATAATACACATTAATTCACCACTTTTCATCACATACAAAAGTTTTAATAAATGGAACAAACGTTACTACTAGCGCCATCTATTATTTAAGTCTAAAACCACGTACTTGTATCCGACTTGAGACAAACACGTTTCGAATTTTAAAAAACAAGTACCTACGTTCAGGAACCAAGTGGAAACTACACCACCCAACAGATGGCGTTGATACAACGCAGCATGTTATTGAACCACGTGGCTTTAGACATAACTATAGATATACATGAGAGCGATTTATCAGTAGAGGAGGTATTATTGTTATGTAAGAGATAGAACGGGATAGAATATGACCCGGTGCGGTTTGCGAGACACTCGGCAAAGGGGTGGATTCTTGCGAAATGTTATAGCTGTGATATATGGAAGTAAAACACGTGTTAGATTGTGTTTGAAGGCTTATTTTAGTGGAAAGGACGGATATATTTCTTGAGAGAATCTGTTCTTTGGTACCCGACCTTCATACGTCATGCGTAGCTAATTGAGTGGTGTATTTCAGGGAGACTTTTGAATATCTTGTACATTGTTTGAATCTTTATTCGAGACAGTATTGTCAATGCTTTTTTGAATGCTTAATTAGAAAAAAAGTTGGTATTTTAGCATAGATACTATTAAAGAGTATGTTTTCGGCGGTGCAGTCTAAGATAAAACAGGACTATCCCCATCACGCTTAGAAAGCCATAAAAAACGGCTAATTGTGCTTGCTAGTTTTGCTATTTGGATAGGCCACATCTGGATGTCAACCACTCCTGGTCCATAAGTAAGCTTGTTTTGTGTTCCAGCATTAGTGACCCACGTTCTAGTTCCCCTATGTCAAGAACAGCGAGTTCGCGGTGCCCCTAGCGTCGCAAACATGTATAGGCGACGGTAACTGCTTACTATAAAGTCGATCGGCAACCTGTCTGCTATTCCTCACCAATAAAAATATACTACTAGACTAATAATACTAGTTTGTAGACAACACAGGGCGCCTTTCGATATTTCTAGAAGGTCGTAGGTTTATATCATGTTCAGTTCAATTTACACAAACATGACTGAATCTTTTAAAATAATGTTAGATACATAGATTATTCTTTATTGGCCGTTAAAAATATTTACAGTCATTACACTCATAACTAACAGTGCACAATGTTGTGTCGTTTTCATCAAGAAATTGATGAGAGATATCAGTGCGGAAGGCTGCTGAGACTGGCATGTGATTGTACTCAAAAGCAGGCCTTATTTCTGACCAAGCAATAATACCATTGGAAGCTGAAATACTATTTAAACAACATAGTGAAATCAAATTTAATAATGATAATCAATATGGTACTCGTATCACAATCCAGATATGATCCCAAATAATTATTCGATAAACTTCGTGGTGTGACGGCTTCGTGTGTAGTCGCTATGTATAATATATATGCCTTATATAGTAGCATTTCGATATCTCGATTGTCAAGGGAAATACAAAAAACTTCGACTTATTGAGTCTTCGACTTAACAAGATGTTCGAGATATGAAGTATTTGATGGCTAAAATTTCGTCTTCAGAAGGCGCGATTGTTGAGTATATTTTTCGAGGAGTCAAAAAAATTCGATTTAGTTTTATGGTAGGTACATATTTATTAGATTCAATTACACATTTTAAAAAATCTGTAATTTGTTAGCTTCCTTTTAAGACTCATGTCGTTGCTATATAGTTAGCGGCCAAATAAGTACTGATCGAAAAAACAAATTTAGGTTTCTTCATTACTTTATGGTATACAGCGGTGTGACTTAGAAAGTTTAATGAATAGATTCATTCATTGCACATGCACTAGGTACACAAAATAGTATAAACGCACCGAACATTCCTTTTCAATTTTGTTCGATTTTGCTTCGAGTTCGGGGAATTCCATATCATTATGTTTGACTAACTTCGATTTACAGTCTGATATTTGAAATTCGAGTTATCGAGCGAGAGGTTAGGACCAATGGTAGCGACGAGGTTTCGGCGCTCCAATGCCCATGCGGGGCACACTTGGAGGGTGTGGAGCGCCATGTCCTCATCGCCGACGTCACAGTGGTGGTACTCTGTCGTTTGCTCCTTTTGAGCGATGTGACACAGGTACCGCCTCAAGCAGCCGTGCCCCGAGAGTACCTGTGTCACGTGAAACGACAGAGTGCCATGGATTAGATGGAGTTGTGTCAACTGTCACAACATCATAAATAAATAAATTAGTTCATTATTTTAGTGTGTGAGAAATGAAAGTGTGTGAAGAATGAAATTTTCTGAAAACGCTTGCACTCATTAACTTCCAAAATAATGTTTTTAAAATTTAAGCTGCTTATTATTAGGTGGAGTATGCATGATTAGTTAGATAACTATCTCCTTCCACTCATTTTGAAAGTTATCAACATTTCAGCCTCTAACGGGGCCTGCTATCCAGATCTTCACATAGTCCAAACATCTTATGTCCATAAGACCCCTTCACTTTGGTTCCCAATATTTTCCATATCACATCACAACATCTTCCTCGCATTACATGTACACACCACCGTATTCCTATCTTATAACGTGTCGTTTTTTTTGTAGCAAGAGACGGCCCACCTAAAAACGGTATCGTCCTCTATAAAAGTTTGAGACCCTTTGGCGTCAACATACAAGATTCGCCAGTTTAATATGAATTTCGTATAAACATTCTTTTTAAAACTTAATTCTAGCATATGTGGGTATGTTACATATTTATAACAATCAATTTACCGCGAATATTGTCTAGTATCGAGTTAATCGTATCTAAGCTAATGCATTGTCACCCTTATTCTACGACCACGCTGCCATCTCTCGATTCTTTGCATTCAAAATATACGATGCTCATGCGTCGCGTCGATTTCCGTTATTCTATTCCAATATTTCAAGAAACCAGCTAGCGCAATCGAAAGTAGTTCGTGCCAGTGCCTCCTACAACCATAATCGAAGAGCCCCAGGAGCAGAAGACCGAGTTAGTTTTTGTGCATTGGTGTTGTTGAAGTTCTATTCCCGATACCGAACAGGGAATTTAGTAAGAGACATGTCAGAAGTTGATGACACGACTAGCTCAGGGGCTACGCAAATGACCTATTACTCTCCTACCTGTGAGATCCATTCCCGGGTAATACAAAATATTTGTACGATACATATAGTTCCACATATCTTTGACAAACTATATAAAATATAGAGACACGAGACAGCGTGGATGTACTGTAAATACATACTGCAGACTAAATAGCGTACACTACACTAACAAAACCAAGTATATATGACATATTTACAATGTAAACTAACCAACTTTATTCCAACGACGTTAAATATACAAACAAACAGGCAATCATTGAAAACCTTTCGATGCAGCAAACAAACACAAGACACGTTCAAAGGCATCTCGTTTAAAGCAACAACGTCAAAGGCAGTGAATATGCAATAAATCAAATTCCTTGAGCTTTTACTGCATATGTTGAATTTTATTTCGCTTCCGTATTCTTATATGGGTTTACAATAGGAAATAAGTGTATACAATGTTAGCTGCGAATTTTACAACTGGACAGTGTTATCAAAAACGATTTAACCTATTTTCTCTAACACATTGTATTATATCTTACAGGATATTTTAAAACCTTCTTGGTGAGCGTTTCCCCCGTGCTATAAATGTGTATACGACTATAATAATAATAGTAACAATGATTTTAATTAATATATTAATATTTTAAGATAATATAAATTATAATAATGTTAATAGTGCTGTAACACCTAAAATAGGTAAGATCACCAGCATTTTAGGTGTTAACCTTCTCTGTTACGCTTCGATGGGGTAGGTGGGAAGCACTAGCAGGCATACCTTTGGGCATGACCTCGGAGGTCGTGCACCTGATGCCACCATTGGATCTGACCTCTCACTTCTGGCTATCATCCTAGTGATGGTCGGGAGCCAAGCCGGAAGAGCCGCCGTCGTCTCTTTTTGCGAAACAGTTATGTCCACGAAGGAGTTGGGGGAGAGGAAGAGGGAGCGTGTTCCCTCTCACACAGGGCTACTTGTCGCCGAAGGTAAGCGACAGACCTTTGGCTACCGTAGTGACCAGCCGGCGGGCACGGCCTCCTGGGAAAAGGCTGCAGCCCGCACACCGACAGAGGGCGCACGAAGGTGTTCCGCGTGTCCAGCTCACCCCTGCGTGAGAAAGAAGATGCTGGGGTACGCCGGATATCATATCCCGGCTTTACAGAGGCCCGTGAAAGTGGGCCAATACACGCATCGGGGCCGCAGCTTGACTGATTCACCGCGTCCCGCGGCCTCGGCATTCAAGGCACGCGCGAAGGAAAGCCGGGGTAGTTTTAGTGGGTATACCAGCGACGTGCGTCTCCCGGCGTAGAGAGGAGGACGTACGGGTGCATTGCACGGGGAGACCCACACTACCCCGCCGCCCGTTCCTACGCGGTGGCGTGTATGGCAAGCATATCCACCTTCCCAATTAAAAAAAGGTCGTGCACCTGATCCCACTACTGAGCCTAGAGGTAGCCTTTCACAATTCTTAGGCTATAGTCTACTATAGTCGATGACGTGGGTTGCCAATGGGCCAAGGACACATCCCTGTAGGAGGCGTTCGCATCGGCGTCCTGGCGCAAGAAATATCATTCCCATATATATACCTAGTCAGGTCATAAATTCTGTCACATGTTTAATGTAAAATAATTGTAACAAGTTTATTCATTATGTAACCATTCATATACCAAAATGAACTCAACAAAACATAGATTCTTATGACATTAAAGTTTATTCAAAATGACCTCCGTGATTTTGAATACAGGCCTTCAATCTGCGCGGCCAGTCGTCTATCGCAGCACGAACGAGGTCCATGTCAATATCGGCGGCTGCCTTAATCAAGGATGTCTTGAGTGACTCCAAATTGGGATGAGGCTTTGAGCACGCCTTTTCCTCCAAGTGTTGCCATATCTTGTAATCTAACGGATTCAAATCTGGACTGGAGCAGGGCCAGTCTTCGTGCCGGATGAAGTCGATTTCACGCGCCGCCAGCCAGTCTTGTGTGCTCTTCGCTCTATGAGCTGGCGCCGAATCTTGTTGGAATACCCAGTGCCTGTTATTGAACATGGTATGAGAAACAGGTTCCACAAGGTTCGTCAGGACTGTATTTTGATACACAACAGCATTCGTTTTTACACCTTTCTCACAAAAATGTACCTCTGTTAAGCCCCAATAAGAAACTCCCAACCATACCATGAGCGAGGATGGAAAATGACCTCGTTGGACACGCGGAATACGGTTGCTCGCTTCTTCACTACTGTGTGCGTACACCTTATCATTTTGTTTGTTGTAGCTCTCTTCTACGGTAAACATTTTTTCATCCGAAAAAAGAATTTCCCGATATTTTTTTCCCGCGTACCGCTTCAACAAAGCGCGGCATCTCTTCAGTCTCAGGTCCATTAGACGAGCATTCAAACGATGTCCTGTTTTTCTTCGATATACCCGAAGCCCTAAGTCTTCATTTAACACCCTTTTCACCGTGGTTCTGCTTAACCCCATCTGAAGGGCCAACAGTTTCTGCTTACGTTTGGGATTTCTTTGAATTCGTGCCTTCACAGCTTTTATCACTGCTGGAGTCCTAACAGACCGAGGGCGACCACTTCTTGACCTGTCATCTACACTAGAGTCTTCATTGTATCGTTTGATGGTACGATAACCGAATCTTTTGGTTATATTCAAATTTTTCAGTATGTTAAAAATTTGAATTGGCGCGTAACTGCAACGATGCAACGCAATAATTGCAACACGGTCTTCTTTAAGCGTCCACTCCATATTTAAAAATGAGTAAAATTCTAAAAGTATACATTTTTATTTTCATGAACAATTCGAAATTCAAATTCAATAAACTTTTTTGTGGCCAGCATTCTAAAAGAAAAGTTTTTACTGTGGGACAATACTTATGACCTGACTAGGTATACTTGGCATTATTTACATACATATATTTTACTTGGCCTGTAACAAAATAAAATACAGAACAATTTTAATTTTATATCATGGTATAATGATAATAACTGCGCGCGCACCTGTTTGTGTCTGTGTGCATCGAGCGTGTGTGCGTTAATAAATCTTCATCATATGAAACACGTAATGTTAAAAAATTTGAAAGTTACCTACGATGTTATCACTAATCCCAACAGAAACAATATTGCGTATTTAAAAGAGAACATCAGGCCTTTTTGCGTCGACCCTCGGATCTTTGGTGTCTTCATCCCGAAAAGAAGAAACCATATTTCCCAGCTTTGGTTACGAGAAGAAAGTTTAATATTTTTCACTCTAATATATAGGTATGCTGTTATGTTATGGGAAGTGCTGACAATACTAAGTGATCCTAAGTGTTAGGATGAAACTAGAAGTGCACGTTAACCCACTAGGATGTAGAGACAAGTGGTCTAGTCGTGAGTGAATAGAACAATAAAATATTTAATGACGCTGCTAGTTTATCGCTATTATCGTGTTTCGCAGACGTAAAGCAACAAACGTTTGCCGGGTCAGCTAGTATTTGTATAAACTACAAGTTGTTTTTCCTGGCTTTTTTAATAATAATAATTAAAAGAGTACAAAGAGACGCGGCTACAAATATAATCTTGTTTTTTTTATTGCTGAGGAACAGCAGATAGGCTGACTTCCCACTTAATAGTAAGCAGTTACCGTTGTATATCGATGTTTGCGACACTAGGGGCACCGCGAACACGCTGCTGTCCCATAGGGGTACAGCAACCTGGGTAACTAATGCCGGTACACAACACACGGTTATTATGGCAGCATACGTATACAACCTAAAGGTGGTTGCCATCCAGACGAGTTTGGGGCCCTAGCATGTAGCTAGAGTCAATTTGTCGCCTTTTACGACAGGTCGACTCTGGCCGCAGGGGTTAGTATTCTTACTCCGCCTTTGCACTGAGAAAATATAAGAAATCTTATAAAAATTATTTCTCAAAAAAAAAAGTTATTTAATATTTCAAAATTTATTTACAGATAGCGCTCAAACTTACTGGTATAAAGGTATTATTTAAAAAAATTAAGATCAGAGAATAAATAACATCATTAATATGTGAAAAAAAGATCAATAGAATCAATTTAGAAAACATAAAAAACAACTTCAATACATTGTGGGGTGATGTGTCCGATCTGCCATTCTGATTTCAAATTATTTGAAAAATACCAACATGAAAATCGAATACTTTTTTATTGTGAGTGTGGTCATAGCTGTCACGACCTTTGGTCCGTTGTTGACTCGATCCATATATCGATAATGCTATGCCACAACATCTTTATGAATGTATTTAAGAAGTTTGCAAGTAGAGGTAACAAATTTTTTCTTATTTTCAGTCGTCTTAACATACAAAATATTTTCTTATATACTGAAAAGTGACAGTTACTTTAATCTTATCTCTTGAAGAAATCTTGCAGAAGAAGTTTGTTTACTTATGCAGTTGGGTCAAATGGGTAAAAATATGTGCCATCAAACCTCGACAACGGCACGGCAGTATCATGTTCACAATGAATTCGATATTTACGAGCCACTTGACATAGCACGTGACGGGTCGGGCATATATCTCCAATATCCACATAATATCCTAAGGTGCACGCAACCGAAATATCTCGACCCCTCATTGTGCTGTCTTGAGATCGATTTACATATATCGTACTGATTTACATAGGCGATCTCTCTCCTGCTCCGGTTTACTCAACTTCCAGATCTTTCTATCCAGGTCTTTTAATTTTATAATTTTATTTTTGCAAGAGCATCTAAACTGTACTGGTAGCTCACCTTGATTTGTATGTAAAACAATTTGTTTTTCTATGTATTCTGAGCTTAAGTTCAGAATATAATCAGCGAGTGAACAATCAATCATTCTCTGTTTTCGTACCCTTAGGGTTAGAATTTTTTTCCCAAATTTATATGGGAACAACTCTTTCCAGTAAAAAAATAATTTTTAAGATCGGACTACTCTGTAAAAAGTCACGCGTAGTCATACATAAACAAAAGAAAATAAATAAATATACGCGTCGAATAGAGAACCTACTCAGTTTTTTTCGTCGGTTAAAAATGGACTAACGTGACACAAAAATCTTTATAGATATATATAGGAAAGTAAACTATCAATTTATTTATATGATATACAATATACATATATGACACACACATAAAAACATATACACGCAGCCTATTTCGCAACGCCAACTTATATCTCGAAATTTAAGGAAGTCTTCACAGTTATTTGTAGTCATCAATTTGGAAATATTTTAAACTTTTATTGCAGATAAAAGGTTGTGTCTTATATCTCAAGGAATTTCAGGTTAAAAAAATACACTTTAAACGGAGCCAAACATGTTATGAAGGGTCTTCACTACATTCAGTATCTTTGACATTCTACATTTAATATCCCTACGTACGTCTTGATTTAATGGGCCAGTGGTCCGGCTTAACGTGCTATTTGATGTACGGCTCCGAAAACTTTGCTCTGAGATATATTCCTTTCAGATTCCGTCATGCAAGAAATTGCTTGGTATAGCTCATATTTTGTGTCGCGGGGACTTTTTCGGATGAAGCGTGTCAATTCCTTGATTTATCCCATGTTATTGTAATTTAACAAGTTTAAATAGCTTTATTTGATGAAATATCACCAATAGTAATAACTGAGTTTCTCTCTCATTTAACTCACTTTTTGGTAAGTTTGGTTGTCTGATAACAACACAAACTCCGAATATACGTGAATTTGTAACAGCATCACATAATATTTTTCGTCTGAAATTGTCAAATTTTGTACCGAATATGTCTTATTTGCGGCAACATTGTAATAACCTTAATACTGCTTTATGTAAAAAAGTTGACTTTACACCGGAAACTAATTCGTATACCTATTATAAAAGAAAGAAAAAGAAAAAAAGAAGCTTCGTCATCATCACCATCATCTTAGCGTTGAATCCCGGTTGTAGCTCAAACTCTCGCTTCGGCGCCCGGGGTCCGCTTTCCTACTTTTTCTTCTCCACTTCGCACGATCTTCGGCATCTCTGGTGGTCAGTCCGACGTCAAGCCAGCAGTTTTTGCGTCTACCCGTCCTGCCGCAACCCGGCGGTGGAGGCATGGCGAGACATTTGTTCCCCACATATGTAAGTAGCCGGTGGCCGTAAAACGTGGCCATACCAGCGAAGGCGACACTCCTGCAATTTATCCGCAATCTCACGGACATGAAGGCTGCCGTGAATGCGAGACTACCTAACGTGGTCCTTCCACATTACTCCACACATCCACCGCAGCATATTCATCTCCGTGACTCGCAGTGCCTGCTTGTGTAGCTCCAGCACCGACCACACTTCACATCCGTATAAAAGGACAGGGCTAATGATAGTGTTATAGACCTGTCCCTTCAATTTAACCGGTATTTTAGGGTCACAGATGACACCAGTCACCTCGCGCCATTTGGCCCACGCGGCAGCAATGCGTTCCTTAACGTCGGAGTCAATGTCACCAGACGCGTGAAATACAGATCCCAGGTATTTCACCTGTTCCGTGCGCTTGACTATATCGTCGCCTATGCGTACGGGTGTGAGATCTGTGGAGTTACAAAGAAAAAAAGAAGCTTAACGTACTATTAACCTAATAACCTAATATTAGGTTAACATAGTTAATCTAATAATTTATATTGGTAATGCCTCTGGTGTTGTAAACGTCCATAGGCAACGGTGACTACCTACTAGGGTGGGTCGTTTGCCTGTACATTGAACTCCAATTATAAAAACAATCATACAAATCATTATAACAAATCATACAATCAACATAAAACATTAGTGTAAAATTGCAGAAGGCGTTAATTCCGACTAATGTTGATCCCGCGGGTGTGTTCCAGCGATAAAGTAATTATCGCCTACCCTGCAAAGCAATTACCACTGTATCCATCAATCATAATGGATATTTAACTACTTTATTGAATTATCAATAGAATATTATAGGGCGAGTATAATCTTTGATTGCTACAATTGTCTTGTTACAACGTAGTTTATTTATATATATTATATTAGTCTTGATCGTCTATAAACACGTGCCTCTGGCGTCTCAAGCACCCATAGGCGACGATGACAACTTCCTATTAATTGTGCCGCCAGCGTGTCTGCTATTTCCAAACGTATTTTCGAAACGCCTAACGCAAGAGTTCTAAATTTTTTTTTTAATTTTTTATTTATTTAAAAAAACCAACAGCGTTACAATATATATATATATACAATTAATTATGTTACTTATTCATAAGGCCAATAACAGGTTTTTCTTATTTTATATAACACTTATGGACGTGAAGCAAATAATAATTCTCATTTTTTTACCTATAGCGAAGCAGAAGCGAGGAATAAAAAATATTTACAATTAAACAGATCTAGAATTAAATATAATATAAAGATATCATTAGAGTACATATACACTAATTAGATATACCTACATATAAACCAATGGAAAAATGAAAGATATATAAGGCAGAGAAGAAATACAAAAAAAAAGTAAAATTTATCTAAGAACGTCCATCATTAATCCTTTAAATACTTGTTTAGTGTGGAAGAAAATGTCAATAGTACTGAATGTTGTGTTATAGGTCTTAGAAAGACGGGTAAAAATACGGGTAAAATAATATAATTCAACTCTAATATAATAAATAATGTAATCCAATGTACGAGAATTGAATATTAAAATATTAATACAAATCAACGCTCGTTGAGTCACAAGAGATCTTCCCTTAACCAAGTTTGAAAGACAAATGAGGCAAACATGACTAAGAGACGTAACACTAAAATATTTACCAACGACCCTAAACAATTACTACTAAAACATAATGGTTTGTTATAAATGGATATTACAGCAGGATTCCTTAATTATTAAAATGAATATTTTGGCCTCTGTAACACACACTGGTCTAGCTACAAAGCCAAGGAAGTTTTGTAATTTAATCACTATATTTCGCAAATAAATTGCATTATTCTCTTAATTTATTTTATTTTCTAATCTTTTACATTTTTTAATAAGAGATCTTTTTATAGAACATTAAAAATTAAAAACATTAAACATTAAAAATATATTATTTTTATTTATAAGAAAACTACAAATAAATTTGACGACCTCCGTGGCGTAGCGGCTAACGTACTTAGGTACGCTTGTGAAGGTCTTGGGTTCGATTCCCGTCTCGCGTCTTGGTGTTTATGTATAAATATTTATTTATCTAAAAAAAACTATGTATAGTTTATAATTTGTCTAGTACCCATAACACAAGTACAATCTACTTACTTTGGAACTAGATGGCGCTGTGTCAATTGTCCAAACATATTTATTTATTTAAATTACATAACCAATTATTATTATCCGTGCAGGGGCAAAGAAAAAATACTAACTAACCTCTGGAGCCGGGGTCGGCCTGTCGTAAAAGGCAACAAAACAACCCACCCTAGCTACGTGGTAGGGCTTTAAGCTCATCTGGATGGCGACCTCCTTTGATCCTAAGTATGCCGCCATAATAACCTTGTGTTATGTTCCGGCATTATTGACCCAAGTTCCTGTACCCATATGGGACAGCAACGTGTTCGCGTTGCCACTGGAGTTGAAAACACCCATAGGCGACGGTAACTGCTAAATTCAAAGGGGCCGCCAGCCTGTCTGCTGTCCTACAGCAATAAAAAATATATAAAAAAAACAATAAAAACTGTGAATCATTCGAAGTGAGGCCAAGAACCCAAGCTGCCCGTGGTTACGACTTCTGAGACAGGAATTCCCTCACTATACGTGCCATGCTCAGGAGAACCGCCTTTTGTATCCGACCCTTCACCCGTCGTTGATTCCATGTGCTAAATGACAGTAACCTTGTGAGCAAGACCTGAGTACATCATAATCTTGTCGGATTCTATATTTACGAGATTATCATTATGCGGGTTACTAATATCAATGATCATCGTATGTTTCCCATATCGATGTCTATCAGGCTTATTGGCAACAATAGTCCTGTCTTTAATAATAGATCGATCCCAGTAAAGCGTGATACGACCACTATAAAGAACTGGCTCAGACGTGTATTTATAACAGGACACCTTTGAATATATGATTTTTAATCTAAAAGTTGCTGATGGATTATTAGCAAGTTGATCATTTATATTAACATTACAACTTAAGTTTTATCGGTTTACATTATTTTAAATAAAAATACTTTTTTACACACATGTACGGTATTGCTATGGATTAAGATCATGAGAACAAAGCCATGTTTTAAGAATCTTAGACGTGTGTTTTTATTTTTGATAATAATATTCTAGCGCTTGGACTTTAACTACCAGATCGCTTAGTTATAAGTATGCAATGCTCTGATTTGACATATGTAATTTTATTTTACTGATATAAAACTTCAAAGCTATACATGATATATTTTATGCCTGTTTTACAATATCAAATTTCGTGCCTCAAAACATGCATTTGCAGCACGCATTACTTTTCTTATTTAATCAAAAGAGAAAAGTCACTGAAATTCATCGTTTGCTGGTAGAAAGTTACGGTGAGCATAATCTAACCTTAAAATCATATGAGGTGTGGTTTTAAAAATTCAAAAGTGGTGATTTCGATGTGCAAGACAAAGAACGTTCTGGTAGACCGAAAAAGACTGAAGATGCGAAACTGCAGGAGTTATTGGATGAAGACCCAATCCAAAGTCAAAAACAATTGGCAGAAGCGTTAAATGTGGCCCAAGAAACGATTAGCGACAGATTACGAGTAATGGGGAAAATCCAAAAGATGAGAAGATAGAATGACAAGCAAATAGAAAATCGAAACATCGTCTGTGAAATGCTGCTTGAAAGGTATGAGCAGAAAAGTCATTTCTGCATAGAATAGTGACGGGTGACGTAAAGCGGATTTATTTTGAAAACCTTAAGCGCATAGAATCATGGTTATCATCAGCCCATCGACTCCAAGGCGAAATCGTTTTGATCGCTACAATGCTCTTTGTTTGGTGGAACCAGAGTGGCGTGGTATTACGGACTGTTGAAACCTGACGAAACAGTTAATCGTGATGGCTACCGACAACAAAATATCAATTTGAACGATGCATTGAATGAAAAAAGTCCAAATGGCCCCGAAGACATCGTAAAGTGATATTACAGCAGGATAACGCGCCGTCTCATAAAGCAAAACTGGTCAAGGAAGCGTTGGATGGGACATATGGACACCCGCCGTACTCTCCAGACCTTGCTACGCACGACTATCAACTTTTCGCATCAATAGAACACGCGCTTGCAAAGTAGCACTTCGCTAATTTTGAAGAAGTTAGAAAATGACTTGATGAATGGTTTTACTCTTTGAGTACAGAAACAGATTTTTTTGGATGACAAAAGTTTCCTGAAAGATGGGCAAGATGTATAGAATCAAATGGCCAATACTTTGAATAAATTAATTTTTTCATTTTCTTGAAAATTACGTACCTATTTCCGAAAAAAAAATAGGTAATGAATTTCCGGTACGCTTGGTATATTGTCTATTCAATCAGCACTTATGTAAAATTTTACAAATTTAAACTTAACAACTTCAATTTGTAAAAATTCACTGTAATTTAAAATAAATACAGCATATATTACAGTTGCTGTATAATGTGAGAGAAAACAAACATCACAGAGAACTTGCCGGTATTGTGATGTGTACTCAAATTAAAATGCTTCTTCAAAAACTTGCAGTAGCTTAACTGTACTGCCCGTAAAGTAAAATATGAGAACTACAAGTTGAAACTTAATAATTTCTTATATTTTCACAGTATTTATGCATCTTAACTCATACTAATTCTTTATATTGCTGTGAACAGTAGGAAGGGTGACTGCCCCCTTAATAGTAAAGCAGTTACCGTCGCTTGTATTTGCGAGGCGAGGGGCACCACTAACACGCTGGAATCGGAACACAGGTAGCGGCATATTTAGAGAACAGGGGTGGTTGCCATTCATACGGGCTTGGAGTCCTATCACCTAGCTAGGGTTGTTTTATCACCTTTTACGAGAAACCGCCCCCGGCTGCAGGGGTACAGTGTTCTGCCTCAGCACGGAATTTTTTTAGAAGCCCAAAAGGGCAATGCTTAAAAAAGCATTGGTAAAAGTTGAAAAATCGCCATTTAAGATAACATTAATTATTATAGTTGCAGGCAGCGTTATTGATATTTGTTTTTAACTTGTTTTTTCAAAAATTTGAAAAGCATATTTTGTCCTTCGAATAGTTTTCTATAGTGATTTTCTCAGATATTATTTAAAATTTTACATCGTTTCACAATGGCTGAAGAGAAAGCACCGACAAGCAATCTCTAGAGTGTAACTTGGCTAACATTTTAAATAACTTTTAATGGGACGTAATGAAAAAAGTTGATATTATGTATAAAACGGAGGTCCTGGTGTATTTCTCTGCATCAAAAATATACGAACTACATTAGAAACTCGCAAGTCAATTAAATATTTCATAACGTTTTCATTTTTCTCATTCAATTAAATGTTCTTGTAAAATGTTTGCAAGAGCTTGAACATTTCACAGGCATTTGTTGACACAGGTACTTGATAGCTTAGTGGTATTACCTACTTGCAGAGACTAATCTAGAGGTCCCAGGTTCGAATCCTACGACTAGGCACTACTTAGGCAGTTTATTTCACTGAATTATATTATAGCATAGTTGCCATATTTTATATAGACAATGAAGGAAAACATCGTGAGGAAACCTAAAAACCAAGATGACCAGTATATGTAACCCCTCAATTCACCTTAGATAAGCGTGACGGATATGCTGTCCGTTACAACAGTGGGATATTTATGGGTTGTTATTTTTTGTACATATGTTGACACTTCATCATGTCTGCTTATGATTTGGCACGCATATCAGCTTGTATGATATAAAGATTGCAGATTTTTTGGTTGCCTTCTTTTGTCGGATCCTGGTACAGACGGAGAGTAGAGTTGAGAGTATGAACATAAACATTTGGCCTTTTGTATTTAGTTATAAAACTTCACCTAGGTACGGAAACATTAAAAATGGCAAATACAGAGTTTTTATAAATAATACCAGATAGGTTTCTAATATAGTTTAGTTACAGTTGTAACATTTTGGTTGTAGCTGAAGTCTACACTTTACGGCCCGTAATAGATTTTTTTTGAGCTACAAGAAATAGATGAGACTACATTTGGTGTTTACAGGGAGCAACTAGCGTCTGAGATCTAAGACCCAAAAGGAAAACCGAATGTTGCAAAGAAAGGCTTCACTGCTTTTGAGATAGCGAGTTTAGTTATCCGCTCAACGACTATTCCAATTCCTCAAAAAAATTTATGATTCCTTGTTGAAATCCGCGCTCAAACAGCCATGGCCGATGTGTTTATGGAAAATTCTCTTTTACTAAAACCTAACCTTAAGTTCAAATTATAAGTACTTAATGTAAGATGTTAACTAAATCCAAGAGCAGATCGGTTACAGTCCTGGGACCAAAAACTTTTTTCAACGGAATCTTCAAAAATGTGTTTTGATCACTTTTATTTTTATTTTACGAGTACTTTGTGACTAAGTTGCGTCGTGTTGGGAACTTTCTACTTGTTTGTGATTAAGTTACAAAAAGAAATGGATCTATTTCCCGGACTTTAGCGTTGCTTATTGAATTTTTAGTGTCGGAACTGGTTGCAGACGACTGTTAATGAACGATATTGTATTGGGATGGTGCTTGATCTGGCACTTTTATAGTTACGACTGTACGTTTCTCACACGCTTCTCGTTGTTCAATTGTTTTTCAACGATCACGAACTAAAGAGAATAGAATATTATTATTTATTGTACTTAGAAAATATATACTCATATCTTGATAGCAACCTTTAAAATAGTTTACAATACGACCTTACTGTTATTAGCAATTTCCTCCAGGTCATCTTAACATGGAATAATATTGATATAGCAGAAAGAAGCTGCGCTGCTTTGCATTATTGATAAATTAGTATATCCTATATGATATAATCAAGTTATTATAATCTTCAAGTTTTACTTATTATAATATACTTTGTCAGTTATATTAAAGTATATGAAAGCGTAGTTCGATTCCCTTTATAGTAAACCCTTCCGAACTAACTGTGAAAAAACTGTGAGGAAAATTATATGAGAAATATGTGTGTGTACCTCGTTAATTTTCCTTGGACAAATAGACGAATAGCTCGTCAGTCTCAGTGGCACTTCAGACGCTGGACCCCAGCAATGGAACGTAATTAATTTGTTAGTTTTGAACCTCATTCTACTCTCAAATCGCGGAAGTTTGTTTCAAATTCAGCCATGGCATTAAATTGTAAACTGGATTTGTTAATAAATGCAACCAAATACAAACAGTTTAAGGCTGTCACAAACAAATTTTTCACCGTGCAGAGGCGGAGAAAGAATACTAAAAAAATGCCGGGGTAAAAGGCGACAAAACAACCCACCCTAGCTACGTGGTAGGGCCTCAAGCCCGTCTGGATGGCGACCATCTTTGGTTTTAAACATGCCGCCATAATAACCTTGTGTTGTGTTCTGACATTAGTGACCCAAGTTCCTGTACCCTTATCGGACAGCAGCGTGCAAAGACCCGTAGGCAACGTTAACTGCTAAATTCCAAGCGGGCCGTCACCCTGTCTGCTGTCCTACAGCAATAAAAAAAAGTAACCAGGTTCCATTACCCCTACGCGGATGGCAGCTTGTTAGCGGTGGCCTGGTATCGCATTCATAAGCGACGGTAACAAACTTAATAGTTTGTCGACTTAATAGTCGATCGCCAGCCTGTCTACTAAGACAGGCTTCACTTTTTTTATTACTCTGGGACAGTTCCCACAGTAATAAAAAAAGTCATAAAGCGAAAGATATTGTACCAATTTATATCTTTAATTATATTTACATAAAATATTCGCTATATATATATACAACTACTTATTATTTAACTAACTTGACTGAGGCATGTTTTCAGAAACATGATATCACTTTGTTACCATCACCGAGTCGAGAGCGTGGACTTGACAGACTTAACTATAATATTTCGAGTTAAGTTGCACAAAGCGGAGCAAAACTTCAAACACGGTTGCTGAAGTTTGAAAGGTAACGAAATGCTCACGAGTTACAAAGTAAATATAAACTAGAAGGTGCATAAAGTATATTTATTTAATTTGACGGCCTCTCGTGGTGTGTGCGTAGTGTCTGTCCTTGGCCATTCAAATATTGATCATAATTATTTATATATTGTTAAAAAAACCAGTTAATTGTCGAAATATGTAAAATATTGATCCACGGCATATGACTTCTTCAATCAAATCATACATTTTAATTTCCTTATCGAAGGGGTTAATCAAGAGTACATTCAAACAAGCACTTTAGAGTTTCGTTTCCACTGTTACTGTAGTAAAATGGGCAGAAATAGTGAGCATAATTTGTGGCGGCATATTCAGAAACCAAGGGGCGGTAGCCATCTATTTACAAACTATATTAAGTTTTAGTCAAAAGAAAGCAAAGTCGCAGACGTAACAACACGAGTAAGTCACCTAAAATGGAGGCGTGCTGGCCATGTTGCCCGAAAGGAAGAGTCTTGGTGCAAGCGACTCCTTAAGTGGAGACCGTGGGGGAATAAGCACCCTCAAGGAAGACCACAGATGCGCTGGAAGGACGATAAAAGAAGGTCGCTGGTTCAAATTGGATCCAGAAAGCTCAATGTCGCGACGAGTGGAAAAAGTTGGAGGAGGCCTACACCAAAATGGTTGAAGGAGGCTGAAAGAAAGAACAAAAGACATTAAGTTTTACTTTGGAAGTAAATATTCCCATTTACATTTAATAAAATTGTTTTAAAACTAGCTCCTTTCAACTCATATCTCATTGTATACATTATCTTATTCTATCCTTTAAAAAATATATTCTTAAGAAAATCTCTCAAAGGAATTACTTGTTTAGTAAAATACTTACAATTTTATTTTTTTATTTAGATTTTAAGAAATTAATTTAAAAGCGATGTTAATATGTCTATTAACAATAAAAGCGTCTGTTATGTAGTAGGTTCTGTGTAGGCTATCTATTTGACACAAGCTTTTAAGGTGACTAGTGGTCGCTCAGTTTCATTTATATATAATTATATAAATAATAATATATTCATATAAATATAACATATAATTCATTTAATTATTAAGTTTGAACTTTATTAGGGTTCTTTTGTCAAAGGCTATATAAACTAAGGTTTCATCATGGCTACCATTTGCCATTGTATTTGCCATTTTTCTGCATAATTTTGAACAGCATCACTGTAAAACTTTAAAATGTTTTGCATTGTTAAACCTGCATTGTAAACCGTAATCATACTCATATATTCATATTTTGCAAACACTATTCCCACAAACAGGTTAAAATCAAATCAATTCAGGTTACTTATACACAATTTTCTTTATGTTTATTTTTTATTATATTGCTATGTATATTTAAATATTATGTTATTATAAAATTAATCTATAGTTTGAAACAAGAGTAAGTAAGTAAGGTATGTATGTGTTACACATACATATCTTACTTAACTTACGCTTTTGTTTTGTGTATCATTCGGGTAGTGTGTGTAGTGTTTATATATACATATATAATTATATAACAGGTCAATTCACACATCACCATCTAGCCGCAAAGTAAGTAGTATTTATGTTATAGATACTAGACAACTTTTTACTGGAGTAGTATTACTTATATACTTTTCTTTTGTAAACGAATACATATTATACAAAAGCATCCAGACGGAAATCGAACCCTTGGCCTCTGCAAGCACACCGAAGCGTTAGCCGTTACGCTACAGAGGCCTTCTTTATTAGACGTAATAGAGAAGAGCGGAAAGAAGGAAATGTTCTGCATACGTTCTAAGGACCAACGTTTTATCATATAGACTTAATATTAATTATACCCTCCATAAAGTATATTTGAATTGTACCTATACATTATACCTACAAGTATATTCCTAAGACCACTGTCATTTTCTCCATACCCTTTTCACGCTAGACATAGAACTGTCACGTGAATTCAAAGTAAACAAAATATGGAAGAAAAATAACACGAAACCGCCAATCAACGGAATGGCCGCCGTCCATCAACGTGCCGGTACGGACGACTCCTATTTCAGAGTTTTACACATGTATTTCGAATAGGTTGCCTTAATACAAATTATTGCTGATTAAAGAATGAACTCATGGACTCTTACAGGATGAAATATATATGAAAATATGCATTTTAACATATGTGTTATACAATAAAAGTCATAATCATCTTAGCGTACAATCTCGGTCGTAACTCAAATTCCTGCTTCGGATCTAAGTTCCGCTTCTTCAGTTTACACGTCGTCTGTTTCTCTTGCAAGCATGTCACTGTTTATGACGTCAAGCACTTTTTAGTTTAATTTCGGCCCGGGGAAGGTAGCATGACCAGATATTTTTTCCCTACATAAGTAGATAAAGACATACTTTTAACTATACTCCTAATTTCAAAAGTTAGTTTTCATTTCAATTTAATGGAAGCATCTTAGATTAACAATATGTGTTAATGGTGTTACAAAACTTTAAATGAAGCAACTTTATGTTCCATAGTAATCCAATTATTAAGTTCGGTTTCTATCAATCAAATATTTGACGCGAGCTGTTTTCGGCGAGTGATTGATCACCAAGCCACTTAGTTGGTTTAATTGCTCATCACACAGAACACCCTTGGCTGTCACTTCAGGCTTAACGTCTGTAGTATAATTACTCTCATAAGTAAAGACTTAAGATACCAGAACTCGTACTGCAATAAGCATGTCAATTATAATATTTTATTTAAATAATATTTTATTCATAACTATTGTATATCTTTATAACAGTTTTTTTTGTCTCGGGGAAAAACCTCTCTTGACGGGTTCCCCCGGCCCGGGGGGACCGAGGAATATGTGGGACTCCGGGGAAGAT
The DNA here is from genome assembly GCA_963693495.1 of Malacosoma neustria. NCBI lineage: Eukaryota > Metazoa > Arthropoda > Insecta > Lepidoptera > Lasiocampidae > Malacosoma > Malacosoma neustria. The sequence continues at coordinate 4,536,962 of OY856385.1, forward strand.
GTTCAGCCATCTGACTACCCACTAAAAAACCCCGCTGTTCTCCTATCGCCTACGCACGGGCCTACGGATATGTGGCCTGTCGATCTCGTGGCCCGACAGTTTATAACATCCCACAGTTAACCTGTTAATTGAATAATTAACTTAAGTTCAACTCGTTCCACAATGGGAATTTCTTTCTTCATAATTATAAGTAATATCAAAACACCTCAAGTAATAAATGGAAATGGTGAAATTTATTGAACAATTTTAAATAATTATTTAGAAGTATTGTACGATATTCCAAATTTCCACGACGAAAAATGTCGTCATGGACGTTGTAGTAATACTTTTTATATGACGAAATATTTCGTCATACCCGGTTAACAGGTTGAACTCGGGCCGCCCCTAAGAAACAACGGCTAGTGTAGTCAAGCCTGTCCAATTGGCGTGTTACACATACCAACGAACTCGGTGTGCCTCTTATATAAGGAAAAATTGTCACGGAAAGCCAACATTGAGAGAAGGGACGCAGAAATTATGCGCTGTTAAAATACGGAACGAGATCAAGGCTCTAATTTCAAGAATAGGACGAAAAAAAATAATTATTACAAATAAAAATATACTAGTGTATTATCTAACAAATATAAATGTTTCTACATTACAACATTCCTTCTGCATATTAAAATTATCTCACGCCTTAGCAAACTTTCTCAATTATACAAACCTTAATAAAAGCTCAAACGTCCGAAACTATTTCCTTTGTAAGAACCCTTGCTTTATTTATAGCAAACTTGCATTAACCTTAAAGTAAGAATACTTATGACTATTTAATAGTAAAAGTTAAACGATTAAATCCAACATTAGAGAGGGTTTGATGTATACACGTTTAATGACTCCTGAAGCTAAGTATGGACTCGCTGTTAGTCCGATGGCAACTTTCGATGGTAGCTTGTGGTACACGTGTCGAGCGATGAAAAAATTGTTACTAGAAAGCATGAGTAGATTATAAGTGTATCAAAACACTGTCTATATTTATGTAACGGCTAAGTTGGTAATATGATCTTTTAAATTCGAGGTCATCAATTGAAGTATTATGTATACGCCTGCCGTCAACAGCAAAAAGTTGGCATTAATATTTGACTAGTATAATAGTTTATGATTTATATTCTAATCTGTTTGTTTAATATTAATTAAACAAATTGTTTAATATTAATTAATGGATATTAATCCATCAAGCTTTCACACAACAATTACGAATATATAAAAGTACGTTTAAGTAAAAGAGCGTTGTTTACGTATTAACCCTTACAGGACTATAAAATACCCAAGAAGAAAAATAAACGTGAAAAAAATGGGACAGTTATTTTTTTAAACGTTCAGGAAAACACATTAGTTACCTTGTATATGCATACATAATATATTATGACATTCATAATATATTATGATATCCAGCAAAAAATATCGAGTAGGTAATAATTGAATGAATCACGAATTTTAAGGAAGGGAGAAATATTTCCCCCGAGCGCGAATAAGTTCAAATTATCGAGAGCGAAAAATTTTTCGCCAATTTTGTGACTTCTTAGTTACAAACTTAGAATTATATTTTATTACAATTGATTGATTAAGATTATGTTTTTCGGAGTAAAGGAGAACAATCAGGTACGGCGATTGGTATTTTAACAACAACCTTTTACATGTAATGAAATAAAATTTAAACCGCTACACTCTATGATTTGAACCATAACAAACGGTCCTTATCGATATATTAAAAATTCTCGATGTATTTTAAAGAAAAATTGGAATTTTACAATATGGCACTAGAATTTTCTTCTCAATATCATATTTTCTTACTTTATCGGGCCGCAGAGAGTTACCCACTAAAACTTGTTATGTATCTATTTTATTGGAGTACGAACTTTATAGTCTTTTATGTAGTATATAATAATTTACTTTTACATTCTTTATTTTGTATTTTATGTGTTTTACGAGTGAGATAAAATAGATAGATACACTAAACGTGTGCTGTTATGTGTGGATCAATTAAGTATTAGTTTTAGATCCTTCTGTATTTAAATTTAGTTTCATAAAAAAATAACAGCTCATAGTACCCCACTGTTGGACTCGGGCCTTCACCAAGAGGGAACGCTTGTCCAATGTGGATTGGCGGGTTACATATACCGGTGATCTTGGTATGCAGATATTTTATTCCTCACAATGTTTTCCTTCATCGTCGGTATATGGTAATTATACTATAGTATGCACATTAGGCGAGAAAAACTGCCTAACTGGTGCATGCCAAAGTGAATTTAGAACAGCTTGGCTAGATAACGGAAGCCATTGGAAGATAGGCGATAAGTAGGTAAAAAAATAAGAACTTTGGTGGTACTTCGAAATTTTATCCGAGTACCTTAGGCGACGTGACTTTGCCAATGTGCTTTATAAGTCCTGTACCTCGGGCATCGATAAATGGAGATGTGAAAAATTAAATAAATGAAGGTTGAATGAAATAGAGACAGGTCCAAAGAATAATTTGTGACTTACGGTTACCGCTCTTAGACAGTGTTTAAGGCAATAATTTACAAATCAGTAATAAGCTCTGTCGTATGGCATAGACTAGAGTGCTGCGCGACCAAAGCATATATTGTGGAGATGCAAATACTGAAATGGATGTGTAGATTTACAGAAAATAAATTTAAAAATAAGCATTTGAGAGGAGTTTTAACTTGAACTAAACAACGGATTTGCGCGGCATCTAGATGAAGTACTAAACGAAGAAATAAATAGATATTGAAGGAGAGAATAGAACGAGAACACCTGATGTTTGTATTACACGAGGTCTGTTAAAAAAGCATCGCGATTATGTTTTTAGTTGTGGTGGTACTCATGTCTCTTACTTATGCAGGCAAATTCGGTCATTTAAATGCTTGGACATATTTTGGATGATCTACGATTTTTGTCTATTCCAAAAAATGGATGAAGAACATATGGTGAAGCTACCTTGCACCAAAGCAACGTTTATCGGTGGTACAAAATGCTCTCAGAAGGCCAAGAAGATATAAACGAGGGCGAGCGTGCCGAACGCCCGAGCACGTCAGCAACAGACAAAAACATTGATGAAGTGAAGAAAATAGTATTGGCCAATCGTCGAATCATGGTTATAGAAGTTGAGGTTTAAGACATTTATTTCCCTTAAGAATTACAAATTTGCTTACAGAGAAACTTAAAAATAACAATTTTAAAAGCGTAACAACTATTTTAACTAGTTATAAACATAGCCTAATATTTATATCTAAATCATGTAACAATAAATATACGCGAACAGATCATCACAATAAAAGTAGGTGAACACTCATCGCAAACTACATAAAAGAGGGTATTTTGTTTTCGTTTTTCTGTTGCATGTTTACAGAGGCGAGTTTAGCTTGTTATATTAGCTTAGCGGAAGCGGGTTTTATAATTCGCTTTCGCGTGCCGTTCTTTGTAAATTAAATATATTTTATACACTGTCCTTTATGTTATATAACTAAATATAACATTCACTATTTAGTATAAGTATTTTTAAAGTTATTTTTGAAGTGAAAACTTCTTTAGGCGCGTTGAGCACTTTTTGGATGATGAATATTTGGTTTGTAAAGAAGTGTTAATGACCAATTTAAACTTTAATGCTTGATCATAAACACTTCTTTATAAATCGAAAATAATAATCTAATAGCTCGACGATACAATTCACAAGTTACTTAGTTTTCACTTCTATCGGCAGTCCCCAAAAACTGCCCCGCATGTTTTTTATTACAGTTTTTATACGTAATATTAAAGTTTATTATAAGTATTATGATTTATAAGTTTATATTTTAGTAATAAATATCATATACAAAAGTAAGTACATAGATGTGAAATTTTATTTTGTGCTGTTTGTATCCACATATTCATGTATCCATGTATCCATTTATTTATGTATCATGTATCTATGAATTACACAAATTTAGTAATTTGTCCCAAAATCCTTATCCCAGGATCATCAGGATTAACACTTTCTTTTCTTACCTAAGAAGTTATAAATAAATTATAGCTAAAAAAACCCAAAAAACACGCTTTTGTAATTATTCAAACTAAAAAATAATTTTTAACATAAGAATAAAATTACTGACGGGAAAATTAATGTTACTGTTTTAAAAGCGTGGGGTGCTTCTTATATATACGATATTTTTTAAATAACTGTGCATTTTGGAATGAAACTAGTAAAACAAATATTATAACGATTGATATCGCGCATTTTAGAACAGTGACATGAATTTTTGCGTCAGTAATTGCCAATAATTTGGGCATGAGACGGGTCGCTGCGAAATTCGTTCAAAAATTGCAGTTGTGAAAATAACACAATATCTGTCCCCTGTGACTTATTTTCTCCTGAAACTGAAGAGACTCATGAAAAGATGACGCTACACTTTGAGGAGATAAAGACGGCATCGAAGAAGGAGTTAGAAAAGATAATAAAAAAAATTTAAGTGCTTAGATGACGGGTTAAAATGTTGGAACAAGTGTATATCTGATGGAAATGACTTTGAAGGGACAAATGAGATATTCATTAAATAACCAAATATTTTTTGCAAAAAAAAAAAGACAGCAAGTGTAGGAAGATGAGCCGGTATAAAAATAACACGGTCTCTTTAGGAATATCTATCTATATATAGTATATTTTAAAAGAAATACAGCTATTTCGTTGCCCTGGATTAGACCATAAATAAACCAAGCCATTATCATTTTAAAAGAAAATTAAAACAACGCTCTCAACCCTTAAACAGCATGATGCATAATGACGCGGCTTAAAATGCTTCATATGTTAACAATGTTACGTGGGGAGCCCTCGGAATGAAGTAGTGTGAAAGTGGGTCACCGAGTGGCATTTTCACCCCACGCTTCACAGCTTCCCGTAATACGAGTATATGAACTTGGTATGCTTCGTAAATTTCTGTTTTGCGAAAAAAATATTTTGATCAAATTATTAAGTAGCCATACTGATATTTAAAAATAAATAACGGAACACAGGACCAAGAGCATTCTAAGACGGTCGGCGCTGCGAATTTCCTATTTAGAAGCCCTCGTGACGTAATTGTCGAATGTGAATTGTGCACGGACCCCGTAAAAGTTGGCGACGGCCGATTGTAAAAATTAAGCCACAACTATAAAAACTTTAACATGTTGTGCCAACCCCATATAATGTGGGATAAGAGCAGGAGGAAGAAGACTGATCTATCTACCTACTATCAAGTAACTAAATTATCTATTATAATAACTATTTTTAATGGGTTGTATATATGTACCTAGTCAGGTCATAAGTATTGTCACACAGTAAAAACTTTTCTTTTAGAATGCTGGCCACAAAAAAGTTTATTGAATTAGAATTTCGAATTGTTCATGAAAATAAAAATGTATAACTTTTAGAATTTTACTCATTTTTAAATATGGAGTGGACGCTTAAAGAAGACCGTGTTGCAGTTATTGCGTTGCATCGTTGCGGTTACGCGCCAATTCAAATTTTTAACATACTGAAAAATTTGAATATTACCAAAAGATTCGTTTATCGTACTATCAAACGATACAATGAAGACTCTAGTGTAGATGACAGGTCAAGAAGTGGTCGCCCTCGGTCTGTTAGGACTCCAGCAGTGATAAAAGCTGTGAAGGCACGAATTCAAAGAAATCCCAAACGTAAGCAGAAACTGTTGGCCCTTCAGATGGGGTTAAGCAGAACCACGGTGAAAAGGGTGTTAAATGAAGACTTAGGGCTTCGGGCATATCGAAGAAAAACAGGACATCGTTTGAATGCTCGTCTAATGGACCTGAGACTGAAGAGATGCCGCGCTTTGTTGAAGCGGTACGCGGGAAAAAAATATCGGGAAATTCTTTTTTCGGATGAAAAAATGTTTACCGTAGAAGAGAGCTACAACAAACAAAATGATAAGGTATACGCACACAGTAGTGAAGAAGCGAGCAACCGTATTCCGCGTGTCCAACGAGGTCATTTTCCATCCTCGCTCATGGTATGGTTGGGAGTTTCTTATTGGGGCTTAACAGAGGTACATTTTTGTGAGAAAGGTGTAAAAACGAATGCTGTTGTGTATCAAAATACAGTCCTGACGAACCTTGTGGAACCTGTTTCTCATACCATGTTCAATAACAGGCACTGGGTATTCCAACAAGATTCGGCGCCAGCTCATAGAGCGAAGAGCACACAAGACTGGCTGGCGGCGCGTGAAATCGACTTCATCCGGCACGAAGACTGGCCCTCCTCCAGTCCAGATTTGAATCCGTTAGATTACAAGATATGGCAACACTTGGAGGAAAAGGCGTGCTCAAAGCCTCATCTCAATTTGGAGTCACTCAAGACATCCTTGATTAAGGCAGCCGCCGATATTGACATGGACCTCGTTCGTGCTGCGATAGACGACTGGCCGCGCAGATTGAAGGCCTGTATTCAAAATCACGGAGGTCATTTTGAATAAACTTTAATGTCATAAGAATCTATGTTTTGTTAAGTTCATTTTGGTATATGAATGGTTACATAATTAATAAACTTGTTACAATTATTTTACATTAAACATGTGACAGAATTTATGACCTGACTAGGTATATGTATATATATATACATACATACATATATATATATATATATATATATATATATATATATATATATATATATATATATATATATATATATATATATATATATATATATATATATATATATATATATATATATATATATATATATATATATATATATATATATATATTTATATATATTTTTTGTCTCTGGCAAAAACTCTCTCTTGACCCAGCGGGACAGAGGGACTCCGGGAAAGATGTTCGGCTATCGAAAGAAGGCCGCGGAACAGCGGGCGACCCTCACCCTCGCGGCCAAAGTGCGGACGGCGGATCCTCCCCCGAGGGGTCACCCGCGGCCGCTTTCTACGGTGGCCGGAGGTCGTTGAATGCCCTCCGGCGCCGGCAACGTGGCCTGCGTTGGACGGAGGGGAGTGTGGTGGTCGACTCCCGCTCCCGCTCCGCTGCCTCCTTTATGGACATAACTGCCTCGTAAAAGGAGACGAAGACCGTCCATTCAGGATCGCCCCCGACCATAGACATAACCACAGCCAGGTTCTCGCTGGGTTATCTGGAAGAGATCGCTTTAAAAGATAAGATCGCCTTTTGTTTACATTATTATTATTTTGTTATTAATTACTCGTATTTTACTGCCTAGTTTTATTGTTTTCTAATATATGTAAGCAATAAAGAGTTATCTATCTATCTACTACCTCGAATCGATATCAAAGTAGTTGAAGTATAAAATCAACAAGGCTAATAATAAATTTAATATCATCATATTTTAAGGGTTTAATATCGGTTACAGCGAAGCTTTCGAAGTTTTCACTTCCGTGTCCGCGATATTTAGTGGTATAGTCATAGAACGAAATTACTACTGAGCATTTTTGTACATTTTCGTGATACTTCCTTTTTTGAATCGTGCATAACAAAACAGTGAAACAAATTTAGCTAAAATTAAAATAATATATAATAAAAAAACATGCGGGGCAGTCTGCCGATAGAAGTGAAAACAAAGTAACTTGTGAATTGTATCGTCGAGCTATTAGATTATTATTTTCGGTTTATAAAGAAGTGTTTATGATCAAGCATTAAAATTTAAATTGGTCATTAACACTTCTTTCAAAACCAAAAATTGTTCACCCAAAAAGTGCTCAACGCGCCTAAAGAAGTTTTCATTTCAAAACTCAACTGTATTTCATTGTAATAAAGTCGCAATTCGAATAGATATGTATAAGTAATGCAATCAATAAATAAACCTTAAGTAAATATTAATAAGCTTGGTATTACTCGAGCAAAACACCGTCTTACGAATTTTCGATCAGGTCAACATTATAAAATAAACCTTAAGTCATTATTAATAAGGTTGGTATTAAGGGAGCAAAGCTCCGTCTTACGAATCTTACGAATTTTCAACCAGGACACGTGACCTGACGCGAGTTTAACATTTTTTTTTACCCATCACAAAAATGTGCACAACGCCGCTAAAGAAGTTTTCACTTCAAAAATCCTATGTTTATAAATATAAAAAAAAACGGAAACTCAACATTTTTAAAACTTTTCTTTCTATCTCCATAAAAACACAAAATCGATCGTCTAAGCCAACGGTAAATAAGCCAGATTTCGCCAACAATTTTCCTTACAATCCAGTTATAACCGGCACAATCCAGTTCTATAGTCGTAAGGGGGACACGGCAGGGGCGTGGTTGTCACCCGTGACAAATGGTCAGTCGGGATGACGCTATTGACAGTAATGGCGACCGCGCTGGAAGAAGTTTTAGGCGAATACAGAATTGTTAAAAAGGAATTAAGAACGCACTGTATTACTTCTTCTTTTTGATGAATAATAATATTTACTACGCTACATACCGGTTCTAAGTCTTGAGTTCATAAGAAATAGCATATTTGATGGAGGATGGAAGTATTTTTTATTATTCATTTTTTGATGAGATATGAAAATGAAAAATAGATATGAGATATGAAAAATGAGATATGTATAGAAAAATTACGAATTTACTATTGGTTTTTTTAATACAGTCCCAGAGGTTTTCTCTTCTTTTTATAGAAAGAAATAAAAATATTTTGAGAACATAAGTCATGGTTAGATCGTAAAAAAGTTTAGTACACACTTTAAAAAGGAAGAGATATATAATACGAGAATTTTAAAAAACAATGGATAGGTTTTCCGATGCATTTCAAAAAACAATTAACATGAAATTTAAAAATTTTAAATATAGCATTATACACTTTATAATCATATGAACTCATTAACCGAAAATAAATGACAATATAACATCCATGTTATTAACATGTTAAATAACTCACCTTTTTCATATTTCTCTCTTAGGCAAATGTTCATAGAAGGTTTACATGTCGTACGCTTCGTCTAATGAAATATTCATCGAAGAATAATTTTCCATTGGGTGGAGCTACATAAAGCTTGCTTAAAAATTCTAATTTGATTTATTTGCTTTGCTTTGTTATCTTATTTCAAGGTTTTAGAGTTCTTCAATATTAAGATTTGCTATTTTTTATAGTGCTATTAGCAATGAACGTATGTGGATGAAACAAGTAACTATAAAAACAATATTTCTGGTGATAAAATACCAGTGGAAGCATGGAAGTTTTTGAAAGCAGATAGAAGGAAGTGGCTGACTTTGTTTTTCAATAAGCTGTTGCAAAACGAGGCGATACCCGATGAATGGTGCAATAGTACGCTAGTGCCCATTTTGAAGAACAAGGGTGATGTACAGGTTTGTAACATTTGAATTGCAAGGCGACTACGAGAGGACACCGAAATAGATGAGAACCAATTTGGTTTCATATTCGCACTTCGCCAACTGTGCGAGAAATACAGAAGTGCACATAAGAACCCACACATGGGATTTGTTGACCTCGAAAAGGCATATGACCGGGTTCCTAGAAAGGTTTGGTGGTGGGTCATGAAAGCGAAAGGAGTGCCGGTGAAATACTTGTATCTTATTCGTGTTATGTACGATAAGGCGAGTACATACGTCCAGTCCCTTGCTAGCGTCACAGATAAGTTGAGTGTTGCGGTAGGTTTACACCAAGGATCGGCTCTTAGCCCTTATCTGTTTCTCCTGGTGGTAGATACACTAACATCAGGAATGCAGGAGGAGGCACCTTGGTGTATGTTGTTTCCCGATGATATTGTGATGGTTGGAGAAAATGTTCACGACGTCCAGAGCAGACTGGATAAATAGCAGGAGAGATTAGAAGGTGTTGGGTTAAAGATAAGTAGAACCTAAACTGAACATCTATTTTGCGATTTTGGCGGAATATCTGACTTCACCCCGATTACCGTAGGAGGCGTGGCGCTGCCAACTTGCTCCAACTTCCTGTACCTCGGATCATTAATCCAGAACGACGTTCAAATAGGCCGTGATGTGAAAAACAGAATAAATGCAGGATGGATGAAATGGCGACAGGTCTCAGGAACAATTTGTGACTCAAGAGTACCACTTAAACTCAAAGGTAAAATTTATAAAATCCATAATAAGGCCTGTCGTACTGTATGGATCGGAATATTGGGCCACAAAGGGGATGTTGGGACGAAAGGGTGTTACATGCTGCGGAGGTAAGAATGTTGAGATGGATGTGTGGACTTAGAAAAATGGATAAAATTATAAATAAGTATATTAGAGGAAGTGTGAAAGTAGTTATTGAAAAACTTAAAAGTAATAGATTAGCATGGTTTGGCCATGTAATGCGCAGGGAAGAATCCCATATAACAAGGAAAATGATATAAATGAGAATGGATGGATACAGGAGTAGAGGTAGACCAAAAAAAGATGGATGTATTGCGTAAAAGATGATATGGCAAAAAAGGGTCTGAATGTTGGTATGACGGCTAACAGAGAAGAGTGCAAGGAGAGACCATGTTGTGCCTACCCCATATAATGTGGGATAAGGACAGGAGGAAGAAGAACTATTAGTATAAAATAATTATATCACAATTTTAGAAATGGCTAATTTTACTGCGAAATATTGTGAAGTAAATATAATAATGATTATAATACTTTTATAGATAACATTTTTCGTAACAACATCTATGGTCATGGTCATCCTTGTAATCATCCTCCACTAAGCGCTTCTTTCTTATCTGCTCCACTTCCATCATCTTGATCTTCAGCAATCTCTATGATTGCACGATGAATATTATCTGCACAACCTACTAGCAATAGGCCTTCTTTATTTGTTTAATTTTATATCTCTTTTACAATAGGTACTAATTTCAAAATACTCTATTTCTGTGTGAAAATTTCATGTTCTTTATGATTTTTTCAACCCGCTGGCACGCAATATATAGACTTTTACTACAGATTTTACAGGCGGTCGTTTATTATAAACTTTATGATGGCATAAAGAATAAAATAATGGCATATTTTTATAACCAAATGCAGTAAAACACCTTTTACGGTTGCGATAACATCGTTATTGAAAATGTTTGGTGGAACGTTGCCGGACGAGGGTGCATGCAAGCGGGGGATTTATTTTATTTTAAACTCAGAGGATAGGACAGAGTTCCATAAAACTTCAGACCTAAATTGCATACCTGTAAAACTAATGGCCCTTCTCTAGCTGGGACCACATGGAATATGGGCATTTGGTGTTACTAAACGTCGCAAAACATAAATAGACAACTTCTTTGCTAGTTCACAATCAACAATGGGTTGAAGTGAAATAATACTCTCTATTCAATCGTATAATTAAATCGAATTCATTTAAAGACATTGCACCCTTTTATTAACCGACGAAAAAAACGGAGGAGGTTCTCAAGAAGACGCGTATATTTTTTTATGTATGACCACGCATAACTTTTGACAGAATTAAAGAAAGAAGTAGTTATAGCCACAAAAATTGTAAAATAAAACTTATTAATAAAAAAATTAAACCACCGAAAAAATTTAAAAGAAAAAAAAATAATAAACCTTCTTTTTATTAACCTTAATAACTAAGTTCTTAAACTAATGTAAATTTTAAGTCGGCGCCAAACAAGCAAATTAATTATCTAAAGCGTGATACGCGGCGGCGGCACAGCGTGACACGCCCCTTCGCCGAAAATGCTGAGCGTTTACGAAGTTAATGTCAGCGAGACAGCAACCAGAACGGGCACACACGTGAGGGCACTGGCGCCGACTCAAAATTGCTTAGGTATACTTACATTCGTTTAATAACTTAGTTATTAAGGTTATTAAAAAGGTTTTTTATTTTTTGCTTTTCAGTATTTTTGGCGGTTTAATTTTTTTGTAATCCAAATATATTTCAAACTTTCTATATTTAAGTTGCATGACATTGTTTAATTTCTGTGTGTGCTTTATGTAAGTTTATAAAAATATGTTTAAATGCTTTTCCTAATGTATTTAAAATTTTGTAACGTAATTGCAAAATATAATATAAAGTAGTATTATGTAGCTTCTTTCTAGTTTTTTTATTGATGTAGGACAGCAGACAGGTAGACGGCCCGCTTATAATTTAGCAGTTACCGTCGCCTATAGGTGTTTGCTACGCCAGTGGCATCGCAAACACGCCGCTGTCCCATAAGGGTACAGGAACTTAGGTCACTAATGCCGGAACACAACACAAGGTTATTATGGCGACATACTTAAGAGCAAAGGTGGTCACCATCCAGACGGGCTTGGGGCCTACCACGTAGCTAGGGTTGTTTTGTCGCCTTTTATGACAGGCCGACCCCGGCCGCAGAGGTCAGCATTCTTTCTCCGCCCCTACACGGATAGTATATGTAATTTATCCTTTATATATTTTACTACGTTTATTTAACATATTTTTGAGAGTATTTTATTAGTTTTCAGGGAGACAAAACACGTCAAGTGAGCACCCCCAAAAACTACTACGTCGTCGATTTTTATGAACATAGATCAAATGAATGTCTATACCAATACTAAACATAGCTCCAAACAATTTTGCAAAATCTCAATTTTTATAGTTTTTACTAAATAATTAGTTTCTCGGACACTTTTCAACGAAATGGGATGAAAATTTTATGAGAGATTCTTAGAAGTTTATATTTTTAAATGAAATAAACAATTTTTGTAAATTTATTTATTTATCTATTTATTTATAACAATTAAATAAACAATTGAATTTTTAATAATGTTCTCGTGTTTCGATTATTTCGAATCTAGGCGCAAAATATTCCTCGGACATTGAAGTATAAGAATCCGCAAAAAATTCGACTACGAGAATTCGATTCGAGAAACTAATTATTTCATTAAAAGTAACTAAAATATTTAAACATACGTAAAAACTCTAAAAATTGAAATATTGCACAATTGTTTGGAGCTATGTTTAGTATTGGTATTCATTTGATCTATGTTTCATAAAAATCGACGACATAGTAGTTTTTGGGGGGTGCTCACTTGACGTGTTTTGTCTCAGGATAAAATTCCTGCACTGGAACTGGGGTAAATATAATTACATTTAAACAATTCATTTGCATGCACTTTAGTTCACTACAATAATAACATTTAATATTCACTAAGTTTTTCAAAGCTTTTTACTATAATCGACTTTATAAGATGCGTTGTTAAGCGTAAACTTTTATGGAAATTTTACAAACAATAGTCACCAAGAGGATAATAAATGGCTTCCAGTTTACTTATTTGTTTTGAATCTTACAGACAGTACTCTCAAGACTGGCATTATCATAAATAATTACAATAAAATCTGCGTATTTAATACTTGTACATATGCGTTCATTTAAAAATATGTTCGAAACTACGGGGCGTTATTAAAATGCATATCCCGGGCTAAGCGAACACGTACCATATAAATCCACACGCTCTAATTCTTTCTGTACGTTCGCGACACAATGTTCCAGCAAACGTTTGAAAATGAGATTTGTTACGATGGAAATTAAGTGAACAGAGAAATGGGATGTGAGACCTGCATTTTAGTGTGCAGCTAGATTTACTGCGTACGTTCCCCTACGTGTAACGGAACTGGTGTTATGGTGACATACGAGTCATGTGCAAAGTACCTGAGTATGTTTATAAATTTACTAATTTCTATAGTATATGATATTTAGAGATATTGTTTTATATAGATATTTTTTTAGAATATTATATAGATATTTTTATCCGTACAGGGGCGGACAAAGAATACTAACCCCTGCGGCCGGGGTCGAACTGTCGTAAAAGGCGACAAAACAACCCACCCTAGCTACGTGGTAGGACCCCAACCCCGTCTGAATGGCGACCACCTTTGGTCTTAAGTTTGCCGCCATAATAACGTTGTGTTGTGTTCCGGCATTAGTGACCCAAGTCCCTGTACCCTTATGTGACGGACAGCAGTTGTGTTATTGGTAATAAACAATGATATACTACTTATATTATTTTCTTCGCTAAATAAATACATAAAAACTTTGACTAGTGACGGGAATCGTATCCATGACCCAGGGGTCATGGTGTCGAATTGCAGGCAATTCGAGCGGGTTGCGCATGGAGATAGTCAAATCGAACAATTAACAGTTAAGTACCTTTGAAAATATGTATAATGATTTGTAGTTTGATTCCAGTACGTTGGCCTATGGGTTTCCAGATATTAAAATAGGGTTAACCTATCACTTTCCATTACTTTACATCAAAGAACATCAAAGAAACCGAAAAAATGTCTTTCGCTTTAATCTTCCTCCTTTGGGGATTGAAGTATTAAATGACAATCGCTCCTAAACTAAAAACGTGAGGAAGTGAATTTATATAATAGAGTGATACAGAAGCTATATAGCTATATATGTCATATGACAACGATGAATTTGTTTATACAAAATAATGAAGTAAAAAAGTTATGTTTTATTATATATGTATATATTAAAACTTTCTGGTGATTATTCATTTAAAACTCGCACTTTAACCTGAGATGGCGTGTTAAGTACTGTCAAAGAGCAAATGAATAACACACTTTTTGCTTTGAAGCTTCTCTGCGAATCTTCCTTTTCCTAATCAAGAAAAAACTAAAGTTGATATTTCTGTGGAAGCGACTACCGTCCGATTTAGAACCGTGAAAGGAAGAGTCAAACAATTCCTTCATTCATTGTCTATAATCTAGCAAGAGGAGTGCATTAGTCACCCATTACAACTCCCTTAAAAAGTGATGAAGTAAATCTTATCGCTGATCGAAACCACACGGCCAAACAGAATCCTTTATTTCATTTAAAATCTCCTTTTACCCAATATGTTCGATTGATACAGGACGACTTTCAAGTACGATTTACACCATCCGATCGATGCTATTATATGGTGAGATTGACCTTGCAAATAGAAAGCATTACGTTTAACAACATATATGCATATAAGAAATTATGAAACCTTATATAACTTTATTATATGCTTCATTATTTTTGTAGCTTTATTAATATTATATGCTTCCATCGCTCATATTTAAAAAAAAGTAGGACCTAAGTTTATGTGCAATGCTGTAAATGACTCTGAAAATATTGAATAGTAATTAATAACTATCATATTAACAGAGTTATTTTTAACCAGAAGTAGAAAAGCACTTTAATATAGATTTAACTACATTTTAAAGTATTCAGTCAATTAATTTAAGGTCATCTGTCTTTCTATTCTCCGGTAAACATTGCTTATTGATTAAAAAAAACGAAAAAACAAATTTTTTTAAGTAATGCTGCCAAAATTTACTTTGATCTTTTTAATTAATTGATAGATTCATCACCCATATTTTTAAGGCGTTGAAGAAATGCAACTTAAAGTGGAAGTGTGACAGATATATGAGTATCTTTAAGCAGAAGCTTTATCCGTGCAGGGGCGGAGAAAGAATACCGAACTCTGCGGCCGGGGTCGGCCTGTCAGAAAGGCGACAGTGCAACCCACCTTAGCTACGTGGTAGGGCCCCTTGCCTGGCTGGATGGCGACCACCTTCAGTCTTAAGTATGCCGCCATAATAACCTTGTGTTGTATTCCGGCATTAGTGACCCAAGTTCCTGTACACTTATGCGACAGCAGCGTGCTCGCGACGCCACTGGCTTTACAAACACCCATAGGCGACGTTAACTGCTAAATTCTAAGTAAAAGGCATTGTAACTGATTTTGCGGAGTTTTTTTTGACTTCAAACTTTCATCGCAGTTGTACCCAAAGCCTTCTATCAGATTGGACTCTGGGTTAGCTTGTTCTAAGGCAAAAATCTGCGCGCCTATTTAAATTGGTTCTATTTAGAGCAATTTTTTTTTGCCAAGTGCCGTAAGAAAATAAATAATTATTATAAAAGAAATTAATTTGTAATGACTCTCTAACCCTCAAACCGTGATAGAGTCTGACACATAATCATTTGAAGAGCATAAATAGATACAAGTCGTAACGGAGGGTGAAAATCCATCCCAGAATTATTGAGTTAGCTCCAACACGTTGTCATTGAGTGCTTCCATTGCTGTCCTTATGTCATTTCCTAACGCTTTCCCATGCAGTTCGCAGTTTTCGTGTGCAAAATGGCCTATTTTATCCTTAGAATTGAATTGAAAGCCTTCACATGCTTTTAGTCGCTAATGGTATTACGAAGACGAGTATGAATGGTGCTAATGGTATATTCTGTACTATATATCAAGATAAAAAGGATGATAATATTTAATATCAAGACTTAGATATAATAATTCAAAATACTATTCCCGAAACTAGTTGATGTTTCCTTAGATCGCGAATTAATGATTTTAAACCAACTTTGCTCCATTATTATCGATAATGGTTCACCATTTTTGGTAGGTCCATGATCCTATTGATTAAGAAATTATGTAGTTTTTGGTTAAATGACTGAATTAATTTTATTTTTGCAAGCTCCTTTTAAAACTTTTTTTTTTTGTTCTCCTATCGCTTACGCCCGGGCCCACGGATATATGGCCTGCCGATCTCGTGGCCCGGGCCGGCGCCGGCCCGCCCTTTGTCTTAAGGCGGGCCCCTTCTAAATTGTTGGCGCTCCTTTTAAAACTAACTTAACTAGGACTATCTGATAAGGTTTCAGAGATTAGAACAGGTATCAGTCACGGCTCCAGAACCAAACATTTTCAATTTTCGACAGATCATCAAAGAAATGTGTGGTTGAATGTTGTCATAATAGAAAAAATATCTTGTTCTATTGATTGGGCTGTTTTCTTGTTTAATATATAAATATAATTCTTACGGTGAAGTAACATCGCGAGGAAACCTGCAAACAGAGATCACCGATATGTGTAACCCGGTAGTGCACCTTACACAAGAGTGGCGGGTATACTGTCCGTTCCCTTTAGGAAGAAGTTCAAACCCAGCATTGGACGCCACCTGCTGTTATTATTGCAGTGAAAACTTCTTTAGCGGCGTTATGCACTTTTTTATCACGGGTAAAAAATGTTATACTCGCGTCAGGTCACGTGTCCTGATCGAAAATTCGTAAGATTCGTAAGACGGAGTTTTGCTCCAGTGATACCAATCTTATTAATATCTAATGACTTAAGGTTTATTTTATAATGTAACTTTTAAATGATTGCATTACATTACTTTTAGGAACATATCTATTCGAATTGCGACTTTATACAATGAAATACAGTTGAGTTTTTGAAGTGAAAACTTCTTTAGGCGCGTTGAGCACTTGTTGTGAACAATTTTTGGTTTGTAAAGAAGTGTTAATGACCAATTTAAACCTTAATGCTTGATCATAAACAATTTTTTTATAAACCGAAAATAATAATCTAATAGCTCAACGATACAATTCACAAGTTATTTAGTTTTTAGTTTTCACTTCTATAGGCAGTCCCCAAAGACTGCCCTGCATGTTTTTTTTTAAATTACAATTCAATGAAAAAATCATGAATAGAATGTATCATATGATAAATAAATCCTAAACAATAGTAATGAATATTAAACTGAAATTATTCGAATCACAATAAAAATTACTTAGAATATTAAAATTTTTTTATTGCTGTAGGACAGCAGACAAGCTGACGGCCCGCTTAGAATTTAGCAATTACCGTCGCCTATGGGTGTTTATTATTTATTTACATATTCAATACCATATATATTCTTCAGCTCCATGCTTGTGAGAGTATCGATAAGTATCCTTTACGAAGACAAGTCAGTACTTCTTGGTCTGCCGTTCTTGTTGGGGACCGATGGAGACGGCATGTCTAGATTACTTAATTATTTGTGGAGCCAATAGCAGTTTACTACTTGTTTTCTATTTTCTTGTCAGAATGACACTTAATTTTAAAAACGATTTCTTTGCGTCTATTGAATTGGGATCTGGCAACACACAATACACTCGTAGCATCCCTATGTCTATTTTACTTTTTTTTTATTGCTGTAGGACAGCAGACAGGTTGACGGTCCGCTTAGAATTTAGCAGTTACCGTCGTAACGCCAATGGCATCGCGAACACACTGCTATCCCATAAGGGCACAGGAACTTGGCTCACTAATGCCGGAACGCAACACAAGGTTATTATGACGGCATACTTAAGACCAAAGGTGGTCGCCATCCAGACGGGCTTGAGGCCCTACTTTTAAATAATTTAAAAAATAACTTAGTCTAAATGCTTCCTTATATCGAACACATTCCTCCAACAAGTGTATTATATCTTCATAATAAATATTTAAAAAACAGCATACAAAGCTTTATCAAAGATTTTTGGGTTCCACCTCTATCACTTTTCCAATTTCTTTCCGTTTCAAACGACTAGACTAATACAAATCCGCTTTAGACAGTCAGCACTTAGGCATTAGAGAATCTTAATTCAATAAGCGTTCAATCTTGGCCGTCGAGAGTTCGACGCCAGTTTCAATTTATCACAAGACTGATGTAATTTAATAACAAACTGCAATTCAGTATGTTGTGAAAATTGACTAACATTTCTCAAAATTGGTAGAAAATGCAAGAAAATCAAGATTGGCCAAGATATTACAATTTTTAAGAAGAAGAAGTAAGTAAGGATATTTTTTGGTGGTAAACTTGATGCATATACCATCGTTTGGAAGTTCGCGACGAGATAGACTCGTAGGACGTAGAACTCCCATGCGATGCGCTCGTGTGCCCCCACAGATAACAAGGCGTCGCACATCGCTGGCATGGGTATACCAGTGGTACTAAAATTATCCCAATGTTTTTATCCGTGCAGGGGCGGAGAAAGAATACTAACCTCTGTGGCCGGGGTCGGCCTGTCGTAAAAGGCGACAAAACAACCCACCCTAGCTACGTGGTAGGGCCTCAAGCCCGTCTGGATGGCGACCACCTTTGGTCTTAAGTATGCCGCCACAATAACCTTGTGTTGTGTTCCGGCATTAGTGACCCAAGTTCCTGTACCTTTATGGGACAGCAGCGTGTTTGCGATGCCACTGGCGTTGCAAACACCTATAGGCGACGGTAACTGCTAAATTCTAAGCGGGCTGTCAGCCTGTCTGCTGTCCTACGCAATAAAAAAAAATGTTCTTCTACTCTCCGACGCCCGGACGTGTATGTAAGAAGAATCTTCCTGTCTTATTCTTATATCGTTTTTTACAGGGATTACTCTTTTTTCGATCATAACCCATAAAGGAAAACTGAAATCAACCTTCTCAATGCTGTATAATAATATGTACTAGTAGAAGGATAGTAGGCAAAAGTAATAATTTATTACTCGTATTTTACGAATCTAAGATACAAGTTATAATATATAGATAACATGGTACCTGGGATGCCATGTGAGGGTACATGGAACCTTCGTGCAAATGACCTAGTAAAGTGACTTAATAAAGTAGCTTTTTCCATAGAACATTTGAGAGATTATCAAAACATGTAGTGATAATCTAAAAAAACTCATAAAAATAAATGCCGGGACAATTGACACAGCGTCATCTAGATTTAAGTAAGCATTAGAACGTATGTGTTATGGGTAATAGACAACTGATATACTATTATGCTAAAATACTTTTCTTTTAGAAATAATTACAAATTATACATAAACACCCAGAGTCACAACGTACCATTCATCATATATCATCCATCCATACATCCCCAAGGGTTCCGATGTGTGAAAGCTGTTACACCATAGAGGTCACCATACGATCATACTGACAGACAGACTTATTAATAAGCAGTTAGAGTCGGCTATATATATGTTTGCAACACCAGAAGCACCGCTAACACCTTGTCGTTCGCTTAGAGGAACTGGATTCTGGGTCCCTTATATACAACAAGAGCACAACACAAAGTTATATGACGATATATTAAAAGAACAGAGATGGTTGCTATCCAGACGGGCTTAGTGCCCAACTAGTTAGCTAGGGTTGCTTTGTCCCAAAACCGATAAAAATCGCACACAGTGATACATTATATCATAAAAAAATAACCACACTCACAATTCGTAACAGCAACTCTTAAATTACAGCTTTGAATCACACTCATAAATATCCAAGTTGGGAGGTGATAACAGCTCTCACTCAAGTAATAAGTACAGCGATACAAAGTTTTCGCTGAACATCAAACAGGTGAGTGGGAAGAGGTGTGTGGAATGTGTGGGTGTATTTTTATTACATACTCGTACAACATTTCAGATGAACGTTCATGAGATCGTATTGATATTTTAAAGTGTTTATGATCAATCTATTTATCAATCCATACTGATATAATAAATGTGAAAGTAACTGTCTGTATGTCTGTTACGTTTTTACGCCTAAATCGCTGAACCAATTTCGATGAATTTCGGTATAGAAATAGTTTCGACCTCGGGGAAGGACATCGGCTACTCTTTTTTATTTATATGGCAGAACAACGTTTACCGGGTCAGCTAATAGTTATATAAAATTAATAAATAATACCTTATGCCGTAAGCAAGACTTAATGTTTAATTATATATATTATGTTCCATATTTTTGTAAAAGAGCAATTTAATTAACAAATAACAATTTCGAGCGCTACATTGTAATCTTACCAACATCTTGATTCGCCAGTAATCCATTTCAGTACCTGAAACAGAAATAAATTCTTATTAATATTAAATTGCTCCGAAACCTGACGGATCGTAACTGGTTATTAAATTTGTAATTAAGATTCAAATAATTACAGCAAATTTGAACAAAGATTTTCTTTAGAGTGTATTAAACTATAATCAAACTCAAAACCTTTGTGTATTTGATAACATAATTACTATTAAATTGTTCATTAAAACAAATTATTATCTCCGTGCAAGGGCGGAGTTATAAAACTAATCCCTACGGCTGGAGTCAGCCTGTCGTAAAAAGCGACAAAACAACCTTAGCTACATGGTAGGGCTCCAAGCCCGTCTGGATGGAATGGTTTATAATGACCTTGCATTATGTTCCGGGATTAGTGACTTAGGTTCGTGTACCCCTATAGGACAGCAGTGTGTTTGCGGTACCCTTGGCATCGCAAACATCTATAGGCGACGGTAAATGCTTACAATTAAGGGGGCCATCAGATTGTCTATTGTTCCTCAGAAAAAAAAATATTTGCTGTAATATTCTTTTACTAATAAATATAAGGTAGCTATAACAAGTGTGAATATTGAGTAAACTGATAATAGAGGAGTAGTATAAAACATGTGATAACCCACCCCACACATTGTGTGTTAAGGTCGGGAAGAAGTTTCTATTCAATCGACTTAACATCGCGAAGTTTCAACCTTTATTCTATAGCCTTTATTCTACCTTTATTTTATATACAGGTGTTGTTATAATGACGACAAACAGCGAATATTGCAGAATTTATTTGTTATTCAATCCAAATTCTGAAAATGTTTAAGAACACCAGTAACAATTTACAAATGTGATTTTTTTCCAAACTACAAGATAGCAATGTAAATTTGTCAGTTTGTTCTTTGACATCCAAACCGCAGAACGGATTAAAATAAAATATGATATGGAAATAATTAATTAAACGTCATAAGACTGAATGATTTTTTTAATTTGAACATATTGAATTAAAAGCTTAAGAAAAGTATAACTGAATATTTAATTCATAAAAAGATGTATGTGAAACTACCAGTGATTATAGATATTCGTATATTCAAAACATTTAGTAAGCAACCCGTGTAGTCCCTTAAATATTTTTTTTACAAACTTGGTTGTACTTACATATCAATAAATAGAACTCGGAAGCTTATGATTCAACCTGGACTGAATTTTTTATAACAATTTTCGTCTTACTTCACTGTTAAAGGTCAGACCGCTTTCGTAAAAGCTAAATTTAGACTTCGCATAAAAATTAATTGTCGTAAAAATGCACTGACGCAAAATGGCGCAAACAGTTCTACACAATCTGCCACGATTTTGAATATCCTATAAAGACAAATATCTTATAATATGTATACACATTTTACAACGTCAAACAGTATTTCTCATTTACCGTTTCATAAAAATATTGTTTGTTTATTTCATTAAGACAATTATCAGCTCTAGGCGAAAACGTGTAGCGTAGTCTTTTCACTGTCATACGATTAACACAGATACAACCTTTTTCTTCTGTGAGGGTTGAATCCCGGACACATCAGTACCAGACTGATTTGGATTACAGACAGATTTGTCCAGCTAATGTGTCATTGCCAGACTGTTATCATCGGCTGGGTGTTCATCCCCATTTCCTGGTGCCTATTCTTTCTTGTACGAAACGGTTCTCAAGAACTTTCATATTGCGTACTTTTAGGATTTGAAATAAGGTTTCCGCTAAGGTTTTTCCAGTGCAGTACGATATGGGGTTTTTTTTAAAAAAGACATTATAAATTTATAACGAAATTTTCTTCGAGGCCGGCAGCGCGTTGATAATTTTTCTATTGCAAACGTCCATATGTGATGGTTACCACCTGCTATCGGTAAGGTCCTTTGCCTGTTTGATGAAATCAGGTTATAAAAGAAAGGTTGCACAATATTTTATAAATTAATTACATACAAAATATTAGTTATAAAAACAAAACTACGACAAATGGACTTCTGCCACTGAATTTATGCCATTGAAAAATGAGAAAGAAATTATGGAGAGGAATTACTCGAAATATGAAGATGATGCAGCTTTGGTTCCTCCTTCCTCAGTCTTTATTTGTTAATTTTAGTGATTTTTTTATCAAAATATTTACAGCATTTGTAGCAATTATTATTATGCTGTTTATTGTTATCTAACAGATTTATTAATTTCAATTTATTCATAGCGACGGTGATCACCTGCTAGGGTGGGCCGTTTACCTATTTGCTGAACTTCAGCTATGAAAAATACTCGTATATAAATAATCGGACACCATGTATAAAATCGAATTGGGAACATGGACATAATTGAATGCGGCCTGATTGACTAGTTCATATCACGTCCGGCGACGTCACGGCTGGTCGCGTCCCGTGGTCCATTTCCGGCCCAATTTCCCATGCAATCGCGCACCACTCGCGATTTGACATATGTAGGATGCAGACGTCACTAAATACATTTCTACGTAGCTAAAAAATACGTAGCTTGAAAATACTTCAAGAAAGTCCAAAAGTATTTAATAATAAATCCAAATATTTGTTAACAGTAATCATACTATCAACTTGTGTTTACTTAATTTTTGTTGCTAATAAAAACGGATTAACTTTTTATTTTCAGTAAAAATTAAAACTAATTGAAATGTGCCTCTTCGGCCATCGCTTGCTGTAATCACTTTTTATAGTTAAATTTTTATAAACAGTCGCCTGAACATTTTATAACCCTGTATGCGTTTACAAACATACAATTTAAGCACACATACACCTAGACTAGGACAAGTTATTTGCAGATAAATCAAAATTGCCCTTTAAGGGGATCGAAACGAAAGACACTAACATATAAAACTATAAGCCACTCAACTACCCGTGACATCTTGTCAGGTTATTAAAAGCAATTTCAACTTAAGTCATCGTCTTAGCGTTAAGTACAAATTGCAATCTAAAATTCCGCTCCGGTCCCCGGAGTCCGCTTTTAGACTGATCCTTTCCATATTGCGATTTGGCATCTCTGCTTGATTCCTTTGCCGTCTTTGAGTCTTGAAACGATCTTTGCCGTCTGCTGAAAGTAAAGCTGCCACAGAAGCGCTAATTTGTAACCCATTAAACACCCTTTTACCGCGTCATATTTATCTCCATGGTGAATTCCTGCTTGTGAGTCTTGCACTGCGCGCATTTCACAATTTTAAATGACAACGTTAAAGGACAGGCATAAAGATCTTATGATAATCTTCAACTTTACAGGATATCAGCCAAAAATAACTTCATACAGCGCCGTTTAGCTCCAAAGACAGTTCTGCAGAGCTCCTGTGTTATGGATAATAGACAATTGGTAAACTATTTTATAGTTACTTGTCTGTAGTAAATAAATACATATTATTACATAAAAATATAGACTCGGTTTGGGCATCAATCCTGTGATTCAAGTAAGCGTTACGACGTGCGAGAGCCGTTACATTAATTTAAAGTATTATTATTGTTCATTTCGTTCATTCAAATGGCGACAGGTTTCAGGAACAATTTTTTAATTAACCCAAGAGTACCACTTAAACTAAAAGGTAAAATTTATAAATCCGTAAAAAGGCCTGTCGTATTGTATGGATCGGAATGCTGGGCCACAAAATGGATGGACGAAAGGGTGTTACATGCTGCGGAGATGAGAATGCTGAGATGGATGTGTGGAGTTACGAAAATGGATAAAATTTGAAATGAGTATATTAGAGGAAGTGTGAAAGTAGCTCCACTTATCGAAAAACTTAAAAGTAATAGACTAGTGTGGTTTGGCCATGTAATGCGCAGGGAAGAATGCTAAATAACAAGGAAAATGATAGAAATGAACGTGGATGAATACAGGAGTAGAAGTAGACCAAAAAAAAGATGGATAGATTGTGTAAAAGATGACATGGCAAAACAGGGTGTAAAAGTTGGGATTACAGCTAACAGAGGAGAATGGAAGGAGAGAACAGGTTGTGTCGACCCTATATAACGTAGAAGAAAATTATTGTTCATTTGAGATCATCAAATTTAGGTAAAATCCATTATATTAAAATCACTTTTGTGTACACTTAACTGAAAATTACCAAAAAGTTTTAATTATTAATGAAATTCAATCACCCGCGACCTACCTTTACGAGGGCCATTAAAAACTTCTTTACTCAAGCCTCATTACTGGCGCGGTGTCGATATATTAATTCAATTTCACTTAACAAACTTTACAATATAATCTTTCATATTTTCGAAAAAGCTATAGGATTTTATCCGTGCAGGGGCGGAGAAAGAATACTAACCTCTGTGGCCGGGGTCGGCCTGTCATAAAAGGCGACAAAACAACCCACCCTAGCTACGTGGTAGGGCCTCAAGCCCGTCTGGATGGCAACCACCTTTGGTCTTAAGTATGCCGCCATAATAACCTTGTGTTGTGTTCCGGCATTAGTGACCCAAGTTCCTGTACCCTTATGGGACAGCAGCGTGTTCGCAATGCCACTGGCGTTGCAAACACCTATATGCGACGGTAACTGCTAAATTCTAAGCGGGCTGTCAGCCTGTCTGCTGTCCTACGCAATAAAAATAAAAGTTTAGAATTACATCACAGAATATTTACATTTCAACAGTGTGCAACACAGAAAAAAGTCTCTTTTCAAAAAAGGTGTTACGAAATTTCTTCGAGGCCGGCAACGCGTTGGCTATGCTCCTGGTATTGCCAATGTGCATAGGCGAGGGTGACTATCTGCTATTGGGTGACTCGTTTGCCTGTCTGCTCAACTCCAGCTATAAAAATACTGTAAATATACTTTATAAATTAATAGATCCAATATTTATACATTAATTAGATACAAAATATTGGTCATAAAAATCTACAGGTAATGGATCTATGTATGCCAAAGGATTTGTGATATTGAAAATTGTAGAAAGAAATTATGCGGAGAACTCACTCGAAAAATAAAGATGATGTGGCTCCGGTTCCTTCTTCCTTAGTCTTTTGCTAAATTTAGTAATTATTTACATGTCATCAAAATACAATACTTGTAGTAATTATTATTATGCGGTTTAATTTTATCCAACAAATTTATTAATTGCTTTTATTCCACTTTACATACTCTTAGATTCACAGGTACCACAGGTTCAATCACTACTGTGGCATTTGTTTCATCATCAGTTTTTCTTTCATAAAATAACCACATTCTGATGGCGAAACATTTTGATAAGTAAGGCCAGCTAATTCGCCTTAGTCAAGCATAATGTACTCTAGCTAGCATAGGCATAGATATATTGTACTCTCTAGCCTGCTAGCCGGACGGACTTCCCCTAGCTTAACAATACAGTTAAAGATTTTTAACTAAATAATTATCTGTACTATATTAAATACAATTCTTTCTCTTTGAAGTGAAAACTTCTTTATCATCGTTGTGATTTGAAACGCGATGAAACGGAAAAGTCACAGTAAAAAGAGACACCTGTATACATTTTTCTTTTTCTTTTCAAAGATTGTTACATATATTAAATTTGGGGAGTAATCTTATAATTTTGGAAATAGATTTTGGAAAATTTGTAAATATAAATTTAAAAACTTAATAACTAATAACTTTATTTCAACCTAAAACTTCGAGCGGATTGTAGCTCTTGGGCCTTTGGGTTTCGGATCGGTCCGGGTTCGAATCCTGACTTGTTTAACTTCAAAAACTTCCTATTTTTGTTGTGTTTTTATTTCATTTATTCTCTTTTTGGATTAAAATTTAATTGATAACTGGAATATTGATTTTGATATAAATTATAACTTTGATTTTATTATTTAAAGAAACTTAAACTTAGATTTTGAAACTGAATTAATATGAATTTTAGATTCTGACTTTGAATCTATTTTGGATTTGAAATTTAGTATCGGCCTTAATTGTAAAGACATTATAAAGTGTTTCTTATATTTGTGGTATCTTCTTTGTTTTATTGCTCAGCGGCCCACTTAATAGTAAGCAGTTACCATCGCATATGGGGGTTTGCGGTGCTAGGGGTATCGCGAACACGCTGCTGTTTCATGGGGGTACAGGAACCTGGGTCACTAATGCTGGGATACAACACAAGGTTATTACAGCGGCCTACTTATAGATCAAGGGTGGTTACCATCCAGACGGGCTTTTGACCCTACCACGTAGCTAGGGTTGTTTTGTTGCCCTGGCCGCAGAGGTTGGTATACTTATTCCGCACCTGGACGGCGAGAATGATAATGAAATCCTACAGCGCAGGGCAGTTAAAAAAAAGTATTTTGTAGGTCTTGAATCTAAGAACATACAAGAACTTTTAGAAGCCGTATAACTAGCCGTATCTTTAATAGCTAAGTAAAAATATTGTTTTAACTAGATAGGCCGAAAATATCATATTTATTTTCTGCGTTCATAATTTATCCAAACATGTACGGGGACACATCTGGCCTGCGGTTATTTGATGTACCTACCATCCATAACGCTACTATCTCATGTTATTAGTTTTCTATGACGGATAACAAACAAAATCAGTTCATACAGATTATTAGATACTTGCAAGCATTTAATCTTAGTTTCATGTTAACATTTTTATTTAATTTTGGAGATTAAAACTAATTCTCATACATGCGGAAAATAGCCTCAAAACTTTGTTTCGAGGCGTAGTCAATGGAATGCAGTTATCGAAGCCTAGTGACATTAGCTACGTTAAAAGCTCAAACATCGCACTGTTGTAGTAAATAGAAAATGAATACCAAAGGTATCCGTTATAGTCGTGGATAGATTTTTGGATTTGAATTCTTGGGGTGACGACGTGTATCCTTCCTCGGTGGTCTAATCGGGACAGGAAGCGTCATGGCGTCTTGATCGGCCAGGAGAGTTCACGCATGGTACGCGTTCCGCTGTTCCGTGTGTTACAGTGACATTAACGCTCTGATTTGACGTTGACATTGGGGTAGAGATATTAGCATTTTAGTCACAAACAAAGGTTTAGAAGGGAGAATTCAATGTAATTAATTCCTTTGTAATTTCAAACAGTCGAGGCATAGTTGCAAATACACCTGACTAAAAAATAATCTTTATATTCTAAGGTTCGTGAAATCCTATTCTAAGAACAAAATAAAATCTACTACGTACCACCTCAAATGTTTCAGAAGTAATTGTATTTAAATGAACATTGAAAATAAATTTATTGTCTATATAAACCCCTAAATCCTTGACTTTGTTTAGCATTGTCAAAATAACATTATTCAATACATACACAGTTATATACAATATAATTGTATTTTTTTTATAGCGAGAGTTCAGCAGACAGGCAAACGGCTCACCCTGGCAGGTGGTCACGTCTGCAACACCAGAGGCATTACTAACGCGCTGCCGGCCTCGAAGAAATTTTATAACGCCTTTTTTGAAGAACCCCATATCGTACCGCGCTGAGAAAACCTCAGCCGGAAGCTCATTCCAGATCCTGAAAGTACGCAACATGAACGTTATGGAGAACCGTTTCGTACACAAAAGAAGAGGCTCCAGGAAATGGGGATGAACACCCAGCCGATGGCGGGCAGTGCGGTGGTAGAAAGACAACGAGGGCACCATTCTAAATAGTATTTACCTGAAAATTACTACCTTTTCTATCATGTTGGTTATTTAGTATCAGTCAAACGTTCTCCACTAGTGGAAGTAAGTCTCCCCGATTTTGCATCTCAAATCCCGGTTCCATACTATTTCCATCCAGAACTGAACGGCGACTTAACGCAAGTCATTGTTCTATCGGCTTGGGGACGTCCTACAATACGTTTCTATAGACCTGGTCTCTAAGACTAATTTGATCGACGTAACCGGCCTATTGCCACTTCATCTAGCATATTTTGCGACCTATATTGGTCACTTTGATTCGGTTACGAATATTGTCCTTTCGCATTTTTTCTATAAGGGGAACTTAGGGTTATGTTAGGGACCAAGCCTTATCAGTGGATCCTAAGTTAAAAAGTAGAAGCTTTGAATGCACCTGGAATTATTCATTTCACGACTTTAAGGAAAGAAAAGGCAACAACTTTTTCTCTATGTTCTATTCCAGTGATGTTTTCTTCATAATTAAATTTTTTTAAATCTATCAATTTCGCATGATGCATGATGCATATCAAAAATATAATGAATTGCCCACATCGCACCAGAGTATCTCAAAATATAACCTCCACTTGGCTATATCATGAAAAACGTAGCATAATAAAAAAAATACAAAACAGAAATAAACATATTCAAATTTCAGAATGAAAATATTCATTACTTAGTTAAAATTAGCAGCTACAATAATAAATGATTTGCCAAAACACTGTGGGAGTAAAAAGTTAAACTTTAATCTCGTGATAGACGCGCCGTTAATTAAGCCAGCCCGTTGAGGGCGTATCCGCCCGGTCGCAATATCCGTATCTCCGCGGGTTATACGCAACCCTTACAGTGTGAAAAGACTAGTATTACAAGCTTTATAAAGACATTATGTGAATGAAATCATGGAACTGACATTTTTTTTATTTATATCTGGAACAGCAGACTGGCTGACGGTCCACTCAAATATTTGCGATGACTGGGGCACAGCTTACACGCTGCCGTTCGTGTAGGGGAACGGACCTGGTCACTTAGGCCTGAACACCATACAAGGTTAATATGGCGGCATATTTAGCGATCGGGGTGGTTGCCGTCCAGACCGGCTCGGAGCCCTACCTAGCTAGGGTTGTTCTGTCGCCTTTTACAAGACGATACCAGCCGCAGCGGTTAATATTCTTACTCAGCTCCTGCACTGAAGAAAACATTCAAGAAAAGCTAGTAATTTTTTTAAGGGATTTTGTTTTTTATGAACATGTCTAATACAGAATGACACTTAATTAAAAAAATTGCCCTGCTTCTACCGAGTTGGGTTCTTACAACACACAATGTAACGCCCCATGTCCATTTTACTTAATCTAAGACTGTTTATTAAATGCTTCCTTATATCAGCGGTTCGGGCACATTCCTATTAAGAATCTCGCATTGTGTGGTCCAATAGAATAGGATATGATGGGATAGACACATCAAGCGAGTCATTAAACTAAATCGTTACTTCTGTTGCTAATTGTAAAAAATGCTAAACATTCCTGTAAATTCTTAGCTACTAAACTCGGAGGATTCGAGAGTATATAATTTTGGTTTACATATACCTTATATACTCACACTATACTTGGTACGTACGATGCGCTGTGGTTCCATGCAACCTGTATGATACGCAAGTTAATAAAGGATTTATTAATGAATCTTGCTGCGCTTAATGAACCGAGTTTAAAAATGTTTAAAGATTATTCGAAAATGTACTTTTGATATCATTTTTACTCGTATTGATATCATGTATTATAACAATATCCATCAATCAATTTATTTTATAATAAATATAATAAAATTTACTTATTATTAAAATTAAGAAGTAAATAAGAATTGCTTTGATAGGCAAAAATCTATTGACAATATACCAATTGTGCGAGGAATAGAATCATAGTTTGACTCCCAAGTTTGGCCGTAACTTGGGGCCCACGTTGTTTACTGATATACCACATATTGATAGTTCCTTCAAGATGCCGTGAAAACTTCAAATATTGTTCAACAGCTGATTTGATTATTAAGTTTCCTCGGAACCCAAAACATGGAACACATTGTAGTCTTAAATTCCGGTTGCAGCCAAAACTTTTAATTTGGACACCGTGGTTGAACAATAACTAAAACCTGATTTACATAACAATTATTAGAAAATAGCCTACAAACTAATTTTATATTCAATAATGGATATAAGAAGCTGATTTTTAACATTTACAGCCAGGACAGCAAGACAGGCTTAAAAGCCTTATGTAAATCTACACTTGTATTTTAAAAATAACGAATAAATCATTGGAATGCTACATTCCCAAGTAACATAGGCATAGTAACATATATTTATTTATACTTTCCTAAAAAAAGATGCTGATCCTACTTTTACTTTAATGATGTAACCCAAGGTGTAAATAAATATTATATATAATTCTTGAATCAAGTGAAACGTTATGTCTTTTAAAATATAACTAACATTTTGTACTTTAAGCCAATTATATTGTGCGATCAAAGAACCTTTGTGGGGCAGCAAATTGAGTCGCGTCGCTTTCCTCCGGGGTGAGTTTAAAATCTTGTTTTTATACTTCGTTATATTTTATTCTATTTTCCTCACTTCAAAGCTTTCTTTAAAAGTAAATGTTCGTTGTTTGTGTTTCCTATTTGAATTTTTAAGGAGTGATTTTTGAGAAAATGTTCTACAGTTTTGTTAAACTACAAAATTTTACTAAGCAAAAAACAATGTAGGCCCTATTTTTTTTTTGTTTATTATCCGAACAAAATGCAATGGAAGAATGAAAGAAGCAAAGACTTCGCAGTTAAGTTCGCTTAGTGACAATAGTTAAGAGTAATGTAAAGTAAGAGAAAAAATAACCTAAATCTTAATTTATTTCTTGTAGCATTAAGTTATTTATTTTCGGCAAATTTGTTTATTCTAGCATAATTTGTACCTATTGGTGAAGAAAAATACAGTGAAAAAAACCTACATACCAATATAACCCACCAATCATCCTCCAAACAGGCATGACGGGTATACTGTCCGCTCCACCTAAAGGGACCCAAGCCCTGTAATGGGACGGTATGGGCAAAATATTTTTGTTTAAACTTTTTATTCTGTCATTACCAAGTGATTTTAGGGGCATAATAAATTTAAAGATAAACTAAGCAAAATGCCATCCAAATTTTTTTATATTTAATATTGTGAAATATCTTTTTGTACGAACTCTTAATTGGTGGTGATGAAATAAATTTCTTGCGAGAAAGAATATAATTACTTTAGACTTAGTTTTAGAACACGTCATTATCAACATGAACACACGGCGTGATCTATTATTGTCATGAGGGTCATATAATTTTAATATTGATGATTAATAATTAAATCTATATATTACATGCGAAATGTAGTATATAGTATATCTATAAGTGAAATACTACTCATTACGAGATATCAAAAAATACACCCGATTGATTGAAATTTAGCACAGCATTTCGCGAAGTAAAGGCTCACTAAGAACGATTTTTACGGAAATTGTATCTAAATGTAATTTTTTTTTAATTCATATAGCAGAACCACGAATGCCGCGTCAGCTAGAACAAATAATCCTTTAAAATGAAACAAAAAATACATAAAAAGTACGAATATCCCGCTGAAACATGATTAATTTCCTACAAAAAATCCTGGTACGAAATTTCACCAATTTTATTTAACGCCAGCCTTTACTTTCCGGGGATTAAAATGCCATTTGGCGCAGTTGTGGCGGGGATTAACCTGAATAACATTTCATTTCAACATCATAAAATATAGCGTGAGACACAACATTTGTTCGTATCAACTTTAAATATTATTATAGGTTATTTTTGTATGAATTTGGCTGAATATTTCAAGAGCCGCTATAATAAATAACAAAAATGAAATATACAGTGACAATACACACAGCGCCCCATATACTTCCAAAGTAAGCAGCAGAGCGCTTGTATAATGTGTGCGTATGTCGTATGAACGAAATTGCGACACGTAGGTCGTCAAATATACTCGTACCAAAGCATGTAATAGTATGCCTTCTTAATTTGATCTTTAGTATAAAACATATTATAAATTATTATATTATAAAATAAAGCTTAAAAATACGCATACACTACTAACAAAAAACCAGAAAATTATAAATGATATATGGATTCTAAATCGCTTTCGATCGGAAACGTTCCCAAACCGCTGGCTGCATTACCGCGTTGGATGGCAACACTTATCCTTTGCCCTAAATACAAATTAACTTTTTGATCCCGTGAAACATCTATCAAGCGTCTTCACAGGTCTCAATAAAGTCTATAGATGAGACTAATTACTACACTTAATAATACAAGTGCTATAGTAGTAATACTTTAAGTTACATATTATATAATTAACTTAACAGGATAAACGTAAACCTCAAAATTAGCATCACAATATATGAATTACCGGATAAAATCATCAAAGGTGATACAGAGCTTAAACCGGGTAAGCGGCGGGTGCGCTGCTTAACCGGGTCGGCAGCGTGCCGCGCATAATATTAGCTATATCCGGATTAGAATCCCGGCGAACGCCGTACAATTCCGTTTTCATCGTATTATTAAGCTTGTACATATTTCAATACGCTTTACTTTAATTTCAACTGGGTAAGTCAAGATTGAACGGGGAAATGAAGGTATTCATAATGAGACACTGATGATGACATATACAGGCTGTGTTTAATCGGATTAGTCAATTAAAACAAGTTTTATAAGCAAAATTAATATCACTGGATGTCTAAAACTATTAATATTATAAAAGTGAAAGTGTATTTGTTATGCTTACACGACAAAAAGGCTGAACCAATTTTGATGTATTTTAGTATAGACAGACTGCATTTTGTTGTGAAAATGAAACTTGAAGGGAGTGAAACACGGGTGAACGTAATTAAGTTCTGTTTTTTTTATTTTTATTTATATGGCAGAACAACGTTTGCCGGGTCAGCTAGTGTATATAATTATGTGAACAAGGCCTTTACTAACTGGCAGCCCTTAGTATTCGGAAAATTTGATCCGGGTAATAAGCGCTTCGCTCCTGCAAGTATTGATTTATTAACATTTAGCTCCTATTAGATCGTTTGAGAACATTTATCTCAGTTACCAGTCGGCGCTCCGGCCAACGCCGTGATCATGCCAATATCTGTGATAAATTGGTTTCAACTAATTATTAAATGAGGTTACATATGTTGGCAGTTCGATGATGTACATTACAACAGCAATAATTGTTTTATTAGTTAAGTGATACTTAATACTGTGTATACGATTAAGATGTTAAGGAATTGTCCGTTATTATACACAACTAAACCGCAAAAGGATGTTAGTTAGCCTACCAGCCAGTTTGTAATATAAAAGTGTTGAGGATTATATCAGAATATTTAATTTCACCTTCCTTTTTTATTAACAAAGAACAGCAGACAGGCTGACGGCCCACTGAATAGTAAACAGTTACCGTTGCCTACGGATGTTTGCGACGCTAGAGGCACCGCGAACATGCTGGTATCACAACACCATTTTATTATGACGGCATACTTATAGACCAAGAGTGGTTGCCATGCAAACCCAGGCCCAACTTCGTATCTAGGGTTGTTTTGCCTTTTACCCCAGGGGTTAGTATTCTTACTCCACCCCTGTACGGAGAAAAATTCTTTCTATCAGCTAAAGCTATGTTTTTATTACTTTCAACGAGTCAAATCTTTGGGGTCACTTCTTTAATACACATTTTCTTGTTATATACTGTTTTTTGATATTCTTAAAAACTATTGATCTATACACTGACTGGGATAAAGTAAATTATACATGAGCGTAATATCGCCTTACGTGACGATGATTGACGACATATCTTTTTTATGCAAAGCAAAGTGTCGAGTTGTTAAATTTAATGCAAGAAAGGACTATTCAAAAAAGTATGTTGTTACTGTATAAAGTTGTTCGACTTCTCTGAGCGGATTCTTCGTTGCTAGAATGTTTTACAAATTGGTCTTAAAATGTCTATTGTAATCGTTTATTATACAAGCATTATTTACTTAGTCGCGGATAATCGACCCATTATTATCATTATTCAAAGATACACTTGCAAGTAGTATTTCTATAAGCTTCTTACTTATGGTGGCCAAATACCTAAATTTAATTTTCGGTTTTAAGAAAATTTTCTAATCTAATATTAAATGGAATCTCAAAAATTTGCACACTATAGTGTATGCGATTTATTGCATAGTATGCATTTACGGCATACCTACGTATACCTATGAATTTCAGACCAATGCCTCCATCCGTGAAGAACTCCGCATCAAGCAGCATCTGTCCGCTTTGGTCCAGTCACGTATTCTCCAATTTTTCGGCCACGTTTCAAGGCGAAACAATAACTCCATAGAGCGTCTCGTTGTCCAGGGCAAAGTGGAGGGGACCAGATCACGTGGAAGATCACCCATGCGATGGACCGACCAGATCGAATCGGCTGTGGGCGGACCTTTGCATGAGTGCACCAGATTGTCTGTGAATCGCGAGAAATGGCGTAAAATCATACAGCGAACAATATCTGCCTCTAATAGTACTACCAGTTAATCACGACCGCTCTGTAAAGAGTGAAACGACTAAGAAGAAGATGTATAGTTGTGAAGATGTCACTGTCAAGATATGAGAGCCATGGGTGAATGTAAGTGACATACGGATATTTACATCGGCGAGTGTTATACGTGGACATTGTCGAGCCAGTGAGGCACCCATAGGAACACTACGGATCACCGTGGCATTTAGCTACCACCTCCTAGAGACTTAATACTACGTTCGTCAGACCTGGTAGATGGGTAACTAAGCCCGCGAGATCACCAAGCCTCAGATAGAAATATTGGTCCACCAAGCAAGATGGACCAACGTGGAGCCGCGGTGAAGCCACGCCAACATGGAAGTGCGCCCTCGCAGCTCGAAGCACGTCACCGGGGGTCATTGCCCTTAAGTTTACGCCGAGGTAAAGAGTGCTAATCGTAGCCCTCAAAACCTCTCCAACAACACTCTGTGAGAAGAAGACCCGGAATAGGAAAAGCTATATTATTATTTGTATTTATTTTTATTTAGATCACTGGCATGTATAATCTGTTTTGGGATAGTAATAACCAGAGTTCTCTGTAGAAAGAATCCCAGCAGTGGGACTAATCTAGGCCTCCAACATTATTGTTTATCATAGATGTTCAACAGAAAGAAAAGAAAATGCTATAAGATATTCAAAATCTGGCAAACAAGAATTAATCCTCTTCAACTTTCCATAACTGAAAGATACGCCTGAACTTAAATCTCAATTATCTTTTATGAACCACCAGAAACTAATCTGAAACTACCAGAATAGAAGAATCTACTAAAACAAAGACTCTACTAGATATAAATTACGGTTAATTTTAAAATAACTAGACGATATAAGAATCAAGATGCTAAATTAAAATAACCAGAATATTTGCATTGCATGCATTTTCAACGATTTAATGGTATATTTATTGTATAATTTTATATTAGCATAATACATGTATAACCATTTTCTTAAATAAGCATCGTAAGACAGCTAACACGGCATTACCCAAGGCCAGAGCAAGAAAAGTAGGCCAGGTCGCGGACAGCATCCCTTGACGCGTAAATCGAGATGGAGGCAGGGAAACACCAGATTTCAGATGAAATTTATTATAACACTGCTAATAATTTTAGAATATTTATCACTTATACTTAAGGATTTTTATATAGAATTTTTAATTTACTGCAAGTTCACACAAATGTAAATTATCAATGTGAATTTTGGACAATGATCTAATTTAATTCACTGTATATCGACATGATAATAATTGGTTACAGACTATGGTTTCTTTAAAGCGTAAATTTAATTGGATATCATACTTAAACCGACCTTTTTTATAACAGTCTAAGTGATAATATAAAACTACGTTTTCATATTAAACTGATGCTGAAAACTAATCAAAACTATCGTAATTCGTAAAATCGAAGTTACAATAATGAATTGGCAAACATTGGTTTTATAACAATAAAGATCAATTTAAAATTTTAAACATCGTATACAAGCAATAATATTTTTAAGAATTAATGAAAGGAAAATATTTTTGCATAAGTTACAAGATGAGAATAATCGTAGCTCGAATATCCGGATTAAAGTGATGTCCCGAGATTTCCGTTACGTATTCAGTTCACGTCGAAGCATACCCGGTTAAAGTCGGTTAAGGTGAAGATATGCCCCGGATAATTTCCCGGACCTTTGATTTACGACCGTGTCATTCTTTTGTTACACCCGGAGTCGGTGAAGCAATTAATTATGACGAATTAATCTTTTTAAGCGTCTTAAAACGGATTTTATAATGAATCGCGAAAATTGTGACACTGATTTGTCGTTTCGACTGTGAAATTAAGTTTAATAGATGTTTGTGCGTATAAAAAACGAATACCTATAGCCTTTAAAATGTTTATATAATGCGATCAAATTTTTGGACAATGCTTAAGAAACATTGCAGCACTCATCACCATCATCTAAGCGTAGAATCCCCGTTGCAACCTAAACTTCCGTTTCGGTGCCCGGGTTCCGCTTTCCTATTTTTTCTACTCCACTTCGCACGGTCTTCAGCATCCCTGGTAGTGAGCCCATTGGCACGTAATCACTCTTTACTACATCAAGCCAGCACTTTTTGGGTCTACCCCTCCTGCCAGGGCCCGGCGGAGGCGGCATGGCCAGACATTTGTTTCCCACGTAAGCATTCAGTTGCCGTAAAACGTAGCCGTACCAACGGAGCCGACACTCCTGCAATTTATCCGCAATGTCACGGATATGAAGACTGCCGCGAATGCGAGAGTTCC
The DNA here is from genome assembly GCA_963693495.1 of Malacosoma neustria. Taxonomy (NCBI): domain Eukaryota; kingdom Metazoa; phylum Arthropoda; class Insecta; order Lepidoptera; family Lasiocampidae; genus Malacosoma; species Malacosoma neustria. The sequence continues at coordinate 4,573,974 of OY856385.1, forward strand.
TAACGCGGTCCTTCCGCGTCACTCCACACATTCACCGCAGCATATTCCCCTCCGTAACACGCAGTTCTTGCCTGTGTCACTCTAACACCGGCCACACTTCACAGCCGTTTAAAAGGACAGGCCTAATGATGGAAGGACAAAGAAACGTTGCAGCACTGTATTGTTGAAATTTGATTTATCCATGTTGGCGGTCTGTCATAAAAGGCGACCAAATGACTCAAATCTGTCTGGAGGGTAACCACACGCAGCTTCTGAACATGTCGCGATAACAAATCTATCTTCTGCTTTGGTTCCAATTCTATTACGCGGATGGCAGCGTGTTAGCGGACCCCTGGCGTCACAAACTTCCATAAACGACGACATTTGCTTGAGATCGATTTGCGGGTTACACATACCGTTGATATTTCCCTTCACCGTCGGTAGCATGCATATTTATGCATGGTAGAAGAGAAACACTAAAGCAACAGAAGGGTCGTGGGAATCGAATTCAAGACCTCTAGGGGCCACCGACTGTGATACCACTTGGCAACAACGTACCTTAAGAATAAGATACAATGGCCCTATTCTTCCAGGTAGCAACCACACGGCCAGGAACATCATAATTTATCCATTTCATCATTTATTCATTTATAATAATCCCAATATTACGAAGAGTTGCTTATTTAAATATTAAATACAACTCAACAGGTTCGAAGCCGACATAGACACAACTGGTACAAATTATATCCTATAGAACCGTCGGGTACAACCTGAATGTAAATCAAAGAGAATTCCGGTCTCCTGAACGTAGACTGAATTGACGCAATGCCTGGAAATTGCGCCATTGGTTATCTTTAGATTTGCGTGTTAAAAGGTTCTTAATTTACGTGCCACGTCATTTTAACACATTCAAATAAATAAGGAGGTTTAGAATGGACGTACGTGTCCGCTGATTATACATTTGTAAAAAAAACTCAGCGATTCAGATTATTCACCTAATACAAGAAACTGCGGAAAAAGATCTCATCATGATCGAAGATTTATAATTTATTGCTTTGGAACCGCAGATATGCTGACGGCCCATTTACTAAGAAACAGTTACTGTGGCCTTGGATGTTTGCGACGCCAGGGACACCGCTGACGCGCTGCCGTCCGCGGATGAATCTTATGAAGCCCCATGTCGTAGTGCGGTGTAAAAACTTGCGCTGGAAACTAACCTAAAAATACCAGATTTAAAAAATTCAATACGTTTACTTAAGAGAGTTACTGCTCAGTATTATCGCAGGATTAAAACTGGACGTGACATATAAATAGAATCCAATTCGTGACATCTCGTTTGCTGATATATTATAATGAATACAAGAAATTAGAGAGAATAACCTTTGCTATATCTATTTTTGTGTGAGGCGGTTGCCACAAGAAACTTCCGGCCCCAAATAGCAACCATCGGAGCCTCCGTTATTTAGCAGGATTGTCCAGTTATAAGTGAAGTTGATTTAAACCCTAAACAAACTCAAAGAATGTTTTTATTTGCTAGAATACTGATAAAACCAAAATCAAGAATCGACGGAAAAGACGTACAGTATAACAATATTCAACGGCAACCTTGATAAGTGAAACGTTGTAAAAAAAATGCTAACGAAAACACGATTGGAAGAAGAAAAAATACTAACAATATTATATCTATTATTATATTTTAAAATTTACAGCAGAAAAATTATACTAAAGCAAAGTTTGGATTTGAATAAATCGATCTCAATAAAGTTTGAATACTCGAAGCCTTTTATAAGCTATTCACTGGTATAAGCTTAAGTGAGATCTTAATCCGCTTGTTGGGAATCTAAGTAATGGCTGCTTAGTTCAGTAATCAGGGTTCCGTGAAAGGAACCGCCCGTTCACAGTTGCCTGTAAAATATTACTGGAATACCTGGATTCAGAAAGTTTTGGTACAAGGTATAAGTAACAGCTAATTGGTATTATCTACTTTTTTAGAGGTAAAAATATTAAGCCAGGATCTCATCGCTCATCAAACATTTGTACATATCGTTTTATGAAATTACTCTAAAATAATATACTGAATGCCTGTTTCAGTCAGATATATCTTGTTTTTTTTTTACAAAATAAAGGAAAAGTATTCTACTTTGGAAAGTAGGAAATGCCTAAAAAATTTTTAAAAAATTGCAAAACAAGATCAATAAATATATTTTTGTAAAAGTTTCTATTGAGAAACAATCATTAAATTATATTATTCAAATCTAAATTAAATAAAGTTGTGGACAGTAGTTTCAAGGGCAATGCAAAAGTTATCAATTTAAGTTAAATATGAATGAAAAATTAAACTCCAGTGACAGAATGTTTGTAACTCAAACGTCCCAAAACAAATAATCGGTAGTGAATGAAATTTATCACAGAAATAAGTCTGGAATAAGACATGCTACTATTTATACCGTAAAAATTCGTTAACAATTCTCATGCGAACGATGACACAGAAAATAATCAATACAATGATAATTATTATACATAATGATTATAATAAAATTGCAATATTTAAATGATAATAAATGTATAAAAATAGAGGAACAATTTTACATTTAATAATAAGTATCGAAAAGTCATCCGCTTGCCGCTATTACCTCACACCACATCCTGACCCACCGCTCGCCCAGCATCGTCGAAACGAGTGTAGATTTTAAATCGGCCGATTTATTTGTGTTCCCACGTCGGCAAGTGTAAAATTTAACTCTGGGGCGGTTTAGTGCCGCAGTGGAACTCGATAACACAGTTCTGTATAATGCAGCCCGGTTGGGAACTGAGATTACCTCTTTAAAACTAGGTAAAGAGAGAACTTTGTAGGTGAATCGAAACTTAGTATGCTATATTTACCACTAAGAGTGTGGAGTAGTTTTAATAGAATTATTTTAGGGTTTAGATTATTGACGACAGTAGGGACGAAAATATCGTGGTTTGTTTGTAGTCTAGAGGATAGTCTACTGCAATAGAGTTGAGTTTGCGAAAACTTTTGCCAAATATACTCGTATATGAAACCGGAAAAACTATGTTGACGAAACGACTATTCCAATTAAAATAAATTTTATCGAATGCACTTCTTTAGTCACTCTTGACTTTAAATTGTAACGGTAATATAGTCACAAACTTTATACTAGCACATCAAATAAATTTTGCAGAAACTGGGAGGAATCTATCTTGCTCTTTTTGATGTTGGCGACGTTTCTAACGGTGTGGTTAAACCATTATTAGCTTCGAGCCACGCCACATCGAGGTTTTGTAGTTATTTATTTTCTATTATTCTATTATTATTATTCTAGTATGTTTTTAAAACGTATGAATTAGGAACGAGTGAAAGATTTTTAATTTTAAATATACAAATACTTATAATAAATAATAACAAGTTTTAGTGTGTTGGAGTTACATAAAGTGCAGGTTTTTAGGTATTTACTATTATTTTATTACAAGAGAGAAAGATCCATATGGGATGTTGGGTAAGAAATAGCGAAAACCATTAAGAAGGTAAAAGATGATATGTGACACGGAAGAGAAGAACCTAATTAATTAACACAGGTATGTTGTACTATGCTCCATAGGATTAGGTCAAAAAATTATTTTGAGTTACACTACCATAAAAAAGTACTCCTAATTTAATTTCACAGTGGGTCATTACAGAATAGGGGTCTTTCTACTTACCTACATTTTATTTCAAAAGATAATTTTTAACTTCCCTCAATACGTGAAAAACCTCGTGAAATGGCCATTTCCTTTACAGTCCTCAATTCATAAAATGCATTTTTGTCTGCTCCCGCAAAACAATGACCAATCCAAACAAATGACCCGAGCCCTTTGACCGACTGTTTAACAGCGCATTGCGTATATTTCTAAAGGGGAAATACACGTCTATTTAATGAAGAGCTACGATAAAACAAAAGGCATTAAATATTACTTGTAAATACACTATAGATTTAACTTACTAATGAATAACTTTAATATTGACAGAATAATAACAATAAAGCCATTACTACAATTACTGTTTTGTTTTCGAATTCTAAGGTCACATATACTTGACATGATGTATAGCGATCTATAGAGCGTTAAATCCCGGTTGCAACCCAAACTTACGCTTTAGTACCCGGGGTCCGCTTATGATGATGATGATATTTGATTTGGCTGGTTATAACTTTTACGGAACCCCGAAGGGAAAGCTGTCGTCAGAGCCTCGTCTGTTATTCAACAGGATCTGTCGACTAGCAGGAGAGGTTGTCTTGGTCCCGTTGATGTTAGTGCGGCCCTTTATACCCCAGAATACAGAACAATTTTATTTTATAAATTCGTACATCAGTCGAAGAGCATACGAGCTGTCTGCTTGCAATAGCCCTTGACCACTGCTATCCATATTTTTTTATGAAAATTGCTAGTACATAAAAAGCAAATTGTAACCGCCCAATTAAATATCCGCTGGGAATCCCTACAGTCGTCAAACGAATGTTCGCCAAAGCTTTCCGGCAAAATTACAAACAGCGTTTTGTTTCCGTACGAAACGTTAAAGTCACATAAATTGGTGATCGTATTAACTTTTTACGATTTCAGTTATCTGTTACAGATCGGCCTATAAACAACGAGCAACTAAAATGGATGCTTAGACAATATTATTCGAAAATTGTCTAATAATAGGACCAAATTTTGTAAAATTGTCTCTAAACAGGTTTTCGGTAAAAAATTGAGATTATGTCATAATATTCATGGGCGTGTTTATTTTATAAATTAGAAAACGATTCCAATATTTAATTCACAGAACTCTTCGACTTACTAGGTGGTCTGCCACCTGGTAAGCTCTAGCTCCGTTCTAACCCCAAGCCGGTTTAGATGACAACCATCGCTTGTCTCTAAACAGACCGCCATAAAATCTATATGTTCCGAATAAAAGTGACCCAGGTTCCGGTACATAAGGGTACCGGAACCTGGGTCAGAAAGCAGCGCAGTTCACTCTGTCCTTAACGTCGCAAATATCCATAGGCGACGATAACTGCTTATTATTAAGTGTGCCGTCAGTCTGTCTACTGATCCACAGTAGTAAAATTTACACGGATCTTTATTTATTTAATCAAAACATATAGAAGTAACACAAAATAGATATTTATGTCAGTAAATCCTGAAAAATAAAACTGTATACTCTAATCCCCTTCACTTTGTAGAGAAGATTGGAAGATGCTCCAACGACAAGAGCGGTAGCTCTTAAATAGATGATGATACCTCTAATCCCTGATTATCTTGGAGTAAAAATAAATTAGCAAATTGCACATTACGTGTCCTCAACATTCGTTTTCGCCTTTCATTTTCTAGGTGCCACTCTATGGCATTTGTTTTCCTGATCAAAGAGGCACAAAAAATATAATACGTGCAATGTATGCGACTAAGTCTGGTTTTCACAAGGCTAATTGCTGTCTAATTCCTCAATTGTAAAAGGAAAAATCGAAATCAAATTTACTTTTTACGACGCCTTAGGAATGAAATGGGATGATCCCATACTACTCAACCGGAAACACATACGAGTATCTAATGTGGGTACTCGTCTAAAATGTTGCTCAAATATTTACACGATGTTGGAGGCCATGATTTGACACTTAATAGCCATAGCAATAAAACGTGATAGAAATTGGGCGGGAATACTCGTACGAGTATCATCCAACTTAAATGCTCGTTCGGTCAGCTTTAGGCGGTTCTATGTATTTTAACTTTTGCTATAACACAAAAAATAATCCCATATATTTCTGATAATAAAATAAATGATTTGAATAAACAAATACATTTGTTATGAATAGTTGGGAAGGTCAAATCGCTGTACGTTTGGCAATGTTTGAACTACTATTTTGTAAAAACTGTTAACGAATACACGGTATTTATTATTATTATTTTTTATTGCTGTAGGACAGCAGACAGGCTGACGGCCCGCTTAGAATTTAGCAGTTACCGTCACCTATGAGTGTTTGCAACGCCAGTGGCATCGCGAACACACTGCTGTCCAATAAGGGTACAGGAACTTGGGTCACTAATGCCGGAACACAACACAAGGTTACTATGCCGGCAAAGGTGGTCGCCATCCAGACGGGCTTGAGGCCCTACCACGTAGCTAGGGTGGGTTATTTTGTCGGCTTTTACGACAGGCCGACCCCGGCCGCAGAGGTTAGTATTCTCTCTCCGCCCCTGCACGGATAATGTTATTCAGAAAACCGTTTTATTGACGACATTAATCAATTTAATTACTTTCAAGTAATCAAAAAAGTTGTACACAAAGTTTTCTAAACAAAGGAAGGCATGACGGCACTACAGTAGATAGACCAGCCACTTAAAATCTATGACAGTTAATCGATTTTCACTATAGCATGTTGTTTCTAAAAAATTTTGTCAGCTAAAGTGAATGTGATACGTACCAACGGTGAATAAAAATAAATTGTAAGGAAACCTGCTAGCTCAGATCAATAGTATACAATCCGCCTTAGACGACTTTTTTACGAAATTGAAACTGACCCAGTAGTGGAAGGTTATGTACTGTTTTTCGATAAATTTATTACGAATTATTTAACTGTGCATGTATTTTGTTATCGTTACGCCTATTCATTCAGTTAATTAATGCTAGCTTAGCCCTTAGCGACGTAACAATTTAATTATATGGCTAAAACTCAGCGGGGAGTCACAGGCTGTTAGTAGTTGTCATTTTTTTTACATTTAACTGTAATATTGCGTGTGTTTGGAACATTAATCAGCTGTAACGCGGAATGCGCATTTTATGCCGATTTATATCCCTCCCTCTTCACCAATATTAACCCCCATTTGAACTGCATTGCAGGGCATAAGGCGGTTAACAGAAAATAATATCATGTCACTTATATGTGTTTATAAATCAATATCGACCTAATAGCAAACGCTGACATATAGTCTCGTAAAAATTTGTGGTCATTCAGGTCTTCAATCATTTAAGTAGTGTGTAAGTTCATAAATTTAGGCCAAACAGACTTGAGGATTGTATCAAAGCTAAAGCTAATAAATACCTGAATAAGTTTTAATATTAAAACTGTATTACTCCACTCGTATAAAAATTTAATGAATTTTCATTTAGAACAGAATCCATGAATTGTCCATCTCAGGAGCACGCCATCTGGTCTCATGTGCAACTAACGCATCAAAACTTGGTGTATCATGGTATGGATAATTTAACGCGTCTATTTTCCTCGGTGCCTTTCCGTGCCACTTCCTGTTCCAAAGGAAAGAGTATGAATAATAGATGAAACTGAAAAAAGATAGATTGCTGATCGATGATTGAAAGGATACTCAAACTATACCGTACCTTTACTGCATGTGAACTACTATTGACTATCCATAAAGCTGAGCTCGGTCTTTCCCCTAGAGGAAATGAATATACTTGCGACGCGGGTCCAAGACATGTACAGGTTTCCTCACGATGATTTCTTTCTCTGTGGGTCTATAGTGATTATGTTAATACATATTAGGATGCTTAAGCAATGCATGCGTGGGATTCAAAGTAATGATGTTTAAGTTGGTCCCCAAGTGGTACTTACCATACCACTTGGCTACTTGTGTCTTTTATTTTAGCCATCCATATTAAGAAGAAGTAATTGAAGTATTAGGAAGAATATTGAGCTTTTCTTCTGAACCCCGGATTGTGACTTAGCAAAATCATACAGAAGCTGAAGTTAAATTATTTATTTCATGCTGAACTAAAATTTCAGCCGCGTGACATCACTTGAAGTTTGTCTTAAGCTAATCGTGTTTTGTACGGTAAGCCAGAATTCTTGAGGACATTTTTTGTTCATTCCTCATTTTCAGTGGATTTATTCCCCTCTAATGTAAATTTTCTTTGTCGCGTCTTCACTTTGGCGATCTCCGTGGCACAACGGCTAACACACGTCAAACGCCGGCAACAGTCACAGGTTAGATTTCCCGTCCTGAATCCGGGTGTTATAATATTGTTATTTACAAAAAAAGTATATAAGTATCAATTCTGTATATAGCGACTAGTCCCTAGTATTTATATATATAGTAGATAGGCTCTATGAATACTTCCAGTATATTTATTTTATGCCAGCATATTGGTAAGGTCTATGTTTTATTGCTTCGTTACATTCACGAGGCAGGCTTTACCAATAGTATATGTGTGGCGATTACAATAGCTCATTATATTGGATACATTGATAAAAGGCTGAATTAACTAGCATTTGCAATTGTAAGAGAAGCGACAATCTTCGGTAAAACAGCAAACTTGTTACAGTAATTAAATAGACTTGTCCTTTCACAAAAATAAACTTTACCTCTATTGCGTAGTTTAGCTTATTCCTCAACATCACTCGTAAATGCAATGCTCAGTTAAACTGAGAATGAACCGAAACATACTTTGTAAATACCACGTTGAAAGCATAGAGTTGGAAAAACAATTAGAATGTTGTATTTTATAGCCGTTTAAAGTGAAATACGTTACATTAGTTGCACAATTATTTAGCGAACAACCGGAACATAAACTGTTTAATTGTTGGAGAACAAATTGTTTTACTTCACTACTGAAATATATATTTCATGTCTTTATACGGGATTGAGTAATTGATGGTATTTCTCCCTCTGTAATTTAAGTTCTCCATGCAGGGGCTGAGCAAGCACACTGACCCCTGTGGCCGCGGTCGGCCTGTCTAGAATACAACAAACAGCCTCAAGCCCAGCGGGAGGCAAACGCCCTTAGTCCATAAGTATGCCGCCATAATAATCTTGTGCATGAAGAATAGAGCATGATAAATACAATAAACGTTTAATGTCATTAATTCAAAGAATATTTGGGCAATTGGGCATGCCTTTAATATGCAATAAGACCTATTTCAGTTCATTCGAAATAACCTCATAAACTTTATGTCAGAAAGACGTAGGTATAAACAGTGGGACCACACTAATAGAACTCCTAATCATTAGGTGCGAAACCTTAAAATCAACGGAGCATCAAATGACCATAATAAATCTATAACGCGATATGAAATCAGCGTCGGATCCTACGCCGTGTAGCCCGCACGACCGACGTTAAATGAATAAATAACCGACTTTCCGCATTTCGGCCAAAATCTTTGACGTAACGAGTTGAGAACAAATAAAGTGGGAACCGGCGGCAAACGGGACCGGCTGAAAGTTATTATGACGGGCAATAAATAATAAAGTGGCTTGAGGAACTCCCGCGGGACCCGCGGGAACTTTTAATACGAATGTGTATACGGGGTGTCATGCCGATTTGCCGGTAAACAAGGTGTTTATTGAAAAAAATATGATTGATTGATTACGTGAGCTGATTTATGAAATGAAATAAAAAGGCGGAAAGAAAAGCCTGTGATGCGTTTGCGTATTTTTCAGTATTATAATAATACGATTTATAAAGTTTCAATTCTACAAATAAACTAAAAATTAAAAACAGAATTACTTTTTTTTCTTATTTACAGATAAAGCTTAAACTAAAATTAACCATCCTTTAATTCTTTGTACAGGCAGCATTTTTAAGAGTCACCTACGTAGACAGCAGTGTGTTAGCGGTTCTCCTGGAATTGCAAATATTCACAGGCGACAGTAAGTGTTTACTCTTAAGTAGGCCGTCAGCCTGTCTGCTAAATCCATTGCATTAAAAAAGTTCTCCGTCTACTTTGGCTTAAAACAGTTTCTTCTCAAACTTTTATCTGATTTTGAACGATACAACACTTTAAACAAACTATTAGAATTACAATCCCATACCTTTATTAGTACAAAATTATTTAATTTGTCAACAGACGAAAACTTAAACGTTATTAGTATGGGTACAACGCAACCGTAATCACATTTATTTAACTTCACACGAGTAATCAAACAAAAAGGTCCACTAATTAATTTTACATCAATTATAATATTCGATATTCCGGGATATAATCGTGTTTATCTTTGCTAATTACGAATTCGGCAAACAAGCGTGAACGCTTAAATTAATAAAACATTAACGCTTAAATTTACTGGTGATTACCAGTTATTAATTTACTAGTAGGGTATTCTAAAATTAGAAAGTATAAAAAGTCTGAAATAAAACTACGCTTTTTACTATTTCAGACATAGCAACAAGGCTAGCGCGATAGCTGATCTAAATAAACAGGGATTATTGACAAAAGAATAGGCCTTTTTTAAATTAGTTTACATCGCCCTAAGAAACGGATTCACTAGGGCGATATAAACTAATTTTGACTACACCTATTCTTTCGTACCTTCGAGTTCAGTTTTCGATCGCATGGTGGCATGCAACGCCTAATGTGCGGCGAAGAAAAACATCGTGAGGAAACTTGCATTACGAGATCTTCTGTGTGTGTAACTCGCCAATCCACCTTGAACAAATGTGCCTGGTATACTGTTCGTTCCCTCTAAGGGGAGGCCCAAGGCCAGCACAACGCTATGGGCCGTTATTACTATTATTGTTTGTGCGTTAACAAATTAAGAAAATGAATCCAAATCAAAAGTCACGGAGGGTAAGCAATGCGAGAATACTCAGCAACGATGGAGGTCTCTCCATAAATAATAATGGTTATAGATGGGACAAAAACCATGTAGGAACGAGAATTTTTCAATATTTGTATTTTTTCCACGAATATTCGTTGTTTGTTGCTACTCAAGAGTCTAAAATAATGGCCCACAAACCAAACTTGCCAGTTTATTACAATTAAAACCTTATTTACTCCAGGTTTTCACACTAGCACCACACGTTATAAAACGTGTTCTAAATATAAAAAAGTCGGTCAAGTAAAACCGCCAATACCCAGCTCTTAGCAAATTGGTTTATAATTTTATAATTGCTCACCGGACTGTGTTGAGCGTTACTTTTACGATACGATCCGAAAAAAACTTTTTTTTATTGCTGTGAAACACCAGACAGCGTGAGTGCCCACTTATTAATAAACAGTTACAGTCGGTTGTAGAAAATTTGCGACGCCAGAACGCTAGCACACTGCCGTTTGCGTAGTGGAATTGAAACATGGGTTACATATGCCAAAACACAACGCAAGGCTATTATGACAACATATTTAAAGACACGGAGTATTTGCCATCCAGACGGGTTTGGAGCTCTACTCGCTAGCACCCCTAGCTAGCCGAATTATCTTACGACAAAACAACCCGTTGTTTTATCTTAAGATAATCCGGCTCAGGCCGCAGGATCAGTATTCATATTCAGCGTCTGCACGGGGAACTAAAGTGAAAAAACACGGGTCACAAAATATGAAACTACTTAACGATAAAGCACGATTACTGTAATGGAGGCCCCGGACATTCTACACTTCGCAAACGTACGGTAAGATGCCCCGATAGACATACAACCGTCGCTAGATAGGAAGGTCAGGGTTATGTGATGGCAAGACTGTGTGGTGTAAACGTAGGGAGGCCTTCGTCTACCAAGGGATAAAGATCGACTGACAAGTAACTTAAAAAGACCGTTTTAATGATAGCAGTAGACGGTAGGAGAAGTAACTTCTGTTTGAGACAGAGTACTCATATTGAATTCACACAAATATATAAAGGGTAAAACTATGTTTGTTTTCATTTTATAAAAAATTGTAATACTGAAAAATATCTTTGGTTCACTTCTAAAATGAAAAATGTTGAACCGAAAGGATCGGAAATATATTGCACCGTGACGAATAGCGCCCCAGGCTTTGATTGCTTTTTGCTCTTTTCGAACAGAATTATTTTTGTGTTCTATCTGATGAATATGTAATGTAACAATAATACTAGTAAATACTTTCGTCCTTATGTTAAATTACTTTTTAATTTTTAAAAGACTATCTGATTAAAACTCTCAATATAAGCGCAAAACGTATCTCATATGAGCATCTTATATGCTTACAAGAAAGCTGGATCAGTGATTACGTAAGTGGCTTTGTACGGTCGTATCAGTGAGTTACGTGACAAATTAATTGTATAATCTACATGTTTGTATCAGTTGATTAGAAGGAAACCCTGCGATACAGGTTTTCACCTATTTTCTCTGCGATACCTTTTATTATGAAATAAATATTGTACATACCATCGCGAATGTAGAGGTGACGGCTTACAGAGGAGAGTGGAAGGAGAGAATATGTTGTACCGACCCCACATAGTTTGGGATAAGGGCAGGAAGAAGAAGGAAACATATAATATCGCGAAAATCAAACTACGACGGTTAAACTCACGTTTTATCCCACTTCGTCGTGCAACTCTGCTGTAGTTTGTAGTCTATTATACATATATAAACGTGGTATATATATATATATATATATATATATATATATATATATATATATATATATATATATATATATATATATATATAAATAAAATCTTCCTACTGTCGAACCAGCGTCTAAGGATAACAGTACATCCACTAAGCTTATCCAAGGCAGATCAATGAATTACATGCAAGTGATCTCAATGCGTAAGTTAGCTCACAAGGTTTTTCTTCAGTCATTTTATGAACATACTTAGAAATATGCACATTTTGTATGTAAAAAAACTACCAAAAAAGTGCATTTGGATTGTTTATTATACCATATGTATAATATGTATGATGAATATATTAACTTTGTTTATTATCTTGAATAATTTCCTCGCATATATTATTTGTATATAATACGAGTATATATTATTATACGACAAATATAAAATAAGATTTAAAAAATATTCGCTGGGGACTTTGTTTTACCGTTTCTTCTTTAGTTTAGTATTGATTACAGTAGATTTTTGACTTTCAATAAGCGATCTGTAAGACATTATTAGATATACAAAACGACACGACAAATTTATTTTCTAATAAAAGTGCAATATTTTAAAACGATATTTTTTTAAATAAAGTGAGAACGAAACAAAGATCTGACTAATTAATGAAAAATTAACTTTAGTTTCTATTCTGTACAAATTTCCAGGACTTCTAAATAAACTAACTTGAATGCAACGAACAATAAAGGCTTGAATACGACCAAAATAAAAAAAAATGTTCGGAATTCACTACTACACAACCCGTATTACAACAAAATATACCGTGATAGTGGAGTAATCTATCGATATTTTTAATCACCTTTAAATAAATTGGACATTTATTTATTAATGAGGCACAGCAGGCAGGCTGGCGGCCCACTTAATAGTAAGCAGTTACCTACCACGTATTTTGTCACCTTTTACAACAGGCCGACCCCGGCGGCAGGGGTCTTTCTTAATCCACCCCTGCACGGAGAAAAATATTAATAAATTACATATTCTATAATTAATTCAAATGTTACCTTTCGCAACATCTCCTCGAGGGAATCCATGTCGGCGGAGGCAGGCTCGCCGCCCGCGCTGCCGTTCACTCCGTTGTTGTTATTCGTCATAGGAAAGCCTCACACACATTGATACACATATAAACTGCACTTTGCACTCAACATTCACGAACAGTTTTGGTTTATTTAATGAAATTGACAACATCAACACTTTTGTATTGTTTAACTAGATATTTAGACTAGAATCGTTCCGGAAGACAAGTGTTACTAGTAAATAAATTTATATTTTAATTGAATGACTACAGTTAAAAGGTTGGATTGCTTTTCACTACATGAAGAAAGAAGGTAACGATTGATTTCGCATACAGTATACAAAATCGGGATAGGTTTTAGTGTCAAAAAATGTTTCAAGTCAGTATAAAATTTAAGTAAGTATTTATATAAGATTTACAACTTGCCAATGCTTAAAGTTAAAAGTTATTCTGTATTTGTGAATGTGACTGAACTCTTCCTAAACGTAGAGACCGATTTTGATGAAATTTTTTGTGTGTTTTCAAGTGAATTGAAGAATAGTTTAGAATAATAATTCGGTCCACTACAATTTTCTTTTATTTAAATGACAGAACAACATTTGTCGGGTCAGTTAGTTGTAATTTTTAAAAATTGGGGCAGTAGCTACATTACAATCGTATAATGTCGTGTCTGTGAGTTCAACCTAACTCAAGACAAAACATTTATGTATATGAGTATGTAGTTTGTAAAGCTCAGATAAGCTTTCACCTTGTTTTTAGAAGTGAACATGCACCAGACACACCCCGTCGCATGAGAACGTACGGCGGGGTAGACTCAGGTTAGGAGTACCTGTCTTCCGGCTAGAGGACGCAAGTCGCTGGTATACCAACTAAAACCAACTCACTGTTAGTTTGCCTTGAGCGCCGATGTCGTTGGACGTGACTCTCATCAGGCCACGGCCTCGGCTCGCGCGAAACAAGGTTACCTAGTGCAAGGTTAAATAAACTAAAAAAAATAAAGAATGTTTCAAATTTTGTAACTGAATAATTTTGTAATCAAACAATGTGTTTCCACGAAGGTGAATTAATGAAAAGCTAACAGTTCTCGGCGAAATTATTTGCAAAAACAAGGCCATTCGAGATTGAAAGTAAAATGTAAATATAATGCGGAAATGACATTGTATGTTAAGAGACATTGTTTACAAACATTTGTTATTAGTTACTATTTTATAATATGTATGACATACTAATACGGAGGTTTCTTTTCATAGTGGGTGAGTGGGTTAGTTACCAAAAGACATACATAGGACAGGGAAAGCTGATTCAAACTCGGTTAGTCTCCGAGTGTGATATATACCAATGAGCTACTAGACTTACGTAAAATATCAGTATACTAACAATAATAAAGTTGTTATTAGTTACACACACACAAACTTTATATTTAAATGATTTTGTATCTTTTTGTATCTTGGTGTTTTTTCTTTTCTTTTTTTTGTTTGTATGATTTGAGAGGGCACTAGTTTCCAAGACACAGAGTAATGTCTAGTTTGGAGACTAGGGTTCATTGAGTTATTATAATAATTTGTTACAATAAAGATTTATTAATATTTATTATTATTCAATAATATAATAATGAATAGAATAATGAAAGTGGACGAAGCGAAACAAGTATGTAAGGATCGTAACAAGTGGAAAGAAGTGGTCTCTGCCTACCCTTACGGGAAAGAGGCGTGACTATATGTATGTATGTATTATTATAAAATGCAATATGAATTATACCCCACCACCTTCTGTCGCACTCAGTACTTGGAGAAATAATCCATTATTGAAATCGATTTTTCCCTTGAATGGCACTAGACATAAATCGTGAATAACAAAGACATTTCACTCTCTATAAAATGTATTGTTATTTGTTGTCAAGTGTATAGACACATGTCATGTTCAGCTTTATTAATGGAGACTTTCTATAAATATAATAACGTAAGTAAAATAAAGCGGCCTGGTATGATAATTGGCCTAACCCTTCATTTTCCTAAAAAGCCATAAATATGATAATTGATACAGTGCCATCAAAGTAGGCAGCAGAGCGCTTATGTTATGGATACTAAACAACTGATATATACTTTTATTTTGTAAATAAATAAATATTACATAAACACAAATCGAGCTCGTAACACTTGGTTCTGACGTACGTAAGCCGTTGCGATACGGATGTCGTCAATGGATAACTCCCTTTGTCAGTTGACAGATAATAAAGGAAGAAAACCTATCCTTTCGAGAAGATGAACATATGCCAGTATTTACCGTGTATCATATTTATCCATCTCTGCATTGTGGCTCACTTCTCAAGTATTAGGGAAGGACATAGAAATCAAATGGACACGTAGCAAACCTATCACTATACTCAGCTGGACACCACGGGATTAGGAATGTTAGTTTTTTAATACATCCAAGATAAAACGCTTGTTAGAAGAAATACCATGACTATAATAAAAATAGAATTTTAAATCACTCATGGAATGTAGTTATTAAAACTTTTGACAATTAAATAAAACATTTCGCAAATAAATATGATATTTATAAAAATATTCTATTAAATTCTCGTTTTTCATCTCCACTTAACAAAGAAAGGATATAAGAAATAGTAACTTAGTAATGTAAAATTATTTCCAAAATATATATTCTTGTTTTTATTATAAATAAAAGTTGAAAATATTCTTTGATTTTAGACTAGCATGACATAAAACGATTTAAACTAGTTTGTAAAATTGTCTAATATTCCTTACAAGGTTTGAAAAGTACCACAGACCTTTTTTAAAAACATACAATCAAAGGTGAAAAGAAGAGCCAAATTATTTACGATTCATATGAAAATTTTGACCTGTTTGGGTTTCGAACAAAGAATTAAAATAATCTTACAAATCCAAAAACGTCAGACTTTGTCGTTAATTTAGAAGGAAACCTTTTTAAAAAATAAATGCTTTAAATCCATGCCATTTCAAAATATCTAGTCTTAAAGATAAGAAGTGACTTAGAACCCTAGTAAACTGGAAGCTAAGGCTTTCTTTGTGCTTACAAATTAGTCTACTAGTAAAACGCTAAAATAAGTGGTATAAAAGCTTTTAAGACTATACAAGCATTTTTGTTTCAACCCCTAATATATGCGGAGTCACACAAGATCGCCCCTACAGCAGCCCCTATCTATGTTTATTCAGACCATCAATCCAAATTACGAGGTGAACTTACTAGATCTGCAATATTAGTGATATTTAATTCAACAGAACGTTCTATTTCATTTATCACATATTATGGACCTTTTTTGGAAGGTCAGAGGTCAATTACTGTAGTAAAATTAAATTAGACAATGTTATTCTCTCTATTTTAGTTTTCTAATATCTCGATACAATTGAGGAAATGTCACAGACTCGGCTATTTTCAGCCTATGAGAGCACCAGACCGCGACCCCTGGGCTTCAAATCGACATCTTAGACGATAGTAACATTTAACTTAATATTTACTAAGGATAATAATATATATATCGGCGCAAATAAAACATTCACCGATTATAAAAACATTTTAATACTTGACCTAAAAACTTAAGAAGACCGTGCGACGTGCAGGTGTCCCGAGTCCCTTGACAACACTTAGAACATACAGGTGCGTCCAATACGTGTGACATGCAGAAGTGCCGCACCCCGTAACAACACGTGCAACATGCAGGTGCGCTAAGCCTCTTGAAAACACCTGCAGCACGCAGGTGCGCCGAGCCACATAAATATAGCTGCACTGTCGGCACTAGGCAATTCGTGCTCGAGCTGTCGTGAATTACGGATCTCTCTGGGACGTCTTTACGTTGCCCATTGAATATAAGAAACCTATCAAGTACTTATGAAGTTTTATTTGGAAGACCCCAATATGAGTCATCATTGTGAAGTCAACAATTGCGTCGTCAGCAAAGAGACCGTCAAATTTTTTAAAACACTATGGAAGTTTTTTATCTGTGCAGGGGCGGAGAAAGAATACTAACCTCTGCGGCCGGGGTCGACCTGTCGTAAAAGGCGACAAAACAACCCACCCTAGCTACGTGGTAGGGCCTCAAGCCCGTCTGGATGGCGACCACCTTTGGTCTTAAGTATGCCGCCATAATAACCTTGTGTTGTGTTCCGGCATTAGTGACCCAAGTTCCTGTACCCTTATGGGACAGCAGCGTGTTCGCGATGCCACTGGCGTTGCATACACCTATAGGCGACGGTAACTGCTAAATCCTAAGCGGGCCGTCAGCCTGTCTGCTGTTCTACAGCAATAAAAAAAAAGTTTCTACTTCATAATATAGTATTTATATTATATGTGCTATATTAATCATCCAAATATATACCTATTTTTTTTAGCATATTATACGGGTCTAATTCGATATTTACACTCGAGAGGACGCGCTCAGGACAATTTCAAACATTTTCATCGATATGGTTCCATGACACTTCCTTTTCCAAACCAAAAAGCCAAAAAGATGAAACAAATATATACTTAAAATGTTCGTTTCCACAGGGGACACTGTCGCGTGATCGATCCACTCCGAAAAGAAATCATATGTCAATCAAAGCAGCGTATTTCTGGCCCCGAAACAGAAATAAAATATTAACAAAGATATGGCAAGCTTCAAGCAAAAAGAAGATATTTTTATTACTCGATATATGCGAATAAAACGCTATTTATACATTAAAGCTATTCACATACTGAGATTCTCAATATCTACAACCACCATGAACAGTCAGTTCTCCGTTTAAACCTGAAAGATTGTAACGGATACTAGCGCTGGTTTATAAGCACTCTGTATTGTTTAATTAAGAATGTTTTAGGGCTTGCCTTTTTTTGGATTTATAAAATTCATTTGTTATATGAAATGTGTGCTCGAAATTATTACTTTAGCTCTCTCATTTATTCATAATGTTAAGTATATACCGTACTAAACACTACAATTATAATTTACTAATATTAAAGTGCCTCAAATAAATTTTTCATAATACTAGACATGGCAATCCTTAGTTACAATCTACGAGGCAAACTAACTACCGCCGATACAACTAATAAAGTGAGCTAATGAAGTAAGCTGCAGCTTAACAGCTCTAAGTACATCCTAGATAAGCTCAAACTAAATGCTAATGCTCGGATTAGCTTGAATTTATTAAGTTTAGTATAAAGAAGTTCATGTTTACATTGGGTTCTAGTTTGCATCGGTAAATCTCGTTACGTTACATCTCGTTACGTGCTACGAGTCAAGTAGTTAAGCTGGAAATCAATTAAAGGTCATGTGTTTGAACCCCAGGATGGCAGGTGTCGCCTAGTTTTTCTCGCCAAACATACATAAGATAATTACTACGTACTGACAGTGAACAAAAACATTATAAGAAAACCTGCATACCGACGTCATGGTATGTTTAACTCACCAATCCACCTATAATAAGCGTGGCAAGTATACTACGTTCATTTTAGGGGACGGTTAACTCCACTGATGGACTCAGAACGAGTTCTGAATAACTCAAATTTATGGCCTTTATTACTGTATTATTGGAAGAATTGGTAGACCGATCTAAACGCTAGATTACTATAAAATGCGAAGCATAAGCCGAGCACTGGCATTATGTGTGACAGCAGACTTGAGACTTCAAGCTGAGCGGACGTATTTTTAAAATTTACCCTCTGTTAAATAATTATTTCTTATTTTGTAAAACTGTCAGTTTAGGTTGTTGTGAATTATTATACTTTTTAAAAAACGAAAGTACCTTTTGATTGCTAAAATTATAATATTATCAATAACTGTATTTAGGTAAATATTAATAATGTTAGGAAATAGAAAATGGCGTTAGTAATCAACATATTATAGCAGAATAAATTCATAATTTGAAATGTGTTTTTTCTGTAGAAAATCAGAAATCATCAACTATTTACTAGCTTCTTTACCACTATACGGACAGCAGTGTGTTCGCGATACCTCTAGCGTCGCAAACATTCATGGCAACAGAAACTGCTTAGCAGCACTGCAGCTCAGCAATAAAAATTAAATAAAAAAAAACAAAAACTGTTAAAGCTACTAATAGGGGGTTCACGTGAAGTTTTTATAGACACGTACTAGATTTGAACAAAGAGACTTGTGTAGATAACATTAGATTACACCATCATAATAACTAGTACCATTCTAAAACGATCCGGCCTCGCGCCCACTACCGCGCGCAGTGGGCGACGATGAATGAAGCAAATCATGAATGAACGGCGCCTGCGCAAGTTGATTCGAATTTACTTATATGCATGGCACGCCCTTGGAACTGTATTATCGACACGTGATGAGTAATTGACTAGAATCGTAAGTGGGAGACGTGTGATAACAGAATGCCTACTTGATAGCTACGTATATTATCTTTTTTCACCAAAACAACACACATTCATACATACATACAACGTATTACAGATTGAAGTAAAGAGTATATGTATAAATACAAATTAAGTGTATAAATATGTATGTATGCACAACATTGTCATCTGTAAAATACTTTCACCTAAACTAGGTCGTGCCGGTATCGTAGTTTACAGAACCCTCCTTATGTGACGATATCAATTTGGACCTTGAAATTTCACTATCTAGAATATATTTAGGTAAGCATAAATTAATAGTAAATAACAGCACACAACGACTCACTTCTGAGCTCAGGCCTCTCCCTAGAGGGAATATACTCGCTACGCTTGTCCACGGCAGATTGGCGGACACAGGTTGATTTCAGTATGCAGATTCGTTGTGCACAAAATTTCCTTCCGCATTGGTACGTGCTATTGTTATATTATATCAACATCGGGCTAGATACACTCCTTAAGAGACTTTTTAGTGATCCAGGTTCCAGTACTCCTATGGGACAGCAGTGTGTTCGCGGTGCCCCTAGCGTCGCAAAGAGACGACGGTAACAGCTTACTATTAAGCCGTTCCTCAGCAACAAAAAAAGAAACCATGTTGTATTGGAGATCGAATCTGTTACTACTGTAACATCAAACTAGATAAATCGCTACCTGTGCATGCTGGACACGTGATATTTTATTTTATTTATAAGTACCACAAATAAATATATAATCAACATACAATACAAAGCACAAAAATAGATGTATTATATAGTCATACAAAATATAAAAACGGAATACAATATTTTATACATATTATAACAAACCAAAACCTTTTTTGCATTGTACGAGAGAAACAAATATTTTAATTGATATCTTTATATCATTAAATCGGTTATACAGCCTTAAAAGGGCGATGAACTCTCACATTATTATTCTAACATCGTGTATGCCGTGACTGGTGCTAGTGAGTTAGTAACTTTATTGAATCGAACGTGCATATTGCATTCGAATAATTATATAACATACATTTGTTTATTATCATGTGTACAGTATTTAAAATCTATTGTATATAGATTTATTATACTTATTATTTAAGACCCTTAGACAATGTTGACATAATATGCTTATCACAACATAATAGCTACGTATGATGGTGAAGAAAAACGTAGCGAGGTAGCCAGTAGACCTAAATCCCTGTAAGTGTTGGCACATTTCCCACAGTGGGCTAATATAGGAAGTAATTATATTATCATACTAGCTGACCCGGCAAACGTTGTTCTGCCATAAAAATAATAAAATGTCAAAAAATAAAAAATAAAATTTAGGGGTGGACTACCCCTAACATTTAGGGGGATGAAAAATAGATGTTGGCCGATTCTCATAGATACCGGATAAGCACAAAAAATCACTAACTCAATTTAGTTATCTGCCTACTGCCTACCCCCTAAGAACGATGGCGTGATTATTTATAGCCTATGACCATTTCTAGGTTATCATCTATCACCATACCAAATTTCATCAAAATCCGTTCAGCCGTTTAGGCGTGAAAGAGGAACAGACAGACAGACAGAGTTACTTTCGCATTTATAATATTAGTATGGATGTTTATAATATTGTTATTAAGAGTAATTTTATATAGGTATATGATTATTTTAAGATAAAAGTTGTATTTCATTTAAGCCGAGATGATTTATTGAAATCAGATATCTGTGTTGGGATTACCTTTTACAAATTCATGGTTAAAATAGCATGTTTCCACATTTAAAGAGTATAATAATTAGTATTTTTAAAGTGTTTTATCTGTACATAATACACCTTTAGCCTTATAGAAGGCAAAATTGGAGTATCCATCGGACGACTTCGCCAATCGTAAACAAAAAATGTTGATTCGAAGAAAATATGACGTTTAACAAAATTTAATTATCCGCAAAAGATGCGCCTCTCTACTGGCACGGGTTCGAGATAGCACCAACACAATCCTCAGAGTATTCTCTGATAGATGGGACTCTCCACTGCTAAGTGAATGGGTTCATTGTCACATTCTTCAAAAATAAAAAAATTTGACTTCCTAACTAAACTTACTAAATTGAACCCTTTTAAATTTAAATTCAAATTAGATTTATATTCAAGGATTTTAGAGTTTATTAATTTATTTGGTTTATTTTGTAGTTTATTAATATTAGTCTTGTTTTATTTTTGTTTTTAATCGCATTCCTAATTTGGTAACTTTTATTAATTTTGACTGAATTTTTAATATGATTGTATAATGTATGGGACTTGATTCTGAAATAAATTATTATTATTATTAAAAACAGCGTTCGAAGAAGCTTGGGAAGTAGGCGAGGGAAAACAGATGAAACTAATCAGAATGATTTTCGCTAAAGTCAGGTAATAGTTTCACTATTTAGTTTATAGTGTAGAGAAACAATACGACGCCTTGTCAGATTAAGAATTGAATACTTGTGCACCTCTCACCACAGCACAGCTTCTTCATATTAAAAGCGTTTTGTTTTAGTTATTTACAAAGATTTCACTTATAAACGCGAAGAACGCCCTGGAGCATGGTTAAGGGCAAAACGACACCTACTTCGCTTTTTTGTGCAAAGGAGAAAAGAAAACAGAATGTATTTATGTGGCTAAATCTAGCTTTCACAGGCGCTACTGTTGATCCCAGACTTGGAAATAACAACTAAACGATTCACTTTATTATTCGTAATCTATCGGAGTAATACTTTACTTTTATTGATGATATTGGTAGGCATGTCGGAACGCATGTGAAGGTCACAGGCTCTATTCCCCTTCCGAGTCTAGACATTCAGATATAACATGTATTTATTTACAAAAGTACACACGTAAGATATCTAGTACCCATAACACAAGTTCTCTACTGCATACTTTGTTACTATATGAATTGTCACAATATATTTTATATATATGAATGTATTCGACGAATTCCTAGGAACAAATGATGTAACTGCATACTTCTTCGCACATTACAACTTACAATAGAAACAGCCCACAAATAAATTAATTATTGTACTATACACGTGAGTTCTAGAACCAGTCAATTAAAAATAACAGCTGTTTAGTAGTCAACGTGCCGACAGGATATTATGTATCGACGCATCCGCCGTTTGGATCGCCTGCATTATTCATCGGACAAGCGTACCATTACGCGCTTGCGTTCACCTTTATTCTCATAATGACGACCTCTCTGGCGTAACGGATAACGCACTTCGGTACGCTTGCGGAGGTCACGGGTTCGATTCCCGTCTCGCGTCTGGGTGTTTATGTATAATAAGTATTTACATACATTTTTAGCCGTGCAGGGGCGGAGAAAGAATACTAACCTCTGTGGCCGGGGTCGGCCTGTCGTAAAAGGCGACAAAACAACCCACCCTAGCTACGTGGTAGAGCCTCAAGCCCGTCTGGATGGCGACCACCTTTGGTCTTAAGTATGCCGCCATAATAACCTTGTGTTGTGTTCCGGCATTAGTGACCCAAGTTCCTGTACCCTTATGGGACAGCAGCGTGTTCGCGATGCCACTGGCGTTGCAAACACCTATAGGCGACGGTAACTGCTAAATTCTAAGCGGACTGTCAGCCTGTCTGCTGTCCTACGCAATAAAAAAAAAAAGTATACATACATACATATAATCACGCCTCTTTCCCGTAGGGGTAGGCAGAGACCACTTCTTTCCACTTGCTACGATCCTTACATACTTGTTTCGCTTCGTCCACTTTCATTATTCCCTTCATACATGCCCTTCGGTTTAGGGTACTCTTGACCTAGCCTTTTTTCAAGACGTCCCTGATCTGGTCTCGAAACGTCCGCCTAGGTCTACCCCGTCCTACACTTCCATTCACACTCGCCTTATACACTTTTTTCGTCAATCGTTCTTCATTCATTCTCTCGACATGGCCAAACCATCTCAGCATACCTTTCTCAATTTTTGTCACTACATCTTCTTTCAGACCACAACGTTTCCTTATCTCACTAATTCTTATCCTGTCACTCAGTTCAACTCCTATCATACTTCTTAACGATCTCATCTCAACTGCATTTATTCTTTCATGTTAAAAAATTTTTTTTTTACTTTTTTTCTCTCAAAACAAAAGTATATTAGTATATATAAGTAGTATATCAATTATCTAGTACTCATGACTCAAGTGCTATGCTACTTACTTTGAAACTAGATGGCTCTGTGTGAACTGTCATAAAATATTTAAATAATTACGTAAACTAATTTGCTATTTAATAGAATTAAGTATTTATAAAATCTTCTAAACTTCACATTGTACCTAGACCAGACCGTGGTAATAAAATGAAACTATGAATGTCAGGCAACCTTAGTTTAAACTGCGTTAAATTATATTTACTTTTTATTTATATATCAATTCATAATAAGGAATAAAAATTTACAATTTATATAGTCTTTTTTTATTTATTTATTGAGGGGCTTTTGATAAAAATATCATGTCATTCCCATTTCACACTAATTACAGATACTAAACTTAATTATATAGATCCTAAATTTATTGAAAATAAAAACAGCGACAGCAGAGAGCGACCGTGACAGTATGATCTGGGAAACACCCACTTCCCACAAACTGACTCCCGGAAACGGCACAAGATGCTCCTTACTGTATTTCTATCAGACACATTCCATCAAGAAATGGAGTAAATCTTCAATATTTAATTTATCTACTGATCCTACCTATTAAATAGCAGCTAGTTCAACTAATTCACCATCATCGCACAGAGAGTCCAAGATGAAGGGCATTTAATAGTGAATACAGTGTATGAGGAACATTCGATATACCTAAGCAGTTAATACGCACCCCGTTATGTATTGATCTAGGATTTAATTTTGATGGTATATCACTTACTAAACAGTCGTGGTTAATTAACATTTTTAGTTTTAATTTTAATATCCAATTGCGCAATTTAAGAAAATCGCTATTAAGCTTGGCATACACAAATTTCAATCCATAATTGTTATGCGTTAATATTCAAACTGGAAGGCTAACATTCAAATCAGTGTACCGTAAGCAGTAAAACAATATTACACGAGCTAATTTTACTTGAATTTCACTGACTTCAATGAACTCAGTTAAAATTTAATATTGAATTCAAATTAGTATTTATATTACAATATTGTGATGTAAAGGGTCTTACTACGATTTTAGCTGAAATTAATCTTATCAGTCGGTGTCAACCTAACTGGACTATATATACATTAGGTTCTAGCGTAATTTTTATTTCAGAGTTAGGAGGAAATCTTCTGGAGCTCACATGTGCGGTCAAGAAAAGGAAACAAAACGGGCCTGAGCCACCAAAAGCATACAAATAGGATGATAATGATAATTGGGTTATAAGAAACCTGACTTTGGGTATCCAACCTTAACAGGCACTTTTTCCTTGTCCGGGGAAAAGTGCTGCTCATCAGTGTCGCGTCGGGACTCCGGGGGAAGCCGACGCGGGTATGTGGAGTTCTCCGCCTTGTTCCTACGACCACGCATCTGACTAGCTAAACATAGTCAAGATGGTTGCGGCGGAATACCCACTAGAACTCCCGGTCGTCATCTAGCCTTTCGCTGATTTCTGATCGCAGGATCAACTTTTAGTCATTGCTCTGCGACACCCGCATAATTTTATTGGCACTATGAAAATCTTGCTAAACGACAAGCAGCAATGCCCAGATATAATTTCCTACGGAATTTCGGGATCACACAGGACAGCTTGATAGTGATTATATGCATAAAATCCCTAGCACTAGATTTAAAGGTATCAAAGACTCTATAACAACTTTATTGCATTTTAAATAGAACAAACATTGCTTATAAACAAAAGGAATTAAAAATAAACAATACTAAATGAAAAGTCAACAAAGCGTCAATGGTAATATTCGAAGGGTCGATGGTATACCATAGATATTGAGCCTTCGAAAAAATTAAATTGAAACAATCATTGATATCGATAATTTGATCGCAAAAAAAAAAGAAATAAATTACCTCGAAGTCAAACAAAGTATGGTTTAATTAAAATTGGAGCATAAAAAGGGCAGTCGGTGTAAAAGGGTTGTTATCGCTACAATGGAAAAGGGCATATTCTTTTCTGTTATAAAAGAGAGTACTTTTTTAAATTGTTTCGTTTGTTTGTTAAATGTTACCAACATTAGAAAATTAATTATTTAAACATTATTTTTTAAGGTTTTAATGATTGTTATGTATCATTGAAATGATAGAAAAATAAAATCAGTCATGTGAAATACCTTCAATCAATTAAATGTCGTTTTAAAGATAAAATAATATTATGTAGTCAATACACGTAAATGCAATAAATGAGAAAACCAGCTTATTAATCGTATAATATTGGGATTAAATTTTCTACTGGATTTTAACATTAATTGAGCAAGGACATACAACGATATTGTTTCCTCTTGGTGACCGGATTGTACACCCAGGTAACGTAAACCTGTAGACATTTTAACTATACGAGTATTTACACAATACTTTATATATTTAACACGAATTAATGAACCAGCACCTCCAAATATAACCCTTGTACTTGTGATCGTGAGTTTCTTACATGCTGAGGAGTTAACGGAATTCTATGCAACGTATCATAATGATTTTCAGGAAAGCGAGTCTTTAGTTTGCGTTCCCTCCCGAAGCTTGGAATGTAGTGGTTTGATACTATAGCTAAACCTGTATGTATTTAGCTTTGTGAGCGTACAATGTGGTAGGAGCCTGTGCTTGCTATTTGATCTCAAATAATTTTTAATGGAATTTCATAATCAGCAAGTCCCAATCTATGACTATACCAAAATTCATCAAAATTGACCCGGCAAACGTTGTTCTGCCATATGAATTTAAAAAAAAATTGCATATGTCCTTCTCCAAGGTCCAATCTATGACTATGCCGAAATTCATCGAAATTGGTTCAGCGTTTAAGGTGTGAAAGCGTAACAAAGAACATTACAACTGAAAAAATGCTTAACAAATAATATTGTTCGCAATACCAAATAGCAGTGCAATTCGATGCAATGTTTACTTAATGTATGTTTGCAATGTTTACAATGTTTAATTAAATAAAAACCATCTGCTTCAAGCAATTAGCGGTTAAGCAAGGTGCCGCTTTGATGGATTAGACAGAAGGCGAATGGCCAGGCGCCCACGCGTCTAGTCCGGCCGACCTTCACGGTATACTATTTGGAAACAAGTTACATGATTTTCTAACTAATTGCCGTTTGTTTTAGGTTACTTGATTGCAGTGAATATTGTTACATGTTAAAGTAAAACTTCTTAATACTATTGTGTATTGCATTGTAATATTAAAATTCGGTGAAATGAAAAAGCTAAAAGACAAACATATTCATAAACAGGATTTAGCCTGCGAATGAATAAGATAGAATACAAGTATATAGCTTTTCCTATCTTAATCAACTCTTTGAGTACATATGAAACGTAATATTTTGCATTAAAATATACAATAATTTTTGAGTTTTAAAAATAAAATAAATATAATAAACATTATAATTTATCCATTATAGTTTATCCGTGCAGGGGCGGAGAAAGAATACTAACCTCTGTGGCCGGGGTCGGCCTGTCGTAAAAGGCGACAAAACAATTCACCCTAGCTACGTGGTAGGGCCTCAAGCCCGTCTGGATGGCGACCACCTTTGGTCTTAAGTATGCCGCCATAATAACCTTGTATTGTGTTCCGGCATTAGTGACCCAAGTTTCTGTACCCTTATGGGACAGCAGCGTGTTCGCGATGCCACTGGCGTCGCAAACACCTATAGGCGACGGTAACTGCTAAATCCTAAGCGGGCCGTCAGCCTGTCTGCTGTCCTACAGCAATAAAAAAAATATCCTAATACTCCTGATACTCTATATGCATATCATTCTCTATTAGGCTACTTTTCTGAAGCTTCACTTCTGCCGTATGTGAATTGCACACACACACACTTTTTATGTGTAATATGCAATATATAAATAGTATCTATGCCATTGTACCATGAGGTTCAGGCTAAAATATAGGGAAAAGTATAGTGTTCCTATGGGTGTTTTCACTAGCTTGGTAATGTTCACATATATCACTTGATGTATTACCTAGTCAGGTCATAAATTCTGTCACATGTTTAATGTAAAATAATTGTAACAAGTTTATTCATTATGTAACCATTCATATACCAAAATGAACTTAACAAAACATAGATTCTTATGACATTAAAGTTTATTCAAAATGACCTCCGTGATTTTGAATACAAGCCTTCAATCTGCGCGGCCAGTCGTCTATCGCAGCACGAACGAGGTCCATGTCAATATCGGCGGCTGCCTTAATCAAGGATGTCTTGAGTGACTCCAAATTGGGATGAGGCTTTGAGCACGCCTTTTCCTCCAAATGTTGCCATATCTTGTAATCTAACGGATTCAAATCTGGACTGGAGGAGGGCCAGTCTTCGTGCCGGATGAAGTCGATTTCACGCGCCGCCAGCCAGTCTTGTGTGCTCTTCGCTCTATGAGCTGGCGCCGAATCTTGTTGGAATACCCAGTGCCTGTTATTGAACATGGTATGAGAAACAGGTTCCACAAGGTTCGTCAGGACTGTATTTTGATACACAACAGCATTCGTTTTTACAACTTTCTCACAAAAATGTACCTCTGTTAAGCCCCAATAAGAAACTCCCAACCATACCATGAGCGAGGATGGAAAATGACCTCGTTGGACACGCGGAATACGGTTGCTCGCTTCTTCACTACTGTGTGCGTACACCTTATCATTTTGTTTGTTGTAGCTCTCTTCTACGGTAAACATTTTATCATCCGAAAAAAGAATTTCCCGATATTTTTTTCCCGCGTACCGCTTCAACAAAGCGCGGCATCTCTTCAGTCTCAGGTCCATTAGACGAGCATTCAAACGATGTCCTGTTTTTCTTCGATATGCCCGAAGCCCTAAGTCTTCATTTAACACCCTTTTCACCGTGGTTCTGCTTAACCCCATCTGAAGGGCCAACAGTTTCTGCTTACGTTTGGGATTTCTTTGAATTCGTGCCTTCACAGCTTTTATCACTGCTGGAGTCCTAACAGACCGAGGGCGACCACTTCTTGACCTGTCATCTATACTAGAGTCTTCATTTTATCGTTTGATGGTACGATAAACGAATCTTTTGGTTATATTCAAATTTTTCAGTATGTTAAAAATTTTAATTGGCGCGTAACTGTAACGATGCAACGCAATAACTGCAACACGGTCTTCTTTAAGCGTCCACTCCATATTTAAAAATGAGTAAAATTCTAAAAGTTATACATTTTTATTTTCATGAACAATTCGAAATTCGAATTCAATAAACTTTTTTGTGGCCAGCATTCTAAAAGAAAAGTTTTTACTTTGTGACAATACTTATGACCTGACTAGGTATATTTGCCCCTGGCTCTTATGTTTTGATAGCGAAGTATGCTATTAATGCATACCACAGACTAAAACGCACACGTAGGTCTTTATATTCTTAATGATGCATTAGAGGAAAATATAATATGGGTAATAGAGAACTACATCTAGCCCCGGAGGCCGCTAAATCCGAATTTCTTGTTTTCCTAATTGAGAGAAAGTAAACTAAGGATACATTCAAATTGCGTTTCGGAGATAGTGTTGGCAGAAAGATTAAAAAGTGAATTTAGCAAAATCCATCTCCATGTCGTTTTTGTGTAGAAAAATTAATGTGACGGAAGATCAATGACGCAAATAGGAGTAGAAGTGGAAGCCTGTCATAATACTCAGCTGAGTACATCGTGCACCGAAGTGTGAGCTTTTGAGAAGGATTCAAACGGAATGAAGTGCTTGTAAGAAGATGGAGGGTATATATACATGCATATTCATAATAAACTATAGCTTCTAAAGGGTTTGACATGTTAGTTTTTTGTGTAACTTTTACTTTGGTCGTAATAAATGATTAATTTACCTTATTTTCGACAAAAATGTGGCGTATCGGTTTTTACACGTCGGAACGCCTACGAAGGTCACGGGTTCGATAGTGGTCCTGATTCTGGCTTTTATTTTACTTTTATTTTGTAAATAAATATATTTACAAAATAAAAGTATAATATTAGTTGTCGAGTATCCATAACACTAATGCTCAGCTGCTTACTATGGGACTAAATTGCGCTATGGGAACTGTCCTAGTATATTTAGTAATATATAATACTTAGATTTGCCAGTTGCAAACCTTATTAAAAAAGTGTAATCATAAGGTTTGCGGCTTATTAAGAATTAAAGTAGACTTTCTTTGACGTTTACATTTGGCATAATAATAGAATAATGACAGCCAGTAACATTCCACCGCTAAGCTCAACTCTTACCCAAGATAGGCCGGGCAGTATCATCACTTTTATGACGCTTGTCCAAGAAGTATTGGCAGATTACACATAACGGTGATCTATGTATGCAGATTTCAATTATATTATACAGTAATATGCACACAAGCGATAAAAACTTGCCTAAGCGACACATGCCATATAATAAACTAATTTTAAAGATGCATGGTCTGTGCTCTACACTGATAATCTTACTATTCCTTAAACAGACGCCGAATGTTAATCGAACTGACGTTTGAGTAATAGTATTTAATTAGGATTCGGTGATTTGAAATTTATTCGATCCTATTAAGTCAAGGCTCTCAGTAATGGCTGTTATAATATGGTAGGCATGTTATAAGCATAATACATGTTGAGAACAACAATGAGTCTAATATATGATTTAAATTTTAAATTACACACACAATCTTTATTATCATCTGAGAGTTAAGTTCCGGTTGTCAGGAAAAATTTCACTTCGGTGCCCTAAGTCCGCTACATTACTTAAATATTCTTTGTGAATGATTTCCTACTTTTGTTTCCTAACAAAAAAAAAAAAAAATTGTCGCCTACCTTACTTTTACTATTACTCAAACTTACCTTTTTTGTTTGTTATAATTTTACCAAATATTGGTCATGACTATAGTCTTTACTATATTGGACATGATCAATATTTAAAAACATAATACAAAATTATGTAAGTTTAGTTTTAGGTGACAATCAATAGAAAACTATCTTTAGGCATAAAACTATGTCACGAAAAACGTGTGAACGTTGAGATGACTGTTAACAGCCATTTCTTCTTTTTTCTTTGGAATTATGGCTGGTATGCATTAGGATTTGATTTTGCCAAAGTCAACTTATATATTTAACTTAGCAGGGTATCGAACTTGGGAAGGAGATCCGAGAGGCACAGAACACATTACGATTAGCTTAATAACTCGCCCAGTTAAATTGAAAGTATATATAAACCTAAAATTAACAGTTTTGGTTACTTTTTCACAATGATTTCATAAAATTTTACAGGGTATTATTGCGTAAATATGATATAGAGCTTTCTTTAAATGGTTATTTTGATTTTAGAAATACAGGAATTATAGAATTCTTTTGATTGTGTGTTTTTGTGGTATTTACCAAACTGACATTTTTTCTATATCACACTGTTGGGCTTGGGCCTCCACATATAGAGAACGGACAGTATACCTACCAGGCTTGTCTCAGGCGGAGTGGCGGGTTACACATATCGGTCTCAGTATGCAGGTATTCTCACGGTGTTATCTTTCACCGTCGGTACGTGGCAACTATGTTATAATATGCACATAGGCGATACAAACGGTGCATGCCATCTAGATTGATTTTCGAGCTACCACTGCGCTACCAGGCACCCAAAAGATTTTTCTAAAGTCCGCAAAATATTCCGAATTTGATTGTCAATCGTCAAAGACAAAGTGATGACTGTGTTAAAATTTTATGATACGAATAAAATATCTTTATGACACACGACATTCACACATCGCAAAGGTTTTGCATAGCTGTAATAAATTTGACGCGATTTATATCCTGCAAACCTGGGTGTTTATTAGGCGGTATTGTAACTAACTTAATGTATGTGTATATATGACTCTTAAACAATATGTTTTTTAATATTATATACTGTATATATGTATAAATATTACTTAAATTTATTTTGTATAAATAAACTGCATTTATAAAAAATATATTATAAAGTATATAATTTTAAGTATTATTATAAATATTGTAAAATACAGATATTTGAGTACAACATAAAAAATTAGTTTTCTGTCATGTATTCAGTTTTAAAATACATATTGTACAGTTATTATTATTTTAATAAAATCATTTACGTATTAATATTAGAAGAATACGTCTACAGATGTCAAGTTGCGTTATTATATTTAATTATCGGTGCTAAATAACCAAACTGAATTGGATTCCAGAAAAATAAAGTCCGTATTTACCCAGGTCTCACTCCAAGTCTGATTTACAATTGTGAAGGAACTTTGAGAAATAATCCTCTAGGGACTCGACTACAGTGGTCATAATTTTAAATTAGTCAACGAAATTATAAAGACTGTTATTATTTACTGAACTAAGGTGTGGTTATTTTTATTTTATTATGTTATCTAGTTTATATATTTGACCACTAGTATAGACAGTTCAGTAATATGAATAAAAGAAAAGTTGAAATCAAGTATGAATTTGACATTACTTTCAATAAAACATCGTAAATTTGGTCAATCAAAATTGGTAAACAATCGATTCAAACGACGCACTTAAACGTCGTATAGTTGCTCCAATACGTACTGTCTTAAAACTATATAACTGTAACAAATATTAACAGAATAAAAATATAAAAAAACACTTTTATAAATTTCATTACATTATCTAAGAATTTAAAAATAATCCTTATCAAAATTAAGGTCACGTAACGCAATTTAATTGTTACTATAAGTCTAATAAATAAAGCACATACGTCTATGACAGATTATCAACAATGTCTATGCATAACAATGAATAGAATAGACAGCAGCTTAACTTTAACTTAATCAAATTTTTAAATGTCTATAAATATCATCATCATCTCATTCAATATTCTATTCAATTATTATTAATTAATCAATTATAATTAATCATTTAAATAAAATTTCCTAAATCCTTCTAATTTCAATGACAGTGAACGGTCACATAATTATGATATATTTTTATTTAGAAATCGTTATAACTTAGAATGTTCCAATTACTCGTGAAAGACTAAATAATGTATTTTAAAGCAATTACATTCATCACCAAAACCTCATAAAATATCTTTCAAAAATCACATAAAAAAATCAAGCAACTAAATATGTCTACTAACATACGACGTTTCCGAAGAAGAAAAGCAACCCAACTCACATTTCACTACACGGCACTTTACACGAAATTATTAAAATTTTAAGGATATCAAAACACAACACAGACGCTTCGTTAATTATACACAAAATTTTCCTTGTATTATAAGAATGCGGGAAATACGTAACAAGGCGTAGGATTCGTAGCGCGACACGCGTCTACGCGGCTAGCTGCCACGAAGGAAACTGATGCCCGTTTCTATAGCAGTCGCCGGCTACAGTGTAGCCTGGCTACGTAGCTACGAGCTACATGCTTGGTTTGATTTTGTAAGAATCGCTTTGTGCGGGGGTTTCTTAAATTTAAATCTTAATAGTTTTCATTTGCAGAACAATAAAAATTATTTCAATTTTGTAGTCGAGTAAAATAAAATTATATTTTAATTAATTAAATAACGTCCATATTAAAACGTCATTATAATATTAAATGTAGATGAATAGGTAAAAACAAAACAAACAATATTACTTACATTCACATTTTAATTTCACTTGTTATATCATTCTAAAGTTTTACCTGGAAAAAAAGAAAACATTAATAAATTTTTGTTTCCAAATAATAAGTATATTTATTCACTTTCAATTCAATAATAAGTATATGTATAATATATTCCAAAGAATAGTTATGTTGAATTTAAACTCTTCTAGATTGCTAATACAATTCTCCAATGTTGGTTGCCAAGCTAAAGACAAAACCATTATCTTTGGTTTATGCCTTATCTTTATCAAAATACTTTCTATTGTGTCCATTGGAATGTAATGAACAGAGTATTTTTTTAATCGCCGTATCCCTCCGATTTATTCTATAGCACACTATTTATTTGTAATGTACACAAAATACACACATACACCTACACACACACAGACAGCGCTCAGTATTGGATCATATTTGTGTTAATCGCAATAGAAACCTTAGTAAGGCTTCTCTAAAACTTTAGAGAAGATAGATTATACTCATATAATACTCGAATGGACATTTATAATCACAAATTAAGAGCTATTATCCATCTCCATGGTAGGGTTTTCACACTACGGAACACCTGCAATGGTCACGACTGCGATTCCCGTCTGGGTGTTTATATATTATATGTTTTTATTTACAAAAGTATTTTAGCTGTCTAGTATAATACAAGTGCTCTGCTATTTACTTTAATTTATGTATGAACCAAGGACTAATTGATGTAAGATACATCAAGTATTATAATCATCGCAAAGGGATATTTATCAGTATATTTTCGTGGAAAAGCATACCACTCTAAATCCAGATGTGTTGACAAATTGCCTCTGAATTAATCATGAGTTAATAGGACCCCGATGTAATGCCAGCGTTAACTATGCACTAGCCGAGCCTCAAACCCGCCACCCTAATGGAAACGGATTTCAGATCCAAATTCATTAGGAAAGGGCTTTCGGGAGATCGTATCTGGTGTCGTCAGGGTTAACGAGTATTAAGGATTAAGATCAGGTCACATCAGGATCTGTTCGGTAGTGTCATTTAATGACTACATATATTATACACCTCTCTCTAATCCATACTAATATTATAAATGCGAAAGTAACTCTGTCTGTCTGTCTGTTCCTCTTTCACGCCTAAACGGCTGAACGGATTTTGATGAAATTTGGTATGGTGATAGATGATAACCTAGAAATGGTCATAGGCTATAAATAATCACGCCATCGTTCTTAGGGGGTAGGCAGTAGGCAGATAACTAAATTGAGTTAGTGATTTTTTGTGCTTATCCGGTATCTATGAGAATCGGCCAACATCTATTTTTCATCCCCCTAAATGTTAGGGGTGACCCACCCCCAAAAAATTTTTTTTTAATTTTTTGACATTTTATTATTTATATGGCAGAACAACGTTTGCCGGGTCAGCTAGTAGCTGAATAAATAAATAAACTGGGACAATTCACACAGCGCCACCTAATACTAAAATGAGCAACAGAACGTTGTGTTACGAGTACATAAACACACTCGGGACGGGGATCAAGCCCATGCCCGCCGCAGCTATCCGACGTGTGCTAGCCATTGAGCTACCGAAGTAGTCAAATCAAATCCCAGCTGCATCGTAATCTATAATAGATTTGTGCAAAGCAGGCTCGGGATAGTTTTATAGTAGCGCTAGTGACAGAAAAACTTAAAGTAACAACGTGAATACGTTAATACGAAAAGCAAATACGTGATGAGGGCTCGTAATGTTTAGGGTCTTTCCTTAAACCTAGAAAAAGAAAACAGTTAGAATGATAGATTAATTAGATGGTAAGACCAAATAACAGAAGGATCAATTGCATTAAAGATCATATTGCTAAAGATCTAATATAGTGAGGACTAAAACAGTCTCCTATAGAGGTAATCTCCTCATTGAAAAGACAGGACATGTTCCTACTCTACGTAATAAAATGATACCTGAACCAAAAAATTATAATGAAAGAAGTCGTAGTCGCATACTTACGGTAGCAGCACTCTAGTTTCCTAACTTAGTTATTAATATTTTACTATGTTATTAATATTTTATTATCCATGCTCCCAGACATAAGTCTGGGTGTCGCCAGACATGCATCTGGCTAGCTGACTATCGCAAACTAGCCAGACGAGTGGCCCCAAAAGGACGGTGATCCCACATAACCTCGCCAGCCTCCCCACCGAAGCTGGCGTAGGACCTGTCAGTTTGGTCTCCTCGATATAAGTAAATAAAAAAGCCATATTTACGATTTTATATAATAATCGTCACATCACACATCGCTATATATGTTCCCAAAGTAAGCTAATATTTTTATTTTAAATGAAATTAGGTACAGGGGTGACCTCTGAGACTGTTCCCAAAGACTCAGAGCTAAGTTGATTCCGGAAAAGTCGTTTCCGTACGTTACCCTGGCAAGAATCGTACCCCAACAGTGTACGTGTTAATGACTCGAAACAGGCCCAAACTATGATATTGATTTAGGAGACGAATAAACATTGAATACATTTTTTCATCCCATTCCACAATTTTCTGGAAGATATTGCACATAGCTTCATCCGTCCGTTGTACTTTGTGATTAATGTATTATAAGTTCTGAAGATATTACATAATATTCTAAAATAGCTCATAATGTCCCACAGCTGGCCTCGGGCCTCTCCCTACAGGAAACAGACAGTATACCCACCACGCTTGTCCAAAGCAGATTGGCGGGTCACATGTACTGGCAAACTCGATATGCAGGTTTTTTTCACGTTTGCTTCGGTACATTCGAGTTTTAATAATACACTAAGGTGAGAAATACATGGAATTCGAACGTATGACCTCTTGGTTGGTCTCCGAGTATCCAATTAACTTTCACGCACCTAACGGTGGCAAAGTTTGTTTTATAATAGTACTAGGTATATTCTATACTAATAAATTGAAAACATTAGGTCGTTACCTATGAAATTGCCCTTTTGTATGAAAAAATTTAAACGAATTTTTTTCATGTATTTTTTATTTGTATTAATCGAAGTAATCACCCATGCAATCAATGCATCTTTGCCAACGCAGTGGCAGTTTATTGATGCCCTTCTTAAAGAAATCAGCTGGACGGGAGGCAAAAAATTCTTCAAAGGCATTTTGTACTGCCTCTCGGGTATTGAATTTTTTTCCCGCCAAGAAGCTATCCAAATTCTGGAAAAAGTAGTATCTGTAGGTGCAAGATCTGGTGAGTAGGGCGAATGACGGAGAACTTCCAACCCCAGTTCTTGCAACTTGGAGACCGTCTGCTGTGCAGTATGAGGTCGTGCGTTGTCGTGCAGGAGCAGCGGAGACGAGTGATTGACCAATGCTGGTTGGAGATGTGCCAGCTTCTCCATCATTGTGTTCACTTCTTCACAGTACACATCTGCAGTAATGCTCACCCCGTTTGGTTAGAAGCTGTGATGAATCACACCGGCGCTAGACCACCAAACAGTGACCATCACTTTTCTAGGGATAAGTTTTCGTTTAGAACATTGTTTAGGTGCTGAACCAGGATCCAACCAACTTGCTGAGCGCTTGCGGTTATCAAACAGAATCCATTTTTCATCATCGCAGGTAACAATGCGGTTCAAAATTCCTTCATTTGTGTGTCTGTTGAGCAGTGCAAGGCACGTCTCGACGCCTACTTCGCGCTGGCGATCATTGAGTTAGTGGCGCACCCATTTGTCAAGCTTTTTTACCTTGCCAATTTGACGCAAATGGACCAATATTGTTTCGACGCTAACGCCGAAAGCTGCTGCTAATTCAGCCGTAGATTGTGTGTCATCAGCTCCCACAATCGCCTTTAATTCGTCATTGTCGACCAAAGTCTTCGGACGACCGCGAGGTTCATTTTTCAGGTCGAATTTCCCAGAACGGAAGCGAACAAACCAATAACAGGTGGTGCGTTGGTTTGTAGTGTTAGTTCCGTAAACGTCGTTGATGTTGCGTGCCGCTTGTGCCGCGTTGCTGCCACGATGGTACTCATATTCCATAATTAATCGAATTTTTAACGTATCCATAATGATGACGAAAAAGATTGAAATGCGATGAAATTGTAACAATAATCAATAAACAAATGACTACTTTTGGAAAAGAATTCCATGTTTTTAAAATAAAATTAATTTGAAATTAGAATTCTTAGCCAAACAAAAATTATTTTGATTTGAAATGGCCAGTACTGCAGAACGGCAATTTCATAGGTAAAGACCTATTATCAAAGTAAAATCGTCAAACATATTGGGGAATGACGCCTGACGCAGGTCCTCTCGGGGCACGGTTGCTTCGGGAGGTACCTGTGTCGCATAGGGCGAGAGATGACGTCGGGGTGCCACTACAGTGGCGCGGGCGACGAGGAGGACACGGTGGATCAGACTGTCGTCGTGTGCCCTGCGTGCCGCGAGGAGCGCTACGCCCTCGTCGCCCAAACCGGCGCGGACCTGCCGCTCCCGGCCCTGGTTCTGTCCATGGTCGGAGGCGATCCTGGATGGATGGCTGTCGCCTCCTTCTGCGAGGCAGTCATGTCCGCAAAGGAGGCGGCGGAGCGGGAGCGGGAGTCGACCACCACACTCCCCTCCCGCCAACGCAGGCCACGCCGGCGGCGCCTTAGGGCAAGTAATGACCTCTGGCCGCCGTAAAAAGCGGCCGCGGGCGGCCCCTCGAGGGAGGATCCACCGCCCGCACTATTGCCGCGAGGGAGAGAGCCGCGTGCTGTTCTGCGGCCCCCCTCAACTCCTAGAGTTATTACAGGAGAGCGCCGGGGGGACGAAAGCCTGACCCCCTGGCGCCAACCCTTAAGAAGGGGCCCGCCTTAAGACAAAAGGCGGACCGGCGCCGGCCCGGGCCATGAGATCGGCAGGCCATATATCCGTAGGCCCGTGCGTAGGCGATAGGAGAACAGCGGGGTTTTTTAGTGGGTAGTCGGATGTTCGAACATCTTTCCCGGAGTCCCACATATCCCTCGGCCCCCCCGGGCCGGGCGAACCCATCAAGAGTGGCATTTCCCCGAGACCAAAAAAAAGCCTTAAATGTGATATGACAGCAAATTCATATATTATTTTGCCTCATATAAGATTCGTTGTCGGATACGTTAGGTATTTTAAATAGTTGCCTGCCTCTGAACTACTGACTCACTCTATGCAATGTAATGGTCTAGCGCCCACTTTGTTGTTATTCAATGAACTAAAGTAATATGGCCTTTAAAATTAGATAAAGTAAATTTAACTTTATTAACAAGTACTAAAAGTTTAATTTCATTAAAGAAATTAAGACAGCTCGAGGCTGACAGAATAATTTATTGACTAGGGAATCAGTGTCGAGTATTTTTATTGAGTGGAATATTGATATATGTTAGTTTATTATTACTATACGGACTTTTTTATATACACCTTATTTTGCGTGCTTGTACAATAGATATCGTAAGTTTATGAAATCTGCACACACCCAACATTTTTATGAAAATTCCATAACCGTGCAGCTTGCTCAACTGTGGAACGCATTGTCTCATTGCCACGTGTTACATGTCTGACAAGTGCAATCGCTAAATACTTTCAGGAATTTATTTCGCAGTCATTATCTTACATTCAATAATTAAATTATATAAATTATTAAAATAATGTTTATTATATTTATACAAGAAGCTTAAATTATTTTAAAACTACACTATATTATAAAAAATACAAAGAAAAACAAAAAATGGAATCATATCTATATCCGTATTTGTTGTTTGTATATTTGTGCGTGTGTGGGTGCATGTGTGCGTGTATATGCGACTGTGTGGATGGTAATAAAAATGAAAGGAACTTTTAAATTTTCATATTGTTCATAACCATTGTAAGAAATATTAGACAAGTTTCCAAACTGATATACCAAGCATGAACATTAAGAAATCGTATCTTATTATGTTAAATATCAGGATGACCGAGCTTTGCTCGGTATAACCTCAATGCAAACACTCATTGACTTCGTGTTACTTAACAACGCCATCTGCTGGAATAGCTTTAATGTTGTTGTGTCGTTAAAGCAATTTAAAAAAAATAGTATTATTATTCGCCGATAGATGTCAGGAAAAGTCATTTTTCAGTTTAAATTGGGACTACTCAAACGACACCTTTTGACATTTTCTAGAAATGATTCCTAGCTAGATCGATTTATCGCCCCCGAAACCCCCCGTATACTAAATT
This sequence comes from Malacosoma neustria, assembly GCA_963693495.1. Taxonomy (NCBI): domain Eukaryota; kingdom Metazoa; phylum Arthropoda; class Insecta; order Lepidoptera; family Lasiocampidae; genus Malacosoma; species Malacosoma neustria. The sequence goes on from OY856385.1 coordinate 4,613,553, forward strand.
TCATGAAAATTGTTGGAGCCGATTCCGAGATTCCAATTATATATATATATATATATATATATATATATATATATATATATATATATATATATATATATATATATATATATATATATATATATATATATATATATATATATATATATATATATATATATATATATATATATATATATATATATATATATATATATATATACCTAGTCAGGTCATAAATTATGTCACATGTTTAATGTAAAATAATTGTAACAAGTTTATTCATTATGTAACCATTCATATACCAAAATGAACTTAACAAAACATAGATTCTTATGACATTAAAGTTTATTCAAAATGACCTCCGTGATTTTGAATACAAGCCTTCAATCTGCGCGGCCAGTCGTCTATCGCAGCACGAACGAGGTCCATGTCAATATCGGCGGCTGCCTTAATCAAGGATGTCTTGAGTGACTCCAAATTGGGATGAGGCTTTGAGCACGCCTTTTCCTCCAAGTGTTGCCATATCTTGTAATCTAACGGATTCAAATCTGGACTGGAGGAGGGCCAGTCTTCGTGCCGGATGAAGTCGATTTCACGCGCCGCCAGCCAGTCTTGTGTGCTCTTCGCTCTATGAGCTGGCGCCGAATCTTGTTGGAATACCCAGTGCCTGTTATTGAACATGGTATGAGAAACAGGTTCCACAAGGTTCGTCAGGACTGTATTTTGATACACAACAGCATTCGTTTTTACACCTTTCTCACAAAAATGTACCTCTGTTAAGCCCCAATAAGAAACTCCCAACCATACCATGAGCGAGGATGGAAAATGACCTCGTTGGACACGCGGAATACGGTTGCTCGCTTCTTCACTACTGTGTGCGTACACCTTATCATTTTGTTTGTTGTAGCTCTCTTCTACGGTAAACATTTTTTCATCCGAAAAAAGAATTTCCCGATATTTTTTTCCCGCGTACCGCTTCAACAAAGCGTGGCATCTCTTCAGTCTCAGGTCCATTAGACGAGCATTCAAACGATGTCCTGTTTTTCTTCGATATGCCCGAAGCCCTAAGTCTTCATTTAACACCCTTTTCACCGTGGTTCTGCTTAACCCCATCTGAAGGGCCAACAGTTTCTGCTTACGTTTGGGATTTCTTTGAATTCGTGCCTTCACAGCTTTTATCACTGCTGGAGTCCTAACAGACCGAGGGCGACCACTTCTTGACCTGTTATCTACACTAGAGTCTTCATTGTATCGTTTGATGGTACGATAAACGAATCTTTTGGTTATATTCAAATTTTTCAGTATGTTAAAAATTTGAATTGGCGCGTAACCGCAACGATGCAACGCAATAACTGCAACACGGTCTTCTTTAAGCGTCCACTCCATATTTAAAAATGAGTAAAATTCTAAAAGTATACATTTTTATTTTCAGGAACAATTCGAAATTCGAATTCAATAAACTTTTTTGTGGCCAGCATTCTAAAAGAAAAGTTTTTACTGTGTGACAATACTTATGACCTGACTAGGTATATATATATATATATATATATATATATATATATATATATATATATATATATATATATATATATATATATATATATATATATATATATATATATATATATATATATATATATATATATATATATATATATATATATATATATACAAGAATTGCTCGTTTAAAGATATAAGATATAACTAGATAATAAATAGCAAACAAAACTTCAGTCAATAGTAATTTCAGTAAACAATATATTTGAAAAGCATATTATGTGAATTATTATATTAACCATATATATTAATTTTATAACATATTATGGTTAGTAAATAAAACATTAATACATATAACGATCAATAACTCAATTTCACTTTCAACGAATGAACGGGCACAATGCGCCTACGCACGCCTTTACGGGCGAAGGCCATTAAGCAAATAGGTTTCACTAACCGTGCGACAAGTTATAAATATGGAAATGTTGAATCTGTTAAATCTAACAACAGATATTGTTATTTCATTCGCTTCTCCATTCATATAAATATTAAAATGATATCGAGTGGAAAAAGATACAAACAAGACACCAGGGCTTCGGTCGTTAATTTTTTTATAGGGCAGCTACATCGACAGCTAACAGCCAGTATTGTTCGCTACTTTAATTTTTAAGGATAATTTTTTTTTCGAACCTTTGTCTTTTTTGCTCTTCCTTTTTTTCCTTGTAGCTCTCTTTTTGTCATTTCATTATAATTTAATTGTTTACTGAATAACAAGTCATATTGGAAAAAGAATTTTATGAAGTAACTGAGGTTCCGTATGATTCTTCTTAAAATTAGGTACCACGAATTATAGTATACTGATGACAACAGTCAACGACATCGCTTCTTGTAAAAGCAAACAAAAGTTCGAGTTCGGAAAGTCAGTTCGTGGGCTATATTTGTCATAGAGCCCATTACTGATAGGGAAAAGAAGTTCTGGGGACGTGTTTTAGCAAACGTAGTGTAAGAGGACCTTGGGGCGAAAAGGGGCGACGACTTATTGAAAACAGAAGGCAAGGCATGCGACAAGCCAAAGATAGGTCTCTCTGGCAAGTCTTGGAACAGAGCTAGGTTCAACAGCGTTTCTTCTTCTATAATGCATCTTATAGAAATTGTGATTCTTTATTATATTTGTCTCTATTATAAGTTTATACATATTACTTTTTATTGCATAATAATTAAAGGTTCGGGCAATTGATTAGAATATTCGACTACAAATATTCCTTGACTTTCAAAGGTAAAGTAGGAAGGGCCAAAATAGGAAATCATTACACAACAAGTTTTTACCGAGTCCTGTAAATAAAATGAAAAGCAATAACGGCTCTATCTGCGCACCGTGTCCATTAATTTAATTAATACCTACACATCCCATCCTATATGAACCATTCTGAGAGGAATAGTTGTCAATTTTATTAATACGCAAAGCAATTAATTGTGAACCTTATTACTGACTATATAAGATAGATAAAGGCTGTTATACTCTGTTGGTTGTAGTGAAAATAGTGGTTGGCTGATTCCCAAACCAGTTGCATATGCTTTTGCAGACCGAAGCAATTAGCGTGAAAAAATATCGGGAAACGTCGGACATTATTCGATGCATAAGTGAATAAATGATATTAAATGTTATGCACCTGTAATATCGTAGGTTATGATTGTTGTGCGGTATATTTTTTGATCGTAAAATTTTAGGTTTGTTTTAGCATATTAATATATTGTTGGAATGGATTATTCCATTTTTACTTTAAATTTTTATTTCCAGTAGACTAAACTTATTTCATATATATATACTCTTAAAATCATTAAAATATTTATTAGGTAGTTCTGTTACTTGAGCATCAGGGATTTGCAGTCAATGGGTCATATAAGCCCATATATTGATAAACAAATAATACCCATAAATTATGCTTCGAAAACAAATCAATCATTCAAAATTAAAACTAAGCTCAGTTTCCTTCAAACACATTTTTGAATATTATATCAATTTACATCATACTGTTAAGTAGCAAGCATCGAATAAAAATGGTTGCTTTTTTGATAACTGAATACAATGCTTCATATTTATATTCTTACAGTTCAATTTTGAATAAATCCCAATTCAATTAGGACTTCAGAGAGTTGTCACCCGTCTCCTTTGATAAAATACCAATTTCAAATAAGGATTTTTAAATGCTGCTTATTACGAGTGTTCTTCCCGGCAAACGGTTGCCAAGCAACGGCATGCGCTGCAAATTTCCTAATTTCACCCTTTCGGGAAGAATAGCGTACAAATCTGACCCTTCCCTTCCCCACCGGTGGGTCATTTGGAATTACGTGTAAACAGGCAGGTTATGGGGTGACAGGATTTGAAAGGTAATGGCGCGCAAATACAATTTATCTGTAGAATTAATTGTAGATGAAGTTGCTATCGTGCATAAAACACGATATTAATGTAATAGAAAAGCAAAGTTACTATATTACAAACAATTTTATTATACTGGAAATTGTTACTTTTTAAAGCTTGCTTTTTTCAGTTATCCATACTAATTGGACCCTGGAGAAGGAAATAGGCTACTTTATTATTATTATTTTAAATTTGTAATGCAGAAAAACGTTTACTCGGCCAGCTAGTTTCTGAATAAGTAAATATCTGTTTTATTATTTACATAATAAATAAACCACATTTATGTTAAATAAATAGAAAAGAAATATTATAAAAATATATTAATAAAGTGTTTTTTCAATGACTTTAAAAATTGTTACTAGCCTCATCTTAGTTTTACCATAATTGTGGAATACGATCTCTTAATGCAAGAAAAATGTCATTAATAAATTGGTTTATTTATTATTGCAGGACTTAGGTGGCGCAACGGCTTTCGCACGTCGGAATGCTTGCAAGGGTCACGAGTTCGATTGCCGTCCCAAGATTGTGTGTACAATTTGTATATACCTAGTCAGGTCATAAATTCTGTCACATGTTTAATGTAAAATAATTGTAACAAGTTTATTCATTATGTAACCATTCATATACCAAAATGAACTTAACAAAACATAGATTCTTATGACATTAAAGTTTATTCAAAATGACCTCCGTGATTTTGAATACAAGCCTTCAATCTGCGCGGCCAGTTGTCTATCGCAGCACGAACGAGGTCCATGTCAATATCGGCGGCTGCCTTAATCAAGGATGTCTTGAGTGACTCCAAATTGGGATGAGGCTTTGAGCACGCCTTTTCCTCCAAGTGTTGCCATATCTTGTAATCTAACGGATTCAAATCTGGACTGGAGGAGGGCCAGTCTTCGTGCCGGATGAAGTCGATTTCACGCGCCGCCAGCCAGTCTTGTGTGCTCTTCGCTCTATGAGCTGGCGCCGAATCTTGTTGGAATACCCAGTGCCTGTTATTGAACATGGTAGGAGAAACAGGTTCCACAAGGTTCGTCAGGACTGTATTTTGATACACAACAGCATTCGTTTTTACACCTTTCTCACAAAAATGTACCTCTGTTAAGCCCCAATAAGAAACTCCCAACCATACCATGAGCGAGGATGGAAAATGACCTCGTTGGACACGCGGAATACGGTTGCTCGCTTCTTCACTACTGTGTGCGTACACCTTATCATTTTGTTTGTTGTAGCTCTCTTCTACGGTAAACATTTTTTCATCCGAAAAAAGAATTTCCCGATATTTTTTTCCCGCGTACCGCTTCAACAAAGCGCGGCATCTCTTCAGTCTCAGGTCCATTAGACGAGCATTCAAACGATGTCCTGTTTTTCTTCGATATGCCCGAAGCCCTAAGTCTTCATTTAACACCCTTTTCACCGTGGTTCTGCTTAACCCCATCTGAAGGGCCAACAGTTTCTGCTTACGTTTGGGATTTCTTTGAATTCGTGCCTTCACAGCTTTTATCACTGCTGGAGTCCTAACAGACCGAGGGCGACCACTTCTTGACCTGTCATCTACACTAGAGTCTTCATTGTATCGTTTGATGGTACGATAAACGAATCTTTTGGTAATATTCAAATTTTTCAGTATGTTAAAAATTTGAATTGGCGCGTAACCGCAACGATGCAACGCAATAACTGCAACACGGTCTTCTTTAAGCGTCCACTCCATATTTAAAAATGAGTAAAATTCTAAAAGTTTTTTATTTTCATGAACAATTCGAAATTCTAATTCAATAAACTTTTTTGTGGCCAGCATTCTAAAAGAAAAGTTTTTCCTGTGTGACAATACTTATGATCTGACTAGGTATATACAAAAAATTCATATAATTGGTATATCACTTATCTAGGACCCATAATATGAGCGTTCTGCTGCTTACTTTGGGACAAGATGGCCCTGTGTCGATTGTCGCAGTATATTTATTTAAATATGGCCCGGCTGATAAAATGATGAGATAAAATGCGACAACAAGAAAATTGGACCCAGAAGTCACTGTGCAGCCAGTCGGCTTGGTTAGCAGGGCTAGCCAACCTTGTGGTATAACTTTGTCAAGCTAAAAATTACATTATAACAATGTTAAAGATTATAAAAACGATGAAAATTAAACTAATTTTCAAATTTTAAAGATTTGTATATTATAAAAATTCTTAAACATATGATTCAATTCTTATTTGATGCAAAAAACATAATGCTTATAAAATAATATTTTCATTTCTCATAAATTCCAAGACTAAAACCACCTTCTAGCAAAGCCGTTTCTGACAGCTTGTAATGCAAACCAGTTACCTCACCGAGGAGCTACTAAGCTACTTCCTCAATATATTATGGTAAAGTTTATTTAACATAAATATGTTTTTAAAATATAAAATTGTTCATATATTAAAATTTAAATGAGTCCTAAGTTTTAGTACAATGGAAAAATGAAATAAGTGGTAAATATCTATCTATCTTTACAAAAAATCTTTATCCATACTAATATTATAAACGGTAGTAACAGTAATTATGTCTGTGTCGCTCACGTCTTGTCTGACATGACAACGTTTTCATGCCTAAACCGCTTCGGACCTTGGAGAAGGACATAGGCTACTTTTTGTCGCGGAAATGAAGCTTTACAAGCTCAAATCTAAGCTTTACTTTAGCTTTACGGAGGTGAATAAAATATAAATAAACAAAGTGCCTGTTTCAATATTATGAGCAATGCGTTCATACGGTATCCAATATCTTCAACAACGGATGAGAATTCAGTCAACTACAAAATGTGTTTTTTAGTATATGGCAGAACAATGTTTGCCGAGTCAGTTACTATTAAATGATTTATTTCTTTTCGAATTTAAACATCTAATTTTTCAAATACATATATTTATAGAAAAATACATATATCCATATATTTGAAGAAAAAAAACATTTCTAAAGAATAAAAAGTACATAGCAGAGCGTGGTTTCGATCCACGGACCTCTGGGTTATGGGCCCAGCACGCTTCCACTGCGCCACTCTGCTCTTGATTGTATTTGCGAATTAGTCATATAGTAAGCGGCTATTTCTAATGCGCATGCGAATGACGTCACATTAACATTTACCTCGTTGCGTCATCCATAATTATGGGATAATGAACTTTAGATTCACTATCGTGTTATTTATTATAGTGTTGGAATCGATAAAAATGCTCCTCGATATAATATAATTGTAGTACCTATCGGATGCTAATTGTTTCATAATTAACAAGAAAAATGCAACAAATTGTTACTATTACCTTTAACTTATCTAACAAAAATATTAAAATAACATAAATAGTAAGTACTATATAATATGTGTGGTAATAGTTAAATACTATATAGTATATGTAAGAAAAGTAAGAAATAAAATACATATATTCAACTTTCATTTACATTTCGAGTACAAATTAAAAAAAAAACAACTGACACCCCAACTATAAATGTAGACTAATGTTAGTCGTTAATTTTTACTTATTAGTGAGTGAAGGACACTTTTTAACTGCTTTAAAACCTAATAATACATTTTTTTATTTGTTAATGCACTAAAGACGTTATTTACTTGAAATCTTAATTCTAACCCATCAAAATAGCATTAAAAATCCCTCGAAATCGGTGTAGCAATTTCGTATATGTACTAGCATCGATCCGATCGATGTGTACTAGGCAGAACAAATAGACGGACAGAGAGTAAAAATATATGTTTAATAAATTTGTAATTTAGATTATTATTATTTTAACTATTTTAACAATTTTATTAATGTAAATAAAGAACGATGTTGTTCAACAAATAGATATAAATAATTATTGTATTATTAATAAGTACTGTGTATGTATGTTGTTAAAATCTGTTATTTAGAGACTAAAATTATGTTATTAATATCTCAATTATTAAATTAGATTAAAAATCAGCGAAATCGTATCAAAAATTATGTTATTATTGTGTTATATTTGGAGATTAAAAGACTAATTTAAAGAAAAAAACTTCACATCGCAATCACATAATTTACAATCAGTATTACTTCTATAAATGTTCAAGGTAAGGAAAACGCATTCAAGAACTAAGTTCCAACAAATTATACTACTTTCAATGGGCAAAGTAAATAAAACAACAAGAAAATACCCTAAAGCATGGGTAATACAGCTATGATACGCTTTGTTACAACCCGAACTTCGATAATGACATTTTTTAAACTGGGAAAGTGTTATGCGACAATGTAAGAGTCAAATCTAAGGTTTTTATTTCCAGTTTCTATTTTGAAAGATTTTTTTTATTGATTAGGAACAGCAGATAGGCTGATGGCCCACTTAATAGAAACCGTTACCGTCGCCTATAGGTTTTTGTGATGCCAGTGGCATCGCGAACATGCTGCTGTCCATAAAGGAGTAGTGGAACCTACAACCTACATCACTAATGCGGGAACACAACACAAAGCTATTATGGCAGCATACTTATAGACAAGGGTTGCTTGCCATCCTGACGGGCTTGGGGCTCTACTATCTAGCGAGGGTTGTTTTGTCACTTTTTACGACAGTCCAGCCCCGGTTGTAGGGGTAGTATTTTTACTCGGCCCCTACACTGAAGAATATTGGATATAAGTAAGCAGTTTACGTATGAGTTCCAAATAAATAAATGACATACATAAATAACCTAACCTAATAAGGTACCTGGTAGCTCAGTAATATTACACTCAGAGACCAAACTAGAGATCCCGGGTACGAATCCCACAGCGAAATGCACCGCTTAGGCAGTTTTTCTAGCCTAATATGTATATCATAGTATAATTACCATGTCCGATGGTGAAGAAAACATGGTGAGGAACCCCGCATACTGAAATCACTGTATGTGTAACCGACTAATTTACCTTGAACAAGCATGGCGGGTACACTGTCCGTTCCGTATTTACCCAGCAGTTGGACACTGTGGTCTGTTATTATTACCAGCTGGATGACCGAGCTTTGCTCGGTATATTTTTTTTTATAAATTGTGTTTTTTGGAAATTAACAATTGATTTTCTTAGTCTAACCTCAAAGCAAACACTCATTGACTTCTAACAACGCCATCTGCTGGAATAGCTTTAGTGTTGTTGTGTCGTTAAAGCAATTTAAAAAAAATAGTATTATTATTCGCCGATAGATGTCAGGAAGAGTCACCTTTTTGTTATTTTTCTTCCAATAAAATAAAAGCGAATATAATGACATTTTCTAGAAATGATTCCTAGCTAGATCGATTTATCGTTTTTTTTTTTGGAAATTAACAATTGATTTTCTTAGTCTAACCTCAAAGCAAACACTCATTGACTTCGTGTTACTTAACAACGCCATCTGCTGGAATAGCTTTAGTGTTGTTGTGTTGTTAAAGCAATTTAAAAAAAATTGTATTATTATTCGCCGATAGATGTCAGGAAGAGTCGTCACCTTTTTGTTATTTTTCTTCCAATAAAAAAAAGCGAATAAAATGACATTTTCTAGAAATGATTCCTAGCTAGATCGATTTATCGCCCCCGAAACCCCCCGTATACTAAATTTCATGAAAATTGTTGGAGCCGATTCCGAGATTCCAATTATATAAGTATATACAAGAATTGCTCGTTTAAAGATATAAGATACATAAATATACGGAGACAATTGACATACAGCTATTTAATGCGCTTGTGTTATGGGTACTAGGCAACTGGTGCTATACAGGGTGACTTTGACAAATCCGTCCAAATTTTTTGTACGCACTAAACATCATTTAAGGAACCCATTTTTGCAAAAAAATTATATGTCAAATTTTCACCATAAAATATTTCATATAGGATCATTAATTCAATCGTACAGAATAATCATATGGTGCAAACAGCTTACGTTAACCTGTTATTACCTGTCTCTGTCACACCTGCGTAAATGAGTAGTGCGTATTCGCTTGCCCGGTTCAATGCCGCCGTCCTCGGCATTTTACTAGGTCAGATGGAGAGGTCATTGACACTCTAGCGCCGTATTATGTAAATTGCAAGTTCTTTGAATGACTTTGTGATGCTGATTACTCAACATTTTTGTACTATGTGATACAAAACTAAAATACATGTTTCTCATAACTTTTACTAAAGATTCTTCTGTGTGAATTTGGACGGGTTTGTCAGTCACCCTGTATATACTTATTTTTTTAAATAAATACTTTCAGACACGGCACGGGAATGGAAAAAATGATGTCCGCATGCGTTTCCACGAACAAAAGCCGGTGCGCTGCTAAGGTGGTCAAGATATTTATTGTTCCTTCGCAAAATTGGTTCGATACAGCATAAACTACGTGTATCTCGGACACGGGAGTAATGTATCCAAAATTAAAGTGCTTGCCCAATTTCCGGGGTAAAAATAACACCTGTCCCTACCTGCCCCCTAGCGGGTAATGGCGTGAAGATTTATCTCCTCCAACATGGAATTTTAATGCAACACGCTCATTCGTAGATTCCGTAAGAATATACGAGGTGTGGACTTATTTCTTTTTATCCATTTTATTTGGCGTTTGGTATTTGTGTTACACCGAAGGTATTTCTTCTCTTCTTGCTGAATATATTGGAACATTTCACACAACGCCATCCAATCCCAAACTAAGTTGCATAGCACTTGTGATATAGGTACTATACAACTAATATACAATATAAATATATCACTTTTGTTTTGTAGACAAATACATATTATTAAACACCCAGACGCTGGACGGGTATCGAACCCGTGTCTATACCGATATACGTTAGCCGTTACGCCACGGAGATCGTCTTTGATGGATGGGTACGTATATCAATGGAATCGGATAATAATAAAAATAAATATAAGGCCACCTAGTCATAAGGGCATGTCAAGTAGAGTCCTAAAGGGTAGTCTAGTCAAGGGCAGGTTTAGTATTCTAAGAATATTAGATACGGCCTGGGCCACGGAGTAAACAGGACATGGGTCCGTTGACCCAGGCATAATTGGATGGGAGGACACGGCGCAACACACACTCGCCGAGTGTGTAGCTTGGGAGGAGCAGCGCCGTGTCCTCACAAATGAAGTAGGAGGAGATCTGTCGCTGCCGGCCGTAGTGCGGAGGATGGTCGGTAGCGCAGAGTCGTGGGACGCAGTGGTGTCCTTCTGCGAGGACGTGATGTCGCAGAAGGAAACTGCGGAACGGGAGAGGGAGATCTCGACTCCCTTCCCCGGCCGCAGAAGGCGCACCGGGCGCAGGGGAAGGGCGGATAACGCCCTTTTCCGGCCCCCATGAATGGGTCCAGGGGCGAGGGACTTGGGGAAGTCCCCGCCCCCTATTCGATGGACCCGAGGCGGAGGCGCGTGCGGGTGTCGGCGCGCGCCTCTGAGGCGATGCACGGGGTAGTTAAACACCTCACTACCCCGTGCAGGAGACGAGGCCCGGACAGACCGGGCCAGCACTAGTGTGGGGCTGCGGAAGAATCTGGATTCCCGCGGCCCCGCGCGCACGTGTGAGGAGACACCGGGGTGGTGGTTTTAGCCGGTAGGAGTCCGGCATGCCCCTCCGCCTCTCCCCAGGCGGAGGTAGTCCATGAGGATTTCCCCACCCCGTAAAAAAAAAAAAAGGCATAATTGGATATTACAGAGTAATGACTAAAAGTTGATCCTGCAATCTCCCATAAGGGCTCCGATAACATACGGGGTTTTTAATGGGTATACCGGCCACCATTGTCTATCGTCAGCTGAGTGGCCGCAATAGGAAAGCCAGTAAAACCCACACACTCCCGCGGTTCCCCCGAAACTACAATGCCAGAATACTTAGAAACTTATCCCAGAATAGCGGGCTTTTAATAGATAATTGGTAATCTTACGGAATCCTCTTTATCACCAGTCCCTCCAAGGGTTATTAAGCAACTGAATAGTATTATTTATAAACTCTTACAAATACATTCATATAAGTATAACCCTTCTACACTATACTATAAAGTTATAAACCCTTTGAGCTATGTTCTGTTTCTTTATCTTGTAAGATAAAATAAATACGACCCATTCCAAATTGTTAATATTATATTATACTTTATATGAGTCATGTACTGTAAGCAGTGGGAACTAAAATTCAATTAACCTAATACATTAACGTCCCCCATATAAATCTGACCGCAGCAGACTCCCGTTCCTGGCCGATCTCTTCCAGTTCATTTCTCATGTCATATCCAGCAATGGCCGTAACGTAACCAATTTAACTCGAACCATGATGCTCTTAGAAAAATTATATTTTGCGTCAAAAAATTTACTATATAGACGAGAAAGTGGTAGATCTAGTTACACTACTATACAATAACATGTGTATACATATATCGTCGTGATCGTAGAATAACGTCGGATTTGAAAAAAATCCAAAATTCACTTTTTACTATATTTGGATACTACATTGTCTAAATATGATTGCTACATTAAAAAAAATTACATGTATTTTAGATTTCAAACTAAGCAGTCGGTAAAGTGACGGATATGATAGAATCTCATAGTAAAATGACGCTTGTGTATTTTTAAAATGGCTGTCCTGTAAAGTTTAATATATGTCAGATCCGTCACTATTCTACGACTACGACGATATGTGCGTCTATAAGAATATAGAATTGTTGTTCTGTGGTATTACTCAATAGCTAACCTTGTGTTTCAACGTGAAAGCTCAGGATACAACTTGCATGAACATTTTGACAGAAGTAGACACGTGGGAAAACATAAGAAGTATATCAGCTGTCTTGTATCCACCGCACAAGCGCTCTAGTCCTTACTTTGAAACTAGCGCTGTGTGAATTGTCATAATATAATACGGTAATACTCCATTTTCAAACTTTAATTAAAAACTGTGGACTTTTCAACACGCTTTTATTGGCTTCATACATATGTTAGTATGTAACGGAAAATTTGAACATGATTTTAGCCCATTTCAAAACGTCGGAATAACTCGAAATTTGGAACTTATCAAGGACTGATGCCAATAGAATAATTTGTATAGTTTGTATCATTATCCTTATCAGGATCCTCAGATCTAGACGGTTTGTTTACGTTGCGTAGATCAATTGGCTCTCAATATTTATTTATCTTGGTTAGATTAATTCGCTCTCTTAAGGAAATAATTAATTTGTTCTGGAAATTCAAACTCTAAAATTACGGGGAATTCGACCGTGTCAAGCGTTATTTTGGGGATATTTTGGAGACAAAAAATCTTGAAATTGGGCTCAATGTTAATATTATTTTAGATTGTTATATTGAGCAACCTTGGAAATTTTACCTAAACTTTGGAATCAACCTGATCTGACCAAAAATCTTGACATTGACACCAATCCGAACTATAAATCTATAACAAAAACTCTAACTTTGCTTATAAATATTTAAATTTTACTGATGGATGACCGCCTGGGAACACCGTGTGACGTTGGCTTTTTACTCTTTTTAATTATATTTAATTATAATATAACTTGGGCACAAAACATTAGATAGCAGCCTACTTAACGGTGGTACTGAGTTGAAAAAGTATTAATAATCCATGAAACTAATCCTTTGTATTGAGTTTATTCAAGAACCTAATGTCTTACAAAACAACTTTGCGTTTATTTAATATCCGTGCAGGGGCGGAGAAAGAATACTAACCTCTGTGGCCGGGGTCGGCCTGTCGTAAAAGGCGACAAAACAACCCACCCTAGCTACGTGGTAGGGCGTCAAGCCCGTCTGGATGGCGACCACCTTTGGTCTTAAGTATGCCGCCATAATAACCTTGTGTTGTGTTCCGGCATTAGTGACCCAAGTTCCTGTACCCTTATGGGACAGCAGCGTGTTCGCGATGCCACTGGCATTGCAAACACCTATAGGCGACGGTAACTGCTAAATACTAAGCGGGCCGTCAGCCTGTCTGCTGTCCTACGCAATAAAAAAAAAAATTTTTTACAAAAACAAAATCAGGATTTTCAATAAGTTGAAGTCTATAAATTCAACAAATAATAACATATTTCTAAAAATTTCCACACGACTTATTTTTAGGATACATAAATTCATAATCATATAAAACAAAACGTTCGCTCATTTAGTTTATAAAAGCGGAGGGTCTCGATAAACTGGTTCCAATAATCAGTGGCGCGGAAACTCGCGATAGTGTACTTGAGTTATGTAATTTCAAATGTATTAAGCTGAACCTAATTTTGCAGGCGTATTCCATATTATGAAGTTGTAGCATTGTGGCTTTGAGAAAAATAGAACTTTAGCTCATTGCTAGGTTTCATAACATCGTATATATCAATATTATTATTAACTTTAACTTTATTATATTATTACAATGTATTAAATTTAAGTAATTAAATTTTAAAATAAAATGATCAAAATAAAATTTGTAAACTACCTACTTAAAATCTAAAACATGCAAGAATTTAGAATATTCATTAGTAATACATTTTCGGAATAACTGGTTATAAAATTTCCTCGATAAGTTACTAACTATTACCAATTTTTAAAACATATACCAAGATGATTCGGATTAAAACATTATTCTTTGTATAATATCATGATTGATTCCACTAGTCCCAGAACTAGTTTTAACTGTATCTCAATAGATACTCTATATCAATAGATTATTTCTTCTACTAGCTAACTAAATAAAAAAAATCACTAATTTACAGTTTAGAGCATGGACGTATTATACTAACAGGACTGAGCACTCCTAAAATAGTGTTATAGTAAAACAAACCATATGCGTAGGGCATAAGGTTTACTTTAGAAAACAAATTACAATAGAGGCAAAACGAGCCGAGAGAGATAGCCAGGCCGGAGCCCTCTGTCCCTTTATCGCACTTGCCCCTCGACAAAATTGTTTGCGGTAGTAATAAATATTTTACCGATTGCAAGTTAAATATGTACAAAAGTTTGATTTGATCTTAAATTAAACTAATTGTAACTATAAAATATATTTTATTAATAAATTATATTGCCTTATATGACCAAAAGGAATAAAAGATGATGAAATGAAATAAAAGTTAAAACTCGTTAGAAGTTTTTATATTTATTAGACTGGTACATCTGACAAGTGTCATCATGGCATGGACTTATTATTATTATAATACATATGTCCATGCATCATGAACATTTTGAATTGTCACCAGTCTTAGAATTTCAAACTCGTAAAAGAGCTATTACTGAAACACAAATTTCTAATCCTAATGAAGAGCAACAATTAATTGCTCTAATAGATTACTTAGACAAAATTAATATGTCAGACTACAAAATGAATGTCCTATATTATAAAACTGGACATTTTGCGAATAAATTATTCGATAAAATTTTATATTCACACTGTCGTGATGTATTGCTAACACCAAAAGAGCATTTTGACCATAGTTATCATAGAGGTTAGTATTTTTTATCCGTGCAGGGGCGGAGAAAGAATACTAACCTCTGCGGCCGGGGTCGGCCTGTCGTAAAAGGCGACAAAACAACCCACCCTAGCTACGTGGTAGGGCTTCAAGTCCTTCTGGATGGCGACCACCTTTGGTCTTAAGTATGCCGCCATAATAACCTTGTGTTGTGTTTCGACATTAGTGACCCAAGTTCCTGTACCTTTATGGGACATCAGCGTGTTCACGACGCCACTGGCGTTGCAAACATACATAGGCGATGGTAACTGCTAAATTCTAAGCGGGCCGTCAGCCTGTCTGCTGTCCTACAGCAATTAAAAAGAAAGTTATTTTGTTGATGCAACAAAATTTTCGTCGTTTACCGCCTTCATTGATCGAGATGGTCTGAAATATGCCTCTAGATTTGCATTTGAGGTAGTTAAATGTAGTGAACATTTGTTTATGTCAGAATTGTCGAATAGCTCATTTCGAAACACAAGTAAACAGAAAATCTTAACAAAATTTTCACATGAAACTGGAGCCTCTTTTCAGCCCATCCCACCCTAAACAGTGTTTATACAGTCTCTCTCGTCTCTTATGAGACGAAGAACCGCATGAATTGCAATTAGTTAAGGCATTAGCAAATTTATTTTTAAATTTAAGAGTGTTTTATCATGCGAAATGTAAAATGCATTGAGAAACTTAGGCAGCAAGATTGGCTTGCGCCGGAAACTCAATAAAACTATTATATTTATCCATGTTTAATTGTAATAAATTTTAATTGTAACTTCATGAATTTTACGGGTTTTCTAATGCCTAAGACCGGACCGAATTCCGTGACTAGTCTCACTATTTTAAAATACATGGTCACCCTATTAGAAGGGGACAAACAGCCTCCGTCCTATGCATCTCTCTCGGCTCGTTTTTTCAGGTCTAGTGCTCAGTCCTGTTAGTATAGTCCATGGTTTAGAGGTTCAAGCAGCAATCGATTGCTGTAAGGTCCAAATCTGTGTATTTCCTGGGACAATACTGTAGTTACTCCTAGGCAGACTCATGTCACGTTCCTCGGCCTAGACACTTTAGACGTACGAACAAACACCGAGTTAGTATTAGTATACATACACCAGAGATGAACGCTTTCCAACCAAGACTCAAGAACGCAGAAGCAAGGGTAGTCCCGATCTACCTCGCGTGAAGTATTTCCACATCAAAAAAATTAAAACCCAGAAGGAAGATTACAGATTATGATGAGCGATGAAACTCATATTAGGATAACTTATTATCTATTTTTGGAATAACACATATGATAAGTATTTTTAATTTTAAAAGATTTCCCTCGGTATAATGTACACTTTCACATGTTTCATGGTCGCTTTGACGACGTTCTTTCTCTATTAGATAAACCTCTAAACAAATATTTTCCGCTGTTACGGACAAAACAAAATACAACCCAAAGGGATAGAAAATAGATAAAAAAAAAGTCCAGGCGTATTATCCGCAACGGACGCATGACGCACACGTTTTTTATTTCTATTTCACGCACGTGCTGCCAGTTTAAATCCAAATGTAATTGAGAGTTATGTAAATGTAAGCTCGGCCACGCCGTTTACACACAGACGACTGTCCTCCCACGTTGGAACGGCTATGCAGAGATTTAAACTGCAAAAATGGCGTGTATTTTGGATAAAAATAATCTAAATTAATACGTCACCTAAATAAAATAGAACCTCCCTTTGTGAGAGTTGTAACACTTTTAAACATATCTGGATAAATGAAAATATTTTATCTTTGTATTTTAAGATTGATCTACACGGAAAATATTATTAATATTCATTAGCCCAGTGGTCTTGGTTAAAAATATTGTAGAATATCGGTACCTAATCATTTACCTATGGAATAGTAAATCATGTATAATCCTTTTATTATTGGGTATATAGTGATGAGCTTCCACCCTGTAAAATCTATCCGCATCTGTTTCATCAATTTTTTAAGTAAAATTTGAAATTTCTCTGAAATTTAACTGCATAACAATACTCAATGAGAGTATATTGGGCTCCGAATTGTAGTTTCGGATGCAAAAGGAACGAAACATTGTAAGCCTATTATAATTACTATTTAAATTAGTTTAATATGAACAATTTAGATTAATATGAGTAATTTTAAAAGAAAATGGTGTCAGATCATCATCATCATCATTTCAGCCGGAAGACGCCCACTGCTGGACAAAGGCCTCCCCCAAAGATCTCCACGATGATCGGTCCTGCGCTGCCCTCATCCAACCTATTCCGGCGATCTTAACCAGATCATCGGTCCATCTTGTGGGGGGCCTACCAACATTGCGTCTTCCGGTACGCGGTCGCCATTCGAGGACTTTTCTGCCCCAACGGCCATCAGTCCTTCGAGCTATGTGCCCAGCCCACTGCCACTTCAGTTTTGCAATCATCCGGGCTATGTCGGTGACTTTGGTTCTCCTGCGAATCTCCTCATTTCTGATTCGATCTCGCAGGAAAACTCCGAGCATAGCCCTCTCCAGATCAGATTAGGCAGATCATCATAAGTCTCTATAAATATGGCAAACAAAAAATTCCAGCTTTAATCCAGTACGAATGCAGTTTATATTATTGAACCCTACGATACGATAGAATCCTGTAAAGAACCCATAAATTTAAAAATCGATAATTTCAGGTTTTAAAAACGGATGATTTGTCATTTGTGTATTTTTTTAAGTTACGAAAAGTAAAGAAAAATTTAAAAGAAAGGTAGACTAAAATTATTTTAAAAGTTTTCGATGACAATTGCATGTCATCAGATATTCAAAACAGCTATAAAAAGTACCTAATCCATCAACAGTTAACAAAATAAATCTAATCTGATATCGAAATCTTCAAAAAACTGTTTAGTAAATAACAAAATGTTAGAAAAGCCTCGAACGCATCTGAGGACATCTCTCGAGTGCGGAACACGAGACCTCCATTAGTGAGAGGACTTGTAAAGACGCTTAAAACGCCTGACGAGATAATGGCGGCAACTTTGAGTGTTTAACAGAAAAATTGATAAGCATTATGCATATTTTATGAGGTAACGGAGGTAAAACATCGCTTAGATATGGAGGGGATTTTGAAATGGTGAATTTTTAATGAGGTTAAAATATTATCATTTTAAGAATAAATCCCAATCGTTTCCCAATTTATCTAAACCGTGTATCTTCGTCTGTGTAGGCGCTGGTTCAGGTAACTTTTGAACTTTGTAGTCATACGAAAACCCCCTATTGATAGAGGACGGGAATTTGAAAGGACTCACCGAACTCGAGGGTCTTCTTTCCGTACTGCCGCTGTCCACCTTTATCTTCTTATTATTAGCGTGGCACACAATAATATTACCGTAATAATACGGATCCCAAATAACTTGAAACTGTTTTAATTAAAGGAAAAGGCGCGCGTGCACAGACACAATCGATCCTTTACGGTTTTTCACACACACTGAATAGACGTCACGGCAGCACGCCATCTCTTGGTGAGAAATGGATATTAGGGTAGTGTCATAGGATATACAGGTGTGAGGAAGATGGCGCATAAGGCGTCCTCGCATGACTACTTAATATTAGTATATTATTATTAGTATTAACGGCCTAAACATCCCCCCCAGCTTGACAGGACCCAGTCCTTCAAATATGAAGAAATAACTAAGTACCACCTGTAATCTGTGACCTATCCCACTTCCGTGACATTTATACTATATATAATCGCATTGAGCAAATAAGCTTATTACGCATTAAAATTATTTATTTACAACTTACATCTTACAAAGGAAATTTATAGATTTACAACTATCGCAGTGCTAATAAGCCAAATTACGATACAACTATACAATATTGAAAAATATAAGTAATTTAGTAAATTAATTAATTAATAAAATAATAATGTTTAAGTTTATAAATGTAAGTGGACTGTATAATTATCATTATTATTGCATATGCAAGAGGTCAATATTGACTTCAGGCATACAGTAAATATCAGTTTTAAAGCGAACCTTTGCCACCCTACTAATTCTGTATTTTCTGGGTAAAATGTCCGCAATAATATCGACAGGCCAATATAGTAAGGCATTATTGTCGAAATTTAAAATAATAACTTTATCTTTATTGATAAGTTCATTAGAATTTGACACCTTTAGTCGAAAAGGCAAACAGTTAAAATATTCGTTCTTCCACCTTATCATAACTAGTTGAATGAGATGGACGAGTTGCGGGAGAATATTCAGGCATCGGGCGTTAAGGTTTAAATCGCAATTTGGAAACTGACCGTTTACCCAAATTACCCATTTACATCGAAATTTGAGTTGAAAGGCAGGAGATAATTTTTTACCCGCTTTCAATCTCCTATATTCATTCGCAAAATAAATATACTGCAAGTCACTATTAATGAATATTTCAACTAATGCGATTCGTTTAATTTTATATTTAGTTTTTATTTTATCAATGAATATAAAAGCATATATAATTATTTTCAATTGCTTTAACGTTAAAGTTACCACTAACTGTGAGCGTATCTCATGTGCATCGCGAAATACATGGAAATCAAACTGGCCTGAGGGCCACATATTTCTACGCCAGTGTGCAAAGGCACTACTGTTAAATAATAAGTAATGATTGAATAACTCTCTAGGCTTGAGACTCTGAGATAGAGAGTCAACAGGATTATAACCACTAGGTATGTGGAAGAAGTACCGAGGCTCCATCAAGTCCAGTATTGTCGTAACTCGATTGGCCACGAACGCTTGCCACCTAGAAGGGGGCGCATGAATACATGCTAAAGTGACAGAACTGTTAGTAAAACCAAATATGTTATAAATTCGACATCGCCGAAAATAGGTATCAAGTACTACGCGCATGAGTTTTGCTAGTGTTGAATTAGCACACCATCCTAGTCGCGGCAATAATACATTTCGAAGTGGGGCTATTCTTGACTTAGAGCATAAAAGATTTATGATATAATTATTATCAGACAGTAAAACATGAGTGTAGACTACGCCTCCATATGCCTGCTCAGATGTGTCCCCGAATCCTAAAATAGTTATTATGGAATTTTGAGCGACTCCCAAATGACGAGGCAACTTAATGTTTCCCAATAAAGGTAACTCAGATTTATATTGTTGCCAGAGTTCCACTATGGTTTTAGGAGGAATCTCACCCCAATCAAGTTTTACTTGCCAAAGCGACTTGACAATCAATTTAGCGTATAATGTCACAGGACTTGCGAACCCCATTAAATCCCAGAAACGAGCGATTGTTGATAAGATATTGCGCTTTGTACATTCACATACTTGTTGATTTACCGAAAAAGTAAATGCATCCTCAGTCGGCAGCCAGTGCATACCTAGTATTTTCAGGTGGCTTTCGGGATTTATTTCCACGACATCGGAGATCCGATGTGAGGCAGGAATTGCATTCATAACCTCAGGAAAGTTGCTGGAGAATTTCACTAAGTCGTAACCTCCAGCGCGAAACATGGCAATGGCTTCTTCGGCCAACTTAATGCTCTCCGAAGGCGTAGAACACGACGTGGCTAGGTCGTCCATGTAAATATCCCTACACGCTAAGGCCGCGGCTAGCGGATAACGATCCCCTTCATCCTTTGCAAGTTGACGTACGGTCCGCATTGTAAGAAAAGGACTGCAACAAAGTCCGAATGGCACTCTGGTTAACTGATAAACCTGTATTATATCATTAGGGGCAAATCGATATAAAACTCTTTGAAAGTTACAGTAATTCTCATCAACAATAATTTGCAAATACATTTGACATATTATGTCCGCACTCAACGCAACTCTAAAAAGGCGAAAGTTCAAAATAATTTTAAATAAATCGGTTTGCAAATTTGGTCCAGTATGTAACAGATCGTTAAGTGAAACGCCAGAAGATGACTTTATACTGGCATCCATCACAACACGAATTTTGGTCGTTGATTTGTCTTGACGGATGACAGCATGGTGCGGTATTATATAGTCAAGTCCTGATCTAGTACTGGTAGTATCACCAACCGGTTCCAAATATCCCTTACTCAAATAATCCCGAAACATATTATCGTACTCCTGTTTCAATGAGGCACTCGACAGCAACTTTCGCTCCAACGATAAATATCTACGAAGTGACAAATGCATCGAATCTCCTAATGAGCATTTGTTACCCTTGAACGGTAGGGCTACCGTGCACCGACTGTTCGAATCGCGAGATGTGCTATTATTGCAGATATCTTCGCATTGTTGATCAATAGGCTCTAGAGGTATTTTAATATTAGGAACACCTTTAATCTCGAAAAACTCAGTCAAAGTATCTTCAAGTTCATAATTATGAAAAGTATGCACCAAATGCTTATTTTTATAATTTACAACCGGAGCCTGGCCCATAATCAAATAACCTAATGAGGTTTCAATAGCCACAGGTTCATTTTCCAAACGAGATATCATATGAGACTTTAAAATACGCGCGAAAACGTTTGCCGAAACAATAAGATCAATTTTTGACGGTTTATAATAATAACAATCCGCCAAAACAATACTTTCATTGCGTAAGTAATCTAACTTCTGAACGTCGATCGTAGATGTAGGCAAATCAGTCGTTATACTGTTTACCACATAAGGTTGTAATGTAAATTGAACGTTTTTATTTATTCGCGAGCGTATATTAAGACGAGTCACACCTTCAATCGCATTTGGGACGTCACCAACCCCAGAGACATATTTCGTCTGGGATGGTTGTATCGGTAAATTCAATAATTTGCAACAATCTATCGCAATTAAATCCCTTTGCGCGCCACTGTCTACCAATATTCGTACAGTATTGATGACAGTACCCGAATCGTCGATAACGTAGCACAGCGCTGTGCCAAGCAACACAGTCGAGCACTGTATTAAGTCGGCATACATAGGAGCATTCCCATCGAGAGCGCACAGCGACACAGCGGTCTGCGATTGTGTAGTAGGAACGGACTGCAACGATGCAACCGTATGCGCGGGAGCGCTGCGACTGGCAGTCTCGCTTAGAGACGCGTGCGCAAGCGGAACGCCACTATCGGTAGGAAAATGCAATAGAGAGTGATGGCTACGCGAGCACATCGCGCATCTTGTTTTTATATTACAATTTTTAATTGAATGCTTATTACTTAGGCAATTGACGCAAAATTTATTTAATTTAATATAATTATAACGCTCACGAGGTGATTTTTCTAAAAACTTGGAACATCGGCATAAAGAATGTGTAGTAATATCACACAAGTTGCATTTATTATTATGTTCTTGAACGGTTAATATTTTTGTGTTATTATTTGTACGATAAGTCGACGGTTTCAGTGAATCATTAGCCGGCCGCGAGGTATTCTTTCGCGACAGACTGAAACTACCCGGTTTTTTGACTGAAATATCACTGGCTCGCTGCATAATGTGAGCTTGATTACGGACAAATTTTATGAAATCTGAGCAGGACGGCGCATTATTGGGATCGTCGAAGGACATAAGAAACAATTTATTGGTTTCCGGACCTATTTTCTTCGATCCAATATGTATAAATATTAGATCTTCTAAATTACCCGTATGCAATTGCTTCAAGGCCGAAATTAATGATGAAAATTTATCGATAAAATTTTCTAAACTGGCTGGAGCTGACTCTTCTACACAGGGAATGTTGAATAATTTATCTAAATACATAGACGCTAATACCCGCTGATCATTATATTTACTGATCAATACGTTCCATAAAACCTTGTAATTATCCGAAGTAGGTAATATCCCTTGGCATAATTCCTTTGCCTTCCCGGTTAATTTACTAATTAAATAGTGAATCCTTTCACCGTCGGTAAGAGTGGTGTTTTCGTGGATTACCGTCCGAAATGTTTCATAAAATAACGGCCACGATTCTAAGTCGCCATTAAAGGAATGAAGTTCTAGTGGCGGTAATTTGGCACTGTAATTATTATTTTTATTGTCCATTACCGTCACGGGTCGATTATTTGACATAATTTGATTGTACTTAAATTTAATCTGGGAAAAAACTTCATCAAATGCAATAATTGCGTCGTAACTGGGCTTACCCGCACTGGGATTGCATACTAGCAATTTATTACGTTCCTCTATTGTGGCATTAAAATTATCACGAATTGTATCAACTATGCACGCGCTAGCCAAGAATTTATCAATACTAATTTGATCATTTAAGGATGCACTATTGTCATATACCCGTTGAATGTAAGAAAACAATGAATTTAATTTTAATTGTAACCTATTGGCTTCCCGATCAATCTCAGTTTCAATAGATTCACTTTCATCTCCCTTATTAGAATGTAATTTAGGCATTTTAATATATTTAAATTTAAATTATTAACGGACCACGAACAAAGGCTAAGTCACAGATTAAAGATGGTGGACGCGACGTGTACGAATAAATGTTAATAATACACGTAATCCGCGGTTAGAAGTGACCAAAAAATATGTAGGCGCTGGTTCAGGTAACTTTTGAACTTTGTAGTCATACGAAAACCCCCTATTGATAGAGGACGGGAATTTGAAAGGACTCACCGAACTCGAGGGTCTTCTTTCCGTACTGCCGCTGTCCACCTTTATCTTCTTATTATTAGCGTGGCACACAATAATATTACCGTAATAATACGGATCCCAAATAACTTGAAACTGTTTTAATTAAAGGAAAAGGCGCGCGTGCACAGACACAATCGATCCTTTACGGTTTTTCACACACACTGAATAGACGTCACGGCAGCACGCCATCTCTTGGTGAGAAATGGATATTAGGGTAGTGTCATAGGATATACAGGTGTGAGGAAGATGGCGCATAAGGCGTCCTCGCATGACTACTTAATATTAGTATATTATTATTAGTATTAACGGCCTAAACAGTCTGGTTAGTAAATTTGACGTGACACTACGTTTTTTGGATGACCGTTTACACTCATTTTCCCATGAAAACAAATGTAATACAAAACAACCTTAGCTAGGTGGTAGGTCTCCAAGCCCCCCTGGTCTATAAGTATGCCCGTGTTCCGGCATTCTTGACCAGGGGCAGCAGTGTGTTCGCGGTGCCCCTAGTGTCGCACATATACATAAGCAACGTTAACTGCTTACTACTAAGTGGGTAGTCATACTGTCTGATGTTCCTCAGCATTAAAAAATACAAAAAATAACAAAATCTGTATATGCAAGATTGGCACTAGATACAACTATTTCCTCATCTAGAAAACAACGATCATACTGTTCGTATATACGTACGTTGTCCTTCGGTTGTGCTCGGGACAGCCTGAACACGTCTGTAAACAATCAATATGCTAATTCGGTTAACCGGCCCTCAGGTGTCTGATGCAATTGCCGACATACAAATTTAGTTGTTACCAATGTACTATTCGTATCGATGTATTAGGACGATGATTTGAATAATAAGGTATTATTGGTGAACGTAAGTACGGCGCCCTATCAATAATTTGAATTTTAATATTAAGTATTTCATAATAAGTTTGGTGAAAAAGAAATGGGTATGACTTCTTAATTTGACATTTAGGAGGAATATAAGAAGAATAGAAGTATCGAAGTCATATGGCTTCTAAATCTTTAGAGTCGTAAGTGACGACAAATTCATTGGAAGGAGTTTTAAATATTTAAATATTTTATTTTTCATATTTTTAACGTTCTTATATCAAACCATACCTATATTAATATGTATTGTATTGATTACAAAGTATTATGTCAATTGTCTGTACATGCCGTATCTTATAGAACGAGCTTCAGCTCAGTTTTGTTTCCCTCGACTTCATTGAGCTACTGATAGTATTTTTAATAATATACTTGCTACATGTTACACTTCATACATGTATGTATTTTCTTATAGTTTATGGGAGAAAATAAAGGTTTTTTTTTTCATTTCATTAATTTTAACTAAATCATTAATCACGTTTACCAGTTTTCCATGTAGCCGGATTTATTAGGGGTGCATGTTATCACCTAAACGTCCTAAACCGTTAATTGCATTTCTGCAGGTGATATATGACCGCAAACAGGCGTGTGGGGTGTTCAGACGCCATAACGGTGGCATGTATTGTTTTGCTTTATTAATTACATGGTCAATACACTGCATTATCTAACAAAATTAATATACTCCGATTAGGATATAATGTATTCAACATCCTTTTTTCAGTTGACATCAATTTACTCGTAATTTACCGCACCTGCTGCACCCAATTTTTCTTAAAACTTCATCATCCCAGCGTTTTATCCCGGTTGCAACCTAAACTTCCGTTTTAGTGCCCGGGGTCTGCTTTCCGACTTTTTCTACTCCACTTCCCACGGTATTCAGCATCCCTGGTAGTGAGCCCATTGGCACGTATATCACCCTTTACGACGTCAAACCAGCACTTTTTGGGTCTGTCCCTCCTGCCAGATATTTGTTTCTCACGTAAGCATCTGGTTGCCGTAAAACGTGGTTGTACCAACGGAGCCGAACACTGCTGCAATTTATCCGCAATGTCCCGGACATGAAGACAACCGCGAATGCGGGAATTTCTAACTTCACACATCCACCGCAGCATATTCATCTCCGTGACACACAGTTCTTGTTTGTCTTTTTCTTAAAACCTCCTTAAACATTATCCCACAAGCATATATCATTTACTTTGTGAATACGAATGTTTGACAGTCGATCTAATTATTATGTTGTAAGCCAATTTCTTGTATTTTATTTATTAGGTAACATATAATTACCAAACAATTAAGAAAATATTGAATACTTAATTGCCGAAAAACAAAATATTATACCTAAAAAGAACCGTTTAAATGAAAATATAATTTATTTATCACCTTACCACGTTACCTTTCATGTTTTACAAGTAATACAATCACTAATTAATTAAAACAATACCAATTTAATAATTGAAAAAAAAAAATATATTTATAAGGAATAGGAGACAGGCTGACGGCCCACTTAATACTAAGTAGTTACCGTCACCTATCGATGTTTACGATGCTAGGGGCACCGCAAGCACGCTGCTGTCCCATAGGGTACAGGAACCTTGCCCACTAGTGCTGGAACATAATTATAGACCAATGATTATAGACCAAGAGTGGCTGCCATCTAAACGGGCTTGGGGCCCTACCACGTAGCTAGGGTTGTTTCGTCGCCTTTTACGACAAGCCTGTCCTGGCCGCAGATATTAGTATTCTTACTCTGCCCCTGCACGGAGAAAACATCCTATTACATTCTATCCTGAATTAAATTAAAGGAATATTAATATAATGATTTGTAACCATTTTTTAGGCTTATCATTAGTATAATCAAAAGTCAAAAGGCGAAAAAATTAACTATATACAGCCTACGCCATTTTGTGTTACAGAGATACACGAAATGGCCGCCGACACTGTTGTATGTAGATGCAATCCAAATTGCAATTTTATCGCAAGGTGCAATCAAATACGTACAGGGGTGTGATTTATACATTTACCTGCGTTTCCTTACGGCAGTTAAAATTAAAGCACACACACATAGCACATTTACATTGAAGTTGTTGTATTTTTAATAAAATAGCACTTCTTCTCCTCAATATTTATAGCTCAATAAAATTAGAAATGAGTACATATTATAGGGCAAGTTTGAAAGTAGCGCCAGTGATTGAGAAGCTGAAAAGTAATAGGTCAGCCTGGTATGGCCATATAATGCGAAGAGAGGAGAGTCATGTAACAAGGAGGGTGCTAGAAATGAGAGTGGATGGATACAAGAGGAGAGGTAGACCAAAGAAAAGATGGATGGAATGTGTAAAAGATGATATGGTTAAAAAAGGTGTGAATGGTCAGATGATGATAGAGGAGAGTGGAAGGACAGGACATGTTGTGTCGACCCCACATAGTTTGGGATAAGGGCAGCAAGAAGAAGAAGTATAAAACTATATATTTAAAGTTTTACGTGTGTAATATGAAAAGCTTGGAGGGTTTATTTTTTGGTAAATATCCACTTTTTTTCACTACTGTTATCTATTTAAATTTTTTGACTTACTAGACTAGGCATAAACTTTCAATAATATGTATGCTATAAAACTTAAGTTTTTTTTATTGCTGTAGGACAGCAGACAGGTTGATGGCCCGCTTAGAATTTAGCAGTTACAGTCGCCTATGGGTGTTTGCAACGCCAGTGGCATCGGGAACACGTTGCTGTCGCATAAAGGTACAGGAACTTGGGTCACTAAAGCAAACAACACAAGGTTATTATGGCGGCATACTTAAGACCAAAGGTAGTCGTCATCCAGACGAGCTTGAGGCCCTGCCATGTAGCTAAGATGGGTTGTTTTGTCGCCTTTTACGACAGGCCGACCCCGGCCGCAGAGGTTAGTATTCCTTCTCCGCCTCTGCATGGATAAGTATCATAATATATCCCATATTTCCTTTTAAAACCAAGGAGTCCAAGAAAGTACTCTCTTGAGACCCGACGAAAGCAGAGGGAAACCATGGCAGAACAATATTTGACGAACCCAAAAAACTTGCTACAGTGTCTTGCAATTGTTAAATCCATATAAAAATAAGAGTCTGAAATAGTTTCTGTAATTCCTACACATGGCTGAGCTGGTGCAAATTTAGGAAAATAGACTAGATTAAGTGTAACCTTATATATTGTACATATTTTTATATAAATATATAATTCTCATGTGCGTGTGTATGTCACTGAACTTCTTCTAAACGGCTGAACCTATTTGTTAAAATTTTTTGTGTGTTCAAGTGGATTCGAGAATGGTTTAGATTTGCAATTGAACCCGGTAGGTGGCGCTGTGATAGAGTTCTGGGATTTTTATATTATCAGAACATAACCCCAAAATTTAAAACATTTTTTTTCTTTTTTTTCGACCAACGAAGCAGGGGGGGGGGGGAGAACAGCTAGTATATGTGTAATTTTCTTAAACTAATTTCACTTTATTTCTGATTATATTGAATTTTGATAGCATATCACTGAAAATACTCTTTTAATACGTTGACGATAATTTATTGGTATAACAAAACAAAGCTCACTTCTATTTGCAGACACAATAAACCTATATTCGAAAAGTCCATTCGGACACTGCAGGCGAAGTTTAAATACAATCCAGCATTGCATCAGATGATATAATACCAGGGACATAAAGTTAACGAGATCGGATTTAGTTCCCATAGGATTCGCTTATAGTATGATCTGCCTCAAGTGATGGGTATATTACAACTATAGCTGTATTATACGACACATTAAAATTAGGGTAAAATAATACCATTGGGTATATTACATATGTATATATTAGAAACTATATATTATTATATATAGAAACAATACTATGGTTAAATTTGGTTTTCCCAGAGGCAACTGTCATGTGACCCCGAGTGCGAAGGATGATCCCGAATTTTCCATTTGTTCGCTGCCTGTTGCTAGCAGAAGTAATTAATTTACCGCTATTCAAGACTCTATAAACAAGATCTGGCTAGTCTATTAGTCTAGTTTTTATCCGTGCAGGAGCAGAGAAAGAATACTAACCTCTGTGGCCGGGGTCGGCCTGTCGTAAAAGGCGACAAAACAATTCACGTGGTAGGGTCTCAAGCCCGTCTGGATGGTGACCACCTTTGGTCTTAAGTATGCCGCCATAATAACCTTGTGTTGTGTTTCGACATTAATGACCAAGTTCCTGTACTCTTATGGGACAGCAGCGTGTTCGCGATGCCACTGGCGTTGTAAACACCCATTGGCGACGGTAACGGCTAAATTCTAAGCGGGCCGTCAGCCTGTCTGCTGATCACAGCAATAAAAAAAGTCTAATTCTCCGTTGGCCAAGACCATGAGGCCGGTGAAATAAACTGACACAAAATCAGTAGTTAGTTATTAAAGTAATACACGAAATATCGGGTATAGCAAATTACAATCCTATCTGATGTTTAATTTACTTTTGTTATTCGTTTTTGTTTTTGAAAAGGATGCTTGTTCAAAGAAGTTTCATAATCCTTTATGAAACTATTACTTCTGTTACAGGTATAATAATTTAATTTCTCTACAAACTGCAGAAAATTGTTAGAAGTTTGTTTCATAGTTTCTTCAAGGTGTTTTTATTTTCTATCATATTGTTTTTGTACTACCATTTCTATTATTTATTCTATCATTTATACTACATATCCAAAATATTTGTAAAATTCTATCCAGTATTTATCTTCTACTAATTCCTGCTCTTTTTCCACATTATATGTACCTACCTACACAACATTTCCCTTCTACTCTCCACTGTTAGTCATCATCTAAGCATCACACCCTTTTTCCCGTTATCCTCTTTTAGTGAGGGTAGGTAATCCATCCACTCTTATTTTTAGTATTTTCCTTGTCACATTCATAGCTTTCTTTTTTTCGTATGCTATGATCTTACCTTTATTTATTTTACAACTAAAATGTATAGCCTCAATATAATGTATTAGAAGCAATACGGTTTCTCAAAATATGAAACAATACTCTGAGCCAACAAATTCCTTTGTTCATCAAAGCATAATCCGATACTTCGGCTTAGTTGAACCAAGCTCCAACTCCGGGTACATTAAACTCGATACACATCAAACCGCAGCTACACTATCAATTGAAAACTACCCGCCCGTGATTCCGCTTCTATAAAGTCTACATTGCCACAAAAGACCACGAAGTACAGAAATTAACTCTAAATTTTTTAAATAGTAAAAATTATAAATGTTTCATCCGGAACTACGAAAATAATATTCATTGTGCCGTAAATAGCGACATATGCATTGTTTAATGTATATTACTATCTGTGCTAGCTAATAAGTAGGAAAGAAAGAGTACCGTTTTGATGGAGAATAATAAATTATGAAGGTAAGAGAGAAATCATTTCCGTAACTAAATTTTGTTCTACAAAATTAATTTTATTCTTAAAAAGGAAATATTATAGAAGGTTGTGGATATTAGAAAATTGGCCAGTTTTGCTTCTATGACAGTACTCAAAAACGGACCTCTGTGTTTAAATAAGAAGGTTGCTATAAAACTTGGAAAAAAAGGAAACCTTTGTTATCATATTCAATAGGTTCTTACAGACTACCAATACAACAACAGAAAATTCTAAATTTAGATAATATTAGGCATTACGGTACAGTTTGAGCACGTACCCACTGTCTACTACAGAAATTCATTTTGAAGGATTTCGACTGCAAACATGTAAGTATGAAAAAAGTAGATAGATAAAAGTATTCTGTAGCATTCAGTCTTTTATGACAATACTTCGTAAATTGGGGAAGCAATCACTTGTTGATCACACAACCATATTTCAACCTTATCTCCTTTCATTAAAGAAATATTTTGCTAACTTTCGAATGCAAATTATAAACTTTAGATATTTGAGACTTAGCTGCGCGCAGTATTGTTTACTTCGTTTGCACTTTGTAGTTTTAATTGTACAGTCTCTAAATAAGGAATTGAGACTTATTATGTTGGGTTTCTATAGTATTTAATGTTATCAATTAGTATTTACAATTTCGGTAGCATAAGAAAATTTTCGATCGTTCATTGAATAACTTACAATATACATTATAATACACTCGTAATTATTGTAAGGAGTGGGAGCTGAGAAGCTATCTCCGATCCCGTTAACGCAGGAATAGACCACGGTATTTCGCATCGCAATCCCAGCTTGTCCCAGGAAGTGCTGGGAGGTAAAAAACCTCACCGCCCAGCGCACATTATGGAAGAGCCCTGATATGATATAAGGTATGAACCGGTGCCGGCTTGGATCACGGTATTCACAAAGTTATGTGTCCGTCAACCCATGCACTAGGTGATAAGAGAATGGTGGAGTTTTTAGTAAATAGTCTCACGGAGTCCCACTTACCTCCCGACTCCTCTGTGGTTCGACTCGCAAATAAATTTTTTCTCGATTACAAACCGGCTATATGGTTCAAAGCTATGAACAAAATAGAATAATGCAATTGGTTTTGGCTATACTGATTTTTGGTTTTTATTAATGTGTTTTAACCCTATAACCCTGAGGGCACGACGGCGCAAGAGCCTCAATACTTTCGGCATGCGCATCAACTAACAGGCAAGATTGCTTTGAGTCGTAATATTTTAAGATTCATATATTTTCCATACGAACAAGTTGTTACAATTTGTATATTGAGCATAGCCAATTATTTTTAATTTTGAGAATAGCAACGATTTGTATTCTTGCATATTTTGTCGTAATATTTATTCTCAGAAAAAAAGCAAAATGGATATAAAATAAGCATCCAAACTTAGATGCAATAACCAATAACTTAAGATAATTACCACTCAGTTCACGAAACTAGAGTTTATGACGTCATAACTACTGCTTAATGATGCACTTACATAATGCAGATACGCTACACAAGTCTGGCACTAGTATACCTGAGCTTGTGTACTGTGAAAATATTTTATATGGCAGACTTATAGGCCAGCTCTAATATTTGGATGTGAAAAATTAATCAGTTTCAATATTTCATTACTAACTTTATTATATAAAGGTAGTTTATTTCAGTTTTCGTATTATACGAAGTTATTTTAGTACATGGTACCCAAGTGGTGTTATCATATTACTCATTAGAGGAATTAGATTCAATTTTCAATATACATTGCACATCTCAGGCAGTTTTCTTCGCCTACTTATCGTTTGTCAAGCTAAATATCACGTAAAAATTACTAACACGTTTTGGATAAGTGTAGCAGTACTAATCGTACCAGAGTATTATTTAAGAAAAATCATTTGTATTATTTAAGAAAAATCTAGAACTTTCCAGTAACCATTCTAATTACATACAGAAGAAATTTTAAAAGAGAAAATATTGATAAATTTAAATATTTCTTGTCATCACTAGGGTGGAATGGTGTTAATGATGAGGCTGACTTAGACAAATGGTTTGATTGCTTCCATGAAACTTTCTGTCTTTTTTATACTATTTGTTTTCCGATTACTAAATATAAATTAAAATGTAATATGAATTCACCCAGATGGATACAAAATACATAAGAAGGTCGACTAGAGAGAAGAGACGTTTAAGGTTTCTTTGTTATAGAAATACATCATCTAAATTTAAGGTGGAATACAAAAATTATAGCACTATTTTGCGGAAATGTATTATCAGGAGTAGAGCAATTTGTAATTGACCTGAGCCAGTTCTCAATTATGACTCATATTTGCTCTACTGGGATCGGTCGATTACCACGGACAGGTGTATTGTTTCTAATAAACCTGACATCGTGATAGTGGACCGATCTGCGAGACGTGCTATGATTGTAGATGTCGCAGTTCCACATGATGGTAATCTCGTTGGCGACGGAAAGGAAAAACAATTGAAATACGCGTATATTGATCTTGCGCACGAGATTACTGCTATGTGTAAATTGGATAGTACATAGTTCCGATAGTAGTGTCGGTGAATGGTCTGATAGCGAAAAGTCTTAACCGACACCTTGGAAGGCTCAGAAGGCAGCTCTCTTGGATACGGCACGTATTCTTAGAAGGTTCCTGAATCTGTTGCCTTGACCACCGGTAGGTTTGAACCGCAAGGACCCGCTACTGTTTAAAGATGATTTTTTTATATTTTTAGGACATTTTATTATTGTTTTTTTTTATAAGAATAATATTATGGTACTGTTTGTAAAATAAAGAAATAAAGTATAATAATTATCTATTATGTTATTTAAAAGACAATTATCTTTTATACCTTAATTAGCAATGCTTCATAGAGGCACTAAAGCGGCACTTAGACAAAGCGTCCCATAATAGATGTCTCTTTAACCTGTCAAAGGATGGAGTGTATCTGATTACATGGAAGAAGCGAAGTGCCGCTTATGAAGATTATTATTGTTACGGGTACGGTTTAGGGTTCCGACAGCTTGCTTAGACGCACGACTTACGTAATTTTACAAGGCTATCGATTCCGATAAAATATTTCTAAATGCTAACTGGTTTTGGTGGATGTGGTGTCAAATGTCCAGCGACTCTAAGAGTGACCTTTGACCAGTGGCCTTCTAAAGGCTAGTGATTAAATGTTTACTGATTAATTACACCCCGTAAAATTATTTGATTTATTCATACGGATATTATAAATGTAAAAGTAGCTCTAACTGTTAGGTTTTCACGTCTAAACTGTTGAACCAATTTTGTTGAATTGCGGTATAGAGATAGATTGAACATAGGCTACTTTTTAATAAATTATATAGCAGAACAACGATTGCCGGTTCAGCTAGTATAAAAAATGATGAATAGTCATCATAAATGTTAGACTGAAAAAAATCCATTTAATCTATTTCTGCCTCATAACGGGGAAAATAGGCCAGTTTTCACGCTTAATTGCGGACAGGCGCGACTTCGGACAATATATCGGCATCATTCACATTATTTCGGCAATATTTACGCAATGTCCGGAGTTTCCAACGCTATTTATCATGTATACAAATATCAATAATACGCGGCCTGCGCGACCCGACAGTAACTAATGGGGTTATCCCTACTTTGAGCTAGTATTATTTGGTGAAATATTTACAAAATGTTTACCGACATTTATGTTATTATAACTAGCAAATATTATGGGTTAGACCCAGACTATGTTGGTAAATTGTTGGTCGAAATAACAATACCAATATATTTAAAATTTCCTTATATATTTTATATAAAGTACTTGGCAACCCACGGTGTCATGCACCGTCAAGGCAGACCTTTTACCTCTATGTGTATAACATAATTGCCAAGTATTGACGGTGAAAGGAAACAAAGTTTTGTGGTAGAGCCCTAAGCTTGTCTGGATGGTAAATACCCTCCTCAGTCTATAAGTATACCAATAACCTTGTGTTGTGTTCCGGCATTATTGGCACAGATTCCAGTACCCCTATACGACAGAGTGTGTTCGCAGTGTTCCTAGCGTCGCAAACATCCTCAGGGGACGGTAATGGCTTACCATTAAGTGGGCCCCCAGCCTCTCTAATAGTTCTAAACAATAAAAAAGAATATAACGACGAAACCTGATTACTGAAATCAATATCTATCCAACTCCAATGCAAATAAATCAAAAATAAAACGATGATAAAAAGAATGATCTATACACCCTTACATTCTTACTAAATCTACGAATGAGCGCATTCAACACGCATTAAAATTGCAGTTTGAGAAGTGAGACATTATGAACTAGTATTAGTATAGTAGGGCAACAATTTTGCTAACTATGAAGGTTTTATTCGTTTTTGATCAATATGAATCTGACCGCTTAATAGTTGCCACAACATCAATAATAATGAAAACAAAGCGCACATACATGTGTAATACCTTATTATTAATACTATTAATTTGTAACTAATTAGGTTGTATATGGAATTCATAAATCCATTTTAATTCTTATTAGATATATTTGCATATCAACTGATTTATAAAGGTTATAGTAATATACCAAATATTTCTTATTTATCAATAAGTTTATCACGATCAAATGATAGGCTAATGCAATCAAGACTTCGTTTATGAAGTTAAATATTATTCAATATAACTAAAAATATTTATTTATTTATTTTCATATAGCTGACCCAGCAAACGTTATTTTTCGATATAAATTTAAAAAACGTCTCTATGTTTGATACTTTATTATTATAATTTAACTTTAGTTAATTTAATTTACGTATACAAAAGGCGACTAGAAATATAAAATTAAAAACTAATAAACGAAAAAAACATAGTTGTTTACAGAATAAACTAATTTATAACAAACAGCTCTTAAATATGCTAAGCAACCGTTGCTATTACAATAATGAAACGATTAAAAGGACTAAATAAAATATAAAATGCTAAAATAGAAATATCTAGAATATAAAATTGATTAATTAGTAAGAGAAGTTGCAAAAACATCCATTAGGAAAAACGCTGTAGATAAAATATATTCTGGATTATCGCCAAAAGCTGTTCAGCTCATTTTTTTTCAAAGACCCGACACCCCGACAAGCCTTGTCTTGGTCATTACTTAATCATTGTCAAAGCGCGTTAACCTTTGAAAGGCGGCGCAAGCAAAAAATAAAACTCTTGCAGCAAAGATTAGATATATCCGAGGGAATCATCGGAATAAATAGGCGGCCTAATAGGAAGTCCGTGCGTTAAGTATGTAAGAAATTAAAAAAGAGCTATCGGGAAAATTTCTTCTCAATCACAATAAATAATAAGTTAGAAGAGATTTACACTATTATAAGTTACATACTTTTTATCCGTGCAGGGGCGGGGAAAGACTACTAACCTCTGCGGCTGGGGTCGGTCTGTCGTAAAAGGTGACTAAACAACCCACCCTAGATACGTGGTAGGGCCTCAAGCCCGTCTAGATGGTGACCACCTTTAGTCTTAAGTATAACATAATCTATAACATAAACCTTGTGTTGTGTTCCGGCATAGTGACCCACGTTCCTGTACCGTTATGGGGCAGGAGCGTGTTCGTGATGCCACTGGCGTTGCAAACACCCATAGACGATGGTAACTGCTAAATTTTAAGCGGGCCGTCAGCCTGTCCTACAGCAATAAAAAAAACATAAGATTTACATACCAAGACTTTTTATATAAATAGCAAATACTTTCAGAAATGAGTATTTAATATCAAAGTATTTGTTCAGCTTATTTATGTTGTTTCCCGCTTCAAAGCTGGTGTTTTCTACCGCTATAGGCATCAAATTAAACTTGTCATATCTATCTTGTCTGATCTCCCCACGCCTAAGAAATATTGTTTGGAAACTTTTTATGCTGATAGTTGTTTGGGAATTTTTCTTTGTTTATTGGTTTAATAATATATCTCTGGTTTGGCCTCAAAGAATTATATGTGGATTTTTTTCATGTTACATACAAGTTGGAAGTAATATATTTTAAGTAAAATACCTATAAAGGAATAAATAGTAAGTTTATACTAAATGAGGCTAACTCAATACTTAGCTACAACTAAATTCATTCATTATTTGAGAAGATTATAATTAAAGCAGTATATTCTAAATATTAGTTTTCAAACGAAACCCGAAAGGAAGCCTTCCCTATGATTCTGTATTTTTTTAAACAATAAGAATAAGACTACCTTCAGACTGCAGGTGGGAAAATCCCAATTCGATCAAATTTAAAACTGATATACGTCTTATTTTGACCCAAATGCCACACGTTTTTCGTGTCTTCAGTATATAAACGTTCCAATTGCAACTCTTTATTTTGTTACAAACCTGTTCTAAAGTTTATCATTGGGAAAAAATATTTTCCACGTTTTTGTGTCGGTATCGTTACATATCACTTCGTTTACTTGTGTGAAACGGCACAATACATAGACAAAATAATTGTAGCAGAAGATGAAAATATGTTATGCAGGGCTCTTTAATCAAACACAATTGATGGACAAATACACGCAGAACAGAACAAATTGTTAAAATCATATAAATATGTTGTCCTTCAATAGGGTAGGATGTGCGTGGGGATTGTAATCGAACCCATAAACCACTATCATAGCAACTATTCCAGTCGTGTGGTCAATTTACTAAATAATGTAAACCAAATCGTCTACGCAGATACAACATATCTGATAAAATTTCTAATTTTTGCAGCCACCATTAATAAACTTTGTGTTGAAAAGTCTAGAACTAAGGTTAAACCACCTGTCTTTCTACACTTTTCACAGTCTATCAAACCACTTTTGATTCTTAATTGTTGCGCCTATATAGCGACGCTCACTATACATTGCTAAAACTGCGGAGCGACGCTCAAGCGACGTTGCATTTTCAGTGCACTTTACACCATCGGCAGGGTAATTACGTGTCAACATCTTTTATTTTATTTTAATATAAAATTTTGATTATTTTATAAGCCGATATAAAGCCAATTAATAAAATCCGTAATTATTTGATGAAGTCATAGTGTTTTTAAATTTACCATTTCAAAAAAATGAAGCGCCATAAAAACGCACCCGCAGTTTAGGGAAACAATTATGCAAGTCAAGTCCGCAGCCAAACGGTTAAAGTATTGATAATCCTTTAGTGATCAACAACAACAATATTAATATATATTTTATATAATATATAACAATAAACACTATATAACAATATTGATATAAAGACGTTGGTAAATTTTGTTGTAAAAAGTTGGTAAACATTGAGAAAAACCAAACATATTTATTAAGAAAACAACGTAATTCGAAACTATGCCCAAACACTGGCAAACAGTAGCATTTACTAAGAAATAAACGCAGTCCACTCGTAAAGTAGCAAACAAATGAAGTTATAACAAGCGAACTGGCGGAAGTGAGCTAGCACCCGGACAAAAGTCGGTAATGAGATATCCCCCGCGGTGGGATTCACTGCCCGCCGTTTGTAAATACTCGACAGTGTGTGTTCGGTATTAGTGCGGATGAATACAGGGGGATTTGTTTAAATACGCAAACGTATGTTGCGTTGTTCAGGCAAGGTGAGCCTAGTGGTAGCTTATGGAAATTCTAAATCTGTACCTGTTATTTTTCATTGTTAAAGTTATACATTGTATATTTTAGATAAGGTTCAAGCAGAAGATCGGCGCTGGCCGTATTGACCAGCAAATGCTAAGCTTGACCCTATTTTAGGACAAGCACATTTTGGGACACACATATATTTTATGGGGTCGGCTCAAAAAGTACTGGCTTGATGTCGTAAAGGGTATTCGGGCCAATAGACTCGCTACCAGGGCTGACGAAGATCGTGCAAAGTGGAGAAGGAAAAGTCAGTAAGCGGAAACCGGCCACCGAAGCGGAAGTTTAGATTGCAACCGGGAGTTAACGCTAAGATGATGATTTCTTATGTATTTTAGTAACTTTTTTATTCTAAAATAAAATATTTCTGTCTTTCTATTATAGATAAAAATCATACATATATAAACGTATTGTGATGTCACTAAAATTTTTCATAGCTTTCATTACTTATTACTGTTACGGTGTCCAAAATTATCATTAAAAAGAAGTAAAACGGAGAATATTCCGAGGAAATATCCTCTTCAATTGGTATTATCTAATGTATAAAATTCTCGTGTCGCGGTGTTTGTTACCAAACTCCTCCGAAACGGCAGTCTTAATCTAAAAAGAAAACCTTGATTCAAAACTTCGACTGCTTACCAGTATACACCAGCTCGTTGATTGTTGACGAGAGTTGACGAGACTTACACATCGAAGATCTTGGTTAGAAATCCATTAGCAAAAATAAGCATTTATGTAGATACACTACAGAAACATGATAAACTTGTAATTAACAATAGCATTGAATATGAATTCTGAACGCCAAAGTATGATCGAACTTGATAATTACATCAGTATTACAAAGATTAACTAAAACATTTTGAACTATTCAGAACAACCTGTGCCACAAGCCTTCCCCTCACGTCCCGAGTAAATCTCGGTTGTGATTAAGTGCGTTCCTTGAGATGCATTAGCGCGAGGGGCGCTAACGACTGCAGGCCTTCCATAAAGCAACAATTAATGTCACAGAAGAATGCTAGTACAAGTAAAGCTATGTTACCATAATATCAAACAGCCAGGCATAGCCGTTGCTTAGGAACACTTGAATCCTTATTTAACCGATTCATTCCGGTTCAATCAAAGACACTTGGAAGCTCGGGTTTCGCTATGGAGTTTTGTCATTGAACTAACTACTATTTTTCGTATCGTTGTTAATGTGTTATCATATATAATATCATGACTTTATTTCTTATCAAAAAAAACCTGTAAATAGACAAAATAGATAACAATTAAATTTGATTGACAACCGTCTGATCCGTAACTTTAAAAAAAACTAGTACTGTCTTTCTTTTATTTAGTTCATTTATTTTCTCTTATTGATCTTACAATGGACTTAAAATATTTTCCAAAGAAGCCTGTCAATTTATTTCATTCAATTCTTTAACCAGAAATCACAAACGCTTTTCGCCGATGGGATCATGAATTCAAAAAAAAATGGCAAAACATTTTTAATAATAATGAAGCATGTTTGATATAATTAAATAAATTCAGGAGTTCAGTCGAATTTCACTCAAAAACGCCATAAACTTTCCCCAGACTTGGTAATATTATACAGGAGCAACCAACGTGCCTACACAAAATAAAAGGTTCAAATAATCGTTGAAATTTAGAAATAAATTAATAAGAAATGCAGTAATACGTTCAACAAAGTATCTACAAATAGTTATGTCAAAAGAATTGCAATTAATACAGCATTGTTCGACAAAGTAACTTCCCATAGACATAAACAGGTAAATAAACAATTTCTGTAATGGAAATGCCGATTGTTGTTTTAATAAAACGTCTAACTAAACGTTGCCCATTGAAAACTGAATTGCGTAGCAAGTTTAAATTATTTTCCAAACATCACATCATCCATCACTATTAACATATATTTTATACTTTATTTGCAGCAACATAATGTTGAATTTCAATTGTATGTTTGCGAGACTGGACATTGCGCCGAGGGCTTTATGAAAGCTTCAAACAGAACATTCTAGTAATGTATTGTTGAAGCACGAGATGAAACGGTACGTAACTTTTGATCGTGTGCAATCTGCGTTTCATATTGTTTGGATCATTCATTTAAAATTATCTTAACAAAATATTAACATTTATTAAGTAATATTTTTTATACTACATAATTTATGTTGACTTGACTTGACTTTTATTTACTTAAGAGGAGAAGAAAGATGAGCTTTAAATATACATATGTACAGAAACTTAATTATTTAACTTTATAAAATAGTTCGCTTATTGGCCATTCTAATGGCGCCGGGATACACCCAGAGTAAGACCGAAAGAATATCCCTGATGAAAATTTTGATTAAAATGTCATCACCGTTTAAACTTAAGAATTGAATGTACGATTTCCTAAAGTGGAATGAGCCAGAAATGCATTAAAATAAAAGGAGCCCAGATTCCAGTGTCATGGTCTATCCCATGGAGAATCTAACAGTGTTCTTTATTGTGTAAATGTGCTGCTGCGTGCAAAGGCGGGGTAAGAATACTGACCCCTGCGGCCAATGGCGGCCTGTCATAAAAGGCGAGTAAACCCTAGCCCTACCACCTGGGGACCCCAAGCCTGTCTGGATGGTAACCATCCCCGGTCTCTAAAAATGCCATCATAATGGCCTTGTGTTGTGTTTCAGCATAAGTGTCCCAGGTTCTCCTATTACCCTACGTAGACAGTCTTGTGTTAGCGGTACCCTTGGCGTCGCAAACATCGAAACTATTAATCGGGCTTGCAGTTCTACATCAATAAAAAAATCTGTCTTTTTTGTTGTATTTAGTTTTTCAAAAAACAAGATACAAGAATCAACAATATCACAAAACTCAATCTCTTCAAGAACAAGAATCTCACCTCTACTCCGTAAGAACAATACTTCTTCCCATTATTTAGTATTTATTGTGTGAAGTTGATTAGCTACACACACATCACAAGTGTTTACTTCTACTCGCAATATTAAATTAAGCTTATAAATATGAGAAAAATAACACAAGATATACAGTTATAAAATGTACAACCGTACTTGCAATCCTGAAATAACTTTAAAATTATGAAAATACCGAAGAAGTATAAAGAATTCTTATAAGTTCTTCAATTTTGAGAAATCGGGCTTAAATGTCGTGAATTTCAATTCAATTATCGCGAAGGTTTCACTTAAGAATCTCGAGGAGTTATTCCAAATTACTTTCAAGATGGAATTACTATTCGGAATCTTTAGATTCAGTCGTTGACGAGAAATATAATTTATATAATTGTTTATATCATCATTTGTTTAATTTCAATCAACGACGACGAGTTAAATCCACACTATGAAAAACAAGAAAATGGAAGATAGGTACGCAAGTCCTTTTCGAGGACAATGAAAGTTTCGTTAAATTCAACAACTGCAGAGCGCCTGTTTTTGAATAAAAACATTATACATAAGCACCCAGATTCGGGAAGTTAATCAAACCTGTAACCTCTGCAACCTTTTTTTGGTCTCGGGGAAAAACCACTCTTAACGGGTTCCATCCTTGATATGTGGGACTCCATCAACATCCGACTACCCACTAAAAAAACCCCGCTGTTCTCTTATCGCCTACGCCCGGGCCTACAGATATATGGCCTGCCGATCTCGTGGCCCGGGCCGGCGCCGGCCCGCCCTTTGTCTTAAGGCGGGCCCCTTCTTAAGGATTGGCGCCAGGGGGTCAGGCTTTCGTCCCCCCCGGCGCTCTCCTGTAATAACTGTAGGAGTTGAGGGGGGCCACGGAACAGCACGCAGCCCTCACCCTTGCGGCAATAGTGCGGGCGGCGGGTCCTTCCCCGAGGGTCTGCCCGCGGCCGCTTTTTCAGCCTGCTCAACCTCACTGAAGTAAGTAAAAGTCTTGACTTTGAAGTGAAATTCAGGATCTTTTTTTTTATTGCTGTAGGAAAGCAGACAGACTGACAGCCCGCTTAGAATTTAGCAGTCACCGTCGCCTATGGGTGTTTGCAACGCCAGTGGCATCGCGAACACGCTGCTGTCCCATAAAGGTACAGGAATTTGGGTCACTAATGCCGGAACACAACACAAGGTTATT
This sequence comes from Malacosoma neustria, assembly GCA_963693495.1. Classification (NCBI taxonomy): domain Eukaryota; kingdom Metazoa; phylum Arthropoda; class Insecta; order Lepidoptera; family Lasiocampidae; genus Malacosoma; species Malacosoma neustria. Next base: position 4,655,404 of record OY856385.1, read on the forward strand.
ATGGCGGCATCCTCCTCCTCCTCGAGTCGTAGTCCTCATATCTGAGGGTCGTGACCAACACCTTCCAGTCTATCACGTATGGTTGTTTTCCACCGCTTCCTATTCTCAGCGCCGTGTAGCGCCTCGTAGACGGATGTGTCTAGTGTGGTGCGAACTTGATCCGACCAACGCGTCGGACTACGGCCACGCGATCGGCTGCCCTCGACTTTACCGGTGATGACTAACTTTTCCAAGTTGTCCTCCAGTATCCGCTTGAGATAGATGGTGGAAAGCCTCGTCCTTATCTTTAGTTGCTGGAGTATGGACACATTGGTTCGGAAAGCTGTCCAGGGTATTCGGAGCATGCGCCTCCAGCACCACATCTCGAACGTATCGATTCGCTTCCGGTCAGCTGACAGTAGGGTCCATGTCTCAGCCCCATACAGAAAGATTGAGAATATGAGTGTGCGGACAAGCCTTGTCTTCGTTCTTAAGGAGATTCCTCTGTTCTTCCAAACTTTGTGGAGCTGAGCCATGGCGCCCTTGGCCATGCCGATTCGCCTTCTTACATCCGTCTCACATGAGCCGTTATTACTGATGTTGGATCACAGGTAGACGAAATTATCGACATACTCTAGGCCCAAGACACCGGTGCGTCTTAAGATGTTTGCACGATCTACTACCATGATTTTGGTTTTGGTTTATGGCGGCATACTTAAGACCAAAGGTGGTCGCTATCCAGACGGGCTTGAGGCCCGTAGGTAGGGTGGGTTGTTTTATCACCTTTTACGACAGGCCGACCCCGGCCGCAGAAGTTAGTATTCTTTCTCCGCCCCAGCACGGATGTTGTTGCAGCTTAACTCCCAAAGCAAATCTTACACCAAATCCTTGTTCACTGTATATACCCAGCTATTAGACGAAGATTAAATATGATTAAAGATTAATAAAATAATATTTAAAGATTTTTCTAAGTTCCATAAATCCAAATAATCTATAGCCCAATGGTAAGGAGCTTATTAACAAATTTAATTTAAGGCTGAAGCACTATATCCATTATACACTTAGTGCAAAGAATAATTTGTTTTTTCTACAATCATTATAATCCACTCAAAACATTCCCCATCAAATCTGGAAACCAACACGCGTCACTACATTACACCAATTTTTTTGTGCGATGGATAATGCGAAAAATATGTCGAACACTCTTATTCCGTGGTTGTTTTGCGAGATAAAGGGCTGACCACATTAATGGTACCGGAATAAGAAAACGCATTCAGATATAGGTTACACCGTGGAGTTCGAATTACACTCGGTAACTCGAATTCCACGGTGGCATGCACAACTTAGGCAGTTTTTCTAGCCTAATGTGCATATTATACCAAAATTGCCCGTTTGTGTAACCTGCGAATCCGCCTTGGACAAGCGTAGCTGGTATACTGTCCGTTGCTCCTAGGGGGACGCAGCAGTGGGACCTTAAGGGCTGTTATTATTCTTCAGATATTAATTTTACAATTCTAAATATCACCCACGGACTCGTTAACTATACAACGTGCACTGATAATTTGTTATGTAAACTTTTTGATTTTTTTATGTATTCTAGAATCTTTTTGTCACTATAGCTTAAGGGGTGCACGGAGTTTCACGAAAATCTTCAATGCATAAAAACCCCACTTGACAGCGGCGCACCCTGATAAGCAACAGACGAAGTTCTTGCACATGGTTTTCTTTTCGAGGTTGGAAATGAATAACTGCCACTTATAAAAGCCAAATCCATTTATTTCTTTATAAGGGCTAAATCAGCGTAAGGAAACGAACCAACATTCAGCAGAATTGTGCTATGATAATACTCCACAATGGATCCGGAGCTCTAAAGTATAGCTTTTAAATACAGCGGGAATTTTACTACTCTTCACTAATTTTTGAAATGATCGTAGTTTCATTTCAAACCAGCCATAATCGGAAGTTGATTTGATCATTAAGGTTGAATAATTTTCATCGAGAAAATTCGTTACCGTTTTATAACTCTCGTTTTGTGTGTTTTATGATCTAATTATTATATAGCTATATAGATACCTCTACAGACCCATTTAACTGTTATAGGCTATTTTGTATTTGTACTTAAACCACACTCTTTTAAACACTAATTTATTAAAATAATTATAAAATTGTATAGAGATGATACTTGATTATGCATTTGAATAGAGACATGTGAACGTGGCACTGGAAGAACTAAAACTGTGTGTCGATTCAAAGGTGAGGCTTATATAAGAATGGAGAATATTAACGATAATGGAATGGAGATTATGGTAAACGGGTGGAATGTTGGAAGCAGAGACAGGATGTAACAGAGCAGAACAGTGATAGCTAAACAAATGCTAATGGGACAAAATGCATTGTTTACTTATGTGTAAAAGTTATTGAAAAATAACTATTCAAAATGTGTAGAAAAGCACATAACAGAAACTTTCTTTTTAAACTGGAAAGAGACGTTGTAAGCACTCCCTAAGGGCAGCAAGTGGGGGCTTCATAAATCATGATCGCGGTCTGCGTGCAGAATGCGCCCGTCGGCGGTTTCACGTCCGAGTGGTGGTCAAGCTTTTTCAAGTATCCGAGGTAGATAAAGTCGGATTAAAGTGGACGTCGCAGAATTCGTTAGAAATCTTTTGTGAACTGTACCTACTACATAGTACCTACAATGCTTTTATCATTTCAGGTTCGTTTCGTTACGTTGGGTGGGTAAAAATTTGTAAAAACTTTGTCGTTGTTATATATATATATATATATATATATATATATATATATATATATATATATATATATATATATATATATATATATATATATATAATATATATAAATATAATATATATATATAAAATATAATATATATATTATATATATATATATATATATATATATATATATATATATATATATATATATATATATATATATATATAAAACTTTGATTTTCTTAGATTTCTATATAAGAATTTATAACATTTAAGATGTTGTTGAACGATACTCATATGGTAGGTACCTTGTACCTAATATCAGTACAATTGGTACTCTACTTTTTAATGTGTTTATGTTCAGGTGGATATTTTTAAAATTAATCTTTTATATCGATAAAATCCGGTATCGACCGGATTAAGTGGGTTAAGAGAATTACTTGCCCATTGCTAATAATAATTGTTAATTTTTTTATTGTTATTGCTGTAGGACAGTAAACAGGCTGCTTAGAATTTAGCAGCCTATGGGTGTTTGCAACGTCAGTGGCATCGTGAACACGCTGCTGTCCCATAAGTGTACAGGAACTTAGGTCACTAATGCCGGAACACAACACAAGGTTTAATATGGCGGCATACTTTATACCAAAGGTGGTCGCCATTCAGACGGGTTTGAGGCCCTATCATGTAGCTACAGTGGATTGTTTTGTCGACTTTTACGACAGGCCGAACCCGGCCGCAGATGTCAGTATTCTTTCTCCACCCCTGCACGTATAAAATTCAATACACAATTACACAATTCACGGCTGGTTTCGGGAAGAGAGAGAGAGGAGAGAGGGTTACACATATCAGTGAACTTGGTAAGTTGTATGTTTCCTCATGATGTTCTACTTTACCGTCGGTACGTGGCAATTATGGTATAATTATGCGAGGAAAACTATCTACGCTGTAGTGCCATCGTATTGTATTTTTAATTATACGTACACCAATCTCTTTAAATCTAAACTAAGTAGAAGTTAAATAAATGTATAATAGTGTACAACGTTACTTGAAACATGGCAAATATACTTAATTTCCGGGTAGACCAAATTCAAAGCGTGTTTCGGACAATCTGAAAATGCCATCGCAAATATTTCAGCGGGAAATCCCGAACACGGTGACAGGATTTATTAAAACACCTGTCTGTCCGGCATAAATCTTTGATGTAGTTGTTAAACACGGTTTGCACATTCGGCCATTTTCATTTAGAATGTTCGTCATATAAATTTATTAAATATCAATTGCCGGTATAATCATTTGACTTAGTATTTACGCTTGGACTTATTTTCAAGACTAATTAAAGAGGATATACGTAATAAAAAAATAGGTTATCTACGAGTATATTTATGTTGAGAACTGAAATTTCAAGCTTTGAATTTTATTATTGACACCACTAAGTGGGTATTGTGCAAAGATAAAATGTGGTGTATACGTGATATATAATTCCAATTTATATCTGTACATAGTAGACATAAAGTAGAAATATTTTAAGTTTAAACCAATAATCCTTGCGCAGTAGTATTTTTTTGCAATTTCAGACTTCAGCAAAAAATATTAGGATGTAACCCGATAATGAAAAAGCAGCTCTACCTAGTCAGGTCATAAGTATTGTCACACAGTAAAAACTTTTCTTTTAGAATGCTGGCCACAAAAAAGTTTATTGAATTCGAATTTCGAATTGTTCATGAAAATAAAAATGTATAATTTTTAGAATTTTACTCATTTTTAAATATGGAGTGGACGCTTAAAGAAGACCGTGTTGCAGTTATTGCGTTGCATCGTTGCGGTTACGCGCCAATTCAAATTTTTAACATACTGAAAAATTTGAATATTACCAAAAGATTCGTTTATCGTACCATCAAACGATACAATGAAGACTCTAGTGTAGATGACAGGTCAAGAAGTGGTCGCCCTCGGTCTGTTAGGACTCCAGCAGTGATAAAAGCTGTGAAGGCACGAATTCAAAGAAATCCCAAACGTAAGCAGAAACTGTTGGCCCTTCAGATGGGGTTAAGCAGAACCACGGTGAAAAGGGTGTTAAATGAAGACTTAGGGCTTCGGGCATATCGAAGAAAAACAGGACATCGTTTGAATGCTCGTTTAATGGACCTGAGACTGAAGAGATGCCGCGCTTTGTTGAAGCGGTACGCGGGAAAAAAATATCGGGACATTCTTTTTTCGGATGAAAAAATGTTTACCGTAGAAGAGAGCTACAATAAACAAAATGATAAGGTGTACGCACACAGTAGTGAAGAAGCGAGCAACCGTATTCCGCGTGTCCAACGAGGTCATTTTCCATCCTCGCTCATGGTATGGTTGGGAGTTTCTTATTGGGGCTTAACAGAGGTACATTTTTGTGAGAAAGGTGTAAAAACGAATGCTGTTGTGTATGAAAATACAGTCCTGACGAACCTTGTGGAACCTGTTTCTCATACCATGTTCAATAATAGGCACTGGGTATTCCAACAAGATTCGGCGCCAGCTCATAGAGCGAAGAGCACACAAGACTGGCTGGCGGCGCGTGAAATCGACTTCATCCGGCACGAAGACTGGCCCTCCTCCAGTCCAGATTTGAATCCGTTAGATTACAAGATATGGCAACACTTGGAGGAAAAGGCGTGCTCAAAGCCTCATCCCAATTTGGAGTCACTCAAGACATCCTTGATTAAGGCAGCCGCCGATATTGACATGGACCTCGTTCGTGCTGCGATAGACGACTGGCCGCGCAGATTGAAGGCTTGTATTCAAAATCACGGAGGTCATTTTGAATAAACTTTAATGTCATAAGAATCTATGTTTTGTTAAGTTCATTTTGGTATATGAATGGTTACATAATTAATAAACTTGTTACAATTATTTTACATTAAACATGTGACAGAATTTATGACCTGACTAGGTATATTCAGCCGCAATTTTTTTTCCTGTTTAAACTATAAGCTTTAAAAGATAGGTCCCTACATTTACCACACCTGGATTCCGCAGACACAATTCCACGCCTAAAAGGCAGGTGCAAATAACCGTAGGAGTACAATCCTCGTTATTCGAGTAGAGTAATGAGCCGGAATGGGGGCTGGAACTTTTCGCATTATGATAAAACGACGGCATTTGTTGAAGCGGCTATGTGTGGGATGGGAAGTTTTAAAGAACTGGGTTAAAAGCTGTCAAAGTTACGGTCATCGAAAATATTGTTATTATTTATTATGAGTATCCGATTTTATACTTTGTAGGTAAATAATTTCAGTTATTTATTCTTCTTCCTGTGCTTATCCCGCATTATGTGGGATGGGCACAACATGGTCTCTCCTTCCACACTCCTCTCTATTAGTCATTATCTCAGCATTTACATCTTTTTTCCATATCATCTTTTAGACAACCCATCGCACCCATCTTTTCTTTGGTTTACCTCTTCTTTTGTGTCCACCCTTGTGTCATCTCGAGCATTTCCTTCTTAAATTCCACTCAACTTGCGTGTACGTATGTAGATAAATAAATAAGTATGGTGTGGTACCATGTTTATTTTTGTATTCCGCGAATATTATGACCTACGGGTTTGGGATGGCCAACGACGTCATATGAGTGTCGTCGTAGCACTGTCTCAGGATATAACAAGTGATAGCTCAAACAAAGTCCGTTTGCATTGTCCGTTTCCGTTATGGAATCGTTTGTTAAAAGCATATTTGTATATTTTAATTTAAAAATAGAATAGAACATTATCTGTTGTTCAAAACAAACATATTTCGTAAAAAAATAAAATTCGAACGTACAAATTGTGGTATTATTGCTTAAAATAATGTCGTTACAAACACTTTATGCACTGTAGTATCTAAAAAGTCCACAAAGAATTTGTTTCTCACTATATAACTAGAGTTATTTTATAAAAAAAGTAATGACGGATTACACATTTTTATGGATGTATTGAAAACGTTTTATATCTTTGCATAAAAACTACTTCTGTCGAATCAAGTTGGCCAAGATAATTATGTTCGTAACATAAGGAGTTTTCATACAAACATATAAACTTTTTGCAGTCATCCATAATAATTTCGATATATAGACTTCTTCACAAAGTTTTCAAAGTTGATACATCGCAAATATATTACAATGTGCAAAACACGCGAAATAAACTGCCTAATCCGTTCATGCCAACATGGGAATCGAACTCACAATCTCCTGGATAGCTCTCCGAGTCTGACACCATTTAGCTACCTATTTATATGATGTATAGTACCTATTTATATAGTATACGAACAATCAGTGCCGTGTGGTCCCGGCGTGCCGTGTGGTCCCGGCCGAAGAAAGAATAGGGCCACCCCAAATCATCCCAAGGGAGTCGTAAAAGCCGACTGATGGGTCACTCCCTCTGCCAGCTTGCATGCGGCGAGGGAAGGACACCTCTAGGTTTCCCTTTAGAGGTTGGGAGGTCGGACGGCAGTCGCTCCCGTAAAAACCAAAACAAGCCAAATAAAACATGGTTCAAACAAGAAAAGGATGTGTCACGGATAGGGCGTCGCCGCAAAACGACGCGCAGGAACTTCGCCCGACTCCTGTGACAAGTGGACTAGGGCTGCCGTGCCGTGGGCGAGCACGGCTAAAGACACTAGCCCCATCCAAAAGGAAACTCCGCTTCGCAACGTGGAATATTGGCACGTTAACCGGACGCGCGAGAGAGTTGGCCGATGTGCTCTCCAGGCGGAGGGTGGCCGTGGCGTTCCTGCAGGAGACTCGGTGGAAGGCCAGCAGATCCCGGTTCATTGGGAATGGCTACAAGCTGATCTACACAGGTGCACTTGGTGGGGAGAATGGGGTTGCCATAGTGCTCTCGGAGGAGTTCCAGAACGACATTTTGGAAGTGAAACGTCATAGCGACCGGCTTATGGTCGTTAGGGTGCTTATCGATGGGGTAGTTACCCACTTGATAAGTGCCTATGCGCCACAGGCCGGTTGTGACGACACCGATAAAATAGCGTTTTGGAATCAACTCGGAGAAGTGCTCCGTGGAATCCCATTATCACAGGGGATCGTTTTGGGGGGTGATCTGAACGGTCATGTGGGTGATGAATGTGGGGAATTTGAGCGTGTTCACGGTGGATTTGGGTACGGTAGCCGCAACGCGGAAGGGGAGGACATCCTCAATACGTGTGCGGCTGCCGACCTTGCCATCGTGAACACGTATTTCAAAAAGAGACCCGAGCTTCTCATCACCTACAAGAGCGGGAGGAATGCTACCCAAATCGACTTCCTACTCACTAGGAGACACCACATCAGCAAAGTAGCCAACTGCAAGGTCATACCCGGTGAGAGTCTCACTGCACAACACCGTCTTCTTGTCATGGACCTCTGCGTGAAGCCCAAAGGCAAATGTGTCGACCGCCTTCAACGCCGAATCAGGTGGTGGCTGCTTGATGAAGTCAAGTCCCAGGAGTTCGCCTCTGCCATCGGCGACAAGTGCGCCGGAGGTGAGGGCGAACCGGTTCAAGCTTACTGGGACAGGATTCAGGCGGCTATCCTTGGGTCGGCGAGAGAGGTGCTTGGCGTGTCTAAGGGCGGACGCAAGTGTGACAAGGAGACTTGGTGGTGGAACGACTCAGTCCAGAGGGAGACCAGGGCGAAAAAAGCCCTCTTTAAGAAGTGGCAAGCGTCCAGATCTCCTGAAGATCGCGACGCATACAGAGATGCCAAACGCGCCACCAAGAAAGCTGTAGCCAGAGCCAGACGAGACCACTTACAACCACTTTACGATAAGTTGGACTCGTCTGAGGGGCAGAAGCTCATATATAAGTTGGCGCGCTCCAGGGTCAAAGCGGCACAGGATATCTCCAAGTGCCGCTGTGTAAAAGACCCCGGGGGCAACTTGTTATGCGAGGACCTCGCGGTGAAGGAGAGATGGCGCTCATATTTCCACGAGCTGCTGAACAAGCAGCATAAAGAGGTGCAGCCGCCAGATCTTCCTCCGAACCAAGGACTAGTGCCACCGATAACGCCTGCAGAGGTCCAGAATTGTCTTCGCCGCATGAAGAATCGGAAAGCTGTTGGATCCGATGGAGTCCCCATCGAAGCCTGGAAGGCGATGGGCTCTCGTGGTGTGGGCACTTTAACCGACCTTTTTAACCGGACACTCCTCACCGGTACGATCCCGAACCAATGGAGGCTGAGTATCATTACTCCAGTCTTCAAAGGCAAGGGATCGGTGCAGGAGTGCGGTAACTACCGCGGTATAAAGGTCATGTCCCACACCATGAAACTCTTCGAGAGGGTTATCGACTCTCGGATTCGACAGGAGTGCACTGTCTCGGAGTGTCAATATGGGTTTCGCCCTGGTCACGGGACAATGGACCCTACTTTTGCCCTAAGGACTGTCGCGGAGAAATACAGGGCGAAGAATACGCCTCTGCATTGTCTGTTTCTTGACTTGCAGAAGGCCTTCGACTGTATTCCTCGCGCGGTAATCTGGTGGGCATTGCGGTACAAGGGGATTCCAGAGGCCTATGTTGGGATCATCCGAGACATGTACCGTGATTCCGATTCCGTAGTTCGGACCGCTGTTGGCGACACAAACCTTTCCCCATAACCGTCGGGGTGCACCAAGGATCCGTCCTTAGTCCGTTTCTGTTTAGCGTGGTATTAGACGTATTGTCAGACAGCATCAGAAACTCACATGAGCAGCCCCCGTGGTTGCTCATGTATGCTGATGATATCGCGCTGGCAGATTCGGACAGGGGTAGGCTGGTGCAACGCGTGAAGGCGTGGAAGGAGTCGCTTGAAAACGGTGGTCTGAAGATCAATGTGGCGAAGACCGAGTACTTGGCCTGTAACTCCACAGATCCCACACCCGTACGCATAGACGGCAACACGGTCGAGCGCACGGACCATGTGAAATACCTGGGATCTGTGTTTCATGCGTCTGGTGACATCGATTGCGACGTCAAGGCACGCATTGCTGCCGCGTGGGCCAAATGGCGTGAGGTAACTGGTGTCATTTGTGACCCCAAGATGCCGGTAAAGTTGAAGGGACAGGTCTATAAGACCATCATTAGGCCTGTCCTTTTATACGGCTGTGAAGCGTGGCCGGTGTTAGAGCGACACAAGCAAGAACTGCGTGTCACGGAGATGAATATGCTGCGGTGGATGTGTGGAGTGACGCGGAAGGACCGCGTTAGGAACTCCCGCATTCGCGGTAGTCTTCATGTCCGTGACATTGCGGATAAATTGCAGGAGTGTCGGCTCCGTTGGTATGGCCATGTTTTACGGCAACCGGATACTTACGTGGGAAACAAATGTCTGGCCATGCCGCCTCCGCCGGGCCCCGGCAGGAGGGGTAGACCCAAAAAGTGCTGGCTTGACGTCGTAAGGGGTGATATGCGTGCCAATGGGCTCACTACCAGGGATGCTGAAGATCGCGCGAAGTGGAGTAGAAAAAGTCGGAAAGCGGACCCCGGGCACCGAAACGAAAGTTTGGGTGGCAACCGGGACTAACGCTAAGATGATGATGATGATGATGACGAACAATAACGACCTACGTAACGGATTTCTGATTGTGTTTTCTACATGTTTTATACAAAATAAAGAATTGTTTTAATCTATTTTAGTTAGAAGGTAGAACAAGATAAACAAGAACAACTTTCATGCCTATTTAACGAGCTGATGGATGTGTTCATGGATGTCATCACTTACTCGCGCACCTGCTGCCAGCGAATTTATTTGATTCACTCCTCTGTCTAAGAGATTGACGTAGACTTATAAAGCACACGTGGGCTTCATGGGGGAACTTTGAAAAGTGATCTAACACAAAGGTCATAAAAATAAGCATGAAGTTACTATTATTTTAATGAAAAACTTATGTAATTATTTTAAAAGGTAAAATAAGGTATAAATAAATAAATAAATTGGGACATTTCACACAACGTCACCGAGTCCCAAACTAAGTTGCATAGCACTTGTGTTATGGGTACTAGACGACTGATATACTACACATATACTTTTCTTTTTGTAAATAAATACATATTATACATAAACACCCAGATACTGGACGAGAATCGAACCTGTGACCTCCGCATGCGTACCGATCTGCGTTAGCCGTTACACTAGGAGGTCGTCAAATATATGTATATAATATGATGTATGTATATTTTATAATTCAATGTAAAATAAAGTACTATATTTTACATTGAATAATAAAATATTTTTGTTTTATTCTAGTTTAATGCAAAACTACGTTATCAAGATTAATTATATACTCGTAGAGTTGCTAACCCAAGTAAATAAGTAGTTGACTTATTTTGAAAAAAGCTAAAAAAACATGATAACTCAAAAATGGTTCACTTTTGCATAATACATATGGGGGTTAAAATTATCGCAAATAGTCACCCCTATCACCTCCTAGCGGGAATACGTCGAATTACCAATCACCCTTACTTTTTACTAATTTTATTAACTAACTTTAATTTTTAATCTATTTTTATAGTTTACTAGCTGTGCCCGCGACTCCGTCCGCGTGGAATAGTGACTTTGGGCAGCATTTTTAAAAAAATGTTAAGGGTGGACAACCCTTATCACTAAGGGGTATGAAAAATAGATGTTGGCCGATTCTCAGACCTACTCAATATGCTCACAAAATTGCATGAGAATCGGTCAAGCCGTTTCGGAGGAGTACGGGAACGAACATTGTGACACGAGAATTTTATATATAAGATTTATTTGTGTCCTCATAGACTTTTTAGTCAAGTTATTATTTTATGTAATATATTGAAATAATATTTGAAAGATTTAATTATTAAAAAAAATTATATTGGGAACATTTTGGGACTAGGTAAAAACATTTTTTAAATGTAGAAATTCTCTTGTGCTAAGAAAATGTGTATCTAGTTTTTTTTTTTCACTGGCGTCTTTTATTAATAAAATCTAAAACATCGGAAAGAAACCTATATACTGAAATCACGGGTATGTGTTACCCGCCCATCCGCCTTGTCAAGCGTGGCGGGTATACTGCCCCTTCCCCCTAGGGGGAGGACCAAGCCCAGCAGTGGAACGTTATGAGCTGTTATTGTTATTATGATATTAAGTAAAACTTCCACTAATTGTAAGTTGAAAATTGATGATAAAGGTCGTGTTAGTCTTCCTTCATGTTCTTTCTCATGCATTGCACACGAACTATTTACCTAATAGTAAGCAACTAAAGCAGTCTGATTCCATAACTGCTATCGATGTTCACACCTTACATTCCTTTGTCACGAAAAATTTAACAACAAAAAAGTTCGAATAAATATTCCGATCAACATCTCATGTTAACACCACTGTAAAATAAACACTCGTTTACAGCCAAAAAAATAACGCAACACCATATCGTATAACATTTTGCGAAACCACCTTTACAAGAAAGTATCCAAAATATGCAGACCTGTAAACTCATATACCTTATAAGAAAACAGCGATCTTGTTATGCTGGTAAACCATTTATATTAGAGCTAACATACCAAACATTTCGTTTTGTAGTAGGGATCTCAATGAGGTGGTGGTGTATCCTAAAAGTATCAATTTATTTAAGAACTCCAATATCAAATATTTTGTATATAAGTTGGGGTCTAAGTTACTTGGTGAGGTTTTCTCAAAGCAATAACATAACTAACCATCAAACAGGCCCGCGTACTTAGAATAAATTTTCAATACAGTCGTGTACGGATCGTTAGTTCTTTTCAAGGGTTTTCGTATATTTACGAAGAGAGCTTATCTCACACGTGGGGCTGAAGACTAAATGATGAGTGGAAGCCGCTGATGCGATTTTAATACTGCATTTTAGGGTATTATGCTGAAGCTGCTTGATGAATTTTAAAGCTTTTATGATATACGTAAATGGCATACATACATATATTATAAATGTGAAAGTAACTCTGTCTGTCTGTTACGTTTTCACGCCTAAACCGCTGAACCAATTTTGATGAATTTCGGTATAGAGATAGATTGGAGAGAGACCTTGAAGAAGGACATAGACTTTTTTTATTTGTATGGTAAAATTATTTAATTTATAACCCGTAAGGCTCTAGCTTACGTGGTAGCATACTTTAAGACTTACCTAAAGGTTCGAATCTCACGATGGCATGCATCGCTTAGAAAATTTTCTTCGCCTCGCATATTATACAGTAACATACCAAGTACTTACTACTTGTGAATGAAAGCATCATACAGAAATCTGCATATCATTGGAATGTGCAAACTAGTAATTCGATTTGGATATACTGTTAATTCCCTCTATGGGTAAGATCGAGCCCAGCGTGGATATCATTGGCTGATACCATTATGCTCTAGCCGGCAATGCAAATTTAGCAAAAGGAAATCATTTTGCTGTGTATATATACAACACATACATTTCAAAACTTGCAAGAAGCAAGATTTAATTAAAAAAAAAAACACGTTTGGAATTTTGTGATGCAACCCATCCCTTTAGATTACACCACAAACCCATCTGGGCTGGGCGGTTTTCGACAGGCTTCATCAGGTCTTCTAGCCGACCATCCCTCAGTGCTTGAAGATGAAAGTCCAGAGTCACTGACGCTGGTTCACAAATTTCAAGTAACTCAGCGGGCTCTAGAGCGAGCTATGTTGGGTGTATCTATTATGGACAAAATCCGAAATGAAGATCCGTAAGAGAACCTAAGTAACCGATATAGCTCGCAAAATATGCAATTTGAAGTGGCAATGAGCCGGTCATGTTTCCCGCAGGATCTATGGGCGTTGGAGCAAATGAGTGCTGAAGTGGAGACCGCGTCTCGGCAAACATAGTGTAAGAGGTAGAGGACCCTAGTCCAATGGAGGGATGACCTGCGCAAAGTTGCTGGTCGGGGCTGGATGGTAAAAGCCAGGGTCCGGGATTTGTGGTGCAAACTTGGGGGAGGACTACGTCCAGCAGTGGACAAAGGACGGCTGACGACGAATCTATGGATAGGGTTGTCTGGCCTATCCATAGGGATAGGGCTCTATCTCTAACCTTATGAATAAACCCTAATAGGGTTTATTCCATCACTTTATTGTGGTCAAAAAAGAAACAATTTAGCCATGGGGTGGTTTAAATTAATTATAATTTTAAGCATTAAGTCGCTTATATCATAGCAACTATCTAGATGGCAGCAGCCGGTAGTTCTCGACTCGGCCGCGATTGTATTAAAGTTCCCTAGTTACGGCACGGTCTAGCACGTAATATAGTACGTAGAATGGGTAATAGCAGCCAATGCAAGCCGTTAGTGCTCAAGTGTTTATTACATTCCGTATTCCGTTTATAAAGGGGTTTTTTTAAATATCGAAACGTGAATAGCATTTTGCCATGTTTTCTACTTGTGCATACATATTAGAAAAGTTAACAATATATATGAAAACCTCAAAAAACAAATGATTAAATACAGATTTTTTCTAATTATATTATACTAGCTGACCCGGCAAACGTTGTTCTGCCATATAAATAATAAAATGTCAAAAAATTAAAAAAAAATTTGTGGGGGGGTTTTATTTCCTCAGTTGCGATTAGAGAAATGTATTTTTATAGGAAGTGTGAAAGGAGTGCCAGTTATAGAAAAACTTGAAAGTAACAGGCTAGCGCAGGGAAAATGATAGAAATGAGAGTGAATGTATACAGGAGTAGAGGTAGACCAAAAAAAGATGGACGGATTGCGTAAAAGATGATATGGCAAAAAAGGGTGTCAATATTCAGATGGCGGTTAACGGAGGAGAGTGGTAGGAGAGAACATATAGTGCCAACCCCATATAATATGGAATAAGGGCAGAAGGAAGAAGACTTGTATACCTTTTTAGTAAATAAATTCATATTTTATATAAACACCTAAATTTGACAGGAATCGAACCAGTGATCTCCGCAAGAGTTCTGATGTGCGAAATCCGTTGAGCCACGATGCATACATAACGTTAAATAAATATATTTTCATAAGAAGAATACAAAAGTTTAATATAAAACCATCCACCCGATACGCTGTAACCAAGCATTCCTTTAGCTCCCATATGGTAGTATTATTTCTAAACTTTTCCAGCAATTTCCATATTATCCTTTCACAAGATTCCTTTGCAACTCTATAAAATGTAATAAAATTGATGTTAGCATTTCTAAATTACATTTATTGCTTTCGACGTAGTATTATTTCATACACTATGATTATAGGGGAGACAAAAAATATATCGATTATATCCGGATTTTAAAACTGAATAGCGCTCTTCCTATTATTGTCTCTGAGTAAACAGAAGGAATAATACATTAGTCTCATTTTACGGTACACTATAAACGATCTGGGATGGCTCGTTTCTTGTGTTAGTGGAGACATGATTAATAAAACAAATATTAATTATATTATGGAAACAAATGAAAAAAATCAAGTACACACGGTCAAGTGTGTACATGGGTTTTAAATTAACGGTAACTATAACCGGAACGTTTGTATGAGATGATGGAGAGAATAGAGGAGATAAAGGGGAAGCGAAAAGATAAACTTTAATGCCACATAACTACTTAACGTAAAGAAAATATAAGGTCGAGGGGTCAAATTGGTTTTCTATCTGGGTTAACATCATCCTAGTATTATATCCTTGTTCCTGTTTATAACGCAAACCCTCGTTTCGGTTGTAGGGTCTACTTTTCGAGTTATCTTCTCCACTTCGCACGGTCTCCGGCATCTCTGGTGAGTCCTTTATCGAGCATAGTCTACTCCTTTTGCTGGAGTACGTCTGGCGGAGGGTGAATGGCTATTGCAACTTAGTAAGTATAAGTTACTCAAAACTACCACTAACGACCTCCCCTAAAGTAGTATATCATAACAGTTTCGTATAGTTTTCAAATACTTCGTACTTAAATAATACTAGGCTTGGAATACCTTGGGCGACGTCTCAACAAATTTCGTTTGAACATTTAATTTCTGGGATCAAAGCTTGCATGAGTCACGCTACTTCGCTCAACTTTTTTCAAGCTCATTTGCTTATAATTCCACAACTTCATTAATATTTCATTTCAATTTATAATTCCTTTAGCGGGTTATACTTCCTACTTATTTTCTCTCTCTCTCTCTGTCTCTCTCAGTAATCTTTGATTGGATACGTTTCGCTAGTGCTGTTATATCATCTCGTCAAAGATTTAAAAGATAACTGATACTTTAATAAAAAGTTTTTAACAAAAAAATTAAACCGCCGAAAAAACTGAAAAGCATAAAATTAATAAACCTTAATAACTAAGTTCTTAAACGAATGTAAGTATACCTAAACAATTTTGAGTCGGCGCCATTGTCCTCACGTGTGTGCTCGTTCGGGTTGCTGTCTCGCTGATATTAACTTCGTAAACGCTCGGCATTTTCTGGCGAAGAGGCGTGTCACGTTGCGCCGCCGCCGCGCATCACGTTTTACGTAATTAATTAATTTACTTGTTTAGCGCCGAATAAAAATTACTTAGGTATACTTACATTAGTTTAAGAACTTAGTTATTAAGGTTAATAAAAAGAAGGTTTATTATTTCTTGCTTTTCAGTTTTTTCGGCGGTTTAACTTTTTTGTTAAATAGGTTTTATTTTATAATTTTTTGTGGCTATAATCTACTAATTACTACATACTTAAATAAATCAATTCTGTCAAAAGTTATGCGTGGTCATAGATATAATCAGTGAGTGAACAATCAATCATTCTCTATTTTCGTACTCTTAGGGTTGGTATTCCCAAATTTATAACGGACCAACTTCGGGGTGGGTATACCGCAATAAAAAAAAACAATTTTTAAAATCGGACTACTCTGTAAATAGTTATGCGTGATCATACATAAAAAAAGAAAGAAAAATATACAATAAAAAACATATTCTTAAAGAGTGTTCGGCCCTTGCTTAGAGTAGGTAGGTTAAAATTATTGCTCCGCTTGCTTTTTCGACTACCTTCAAATTTGGATAAGGTAATGGTGGAGGTCGTGCGGAGGACGCCATTATCATAAGTGTCAAACTTTTGACCGAGTGAATGCACAATCAATTTACACTGTATAGCTCCGTTTTTTTTTCATTTAATTATTATTAGCCGTGCCAAGAACTTAATCATCACATGTGAAAAGTTAGCGCCGTGCGTGATTCCACTCCAAGCTGCACAAGAAGCTATTCAGACCGGAGAAATCGTAAGGTTGGTGGAACTTCTGCATTTTTTGGTGTAGAGGATCGATTTCACAAATAAATTAATATTGTCCACTAGACACATTACCAACGCAGTTACTCGCCAGAAGAGGGCGCCCAAATTTAGTCCATCGCCCTACAAAGAGGCGTCATGAAATATAATAAATTGAAGGCGATATCACGGCAGGCGAATTAGTTTATCGGAATTCGGAATCATTAGTAAAATGTTGATAAAACTATTCCCATTATAAATTAAACGCTGGCAATGGTTTCAATGAAACCTGTCAGATCTAATCGTAAATCGCTTATGATATATACACATGTAGAAAAACTATATACCTAGTCAGGTCATAAGTATTGTCACACAGTAAAAACTTTTCTTTTAGAATGCTGGCCGCAAAAAAGTTTATTGAATTAGAATTTCGAATTGTTCATGAAAATAAAAATGTATAACTTTTAGAATTTTACTCATTTTTAAATATGGAGTGGACGCTTAAAGAAGACCGTGTTGCAGTTATTGCGTTGCATCGTTGCGGTTACGCGCCAATTCAAATTTTTAACATACTGAAAAATTTGAATATTACCAAAAGATTCGTTTATCGTACCATCAAACGATACAATGAAGACTCTAGTGTAGATGACAGGTCAAGAAGTGGTCGCCCTCGGTCTGTTAGGACTCCAGCAGTGATAAAAGCTGTGAAGGCACGAATTCAAAGAAATCCCAAACGTAAGCAGAAACTGTTGGCCCTTCAGATGGGGTTAAGCAGAACCACGGTGAAAAGGGTGTTAAATGAAGACTTAGGGCTTCGGGCATATCGAAGAAAAACAGGACATCGTTTGAATGCTCGTCTAATGGACCTGAGACTGAAGAGATGCCGCGCTTTGTTGAAGCGGTACGCGGGAAAAAAATATCGGGAAATTCTTTTTTCGGATGAAAAAATGTTTACCGTAGAAGAGAGCTACAACAAACAAAATGATAAGGTGTACGCACACAGTAGTGAAGAAGCGAGCAACCGTATTCCGCGTGTCCAACGAGGTCATTTTCCATCCTCGCTCATGGTATGGTTGGGAGTTTCTTATTGGGGCTTAACAGAGGTACATTTTTGTGAGAAAGGTGTAAAAACGAATGCTGTTGTGTATCAAAATACAGTCCTGACGAACCTTGTGGAACCTGTTTTTCATACCATGTTCAATAACAGGCACTGGGTATTCCAACAAGATTCGGCGCCAGCTCATAGAGCGAAGAGCACACAAGACTGGCTGGCGGCGCGTGAAATCGACTTCATCCGGCACGAAGACTGGCCCTCCTCCAGTCCAGATTTGAATCCGTTAGATTACAAGATATGGCAACACTTGGAGGAAAAGGCGTGCTCAAAGCCTCATCCCAATTTGGAGTCACTCAAGACATCCTTGATTAAGGCAGCCGCCGATATTGACATGGACCTCGTTCGTGCTGCGATAGACAACTGGCCGCGCAGATTGAAGGCTTGTATTCAAAATCACGGAGGTCATTTTGAATAAACTTTAATGTCATAAGAATCTATGTTTTGTTAAGTTCATTTTGGTATATGAATGGTTACATAATTAATAAACTTGTTACAATTATTTTACATTAAACATGTGACAGAATTTATGACCTGACTAGGTAATATACATTTCTCAGTGCAGGGAAGGAGTAAAAATGCTGATGCTCGGCCCTGCGGCCGAGGGAAGCCTGCCGTAAAAAGCAAAAGAAGCCAGGTGATACGGCCTCAAGCCCGTCTGGATAGCAGCCACCCTTAGTTTCTAAATACGCATAACACCTACCATAATATCCTCGTGTTGTGTATGAACATAAGTGACCACATTTCAGTTCCCTGCGTGGACGGCACCGTGTTAGCGATGCCCATGGCGTCGTAAACATCCATGTGATTCCTATGAACTGGGTCGTCAGTTTGTCTGCTGTTCACCATCATTATTAACTGACTAAGCTAGTCAAAAACAATCATTTTTTTTTAAATAATGAGAATATTAATAATATTACTGTTAAAAACTAAATTAGGTTCGCAATTTAATTACTCTTATAAAGAAAATTAACCCACTACTCAACGTAGAAATTAAATGAACTTTTTTGAACGAGCCTTGTTCTAACGGCGAGGACGCCCTGTAATTATTAAAACACACCTTTCTTCGCATTTCATCAACGCCAAACAAAAGAACGAGGCTTTTGAAAACTTATCCCGTTCAAAGTAAAGGAAATTATTTCATGGAAAAATCTGATTGAGGAGAAATGTTTCGAATATACCTACTCGTATAAATGTACGAGAAACGTATCTTTGTGATCGATAACGTAATTTGTTTAGTAAATGTATGACCAGTATAGTATACAGTAGAGCAGCGTACATACTCGTACCGATACTTATATTATGAATATGAAAATAACTCTGTTACGTTTTCACGCCTAAGCCGCTGAACCAATTTTGATGAATTTTGATATAGAGATAGATTGGATCTTTGTGAAGGGCATAGACTACTTTTTGTCGCCAAAATGAAACTTGACGAGGGTGAAATAAGGGTGAACGTAATTAAAGACTGTTTTTTTTTATTTATATGGCAGAACAACGTTTGCCAGGTCAGCTAATATATGCTATATATCTAAGCGAAATACCACTCATTACGAAATCTTTAAAACTATACAACAAATTGACTTGAAATTTAGCACAGTTACTGATTTTACGATGTAGACGCTTATTGAGAATTAATTTTAAGCAAATAAATATTGTTTGCGTAACAAAGAGTATTTTTTAAATTTATATGTCAGAATTATAAAAACAAAAACCCACTCATCACGAGATTTGTAAAGCTATACACACCGGATTGAATAGAAATTTGGTATATTTACTCATTTTGCGATGTAGACGCTCACTAAGAATGGCTTTTACTGAAATCCTGTCCAAAATGTATTTCATCATCATTTCAGCCGGAAGACGCCCACTGCTGGACAAAGGCCTCCCCCAAAGATCTCCACGATGATCGGTCCTGCGCTGCCCTCATCCAAAATGTATTTATATAAGTGAAATTCCAAACTCATCACTATAGAACTATTACATCCTGTTGACTTGAAATTAAGCATAGTAGCTCATTGCGCGTCGTAGACGACTACTAAGAACAGATTTTACGGAAATCCTGTCGAAAGCGTAATTTTTTAAATTTATATGGCAAAACGACTTTTGCCGGGAAGAATACAGGATTCTTTTGAAATTTTTTTTGTAGATGGTTAGATCACCTAAAATCAAGCTTTATAATTTTTTTCCAATTTAATTTTTGTCTATTATTTGCCCGCCAAAGCGAGCGGGTTCGCCTTATATTAAATATAATTTTAACTCTATATAAAATACATAAAAAATCTAACGAGTTCTGACTTAAGTAAATTCTTAAAATACATTTTTCTCGTAAATAACATAATTGGCACCAGCCAGACCTTTGACGTGCGAAAAAGGCAAAGCGTGGCCGAGCAACAGGACAAGTGAAGGAAGAAATCCCTGGTTTATTAGGGAGGATTTATATTTATTCGCGTTAAATGCAGACGAAGTATATTTACAAAGCACGCCGTTTTTTGGCGCCAGAAATCGTTTTACAATTATTTTTTGAAAATGAATACTGAGATCTGCAGCCGGGGTCGGCCTGTCGTAAAAGGCAACAAAACAACTCACCTGATTTCTTTATATTTGATTCTTGATAACTTTAATTAATTTCCTAATTTTAAAGTAAAAAAATGTAATTACGATATAAATTTAATTTTGAGTTCCAATAACTTATGAACTCGTCGGGTTATCGAAAAATGATAAGTGACATTTTTTGAAGACCATTCAATTTCCTACAAAAATATATATGGCGCATAAAAAATATAAATTCTCGATGTGCGACCTCTAAATATTAAAATTAAGAGCTCTGGTTTTCACAGGTGCCTTTTTTCGGTACCCTGAAGATATTTCAGTGTGAAATCAGAGAAACAAAATCGATTTTTTTGAATCCGCCTAGTTTGTTCGTATTTTACTTAATATTTTTATTTATTTCAAACGTCTAAATATAGGGATTTCTTAAGAATTTTCTCTAGACGTCTGCTTAGTTTGAAGATTGTTAGCAAATACGTAGGTAGTTGATTTGAAAGACGCCTGAACTGTTGACTTTAGCATAAGTTAGAAATAGAACTTAAACATGTTCTGAGTAGATAGAACAAATAATAATAATAACAGCCTAAAATACCTATTGCTGGGTTCGGACCTCCCCCAGATGGAACTGTCAGTGTACCTGTCACTTTTGTCCAAGGTGGATTGGCGAGTTACCGTGTTTTCCTTTACCATTTGTATATTACAATTCATCATCATCATCCCAGCGTTATGTCCCGGTTGCAACCCAAACTTTCGTTTCGGTGCCCGGGGTCCGCTTTCCGACTTTTTCTACTTCAATTCGCGCGATCTTCAGCATCCCTGGTAGTGAGCCCATTGGCACGCATATCACACTTTACGACGTCAAACCAGCACTTTTTGGGTCTACCCCTCCTGCCGGGGCCCGGCAGAGGCGGCATGCCAGACATTTGTTTCGCACGTAAGCATCCGGTTGCCGTAAAACATGGCCGTACCAACGGATCCGTTGTATATTACAATTATGCTAATAATATTCACATAAACTGCCTAAACCGTGCATACCATTGTGTGATTCGAAATTTCTAGATTTGTTTCCGAGTGTAACAACCACTCATGTACCTGATACTTAAATCACGTCAATAAAAGCTATTAAAAGCTCTCCCAATTCATAAACAATTTCTATGAAAACATTACGCAAACAATACAGCCCACCCCCGTTACGTAACAAAAACCAAACACGACCCATACCCACTGAACACGAATGCGAATTTCTCAAGTGTTCCAAACTTTCCCTCCCCTCAGTAATTCTTAATTAAACCAGCTATTGTTACACCTTGCGAACAATTCATAACAAATGTCAGCTGTTAATAGTCCAAGTTGTGAAAGAAGAAGTGGCCAAAAGACTGGCTCCCCCGATAATTGGTTTTCCCAACCTCCCTTGCACACGCGTTAATTGAATGCGTTCGTTGCTCGTTTGGTTCCGCGTTGTATTTTACCCCTGCAAACTCCTAGGTGCTTTGGTTATGTGCATTTCTCTGTGGAATTTTTACGTTTGAAAACTGAGTTTCATACATCAGAAATTCCTAATAGAAAAATATTTTTATTCAAATTCATATTTTTGGAATTTTATATTGCAGTGTGTAATATGTAACCATTATATGTTTTGATATTCGTATAAGTTTTTCGCATTTCTTGCGAATTGCTTTAGTACTCAGCATTACTGATTACATCTATTCTTAAACCTTCTCTTCATTTTGAGGAAGACCGCAATGCGGAAGAAAAACTGCCGTGAGTATGGGGTTCTATGCCTTGTAACCATTTTTATATCGAAGTAACATCCATTTACCAGTACAACATCGGAATTCAGGAGGATAGCCGTGAGTTCTTCATCCCAATAAGATTGGGCTTTGGCCACCCAGTTTAACTAATAAGCGATAGCTAGAAGTGGCCGCGACGCCATACCCACTAAAACGGTCGGTCGCCACTCAGAGCCATGTATACAAGTATACTAGCTGACCCGGTAAACGTTGTTCTGCCATATAAATAATTAACGCCCCCGCAACCCCTCTTGGGGGTGGAATTTCATAAAATCCGTTCTTAGCTGTCCTCTACTCGGTGAAAAGAATATTCCTACCAAATTTTAAGTCTTTAGCTCTAATGGTTCCAGAGATTTTTTTTTGATTGCGTAGGACAGCAGACAGGCTGACAGCCGCTTGGAATTTAACAGTTACCGTCACCTATAGGTGTTTGCAACGTCAGTGGCATTGCGAACACGCTGCTGTCCCATAAGGGTACAAGAACTTGGGTCACTAATGCCGGAACACAACACAAGGTTATTATGGCAGCATATTTAAGACCAAATGTGGTCGCCATCCAAACGGGCTAGAGGCCCTACCACGTAGCTTTTTTTTTTTTTTTTTTATTCCACGTCCTGCTGCGGCACACCTCTCGGCATTACATCGCGACAGGCGGGGAGAGAGGAATCCTCTTGCTGTCTCCTTGCCCTTTCATCTTGGTCCTTGGCCTTCATTATTCTGGTTAGCATGCACTCTATGCCGTTCCAGTTTCTTTCGTTACGGAGCATGATCTCCAGCATATTTTTAGAGGAAAGAGATGCTTCGATTTCGAGACTAGCCTCCGTGTAGGTCCTGATTACTTCCCACCTTTTACACTCAAATATAGTGTGTGATATAGTATCTTTTTCACCACAGTATAAGCATGCGTCGGTGTCAACTTTTTTTATTTTATGTAGGAAGTCTTGGAAGTTCCCGTGTCCGCTGAATACCTGGGTCGTATAATAATTCATTTCCCCAAATTTTCTCCAATACCATTTTCTCACATCTGGTATTAGTCGCTTTGTCCAGTTCTCCTCTCGATCAATCTTCTCCCACTCTTTTTGCCAATTTTCTACACTTACTTTCCTTAAACTCTTTTTTTCCTTCGCTGTCTTTCCTTGTGTTTTTATTCTTTCTTCGGCCAAAATAGTTATTGGAATCGTTCTGGCGATGATCATGCTTTTTTCTGTTGAAATCGTTCTATAACCCCTGCATATTCTTATAGATAGACGTCTTTGTGTTGCCAGTAATATGTTAGTGTACTTTGCGTATTGCAGTCCCCTACTCCAGATTTGCACTGCGTAGAGCATTATGTTATTTGCGACTAGCGATAAAGTTCTTCTTTTAATCTCTCCAGCCCCTCCGATTCTTGGCATGATCCTCGCCAATGCAGATGTTGCAGTTGTTGCTCTTTCCGAAATCCATTTAATGTGTGGCCCAAAATTTAAGTTTTTGTCTAACAACACGCCCAAGTATTTTATAGTTGTCTGCGGGCGAATGATAACCCCGGCAATTTCAAATTTAACCTCTATTCGCGGTTTTTTCCTTCCTATCAGTAACGCTGCTTCTGTTTTCTGTACTGCCATTTGTAAATTATTTTCTTCTATACATTTTGACACTGTCTGTAAGGTTTTGTTTGTTTTATTCATTAGGGTCTCTTCTGTTATTCCTGTTGATACGATAGCAAGATCATCTGCACCACGTAGCTAGGGTGGGTTGTTTTGTCGCCTTTTACGACAAGTCGACCCCGGCCACAGAGGTTAGTATTCTTTCTCCGC
Source organism: Malacosoma neustria (assembly GCA_963693495.1). Lineage (NCBI taxonomy): Eukaryota > Metazoa > Arthropoda > Insecta > Lepidoptera > Lasiocampidae > Malacosoma > Malacosoma neustria. The sequence continues at coordinate 4,679,515 of OY856385.1, forward strand.
CCCTGCACGGATAAAAATATCGTAAAGATATCGTGATGAGTGACTATATACGTGGAAATATCTTATATACACCACCACTTAGCTGTAGCAATTGACAGCCAGCGGTGGTCGCGGAAGCTCACTCAATAAAAATATAGTTCCCCCAGACCCTAGTTGCAACATGTATTCGGATGTGGCCCCAATTATGCTTCTGAATACTATAAAATGGTTTATTCGGGTTTATTTTCTCTTTAAGATAGCGTTCTCTGTCTGTCACTCTCCAATACCCTGTGCAAAGAAAGTGCTTAATAAAGAGTAATAAAGAAGTACGCAATAAAAATGCGTATAACTTACAGAAATATCAAAACAAACTCGTTCCACATAATGGCAATATAATTAAAAGGCTGGTCGCATATCCGTGCAAGTTTCATGGAAACGTTTCACGGGTGGCAGCCATATTGGCTATTTATGACGTGAACGCCATCTAGTGGGGCGAATATTGCTGAGTTATGTATCCTTTAGTGCGGTACTTTTAGTGCTAAGTTACGGATTTAAGTATTATTTTATACTGTATTTTACGAGTACATACAATAATATAACACTGCAGAAAATAACCTAAGTTATTAATTTCTTTTCCACCTACAAGAGAGTACAGATAGAATATCAGGATTTAATTCGTAAAACTTTATATCTATTGGATATTAATATATAATAGTTAAAATAACCAGTGTTCATGTTATATGCTTACGTATTTTAAATGAGAATATTCGTAAATTAACTGTAAAGACTATACAATCATTTCAGCTCTAATATTAAAAAAGTATAATTTATGTAGATTCAATATGCTTTTTCTGCGAATATGACTATATTCGCAGTCGTAAATATTTGTTTCGCTCAATAAAACCACCTGAAATATACACGACTCACAGACTACAATATCAATGAACTCGAATGCTGGTCATAATTAACATATGTGACTACATATGTTAATTATGACCAGCATTCGAGCCTGCGACCTCCCACAAAACCGTTATGGTGGCGAGTGGTAAAGCGCAGTAGGAGAACCCTACGTACCAGCATCGACATTACCCCGGAGTCCAAGGCAGCACTAATAGAAATCAGTTCTCGCCGAACAAAAAATCTACGAATATATAAGGTCCCACAAAGTACTTCGAAGTCAAAGTTGTGAGTGTTCCTTTCAGAGTGACCGGCCGCTTCGTCAAGAATCAAATTAAGCAAAATATTTGCATCCTTTTTCTGAAAAAATTGACACTCTGGGCCAACCATGATTGCCTGAATAAGTAGAAGATTAATATTCCCATAAATATTTGTTTCGCTCAATAAAACCACCTGAAATATACACGACTCACAGACTACAATATCAATGAAACAAAAGTTTGTAAATTTAAAAGCCAATACGGACACATTCTGAAAGTAGACTGCAATATGAAACCTAAAGTAGGTCGTTCTTAGACGTTACGTTTTGGTTTATAAAGTGGGTCGACGTTTTTCCCACGATGGAAATTTTAAAACTCGTAGCAATACTTTTTAAGGACGCTTATGTGGTTGCCTTCTCATTTTGCATTAAAAGAGAAATTTATACCGTTTATACCCGTTTAGGAATGTGCCCAAGCGCCCACTAGAAAGCGTTCAAGAAATTATGCGACATTAAAATATACATATATCAGAGGTTATTATTTTATAGAAAAACTAGCTGTCCACGTGGAATAGTGACTTTGGGCAGCATTTTTTAGCGAGCTAGTGGGCACAGGAACACTTTAACATCTATTTTACTGTCTCTTTTCTCAGGTAAAAGAAGGGTCACAGTATACACAGAGGAGAAGTTAAGCTCATCACAATCCTCAACAGGTTTGTACTTATGTGATAAAAAACAGAAAACCGAACTTAAATAAAATTTTGATCTTGTTTAATGCAAAACTTAAATCAATTATGTTATTCCTGTCAGTGGTGATATTTAAACAATAGGCTTCAATAAACAAAGGTAAGCCACTCAAAAGCAGTCCGCGCCGATAAGGCGTCGCATCCGTCAGTGTTAATCGCATTTCCATTGTGAAACTCGATTTTGTCAACTGTTTAAACTTGGTAACCGAATTGACGACATTAATCCATTTATTATCACAACGAACTCCAATTTATTGTTTTTTAATGCTGTAGGACAGGAGACTGACTGACAGCCCAATTAGAATTTAGCAGTTACCGTCGCCTATGGGTGTTTGCAATGCCAGTGCCATCGCGAACACGCTGCTGTCACATAAGGGTACAGGAACTTGGGTCACTAATGCCGGAACCACAACACAAGGTTATTTTGGCGGCATACTTAAGACCAAAGGTGGTCGCCATCCAGACGGGCTTGAGGCCCTACCACGTAGCTAGGGTGGATTGTTTTGTCGCCCTTTACGACAGGCCGACCCCGGCCATAGAGGTTAGTATTCTTTCTCCGCCCCTGCACGGAGAAATACTATTGTTACAATAATTCAATTAAAAATAAAACAAATGACAATATTTTGTTACATGAAATAATAATAAAAATTGCTTTTATGTTTACAATCCTGAAATTATACTCCTAATAAAACCGGCAATGTGTAAGGCCAAAAGCGTCAGATCATAATAAACTTTATTTACAAGTTAGTTAATAATGAAATTCTAGCGCAGGTTTTTTTCTTGAATAGTTTGAGACCCGATAAAAGTTGCCTTAGTGATATGTCAATCTCCGATGAGCATCAGAAATCGGGATTTACTGCTAAGAAGATGAAAGCAATCAGTTAGTAGAAATAATAAATATTATTTATTATTGTGTACATGCTGAGGTTTCATACATATAGGTATATACAATCCTTATTAAATAAAAAGAGATGTAAATATAGATTTTCCACTATTATTTCTCTGTATCTAATTCGCGTAACACACATCTGGTCACATAAAATAGTATATATCTCAAATATTACTTCTTAAACCAAAAAGATCTTTTGATCTCCATATAAGGAAAGCCAAACGCACCTCAAAGATAAACTAATATTTCAACAGTAAATAATTTCAAAGTAAATAAGCAACACAAAAAGGTTTCCCAAATCTCACCGGCAAATGTAAACACTACTGCGATACAGAGCTCGATAAATAAATAAGACAAAAACCTCAGCCCTTAGTTGTAAACAAGTACAATGTACTGACACATCTTCGTGTTGAATCCACGTTAATCCGTTTAGAGGTCCAATCGGAGGAAGGGCTCCGGCTATGAGCTCCTTACCTCATGAAAATGTATCAGAAAAATCAAGTAACCGCTTCCACGTAGAGAAAGACCTCGTGTGAGTGATCTAAGATAAAAGCGACAAGCGACTGAAAACAATGTAAAAATTAGGGATATTGTTATTTATTAAATAATATTAAACTTTTGTTTATATGATATTGATACGAGTACATGAATATCAGTCAGTGTAATGTTCTTTGAATTACGATGTTAAGTAAAGTAAACTACAATAAAATAAATAGCTAATGACGGACTTTCTTCTTAGATTTTCCTTTAGTTAGGTTGGTGTGTTAAATATAAATAATGCTTTTACATATGTACATTTATGTTATAAACTGTGTACATATTATCAGCAAATTATTGAATTATTTAAATTTATACTCAACATACCTAGTTAACCATTTTTTTTAAATTTTTACTGATTGAATTGAGGTAGTTTCTATTGAGTAACATGAGCATTATATAAGTATATTATCTACCAAAGAGAAGCCGGGTGTTATTTTTTTTATAATATAGTTAGTTCATCTGTATAAAGTTATATATAGCGATTAAGTTAACGGTTCGTATCTAGAAGTGAATTATATAATATATAAATCAGATTTAGTACCAACAAATAAATATGGTACTGTGAATAGTATTCTAAAGCTATTTACACTGGTCACGCTAAGCTTTCGTCACTTGTACCAAGTAGAACTCAGCATAAATATTCAGTGTGGGGCGAAGATCTCTTATTAATGAAAAAGGGTCACGAGGCATTTTAATTCAACTACGTGTTAAGGATTTCGGTGGGATACTTACGATCCTGGTTGTATTATGGAACCCGAATGGGTTTACTAGTAAATAAGATCAATGTACACGAAGGTGTGATACACCTAAGGTTATGAAATGTTAAGATTACGAAAGAATTACTATTGTAGCTTAATTGGAAACAGTCTCTTGGATACTGTAAAACTAACATGTCCTTAGATACATAGAACTGTAATTTCAGACTGCTAGATTTTTTTTTTTATTGCTGAGTAAACAGCAGAGAGGCTGGCGGCTCACTTAATTGTAAGCAGATTATTATTTTATATTTTATTCCATTCTCTAAACAAAGAAAATCACTACAGTGACAAATATAAGATGACTAAAAGCATGTTTAAGATTTATTTTATTAACACGTACATTGTTCAATATTTCTTTTCTAATGTTTATTATTTCTATTATTATACACTTCTCATCAAAAAAATCGAAACACCCCTGAAGTTTGGTTTTGAATGAGTTTTTTTTTTACATATAACTAAAAATATAAATAATGTATCATTTAACGAATATTAATGTTCCAATTTAATTAAATTTCTTTAGCTATTGTGTTTTGTTCTACAGGTATGTTTTTACCCTTTAAGAAGAAATTATTAAATGTTAGAAACAAAGATGTAAAACAGAAAAATGTTATAAAAGTTAATTCAGTATCTCCTTTTTCCTCCCCAGGCTCTTATCACTGCTCTTTTTCATTTAAATGCCGCCTGTATAATACCTGCAGTAGTGTTTCGATTTTTTTAATGAAAAGTATATATTTCTCGGTAATTAAAGGATTATCTAGAATAGATCGATGTAAACGATAAGTTGTTTCATATTTCGACATATTTAAATGTTTATGTTAATTTGGTGAATAATAAAGTATTTTACTCTATCATTCTTAAATGATACTAAGTCAATATTGGTCTCAGTAATACACAAGATCTGTGATAATATTGCTCAAAGCAATAAATTTCCGAAAATCCCAAGCAAATACAAGGATTACACCATAGAAATAATTCTTACAGGCACCGAGGGCCTAAGTCAACGTATTTTCCTGAAGAAGGTATCAACAGCCCTAGTAATTACTTGGGTTAAGCGTTAAGACCCGAATTCCGTGTTAGAGGCCCAAGGGAGGCCCTGCCAATGTACATTATCACCTATTATCTTTGACCCCCAGAACGGTATACAAACAACCGTTAGTATTTTGAGATGACGGTAGGCAGAGATCAGGTTACGATGGTCGTTTGCTTAAGAATACTTGAGACAAATGGCCGGTCTTTATGCACTAAAGCCAAGGAGTCAAAGGTCTTACAATTTATATGTAATTAATTATGTATGAGCTAAGTCAAGATACGATGTTGCGGTTACGACCAAGGAGAAGCTGCCCAAACTCGGTCTGAACTTGACGTAAAAGTGACTTAAATGTAGGTTAAAAATTTAGATTTTTACTATAATTTAATTTAAAGCGTTAAGCACAAACGATATCACAATTAGCATCATTATGTTAATTAACTAAATAGAAAAATGCTACCTCATCATTATTCATCTCTTTTTATATCACTAATATACGCCATAAAAATTGTTTCAACCATTGGAGTGCTCTTGGTGATATTTTTCCTAGCTTATTGGGTAGGTGGTGAAATATCTTCCCACAATCTAAATAGATCGAAAGACCTCTTTCAACCCAAATGACAAAACCTGTTACGTCCAGTATCTCAACATCATAAAGATTAGGGATAGCAAAGTCTGCAGATTCTGTAATGAGGCAGACGAAACGCCTCTACATCTGCTGTGCTATTCCTGATCCATAAACGAAATCTCATTCTAGTAACACATATGCTGGAACCGAATGAGGAACGAGCAACTCCTGTCAAAAAGACCCATAGGCGACGGTAATTGCTAAATTCTAAGCAGGCCGTCAGCCTGTCTGCTGTCCTACAACAATAAAAAAAATACGTCCAGTATGTTTTCCTCTTCACGCTCTCTTTGATCAGCCTTCATCCATTACTCGCAGTCGTCAAAGTGGCTGTCGTTGTCTCTATTTTATTTCGTACCGTACTGCGGCGTGGAGGTCGTGCCTCCAAATCTCTCTTGCGGCGCATTCGATGACGGTGTATTCAACCAGATCTATTCGTTAACTTTATGCCTGAAGTATTTCTCTCGACGTCCATTCCTCCAGCACGGGGCGTTACTAACCCCACCACTTACTTAGAAATTCGTTAAAACGTGTCAAATAGTTTTAACTGGTTCACAAAGAGCAAAGAAAGGGCATAATTCGACAGTAATTTTTCCTACAAACCTTAGTCTCATTAATTTCATCTACTGTCTTGTTGCTCAGAAAGATATTAATTAATATTAGAAAGATGTTAAATAACACTAAATAAATTAATCTTATGATAAAACAGTAAACGAAATGTAAATGTTTAATGCAGTGAGATGAAATGCTTTAATGAAGAAGAATATACCATTATAATTAGAGTAAAACAAAGGTTTTTGTGCCATCAACAGCGAAATCGTTTATAAAGTATCTGAAGAAATTGACTAACTAAAATGTAACTGAACTATTAAAAGCTTCCAATTTAATTCTAGTGAACTTAATTTAAAACAAGACTTGTAAGGAAATTATGCGTTGTACAGACTATTGATTAATAAATTTGAATAATTACTAAAACTTGGACGCTAGTTTGTGTTTTGTTGTAAAGTAATAAATAAAGGTTGTAGTAACTCGGTCTATGTTTGAATATTCAAAAGTTACTAAGGCTTTGGGAACTAGTAATTAAAATATCTGCGTAGGCAAGATTTATTATAAGCGATAATTTAAGCCAGATAACATTACTGTTCAGATTTATTATTGTTAGCTATTTGATTTACATCATAAAAGAATTAATTGATCGTCAATTGTACGAATGGCATCCAAACAAAGGTGTAAAAAGATATTTGTTCAAGTGGGTAAAACTGGAAGACATTTCTTTCTGATGTTCCCTTTTGCATACATACATATAATCACGCCTCTTTCCCGTAGGGGTAGACAGAGACCACTTCTTTCCACTTGCTACGATCCTTACATACTTGTATCGCTTCGTCCACTTTCATTATTCTCTTCATACATGCCCTTCGGTACACCCACCCTTTTGGAACCTTTATATTAGATTTTAATGGGCCTTTTAAAGCAGATAGAGCTTTTCTTTTATTAAAAATGACATAAAGCTATGTATGATTTATTTCTTAATATTTTATAGTTGGTACAGTATGGACAACGGACATAGACAGAGAGAAAGCTTTCGTAATACAAAATAAAATAGTTACGGCAGCTGTAGTTGTTACTTTTTTAATTAAGCCAAACTCACAATTACGCCAGTAAGTCTTGAGTGACGTCACAAAGAAATCCTCTATCCATATATTTAAGCTTTCGCTGAGCGGCAATAACAGTAAAGCGTCCCAAGGGAACACCAGAACAGAGCCGCATTTAGAAGTAAAATTACTACAGAGAATATGAGAACAAAACTGTTAAGTTTTAGTTTACTCTGTTGTAAACTTTACGCTGGCAAATGAACAATCTAGATATTAATAATATATACTTAAGTAAACACCTCACCCGGCTGATCATATAGAACTAGACGTATCTAAAAACAATACGCAAACTCTAAAAATGTCCTTCAGGCGGCATAGCAGGATGCGCACGCCGGATGAATGGGATAAAAGATTTAAGGAAGGACAAACCGGCACAATCACAAAACTGTTTCTTCCTATTGTCATAAGTGCATACGAAGTAATTCTCAGTCTTAGGCCCCAAGAAGTTCTGACGCAAATATTAACGGGGAACGGAGGTTTCTCCGAGCATCTGGCCAGATTTAAATGCAAGGAGGATCCTTCGTGCTTTTGTGGGCCAGGCATTATTCAGACAGTACCTCATGTAATCTTTCACTGCCAATTCTTTGGGAGAGAAAGGTATGTGTTAGAAGAAAAAATAAGAGAAACACAAATAATATCCTTTAACATAAATAAGCTAATGAAAAAGGCACACCGAGAACTGAGTTCATGAAATTTTGTAAGAAAATAGCAAATATAGTAATTAAGAGAAATAAATAAGAGCATAAATGAAATAGAACATACATACTAAGGACATATTGAATATTCACTAATCAGTGTGATGTAACATACTAGAAGTATTATCCGTGCAGGGGCGGAAAAAGAATACTAACCTATCCGGGGTCGGCCTGTCCTAAAAGGCGACAAAACTACGCACCCTAGCTACATGGTAGGCTCTCAAGCCCGTCTGGATGACGACCATCTTTGGTCTTAGTATGCCGCCATAATAACCTTGTGTTGTGTTCCGGCGTTAGTGACCCAAGTTCCTGAACCCTTATAGGACAGCAGTATGTTCGCGGTGCCACTGGCGTTGCAAACACCTATAGACGATGGTAACTGTTAAATTCTAAACGGGCCGGCAGAAAAAACTTTCATACTCTTTAATAAATAATATTAATTCCTTATGATATTGAAACATTTCTAAGCACGATAATAAAACTTCTAGTAATTTTTGTAATCAATAATTTGATCTCTCAGTATTCACCACACAGAACGAAGTCAAATCCGACCCTGTGTACACTAGGGTCGAGATTTAAGAAGATAGGTATTACCTACGCCACTCGGAGTGGAGTGTCTCACTCTTTATGGACAGTTTAATGGCGTGACGAAGTGATGTCTTGTGATAATGAAAACTGCTCAGGGTTTGGAACGATATGGGAAAATTAGAAGTGGGGTATATTGACATACTTCTAGTGAGAACGGATTGCTTTGCTCATTACACGGATTTCTAGGTTTGATTAAAGCATCTATCTATAAACTAAGAATCTAATATTGACATAAATGATTTAAATAAAAGTTTTAATAATGGTATAAAGTTTTATCTTAAAGAATATCTCAAAGACATGATTGTTATGGAAATCGTTCAAGACTCAACTTGAAAGTCTACCTTTGTCATGAGTTTACGTTAAATTATCCACGAATACTGAAACCCACAGATTTATAATAATCTGCAAACATTCTTACAACTGATTGAATAATCTTGAATTTTAATATTCTGATTCAATACAGACGATAGAATGTCTAACGTTCAGGTAATTTTCTCATTTCGCTTGTTTAAGAGAATACACATTACAAATTATTCAAGTTCTTTAAAACTGAACTTATAATTCATTATACAAACAAAAGCACGGCATTATCCTATTTTCATAGCTTTAAGAAAATCAAGAATAAAAAATAAACCTCATAACACTGTAGCCATATACCTGTCCATTTAATGTCGTAGTTTTTTATATACCTGTTTATTTTTACGCTAAGATCTCTTACTTAATAACCTCATAAATATTCTAAATAAACCAGGTTTTCTACAAACTATTGAATTAAAGAAGCATTTGCACGGAACGTTACTTTTTATTATACAAATACTTTCGTTTCGTATGTTGATAAGATTTGAATTCTGAAATTGCGATTTTATTCACTAGAATTGTTTGGTGGAATGGAATGGATCGCAATATAGGAATACCCTCATCCACGACAGATTTCATGTCGTAACATAGCAGCTATACCGCAGAGATGTCTAGACATGCCTCCGTTCCGATAGGAAGTGCAAACCCTCGTGGTCGCCGTGCAATGACTAATAGTCGATCCTGCGAACTCCAAAAGCTTTAGGTGGCTACCGGAGTTTTTAGTGAGTATACCACCGCGACCACGCAGGCTCTATTGCTAGTCAGTTTTTTTATTGCTGAGGAGCAGACAGACTGACAGCCCACTTAATAGGAAGCAGTTACTGTCGCCTGTGGATGTATGCGACGCTGCTGTAATATGGGGGTACAGGAACTTGGGTCACTAATGCTGAAACACAATACAAGTATTATGGCGTCACAAGTTGAGTGGTTGCAGTATCAGAGTAGTGAAAACCACACACACCCGCTTCGGTTACCCCATGAAGTACCGACACGACTCTAATAAGGTGTAACTTTATCCCGAAAAAAATAAGAGTGAACGCTGTAAGTGTCCCTGCCAACTTGCTCCAACTTCCGGTACCTCGGATCATTAATCCAGAATGACGGTGAGATAGGCCGAGATGTGACAAACAGGGTGAATGCAAGATGTATGAATGGCGACAGGTCTCTGGAACCTGGTCTCTTTGCGATCCCCAAGTGCCGTTTAGACTTAAAGGTAAAATTTATAAGTCTGTTAGAAGACCTGCCATATTGTATGGATCAGAGTGCTGAGCTATAAACGGGAAAGATGAAAGGTTATTGCATGCAGCAGAGATGCGAATGTTGAGATAGATGAGCGGAGTTATAAAAATGGATAAAATTAGACATGAGTAAATTAAGTTTCAAAGTAGCGCCAGTAATTGAGAAGCTGAAAAGTAATAGGTCAGCCTGGTATGGCCATATAATGCGAAGAGAGGAGCGTCATGTAACAAGGAAGATGCGAAAAAAAAAACTGAGAGTGAATGGATACAAGGAGCCATCCATTAATCACGTGATTTTTTTTTGGAAATTTTTACCTCCCCCTCCCCTTTAGTGATACATGGTGAGGTTTAAGACTACTCCCCCCCCCACTCCCCCCTATATCACGTGTATTTTTTAGTACCTACAAAGGATCTTAATTTTAAGTATCAACTAATTTTATTATAGAAAATTAAAGATTACAATAATGATTAAAATGTACAGTATCCTCGGACCACTGATTAGCAATACTTTCTTCAACATCAATAACTGGATAAGCATCTTGCAAGTCAGTTGTTGGCACAGTGCTAAATTCGATTTTGTACACGTTTGCCGAAAAAATAAATACACGTGATATATTGTTACACCCCCCCCCCTACCCCTTGTGATATTTCGTGATTTTTTATGGACCCCTCCCCCCCCCCTTTCGAGCCTCACGTGATTAATGGACAGCCCCTAAGAGGAGAGGTAGACCAAAGAAAATATGGATGGATTGTGTAAAAGACGATACGGTTAAAAAAGGTGTGAATGTTCAGATGACGGCTAATGAAGGAGAGTGGAAGGAGAGAACGTGTTGTGCCCACCCCACATAGTTGGGATAAGGGCAGGAAGAAGAACTTGTTGCTGTATAAATTTAATACTAATTGATGGATTGAGTAAATGATATGGTGAAAAAGTATGAATATTGAGATGACAACTAATAGAGGAGAGTAGAAGAATCTCTCCTTCTTGATAAGCCGAACCCACATAGCTTGGTATAAGGGCAGAGAGAATACAAATTTAATACTACTATTATTTATACTATTGTAAATAAACAGACAGAAACAATTTTCTTTGATTAAAGTAACAAATAACCTTTTAAAAGTTACCTTTATGGTCTAGTAATATACTTGCTTAATTATTTATAATTGTGGCAATAAAGAGCAATGAATACTCACGCGATTCCAGAGTACCCTTAAAACAAAATAACGATAAGAAGTAAATGTACGGCTGTGATAACTTCAACCAGTAAAATCGAGGAAATAAAACTGTTAAAAAACTTCCAATCAACAACGATAATTTTTATAAAGGGCTTTCGTAACGTACATATATAAAAAGCTTCACTTGGTCTTAAGTCTTCTACGATTTTTTTAAAAGACTGACGGCCACTTAATAGTAAGCAGTTAGCGTCGCCTATGGATGTTTGGGAGCCAGGGTCAGCGCTAATAACATTCTACCGTCTCCGTAGCGGAATTAAGAAAGTTGAATAAAATGTGTAAATAAGTAAATAAAATTCCCGGCCTGCGTTTTTTAGATGATTTACTGGATAATTTGTAAGAAATTCATAAAAATTCAAGCGAATAGTTTGAAAATAGATAAGAATTTATACCAAATATTGTTAAATAATTAAATTTTTGGCTTCTACGGCCAACTCACATGTCAATCGATATTTCCTTCTAAACAGCGGATAAGGTCCCGAAACGAACTTAGTATGAAATTTCGAAAAAATAGTTTTTTTTTCAAATTGGATGCAATTGTAACTCGAAGACAAATCATCCAATCGCTTTGTTTTTTTTTGTGCTTGTTATGTATATGTTTCTATCTATTACGACCCTCTAGTTTTTCGATTGTATAAAAAATGTAATTTTGGCGGGCCAAAAATCGTCTAATTTTTGAGCAAAATTCGACAAAGTCCGCCATTTTGTTAAATTTCAATTTTTTAACAATCGTGAGTAATTGCATAGGCAATACCTTACAGATTAATAATGTTTTTTGTTTTAGCCACGGCGAAGGCCGCAATCACTGCAGCAGTGGAGGACTTTTTTTAGTAACTTGGGAAATAGCGAATAACTGGCAAAATTTTATTTTTTATATTTTTGTATATATTCATTAATTATGTATAAATATATCCTCGTCATTTGAAAACATTTCATGTAGTAGTTTTCTTTTAAAAAATTCTAAAAATACCTTTTTTTTAAGTGGTGTGCCCCTTAAGTCCATTGGAGTTAAGCGCATCCATTGGCGTTCAGACAGCAGTCGCTGTAAAACAAAATTTGCTAGTTCCATCTATCTAATGCTGATAAAAAGAAAGTGTCACGGTTAGATGTGGACGCAAACTAAACAAAACGGTCCATTCATTTTATTCTCTTTTTTAGGTCTGGAGTTCCTGAAGTAGTATTAGATGTGACAGTGATTGTCTTTATATAATAACTAACCGTTCTAGTCGAATAACAGAAAAAAAATCGCGAGATCCTATTTTTTTCTAAAACTATTTTTTTTCTAAAATAAAAGTAGCATAAGTTACTTCTTGTTACATCAGCTATCGAACCCGTCAAGAGAGGTTTTTTCCCGACACCAAAAAAAAAAAAGCTATCTGCCAGTGAAAGTCCCGTCAAAATCGATCCAGTCATTTCAGAGATTAGCCGAAACAAACAGACAGACAGACAAAAATTGTAAAAAATGTTGTTTTGGTATATGTACCGTGTATGCATCCATATGCACTTAGTAAAAAGCGGTTATTTTAATATTACAAACAGACACTCCAATTTTATTTATTTGTATTGTAGTATTATATGTATGTACAGATGTATAGACTGTATAGATAATCATAATAAAAATGTATAAGTAAATAAGAGTTAAATTAAAACCATTAAAATGCACGTCATTAGAATTACTCAAAGACAATAAAGACCGTAAGATATAATTTATTGTTTTTCATATGAGGGTAAGGTGAAAAGTTCTCGGCCTAATACAGAAATTGCGTTCCAATCAACGAAAGTTTATTTATTATTCCTGCCTGTGTGCATGTCTCACGAGTTTGTATGATAAGTTTCAACTCGTTCTCTGAAGTAGTTTGTTTATACGAATTTCCGCAGTAGACGTCTTGCGTGTTTTTCGTTAAAATGGATAAACGTGAATATCGTGCGGTTATAAAATTCTTCGTTTTGGATGGATTAACTCCTAAGGAAATTCATCCGAAGTCGACAAAAGTTTACGGGGACTCTGCTCCTTCAATATCAACCGTCAAAAAGTGGGCAGCTGAATTTAAACGCGGTCGTACGTCCCTCGAAGATGACCCATCGAAAAGGTGCACGATATCGTGTTGGATGATAGGCGTGTTAAGGTGAGTCAGCGCCAAAGAAAGTGAAGTTGATCGCATCTGCCGGAAAGGTCATGGTCAGTGTAGGCAAAACATTACTCTAATCTTCTTGATCAGCTGTATGCCAAAATTCGCGAGAAGAAGCCTGGCTTAAAAAAGAAACTATTTTTCACCAGGACAACGCACCTGCTTATAAAGGTGCGTTGGCAATGGGAAAAGTACAGGATTTGGGGCATGATTTGCTCCTGATTTGATTTGGCACCTTCAGACTCCAATGAAGAAGTTGAGAGGACCGTAGATGGATATTTTCACAGCATTCCAGACTCTCACTTCCGGGAAGAAATACTGATGTTGGAGAAACGCTGGACCAAGAGTGTTGAAGTCAAGGGAGAATATGTAGAAAAATAAACTCCTTTTCCATCTGAAAATGACAGTCTTTCATTGTCAGGCCGAGAACTTTACATCTTACCCTAGTATTTCTATTTACGTATAGTATATTTTCTGTAAAGTATTTATATATTATATTTTACTTTTATTAAAGAAAACAGTAAATATTATTTAATATGTTACTATCAGCTATTTATATAGAAATCCGCAGAAGAAACGAACTATAAATATCCAGAAGTACCCGAAAGACTGTACAAGTTGTAACATACCGCAACAGCCCGGAAAATGACAAACAGCTCCTTGTCATACCCGTGCGTGTGAGTTGGCGATAAATTCGTCGGAAAATCGTCAGGCGGGCGGAGTCAGAGCAATAACATAACTAATGTTACGCATTTTTCTCTTTTAAGGGAATGTTACTCATTGCTACTGTTTAATTATGTTCGTGACTTGAAGTCCCCTACATTTTATTGTCATAATGTAAGGCTATGAAGGTCCCACTGGACATGGTCTTATTTTTTTGTTGTTAATGCTTTAACATCACGTTAAAGTGTATTCAAGTTAGGGTAACTGCTGCCAACGATCATTGAAGATAAGCTTAATAAGGTTCATTTTTCATTAAAAGAGGGTGGAAGTCAGATAAGCTTCATATTTAACGACCTCCGTGGTATAGCGGCTAACGCATTTCGGTACGCTTGCGGAGGTCATGGGGTCGATTCCCGTCTCGCGTCTGGGTGTTTATGGATAATATGTATTTATTTACAAAAAAATAAAGTATACATGTACTTTATCAGTTATACAGTACCCATAACGCAAGTGCTATACTTACTTTGGGACTAGATGGCACTGTGTGGATTGTGCCATATTTTTTTTATATTAGATAAGTGTAGAAGATAGAGGTAAAAAAAACCATATGAGAAGTTGAAAAAGTGTCCAGCTGCAATGTATATTATAGTTCAAAAACCTGCTAGAGCTAGTATGGACATAGTACATGATAAGACTAATTAAAGTATACTGAGTTAAAAATTCTCTATGGCACTCTAAAAATTTTTGGCGCTTTCCTCTAAAATTTACACTGATCTGTCCGTGTAGAGGCGGAGAAAGAATACTGACCTTTGCGGCCCACCCTAGCTACGTGGTAGGGCCCCAAGCCCGTCTGGTTGGCGACCACTTTTGGTCTTAAGTATGCCGTCATAATAACTTTGTGTTGCAGCATTAGTGACCCAAGTTCCTGTACCCTTAAAATCAGTGTTGAACAAACATGGCGGGTGGACCTAGTAATCATCTCTTATATTTACTTATGCACTTCTGTATAGATAACTTTTGTATCATTTTATCACATCAAACATACGAGTATGTACGGATTCCACAAAAAATTTATTGTAACTATGTGAACTAAGAAAAATAATATATGTACTCAATGGTCGGTAAATGTTTGTCAAACTTTACACTGTATTTTTACGTCGTTCAAGTTAATGTGTTTGTGTTTGCTTAGTGACTATAAGTACTGTTTACTTGTATTCTTTAAACAGGATTAAAAATGTTTACAATGTAAACATTTAGAAATATAGAAAGAAAATACTTTCTGTGAGCGGACAAAATACTGTAAGATGAACAGACAATGCTTAGAATACAGCTTTGATGAACGACAAGACACAAGATGTTATTGTCACAAGACACGAGAGCGAAGGGCGAGTGTGGGCGAGTGAGTAAAAACTCAAACCAGAAATAACTCTCTACAGATCATAAAAAATATTCTGTCCCGCATGAAGATCGAATCTTCAGACCGTACATGCCCCCTGAAGCAAATGTGCCCTCAAACTGCTGCCTACCTTGGCATTGATATAATAAAGCAACTTGAATTCAGTTTCTTGCATAAATAAAAACTTAAAACTTGGCTTAAAACTGTAAACTTTTTACTTAATACTTATATCTATTTTAGAAACAACTGACCAACGATGCCATTGAATAAAAATCTGTACCGACAAGAATTATTAGTTTTCTTAAATATATGACTGAAATAAATTAGTCGGCGTCTAGACACGGACAACATTTGAAATGACCACATCTTTATTCGTGCGTGGTAAAACAAACGACATAAGAAGTCAATGTTGGGGAAAAATAAACGACGAGCATGAGGGTAAAATATTCTTAAAATTTATTTCAGTAATAATATAAAAACGAAGATCATAAAATACGAGTATATCTATTGAGAATTAAAGAAAAACGACATTTTCACAAGTAAAGATAGATTTAAAAAATGTCAATTATTAGAATTGCTTCTTTTATGTAATTTACTAATATACTAATTGTAATTTTATGTATGATATGATAAATTTTTCTTACAAGCGTTATAAGCAGATTGCATTTTTAATGTGCTTTCGGAATCTAGTGTTCATTGTTGTGAATCGTCACGAGGAATACTTCTGCGTACGGTTTTGCATTGGCGACCTTTCATGTTCCTTCCATTTCTTATGCAAAATTATACACAAAACAATGGAAAAGAAGTGAGTGGATTTGGTTTCACAGATACAATTTTGACTACCCTCCGCCTTTCTATCAAATCTTTATATTTTATCAACATATATATCTAAATACCTGAAATGTGAAAACGATGGTATACCCCTAAAAATTCTAGCTTTAAAATGCCTCTTATAATATTCATCAGATTTGGCCCTATCACTCACTTAAAACCAAGTAACCGATGCGGTATCGAAAATCATCGATCAGATGGGTCGAAACCGAACCCTTGTTAGCATAATAAAGTCCGGCGCCATAAAACTCGTCTCGGGAATTGAGAATTAAAGCAGCTTCATGAAACGCTCGTTTCCTTCGCTCACTTTGGTTTACTTCATACTACTTATTTCTCTTAAATACACTACATGTAGTTTAAAACAAACTATTCCTTGACATATTGGGTTGGGTTGCTATGAATATATTGGGTGGGTCAAAAAGTTCAACTAGTTTTTTTTTTTACTTTGTACTCTGAAAAATAGGTGACTAGACACTTCTAGAAAATTCTCTTCAAATATGAGCTCTTAATTTTAATAGGAAGGTGCTCCGCTCCGCCTTACAGTTTTCCATTTTTCCTTCAGTATAAAAAAAATCGTTTCGTCTAAACCCGAACTTTTGAGGGAAGTCGAGAAGTTCTACGGACAGCTATACACGACCACACGGGCACCTGTTAACAACAAGGCTAAAGACCCAAGAGCCAAATTAACCCGACACTACACCGTAGATATCCCAGACGTCAGTCTGTACGAGATTAGTGTGGCCCTTAAACAGCTTAAAAACAACAAGGCGCCGGGTGATGATGGAATTACAGCCGAGCTTCTGAGAGCTGGTGGTACTCCTGTGCTTAAAATCCTCCAGAAGCTATTTAATTCCGTCATCCTCGATGGCAAAACGCCGCAGGCCTGGCACGGAAGTATAGTGGTGCTGTTCTTCAAAAAGGGCGACAAAACCCTTTTGAAGAACTTTAGACCGATATCACTTCTGAGCCATGTTTACAAGCTGTTTTCAAGGGTCATCACGAATCGTCTCGCGCGCAGATTTGACGACTTCCAGCCTCCCGAACAAGCCGGATTCCGAAAAGGTTTTAGCACCATAGACCACATACATACGCTGCGGCAGGTTATACAGAAGACGGAGGAGTATAACCAGCCACTATGCTTGGCGTTCGTGGACTATGAGAAAGCCTTTGATTCGATCGAGACCTGGGCGGTGCTTCAGTCTCTCCAGAGGTGCCACATTGATTATCGATACATCAAAGCGCTGAAGTATTTGTATGAAAACGCCACCATGTCAGTCCGTCTCCAGGATCAGAACTCGAAGCCTATCCGACTGCAGCGGGGAGTCAGACAAGGCGATGTCATATCGCCGATGCTGTTCACTGCTGCGTTGGAAGATGTCTTCAAGCTTCTGGACTGGAACGGACTGGGCATCAACATTAACGGTGAGTACATCACTCACCTTAGATTCGCAGATGATATCGTAATCATGGCTGAAACCATGGAAGACTTAAGCCATATGCTTGATGGCCTCAATACAGCTTCCCAAGGAGTAGGTCTCAAAATGAACATGGACAAGACGAAGATCATGTCTAATGTCCATGTCGCACCTACCCCCGTAACAGTTGGGAACTGTACTTTCGAAATTGTTGACGAATACGTCTACTTGGGTCAAACGATCCAGTTAGGCAGGTCCAATTTCGCGAAAGAGGTCACTCGTCGAATCCAACTCGGATGGGCAGCGTTCGGGAAGCTCCGTAAAATCTTTTCGTCCCAAATACCGCAGTGTCTCAAGACGAAGGTTTTTAACCAATGTGTGTTGCCAGTGATGACATACGGAACGCAGACGTGGTCGCTAACTATGGGCCTTATGAGAAAGCTCATGGTCGCTCAGAGAGCAATGGAGAGGGCTATGCTCGGAGTTTCCCTGCGAGATCGAATCAGAAATGAGGAGATTCGCAGGAGAACCAAAGTAACCGACATAGCCCGGATGATTGCAAAACTGAAGTGGCAGTGGGCTGGGCACATAGCTCGAAGGACTGATGGCCGTTGGGGCAGAAAAGTCCTCGAATGGCGACCGCGTACCGGAAGACGCAGTGTTGGTAGGCCCCCCACAAGATGGACCGATGATCTGGTCAAGATCGCCGGGATAGGTTGGATGAGGGCAGCGCAGGACCGATCATCGTGGAGATCTTTGGGGGAGGCCTTTGTCCAGCAGTGGGCGTCTTCCGGCTGAAATGATGATGATAAAAAAAATCATATCTCTTTACCAACTTTGCATTAAAAATTGTTCTTGTATACTTGTAGGAAATTGAACGCCCAAAAAAAAGGTCTTGTACAGTTTTTTCGTAAATCTCACCGTTGAATAGATATTAAAGGTAGAAGTTTGATTATTTTAAGACAAGAAAAAAAAGAAATTTGTCCAACCTTTAATATCTTACTGAGCACTGTGGGTAATACTGACAGTAAAGATAGTCTAACTGTGATTATCGGCAACAAGAGTGGCATTGACTGCGGTTTTGAAAACCAAGAAAGTACAATAAAAATCTAAAAAATAACAATAGGGTAGGAAAAAACTTAGTACAAGGCAGTTCGAAGTACCACCGCATAATTACCAAGCCCCAAACGAAGAAACCGAATTGTAAACTAGCATAGCACACACATAACACATCCTATTATATAATAGTTATAATTCATACTATGAAATATTTCACATTTTAATATCGATGATAAATATTAATTTCAGTCTAATATTCCGAAAGCTCAAAGGCATTAATGATACAACTACTATATATGTATAAAATATATATCATAAAACGCAGCTTCGACGAACGAGTCGTTATTCCCAGACAACCTATTCAATCTCCGTCTTAATAGCCTGAATGCGACACCTTTCACTGTAGATAATAGTAGTGAGTTTGCTGAAGTGATAAGAAAATCAGAGAATCAGATTCTGATTTAATAAACGCTGTTTAGATGTGTAAGGATCCAAGCAAAAACTTTGCTTTTGAGTTTTGAGACTCAGATCAGAAAATGCAATATCAAAACAATCATTCGAATTGTTACTAAAAATTACTATAACTCATAACTGATAAATAATATCTTCAAAACATTTATAGTCTTACATTTATAAAATTATAACCTTAAATCTTTGTGCCATTAAACTTACTGTGGCTAAATTTTCCTACTTCTTTTCAAGTTTTTTTAAGACACTTCCCTGCACAATATATCGAATGTATCGCATGTTCATTTCCAAATACAAAACTGACGGAGACCAACACAAGAGCCAGCCGTGTCTTCAATGTGAAATTTAATTGATATTGATCAATTTTAAACGACTTAATTATAATTAAACTATTTCTAATTAGTCTGATTATTTTATTAGGTTTAAGTTTTCTCAGTGCAGGAGCAGAGTATGAATTTAGTATTATTACTTTCTATTCTTACCCCTGCGGCCGGGGTAATAGGCGACAAAACAACCCTAGCCACCCCGTATGCATGGCAACCAACCTTGGTCTATAAGTATGCCGCCATAAAAATCTTGTGTTGTGATCTTGCATTCGTGACCCAGGTTCCAGTACCCCTATGCGCAAACATCCGTAGGGGACAGTTTATTATTAAGTGAGCCGTCAGCCTATTTATAGCCTCAGCAATTAAAAAAAGGAAATTTAAAAATATAACTATGACGAACCGTGGCTTGATTTTAGTTATTTACTTGAATAACTATTTGTTTTTGAATTTCTACCCATTGTGTAATCAAATAAACGAGTATCTGAAAGCTGTACTTTATGTACAACGAATACCCAACAAACATGATATCTGCCAAACAGCACAATCTCTTGGCACGGCTCCTGTTTCCAATATCTAACACATACATTTGTGTATCACGCAGACATAACTACTATCTGACTTACAAACGACCCGAATTTTACATGTTATACCTAGTCAGGTCATAAGTATTGTCACACAGTAAAAACTTTTCTTTTAGAATGCTGGCCACAAAAACGTTTATTGAATTCGAATTTAGAATAGTTCATGAAAATAAAAATGTATATTTTTTGAAATTTTACTCATTTTTAAATATGGAGTGGACGCTTAAAGAAGACCGTGTTGCAGTTATTGCGTTGCATCGTTGCAGTTACGCGCCAATTCAAATTTTTAACATACTGAAAAACTTTGAATATAACCAAAAGATTCGTTTATCGTACCATCAAACGATACAATGAAGACTCTAGTGTAGATGACAGGTCAAGAAGTGATCGCCGTCGGTCTGTTAGGACTCCAGCAGTGATAAAAGCTGTGAAGGCACGAATTCAAAGAAATCCCAAACGTAAGCAGAAACTGTTGGCCCTTCAGATGGGGTTAAGCAGAACCACGGTGAAAAGGGTGTTAAATGAAGACTTGGGCTTCGGGCATATCGAAGAAAAACAGGACATCGTTTGATTGCTCGTCTAATGGACCTGAGACTGAAGAGATGCCGCGCTTTGTTGAAGCGGTACGCGGTAAAAAAATATCGGGAAATTCTTTTTTCGGATGAAAAAATGTTTACCGTAGAAGAGAGCTACAACAAACAAAATGATAAGGTGTACGCACACAGTAGTGAAGAAGCGAGCAACCGTATTCCGCGTGTCCAACGAGGTCATTTTCCATCCTCGCTCATGGTATGGTTGGGAGTTTCTTATTGGGGCTTAACAGAGGTACATTTTTGTGAGAAAGGTGTAAAAACGAATGCTGTTGTGTATCAAAATACAGTCCTGACGAACCTTGTGGAACCTGTTTCTCATACCATGTTCAATAACAGGCACTGGGTCTTCCAACAAGATTCGGCGCCAGCTCATAGAGCGAAGAGCACACAAGACTGGCTGGCGGCGCGTGAAATCGACTTCATCCGGCACGAAGACTGGCCCTCCTCCAGTCCAGATTTGAATCCGTTAGATTACAAGATATGGCAACACTTGGAGGAAAAGGCGTGCTCAAAGCCTCATCCCAATTTGGAGTCACTCAAGACATCCTTGATTAAGGCAGCCGCCGATATTGACATGGACCTCGTTCGTGCTGCGATAGACGACTGGCCGCGCAGATTGAAGGCTTGTATTCAAAATCACGGAGGTCATTTTGAATAAACTTTAATGTCATAAGAATCTATGTTTTGTTAAGTTCATTTTGGTATATGAATGGTTACATAATGAATAAACTTGTTACAATTATTTTACATTAAACATGTGACAGAATTTATGACCTGACTAGGTATATTGTTACATAATGTCTTATTATTTTCTTCTTTTAATCCTGGTTATAGGATAAACTTTTGGGAGCCCAGGCCTCGGTGTTGGTCAAAAGTAAAATACTGCCTTGCATTTTTACACATGTCTTGATTCAACAGTTTCTTGGTCTTCGCTTTAGAATGAAATAGATAAAAAACACCCTAGTAACTCATATGTCGTGACCTTTTAGGATATCTGAGAAAGGAGATACCGTGGTGATGATACCTATTATTTTTGTATTGTTCTTGTAACCACGACTAAACATTTATATTCATACTTTATGAATAATTTTTATGTTCACGTAAACACGCCACCGCCAACGCATCGCCAAATACCTGGTATAATTAAGGGAAATGTAGTCAGCCGTTTAATTACGTCGCTCAGTATTGGAACACCTTGATTTAAAGCGCTAAGTTAAAATATTAGTGCATAGTAAGTATTTAAACTTTGTATATTAACATATTTCCTTTTTTATTGAAAGTTATAAGCTAACGTAAAGTGATGTAGAATACTTATTATAAATCAATTAATGCAATGAATATGATACTTATCCGTGCAGGGGTGGCAGAAGAATACTAACCTCTTCGGCCGGGATCGGCCTATCGTAAAAGGCGACAAAACGACCCAAGCTAGGTGGTAGGGCTCCAAACCCGTCTGGATGGCAACCACCCCTGGTTTTTAAATATGCAGCCATAATAACCTTGTTGTGTTCCGGCAAGTGAGCAGGTTCCAGTACCACCACACGGATAGCAGCGTATTAGCGATGCCCGTTGTGTTGCAAACACACATAGGCGACGGTAACTGCTAAATTCTAAGTGGGCCGTCAGCCTGTCTGCTGTCCTACAGCATTAAAAAAAAACTTACAAGTAATATGTTTTTCATTTGAATATATAAGATTCCATTAATCACCAAATTATGTACATTTTGGACAAAACAGTTGGACAACATAAACGTTAATATCTAATCAAAAATATATTTATTACATAAAATGTATATCTCAATAACTTTTATAGCTCCATAATCTCATAGACCAATAAATAAAAAAAATTAAATCCTATTCTCTTGAGAAATATATCTAGACAAACCCCTAATATTTCTATCTCAACAACCTAGTATTTTGTGGAACATTTACAAACTACTATCATAAATCACACATGCTGTTGTTGTAAGTAGTTGTTGGTGTACCAATTGTTGGGATTTAATTTTGTTTTACAGTACGAATAACATGCAGTGAGTTAAGTTTACATATTAATGGAAATTAAACATCTGAAATGTTGTTATTTTTTTTAAATGACAGACAGCAGTCAGTCTGATGGTCCACTTCATAGTAAGCAGTTATCGTTGCTTATGGATGTTTGTGATGCCAGGGGCACATATAATGCGCTGCATCACAAGATTGCCATCCAGACAGGCTTGGAGCTCTACCAGTTAGTTAAGCTTCTTTTTTCGCCTTTTACGACAGGCAGGGATCAGTATTCTTACTCCGCCCCTGCACAGAGGAACATATCTTCATACTTTTTATGTGCATCACTCGTTATTCTTCTTATTATTAATAGGCGATCGTAAATAATTAAATATTAGTAATGAACAGCCATCTAGCATAATTACTCTGTAATTTTATTTTCGGTATCGGAGGGTAGTCTAAGGTAATCATCATACTGACATATTTGATATATCTAGAACACACTATAAATACGCCATCGCCTACGCCTTAGAGTTAAAACCATAACGCTCTTCTCTGTTACCCGCCATGCCAACAGTTTTAGCCGCCATTTTTAGCTTTTATGTTTCCATTATCTTTTCTGTACCCACATTTCTAGCTTTTTCTTATTACATTTCTCCCATAACATGGGCATCAAATACCTATTACTTTTTAATTTCCCCTGATATGCCACAAGAATCTACCGTTGGAAAAGTCAACTCGTATTCTCATTCCGTGCACTTTCTTTATCATATGACACTTTCACGCTACCCATCTTAACATATGAGTAACTACCTAGTCAGGTCATAAGTATTGTCACACAGTAAAAACTTTTCTTTTAGAATGCTGGCCACAAAAAAGTTTATTGAATTAGAATTTCGAATTGTTCATGAAAATAAAAATGTATAACTTTTAGAATTTTACTCATTTTTAAATATGGAGTGGACGCTTAAAGAAGACCGTGTTGCAGTTATTGCGTTGCATCGTTGCGGTTACGCGCCAATTCAAATTTTTAACATACTGAAAAATTTGAATATTACCAAAAGATTCGTTTATCGTACCATCAAACGATACAATGAAGACTCTAGTGTAGATGACAGGTCAAGAAGTGGTCGCCCTCGGTCTGTTAGGACTCCAGCAGTGATAAAAGCTGTGAAGGCACGAATTCAAAGAAATCCCAAACGTAAGCAGAAACTGTTGGCCCTTCAGATGGGGTTAAGCAGAACCACGGTGAAAAGGGTGTTAAATGAAGACTTAGGGCTTCGGGCATATCGAAGAAAAACAGGACATCGTTTGAATGCTCGTCTAATGGACCTGAGACTGAAGAGATGCCGCGCTTTGTTGAAGCGGTACGCGGGAAAAAAATATCGAGAAATTCTTTTTTCGGATGAAAAAATGTTTACCGTAGAAGAGAGCTACAACAAACAAAATGATAAGGTGTACGCACACAGTAGTGAAGAAGCGAGCAACCGTATTCCGCGTGTCCAACGAGGTCATTTTCCATCCTCGCTCATGGTATGGTTGGGAGTTTCTTATTGGGGCTTAACAGAGGTACATTTTTGTGAGAAAGGTGTAAAAACGAATGCTGTTGTGTATCAAAATACAGTCCTGATGAACCTTGTGGAACCTGTTTCTCATACCATGTTCAATAACAGGCACTGGGTATTCCAACAAGATTCGGCGCCAGCTCATAGAGCGAAGAGCACACAAGACTGGCTGGCGGCGCGTGAAATCGACTTCATCCGGCACGAAGACTGGCCCTCCTCCAGTCCAGATTTGAATCCGTTAGATTACAAGATATGGCAACACTTGGAGGAAAAGGCGTGCTCAAAGCCTCATCCCAATTTGGAGTCACTCAAGACATCCTTGATTAAGGCAGCCGCCGATATTGACATGGACCTCGTTCGTGCTGCGATAGACAACTGGCCGCGCAGATTGAAGGCTTGTATTCAAAATTACGGAGGTCATTTTGAATAAACTTTAATGTCATAAGAATCTATGTTTTGTTAAGTTCATTTTGGTATATGAATGGTTACATAATTAATAAACTTGTTACAATTATTTTACATTAAACATGTGACAGAATTTATGACCTGACTAGGTATGTTAAAATTCAAGTCAATCAGGTGTACAGTTTAAGAGATCTCGTGATGAGCGATATAGATATAGTGGTAGAGATAAAATAAGACAATGTGCAAAAAATTACGCCACTGTTGTACAAACACTGTGACACAGTCCATGAGTCAGTTGGGTAAACTGGCGCCACATTTGTCAAAGGAAGCCAAAGAGCGCAACCCGTACTTGGTGAGCTACGTTCACAAAGTCAACACTCAGACATTTCGACATTACTCTGATTAAATTTTGGAGGCGACGTTTACGGAATTTTCCCAGTTAGCCGCTGGCTTACCTGGAACAAAGTAGAGTAAAGTTAGACATTTAGCATCATTTTTACCTATATGAAAATGACAAGACATGCGAGAATAATAAATAAATAATTCACACAACGCATTTAGTCTCCAAGTAAGCAAAAAAACGCTAGCGTTGAGTATATAACACAACAGATATATTACTTTTTTCTTTAAATAACTATTTTTAAATAAATATACATCATACATAATATACCCAGACTAGGGACGGGGATTTCATCCGCGAACGCTTCGGAGGTTTCAACATGCAAAAGACGTTTCGCCACAGAAGTCTACGGCTTCAACTGGCTCTAGGGACTAAAAACAGAATTAATCCCTCTGTTGATGGCTGAAAGGGAAATTGAATGGCACTAATTTTTCTTTTAACATTAGTAAATCGGACAACTGTCACGCTTATGAATCAATTTAAGTGACAGTTATTTTCCTGTGTTTCTAAGCATGCAATAAGAAAGATTCACGGAAGAGGACCGATCGACCAGAGTTAGTTCTTGTAACGTAACTATTCAGCATCTTAATCACCAAAGTATTTAATGCAAATGTCCTGTTAAAAGTTACTTATTTGTATTCTAACTATTGAATATTGCACAATTCTTTATCTAAGGCCGACTTGTACAAGCAGTCACTAAACCGATTTAGCGCTAAACTTGTTTAAATCGTCATTCTGTCCCTGTCACATTGACAACATTTGACAGGGACAGAATGACGATTTAAATAAGTTTAGCGCTAAATCGGTTTAGTGATTGGTTGTGCAAGTCAGCCTAAGACTCTATTTTCTAAGATGACACAATAATTATTCAACTAACAGAAATTATGATCGCTGAGAAAATTTACTATACTTATGTAAAGTATTTATACTAAATATTTAGTTTGGATATTAATACATGATTCTATTAAGCAAACAACGATTGCAATACTAAGCATTAATATGATCTTAACGAGGAATTGACTTAATAAATGAAATTACGGAATACAATATCTGAAGGAAATGAGGCAAAAATGAATACACGAAACCTAAACTCTAATAAAATAGATGTACGTTCGCGTAGAAATGTATAGTGTATGTAACACGTCACCGCTCGACCCATAAAGTAGATTAAATTTAAATTGTCAATTCGGTTTTACGACCGCCAGCGGGTACCCGAACACAGCCCGCCACTCGCGTATTTCCACATAACTACGATCAAATGAGGAATTTGACAAGTTTATCCCCGTGAAAGGTTTAGTCGCGACTTTGTCAGTTGAAATCTAATACACTAATATGTTTCGTTTGGTTGTATTGATTTTACTTAATATTTCTAAAATACAGCAGACAGACGTCTGTCCAACCTAACAAGTATTGACAATACCAAGGTGCCATTGGCTCTAAGTAATACAGAAGGAGAGGAAAAAAGGATAATATGCTGCAACAAAAACTTAACAGGTTCCAGATTCTGAAAACAAATTATATATATAATTATAAATAATTTACGGGCTGTCTGGTAAAATGGCTAATTAGTGACAAAACCCCCCTTTGTACATAGATATCATATTAATATACTAAAATATTTCACTGTGACGTACAATACTTTCTCCGTGCAGAGGTGGATTAAGAACGGGCCCTCTGCGGCAGGGGATGGTCTGTCGTAAAAGGCGAAGAAACAGCTAGCTACGTAATCCGAGCCCGTCTGGATGCAAACCACTTTTGTATTCTAAATATGCCTCCATAATAACCTTGTGTTGTGTTCCTGTACCCCTATGGGACAGTAGCGTGTTCGCGGTGCCCCTAGCGTCGCAAACATATATTTATAAGCGACGGTAACTACTTACTATTAAGTGGGCCGCCAGCCTTTCTGCTGATCCTCAATCATAAAAAAACACATTAAGGAATTATTATATTTCTAATTTAGATTAAGAATCTAATAGTCGAAAATAATAAACAAATAAAATTAAATAATGAATTGTAACAGACTCCAAGATCTAGATTGTTTTCAATAATATCATAAAATAAATACAAATATATTTATGCTTGAAGAATTGTTTGAAATATGTACAATACAACCGTATTCATTATTCAGTATTGACATAAACGAGCAACGTCTTTAGTGATGTGACTTGTGTACGAATTTGACCGAAGTCAATATCCCATATCGTCACACGATATAAAAAAGGCGACTAAATATTTATTTAGTTGCGAGTAATGTCTTTGAAACGCAATTTATTTAACTAATCCAGATTTTTTAATGTCCTAGATTTTTATGTATCTTTATTTGAACCAGTTCATTACTCGCGGGTGCAGTTTCAAATATTTGGCTTTCTTCATTTATTTTACTATCATTCTAAAAACTATTAAATTAACATAATAAACAATAATGCTATGAGGTTTTTTATATTTAACGTTTTGTTATAAACGTTACTACTATACTGCAATCTAAATTCTTAATAAATTTTGTACAAAATATTTTTTATTATGAAAATTATTTTATTCTGAAAACCCTTGCTGATAGCATTAAAAAAGTTAATCAACCAAAAAAGGATTATGAATATATTTACCCGCCTTCTCTCTCTCTAGTTACATACAAGACTATATTAGGATTATATTAAAAGTAATTCTATTTTCATACTTTAACTTCACCGAAAATAGTGGACATAGACGAGCAACATCTATAGTGATGGACTTCCACTGTTTTTTTTTTACCGAAAATATTTAACGAAAATTATAACGAAAAAATCTATTCAAGCACATCACTAGCATGGTGCCTACACAGGCAACGTGCACGACGAAGGCAATCCAACAATAGCGGATTCCGTCGCACCAGCCGCGGTTACAGTCAAATTATTGGGGGTTATAACTCTGCCGCACAGTGAATTAAAGTAGGTGCACGTTGCATAAATAACGACATTTACAAAACGTAATTCAGCAAATAAATAAGGGGCGAAGTCTGCCGACGCGGCGGCTTTTTTCGCGATTCTGGGCGTGAATTTATTTGCTTGTGTGACTGTTTACTTAATACTTTCTTTTTTATTAAATATTAATTTTCCCTCGATATGTATCGAGTCCATTATCATATATACATATCTTTTACGTTATTAAAATTGAGTACACATATAATTGGATATTAATGTTGGTACTACTGATACACAAAATTAAATAATGATAAAAAAATTAAATAATCCTCAGTAGGATAAATTTTTTCTATACATATGTTATGATTATTATGGACAATTTATTCTACATATAATTGCAATAACCTTGCACTGGAGTACAGTAGTGTAATTTACAATCTGTGCAGGGGTGGAGAAAAAATACTAACCCCTGTGTCCGGGATCGGCCTGTCGTAAAAGGCGACAAAACAACCCATCCTAGCTACGTGGTAGGGCCCCAAGCCCGTCTGGATGGCGACCACCTTTGGTCTAAAGTATGCCGCCATAATAACCTTGTGATGTGTTCCGGCATTAGTGACCCAAGTTCCTGTACCCTTATGGGACAGCAGCGTGTTCGCGATGCCACTGGCGTTGCAAGCACCTATAGGCGACGGTAACTGCTAAATCCTAAGCAGGCCGTTAGCCTGTCTGCTGTCCTACAGCAATAAAAAGAAGCAATAAAAAAGAACCTGAATTGAATTCAATATTAAAAGACGCAATTCGTTAACTGCTGTAGCCTTATATGTATCTGATATATGTACCTAATAACGTAACTTGTTTGAATGTTTTTGTGACATGCTCCATCGTGCAGAGTACATACCCACGTTAAAGCAAACAATAATAGAATAATTATAAATAGAGAGTACAATACCAAAATTCTCTCTTAACGACTAATGCAAATAGATTTTCTTTTCGATGTTGGACAGTTGATAGTTGGAGGAATGGTTTAAAAGCTATTTTAAAAAAATCCTCTGACTTATGCAATCAGCCGCATTATTCTTAATTTGACGACCTCCGTGGCGTTACATGTGTTACATGTTTTTGTGACATGCTCCATCGTGCAGAGTACATACCCACGTTAAAGCAAACAATAATAGAATAATTATAAATAGAGAGTACAATACCAAAATTCTCTCTTAACGACTAATGCAAATAGATTTTCTTTTCGATGTTGGACAGTTGATAGTTGGAGGAATGGTTTAAAAGCTATTTTAAAAAAATCCTCTGACTTATGCAATCAGCCGCATTATTCTTAATTTGACGACCTCCGTGGCGTAACGGCTTACACATTTCGGTACGTTTGCATAAATTACGGGTTCGATTCCCGTCCCACGTCTGGGTGTTTGTGTATTATATATATTTATTTAGAAAAGACAAGTATAAATGTAGTTTATTAGTTATCTAGTACGTGTAACACAAGTGCTATGCTACTTTGGAACTAGATGGCACTGTGTCATTGTACCAGTGCATTATGTTTTTATTTCTTAATTTTACACAAAAAATGGTCTTCCATCAGCAGCGAGTCCCTGCAGTTCCAAACTCCAGTAAATTTTATTTTTATTTAATGTGTAAGGCAAAATGACTGTCGTAACAAATTGTGACATTGATACTTTGAGCGCTTTATGAGTCTTTATCCATTATAAAACAATAAAACTAAAGAAGATAGCAATTACTAAAAGATGCACTGACAATATCAAGAATTGAAAATAACAAAAGAACACGGATAGATTGTACGTCACAATAACATAAAACGATCTATGATAAAACGAATGGCGTTTGCGGTTGTCGGTTATGTGGCGTGCGCGCAGCCTTGGCACTCGGTTAACGACTGATGTGGCGAGCGATTCCGAGTGAGCTCTGCCGGACAGCAATGGGTGGCGCCCGTGCCTAACACTATTATATTCGCGACCAATCATGAGGGCGAGCGGTGTGAACCGATGCGCGCCTAAATACAAATCTAGAGAGCTCTATATATTACGTCCTTTTGTAAAAGAAAAGGAAGTTTAAAGAGTGTTTTTAGAAAAAGGCATACAACAGTTCTATGACAATAAGTACTCAACTGACTATTGGATGTGTTGATACTTGTTTGATTATTGTTACATTTCATAAATTAACTATTGATCTTAGTGGTGACCTTGGTGGTGGTAATATCCTCTACAACATGACGACATAGTTATAGAACCGTACGATCGTGTTTATGAGTTCGACCCCCATCGGAAGATACTATATTAATGAGTGTCCAATATCATTTTATGTTTTATTACGTGGCGAAAGGCTAAGTATAGCGTCCTTGGAATATCACGAGCTCAAATGAATAAACTATAAAAAATACTTCGTTCGTCTACTAAAAAAAATAAGCTGCTGAACTATAGCTATGAAAAAAAAGCATGCGGGGCAGTCTTCGGGAACTGCCGATAGAAGTAAAAACTAAGTAACTTGTGAATTGTATCGTCGAGATATTAGATTATTATATTCGGTTTATAAAGAAGTGTTTATGATCAAGGATTAAAGTTTAAATTGGTCATTAACACTTCTTTACAAACCAAAAATTGTTCACCCAAAAAGTGCTCAACGCGCCTAAAGAAGTATTCACTTCAAAAACTCAACTGTATATGCAATGCAATCATTTAAAAGTTATATTATAAAAAAACCTTAAGTCATTATTAATAAGGTTGGTATTCCTGGAGTAAAACTCCTTCCGTCTTACGAATTTTCGATCAGGTCACGTGTCCTGACGCGAGTTTAACATTTTTTACCCATTACAAAAAGAGTGCACAACGCCGCTAAAGAAGTTTTCACTTCAAAAATAAGGCTCATATTTTCTCTAGTGTACAATATAATTAAAACTTTCTTCTCTCAAAAATATACGCATTTTTAATTTTTAAACATTTTAATTATTGCCATTACCGTTCAATTAAAAACAATACAAAATTTACTCTTAAAAATTAGGTTCGTCTACTCCAGCAACACATTTAAAATATTTCATCTAAAATAAAAGCTATCATAAAAAACAAATTATTCTTGAGTGGGTTAATTGTTTGTTTATCCCTTTTTTATTGCAGAGGAACAGCTGACAGGCTAACAGCCCACTTAATAGTTAGCAGTTACCGTCGCCTATGGATGTTTGCGTTGCTAGCATCCCGGGTTTCGCAATCCCGCGTGTTCACATGCTGCTGTCCCATATTGGTACAGGAACCTAGGTCACTAATGCCGGAACACAACAAGGTTATTATGGCGGCATACTTATACACCAGGGGTGGTTTTCATCCAGACGGGCTTGGGGCGCTACCTTTTTTTTTATTCCACGTCCTGCTGCGGCACACCTCTCGGCATTACATCGCGACAGGCGGGGAGAGAGACATTCTCTTGCTGTCTCTTTGCCCTTTCATCTTGGTCCTTGACCTTCATTATTCTGGTTAGCATGCACTCTATGCCGTTCCAGTTTCTTTCGTTACGGAGCATGATCTCCAAATATTTTCAGGGGAAAGAGATGCTTCGATTTTGAGACTAGTCTCCGTGTAGGTCCTGATTACTTTCCACCTTTTACACTCAAATATAGTGTGTGATATACTATCTTTTTCACCGCAGTATAAGCATGCGTCGGTGTCAACTTTTTTTTTATTTTATGTAGGAAGTCTTGGAAGTTCCCGTGTCCGCTGAATACCTGGGTCGTATAATAATTCGTTTCCCCAAATTTTCTCCAATACCATTTGGGGCCATACCTAGCTAGGGTTGTATGTTGCCTTTTAAGACAGACCGACTCCGGCCGCAGGGGTTAGTATTCTTACTCCGCCCCTGAACAGAGAAAGATACATCCTGTAATACTGGTATGAATGTTTTAGAAGTAAGGAACATCTCTCCATATTAAAAAGTGTGCGTCAAATTGCGTAAAATTAAGGTGGCACCGGCGCCACAGTCAAAAGTGTAAATTTTAGAGGAAAGCGCCATAAGTTACAAGAGTGGAATAGAGAATTTTTTATTTAGCATACTACAATTCATAATCTACAGCTACATTCATGGCACTACGCCTTCTGGCGGCTTTTTGACCCGTACAGCTGGACACTTTTCCAACTTTTGCCCCATATAAAATGATTCTTCTTGCCGCTACCCTCCATAAATAGATATAAAATAATTTTTCTCCGTGCAGGGGCGGAGATCGGCCTGTCGTGAAAGGCGACAAAACAAGCTACGTGATAGGGACCCAAGCTCGTCTGGATTGCAACCACACTGGGTATAGACCCAGTGTGGTTACACTTATAGAAGTATGCAGCCATAATAAACTTATGTTGATTTCCGGTATTAGTGACCCGGGTCCCTGTATCCCTATGGGACAGCACTGTGTTCGCGGTGCCCCTCACAAACATCCGTAGTCAACGTAACTACATACTATTAAGTAAGCTTGACAGCTTACAGGCAGGCTGACGCCTGTCTGCTGTTCGTCAACATTAAAAAAAATATTTCATTTAGTGCAGGGAAAAATATTAAAATTAAATATTCAGCAATTACACTACAGTTACCACGAGCATGTATATTTTTAATCCTTTTTGACACGAGTTGACTTTACAACACATAATTAATACAAAACCACATTTCTAATTGGTGTTAGTAAGCAGCGGGTTCGAGGTTTACATAATTTATTTGAAATTCAACAGCCTCATTAGGGACATATTTTAGAGGTTAACTTAGGTCACGAAAAGCGTAAAGGGTTCTTAACAGAAACGTAGACATGTAAACCAGCTTGTATGTGAAAATTTTGTGCTATTTACTTAATAACTATATGAATAGCCAAATTAAAAAGATGCTGTCGTAAAGTTAAAGTGAAAGTAAAAGGCCGCAACCCAGCAAAAGTGCCACCCTGCATACCCAAACTGGCACTCGGATGTAGTTTACTCAAGAAGAAACCAATAAAAGTGTCGCTTGAGGATATATTAGATGATTGACAACGAAATTTCGTTTCCTACTTTCAATGTGAGACGAGAAAAATAAGTTAAATAAAAAGGATGACAGATTTTTCCCCAAAAAGGGGTTAACGTCAGGCAGGCGGTCGGTTGTAAAAACTAAGCCACAACTATTACAACATATAACATGTTGTACCGACCCCATATTATGTGGGATAAGGGCAGGAGGAAGAAGAAGAAGAGTTCTTAACAGAAACGTAGACATGTAAACCAGCTTGTATGTGAAAATTTTGTGCTTTTTACTTAATAATTATATGCATAGCCAGGTTAAAAAGATGTTGCCTTACAAAATAATTAGGTAAACATTTAATTGAGGTACCTGGTTGCTCAGGTGTATTCCACTCGTTGACCAATCTAGAGGTTCCGAGTTCGAATACCGCGGTAGCATGCATAGCTTCAGCAGATTTATCTCGCCAAATGTGAAACCTGTATACCGGGATCACCGGTATGTGAAACTCGCCAAACAGTCTTGGAAAAGCCTGATGGCTATACTGTTCGTTTCATTTAGTGGAAGTTCAAGCCCAGCAGTGGGAGTGGGATTATACGTTGCTAATAATATTTAAAAATAATGATCAACGTAAAATATTTGTTAAATAAATAATAGAAAAAAGTATGATAAAAGCGATAAATTCGCTATCAGTCTAGCGGCGTTAGCAGGACTGCCTTCAATAATAATAAATTTCCAAAAATTACAATTCAACGTCCTGTCTTTCAGTCCTTTCCTTCCTTTAACTTATCTAACTTCTAGTCTGGCTGTATACATAAAATTACGAATTTAAGGTGGGCTGCGGAAAAAGCAACAACTGAGGTAATTGTAGTAAGCCTCTAGATAATAATGCTTACTTTAAAAAAATTGAGAGCAAAAAATACTTTGAAATGTTAAAAAATAAATCGGTAAAGAGATAGAAAAAACTTCTAAACTCTTATTATTTATAAATTATGCAAATAAAACGAAACAAGTCAAGTCCTTCAAAGACTTAAATGATGTTTACTTCATTCAAAATTCATGATCTCCGAGATTAGAAGAAAGCTTTTTAAGTCACGTTCATATTTTATAAAAGATATTCATTCTAATAAAACATGTTGTTTACCTATTTTCATTGTAATAAAAAAGACCAAATACTTGAACTGAACCTACAGGTTTGTGATCCCAAAATGCTGGTTTAGTTACAATGACAGCTCTATAAGACCATCATTAGGCCTCTACTTTTATACGACTCTGAAACGTGGTCGGTACTAGAGCGGCACAAGCAGGAACTGCGTGTCACGGAGATGAACACATCAAATGAATCGTGCTACGGTGCATGTGTGGAGTGACGCGAAAGAATCACGTTGGGAACTCCCGCATTCGCAGCAGCCTTCATGTCCGTGACAATGTGGATAAGTTGCAAGTGTCACCTTCACTGATGCGGCTAAGGTTTTACGGCAACTTAGATGGTGAACAAATGTCTGACCATGCCGCCTCTGCCGGGCCTCGGCAGGAGGGGTACACCCAAAAAGTGCTGGCTTGACATCGTAAAGGGTGATGATATGCCAGCCAATAATTCACTACCAGGGATGCCGAAGATCGTGCGAAAATAAAAAGTTGGAAAGCGGACCCTGGGCACCGAAGCGGAAGTTTTGGTTGCAACCAGGACTCATCGCTAAGATGATGATGATGATGATGACATAACCTTCGGCGAAGGACATCGTGGCAAGCAGGGATAGCACATAGGTGGATCTTCACAGTTGGTTATTGGACAAGAGGCCACTACCATCGTATATACTGCAAATTGCTCGCAGTCTTCAGGGTAAAAAAGCACGCCATTTTTATTTAGATTTTACTTATTTTTCTTTTTTAAATTTTATATCATAATAAATAATTCTCCACTAGAGTTTTGATAATATTGACGGATTTAACAACTTTTATTCAAACTTATGAATAGTATATGGGTTCGCATATACTCTTAAAAACATATTACATACATACGAATACATATATAAAATGATATCAAAACTCGTTTATTTAGATATTTGAATACACGTTTCCAAATAGATTAATATCAAAGGGAGGAAATGTAAACAGGGAGATCACAGGTGCGCCACCTAACAATGTTGAAACACGTCTAAAATACGAAAAAATTCGAATTTGGATATAGTTGAACCGACGAACGTTGTTCTGCCATATAAATTAAAATATAAATAAAAAATACAATTTGCATAGGGTTTCGGTAAACCCCGTTCTTAGTGTTCTATATCGCATAATGAGTAGGTAACTGTCGTAATATCAAGACAATCAGGTCTCTAGTAGTAGAAAAGCAAGAACTTTTTTAGAGTTAAAAGTTTTATTTTCAAACAATACCATTCATACAGATATAATTTGTTAAATACCCAAGAACCAGTACAGTTGCCCGTAGAAGCCTTAAAGAAATCTTTCATCGAACACACCGATAAAAAACAGCGCACCCAATAATAAACCCGAGGCAGCAGTCTAATGGTGTTTGTATTCAATAAGAGCCTTCATGTTTGCGTCGCGTGGGAAAAAGCACCCGGCATAAGTTTCAAAGTATCCCCCTTATTTTTATGGGGATGAGAATATCGAGTTATTAAAACTAGCCTCGCAAGTGCCTCGGGCTATGTAGTCTCGCTCAAGAGCTGATGTTCAAAGGGAAAATATAAAATATTTTTTATCGTCAGGTTCTTCAGAGAAAATAAAATTACTAATTTTATATTAGTATAGCCAGATATTTTATACTTTTAAAAATAGGATAATAATAATATACGTGTTTACACCCATAGAGCCGATAGAAATATCGGTAAATCATAGCGAAGTCTTGACGGACTTTTTGAAATGTTTGGGACCTGGCTGATGAGTTGTATACGGAACGACCCATTTGAAAATGGCACGCATTGTGATGAGCTCTCTCAGAGAAAGCTCTGTCCGTTGCTTTGGCCACCTTGACAAGTTTGAACCATCTCTGTTTATTGTTAGTACTGTATCCAACTACTCAATCTTCTAACATTTTCCCCTTCGTATTATATGTCCATGCCACGTCAGTCTGTTACTTTATAGTTCGTCAATCCCTTCGCTACTTTCTAATTCCCCTGACATATCACGGAAAATGTTGGTAAAGCGCAGAAGCTCTGAGACAATAATGAACGACGAACCGTGAGCTTCAAAGCACATGCTTCGAGATGAGACGTTTGTAGGAAAATTTTAATCTGCTAACGTCTTAAAACCTTTTTAAATAAATATAGCAAGAGTAAGACCCTTTCTCTACCCCTTTCCAGGTAAAGTTGTACTTCTTAATAAAGTTGAGTGAAATAATTAATCAGAACGCCAATTGAACCCCGAACTTGCGAATTTAGAGCGCAACATATTGCGAAAGAGTTATTAGCTGTAGGTAAGTTTAACTTGGTATTACCGAGTATTGGGGGCGATATTGGTCCAGGGGGATTTCAGGGATTTGGCCGGGAGCTTTATTTATTTGGATGTGGTTCGGTTAAGCTTAATTAAAATTGGTTAGAAAATAGCTTGGGAACTCGCTTAGATTAGATGCTGTTTTAATTTTATAAGTTGATTAAAAGTTTGTGCATCATCATTTTAGAAGTAGTTAATCCCGTTTGAATTCGAAGCTCGTACTTTATAGCAGCGAGTTCACTGTCAAGTACTGTTATAAAGAAGCTACTGCGTGCCATAGCATATCGATGTATATTGATGAAAAAAAAAGAATAAGAAGTGTCAAGGGTAGGTTTCCACCCACCCTACACTTCTTATTCTTTTATTTTTATAACTGAGGAACAACTGACAGGCTGACGGCCCACTTGACAATAAGGAGTTACCGTCGCCTATGGATGTTTGCGACGCTAGAACACCATAAACACGCTGTTGTCTCATAGAGGTCAACCTGAGTCACTTATTCTGGAACACAACACAAGGTTATTATGGCAGCATACTTAAAACCAAGGGTGGTTGCCATCTAGATGGGCTTGAGACCCTACCACGTAGAAAATTTTTCTTCTTGGATGATCATCATAAGCCAATAAATTGAAAAAACTAACCTTAATTGGAGTTTTAAAGAGCCTACTAGGTGACCATATCCAAATGAAGGCCTTGTCATTGTTTAACGAAGAGTACAAACTGGCAAGTGACACTAAAAAAAAACCCGCTGTTCTCCTATCGCCTACGCCCGGGCCCACGGATATATGGCCTGCCGATCTCGTGGCCCGGGCCGCGGCAAGTGACACTGACTCATATTATGGCAACTTATGTAACCCATAAAAATCAGGTAAAACCGCTGAAAATAGTCGTAAAGGATTAACAAGGAGAACCCTATATAACCCCGTCAGCTTTTCCCCCGACACTAATACGCCACGGCTAAGACACAGTTTTCCTCGTGATATAAAGAGACCATGAAAGTCTTGGGCCATTGATCATTAATCATATC
Source organism: Malacosoma neustria (assembly GCA_963693495.1). NCBI lineage: Eukaryota > Metazoa > Arthropoda > Insecta > Lepidoptera > Lasiocampidae > Malacosoma > Malacosoma neustria. The sequence continues at coordinate 4,717,174 of OY856385.1, forward strand.
TACCTTACATTTGTAATTTCGTAAAGAGTTTGATATTGATTTAAGATTTCACCTTACTTTGTCAGCGTATTCATAGCAGCTCTTATTAAACCTGAAACTACCTTCATGAATTTAATTAAAAGTAAAAGATATGAACAAAGACAGCTTCAAAGTTGCGTGCTAGCGCTGCATCACAAAGGGTTGGATCAGAATTTTACGTAGCTCTATGGTCTCCTGTTTCTATCTTAAGCGAATTAGCATAACAAAGGAAGCACTGCATGAAAATGATTATGCTCAAAGATATATAACATCGCTAGCTGTAAAGATATGAAATGTTTAAGGCTATAAAGAAGCTAAAATCTTGTGATTTCGCAGAACTCTTGATGTTTGTATTGATTTTTTTAACACGCTTGTATTAGCTTGGTATGTATGTAACATTATCTTTGAACGTGATTTTCACCCCCTTCAAAACGACGGATTGATTTAATACTTTGCACACTTATCAAGGATCGATGACAATGCAATAATTTGTATAGTTTGTATTATTATCCTTTATATAAATTCGGAATCGATTCTTACCCACTTAGAACGTACAAAAAATCCAAAATTTTGCTCACTTATCAAGACCTGATGTCAAAACACCGATTTAATCATTTTATCCTATAGTCCTTATCAGGTTCATCAGGCCTAACGCTTTATTTTACTTCTGATGAAACGCCATCTGGTACTCAATTAATAAAACTGACAAAAGATAGTGGTAATGGTAAATTTGAAAAAACCAGCTGGAAGATGGCGTTAAATTAATAAAGACATTTACCAATTGGAAATTGACAACAAATAAATTATATTTTATAGTTCATTAAACTAAAAAGTTACAAATAAATTATAGTTCAAATAAAATAAAAGACACGCTTTTAAAATTAATCAAACAAAAAAATAAAAAATAATTCTTAACATAAGAATAAATTTACTGACGAAAAACTTAATATCACTGTTCTAAAAGCGTGGGGTGCTTTGTACGATATTTTAAAACTCTGCATTTCGGAATGAAACTAGCAAAAAAAAAAATTATAACGATTGATATCGTTATAATTTTGTTAGCACACCACGCTTTTTAGAACAGTGACATTAATTTTTTAGTCTTAGTTACTTTGATTCGAGATACCTATGTGACAAGTGTAACACTTGTTATGCGACAACCATTTCTACAACTGACTATGGCAACGCTATATACAATCGATTCCATAGTCGATATCGATCATATATACTTCAATACAAAAATGTCAATGACAACTCAATATTCAATTCACACTGTCATAATACTGCAAAACAGTTATAATTATAACGTTCCACACGATTTCCCTCGACCTATTAGTGTAAATTCTCTTCTATCATTAAATGACTATAAACACATAATGTAAATTTTTATTAATTAATAATATTTATTTATAGTACATATTTTTATGTGAGTTAAGTAAAAGTAATTTTAAACGAACATAACATTATATTTATTTATTTTTACTTTGATTTGATTGGCAAATCGATGCCCATGGCGTTGGAGCCAAGCTTTTCAAGAATAGAATATCATGGATGTTTGGAGCGACGCCTCATCGTAGCAGGTTGGTATCGTGATTTGTTATTGTGATTTAACTGTGAATTAATTTGTAGTGCGTTTGTTTGAATGTGAATATAATATTTTTATGGATAACACTTTTTTAATTTTATATCCCTTTTGAGGTGCTCGTAACATGCTATATCAAGTATCCTGGCAACTAATGCAAATAAAATTAAAGGCTAATGCTGTCACGTCAGTCCTACGCCGGTTAGGCAGGATTCGAAACTTTGTTGTAAGAAACAATCAAAAGGTACATTGCCTTTACTCTTTTTATTGACCAGCATCACACGATTAAATACACGTATGTATATATGTTCTATATATTTATGTGTGAACTGAATGAAATTCTAAATAAATATTTATATAAATAATAAAAGTAACATCCTATTCTAAAATTTAAGGAGTATATCTCAAATGTAGACTACAAATCTTCTACTATTAAAGACAAATACACCGCATTCACTCCTATTTGTTTCAATACAAACGAGGGTGGAATACTCCATTATAGACAATAAACAAGATCCCTCGCCCCAATCACTATTAGGTAAAAACGTCTGCATAAATGACAAAATACATTACTTTATTGGGTGTGCAAGCGCCTATACATCCGTCAAAGTCTACTGCTGGGAGCGGTACAACCCATTTTACCGCAATTTGCAGTTGTCCCCTGACAGATGCAGTCCAAAATGTAAGAGATGACGATTTTATAACGCTTTCGTGTTTATTGTGGGTAATTTGTAAAATGAGCTAGATTGGTATATAAGAATTAATTAATAATAATTAATTATAATTTATTATATTATATGCGTTTTTGTTGTTACTATAATAAACATACTGCTACTATAATAAATATATACAAATAATATTCCTATTTTAATATGAATACCTTATTCCTTACGATATTATAATATCAAAGTCCGTTCCCAAATTGTAATTACAGTGTAATTAATGTAAATGTAGAAACTCGTCTTTGAAATATGCTCGGAAAATGTCAGCCGTAATGATACTTGCGAGAAACCACATTTAATTCGAGCTTTAACTTATTTGAAGGTATATAAAGACTGCCAATAAAACTTTATTCACAGTTAAAAACTAAAATAGAAACGGAATTAATTGTAATTTCACTCCTGTCGGTTACACAATCATCAAATTATTAAACGCTTTTGTCATTAAATTGGACTATACCTATGCAGTGCAGGGGACTAGTGGCGATGGTCCCTCGGGGTCTGTACCGCAACTCACTGCAGTGTGGTGCCGGTGATTTGTCTCTTCTCCACGCCGGCGATTAAGAAATTGCCCTGCGGTCTTGGTTACGTCACAAACATTTCTCGGAACATTTAAATAAAAAAAGATGGCTTCAAGAGGCAGTGTTAAGGGATGTAATTAATTGCTTTTAACATTTCTTGTTTATTAACCAAAACTCATTTGACTTTAAACCGTGAACGTTTTTACAAGAGCGATTGTCTTCTAACATCTTGAAAGAAAAGAAAGCCAACTGTCGAAATTTCTCGTTACTCTTTAAGAAGTAACTTATATGTAACCTATTACAACTACGTCACAAGTAATAGATAATTACACTATCACTACTTTTACTCCTGGCTAGGATGTTTTAGCCAATCACTTGGTCATATTTCTTATAAATGCGCAAACGTTAGTAAATATCTAGAATTTATCTAAATTTAATTAATTATACACATAACCTACTACTAATACTTACTATTGTCAAATACAACCTTCCAAAAAATTTACCATTTTACGTATTGTGTTTGGAAATTTAGATAATAGACCATAAAAGGGGATTTCGGATCTTTTTTACAATTTATTGTAATGGAAACTTGACGGGACACAAGGAGTCTGGTAAGGTTGTTTCTGTTTGAGTATCATGAAGGAAAAATCTTTTGTACAACACAAATGGTTTATTATGGTCTTAGTGCCAGTCAAAAAGCTTTTGAAATTTATCAAATCAGAAAATATTTACAAAGTTTTGAAACTATTCCAGAAATATATTGCCAGCTTCCTTCCATACAGTTACGCTGATTCTGTAGTCCATCAGCGAAACACAATGTTTTTATAGTCAATAAATCTAAGTCTGTTTTGAATTGCATCAGCCATCAATCTAAAATGCGTTATAGTTACGTATTCCACAAAACAACTGGGGCCCCACTAGTAGCGATTAATGACTTTACTGACTAGTAATAATTTTCTTCATAAAACTGGTGTATGTGTTTTAGGTGGGAATGCTTGATGCACACCCCACTGCTTGGGGGCTTGCGGCAGAGTAATGTGGTGCTCCCGTGAAATGCGCTCATGTACCCCCATATTTGACAGAGGGACGCACATCGCTTGTATACCCAATAAAACTATCCCAGTGTGCCTCTACTACACCATGCCCGGACGGAAATATAAGCTTTCGTGTGATCTTCCGGCCTGGGGTATGTTGTAAGCCTAAGAATTCACTACCCGAACTTTAACAAACTCTTATTCGGGCACCGTTATAACTGTCATGTTGTTTTTTATTATATTGTAAATAAGTTTTAGACAAAACTTCGTATTAAAACATATAGTATTTCAACAAAACAAGAAGGCTAAACTAGAGAAATCTTGAAGATAAGAGAAATTGAAAAAAAGTTTATAAATTTTACCACGATAATCCACTAGAAAATATAACACTGGAACTCATAGTGGCTCGACGACAACAACACTAAAAGTATACACCACAAATAAGTTTTCAATTTAGTGAATTAACGTAAGCTTACATTTTATAATAAAAAATCTCATTAAGTGAGGCTCCACCCGCATTTTTTCAACTGATTTCCTAACCACTCCCTCATGCTCCCTGCATCTACCCTAAAGAGTATCTATTTGCTCAGTTACTCTTCGTTAGACAACGATTTGTCATGAATACTTTACCTATATTGTTTTTGGATTGAGGGCAATGTATAAAACTTAGGGCGAGGTTGAAATTAATCAACATTGTTGTGGACTGGTAAGATTTCCAAGTTGTGTACAAGTTAGATATTGTTTCGGAGTTCAAACAAGGTTTTTGGTTATCCACACGTAAGATGTAAGACTTGGAGAACAAGTCGTGGAATACAATATTGTTAAGTTACGATGTTATTCGAAGACGATTTCAATAACTGAGATGGTAATTTAAAGTAAATAAGAGTTCTAAAAGAAATTATTTCTCTGACGTAAGGGGGACTTATTCTTTGAAGAGGCATAAGCATAATGATGTACTGTCTTTGAACGTCGTACGGTATGTTCTCTAAAACGTAACACAATGGTAACAATTATATAGCTAGTAATAGAAATGCCGTTAACACTTTTAAATAATCTCGAAAGATAGTGCGAGCACTGTGTTTACTTTGGTCTTCCACTAGCTAGGATTCTAAGTTACGGCCTATTAGACCGAAGTCAAATACCTAGCCACTAGAAATAAAAATATAATCTTATATGATTGAAGAAAGAAGAAAAGCAATTATCTTTTAACAACCTTTTAACGCTTCTGTACAACACATAAGAACGAGATGCTGGACGCAGCTAATGTGATGAATCGAATGATGAGATATGTTTTCATGAATCATATACGAACCACTATAATAATTGGAACCGATACTACTATATAACCGAAAAACATAAATAAAGGATTCAAGTTTCCACTTCGGGGCCTGGAAAGGGAGGAAAAGCTTTTAGTAGGAAAGTTATCCATTTTCGCGGTATTCAGCATCTCTTAACAAAGGGAATAAGTACATTCTTAATTTAAAATTATCAAAAAGATTTAACTTTACATAAAATCTCGAAATGGCATGACTTAAATGAAACTTAGAATAACTTACGACCAACTTTCTATGAAGCTTTTACTACAAGATTTACGTTCTGGAACTTTACGACTTTTCATGAAGTGGTTTTTTTTTATTATAAGACAGGTAAATAACTTAAGACTTAAACGATAAAGTAAATCTACTAAGTAATTGAAATCTTGGATTTCTATTAGGAGTATTCAAATCACCCTAACATGCCAGGTACCGGGTAACGAAGAGGATTTGAGTTTTTTTATTGCTGAAAAACAGCAGACAGGCTAACGACTCGCTTAATAGTTGCCAGTTACCGTCGCCTATGGATGATTGAGATAATAGGAGCAACGCGAAGGCGCTGCTGTCCACATGGGGACAATACTGGAATCTGGGCCACTGATGCCAAAATACAAGGTTATTATGACGGAAAATTTATAAACCAAGGATGGTTGCCATCCAGACGGGCTTGGGCTACCACATAGCTAGTGTAGTTTTGTCGCCGACCGCAAGGCATTATTCTAACTCAACCCCTGTACGGAGATACCCCTGTTGTCGAATATAATCGTAAAATGTCTCATAAGCAGAAATCGTATTCCTGAAAAGAATTTTTAATACCCAGTACCCAATTTAATCTACAGCACACTATTTAGGCCACCGGTAGTGCTTTAGGCTATTCGGCGTCATTTTGCGTGTTTAATGTGAATTGCATTCAGTATTTAGAGACTGTATACTGGAATTGGTAATAGCATGACCAGCATATAGCCCTAAGGCCAATAATGTCCTACTGTTGGCTTTGGAACTATCTCTATGATCAGAAAATCAAGAATTTAAGTAAATTCTCGTAATATTAATACAGCAGAACCTTTTTAAGTCGAAAACTCCCTTACTGGAGGTAATAATGTTGCCTTATGTCCCTTCAATCTCCTGAACCTCCATTACTTGAAATCTGAACCCTGAAAGAATTAGAATTGAAACAAATTCAGTACTCATTTTCCCTCTATGACTTGAAAAAATAAATTGGACCTCTACGAGTATATCTCGAACATGTTTGCAATGCTTGATTTTACCTTTACAACTCGATTATTTGAAAACCATCTTTAAGATTACACCGTAACGTACAACATTGTATCTTCTAACTAGAATTTTTATGTATATCACCTCTGTAACTTAAAATTGTTTGGAATAAATCTTAACCTTTACAAGTCGACTGTTTCCTTATAAAATTTGCTTAGGTCGAAATTGTCCTAAGTCAAAATCTCTATAACTCGATTTTTTGGCGTTTCTCCTCAAGTTCGACTAACGGACATTCATTTTACAAGTAATGAGATAGTTATTCTGTGTTGTGGTGTTAAACACAATCCGATATCATACGCAAGTATCACGCACATTGAAAATTATAAAAATTAAAATGATTCAACATTTTTGTATCACATCAAATTTGAACTATAAAAATCTTTAAGCAATTGCCGTAAATGGTGTTCATACCAATAAAAACGTCTCTCTTACAGTTTATCCGCAATATAACATACTGCTTCTGCTGCAGTCGCTCTAACATTGACCGTGTTTCACAGCCGTGAAGACCGTGCAAAACAATTCAGATATTGCCTACAAAGTGTGCCTTTTTCACTTAAAATATTTACACAGCACGCTTACAATTGCACTAAAAAAGTGATACAAATGTTCTTTTAAAAGACACCCTCCCTCTCCATGATGATCATTGCATTGCAGTCCGCGTGCATATATTTTAGGGGGTTGCAATCGAAAGTGTACGATTTACGCGCACCCCAGTGAAGGATGGTTGCTATTAACGCCATCTATCTGCCGCCCAACTGAATTATTTATCGCTAAAGATGCACTAAAGTGCAATGGTTGGGAATGTTTACAGAAGATTAATTGAGGTATGGAAATTTTTATAAATTCTTCTTTTCTTACAAGGGTTTCCAGGTACGTGACAGTATCTGTATAATATAGATATGAGTAGATATCATATTCACAGACTAAACTAGGGGTCATGGGTTCGCATTTTATGATGACATGCATGGTTTATGCAGTTTTTCTCGCTTAAAGTGCATATTGTAGCATAAATGGTATGAAAAATCTCGTAAAAATCCCGCCTTGGGCAAGCGTGGCAACTATGCTGTCTGTTTCCTGTATGTGTAGGCCCGAGACCAGCAGTGGGAGATCTTAAGCAATTTTTTTTATATTGCCAAGGGTATCATTTCAGTCGTGTACGCAAGCATACATATCGGATCCCGCTGTACGCTGATATTTTATGAAAGGACTCAACCGCATGATCTGTGTCAATTTGTGGCACTTCCCTTTTCTAATCACAATGTACAAAAAAGAAAATATACTAGTAGTATAGTTATACGAGAACAATAGTATAATTTGGAAATCAACTAATTCAATTTGCACGATAATATTATCACGTAAATTTAATATAATAATTGCATAGTTATGTAATAAAGTAAATACAACTAAATATATTTGATAAATTTTACTAAACCTATACTTAGTCCGTGTGTGTGTTATGATGCCGATCCGTCGCAGTCGATATTTAAAACTGCATACAAACTAGAAACCCTGTAATACCTAAACGTAGCCTTAAGTTAAATGCTAAATGTTACATTTAATTCGAAAACGGACATTTCAATTTTTATTACTAAGTTTTTGAACTTCTTTTCCATTCACTAAATAAAACGAAAATTTTTAACCGTATAAAACTACTTTTTACTCATCGTTTTTCTACTCAAATCGATATATTATACAGAGCGTTAATAGCTACTAATTAGAAAATCAGTAAACAGAGGGGAACAATCTTCTCTTCTTGGTCGAATTCTTCATTGCTGGTGGTGTCCTTAAAGATCAACCATGGCCTGTCTCGTAAACTGTTTCCACTTCGTTTGGTCCTCGGCTTGGCCTGGACTCCCAATAACAACCGCTATTCGATAAGTCGAATAGCGGTTGTTATTGGGAGTCCATTGAGGGTGGTTACTTGGTTACACCAGCGGTTAGGTAATCCTTGCCCATCACGATCAGCTTATCCAAGTTATCCGGCTGTCGTCTGGCAAGGGAAGGGGAACAATGTAGAGATAAAAATCAATGATACATGTTACAATATTGTATTTTCATTTTAGTAATACTTCTACCGAACATAGAAGCCACTTTGTTTTTAACCATACATTAACACGAAATGTAAATTAAGGACTAATACGTATAAAATTATGAAGCGATCGGTAAATATGAATTATAACATTAATATTAGGTCAATACCTATTTCACGGAATTAATTAAAAACTCCCAAGAGGGCATATAACGGTGCGGATGTCATCAGCTTAATTGAAATGACAACAACAGGAGCCAATTTTAATCGAAGAACTGGGCAATTTCCTGTTCTACGTCTCACTTCCTCATCGGCATGGTAGTTGATCCCTTTCTAGTAACATGTTATATTATCTCTACATATACATAACAAAAAAAGTGTGCGTCTCGAGACGCCCGACAGAATTGATAACTTAAACTAATCTAAGTTGAATTAATTAATATTGAAATTGTTTAACTTTAGAAAAGCTTAGGTTATTACTAAAATTTTATGTATATTAATATGATAATGTAAGGAATAGTTATTTATTACTAAAAACAAAAATAATTCAAAAATAACTAAAGTTTACGAATTTCCAATTTTTCCAAAACCTGTTTCAAAATTATATTAAATTAAATTATTCCCTAATGTAGATTCTTTATAAAGAAAAAAAACTTAACTGTATTTCATTGTAATAAAGTCGCAATTCGAATAGATCGAGCGGTCCTACTCTCTCACTCTAACAGGCTCCTGCCTGCCTACCGCTACCGTATGCGTGAGAGAAAGGGAAGCCAGACAGACTAGCGCCATAACGTGTTACGTAACGAAGCGTTTTATCCTCCCATAAGAAGTTATCACTTCAAAAATATTATGCACATTTTTTAAGGATTACTTGAATATGTAGTAGTATTATACTGCTCGCACGAATCTTGTTAACTCCCTTAAAGATCAAAGGTTTTAGTTTAATTGGGTCCAGATCGACCTCTCATCAGCCCTGATTTTGAACCAAAGTAGATCACAATCTACTGCCAGAAACTGTAGAATCTACTATGTACGGTCATTATGATCGTCGACAGATCTTGAAACTTTGACATACCCTACAAAAAACTACACATTATAAGCTACGCTCTACCCCTTTAGATTTGGGCATAATTTGCACTGATTAATTACCTTAAGGTTTTTTGTGTGTATAGACTAGTACAGTGGTCGGCAACCCGCGGCTCGCGAGCCACATGCGGCTCTTTGACTCATCGGCTACGGTTCTTCCGTGAAATATTTAGTACAGGAATATTAATTATCCATACTAATATTATAAATGTGAAAATAACTCTGCCTGTATATTACGTTTTCACACCTAAATCGATGATCCAATTTTGATGAATTTATATGTTTGTAGGTATAGAGATAGATTGGACCCTGGAGATGGACATCGGCTATTTTTTTAATTTTAATGGCAGAATAATGTTTGCCGAACAGCTAGTTTTCAATAAGGCATATATTAAAAAAATGGCTCTTTGAATAAATTTTAATTCACTATTATGTATATTTGGCTCATGTGGATTGCAAGGTTGCCGACCACTGTTTTAGTAACATCGTACTAATGGCCTTTCTAGGGCGTTTATAACTAAAAGAGTACCTACCATACGCAGTGCTGTTATGCCGCAGAACCCCTCTTAGTGTCGGTACTTATACACTTTCAGAACAATATAATTTTAATTACAATCATTTTATTCTACGTAGGAATATAGATATATGGGCGATGGTATTATCAACATTGTATGTATATTTTGTAAAAGAAGGCAGGAAATCTATACTACTATTATAAAGAGGAAAGATTTGATTGTTTGTTTGTTTGTTTGTTTGTTTGTTTGTTTGTTTGTTTGTTTGCTTTGAATAGGCTCCGAAACTACTGACCCGATTTAAAAAATTCTTTCATTGTTGGGAAGCTACACTATCCCCGGGTAACATAGGCTATATTATATTTTCAAAAAAATTAAGGATCCTTACTAAAACTCAAATAATGTAACCCAAAGTGTAAAAAAATTACCTAAAATATTATTTAAATCGCGTGCGTTGCGAAAACTATTGATGATAGAATAAAATAATGTTCTACAACTTTGCAGAACACATAATTATTTACAAAAAGTGTCGCGACAGCATATATCTAACTATTATAGTTATGCCACAATAAGTGTTCTTTTATTTTAAAAATTTAATTGAAATGCCGCCCCTAGAAAAGACTCTTTATTTGGATCTTGGTATTAATCCTTATCAAAATAAATTACTTCATATTCAAAACTGTTTCAATACCTTTATATAACTTTTTGAATTATTCAATTCGGATATTCCATTCGAAAGATATCACGAGTTTAAAAATGTAAGTATTAGAAAAATGTTGCGTGGTAGCCGCTCACCCTGTTCGGCTAGCTAGGCAGCACCTTATGCAATGTAGGCGTGCGTCACTGGGGTTTTTACAAAAATTAGAATACTTATTAAAAAATAACGAAAAATAAATAAAAAGTAATAACAAAAAAAATCATTAAAATAAAAGCTCATAGAAATAATAATATTCAAACTTTCTTTATAATTTTATTTTTTTAATAACCTGACGCAAATAGAAGGGTTTGCCCTCAGGGGCGCTCCTCTGTCCGAGGAGTGCGGGTGTGCGTACCCGAAGTGCCCGAGCATCCGTCACTTCACTCCCTTCTCCGTTCGAGGCGACAGAGTCCTACCTTTCTTTCCGTCTACCTCTTACATCCTTTCCAACTTAGCTCTCTGTTCGTGGCGTGGTCCCCGGTGGGATGATTGCGAATACTGATTGGGGTCCCAGGTTCTACCCTGGGACCTGATTTGGTAGTCGAAACCATGCCTATTTCGACTGCGCCTGCACAGAGTGTTCCCGGGGCGGGAATTGCATCCTCGCTGTCGGTTGGTCTTGCTGGGCCGGCTACGACGTCAGGCGACTCTGCTTTTTCTGGAGTGTCGTCTGGTAGTCGTACACACGCCTGACTAGCGAGTCCCGTCCGGAATTGGCCGCGGACCTGTCACTCCCGGCCCTGGTTCTGTCCATGGTCGGGGGCGATCCTGGATGGACGGCCGTCGCCTCCTTTTGCGAGGCAGTAGTGTCTGCAAGGGAGGCGGCGGAACGGGAGCGGGAGTCCGCCACCGCACTCCCCTCCCGCCAACGTAGGCCGCGTCGTCGGCGCCGGAGGGCGGGCAACGATCTCCGGCCGACGTAGAAAACGGCCGCGGGCGGCCCCTCGGGGGAGGATCCGCCGCCCGCACTATTGCCGCGAGGGAGAAGGCCGCGTGCTGTTCCACAGTCCCCCTCAACTCCTAGCGTTGTTACAAGAGAGCGCCGGGGGGACGAAACCCTGACCCCCTGGCGCCAGCACTTTAGAAGTGGCCCGCTTTAAGACAAAGCGTGGGCCGGCGCTGGCCCGGGCCACGAGATTGGCAGGCCATATATCCGTGGGCCCGGGCGTAGACGATAGGAGAACAGCGGGGTTTTTTTAGTGGGTCGAACATCTTTTCCGGAGTCCCTTATATCCCTCGGTCCCCCCGGGCCGGGATAACCCGTCAAGAGAGGTTTTTCCCCGAGACCGAAAAAAAATAGAAGGGTTTAATTTTTATTTTTTTGTTAAATACCCGTGCGAAGCTGGGACGGGCTGCTAGTGGAATATAAAACTGATTCGTTATTATAACTATTAATGTAATAATCGCTGGAATAATAGAATGACGCACATGTCGAATCATTATCATCGCATCATTAAATCCCTGTTGCAAGTCAAACTTCCGCGTCGGTGTACGGTGTCCGCTTTCTTACTTTTTGGTGAGCCCATTGGCATATCATCCTTTACGACGTCAAGCCAGCATTTTTCGGTGCTATCCCTCCTCCCGAGGCCTGGCGAAGGCGGAATAGCAGGACATTTGTTCCCCACGTTATTAGTTGATTGCCGCAGTTATGCCAGCGAAGGCAACACTTCTGCAGTTTACACAGTTGACGCACATGTCAAATGCCATATTAATATGACTTTACATAAATAAATTTCTTAGAGCACATAAATTTATCAAATCAACACAAAGCCATTATCAAAGCTATATTTAATATATCCAAAAATCATCTCCTTTCCCCCTTCGTATGAAATAAACGTATATAGAGCCTCGTGTACACGTGCAGACATCATTAGTGTTGCTAGGTATTGAACAAATACCGAGTCATAATATTCTGAAGACAAATATTATTCGATAATAAATACATTAATATTATTAATAATTAATACGTATTGACTAAAACTTCGTTTAATTTTTAGTAGTATCCGTTACCTTACGCGCTCTTTTGCGTCTATAAACTTAGGAGAGACTTCTAACGACTTAACTAATAGGACTATAAACAACAGCTCGTTGAGGTACTAGAAAGCTCAAATTAAGCAAGGTAAAATAACATAAAATCAATATAAATATATACTCTGTGACAACTCACACAGCGCCATCCAGTACCAAAGTAACAAAACGAGCGCTTCTATTATGGTTACTAGACAACAGATATACTATGTATGTACTTATATCCAATAGAAATGTAAGCTAAACAATACTAACCCCTGCGGCCGGGTTCGGCCTGTCGTAAAAGGCAACAAAATAACCCTAGCTACGTGGTAGGGTCCCAAGCCCGTCTGGATGGCAACCACCCTTGGTCTATAAGTATGCCGCATAATAATCTTATGTTCTGTTCCAGCATTAGGTTCCTATACTCCTACTTCTATGAGACAGCAGCGTGTTCGCTGTACCTAGCATCGCAAACATCCATAGGCGACGGTAAAACATTATTGTTAAGTGAGCCTGTCTGCTGTAACTCAACAATAAAAAAAAGTTCTATTTATTATCAAAAATCGTCGAATCGGTTGAAAATTTTGACGCCTAGCATCATCAGACGTACACCTATCGGACAATCTCATTATGCGTAGTCACACACGGGCGATTAATCGCGTCGCATCGCGCAGGAAATGCGTGACGGCATGCCATTGCTCACAACAAAACGTTCCGAACGCCCCTTTAGTACTTTATGGACTATTAAAATAGTTTAAGTGAATACCATGCGCATCATCTGGAATATGAAATTAGAAATTCATCTTAAAGACATCTGACAGAATATATTTATCACATCAATGGTGATTTGCTTGAATATTTTAACTTTTTTGGCTCCGGAATAGCAGACAAGCAGACGACCCACATAATAGTAAGCATTTACCGCCGCCTACAAATTCAAATTATTGAAACGCCAGTCACCTCTAGCAAGCAGCCGTCGACGAAGAAGAACTGGATCACTTATGCCGGAACACAACCAGGGATGGCTGTTATCCAGACGATCTTGCTCGAGCCCTACCACCGAGCTAGGATTATTTTGTTGCCTTTTACGACAAGCCGACCCCGGCCGCAGGGGTTAGTATTCTTATTCCACCCTGCACGGAGAAACTGAGACCCATTGGTATCAATAAAATTCATAACATACACTTTCAAGAGCTTTACGTAGTCTTCATCATTAAATGTACCTTATAGGTCCTCTGAAATCTGCTGAATATTATATTTAAATATAACATACGCATACATATATATGTATGTACCTACATCAAAGATTGTTTTATAGGTAACTAGCCGATCACAAGACAAAAGTAAATAAAAAAAAATGAGAAAGGGTCAAAGGAATAACAAAAATTAAAAAATATCCTATAACCATCTATCAAAAATTCCGCGTCGAATGGTAGCAGTCCCATCCCGATATATTCAATAGATTTGAGATGATGGTGCATCAAAGGAACCCCATTTTCGTTATATACCTATATACACAGACATTTGAAGTAAATTACTGAAAATAGAAGTAATGATAGAGTGTAGAAGAAGTAATGACTGAAAAGACTATCAATCTCACATATGATAGAAATGCGGAAATCCATTCTAACCCTACATTGAATATTTAAATGCAGACAGCTATTTCGATTTACAATGATACGAGGTCCCCCACAAAGAAATAATCAGACAATAACAATTGTAGCCATTATCACACACATGTTCTTCATTCCCCGATGTCATTACCGCATAGCGTATACGTGGTGTCTGTACATTTTCCATCTTCTACGATAGTTTACGCGAACGACGCGGTGCGGAATTCAATTTTGTAAGCTAAACGCTGCGGGGCGAATCAGCGCCGCGCGTTTCAGTACTTTATACGTGTTTTATAAGAAATTGAGTTATTCGATTTATACGAGAGAGATAATCTTTGCTGGAGAAAATATACTATCATATTTTCTGAATGACAATTTCAAAATCGAAATTGTTGATATCCCTGCAATTCAAATTTCAAGATTTTTATGTCGAAAGTAACTCATACGTGAAGAAGTTTTACTTTTCAGTACATTTTTCATAAATCTCACGGTTTGGGGGATTCATAAGTCAGATTCTAGCTTGTCAGTCTACTTGTCAAAAGATGGATCTAGAAGACAAGGGGGAAGTTAACGTTCTCCTTCAAAATGGAATATTATTACTTATTAAACAATATGTAATACAATCAGTAGTAAATTAAAAATTAAAATCTGCTCCTATAAAGAACTGCCAAAAGATATAAGTGCTTTAATTTAATGCAGACTTATACCTCATTATTTCAACCTTGTAATTCATACTCAAGTAAGTTAAACTCAAAATTTAAAAAAAATACAAATTTCACTGTTTACCGTACTTGGATACTACTACAGTCTTACTCAATATTAGTGCTACATTAAAGAAAAAATTCTATGTATTTTGGATTTCAAATTAATCAGTCGGTAAAATGATAGATTTGATAAGCGCTTATACAGTAAAATGACGCGTTTGTTTTAGAAATGGCTGCCCTGTAAAGTTTAATATATGTAATAGTATAATATATCCGTTAATATTTTACGACTATGACGAGATGTAGAATTAATATATTATAATAGCATTTATTCAACTAGTTACCTGGTAGCTTAGTGGAATAATATTACACTCAGTATCGGTCACTCAATAAAAACTCAGCTATCAATGTTGATGTCACGGGGTCAAATTCTTTCGGGGGCTAATGTGCATATTAGAGTCCGTATAAGTAAATTCAGTACTTATTTTCTCTCTATAACTCGAATACGCGTAGAGTCAATGAAGGAAAACGTGAGGAGTCCGCCTTAACTGGCGTGGCGGGTATACCCTCCGTTCTCCTTCGGGGGCGGAGAAAGAATACTAACCTCTGCGGCCAGGGTCAGCCTGTCGTAAAAGGCGACAAAACAACCCACCCTAGCTATGTGGTAGGGCCTCAAAGCCCGTCTGGATGGCGACCACCTTTGGTCTTAAGTATGCCGCCATAATAACCTTGTGTTGTGTTCCGGCATTAGTGACCAAAATTTCTGTACTCTTATAGGAGAGCAGCGTGTTCGCGATACCATTGGCGTTACAAACACCCATAGGCGACGGTAACTGCTAAATTCTAATCGGGCCGTCAGCCTGTCTGCTGTCCTACAGCAAGCAATAAAAGAGGTCTGAGCCCAGCAGTGGCATGTTTCGGTTGTTACTATTATCATTGCAACAGCATTAGATAAGCTGAGTCCAATAATACTAGTATGTCTAATTGTCCACCCAACATCAAAACAAACTCGCAATACAAAGGAAAACTTCGTTATTCCATAGGTAAATAGGAACACATTTATATTATAGAATTTTGTTATCTCGCAAACCGCCTCCGGCTGTGTCTGCGCGCTTTGACAGCTTGACAGTTTCGCTAATCTTACCCCTTCCACTTATTGGTCTACCAATCCCTTGTTATTAGTTACGTAAATGCAAAATTTTTGCGCAATGTTTTATACTTTACATGAGTAAAAATATATTATAGAAACCCTCGGTACTCGATTACTAGTACTCGGTACTCGTTATACATATTTATTAGCTTGGTACATATTTTTTTTATTGCTGTAGGACAGCAGGTAGGCTGACGGCCCGCTTAGAATTTAGCACTTACCGTCGTCAATGGGTGTTTGTAACGCCAGTGGCATCGCGAAGCGATGCTGTCCCATAAGCGTACAGGAACTTGGGTCACTAGTACCGGAACACAGCACAGGGTTATTATGGCGGCATATTTAAGGCCAAAGGTGGTCGCCATCCAGACGGGCTTGGGGCCCTACCACGTAGCTAGGGTGGGTTGTTTTGTCGCCTTTTACAGCCGCAGAGGTTGGTATTCTTTCTCCACCCCTGCACGAATAGATATGTCATGTGTTACAATTTACGCTATATATCTACAGCATGTCTCGTCTATAAGAATATATATATATATATATATATATATATATATATATATATATATATATATATATATATATATATATATATATATATATATATAATGGTTTGGCCATGTTGAGAGAATGAATGAAGAACGATTCACGAAAAAAGTGTATAAGGCGAGTGTAAGTGGAAGTGTTGGAAAGGGTAGACCTAGGCGGACGTTTCGAGACCAAATCAGGGACGTCTTGAAAAAAGGCCAGGTCAAGAGTACCCTAAACCGAAGGGCATGTATGAAGGGAATAATGAAAGTGGACGAAGCGAAACAAGTATGTAAGGATCGTAGTAAGTGGAAAGAAGTGGTCTCTGCCTACCCCTACGGGAAAGAGGCGTGATTATATATATGTATGTATGTCTCGTCTAAGTATTATCACTCTAATATTTTATTATGTATACTAGCTTTATTGATATAATAATGTAAAATAAAATATCTCTTATATAATAATATATGATATTTTTTTTATAAATAATGACATATTTACCAATATTGTTGACTATTGCTCATGAACTAGAAACGTTCTTCTATAAAACATAGAAAACAGATTGTACTGACTTTAAGTTCCCGAACCTGGAGTTCACTTTTGGATATAGGGGGCAATATTTCTTTGTGTTTTTTTATATTGTGTACATTTGACATTATGTATTGTCCACACAAAGGCCGTTATTAATTTTGGAATTAGGATTTTACAGAAGCAAGTGTTGGCAACCCGTTCGCTCATTCAACCTATTTCTGAAAGATACATTTTAATGGTATGTTTCTTGTAAGCTTAATCGTTAGGACGTTTCCTATGTACGGTTGTATACATTAGCTTCTTTTTACGTTTAGTAATGATTTTTCTCATTCTTGACCGAAGCCATACAATCAGATCAAATTTATTGAGTTCAAAAATTCTTCAAGCCAGCGGAAGGCAAATACGCCATTTGTAAGCACAAAAGCATGTAATGAATCACAATATTACGTAAGAACAGTACCGGAGGCTGAATGCAAGAACGTCCCCCCACACTTAACAGCCGTGTCGGAATTTTTAATTCAATTATGATAGCGATCTTGTTTAATGACCATCTTCTTACACAGCTCGCTTTTAATGAAGAAACACCTAAGTGATATTCGTTGTATTTTAATGTTATATCATTTTGTAGGAGTTTTGTATTGATTGTTAGATTCAATAAATTGCTTATAACAATAGCATTAATTAAATTAAAACGTGTCTAATTAACACTCTTTTGGAAATGTAATGTAAATAGAAAATTTATTATACTTGAAATATGTTATAAGCTATACTTATAAAAAAACACCAGTATCTGGAAAAATTGGTATCACATTCAGTCTTATCTAAATATCACAATTTCTGTGACCTCTTAGCCTAGCTAAGTATACGTTATATTAATTATGTATTAATTACGTCGTTCTGACGGTTGAATAATACTCGTACATATAAGGTTGCCAGTATTTGTAACCTACCAATTTGCTGTGACAGCGCCTGTCTTATATACTATCCGTTCTCTCTAGAAGGTCCGAACCCAGGAGTCAGATGTTATAAAGTTTAAATAATAAATTATTTATAATAACATTCTTCATATGTATTTAAGTAAATAATACCAAGTATATAAAATTATATCCGACAATATTTTATTTTAGTTATTAGTTACGCCGTTGTGCGTGGGAATCTTGCAAATACCATTACATGTTGCTATGAGAGCATTTTTATATCTCCCCCTCTTGGGTGAAGATTTCTTTCTGTACAAATATTGAAAGAATGGTGGAAGCACGTTCCTCCAGAGCGGTAATGTCGCGGAAAGATTGATAAAGGCTTCATAATTGTTCTACGAACGAAAGTATGTCCGTGTGCAAATTAAATTTTTTTCAAGATTCATTATTCTCATAAAATTTAAGGAAATATTCTAGAGTTTCATTATTTATGCCGATATAATCAGCATAAGCAAATAAATTATTTTCTTCATTCTGGGGCGGAATAAGAGTACTGCCCCCTGCAGCCGACGCTAAACGGCGATAAAACAGCTATGACAGGGGTCCAAGTCCAACTGGATGGCTATCACCCCTGGCCACAATAATCTTGTGTTGTGTTCGGAGTGACAAACTCCGGGCGTCACAAATATCCACAGGCGACGGTAATGGCTTATTATTAAGTAAGCCGTCAACCTGTCTACTATCCCATAGCTATAAATGGAGACGGCATAGATTTGGGGCGATTTACTTTTTAGAGAAACAACTACTGTAACAAGTATCAGGGATGCCGAAGATTGAGCGAAGTGAAATATTATAAAGCCAAATATAAGTAATGAACAATGAAGACTGTAACGGAAGTTGAGAGCTGCAAACGGAATGCAACACTATGATGATGAGAAGACGAAAGTTTATATATACAAGTTACGTATATACAGATGTACAATTACACCACTGTAATCTTAGTAAAGGTAAAAAAAGAAATTGACAACTATTTAATAAATGGGAAAGTACTAAGGTACCACGAGGGTTTGGGCGTGTGGGAGTTGCAGCAGTGGACTTAATGTTACCTATTACTCAGACGTCAGTACTCGATAGCCCTAATGCAGACTGAATCGCCACCTCACTTAATATTACGAAAGTATACAATTTATAAACGTTGTAACGCTATAAGAATTTACAAAGATATGTGTTTTTAATAGAGAATATTTATTTTGGACTCTATAATATATTAAGGAAGAAGAAGACCCCTTCCATCTTCAGTTTATATGAAAGGAATTGTAATAATGTGTATCATTGACATTTATTTTAAATAAAGTACATTATTTATCACTACGTTGTAAACATACATGACTAAGAATTAATAATTAGGTTGTGTTTTAGGCTCAACAGAGTTATACCATTGTTTTCAGTAGAAATTATAAAAATGGTCTATGGTCCATTTTTTGTTCCGTTTACATTTATCATTACATTAATTCATTGTGTATATGTAGCTATAATAATTCATATACATAACTCATTCTAAGTAACAATGTTACACTGCAATTAGTAACCTGAATAAATACTTATAGTATGTAATAACTATAAGTGTTTATAAAATTATACATCTTAAAATTGAGTTATGGTGACTTGACGAAAATATTAAATGATTTTTTAAAACATAGCGCTAAGGTTTCCCCTCATCAAATTGAAGCCAGACCGGCCGTTTGATTGAATTAACATGAAACTTTTTGGCCGCACCCTGACAAATTTATAGCCATAGGATTTTTGTGCCGATCCAACTCGTAAAAAAACCAAGTTTAACTTTGAAATTACATTTTTATTTTATTGGGATACCGCTTCGGCCCTTTATGGGTTCCAATTTGGTGTATTTTGTATTTGCACAGATCGAACCTCATTATTTTTGTGTTTAGGAGGTATTGGGGTTCGAATTTAGTATGTACATATTCGACTGTTCTTACATTAAATATTTCATACCGTGAATATGTTAAGTGAATTGATAAATTGTTATTTTAGATTTTGTAACATTCAAATTATTTTTTTTATTGCTGTAGGACAACAGACAGGCTGACGGCCCGCTTAGAATTTAGCAGTTACCGTCGCCTATGGGTGTTTGCAACGCCAGTGGCATCGCGAACACGCTGCTGTCCCATAAGGGTACAGGAACTTGGGTCACTAATGCCGAAACACAACACAAAGTTATTATGGCGGCATACTTAAGACCAAATGGTCCCCATCCAGACGCATGAGGCCCTACCACGTAGCTAAGGTGGGTTGTTTTGTCGCCTTTTACGACAGGCCGACCCCGGCCGCAGAGGTCAGTATTCTTTCTCCACCCCTGTACGGATAAAAATGATGGCATGGCCCCTCTGCCCTAAGTAGGTTAACTGCACAAAAATATTTTCATCATTCAGTTTTAGTTCATAACCATTATAAGTTCGTATCATAACCTTAAAGCAAATTCCCTGAAACGTTCCAACCGAGTAATAAACTATTACATAACGTAACAAAGGACAAAAATAAATTACACAATACTGTTGTTATTAACTTCCCCACGAACATACTTCACGTCACCATGATTTATAATAGACGAATGCAGAATAAAACTAGTATTAACATTAATTAGTATTCAGTCGTGGTAGAGCGGACAAGGGAAGTATTAAATACAGAATGTAACCGATGGTCTTAGTTTCAGTGTCATAATTCTTCAGTAACCACCAGCGAGGCTTTGCAGTGCCTCTTTTTAATTAATACAATTATTTGTCCATAGCGTTATTTACTATTTAGAAGTTACTATAATAGAATACGTGTATACACAATCGATTTTATACCATAAATATTATTAGTAAGTAGTTCAATCAGCGGTCTTATGGTTGTAAACGATTTCTTCCAGACAATCTCTTGTCTATTCAACTCTACAATTAGTGGACAGATATTGCGTATTTAGTACATTACGTTATTACCTCTATTTTGTCCTATTCCAATCTACAATATGTATCTGTGTCAAAGTACATCTAATTTTTTCAGCCGCTGATCCATCCATCCTAACTTTTAAATTTATGTTATAATGTTAATAAGTAAAATATTCCATTATATACACCGCCTTTAATCATAGCCCTTTTAAATCGATTTACACTAATGTAACTTTGTTTTAAATTTAACGATCACTTCAATAATTATATAATAATATTTTTCTTACAAACGTTTCACCTCAATAGCACAGAAAACTAACACTTCGGCTACAAGACTAGCAACTTTTGGGCGTGACACTTCCTATTTCAGAAAAGAACTAAATAAATAAAAGCCCAACCACGAAGGGAAACCTGGAAAATATCTATTTCCTATAACCACAATAAAGCAAGACGAGTTTTACAGTCGTTTAGAACTCGTAATGTATGAAATAAACCTATTTTTAATCAGGGCCGAATTAAACAAAAATATTTTTCATATAGGTACATTATTATAAACCTTTCTTTATACCCGAGTTACAAGTAAGAGTATATGCAATAAAATAAATTTAGGATGCTTTTAGTCTTATCATAATTCTGAAAACACGACTGGTTCAATAGCTACGTATTCAACCAAGTATGGTCATGTCTATGGGCTCAATCCCCACACAGAGCAAAACGCTAACTGCAAACTATTTTCTTGCAACTTGGACTTATATACAAATCACTTTAAATAACCAACTTACTATGATAGAATATAGATATATATGTTTTCATAACAGAAAAACAATAAACACATCAACTTATACAATAGTTTTCTTAACCGATTGCAAATTTCAAATACACAAAGAAGGCGTTTTCTTATCACGTCATATGTGTTCGCTTATTGTATACGAGTATTGATAAAAAAGGTTTTAAATCCAGTCTTCAAAAAATTAATTTGTATATACTTCCATCTTTAAAATCAAACGACATCTGAAGCAAACCCCTGACCGCAAATTCAACAAACCTAATTAAGTTGTTTTCAGCGTAATCTATTATTAAGTTAATTAATCACTAGCAACAACTACATTTTTTTAAACGCCCTTATCGTAAACTGTATGGTAACCATAATAAATAAATGTCAAATGTTTACCGATAAAGACGTTTACTTTACACTGGTATTTATGTGATTAATTCTTAAATAAACACACCAATTGTCAAGTTTAAAAAAATATTAAAACTATACTCATAAAACTGTATCAAGGTAATTTTTTTTTTTTTTTTTTTGTGTCGGGGAAAAACCTCTCTTGACGGGTTCCCCCGGCCCGGGGGGATGTGGGACTCCGGGAAAGATGTTTGGCCATCCGACTACCCACTAAAAAACCCCGCTGTTCTCCTATCGCCTACGCCCGGGCCCACGGATATATGGCCAGCCGATCTCGTGGCCCGGGCTGGCGCCGGCCCGCCCTTTGTCTTGAGGCGGGCCCCTTCTAAAGTGTTGGCGCCAGGGGGTCAGGATTTCGTCCCCCCGGCGCTCTCCTAACAACTCTAGGAGTTGAGGGGGGCCGCGGAACAGCACGCAGCCCTCACCCTCGCGGCAATAGTGCGGGCGGTGGATCCTCCCCCGAGGGGCCGCCCGCGGCCTCTTTTTACGGCGGCCGGAGGTCGTTATTTGACCTCCGGCGCCGCCGACGTGGCCTGCGTTGGCGGGAGGGGAGTGTGGTGGTCGACTCCCGCTCCCGCTCCGCCGCCTCCTTTGCGGACATGACTGCCTCGCAGAAGGAGGCGACAGCCGTCCATCCAGGATCGCTCCCGACCATGGACAGAACCAGGGCCGGGAGCGACAGGTCCACGCCGATTTGGGCGACGAGGGCGCGGCGCTCCTCGCGCCACGCAGGGCACACGGCGACAGTGTGGTTCACCGTGTCCTCCTCGTCGCCCGCGCCACAGTGGTGGCACCCCGACGTCATCTCCCGCCCTATGCGACACAGGTACCTCCCGAAGCAACCGTGCCCCGAGAGGACCTGCGTCAGGCGGAAGGTCAGGGCGCCGTGGCGCCTTTCCAGCCATTCGGCCAGGACGGGCCTCACCGCTTCGATGGTGGCGAGGCCCGCGCTGGGGTGCGCGAGGCGCTCCTTCCACTCCACCATGAGCACCTCGTCGCGCAGCTCCGCCCGCTTTACCTCAATTTCGCGAGGCGCGGGGCGAGAGCCACGCTCGGCCGCGTCCCGGCGCCACCGGTATAATAGCGCCAGGACCCGGGCCTCTAGGTCCCATGGTGGGGATCCGGCCAGCAGGGAGGCCGCTTCGAAGGACACCGTGCGGTATCCCCTAATCGCCCTGACGGCCAGGACGCGCTGCGGCCTGCGTAGCAGCGCCGTCGTTTTGGCCGTCAGGCGATCCGCCCAGATTGAGGCCCCGTAAAGGGCCATCGACCGCACGGTTCCCTCGAAGAGTCTGCGGCACACTGCGCCCGGCCCGCCAACGTTCGGCAGTAAACGGGAGAGTCCCGCCGCCGCCCGAACTAGCCTCGGCGCCAGGCGCTCGAAGTGCGCCGCAAAGTTCCATCGCCCGTCGAGCACCAGTCTGAGGTAATGCATGGACGGCCCGACGGCGATGCGGACGCCTCCCACCGTTATGCTCAGGCCCGGTGGCGGCCTCTGGCGGGGCCCGTAGAATATCAGGGCCTCCGTCTTGTTCAAGGCCACCTCCAGGCCGAGTCGCCGGATTCTAGCCACCATTTGCGCCACCCCAGCCGTGCCCAGAAGGCACGCCTGGCGAGGGTTCCTCCCGCGCGCTGTGACAAGCGTGTCGTCGGCGTCGCAAATGACGCCGACGCCGGGGAGGAGCACCCCCCTCAGGACCCAGTCGTATGCGATGTTCCACAGCAGAGGGCCCAAGACCGACCCCTGCGGGACACCGCATACGACGTCTCGCCGACTTTGCCCACCCTGGACCGGATAGACGACGGCACGATCGTCCAAATATGCCCCGACTATGCGACGGAGGTAGGGAGGCACACGATGGTACTTGAGCGCCTCCCGCACGCAGCTCCACGGCAGGGTGTTGAAGGCGTTGGCGATGTCGAGTGACACCGCCAATAGCACCCCGCCTCGAGCAACCACGTCCTCCGCCTGGCTCCTCAGACGCGAGATCGCGTCAATAGTGGAGCGCCCCCGGCGGAACCCGAACTGTTCGTCCGCCAGGTTTGGCCCCTCCGTCTCTAGGTGCCGGACGAGGCGGTCTGCGAGGATCCTTTCGAAGATCTTCCCCACCTCGTCCAGCAGCACGATGGGCCGATAGGCGGACGGTGAGTCCGCCGGGCGCCCCTCCTTTGCGATCAGGACCAGCCTCCCCGTCTTCCATCTGCGGGGAAACCGGCCCGACCGCAGACACGCGTCGAAGAGCCTCAATAGACGGGGCTCCAGGACGTCGTGGGATAGAACCCACGCACGCCCCGGTATGCCGTCCAGGCCGGGGGCGGTGGTCTTGGCCTTCAGCCGCAACACCGCTGCCCCCAGCTCTGCCCGGTCCACGTCGGGCACGGGGTCGTCGTCCGCGCTGGGGTCCCTCTCATCCCATTGAGGCGGGACCATGGCGGGAGGCGAGTGCTCAGCTCTCGTGGGGAACAGAGCGCCGACAAAACCATCCACCTGGCGCGGGGGGAGACTCTCGGTCAGCGGGGGCGCCCACGGGCGGAGCTTGCCCCGCACCGTTTTGTAGGGTCGCCCCCAAGGATCTTGATCTAAGCTGGCCAAGAGCTCCCCCCACGCCGCCACCTTCGCCTCGCGGATAGCGAGGTGGAGGTCGTTTCTGGCGCCCCTGTACTCCCCGTAGAGCCGAGCCTCCGCGGCCGCTCTGTCCGCGTCGCGGCGACTCCGTCTTCGGAGCCTGGTGTACTGGCAGTGGGCGTAGTTGCACGCCCTGCGGAGCCGCTCAAGCTCCGCGTTCCACCAGTACACCTGGCGCGGGGGTCGGTGTGGTCCCCGCCTCGGCATCGCCGCGTCGCAGACGTCAGTCATGAGCGATCGCAGATTCTCCGCCTCCTCATCGACGTCATCGGGAGGTACGTCGCCCGGCCTCGACCACGTAGCGACGGTCAAGGCCTCGCGGAAAACCTCCCGATTCATCTTTCCAAGTGTCCAGCGCGGACAGTCACCCAACGGGGTCACCTGGGCTGGAGGCTCTCGCTGACGGGCGGAGACGCTGAACCGGATGTATCGATGATCCGACAGCGTCTCGACGCCCGCGAGCACCCTCCAGCCTCGCACACGGCGGGCCAGGAAGGCCGACGCGAACGAAACGTCGACGATCGACCCCCCCAACTGCCTCACACACGTGTACTCGCAACCCTGGTTGAGGATCTCCAGACCCCTCTCCACGACCCAGTCCTCGACCAGCTCACCCCGCGCGTCGGTCCGCGGGGAACCCCAGGCCTGAGATTTGGCGTTGAGGTCCCCGAGGACAAGCACGGGGCGCGGGAGGAACCGCTGGACCGCGTTGCCCAACTCTTCCATGTACCCTTCAAATTCGGCGAGACTCCTGTTCGGGGAGAAGTAGCCGCCCACGACCACTATCTCCCCGAATCTAGCCGCGGCGAAGCCCCTGCCCCTCACCACTTCCGTGGGGAGCGGGGTACCCGCGGCGGTCCTGGAATGCAAGGCCACCATACCGTCCAGGTCCCCGACCCAATCGCCTTGAGCGGGGACGTAGTACGGCTCGGCGGCCACGGCGATGTTGATATTCCACTGCGCCAAGCTCTGAACCATGAGATTCTGAGCGTTGGCGCAGTGGTTGAGATTCGCTTGTAGGAGATGGATATCCATTATCTGGTTGAGATATCCATCTCCTCAGTCCTCAGTGCCTGCGCCTGCGAGGGGGCGATGTCCCCCGCAGCGGCTTCGGCACGACGGCGCTTTCGTCTTTCCTTTTCCCGCCGCTTCTTGGCCTGTCTTTTGGCCACGAAGCGGCTGGTCCTTTCCTGTTCTTTTTCTAATACTTTCGCCGGTCGGCCAGTGCGGCGGCAGGTGCACAGCGGCGGGCCACCCCCGACCCTATGGTTGGCCGGTCTGCTGGCCGCCGCGCAGACCACGCAATGGGGCGTGGCCTTGCAGGTGGCGGCCCAGTGCCCTGGCTGACCGCAGCGGTAGCAGGCGTCACTGCGGCTCGCCGGACACCTACAGTTCACCGCGAGGTGACCCGGCGCCAGACACCTGAAGCACCTCGGCTCCCTCTTATCCAGCACCTTGATGAGAGCCGAGGCCCAGCCGAACGGGATGTGGCCCAGCTTCTTCAGCTCGTTGGCGGCCACCACTGGCACGAGCACGTACGTTGTGCCCGTCCCGTCGCGCCCCAGGCGTATCCCTCCGGACGTAATTTTCTCCGCGGGGCAGCCCGTGGCGCGAGCGATGGCAGCCGCCACATCGCGCGCCGTCGTGCAGTCGTCGAGGCCCGAGATGCACACCTTGATGCACTTCTCGGGCCTCGCTATCTTGACGTCCTCCTCCTTGAGGACGTCTTTCAGCCGCGCGGCGAGGGCATCGGCTTTCGACCCCTGGTCGGCGCCAGAGAGCAACATCATGCGTGCCCCCGTCCGCGCAGTTTTCATCTTTATGCCGCCCTGGATATCGAGGGCGGCGATGTCGACTTTGGCCTTAGCCTCCGCCAAGAGGCCCCCGTATGTGACCCCCCTCTCCGCCGCTTCAGGGCGGATAGTTAGGGTGACGGCGGCGGATTTCGGGGCCCTAAGCTTGCGGGGACCCCTCTTCCTCCTCTTCTTAGGAGCCGGCGGCGGCTGCTTGGGCCTAGGTGTTATGGCCGATGCTGCCGCCTGCCTGGCTGCGGGTGGTTGAGGGGCGGTCGTCGCCTTCTTCTTTCTCTTCTTTTTAGCCACGACCGTCCATCCTTCCTCCAGAGGAGGTGGCGGAGGCAGTGTGCCCCGTACGGTGGCTGTCGGCTGCGCTTTTGTTGTGGGCGCAGCCATCGTCGCTCCTTGGCCCTGTGCTGCTACCCTACTTCCATTTTTCGGGGCGGGAAGCGGCGGGTAGTCCGCCGCCGATAGTTCCGGCCGTGTGACCGCTGCTGCCCGCCGCACCTCGTGGGCCAATGGTGGCCGGTAACGAGGGGCAGGCAACAGGCGGTCCTTCAGCCCCTCCAGTTTGGCGTCAATCATGGTCCCTACCTGAACCATGACGCCGCGCATGAAGAGCTGGTATTCTTCCGGCTCAACATGCGGTGCTGGAGAGGGCTGGGTGGACTCCTTCCTTGTCGTGGTTGGGGCGGGGCGGCTGGGCTTACTTATGTGTGCCGAGAGGCGAGCCACCTCCTGCCTGAGATCGGCCAATTCGGCCCGCATCCGGCGATTGGCGGCTGCCAGCCGTCCCACCTCCTCTGATTCTGTGCGGGAGGTGATTTCAGAGATCACTTCCCGCAACGTCTTCACTGAATCTTTAAGGGTCTTTTGGCATGTGCCTTTAAGACCCTTCGAGACCCCGGCTACCTTTAAAATTGCAGCCAGAGCCCCATCCAATGAGTTTTGGAGGTCGACCGACGTTTGTGCGGTGACTTCCATCTCATTTCCTCTCATGCTACTCTCTCTGCCCCCCTGGGCCCGAGAGGATTCAGATACGTCTAAGGAGAGTTCGGAGTGGACCCGACGCGCCACCTCTTCCTTGCGGAGTTGGTGGCGGAGCTCCTCTTCGTATTTCGCGAGCTCCTTCTCTTCTTGTCGGGCCGCTTGGAGTTCCTTCCGAGCTCTCCCCATTCCAATAAACTGCCCGGTCGTAGCTGGGCGACCTCGTCCACGCTTCGACGGGCCGCCGCTTGTGGCAGCCGAGTCAGCCGAAATATCGTCGTCCGACGTTGAGGCTCCGGGGTCATTTCCCCCCCCGGAACGGTCCCGGGACCTCCTAGACCCCCTCTTGCGCTTGCCCAGGACGGAACCGGGACCAACGCAAGAGGGAGTGTTTACTCGGGAGCTCGTGCCGCTCGGAATTGTCCGAAAGGACATCACCGAGCGGACCGAACCGTCCGAGTCTTCTCCCTCGTACTGCAAAACTCCGCCCTTCACAGGCAACCGCTCCAGCATCACCAGAGGTGATCGCACTCGGGAAATGTGGGCCCCCCCAGAATACGTAGGGCCCATGCCTGCACCCGAAGGCGCAGGGGAGGATTCTCCACCCTGTCGGGTGGTACCTCCCTGGGGTAGTGTGTTCGCATTTTCCGATTCCATTTTCATCATTGTTTAGGGTGTGGCGCTCGGGACCGGGTTTACCCCCCGGCCATGCAGCCCATCGGCGCGCCACGGTACCTTGAGCTTCGGGAGGGCTGTTATAGGTCCCCCAGCTCCAGCCCCCAAAGCTGGGGGATTCCAGACGGGACGGGACTTGCACCTCCGCCGCGTGCCAGTCAGGCGTGGGTACGACTACCAGACGACACTCTAGAAAAACCAGGGAGTCGCCTAACGTCGTAGCCGGCCCAGCAAGACTGGCGGACAGCGGAGATACCGTTCCCACCCCAGGAACACTCTCTGTGCAGGCACAGTCGAAATGGGCATGGTTTCGACTACCAAATCAGGGCTCGGGACAGAACCCGGGACCCCAACCAGTACTCGCAACCATCCCACCGGGGACCGCGCCATGAACAGAAAGCGAATTTGGGAAAGGATGTGGGTGGTAGACGGGAAGAAAGGTAGGACTCTGTCGCCTCGGACGGAAAGGGGAGTGAGGCGACGGATGCTCGGGCACCTCGGGTACGCACACCCGTGCACTCCTCGGACAGAGGAGCGCCCCTGAGGGGGTATCAAGGTAATTACAATAAACTTTGATATGTGTTATTAACCGACGAAAAAAACGGAGGAGGTTCTCAAGTCGACGCGTATTTTTTTTCTTTTTTATGTATGACCACGCATAACTTTTTAAGGAGTAGTCCGATTTTAAATTTTTTTTATTGGAGGGGTATACCCCGAAGTTGGTCCCATATAAATTTGGGAAATAAATCCAATCCTAAGGGTACAAAACAGAGAATGATTGATTGTTCACTCACTGATTATATCTATGACCACGCAGAACTTTTGAGAGAATTGATATATTTAAGCACTTAGTAATTAGTAGATTATAGCCACAAAAAATTATAAAATAAAAACTTAAAAAAAAATTTAACTGCCGAAAAAACTGAAAAGCAAAAAATAGTAAACCTTTTTTTTATTAACCTTAATAACTAAGTTCTTAAACTAATGTAAGTATACCTAAGTAATTTTGAGTCGGCGCCAAACAAGCAACTTAATTAATTACGTAAGCGTGATGCACGGCGGCGGCGCAGCGTAGTACGCCCCTTCGCCGGAAAATACCGAGCGTTTACGAAGTTAATGTCATCGAGACAGCAACCCGAACGGGCACACGTGAGGGCACTGGCTCCGACTCAAAATTGCTTAGGTATACTTACATTTGTTAAAGAACTTAGTTATTAAGGTTAATAAAAAGAAGGTTTACTATTTTTTGCTTTTCGGTTTTTCCGACGGTTTAATTTTACTTTTCTTAGATACGTTTTTCTAAGTCACAAGCAATTAAATGTGTCAGCAAAAGGTACATCTTATTACTGACAGGCAAAAGTTAAGTGTGTTCAAAATGACGAGAAAAAGCTCAATTTTACCTTCGCTATATACATATAGTTAGCAGAAATACCTCAATGCCTTATAAAACGCTCTATAATCAGCCAACGTGTAGTACATTCTGTCAAGAAGGCCTTAAACCAAGAGCAGTATATTGCATATATTGTTGTAAAGATAGATAAAGGCTTTTGGAAGGGATTGTACAGAAAAACAAAGAGTCAAAACAAAATAACACTGCTAACCTAACCCAACATGACGGGAAAAGATAAACAAGCTGTATCTCTGGACGTTTGCTTGCGTTTCGCACGATTGCATCGGCCGGTTACACGAGGCGTGGAGGCCATCTCCATTCCATTTGCAGTATCTGCGCTATATTGGCCGGGATTTGATGGCTAAGTTCAATTCTGGACTATTGCATGTAATGCTTATATACTAACCTTTGGTCTTAAGTATGCCGCCATAATAACTTTGTGCGTGTTCCGGCATTATTAACCCAAGTTCCTGTACCATTATGGGACAGAAGCGTGTTCACGATACCACTGGCGGTGTAAACACCCATAGGCGACGGTAACTGCTAAATTTTAAGTGAGCCGCCAGCCTGTCTGCTGTCCTACAGCAATAAAAAAAAGCAATCAGTCAGAGTTCATGACGTCAAGTATTACTAGTAATAGGCGAAAAAAGAAGGCACAGTAAAGCTTTTCTTTCGGGGTTTGTAGACTGTTATTTAATTAACTTTTTTATCCAGAAAACCTGATGACAAAAAGAGATATTATGTCATATGAATGGAACCAACAAGTAATGCGTACTTGTTTTGGTCTATGACAATATTTAATGGTGGAAAGCCAGAAATAACCGATAATAACCTTTTAGATGATAATTCATTATCTATTCGATATTATACAAACTTCGAAACTCTTATAAAATAGAAGTCGATATAACAAGGTTTTTGTTACGATTTACATAACACAGCTTATTTAAGTTTGGTTATAATTATTTGCAAATTTAAATGAAAATTAAATTTTGGATTGTGTTCTACTTGCGTATGCTAAAAACTTATCACGATCTCACGTGGAACTTGATTCAATGTGTTATAAAAACAGCACTGAATATTTGTGTTCAAAATCTTTATGCAATATCAAACCTAACATCAGTTTCCATAAGGATTTTCATGCAAAATGTTCACAGTAGCACACCGAACAATAACCGGCGGTACTTTCGTTTTATTATATGGCTCTCATATCGAAACTTGATTTTCATTCAGAGCTTTCATATTTAATCTATCCGAAGTGGCATTAAATTTATTTGAGTACTCTTTGACGATAGTTCTTTATTCTTATAGGTTCATACGGATCAATAAACTAGTTTTATGGATAATACTGTCTTTAAGATAAGAATGGAGTGTTTGAGATGGTTCAGATTTTCTATTTTGTAAACATAGGTTCAAAGCAATATTTTGCAAAAGAAAAATTGTGTAATGCCACTAACTATCAAAGGCTTTGTTTGAAAAATAATATATTCTAATGATACCAATAATAAGCTTTGTAATTCATACCTAATGTAAGTTAGTCTGATATGCTTTTAACTTCAATCTTCATCATCAGGTCTTTCACTATCTGTTTGTATCTAATTACCTTGCGTACGTAAATCCACTGTGACAATATTCACTCTAGAACATCTACTTTAACGATTAACTCTGGCATATATAACTAATCAATTGAGGGTTATAAAGTATTAAAATTGTCGTTATGTAATTAATAAATTTTACTTTCTCAATCTGCTCTAAAATTCAAACCTATCTATGGCCACCAGGACAGTATCTGTTGCGTACTTAGCGCAATCAATTTACCGCGAATATTTCTTAGTATCGAGTTGATCGTCTCTAAGCAAATGTATTGCCACCCCTCTTCTACGACGACGCTGCCATCTCTCGATTCGATACATTGCAAAAACATACGCTGCGGACGCGTCGCATCGATCTCCGTTGTTCTTTTCAATATTTCCATACATTAACTAGCGCAATCGAAAGTAGTTCGGGCCAGTGCTTCCTACAGTCTTAATAGAAGAGCTCCAGCAGCACGAAGACAAGAGGTAAATGGTAGTGCATTTGTGGTGCTAAGATTCTACTCCCGATACCGAACAGTATCATTTGCAGTATCGGCGATCTTGTATAAAATTTACAAGATTGCTTCCTCTAGTAATGTTGCTCAAATTATTGCTTTATCAAGTCGAACTGAACACAATAATTTTATTATTTAAATTTATGAGCATACCAATTAAGATAAAAAGAGTTCCTATAGGTGCCTTCACTGGCTCCTCAATGTCTACGTATATCTATCCAATGAACACTTGTATGTCGCTCACATGTACGGGACCGGAACGTGTGACGCAAACTGGAGGTCTACATTCAGCAGTGGATACCGAATGCCGTCTATCCCTCTATCTCCGAAACGAATATATGTATTAACATTTAAATAATTGCTGTCTATTACCACGTTCGACAGTGGCTTTTATGTCATGACATAGACACAAGAGACAGCGTAACTACACTGTAAATGTATGTCACAGACTAAATCACATACACTACATATATTTTATGTTACCAGTTAATATTAGAACAATTTCAGTTTCCTTGTTTACATACACCAAGAGTTTCCAGTGACCGCAGGGCACGTAAATTTATACATGCTAACACGTGTGCTCTGTTAATTACAGCGGCTAATGGTTTTTCGATGCCCGGCAGACCGCATGCGCCTTAATTAGAAAGAAGATACGAGAGATTCCTTGTGGGGATGAGAATTCAAATTATTTAATATTTTAAAGTTAGATAGGACATAATGCTTACGAAGTACTTTAAACTGTTGCTTCTACAACAAAAACTGAATGGCAAACTCACTTAGTATATTTACGTAATATGTTCTCGTTATAAATACACTAAAGTATATATGTACATATAGATAGATTCTGATAAAAAAAATCTTCCAATATATGATATAAACAAAAAACTCGTGACATGTATGATTTTGTAATTTTGGACGATATTTAAAAAAGTAATACAAGTATAATGGGACATTTCTTGTTCATGAATTGCTTATATTATGAATAATAAAAAATTAATACACAGGTATTAATTACTACTTATATAATTCTCTTTGTGAAATAAAAACTGAAGTTCGCGGCGGCTATCGAATTCGTGGCTCCAGTAAGCGTTCTCCAACGTTCGAAAGATATAACGTCACAAGGATTGCCATTATAATATATTATTATTCATATAGGAGTATTAGATCTGACTGCAGTCCGAATAAAATTTGAATAAATCCTTCAGTTGTTGGGATGTCGTCTCCGTCCAGATTTTCTAAAATTCATGTGGTCAGCCTCACGTCAGGAACCATGAACCAGCTCTCAAGGCTTACAAAAGAACATCAGGATGTATCGCAAGACTTTTCTCTCAAACAAACAATGAAAAGACATACACCTAGACCACGAAAAACTATCATACATACTGTCTCTGGGCCAACCACATGTACATTCCATGTTAGTTTATGTTCAAGATATTTCGGATAACTTGGATGAGAGTCGCCCAAGTTATGGCCACATTTTATGGCAACTGGCTACATTGTTGGGAAACAAATGGCGCCACCGTTGGACCTCAGCAAAATATGCGTCAGTTTGCTTCGAAATAGACATGACAAAGAACGTGAGAAGTCCCTACATCTGTTCCACTCGTCATCGTTTGCCATTGAAAACGATTAGAAAATCCCCATATCCAAAAAATAAATATTTTAAGATTCCCAATATAAATTTTTCATTACAAGTACATTTTATATATTTCTAATATCTTCTCATAACCTTGATGAAAACGATAATTACGAAAATTCTTTAATATTCAAGTAATAAAGGTTCTCCGTAACATTTTATTGAAACGAGTCTGTTAATTATTCACCATCGATTATCGCTTATTAGAGATCATTCAATATTTTAATATCGCTTCAGGTCTTCATTATGCCTTCAAATATCAAAATACTTCTGATATTGATCCTGAACAAAAACGATATTTCGTTTTCAATTTTCATTTCAAATTTTAGTTATTTACGTACTCAATCAAAAACGAAATTGTTTTTGTACAAGGGTAGTTTCATTTAAAAGTTGTCACAGACTTCAAAATATCAACTACTTATTACAACAGAAAAATGTTTTAAAATAAGGTTGCATGGTTGGGGCCCGCGGTACACTGCCAAGCACAAGACAATGTAAGAAGACATCTGGAAGAGATGGTTTCTATTGGAGTCACTGCTATTTAACCCCCGTCTTCGAAAATTGAAATCAGCTGGTACTGTCCTTTTGTAAACTAGCAAAATAAAGAATATGATAGTTGCCTACGTCTTCCTTGAAAAGTGATGGGGATTGCCCCATGCTATTCTTATTTGTGGTTAAGGCCACTCAGCCAAGGTCGATAATGTGAAAAACAAAACATTAATTATGTATTAAATACCAAAAAGTATACATATCGAAGGTTTCGTTCCAAGGGCTCCAAGGCTTTGGATCCGACCGGGATAGCATAACTATTGTCTTTCATGACTGCACCGCCTGGTTTTAGGTGGAAGAACAGCGTTTTAGAAGCCAGCAGAATGTCGAGCCTAGGCTCTATCTTAAAACTTTGTCTTATGTTAGTAACTTAATCCAAGGATAAATGTTTAAAAAAACATCTCCTTCTTCTTCTTCCTTATCCCAAACTATGTGGGGTCGGCACAACATGTTCTCCTTCCACTCTCTTCTATTAGCCGTTATCTGAACATTCACACCTTTTTAATCATATCATCTTTTACACAATCCATCCATCTTTTCTTTGGTCTACCTTTCCTCTTGTATCCATCCACTCTCATTTTTAGCACCCTCCTTGTTACATGACGCTCCTCTCTTCGCATTATATGGCCATACCAAACTAACCTATTAGTTTTCAGCTTCTGAATCACTGGCTAGCGCCTTTCAAACTTCCCTTAATATACTCATTTCTAATTTTATCCATTTTTGTAATTCCGGTCATCCATCTCAACATTCGCACCTGATCCATACAAAAAAATTATTTCCTTCAAATAAAAACAAAATCCTCCCTGAAAAAAACTGGTGCAAATAAATTACGAGCACAATTCAAATATTCAACACCTCCCGACAATAATTCATGCCATTGCCAATATTAGTGCACCCTTAAAGAGAAGGTCATCTTCTTTTACGTTGAATATCTGTTTTAGTCGGCAACAATTCGTAGCGGATTGATTTATCGAGACCTGGCAACGGCAGATTGATGTATGACCCTACTGAGATGGAACAGAGCAAAGAACAGAGAATTTGGATTATTCTTTAAAACTAAATCAATATTAAAATTTGTATTTAAAAAATTACTGACGAGAAAAATTAATGTCACTTCTAAAAAGCGTGGGGGTGCTCGATATCAATCGTTATAATTTTTTTACTAGTTTCATTCCGAAATGCAGAGCTTGTTTAAAATATCGTACAAAGCTTTCAGAACAGTTAAATTAATTTTCTCGTCAGTAATTTTATTCTTATGTTAATAATAATTTTTTTCTTTTTAGTTTAATTATAAAAGCGTGTTTTTTTTAACTATAATTCATTTTTACTTTTTAGTTTGATTATAAAATATAATTTATTTGTTGTCAATAATTCTCAATCAGTAAACATTTTTATTATTTTACGCCATATTCCAGCAGTTTTATTAATTAAAAGCCAGATGGCGTTTGGGTAGAAGTAAAAAAAAGCGTTATTCTTGATGATCCTAATAACGACTATGGGACAAAATTATTAAATTTGTGTATTGTCAGGTTTTGATAAGTGTGCAAGATGTTAAATTTTTTTGAACGTTCAAACTGGGTTAAAATCGAGTCTGAAAATTCCGTTACATACATGCAGGTCGAGTTAATAAGGGCGTGGTAAAAATAAAATAGACTTTTTATACTAATATTGTGTGTGAGTACTTTTATATTATACTATTTACTTTTAAACCATATTATATTGTCTATGATATGAGGTTGAAACATGATTTTTTAGTCCAATTCTAACGATGTGGTTCTTAATAAATATAGTAGGGCTTTACAAAATCCGTCTCTTTAGTCCATTTTACTACCGCGTGGTATAGGACAGTCTAACAGTCTTAAAGACACGCATAACGATTATGTGCTAACAAATCCGACAGGAGCAAGTTAGGCAGTGCGACGAGTAAAGAGAAGTAAGAAAACAGTGGCCTGACGCTCTGGAGATGTCTCAGTCGGACATACATACATATCTGAGATTTATATTTTATTCATATCATAATCGTACCATCGATTGCGACATCAAAGCACATTATTACCGAGTGAGTAAAATGGTGTGTGATTATTAGTGTCAGTTGCTACTGGCTGTAAGCACTGGCTTAGTGATAGTTCGCCTTTTATACGGTTGTGAAACGTAGCCACGTAAGGCATTAATGCGATGGCCACGTTCTTACTCGCAACAGAAGCAGGTTTCATATACTGGTTGTATCTGAAGTTTAAGGCTTTAGACAATAGTTGGTTTAGCCACTTATAACAACATCTTACTACTTACGTGGAAATGAAACTTTTAGCTAAACGAGTCTTATATCTCATGCATACTTTTGGACTCACTACCAGGGCTACAAAAATCGTGTTAAGGGCAGAAGAAAAATGTGAAGGTAGGTGTTAGATAGATTTTTTCCGAATTAGGAAAAGTAAAAAAAATGTATCCTCTGTTCAAAGTTACTCTATACGAGATGTGCACTCCTGTGCAATAGTGCGATCTGTGTAACAACGGTACACCTCCGCGCGTTAACACAACACATGGATGCTAGTGGATTTTAGGAAGACAAATCGAATATTTTTAGATTTCCTTGGTTGGGAGAAATTTCAGAATTGGACATAAATAATTCATTCTTTCCGCTTTCTTACTGTAGACAGCATTCAGTTTTCTTATTTAGAGGGGGGAGAGCTCAGACGCTCCGTAAAATCTAGTCGAAGCAAGCAGTAAAATTTAATTTAGCTCAAGAAAAAATTAACTCACGGAAGTTCACTAAATAATAAAGTAGATTTTGTCCTGTAACAATAATTTACAGTGAACCAGGGACTTCTAAGTGAAACTTTATACAACTGGATACAACTAAGGTAACTCTTGGGAAAGAATTCATTAAAAACAAGCTTCCAATTCAGAGAATATCATCTACAAAGGTTTTCAATTTAACATTAGCCAAGAATGAAGTTTTAAAATTCAATAATAAAACACCAAACCGAAGTGAGGATATGAAGATGAAACTATTCACCGGGGATACATAAAGATGTATGGCTTTTGCTGCACTAAACCGGGATTTGAGCGCGAACAACGTTTAAGCTGTTCCCCGGACAGGATAGATGGATGTATATTGCAGTGATTTCTCTATTCTACGTTGAGCTATTAAGTTTTATGGCAAAACTTTAAACGCTTGGGAGATATAGAAAATTACATTTAGGAATTGTTTTAAATTTATTTCTTCACGTTCAGAACAGTTCTAATTTATACGTATATACTCGCTCGCTCTTGATAAATATTCTGTACCAGAACTCCAAGGTGTCAACGAGTATGATAAGGTGCACATATAATACAGCCATTTATTGAAAACGTAAGCTGCGCCCCATAGAAGGGTTAGGCCTAAAAATCGGTAGCTTTATGTTTTAAAAGTCATATGCGTAGTGCGCATATCAGTTTTTACATATTTGACGAAATAAAAGAAGAAAGAGAACTCTCCACCTTTTAACATGGCAGTTTAAATGCAAGTGAGGTTTAAAACTAAAATGATTAATACATGTTTATTAACCTACCTTCTGTATAGCGTGCAATGCACAGACATGGCAGAAAAAAAGTAGTTATTTTTTTTATTGCTCAGGAACATCAGACAGGCTGACGGTCTACTTAATAGTATCGTCGCCTATGTATGCGGTGCTCAGGACACCGCTCTTATCACCTTATGCGGGGTCAACAGTAAATTTTTCTTTTAGAAAAACAAACTCGTTCCTTTCTTTACTTCTTTTCTGTTAGCTGTCATATCAACATTCACAACATTTTTATCATGTCATAATATCCATCGCAATCCATCGATCCTTTCTTTAGTCTATTTCTCCTAAATATTTCTAAAAGTAGAAACAGAAAAAAACATTTTGAATTATTTCTCTAAACAAATAAAACGTTACAACCTCACTTAGAAATCGATCAAAGCGGAGGCAAATCGGTCCGCGGAGTCCCGCTGTTGACAATCGTTAAAACTTCACAAATTGGCCCGTTTACTCGAACCCCCTTTAGTTAATTAAAAGTTAAGCTTAACTCCACTAGCTTACTTTTGTATTATTCGTAATGTCTTATTGTCAGTTACAACACATTGGTGAAGAAATTAAGAAATTAATGAGGCCCGTTATAGTATTTGCTTTTAAAGTTTTTAATGTTACCGTATAAATAAAAAGAAACCTAGTTAAAAAGTTCTATTGCACTTGGCTTAAGCCATTTCCGGATATTTAAAAAAGCAAAGCAAAATATAGGCACATTCCACCTTTTTGTTTTGTTTATTGTTGTGTTGTTTGTCTTGACACAAGAAGTATCACGTGAGAGCACCGACGCAAACTACGCTCACCAAGCGGTTAGATCCTAGGGTAAAACGTGCAAGTTTTTAAATGTTTTTATACAATTAATTTCTTAACTAATAAATAATGATAAACCAAAGTCACAAACTCATGAAATTATTAATAAATATTTCTTCTCACATGAAATTTAAAAAAAATGGCTCGATTATATATTTGCACGCAATCTACAAAACTATCTTCGAAATTAAGAAAATCTTTCAGAATAGTTTTTTTTATAAAAAGAACTTATTGCAGCTGGTTTAAAGCCAGGATCCGGGCC
This sequence comes from Malacosoma neustria, assembly GCA_963693495.1. Taxonomy (NCBI): domain Eukaryota; kingdom Metazoa; phylum Arthropoda; class Insecta; order Lepidoptera; family Lasiocampidae; genus Malacosoma; species Malacosoma neustria. The sequence continues at coordinate 4,755,909 of OY856385.1, forward strand.
ATTGATCCCCCTCATCCTAGCTTATAGATTTCATAAATGACATCCTTCCTCACATATCCATTCTGCGCAAAGACAAAGCCTTTTGTTTCCGGCCCTATCTATCGCCCTTCCGCCTTGTTGGTTTTTATGTACTTTTTATTTTCGCTACTCTCGTCACCTGTCTTCTCTCGTCCAATATTTAAAAACTTTTAATAAATTTCAGAAGTTTTCATGTCGCCACAGAATCAAAATGCCATATCATTAATGAAGAGGTGCGATTGGTTCAGTGGCTTCGTCAATACATGCTTTGGAGCAGATTCACACTCGGACCACAACTCACCTTATAAACACACTCAATTTTATATAGTAGATTAATTTTTACGACAATTATATTTGATCAATAAATTAACAATACATTTCACCCAATACACTTTTATAAAACAGTGCATTTACCCTGACAGCATTGAAACCGAAAACACTGTTGTGTTTATTAGCAAACAGACAATGTTCTAAGATCACTAGACAATGGAAAAAATTTAACCATTCTGTATTTATATTCATAATATACGATATATACTTATAATATTATTTATACCAGAATTACATTCGAAGGGTTTTATCATTGTTACTATTATAATTACCAATTTAATAAAATTAGTATCCGACCGAAAGTTCGGTTTCGGCCGAGTTTCGGCGGCAGTTTCGGTTTCGGCCACAATTGGCCGAAACTTTTGCCGAAACCGAAACTGATTTCGAAAGTAGCAACACAACTTAGTCAGTGCGTTATCGCCCGACGCAAGACTCAGTCTTACCTGTCGGAGCCATTATTACAACGCAATGCTGACATATGTATACAGTTATTGGAACAGCAGTCAATATCCTATATTGAGAAGTGCAGTTTTAAAATACCTTTCAGCTCCACCTACCAGTGTCCCGAGTGAACAGCTGTTCAGTGCTGCTGGCCAAATATACTCGGATCGTCACAATAATTTACGCGGCGAAAACGTAGACAAACTGCTTATCTTGGCGTACAACAAAATACTTTTTAATTATGAATATTAATAATACTAAAAACCAAAAAAGTAACCCTAAATATAAGATATTTAGAAGTTTTTTTTTATTTGATTTATAACTGTTTTCAATTTAAATGTTTACTGTAGTTTAGTAGTTGAGTTACTAACATTTACTACACTAAATAAATGTAAGTATGACTGTCCTACTAATTGTGATCTTTGTTAATTCTAAATATGCGATTTGGTTATTTTTGTTGAGACTGGAACTAAGAGTGTAATAATAATTTTAGTAATTATTATTTTTATATAAGAGGTATAAGTACCTAAAAGAGATTGATGATTCTTCTAAGTACAAATACAAACCAAAGTATTAATTAATAAGATTTCAAAATACCAATACTTAGTATTTAATGAAACAGTAACAATTAGTGATTTGATTATTGATAACTGATAAACATTTTGCTATGAGAACTTAATTTGAAAAAATAATAAAAATATTAATAATAATTTTTTTATATTATATTAAATTAATTATTACAACAAAATTAATATTCTATGTTTCCATTTCATGTCGTAATTTTAAATAATAATGGGTAAAAAGTACCAAATTTCAGTATTTTAAGGAATTTTATATTTGACCACGTGAGTTTCGGTTTCGGCCGAACACTAATTAAAATTGGTTTTTCAAGCCAGAAAGTAGTTTGGATGGATATTTTACTTTCTATTATCTATCCAAAATAACTTACAGTTTGAAGGTAGCGCCAGTGACTGAGAAGCTGAAAACTAATAGGTTAGTCTGGTATGGCCATATAATGCGAAGAGAGGAGCGTCATGTAACAAGGAGGATGCTAGAAATGAGAGTGGATGGATACAAGAGGAGGGGCAGACCATAGAAAAGATTAATGGATTGTGTAAAAGATGATATGGTTAAAAAAGTGTGAATGTTCAGATGACGGCTAATAGAGGAGAGGGGAAGGATATGTTCTGCCAATCCCACATAGTTTGGGATAAGGCCACGAAGAAGAAGAAGAAACTAACTTACAGTAAAGTGCAAAATAGACGGTCTTATCGCTAGGATGCGATCTCTTTCAAACCAATTTAAAGTCGAAATACATTCAAGTGTTGCGGTATAGCTAGTGAGTGTAAGTAATATGAAATAGTTTAATTTCACAAAACCAAATTATTAACGAACAAACATCCATGTATTTTCAAACGCAGTTGTTGTACTTTTACGAACATGATGCACAGGCAGGGGCACCATACCGCGGTACTGGCGTATTATACACGCGCTGCTAAGCATTAAGATAGGTATGGGACTCGCAACCAATGGTTCAGGGTATTGGCTTCAGTTTGCTGATACAACGCTCTATAAATCCTTAAATACAATAAAAGAAAATTATGTTTGGTTTCGTAGGTATTCAAAGGTTTGCGGTTTTGTAGGGTGGAAAGGGCAAAGGCATTTTTACAGTGATTGAATGACTTGAATTGCTTGCGAATCTTCCATTTCGACGATATCGGGTTTCGATCTCGTAACGAGTTCAATTCCCGTCCTGATTCATGTTCATTAGCATTATGTATATATTGTATTAGAGGTATTACATAAGAGGCTTGCTAATATTGCAATTTTAATAAAACATAAAATTTACATTTAATTATAACTATAATTAATAAATTATAGTATGTCGGGTTGAATACATTCATTTAGTCAAAAAATTTATTAAATTATATACTATTGTAGTAAATCAATGTCACTCCGGACGCCGAGCAGGAAGAATTTCGGCCATTGACCTGTTATTATCTGTCTCTACCACTCCCGCGTAAATATAATGCCGCTTTGCTCGCACAGAGCAATGACCGACCGTCGGTCCTGTCCTGTCTGCTGTTCTACAGTATTAATATATATATATATATATATATATATATATATATATATATATATATATATATATATATATATATATATATATATATATATATATATATATATATATATATATATATATATATATATATATATATATATATATATATATACAGGGTGACTTTGACAAAACCGTCCAAATTTTATTTACGCACTATCATTTAAGGAACCCATTTTTGCAAAAAAATATGTATGTCAAATTTTCACCATAAAATATTTCATATATGATCATTAATTCAATCGTACAGAATAGTGCTATGGTGCAACCTTCGTACGTTAACCTGTTATTACCTGTCTCTGTCTCTCCCGCGTAAATGAGTAGTGCGTATTCGCTCGCCCGGTGCAATGCCGCCGTCCTCGGCCTTTTACTAGGTCAGATGGAAAGGTCATTGACACTCTAGCGCCGTATTATGTTAATTGCGAGTTCTTTGAATGACTTTGTGATGCTGATTACTCAACATTTTTGTACTATGTGATACAAAACTAAAATACGTGTTTCTCATAACTTTTACTAAATATTCTTCTTTGTGAATTTAGATGGGTTTGTCAGTCACCCTGTATAAAATTCTCGTGTCGCGGTGTTTGTTACCAAACTCCTTCGAAACGGCTGGACCGATTTATATGAAATTTTGTGTGCATATTGGGTAAGTCTGAGAATCAGCCAACATCTACTTTTCATACCCCTAAATGATAAGGGTGACCCGCCCCTAATTTTTTTGAATTTTTTTGGCATTTTTTTATTTTTATTTTATTTCATAATAATCATTTTAGCATTGAAAAATACACACAACTTCAAATTTTCACCCTTCTACGATCAAACCCTGTTTTTTAATCGTGATTTTTATATTATTCTGTTCCATGCGTACGAAAACTTTTTTCGTATTATTTTTTTCTGTTATTCGATCAGCGAAGCGGGCGGGAACTGCTAGTAATAATAATAGGTTAATATAAACCTCGACCTCGATGACGTATGACGACCTCCGTGGCGTAACGGATAACGCACTTCGGTATGCTTGCGGAGGTCACGGGTTTGATTCCCGTCTCGCTTCTGGGTATTTATGTATAATATGCATTTATTTACAAAAAAAAAGTATATAAGTAGTATATCAGTTGTCTAGGGCCCATAACACAAGTGCTACTTAGTTTGGGACTAGATAACGCTGTGTGAATTGTCACAAAATATTTATTATTATTATTTATTAATATAAGAATAGTAACAAATTTTACAACGCATTTATTACAAATTGTTGTGAAAAACAATAAAAATATACCAAAACCTCCACCAATTGTAACATCTGGTCTGACAAAACCTCCAAAACTCCCACAGACATTTGAACAAATAAAAACTGAATCGTCCTATTCTAAAAACACTCGCGTGATATGAAAAATGGATCAGCCATCTATCATAAACTCTTTCCCAACGTTCAGAGCAAAAAACTTAACTGGCAATGCTGTGAATAATGTCGTGCGAAATTAAACCCATCGCCATAAAAAGCAGATGACGCTACTAGGAAACTTCTGGTTTTGAGAGATAGCTTCCTCTGAGTTATAAGGAAGGCGATGTGATATAAGAAAATTAATTGATCACTCGGTTGATATTAGAGAACGCTTTTATCATTAAATTTATCCCAGTGGCACTACGTGGTAGGGCCTCGAAGCCCGTCTGGATGGCGACCACCTTTGGTCTTAAGTATGCCGCCATAATAACCTTGTTGTGTTCCAGCATGAGTGACCCAAGTTTCTGTACCGTTATGGTACAGCAGCGTGTTCGCGATGCCACTGCGTTGCAAACACCTATAGTCGACGGTAACTGCTAAATTCTAAGCGGGCCGTCAGCCTATCTACTTTACTACAGCAATAAAAAAAGATATATTTAAGCTAATTAACATAGAATAACAACAGAATTCCGTTAAACTAGTCAGACGGAGAAATATTGTGAATAATTTAAATTGAAATAAAAAAAATAACAAACCTACCTTATCTCTCAACATATCCCGAACCCTCGTCGCCTGGTGCCTGCTTCGGTGCAACTCCAGCTGAAGTTCAAGACATCGCTCCTGCCAATTGACAGGATCGAGGTCTGCTGCTGACAGCCCATATTCTATCGGGTCTAGCCGGGACGTGTGAGCGATAGGCCTGCTGACAGATAAAAGGCTTTGTGAATCATAATGAATATATTAACAAAAATGTAAGTGTAAAAAGAGAGAACCTTTCTTAAGCCTATAGACTTTTGCTCACAATCACTTAAATCTCCGTTTTATTCGTACAAGTGTGTAGTAAAAACACTAACCTCTGCGGCCGGAGTCGGCCTGTCGTAAAAGGCGACAAAACAACGTTAGCTACGTGGTAGGGCCCCAAGCCCGTCTGGACGGCAACCAACCATCCTTGGTCTATAAGTAAGCTGTCATAATAACCTTGTGTTGCGTTCAGGCAATAGTGACCCAGATTCCAGTACTCCTATGGGACAGCAGCGTGTTCGCAGTGCGTCTAGCATTGCAAACATCTATAGGCGACGGTAAATGCTTACCGGTAACCACTTATAGTGGGCCGTCAACATGCCTGCTGATCCTCAGCAATAAAAAAAATATAAACATTATCTGGCATTAAGTGCCCAAAAGTAACAAACATTTCTCAACAATGTAAACCGCATGGATATAGTAGTAATAAATACACTGCGAGTCAATTAATTTATACTGGCAATATTTCGGCGGACAATTAATACGCGAATGGGGTTTACGACACAGCGCCCCCCCATAGGATTATTCGGGCAACAAATGAGCTATTATAAATTTTGAATTATTAATTAGCTCGTGCCGAATGTTTTAATACAATGAGCTGTATTATGGATAACGTGATCACGAGCGATTTAATTATGAAGCAGTTTATTATTTTCTCCTGTTGATTATGAAGTCTGATGTAGAATAAATACATCGACGCTTGAACGGTAAACTTTAATAAGCTATATTGAGTGAGCTTTCCAGGAAAGTGATTTAAAGTTCAAATATTTAGAAAAAAACTAGCTGTGCCCGCGACTCCGTTCGCGTGGAATAGTGACTTTGGGCAGCATTTTTTGGATAAATCTTATGGTTATTAAAAAAAAATGTCTAAAAATTAAACAAAAATGTTAAGGGTGGACAACCCTTATCACTAAGGGGTATGAAAAATAGATGTTGGCCGATTCTCAGACCTACTCAATATGCTCACAAAATTTCATGAGAATCGGTCAAGCCGTTTCGGAGGAGTACGGGAACGAACATTGTGACACGAGAATTTTATATACAAGATATATTATAAGTCACCTAATTGTTGGATGGATGTTTACTCAATGTACTATAATGTGTCATTACTACCTATTTGATTCGCATAAAAAACGTTTGGATGAAAATTCTACATATTACGAAATATTAAACCAGAATTGAATTGGATATAATTGTATACTCGTACACTATTCAATTTGTATCTTAAGGGATTGGCGGTTTGACATAATTGAGTTGCGTCTACGCAAGCAAATAGCTTGGTGAATTTATAGAATTGCTTTGTGAGAGATTATGTTGTAATAGTTGACTCATTATCATTCAAGTGGTTTATGTCAGTGACCAACTGACCATAGATAATTTGCTTTTTTAGTCTAAGTCCACTGTTAACTACCGTCAGAGAGCAAAAAAATCAGCGCACCTTTTCCCGTTGATGTCTGTCGGTGTAAATTGCTTTTCTTTACCAATAACGCATAAGAAAAGAAGCTACGATATGATTTAGTTTGATTGTAACAGAGGCGATTGTTTTTGTAGGTGTAAACAAGTAGGTGTAGTACATTAGTCTCCTTTTACTTCTAGAAAAATAGTGGGGAAGCACTATTAATTTTCGAGGCAAGACCATGGCCAATATTGGAACTATTAATGTCATAAAAGTCGTAGTAATTGATAAACATTTATTTTATTCTGATTAAATAGTTTTATATTTGATGGCTCTTTTGAATTTGTCTACTTATCAACTAATTACCCAAGCGGTTAATCCTGGTACACTTAGGCGTGCATCAGTGGTGAAACTTCATTGTCTTTTACCGACATAGCGAATAGATTTGGTTCAGTTTTTCACTGATATGGCCAAACGCTTGAAAAGTAGAGTCGTATAAGAACATTGTTCATTTATTGGCGGAGCACTAGCTTGTAAATTATATAAAATCGGGGCTATTTGGTTTTTGGTTGAACCAATAAAATATCAAATACAAGTATCGCTAGAGAGTTATTTTCGTAGTTTCTCCTCTTGTCTGTTTAAACGGTTGTAAACCTTCTACTTTCAATAAGTAATCCTCTTCTTCCTACCCTTATTCCACATTATATAGGGTCGGCCGTCATCTCAACATTCACACCATTTTCGTCTCATCATCTTTTACGCAATCCATCCATCTTTTCTTTGGTAAAAACCATCTTTTGTATCCATTCATTCTTATATAGCATTTTCCTTGTCCCATGGCATTATTTTCTACGCATTATATTCAATAACTAATTCACATGATTTAATATTGAAATACATTTGATTATGATAAATAATAATTAGAATCTCCTCTTATATTAAAATCATCCAATCAATGATGATCAAGCAATGGCGCTTTTGAATAACTATAACTAACAACTACACGTTTGGAAACTGATTATTATACGCACAAGTATAATTAGATTTGTTACATTTCTGGTATTAGATTTCTAAACATTGACGTAATATGAACAAATATTGACCGACTGAATGAAAAACTCTTTAATGTTCACCGGCTAATATCTATAAACAATGAACATACATAATAAGGTTTTGACTGATTTTTATTGTTTGAATTTTTTTATCCTATCCTACTAATATTATAAACGCGAAAGTTTGTAATAATGTATGTTTGTTACTCTTACACATCAGAATAACACATAGGCTTTAATTTATAAAGATATAGTGTGAATTATCCAAAATATAACGATAAGTGTCAGGTAAGTAGGAAAAAAATCTGCCTTCTGAGAGCTATTCTGGTGTGTGCCGCAAAAACTGTTGGAGTTACACGTATATAATGTATAATGGAAATGTTTATCTTAAATAGTCCCACAAATAAGCCCGCGACAGCATATATCTATCTTTTATGTGTTAGCCATTGTCGCCAAAATAGGGAACCATAAATACAATAAAAATTGATAATTTATTTCTAACGCAAATTTGTTAATAACAAATTGAACCTTATATTAAAATAAATACTTTTACCGCATCTGATATTTAAAGTAGATAAACTTTGTCTTTTGCACTAGGTACATCATTTGGACAAATATTTGAATAGTTATTACGATAAATAACCGAGTGCACGATATTATGATGCGGTCCGGCGGCGTGGGAATGGGACGGAGAATCCATCCCGAATAGCAGAATGATATAAAAACATTGAAAAATTAACGGAAAAATAAAATACTTTCTATCATCATTATCATAATTTTCCATCACCACGCGCGTGATATATATAAACATTGTTCTGCCATATAAATAAAAAAAGTAGTCGATGTCCTTCTCCGAGATCAAAACTATCTCTATCCCGAAATTCATCGAAATTGGTTCAGCGGTTGAAACGTTACAGATCGACAGATTTCTCGGATTCGGGTGTTATTAATAACAGCACAAAACTGTGAATACTATTATGTCATGTCTTTAGGGAGACCACGGGGGATGGATATGAAAGGGATGCGGGGATGAATGAGTATAGTGGGTTTTTTTAAATTACCCTCCATGCAGACATTTATCCGTGCAGATATCCGGAGAAAGAGTACTGACCTCTGCGGCCAGGGTCGGCCTATCGTAAAAGGCGACAAAACAACCTACCATAGCTACGTGGTAGGGCCTCAAGCCCGTCTGGATGGCGACCACCTTTGTTCTTAAGTATGCCGCCATAATAACCTTGTGTTGTGTTCCGGCACTAGTGACCCAGTTCCTGTACCCTTATGGGCCAGCAGCGTGTTCGCGATGCCACTGGTGTTGCAGACGCATTGGCTACGGTAACTGTTAAATTTTAAGTGAGCCATCAGCCTGTCTATTGTCCTACAGCAATAAAAGAATTAAGGATAAACGATTTTAGAAAACTAATAAAAGATTGTAAAAATACTCTAGAGTGGCGCCATCTCTTGACAGAGTTATGAACCGTGTTCTCTTTTCGAATCCACTCGTATGAGGGTTGTGACATTTTCTAGAGTTTAATATTTATGATTTCAATGTAAGGTATATGATGCTTTGAGTTATACGGTTAAGTTTGAGGGTACGGGGATTAGGACTTGGAATATGTTTTTATTATATCTACGTGTTTTTTATATTGTAAATATAGACTCTTGAAAAGCAACCCTTACTAAGCGATATTGGTTGAACTTTCCAAGAAACAAACTCCTGTACGGACAGCAGTGTGTTCATGGTGCTCCTAGCGTCGCAAACATTTGTATGCGACGGTAACTGGTTATTATTAAATGGACCGTCAGTCTATCTGCTATTCGTGAGCAATAAAGGAAGGACAGGGATTTTAAGTTCAAATATTTAGAAAATAAAATATAACTCGCCTAGTTGTTGGGTTTGAATGATTTTCTGATAGATCAATTCCCAATTTCTCCGTGCAGGGGTGGGGTAAGAATACTAACCCCTGCGGCCGGGGTCGGTCTATCGTAAAAGGCGACAAAACAACCCTAGTTACGTGGTAGGGCCGCAAGCCCGTCTGCATGGCGGCCACCTTTGGTCTTAAGTATGCCACCATAATAACTTTGTGTTGTGTTCCGGCATTAGTGACCCAAGTTCCTGTACCCTTATGGGACAGCAGCGTGTTCGCGATACCACTGATGTTGCAAACACCTATAGGCGACGGTAACTGCTAAATTCTAAGCGGGCCCTCAGCCTGTCTGCTGTCCTACAGCAATAAAAAAAATTATTTACTAAAAAAAACTATAATATGTAGTGTATCAGTAATGTAGGAACCATAACACAGCTCTTCTTCAGTTTCATTGCTTCGAAGATTCTGAACGCGTCTTGCGTCGCGCGTGCGACTGCCTATATTTTGACGCCTCACTGCTCGCATTTTCTTATCGATAATAAGGAATATCACTATGATAAAACTCTAAATACACGAAACATTTCGAAGCATTGATGTATCAGTTTGAAGTCACTTGTCACAGTTTGAAATCAACTGTCATTTGATCTGCTATCATGAGTACGACTATGTTGTATAATAATAACATTAAAATAATTAATTTATAACACTTTTTTATAATTTTCATGTTATACAAACCTTGTCCTAACAATAACGAATACATAAAACAAAGAATGATCCAATTTGGTGCAGTCATTCGAACGTTATAAGCGTACATACATTTCGAAGATCCATTTTTATTTATATAAAAGAAGATAATGTTTATAGTACAGCTATAAACATTATCTTCATAATAATCACCAAATAAATTGTTTTTCTTTCTTTATTTCATTATGATGGTACAACCAGCGCTGCACCTCCCACTCAGAAAAATATGTGGTCCCTTTTAAGTCTTTTGACCACAGATGTTGGGTCTAGCAACTCGACTACAAGCGGGTTTGAGTGCGACAGTATGCGGTCTTGTTGTTTCTATCTGATTCAGATTTTTTTAAACTACCGCTATTTTAATATTTAATCTCGCCCGAGTAAGGATATACTCGGGCATGTCACTTTCCAATAAAGCTTTACTTTTATAATCCAGTTTTTACAAAATCCATTTCTAATTACATAACCACTTACTGACCTTGTTGCGTTAAATATTGTAAATCCATACTAATATTATAAATACGAAAGTAACTCTGTCTGTCTGTCTGTCTGTCTGTTACTCTTTCACGCCTAAACGGCTGAACGGATTTTGATGAAATTTGGTATGGTGATAGATGATAACCTAGAAATGGTCATAGGCTATAAATAATCACGCCATCGTTCTTAGGGGGTAGGCAGTAGGCAGATAACTAAATTGAGTTAGTGATTTTTTGTGCTTATCCGGTATCTATGAGAATCGGCCAACATCTATTTTTCATCCCCTCCATACTAATATTATAAATGCGAAAGTAACTCTGTCTGTCTGTCTGTCTGTCTGTTACTCTTTCACGCCTAAACGGCTGAACGGATTTTGATGAAATTTGGTATGGTGATAGATGATAACCTAGAAATGGTCATAGGCTATAAATAATCACGCCATCGTTCTTAGGGGGTAGGCAGTAGGCAGATAACTAAATTGAGTTAGTGATTTTTTGTGCTTATCCGGTATCTATGAGAATCGGCCAACATCTATTTTTCATCCCCCTAAATTTTAGGGGTGACCAACCCCCAAAAATTTTTTTTTAATTTTTTGACATTTTATTATTTATATGGCAGAACAACGTTTGCCGGGTCAGCTAGTGAAAAATAAATATTAAATATTTCCCTTTAAATATAAGCGACCAAGCAACGGTAAGGTGAACAATATTGTCAAAGAATTTGCTGTAGACCATTACAGCCTAGTATCCAGCTCAAAATATTTTTATTTATAATATGTGGAATAAAGAAAACATTTCTAAAGTAATACAATCCTGTACATCCTCTGTACTACTCAGTCGTTCATTATCTTTAATATCTCAATACAAACGCTTCTCAGCTCTATCCTCCTGTGGGTATTCGGCGGAAACTATTTTGTCTATTAATTATTATTTTATATTCATCGAATAGGTCGGCATTAACAAAGGCTAGTGATGTAAAGATATGGATATGAAATGACGCTCATTAGAATGGCCATATGGGCTATGGATGCGACCGAGTCGATCATGCGGAGAATGATCTAGTCCTTCAAAAATTATTTCGCCAAAAGATTTGTCAGCGTGTACAGTAACTTTGAAATAGCAAAAGTTTCTGTTTAACATACCTAGGTGGCGGCGGCGGCGGGTCCCTCGACCTCCTTGGCAACAAGCGCGGACTGTTCGGCGTGCTGGCCGAGTGCCCGGCCCCACTGTGGTCAGTGAACCGCGCCAATGGGTCGAATATCTGCGACAACCGCCGCGACCTCTCCTCAGACATATTTAACACTTAAACACTACACAACAAACACTTATAACACAATATCACATCACGACGCGGCAGTGTCACAGATTATACACAAATGACTATTTTGAATGTTCTGTGTGATTCAAGCGGAAATTATCTAACACTGGTGATAGATGGCGTTTGGTGCCATGACGTGCGATTTGGCGCGCTAAACCCGCCGCCATCTTGGTCCGTTTGATGTTTTTCACAGTTTATTGCAGCTTTGCAGTTCCTCCGTTGTAATTGGGGCGCTGGAAAAGAAACAAGGATTAGTTAAAATTTAACGAGGCGAAAGATTAGGCATGGTAACAGTTCGAGTTGATCTTATTGATGACATATGTCTAAATGTCAACGATGTCGTTAAAATAATTAGGTGTTTTAAATAGATGGAAAGACTTTTCAGTCAAAATCGAGATGGCTTTGAAAATTATTCTCCTAGGCGAAGTACCTATATTCAGATTAGTATTTAATATATTTGAAACAGTTTTCTATAACCGACACCGGATGTCGCTGACACATGCGTCGAGAAGTCAAACGAATGGTTTGCTCAGTCAATTTAATTTCAGTTCCGCTTTATAACAATATATTACTAACGGATACAGATCAAATAGCAGTATTTATGTGATTTATATACAACTATGTTTTTTTTATATTTTCGTGGAGTGAATAAAGATTGAAATAACATAATTTATTACAAATATATTTTAGAAGTACGTGTGCAGTTGCTCTACAACTGTAATGACTACGGAAACGTAGAATATTTTTAGGAAATAGTGAATATTGCCTTATCTTGGAGAGACATTTGTGTATCATTCCTGAATTAAAGCATATAGGCAGCTAAGACCAGAGTAATTATTTGCTCCTCCAGGCATTGTAAAAAATTACTACAATTTATACTTTCTGTCCGACATATTGTCATCTCAAGAGGTATTTGAGGTTACGTCCTATGTTTAGCGGGAGCTCGGTTTCTTTATTCTAGAAAACATGAGCCATAATTTTTAGAAATAGATTACGAATATCTTAAATTGAAGCCTAAAAATATATTTTACGAAATATTTGATTTCTTATTGCAACAAATATTAATACAATGATAAATATACATTGCCGCTTGACAGACGAGTAAACAAGTTATTAGAGCAATGGTGTGAATCAATGGGCGAAGTAGTTCGCGATGAAAAGACTCCAGAGACACGGCTACTGTGCCAGCTCTTTGACATTCGAAATTAGTTCCCACTTTCAAAGACGCGCTTTCTGAACGTAACGATCCCATAGCAGTTTCTTGCAAATGAAACTTAGATCAAAAGATGGATTTTCAATGCAAGATAGATTTATCCTTACGTTATAAATTGTTACATGGAAATACGTTATTATTATCGATGTGTGTGTAGAAACGGACAAGAGAGATTGACAACAATGAAAACTAACATGTTACAACATCAGTAAATTATTGTAATTTAATAATTGCCCAACACACACCGGTTTTAGTCAAAGTATCTTTATAATGGGTGTGAACATATATAACCCTGTTTCAAATTTATTTGCTGTATACATGGTGTAGCAAGATGTATAATAGAAATTTTTAATTTATACATAATATGTTACATTCTCCTTGGAAAGAAAAAAATTACTGGCAGGCATAACCCAGACATTAGATATAATAATAATTAAAAAAGCAATCAATTCTCTTTTGTTTTTTAAAAATAGAAGTCATTTGTTTTCGTCGTGTCGGAACGTGTTCTTAAAAATGGATAAAATTGAAAATTGAAGTTCGCGCGGCAATAAAATATCTCTGCTTGAAATTTTTTACTACGGAGTTGGGAAATCAAGAATTGAGAGCAACATTAGGGGTTCATGTTCCTCCATATTCTACGGTTGCGCGTTAGTGTGCTAAGTTCAAGCGAGGAAGAACTTCCAACTTAACGACGACCCCCGCACGGGACGCCCTACATCGGTAGTGACTGAACAAATGATTATAAAAGTTGAAAACATTGTCTTGGCGGATCGTCGTATTACTGTTTGTTTTATAGCAGAAGAAATTAAAATTTCTATAGGAAGTGTCCATAATATTACACACAACCATTTGGAGAAACAAACGAGACTGAGAATTTCACAAAGCTGTTTGAATTGTTACAACAGAGTCTTGACCGATTTTTGGCTCGATTCATAACTATGGACGCAACATGGCTTCACCATGGGTCATAACCCAGAAATGAAAAAAACAGTCCATGACTTGGAGGAGACCGTCATCTCGAACTCCGAAGAAATTTAAGGCGGGGATGGTAATGATTGCGATGGCTGCCATTCAAGATCCATTCGAATTGATGGAACATCCTCCATATTCACCGAACCTAGCTTCTAGTTATTTCTACCTATTTCCGCGGTTAAGGGAACATCTCAGGGGCTATAAATTTAAAGATGATGACGCAGTAGTTGCTGCGGTACACGATTTTTTAAGAAATCAGGAAGAAGTTTTTTTTAAAAGGGAGTTTTAGCTTTTGAAAAAAGATATACAAAGTGTATAAACCTGAACGGTGACCACGTCGAAAAATAAAATAACATTTAACAGGGGCGGAATAAGAATACTAGCCCCTGCGGCCGGGGTCGGCCTGTCGTAACAGGCGTTTTGTCGCCTAGCTACGTGGTGGTAGGGCCCCAAGCCCCAGTAGAATAAGTATGCCCCATAATAACCTTGTGTTGTGTTCTGGTATTAGTGGTCCAGTTTCCTGTACCCTCATTGGGACAGCAGCGTGTTCCCGATAGAGTCGCAAACATCCATAGGCGACGGTAACTTACTGTTAAGTGGTTCGTCACCCTGTCTGTTGTTTCTCAGCAATAAAAAAATATAATAAATGTAATATTTTAACAATTTACATTAAGCATTCAAATGAATTTGAATTATACGTTCTTTAATATTTAACCAAATTTAACTTTAATAATAAACTTGCTCAATCAAATGGTATTCCAAAGTAAAGTAAAACCACTTCCCGCGATTAGTTCAACCAATAATTTCAAACAGAGATTATTCCTATATTTATTTACGAAACTGCAAAGCTCCCTGCAAGGGACCCCGGGGCGAAGATGCCCGATAATGTTTATTATATCTCAGTTGAGCTGAAAAATTGCTTACAGGAAACTGAAATTAGAAGGGCACTGACCAGAAAATTGGCAAGTGCCCTCCAAAATTGTGTGAAAGACGCAGTATTTATTCGAATCAAGTATATCAACATAAAAAAATGAGTAATGTCAAAAATTTGGGTTTTATATCGATTTATAAAAATATTATTAGATAGCTTTTATGTATATGTAGGTACAACATATATGTGGTAGACTCTCTCACACTCGGAGACCAACTTTTTTTTATTGCTGTAGGATAGCAAACAGGCTGACGACCCGCTTAGAATTTAGCAGTTACCGTCGCCTATGGGTGTTTGCAACACCAGTGGCATCGCGAACACGCTGCTGTCCCGTAAGGGTACAAGAACTTGGGTCACTAATGTTGGAACACAACACAAAATTATTATGGCGGCATACTTAAGACCAAAGGTGGTCGCTATCCAGACGGGCTTGTCGCCTTTTACGACAGGCCGTCCTCGGCCGCAGAGGTCAGTATTCTTGCTCTGCCCCTGCACGGATAAAACATAATGGTCCTAGGTTTGAATGCAACGATGGTATGCACCGTTTAGGCAGTTTTTCTCGATATATTTGCATATTATAAATGCCACGTACCGGCGGCGGTGGAAAACAACATCATGAGGAAATCTGCATGATGCACCAATGTCACCGGCATGTATTATTGGCAAAGCCATCCTCGACACGCGTGGCTGGCATACTGTCCGTTCCCTCTAGGGGGAGGCCCACGCTGTGGGCTGTTATTGTTATTATTTTAAATAATATTTTGTGTTATATATATAAAAGATTTTTTACTGGTGATATTTAGGGCGAATACTTTAAATGTAAATTTTTAATGATTTTGACTCTCTTTTTAAGGTTTTTGTGTACAGTTACTATATAAAAAAAAAGTCTACGACCCACTTTATCAAGATCTAACAGAAATTAAGTCACATTTTTGAAATTGACAACTTTCTTGACGAAGACTTTTTCACGTCGGCACGCCTACGGGAGTTATAATATGTTTATTTCCTATATCGAGTCTGAATATTTAAGTATGTATAGAAATAATTTTTTCGTTACCGGCGTTCAAGTAAAAACATCATCGAAAAGTCAGTACACAACAAACCACTTTTATAAATAGTTGGAAGTCGCTACGAGATACAAAAACTGTTGCGGAACAAGGAGGAAAGTGATATTCAGAGTTGTGAATAAGTATTTCCATAATTCACACCTGATTAAGAAGAATATAATCACGTTCACCGGCACAAATAAATTGAGGTTAGGAATTTTTCTGCATTTGTTTGACATTGACAGTTGATATAACTCACGCAAATCAAAGATAAAAATAACATCGTATCAATCAACTGAACTGTCGAATGGTTTTGACTGTCAACATCAATAGTGTTGCCAGACATTAAAAGCAGAACTTCTACCACAATACAAAACAATACGTTCCGTTTCACACAATTTGTTTGTACTAAAGATGGAAGACCAATTTCAACTCTTGTTCGACAAAATGAAAATAGAAATGAAGAACCAGAACTCAGAACTAACAGAGACGTTAACAAACTCAATCTTGAAGAAAATAGATGAGAAATTAGAACCTATAATAGAAGAAAATAAGAACTTGAAAATTAAAGTAAAAAATCTTGAAAATGAAATTCAATACTTAAAGAGAGAGAAAAAAGAAAACAACATAGTAATTTTCGGCCTTGAAGAAAAGGACCACTCGACTCGAGAGTTACTTCAACAAATAAAAATAAGGTTTAAAACTGACATGGATTTAATTTTGGAAGACTGTGAAGTAAACAAAATGTTTCGCATAGGAAGCAAAAATAGTGAAGAGAGAAAACCAAGACCTTTCCTAATTTCTCTGGTGAATAATTGGAAGAAAAATGAAATTTTGAAGAACAAAAAGAAATGTAAAGATTTGTATATTACTGAAGATTATTCAAAGGAAGTGTTAGAAAAAAGAAAATCGTTACAAATACAATTGAGAGAAGAAAGGAATAAAGGAAAGATTGCGTATCTAAAATACGATAAATTAATTGTAAAAGAAAAAACCGGAAACCCAGAAAAAAGGAAGAGAGATCTATCAACATCGCCGTTACTAGACAAACCTAAGAAACATCAGACTATGATGTCCACGCTAAATAGGGCAAATGCGTTTGATGTTATGAGGCAGAGATCAAACTCCTTGTCAAGTGTGAACCCATCAGGAAACAAGAAATAACAACTAGAAGTCGGCAAACGGAAAAAACAAACACAACTTATTTTAGAACAAGGAAAAAATGAACTAAACGACCCTCTCCCAAGCCGACTGGTCCTCGTGGGAGAAAATGACCATGACCCTCTAAAGACGAAAAACAACAGACACAAAAACAATACAGATATTAATATAGTCACTTTTAACCCTAGATCACTAAGAACTCCAGAAAAACTTCGAGAACTAGAACTCGCTACTAAAGATTTAAAATGGGATATCATTGGAATATGCGAAATGAGAAGACTTGGAGAAAGTATAGAAGACTACGGGGAATACATACTACATTATAAAGGCGAAACACCAGGCTTATATGGCGTTGGATTCTTAGTTAGAAGGAACCTGACTGGTAAAATAGAAGAAATAAAAGGAATTTCGGAAAGAATAGCAATTCTTAATATAAAACTTCCTTTAAATAGAGCTAAAGACGAAATGTGGACTATTATTCAGGCATACTCACCAACTGAGTCGGATAAAAAAGAAGATATCATTAAAATTGAAAATTTTTATTCAGACTTACAAACAACTATCGACAGTGCCTACAGAAATGTTATAGTGATGGGCGACTTTAACGGACAGATAGGGGAACGTAAAAGTGGTGAAGAATTTACTATTGGAAAGCATGGATTTGGCAAACGAAGTAAAAACGGAACCAGACTAGTCAACTTTGCAATAGAAAACAAACTTAGTATCCTAAATAGCTTTTATACTAAAAAACAAAACAAAAAATGGACTTGGAAGTCACCTAGCGGAATGTACATGAATGAAATAGATTTTATAATGACCAACAACCCAAAAGTATTCAAAAACGTCTCCATCATATACAACTTAAACTTTAATTCAGATCATAGAATGTTAAGGGCGACAATAACAGGAATGTGTCCAAGAAAAAATAGGAAATATCACAATAAACTTTCAACAGCCAAATGTATTTATAATAGCGATATACTTCTAAACAACCTGTCTGAAGCGTTCAACAAGCAGGTCGAGGGTGAAGAGAGGATGTCCATACAAGAGAAGTACGAGAAGATAATAAATACACTAAAAATGGAAACGACAACAATAAATAATAAGAGTAAGAAAGAAACCTCACCGGAGGTAAAACAGTTATTGCGAGAAAGGAAGACATTATTAGAAACGAAGAAAAACAAAGACATCCGTCAGAAAGTAACAGAAATAAGTAAAAAAATTAGCGAACAACTGAGGAAAGATAGGAAGCAGAAAAGATTAGAAACATTGGATAGACATATCAAAAAGACCGGAGGAATAAAGAAAGCTCTCAAAGAGCTAAAAGATAAAAGGCTATGGATGCCTAATGTGAAGAATAAAGATGGGTTACGTACCAGTAAACGACCAGAAATTCTACAAACAGCTACAGAGTATTACAGAAACCTATATCGTAGCCAAAGACAAGGGGAGCCTATAGATCAGAATGAGAGAGTAACAAATTCAGAACCAGTACCGGAAATACTAACAGAAGAAACTGTTAGAGCGATAAGGACACAGAAAGCGGATAAAGCACCTGGATGCGATCAAATAACAAATGAATTATTGAAAACCGCTTTGCCAGTAATTGTCCCAAAGCTAACAGAGATATTCAATGAAATTATTTGCACTGAAACAATTCCAATAGATTGGACCAAATCAACAATAATTTTGTTACACAAGAAAGGGGACAAAGGAGACATCGGTAATTACAGGCCCATAAGTTTAATGTCAAACATCTATAAAATATTTTCGAAAATTATTCTATTCCGAATTGCTAACACACTGGATGAAAACCAACCCAAAGAACAAGCTGGATTCCGTAGTAACTTTTCAACAATTGACCACATTCATGTACTCAGACAAATTCTGCAGAAATTTAATGAATATAATAAAATCTATTATTTGGGATTTGTAGACTTTAACAAAGCCTTTGATTCTTTAGAACACCAATACATATGGCAGGCGTTAGAAAGGCAAGGAGTCGAAGCAAAGTACATAAGGTTGTTGAAAAGCATATACTCAAAAAGCACGGCAAAAATAAAACTTGAAACGACAGGAGAAGAATTCCCTATTGAACGAGGCGTACGCCAAGGGGATCCGATATCGCCAAAGTTATTCTCAGCCGTCCTGGAAATGATATTTAGAAATTTAGACTGGACCGAATATGGACTTAATATAAACGGAGAGAAACTAAACCACCTGCGATTCGCAGACGACCTGATCATATTCTCAGAATGTCCAAAGGTACTACAAAAAATGCTTCAACAATTATCGAATGAAAGTGCCAAATCAGGTCTATCTATGAATACATCAAAAACAAAAGTTATGACGAACTCTTCGCAAACAGAAAGCATTAGAATTAACAACAAAGAAATAGAATATGTAAGTGAATATATATATTTGGGACAGTTAGTATCTACAGAAGAATCAATGAAAAAAGAAATCGATAGAAGAATAAATAATACTTGGAAAAGATTTTGGTCTCTAAGCGAAGTCATGAAGAATAACGAAATGCCTATAAAAGAAAAAAGGAAAGTCTATAATACATGCATTCTACCCTGCTTAACATATGGATGTCAAACGTGGGCACTTACAGAGCAATTAGCTAATAAAATAAGTGTCTGCCAGAACAGCATGGAACGAAGCGTAATTGGAGTTAAGAGAAGAGATAAAGTAAGATTGGACAAAATAAAAGCAAAAACAAAATTCAAGAATGTCAATACAATTTATAAACAACTCAAATGGAGATGGACCGGACACATGATAAGAGACAAAAAAGAGAAATGGACTAAACTTGTAACGGAATGGTACCCCAGAGACAGCAAAAGAAATCGAGGTAGACAGAGTAAAAGATGGGAGGACGACATTAAAAAAGTAGCTGGCCCAGCATGGAGCCAAATTGCGAAGAACAGAGAAAGATGGAAGTCTTTGGAGGAGGCCTTTGTCGAAGGACAAGCTGTAGTGGAGAAACCGGATGCCGACAACTAAACACTTATAATAAATATAATAAAAAATAGATGTAAATGTAATTCTACAGTAATAAAGGCTTATTTATTATTATTTATTTATTTATTAGAAATAATTAGTAAAAATTTACAAAAGAAAAGTTTATCAGCAATTAATATTTATATATTAGTAACACGAGCGCTCGGCTGCTTACTAAGCCAGATCTCTTGTGTCTCTTTGCTGAGTAAAAAAATGTCATGGAAGAGCATCGATGCAAAGGGCTGCATAAAAGTTGATCCCTATAACGTACTCTGAGTAGCCCTGACTCCAGTGACAGGTTCAAATTTGCATTCGGAGTGATATTTTTTTAAATAAAAATGATTAGGAATGAAAATTTCGATTTAACTTACTGTTTCCAATTAGACTGTAACAACACGCTTTGATTAATGTTATCAAGACTGTTATCTAGCGGAGGTCCCTTTAAATTGAGGTCAACCCTTTTTCTGGGATGAGTTCCACAAAAATGTTATCTGTCTTATTATTGTTGCTTTGCCGCCGCTGTACTTTAATTTTGTACAGTTATTCTGTAACACAATTTGGCCTCTCTTAGCGCCAGTTACTCATACTTCTAAATATAGTAGCGTAAGTATTTCTGCTAGCATTTTAGAATATACATTTGAAAGGAATTAAGACAAAATTTACAACCAATTAAGACATATAGAAAAACCCATTCAACCCAATCCGTATTCTACTGTCTGTACAACGGGGAGTGTTCTGAGGAGCTATTTAGATTGGTGCCCTCGTCGTCTTTCTACCACCGCACTGCCCGCCATCGGCTGGATTTTCATCCCCATTTCTTGGAGACTCTTCTTTCTTGTACGAAACGGTTCTCAAGAACGTTCATATTGCGTACTCTCAGGATCTTGAATAAGCTTCCAGCTGAGGTTTTCTCAGCACGGTACGATATGGCAAATATTAATATTCAAAAAAGGCGTTATAAAATTTCTTCGAGATCGGCAGCGTGTTTGAAATGCCTCTGGTGTTTTTCTTTACGGTGTTAATATGAAACTATTTATTTTAAATTAGGATCACACGGCCAGTAATTATTTCACAGTACGAGAGAAAAAAAGTACATGTTCTTGGAGCTTGGTATTTTAATTACAACAGAATAATTTTTTATATGATGTGAAGTTGGTTCTAATTTATAATATTCTTCACCTGCTTTTATTAGTACACAACATACAAAATATTTTCCTTAAATTCGAAACGTTTCAAATATACAGCTTTCGACATCTAAACTGACATCAAACAGTAACTACCATACAATAAGTCGAGTCTGTACAGTCTCATCACCATAACAAAGCCTCCGTCGCAAGCCTTCGTCGCAGAACGCAGCGCTAATGAGAACTCGCCCCATCAGTCATTAGAGGCCTATCTTTAGGGGACGTATTCACGTCATGGGTACTCGTAAATTGTACATTGCTTCTTGTTACGTCACGTTTCAGACATGGTAAATGTCGGCGAAGTAGGTCGGGGAATTTGAGGAATTCTGAGCATTTGGGGTGAAAGTGCGTGAAGACAAATGAGGTATATATAGTATATATATGAACAGGCGTTGCTGGACTGTGTGGGCTTTAGAGAGCCGAATAATTTTCTTTTGGCTATCATAACATAAATGGCTAATTAATATTTGAAGCTTGAATAAACTCAATTACATGCTTCTATCGACGTTCTTATAATAAATAAAGGAATAAACGTTTAAGATATAACATGTAATCATTGCACTTCTTTGGGTTATTTTAAATTGTAATAATAATATAGTTTTAATTACATATATAATTTTAACTATATACCTATATATGTGACTGAAGTGCACACTAACATAGCTTTCTTAACTATTTAAGGAACTGTTCCTTTTGCGTACTTTTAGTTTATTTTTCTTGCTGTGGGACAGCAGATAGATTGGCGGCTCACTATACAATTTTTTATTTTATTTATTTATTTATTACATCATATACAAAAGTACATGCAATGGTGAAAATGCACTACAATAGTTATAAAAACTGTGCTGAATAAGTAATTGCTGCAGAATAGTAAGCAATTACGGTCGCCTATGGTTTATGCGATGCCAGAGGCACTTCTAATACGCTGCCGTCCACGTAGAGGTACTGGAACCTTGGTTACTTATACCGTGCATAGGCAGTAACACAACACAAGGTTATTACGGATGTATATTTAGAAACAAGGGGTGTTTGACATCCAAACGAGCTTGGAACCTTAGCAGGGGCAAAGTAAAAACTAACCTCTGCCGGGGTCGGCCTGTCGTAAAAGGCAACAAAACAACCCTAGCTACGTGGTAGAGCTCCAAGACCGTCTGGATGGCGTCTGGTGTATAATAATGCCGCAATAATAATCTTGTGTTGTGTTCCGGCATTGGTGACTCAGGTTCCTGTACTTCTATGGGACAGCAGCGTGTTCGCGATGCTCCTAGTGTCGCAAACATCCATAGGCGACGGTAACTGCTTACTATTAAGTGGGCCGTCAGCGTGTCTGCTGTTCCCCAGAAATAAAGAAGCTAAACTTTAAGTCAGTCATATAAAGCACATCCTATCATAAAAGGTCAAGATAAACTGAACAAGAAAATTGCAGACAATATGAAAGGATCCTAGCTGTCAGCAGCCATAAATGATAGCTGTGAACATATATCATTTGTGCTTTTGTGACGGGGTTTGTAACAGCGCTCATTAGTGCATGTCTGTACCGTCTTTGTCTGTTAACAACCGACATGGTTTTTATACGCTCTTAGCCCAATGTTTTCTGGAAAAAAATCGAAGTAGGTATTTTTTGGTAGACCGTATTCCAGTTATTTCGGGTTTATATAGTGTTTTTGTAGTTTTAGTTTGTAGTTTATTTTCGTAAAAGGTAAATGCGGACTGATATATATATATATATATATATATATATATATATATATATATATATATATATATATATATATATATATATATATATATGTATATATGTATATATATATATATATATATATATATATATATATATAATATATATACCAAAATGAAAATAGCCTCCTAAAATACGTATTCAACAATAAATTATACTATGTATATGACAACTACTCAGTACTAACATTTAAAAAAACATATCTACAGTCTTTGAAGATTTGTTGAAAAAAATGATAAGCTGTAACAACAGCAAAATGAACATTTTCAGTAAAACGATCCCCGAAATTCTCATAAACATGTTTAAAGAGAAAATATTTTTCATTTCGCCTTGTTTGATAAAATAACATTTTACTTCTAAAAACATATTTTTACAGACGAATGAAAACATTCATCATGCCCCGATGAAACTAAAATGATTTATTACGCTGAAAATATATCGAAGAAAGTTTTTTTCTCGCGTGGAATTCAAATAGATGGGTTCACTGTACATTGGAAACTTCTAGATAGAACAAGCCTACATCATTGGAAAGTATTACTTTGCTCTCAAATACTTTTAAGTAAAAAGCTCTATTCAATATTACGATAACATTGAAACCCTTTCAATTATTGGTAAATTGAAACGATATTATTCAACAATGAACTAGCGGCTTTACTCGCTGAAATAAACAGTAATAATGGGAAAGGGCCTCGCACATTTCTAGGGCATGGTTAAGGGCATAAAAAGATAAATACGTCTCCTAGCTTATAGACAGCAAAGAAACTACATCATATAAAATATTGTGACAATTCACACAGTACCATCTAATCCCAAAATATGCTGAACGTTAGTTTTATGGCTGTGCCCACATACCGCGTTTGATTTATTTCACCCTGATTATCGAATATCATTGGAATTGTACAGTTTTACACCTTATTTTTATTTATTACTGACGAATAGAAGACAGGCTGACGGCCCACTTATCATATTGGTGCGATGCTTTATCCGTAGCAAACAGACCTTTTCTCTTAATAATATCGGTGAAAATGAAATTATATTTTCGGTAACAAACACAAATAAATCGCAACATGCACTCAACACCAATAAGTACTAGGTAAACACAATCAAAACGGTTACAAGGGAAAACAGGACAAATGAATACGTCTGCGATGTTTGCCCTCGACGCAAATTAAACACAAATACAAGTGTAATTAAAACGTATGCCGTGTGTTCCATTGTAGTTCTGACTGTGAACACAGAGTATTACGATGTAGACGATTCGCTAATATCTTTCAGAGGTGCAAATGCATAATACACACCCCGCCGCGTTGGAACGGACGGCGAAGTAGTGTGGGAGACCTCGTTCTTTCAAACGTCTTTAGTGCCGAAGCCGCGAAACGCAACGGATTAGTCAGGCCGCGACCTCTATTAGTGCCGGCCCGCTTTCGCGGGCCTCTTCATAGCTGGGGGGGGGGGCAACGAACCCCGGCATCGTCTTTCTCACACAGGGGCAAGCTGGGCGCGCGGAACACCCACGCGTGCCTCTTTCTTGGCCATTTGCGTGCAGGTTGTGACCCTTTCCCAAGAGGCCGCACGCGTGATCGGTTACTACGCGCGACCCTAGCACGCTCTCTCTCTCTCTCCGTAGCCTCCTTCGTAGACATGACTGTCTCGCAGAAGGAAACGAGGGCGTCCCATCCAGCTTGACTCCCGATCATCGTTAGGATGATGGCCGGGAGCGAAAGGTTAAGACCAATGGTGGCGACGAGGGTCCGGCGCTCCAATACCCATGCTGGGCACACTTGGAGGGTGTGGAGCGCCGTGTCCTCATCGCCGGGAGACTAAGTCAACATCGCCTTTTTTTCCGGAAGTACAAAAATGCTGGTGGTATACTGGTCACATATGTTGGAGAACCGATAATCGTTGGAGTAATCGTGATTTAGAGTGGAGACCACGTCTCGGAGAACGTAGTGTAAGACGCTTCCGATTTATTGATTTTCTTTGCGAGGTTGGGGAGGTCAGACGGTAACCCAATGATGGCTTCGCTAGTTCTTGTCCCAAAGTTTGCTAGATCTATTTCGTATATTTTTATGTTGTTCATAATTCCTATGACGCTACACGGATGAGCACTGAATCAAACGAACCCAAAAAGCCTTGTATACTACTGGTATTAACCGATTTCACGATGAAAAGTATATAAAATAGAAAAGGCATAGATGAAAGAAGAAAATAAAAGTTTATATATGGCACAACCACTGCTATAGTATTTTTGCATAGCCTAAACAATAAGCACACAATCATAAAACATCTTATATTCCCAAATCAATCAACTATGTTTGTATTATGGATATTAGATAATGAAAAACTATAGAATTCAGATCCCAGAATACCGAAAAAATTAGAATGATTCTATCCAAATTTACCAAACCGGAAATAAAATCGAAGGTGGTTGTCGAAAGTTCGAAGTAAATAATTTCCTAACAACTCGACCAACGACGTTGTCTGAAAATGTAGTTTTTAAAAAAAGTATGTTTCCATGAAATTGTAGCCAGACTTGGGTAGCACAAAGGCAGTGCTCCGAGCTGTTCTCATAATTAAAATGCGCCGTTTGGGTTTCGTATAATTCCCCCAGGCCACCCAAGATAACACGAGAGTTATATGAATTCAGTAACATACATATATTAAATATAATGTACAATATCTATCTAAATAAAGTAATTATGTAACTAATGTATTTATATACAGGTTCATTATTGAATTGAAACAATTTTTTTCTACAAATCTCGCATCTTCATAAACAAAACCACGCTGTTTTTTTACCATCGTATACTTAGATTACCACGAAAACGAAATCAATGTCGACTTCGTAGCTTAAAGCACGCGCGTCCTGGATTAAAGGAAACAAACGAAAGGCGACTGTTTGTTCTTGTGATATAAATGCCTATTATCGCAAAAACTACCAAAAACTTAATTTCATCCCCCAAATTAAGATTAATGGAATACAATTAACATATGTTGCATCTCTACTTCTCGTGAAGTTGGTAAATATATATAGATTTAAGCGTTGTTTAATATAAATAAACTTCAATAGCTATTGAGGTATAAAGGGAAGCACCAAACCCAAGACTCTCAACTCAATCGGCCAGCTGGCACAGTCTACTAACAAATAGGTAAGGCTAGTCATATGACTAGTCATATGTCATATGACAATTGTCCCTATAAATAAAATAAAAAAACTAAAACAATCCTAGTGTTTCAGTAGAAAAATAGAAGAATAAGAGATGAGCCCAGATGCGTCTTGTGATCGCTCTGTAACATTATTCAACAGTGACTCCTAAGAGTTAGCTTTGGTTAGATGGGATATAACTTAATCCCGGTTCCACGTTGATGATAATGATGGCAGTAATGAATTACAATACTTATTATTTGAACGGAGAACATACGTATCAGAACATCGTGTAAAGCAGACATTACAAGACTACTTCCTTATCTTCTTTTGTGAATGTTAACTCGAACAAAAGTGGCATTAATTTGCCAAATTCAAAGTGGTCAAAAAATTACAACCATAACGCTTTCTTAAAGCGAAATGAATTTGATCAGTGTTTGGATTTCTGTAAACCAATAAATAACAACACAAGTTAGTATATGAAATGTGCTATTACAGTTATACGATGTCCTGACGACCTCTGTAGCGGATCGGCTAACGCTCGTGGGAACTGCGGAAGTCAGCGGTCGATTTCCGTCCTGTCTGTGTATTTGCGTATAATATGTATTTATTTATAAAAAGAAGTATATAAGTCGTATATTAGTTGTCTAGTATCCTTAAAACAAGTGCTATGCTACTTACTGTAGGACAAGATGGCGTTCTGTGATTTGTCCCAGTATATTTATTATATAGGTTGTTTGCTACAATACAGTAATATATAATGTATGCAAATTGTAATAAGATAGTAAAAGTTAACATAAAATTCAAATTAATTAGTCATGGGATATCCCTTCTATGCAACTTGATGTGGACAGTTATAAAACTTGACATTACATGAGGAGTTTTAACACTATCAGAATAATACCAAATAAATAAGACAAAAACGAGTATACAAAAGATAACTAAGCTTCCTTTCATAAGAAAAACAATCTGGCCCATTCATCGAGTCTCTTCGCCAAATAGAGTCCGATTTATCTCCTAAACGCTGTAATGTAGAAAACATTTGTCAATAGCCCTTCTATTAATTTCCAACTCACGTAAAGATAAGTGTGACCCGAGTAAATATTCATTACCTAAGTTAGGGCGCTAGATTACCAATGAACGCCAGTCTAGAATATTTGGACTGGCGCCAAATCGAACGCATATTGCTTTGCTTAGGCTCCCGGTTACTGGAATAGTAAGTGAAGATTCAACTAAAAGATATATTCGATATTTTTAATACTACATTTTTGATCTATGACTAGAATATTCTGTTCTGTGAATAGAAATTCCGGAATTGATAAGTATTTTATCGATTGATTTTTAACATATATTCAGTGAGTTCAATTTATTTAATTTCTTTCTTTTTTTAAGAAAACCAGTGTTATTTTATATTTTACCTTTATTTCATGTGATAATAATGTTTAAACTTAGCTGCTATACCTCAATCAGAAATAATAATAGGGCTATTCCATTACTTATGATCATAATTTGTATAAACATATTATAAACGTGATGAAAATTTAAAATCTTAGTCTTAACATTTATGTGAAATGATTTTAAAACTGTCTATCTATCTATCTAGTCTATTAAAATTGAAACTGTTAGATATAGGCCTCTCCCAAGACTTGCCACAGTGCTCTATCTTGAGCTCGTTTTATCCAGCCCTTGCCAGCCATTTTTCGCTACGTTTTCCGAGTGAGAGAGTTTGCGCGGTCTCCACTTTAATCACACAATCGAAGAACTCGTTTACCCCATCAGTTATCGGTACGACAGATATGGTCGGCGAACTGCCATTTCAGCTTCCTTATTCGACATGCAATGTCGGCGACTTTGTTTCTCAGACGGATCACTACATTACAAATGCGATCCTTCAGAGAAACTCCGATCATCGCTGTATCTTGTGACTTTATATTGGTGGATCAACAATACTGAAAGTGTCCATGTCTCAGCTTCGTACGTCAATACCGGTAGGGCGTTAGGCTTTCGTCTTCATTCATTTTAGTATGGGTGACGAAAAGACCTGACGCAATTTTTTGAGTTTAAAACTGTATGCCAGTTAGCAAAGAATTTCTAAATCACACTTTTTGTCCTTATATATATATATATATATATATATATATATATATATATATATATATATATATATATATATATATATATATATATATATATATATATATATATATATATATATATATATATATATATATATATATATATATATATATGTGTGTGTGTGTGTGTGTGTGTGTGTATATATATATATATATATATATATATATATATATATATATATATATATATATATATATATATATATATATATATATATACATATGTGTGTGTGTGTGTGTGTGTGTATATATATATATCATATATACCTAGTCAGGTCATAAGTATTGTCACACAGTAAAAACTTTTCTTTTAGAATGCTGGCCACAAAAAAGTTTATTGAATTCGAATTTCGAATTGTTCATGAAAATAAAAATGTATACTTTTAGAATTTTACTCATTTTTAAATATGGAGTGGACGCTTAAAGAAGACCGTGTTGTAGTTATTGCGTTGCATCGTTGCGGTTACGCGCCAATTCAAATTTTTAACATACTGAAAAATTTGAATTTATATTCAAAAGATTCGTTTATCGTACCATCAAACGATACAATGAAGACTCTAGTGTAGATGACAGGTCAAGAAGTGGTCGCCCTCGGTCTGTTAGGACTCCAGCAGTGATAAAAGCTGTGAAGGCACGAATTCAAAGAAATCCCAAACGTAAGCAGAAACTGTTGGCCCTTCAGATGGGGTTAAGCAGAACCACGGTGAAAAGGGTGTTAAATGAAGACTTAGGGCTTCGGGCATATCGAAGAAAAACAGGACATCGTTTGAATGCTCGTCTAATGAACCTGAGACTGAAGAGATGCCGCGCTTTGTTGAAGCGGTACGCCGGAAAAAAATATCGGGAAATTCTTTTTTCGGACGAAAAAATGTTTACCGTAGAAGAGAGCTACAACAAACAAAATGATGAGGTGTACGCACACAGTAGTGAAGAAGCGAGCTACCGTATTCCGCGTGTCCAACGAGGTCATTTTCCATCCTCGCTCATGGTATGGTTGGGAGTTTCTTATTGGGGCTTAACAGAGGTACATTTTTGTGAGAAAGGTGTAAAAACGAATGCTGTTGTGTATCAAAATACAGTCCTGACGAACCTTGTGGAACCTGTTTCTCATACCATGTTCAATAACAGGCACTGGGTATTCCAACAAGATTCGGCGCCAGCTCATAGAGCGAAGAGCACACAAGGCTGGCTGGCGGCGCGTGAAATCGACTTCATCCGGCACGAAGACTGGCCCTCCTCCAGTCCAGATTTGAATCCGTTAGATTACAAGATATGGCAACACTTGGAGGAAAAGGCGTGCTCAAAGCCTCATCCCAATTTGGAGTCACTCAAGACATCCTTGATTAAGGCAGCCGCCGATATTGACATGGACCTCGTTCGTGCTGCGATAGACGACTGGCCGCGCAGATTGAAGGCTTGTATTCAAAATCACGGAGGTCATTTTGAATAAACTTTAATGTCATAAGAATCTATGTTTTGTTAAGTTCATTTTGGTATATGAATGGTTACATAATGAATAAACTTGTTACAATTATTTTACATTAAACATGTGACAGAATTTATGACCTGACTAGGTATCTATACTGACGGACTCATAAACTGCATCAAAGTTCAGGATTACTTTGAAATGATTTTTTTTAATAAGTATGCAAACTTTTTAGATTAAATTATATAAATATGGAGAGACTGGATCTTAATCTCAAAAAAAAGGAAAATTTAAAAATAGAACTGCAGTAAAACAAATGAATATAGCCGGGAAAAGAAAATTTACTCGTAGTATCAGATTTGCGTGTTATTTATAGCAAAGTTTTAAATTGATTCTCATTGATTTTTTATTCTTTTGTCAATTGAATTATTGTTACCAGCAGAATTGTTGGGTTAGTTTTTTAACTCATCGAGAGTTTTTGAACCATAATATGGATACTTCGTCCGAACAAGCGGCTCAAATTGTAGCATTGGTGCGGGAGGGCTTGGATCAACGAACGATTGGTAGAAATTTAAATTTAAACCAGTCTACGGTTTCTAGAATATACAGAAGGTTTGTGGAGACATGTTCTTACAGAAGGAGACGTAGAACAGGCAGGACTCGAGCAACCACCGGTCGTGATGACCGATTTATTGTTACAACTTCCCTGCGAAATCGTTTCCTCACGTCAGTTAACATCAAAACAGAGCTTAATGAAGTGCGTGGAGTAAACTTGAGTGCACGAACAATAAGAAGAAGGTTAAAGAAAGCGGATATCACCCCTTTTAGACCAGCAAATGGTCCAAAGTTGTCTGCAGCTCACAGACAAGCTCGCTTAAGATTTGCGCGTGATCACCTGAATTGGACAGAAAGCAATGGGCCTCCATATTGTTCACGGACGAGTGTAGAACATGTTTATATGGTGCAGAAGAGTCTATCGTTGACGTGGGGAGCGATATGCTTAAAGTTGCATTGAGGAGCGTGTTCCTTTTAGAGGCGGTTCTTGTATGGTTTGGGGTGGCATATCGATGAACGGGCGAACAGAACTTGTGTTCATAGACATGGTCCGTCAAAAAGATTATAGAGGGGGTTTGACTGCACATCGCTACATAACAGAGATCTTAGAAGATCACGTGGTGCCTTACATGGGATTCATAGGCGAAAATTTTACTTTAATGCAGGATAATGCCCGGCCGCACGCTGCTGCACAAGTTCGACAATATTGCGAAGAGGTTGGGATACGTACAATGAATTGGCCAGCACACAGACCGGATCTTAATCCCATTGAGCATGTTTGGGACAATTTAAAAAGAGCTGTATATGCGAGAAACCCTTTGCCCACGACAGTGGCAGCACTAAGAACAGCACTTTCAGAAGAATGGGACAGTATTCCGCAAGATCTTTTAATAACCCTAATAAAATCTATGCGGAACCGATTAGAATTCGTAATAAGGGCACGTGGAGGTAATACACCTTATTAAAACATCAAGGGTTTATTTATGTTTTAAAACTTTGAATTTGCATAACTTTATGCAAATAAAGTTTGTGTCTATTGTTAAAACCAATTTTTTAATTAAACCAATTTTCCTTAAATTTCTGTTTTTTCTTCAAAAAAGTCTTAAGGTCCTTTCCAGTACACAAACTTAAACTTAAGGATATGACCCTACGCTGTTTTAAAGTTCACGAACCAATCTAGAGGTTTCAATTTAAATCTGTATAGAAAGTTTGCATACTTGGTTAAAATACCTAGTCAGGTCATAAATTCTGTCACATGTTTAATGTAAAATAATTGTAACAAGTTTATTCATTATGTAACCATTCATATACCAAAATGAACTTAACAAAACATAGATTCCTATGACATTAAAGTTTATTCAAAATGACCTCCGTGATTTTGAATACAGGCCTTCAATCTGCGCGGCCAGTCGTCTATCGCAGCACGAACGAGGTCCATGTCAATATCGGCGGCTGCCTTAATCAAGGATGTCTTGAGTGACTCCAAATTGGGATGAGGCTTTGAGCACGCCTTTTCCTCCAAGTGTTGCCATATCTTGTAATCTAACGGATTCAAATCTGGACTGGAGGAGGGCCAGTCTTCATGCCGGATGAAGTCGATTTCACGCGCCGCCAGCCAGTCTTGTGTGCTCTTCGCTCTATGAGCTGGCGCCGAATCTTGTTGGAATACCCAGTGCCTGTTATTGAACATGGTATGAGAAACAGGTTCCACAAGGTTCGTCAGGACTGTATTTTGATACACAACAGCATTCGTTTTTACACCTTTCTCACAAAAATGTACCTCTGTTAAGCCCCAATAAGAAACTCCCAACCATACCATGAGCGAGGATGGAAAATGACCTCGTTGGACACGCGGAATACGGTTGCTCGCTTCTTCACTACTGTGTGCGTACACCTTATCATTTTGTTTGTTGTAGCTCTCTTCTACGGTAAACATTTTTTCATCCGAAAAAAGAATTTCCCGATATTTTTTCCCGCGTACCGCTTCAACAAAGCGCGGCATCTCTTCAGTCTCAGGTCCATTAGACGAGCATTCAAACGATGTCCTGTTTTTCTTCGATATGCCCGAAGCCCTAAGTCTTCATTTAACACCCTTTTCACCGTGGTTCTGCTTAACCCCATCTGAAGGGCCAACAGTTTCTGCTTACGTTTGGGATTTCTTTGAATTCGTGCCTTCACAGCTTTTATCACTGCTGGAGTCCTAACAGACCGAGGGCGACCACTTCTTGACCTGTCATCTACACTAGAGTCTTCATTGTATCGTTTGATGGTACTCGTTTATCGTATCTTTTGGTTATATTCAAATTTTTCAGTATGTTAAAAATTTGAATTGGCGCGTAACCGCAACGAAGCAACGCAATAACTGCAACACGGTCTTCTTTAAGCGTCCACTCCATATTTAAAAATGAGTAAAATTCTAAAAGTCTACATTTTTATTTTCATGAACAATTCGAAATTCGAATTCAATAAACTTTTTTTGTGGCCAGCATTCTAAAAGAAAAGTTTTTATTGTGCGACAATACTTATGACCTGACTAAGTATTTATTTCAAAGTCGTCTATTACTTTGATGCAGTTTATGAGTCCGTCAGTGTATTTCCATGTAAGTACCAAGTGATACGTAGTCATGGAAACGACCTGCCCTGCGGCCACTGAACCGTAATCTCTGTTTAATTCAAAATACATGCGGACCCTGTAAAATATTTCATTAAGCCCCACACCTTAAAATATTCTATGACCCTTGTTATTTGTTTTAATGTTGGCGAGATTTGCTGAATCTTATAAATTCTTTGTATTACGGCCTTTTTGTTTGGGACCTTTAACGTGTTTGAAGTTTGGATATAAAATTATTTGAAAAATGTTTTTTCCTTCATTTTTGGGTGGTCATTCGGAATTGGGCTGATTACTTCACGAATTATTTTGTACCTACACATTTTAAATGATACTGTAATAGATTTATCCTACTTCCAATAAGAACGGTCCAATAATACTTCCAATTATTTTATGCACAGATGTTTAAATCATAAATTACAAAACCAATAATTATATATTCTATTACGCTTGTAATGATGAAAATTAAATTGATTGTCACATGAGGCGTCGACGAAAAAACGCACACAAATTATATATTGTGACAATATTCATCAGACTAATTCAGGCTTCGAAGTAAAGTATAATACGAGTACAATAACAGTAAAGTGTCTTAATATAATTTTAAGAAAAATATTAAGAAATTAAATTAAATTGGCATCAGCTCAGCGACTTGCTGGTTATTTTCACCAGCGATGATCTTCCGCTGAAGCCAGGCAGACGTCACTCTAGGTGGTCGAATTTCCATATTCCAACAGCAAAAAAATAATTGAACACAATAAAATTAATTCGCTTGCCTAAAATCAAATACTTTTATTGAATAAAGATTACTTTGCTCCCTTTTATCTCCATATGACCCCAAATCATTCCCTAACGAAGTCAACCACAATAAAGGGGAGCGTGGCGTAAGACGTTTTATTTATAAGGTCAATCAAATTGTCGAAAATAATGACGCAAAAGTCGCAAACGGGGACTTAAATCAAGACTTCAAACAATTTCATTGTTTGTTAAATATATGGGGTATTTAAGTTTTATATTTTACGCCATTACAACGTTTGACTAAATTAAATATAAAATTAAATTATAAACAATTCAATAATATTATAACAAATACTTTAGATTCTAGAAAATGATAAAATTTTACTGATGACATAATGAATAATTACACATGAAAACCGCGTATATATTAAATTTTTACAAATTGCAGCGTCTCATGTATACTGGTGAATAAGCTACAGGAGTCACAGCGAAAAACGTTAAATAATTTTGCTCTGATAGATGACCCCATAATCTCCCACTAACTATCGGTTTGACAATAATAGTACGGCGATATGACGCTAAAGAGAATCGCTATTGTAAAAAAAAACACCTCTCAAAATAATCAAATTTGTTTTTATTTGTTTATTCTTTTAAAATAGTTCGAGATCATAAATGAATCGAATCTTTAAACTCGCGCTCTTCTAGCAGGGCGGTAAATGAGTTTCAAAACTGTTATTGCTAAATATATATGTAGGTTGGGCGTATTGAAATCGGGGTGATAAAGTGAATATTTTACAGGTTCAGGTAAGGATAAAAGTGCTAACGAGTTCAGTTCAGAAATGCAATATCAATCAGTCGTTTGAATCAAAAATAAAAATATTAACAATAATACTTTCATCACTTTAAATCCATAAGCATATTAAAATTTGGTTTAAAAATTGCGCGATGGACCATCCAAAAATCGTTTAATTTTTCACGCGACCACAGGCAGCCGGTCGACTGGGCATATTTACTACACACGTTACCCATGCTTCGATGGCCTTTGTCATGGCGCAATATACTAACAAATTTATCAATTAAAATATTTTAAATATGGTAACAGATTTTGTTTGTGACTATTTGATACTTCGTTATTGATAGGCTTATAACTTCGGTAGCCATGTGGTATCACATTCTCGGAGCCCATAGTCACAGGTTCGAATTCCCCGTGCACCGCTAAGGTAGTTTATTTGGCCTAGTGTTCATATTATACAGTCACATATATACATTATAAAGTATTTCCTATATTTGTGGTCTCTTCTTTGTGTGGTGTTATATTGAAATTTACATTTTTTCAAGGTTTCACTTCTATCACGTGTGAATTGCACACAATGACATGTTTTGAAAATCTAAGATGGCGGTCGGAATGCAGTTTTCGATGTGGTCAAGTTTGAGATGTTTTCATTCCGCATTCAAAAGTCTAATAACATCTTCAATAAAAGAATGATATGTTTTTTAACTTGCCCTAAGAATGCAATTAGGAATGTTTATAGAATAAATGACGATAATTCTTGATGCTAAATTGTAAATTTAGGAAGAACGTGGGATTTTATTTTAGAGAGATTATAGTCGTTATTTTTTTAATACTATAAAATAATTATAGCTAATAAAAACGTTATTACGGGAACTCAGAAATATAAAACGAAAGTGCTTAATTAAAAGCAAAATCATCGTCCTTATTTCGTTTCCGGCCAGAATCTGTTCACATCATTTACACAGTAGGTACCTGGTAATTCATGGTATGTATTACAATCAACCTAGAGGTAGAGACATACACGGCTTTTTTTAAATGCAAGGACAGCAGACAGGCTGACGGCCCACTTAGAATTTAGCAGTTACCGTCGACTATAGGTGTTTGCAACGCCAGTAGCATAGGGAACACGCTGCTGTCCCATAAGTGTACAGGAACTTGGGTCATTAATGCCGGAACACAAGGCAAGGTTATTATTAAGACCAGAGGTGGTCGCCGTCCAGACGGGCTTGAGGCCCTACCACGTAGCTAGGGTGGGTTGTTTTGTCGCCTTTTACGACAGGCCGACCCCGGCCGCAGAGGTTAGTATTCTTTCTCCGCCCCTGCACGAATAAGAACGCTTAGACAGTTTTTCTCGCCTAATGTGCGTATTATAGCATAATTGGCACGTACTGATGGTGAGGGAGAACATCGTAAGAAGAGCTACATACCGAGATCATTGGTATGCGTAACCCGCCATTCCGCCCTGGACAGGCGTGGCAGGTACACTGTCCGTTCTCTATAGGAGGAAGCTCGTGGGCTGGAATCGAGCTTTGAGTGGAATGTAATGGGCTGCTATTATTATTATATTTACACAGTAGAAGCTCTGATATCACCAAGAGATAAAAGAGAGGCCAAAAGGATGACTTTGTAAAAGACAGTTAAGAAATACATTTATCACTAAATGACAATTGATAGATTGTAGTAGAACTATATATTTGTACCTTAGATTAATAGAAAAACAATAAGAAAATTCTATTAAAATTTTATTTAATCTCATTTCAATAGTGAAAGTATGATATGTTATTATTTATTTTTTTATGTAGATTACGGTTTTTTGGTAAACAGTATTGACGTTACATAACTGATCGTCGATAAAAATTAAACGGCAGTTTAAGTAAATTAACAAGACCTTTAATATTATTTATGAGGTGTTTATAAGTGAAAAAATTACGTAGATTCGAAACGAACTATTTGTGCGTATCACATGATGTGCCAGACAGCCTGTCAAATGCTTACGTCGTAAACTAAAACACGCACGTTTATCGACAGTCTTCGTGCGGCCACTAAACTGGCAGTAATGTGTTGCAGGCTCAATTAATTAATAATTTGATTCACAAACATATAAAAAATTATAAATATTGGATCTACAGAAAATTGAGCATTTTCTATCCAGCATATCAAAATGTACAGCATCGAAAATAGATACCACCAATACGTATGCGATCTAAAGAGTCAGTTCATACAAATTCAAGAGTCCTTAATAAAAAACCTAATGATCCCGATACATACATAACTCTGATTTTCATCCCGGAAGTGTCATATTCAATTATAATTGATTTTCAAATTCAGAAAATTGTAATCATACATTTGGAAGGAAAACAACTAAATTTATATAAAAATTATATAATAACATTAGTCCTTTCTGCGGTGTTGTGTCGTCACCATATTTAGGGTGATCGATTATGATGAATTTTTAACCAAGTGGTATGTCCATATAACGCGAAGGAAGAAGAAAGAAATGAGAATGGATGAATACAAAAGGAAGGTAGCCCAAACAAAATGTGTAAATCATGAAATGTCGAAAAGGGGTGAGAATATTGAGATGAAGGCGAACAGAGGAGTGGAAGGAGAGAACATATTGCGTAGACTATATAACGAGGAATAAGAGCAGGGAGAAGAAGTATGTTTGTGCCCCTTAGTTTCTTATTTTTAAAGGAATTTGGGGCAAATATTACAGATTTATATAAGTGAATAAGATTCCAGTTCCTCTATGAGGACGGCAGCGTGTTAGCGGGGCCTCCTGACGTTATTAACATCCATAGGCGACGGTAACTTCTTACTATTAGGTGGGCCGTCAGCCTGCTAAATTCTTACTCCAGCTGCTTATAAAGCGAAGCCATTATTAGATGCTTAATAATTTTTATGGTCTTTTCTCGGTGTTATTTCCTCAGATTTCATGGCCTGGACGTATCGCACCCTCATCAATCATTGGCGCCGCGCGCGGACATTGTAAACGGTGCTTAATTTTAGCCGTCTGCCAAATTAACTTTTACTGTGTGCGAGCGATTTCCCAGAATCGATCAACGCGATGTCGACCCAATTCAATTACTGTATTCACAAATTTTCTTTGAAGTTTCTAGATAATTAAAATTGATTCATTAACAGTCATTACCAGACGGAATAAAATTTTCATGTACATATTGATTGAAATCTGCTTCTCGGTAGCTAATTGGATATTACGGCATGTTTTATTTTTATCTTGTGTAGTATTTTAGTTTAATCAAGTGAAAATCCACATAGCTCCCAAAGAAAGGTATATAAGTAGCATATTAGTTGTATAGTACCTATAACATAATCACTTCTGCTTACTTTGAACCCAGATGGCGCTATATGAATCATTCCAGTATATTATTTTAAGAATAAAAATTGGAGGAAGTCCTGGGTCTAGTGGACAAAAGAATCTAGAAATATAAACACTAACAAGACTGTTGCGCTGTATGAGTAATTACTGGGTGCTGAAAGCTTAAGTTCCCTCTCAGACCGGATTATGTTCTCGCGTGCCGCGGCGGTTTAAATTGTTCCATATTGCACATGTCGGAATTTTTTAATTTTATGAACTACTATAACTGATTTAAAACCGTAATTCGCTTGGTTTAAGTGAATTAAACCTGTAGACGTAACATTTAAATTATATTGTATTAGATGTGTATGAATGTAGTAAGCAAACATTTCAGCGCAAAGTATGTATAGCCAAGTGGAGACCACCCAGAGATCACGAATTCGATTCCAATGATGACATGCATCGCTTGGGCAGTTTTTTTTTAGTATTTCACTTGTCTAGTGCCTATAACACAAGCGACCTACTGCTCACTTTGAGATTATTTATTACTATAGGTATAATTCAAAGCAAAAAAATTCCATGCAAATATTTCTAATCATATTTAAATTTATCACGAATCAAATTTACTGCCTTAGTTATAAATACGTCCGATCAAATCAAATCAATGAAATACTTACTGTCACATAATTCAGAGACAGCTAAAGAAAAAATAAATAGATATAATGAAGAATAGAAATAAGAATGTCTATTTGGGGCAGTTGATGCTAATTTATTACATTAGGAGTGGTAACCACGAGGCGTTCTTTCAAAAGCGACCATACAGGCTGTATTTTTTTCAGAATGGGTTTTACAGATATTCTTAGAAAGTCGAATATCTCCTTCCGGCCCTTATCCTGACTATGTGGCACAACATTTTCTCTCCTTCCACTCTCCTCTGTTAGCTGTCATCAACATTCAAACCCTTTTTCATCATATCATCTTTTACGCAATGCATCCATCTTTTCTTTGGTTTACCTTTCCTCTTGTATCCCTCCCCTCTCATTTCTAGCATCCTCCTTGTTACATGACGCTCCTCTCTTTGCATTATATGGTTATATCAAACTAAACTATTACTTTTCAGCTTCTCAATCACTGGCGCTACTTTCAAACTTCCCCTAATGTACTCATTTCTAATTTTATCCATTTTTGTAACTCCGCTCATTCATCTCAATATTCACATCTCCGCAGAGATGCAAATGTTTTCTTAATGTATATTTTCCCTTTGTGGCCCAGCATTCTGATCCATACAATATGACAGGTCTTATTACGGTTTTATAAATTTTACCTTTAAGTCTAAACGGCATTTGTGGATCGCAAATTGTTCCTGAGACCTGTCATCATTTCATCCATCCTGCATTCACTCTGTTTTTCACATATCGGCCTATCTCGCCGTCGTTCTGGATTAATGATCCGAGATATCGGAACTTGGAGCAAGTTGGCAAAAACACGCCTCCTAAGGTAATCGAGGTGAAGACGGAATTTCCTCCAAAGTCGCAAAACAGATGTTTTGGTTCTACTTATCTTCAACCCAACAACTTCCAACCTCTCCTGCTATTTAGTCAATCTGCTCTAAAATTCTTAGACAGTGGAATAGTGCATTAAAATTCAATCATGAGTCTTCTTTCATATTTTCAATCTTAACTCTTAATGTAATGACAAGTGACCAGCACAAATTATATCAGACCATGTAGCTCGGGTCAAATATACACACCATTCCATGCCAGACCACGTCATCATTCTCCTATGTACCCGTTAGATTCAATTTCAAGCAAAAACTACGACTAGGGAGTAATTTGTCTAATAAGTGAACCATCCATATTAGACAATCTACGCTGAATAAACTTGGTCCGGGCGGAATTAATTATTATTTAATCTATTAACAATAACTAATAATAAAATAATATTATTCAAGTGTTTACGTCTCTTATTGAAACATGTTTTTGGTACAGTAATTAATCAGAGGATAGAATACACCGCTTAGCAAGTTTTTCCCATCTAATGTACACATTATAACATAGTGGGTTCATACCGATGGTGAAAGAAAAAAACCCCGTTACATTTAAATAATTTTTTTAAACAAATTTACTCGCCCAAACGACAGTTTAGTCTTTGTATTGGGAGATGCTCCCATAAAACCCAAATCAGAACATATTCTAATCGAGTAAGGATGTTTACATCGACTCCTTGTAAATCAAATAAAATAAAAAAATCGGTCGAAAGAAAATTTGAATACTGTCCAAATTATTTCTTCCAGAAAAATCTTTTACAACAATAACTAAACCTGTCGGACATAATTACAAAGAGATTATAAATCAGAAATTCTTCAGTTCATATCTGTAAACGATAGTTTTAAAATACGAGCGAAACTGGAGTCTTGATTATATACACAAAAAAGAAAACAAACGTAACTATCAGTTAATGGTTTAATGCTTTCTATCTTTTATTTATTACGCGTTCAGGTTTCCTTTAAATGGGAAACAACTATCAGTAAAAACGTTAAGATGCGATAAATCGTTGTTTCACAGCCCACTTAACGAATGAACTGAAAACTAATACATCTTAAAGACTATTTTACTTTTGTAAACAAAAGTGTTTATTTAACATACAACAATATTTTCACAGTAAATAAATTTGAACTGAAAATATCTGAAAGAAAGGCCGCCTATTATTAGCATAGTGTTGGGCATCAAGGGAAACCCTTGATGAGAACTAGTTGTAGGTTCATAAGCAATATTTAATGTTAAGAATTGTCTATATTATCACACTTAACTCATCTTTAGCTAAATAAAAAAAGGAACTGAAATGTGTCTTTCGGTTTCGGAGCTGGAGATATTCAGTAGAGTTGTCGTGACCTTACACTTCTGCGCCTATCTGTTTCGGTGACGTTGTATAAGTCGATACGATAAATTAAATGACATGCATTTAATTAAACCTAAATATGGTTCCGATCAGCGTAAGTTAGCCGGACTGAATGGGA
Organism: Malacosoma neustria; assembly: GCA_963693495.1. NCBI lineage: Eukaryota > Metazoa > Arthropoda > Insecta > Lepidoptera > Lasiocampidae > Malacosoma > Malacosoma neustria. Next base: position 4,796,893 of record OY856385.1, read on the forward strand.
CAAATACGGGACCGGGATGTGTGGCGCAAACGGGAAGCCTACGTTCAGCAGTGGACGACAAAATTCGGCTTCTAAACGGCGATTGCCGTCTGTCTCTCCAACTCCTGAACGAATATGTCCTAACGGTCGTTCCCTTAATGTCCCTTTTTAACTAAGTAGCCATATACTCATTTCTAGTCCGTTCCAAAACAAATCTAAAGCTCTAATAACATCACCATAAAATGTTCCTATGGATGCCTCACTGGCTCGATTATGTCCGCGTATATTATCTGATGACTCTCGTGTCTTGACAGTGACAGTGACATCTTCAGAGCTATAAATAAACACACAAGATAGTGTAGTTATGCTTCAAATATATACCATAGTCTAAATCATATAACTACATCTATACATGCCTTTTTAATTCTGTCTAGATTTCACTATAATTTCCAGAAATTATATTATTATTACATTAAAGGTTTGGTTCTAAACTCGTACATCATACCATCACTTCTCGTCACAACTCATTTGTAATTTTAAGTCATAACAACACTATGGGAAGTTTGAAAGTAGCGCCAGTGATTGAGAAGCTGAAAAGTAATAGGTTAGCCTGGTATGGCCATACAATATGAAGAGGGGAGCGTCATGTAACAAGGAGGGTGCTAGAAATGAGAGTGGATGGATACAAGAGGAGAGGTAAACCAAAGAAAAGATGGATGGATTGTGTAAAAGATAATATGGTTAAAAAGATGTGAATGTTCAGATGACGGCTAATAGAGTGGAAGGACATAACACGTTGTACCGACCCTACATAGTTTGGTATAAGGGCAGGAAGAAGAAGAACAGCACAATATATTCTTCGAATTCAAGTTCTGATGTTCTGCTGCAATCCGACATTTTTATCATGTCTCCGCGTTATCTGACATTTGAAGGTAAAGCCAGATCACACGGCCGTCGTCGTTACGGCTTGACAAATGACATTCTACGAGGGAGCCATCCATATTATCAAATCGAAATTGTACTAGTAAAGTAATACTGGTTCACAGTAGAATAATATGATTTTAGTTATATTGTTTTACTAAAAAAATGAGGAGGTTCCTATAGAGTTGTGTGTGTTATGTGTTACAGGTGTTTCAACACTAACCCGAGGAGGGCAGAACCCGTGTTGTGTGCCATTATTTAATTCAAAAGCCATATTCTATTACTATTGTTATTATCAGAAGCATTTTTGGTAAAGAAGTACGGATAGTTTTACCAAGAGCTGCTGGTCGCTAACTTGAAACTAACCTAAATAGTTACTGGAAGCCTCACCAGCTAGCATAATTACCAAAAATCTATTTTACAGATTTTTTCCATCTAAGTTCTTATGCTCATAATCTCTGCGCAAGAAACGGAATAGGTATATGAATAAACTTCAGTTACTTGTAAAAAAAAAAGCTTTGAAATTCCAATACATGTGCTTGACTGTACAAAGCGCATATAAAAAGCCGCATCGATGGGGTTAGTTCCCCCCAATGTTCGCATAAATAATCACGTCGAGATCTTATCATGAGAAAATACGATGGCGACCTGAAAATAGTTTCCTTTACCACCCCAAATCCCTGTTACGTAGGCCATTGGAGTAGGGAATTTTATTAATGCACTAAAAATAAAAAGCAACAAATTCCCTGTATTATATAGAAATTGTTTTATGGAAAAATTATTTGTTGTGTAAGGTCTGGTCTCACCAAGACCTTAAACGTAAATAAACGAATTAAAATTAAATGTAAACTGCTACTATTCGCTCATTATTTATCATGTAACACCCTACAATGTGCATCTTTTTGTTGCTTTTTCTCTAGAAGGTCAGGAGACAGGATGCCGTGTCGGCATGTAACATGCACTGAAACTCGGTCGGACTCTTCCACGAATCGAACGAAGAGCTGGCTTACAATGGCCGAACCCCTCATACAACGTAAATGTGGAATATAGTAAGAACTGAAAATATTAAAACCAAGTCTTGTTTTTGCACCTAATGTATTGAATTGTAAAATTCATGGCCGGAATCGCTAAGATAAAAACGTTAAACGCTTTTTTCTGGAAATTACTTTTTTCGAAACTTTTTTCACAAAATCGTAAGTTCAAGAATTCTCAATCAATATTATCAAGTTTTCTTTAAAAATTCAAAACCATTAACAAATAACTGAAAAAATCTACTACGTTTTTAGTACCTGCCATTTAGCAGGAATATATAAATATAAAATAAATGATAAAAAATGGATGCTTAAAAATTTGATTATATACTTTTATTGACCGTCAAAAAACGCCTCAATAAAATAGCCTTTAAGAGACATTTATTTTATAAGCTACCAAAAAGCTACACAGCACAGCAAACAAACTTTGCCAACCAATATAGTGTTTTTTTTTTGTTTCAGGGAAAAATCTCTCTTTACGGGTTTCCCCGGCCCGGGGAGACTGAGGGATGTGTGGGACTCCGGGAAAGATGTTCAGCCATCCGACTACCCACTAAAACACCCCGCTGTTCTCCTATCGTCTATGCCCGGGCCTACGGATATATGGCCTGCCGATCTCGTGGCCCGAGCCGGCGCCGGCCCGCCCTTTGTTTCAAGGCGGACCTCTTCTAAAGTGTTGGCGCCAGGGTGTCAGGGTTTCGTCCCCGCGGCGCTCTCCTGTACTGTAGGAGTTGAGAGGGGCCGCGGAACAGCACGCGGCCCTCTCCCTCGCGGCAATAGTGCGGGCGACGGATCCTCCCCGAGGGGCCGCCCGCGGCCGCTTTCTACGGCGGCTGGAGGTCGTTACTTGCCCTCCGGCGCCGCCGACGTGGCCTGCGTTGACGGGAGGGAAGTTTGGTGGTCGACTCCCGCTCCCGCTCCGCCGCTTCCTTTGCGGACATGACTGCCTCGCAGAAGGAGGCGACGGCCGTCTATCCAGGATCGCCTCCGACCATGGACAGAACCAGGGCCGGGAGCGACATCCAACATAGTCTTCGTGTAATGCGGGTAACAGTGATCTGTCACACAGTTCATTATTCATAATAGACTTTTGAATATTTTATAGTTTTAAATATTTTTTCTTATTTAATAAGGCACATATAGATGCAATTCGACTCTTATAGTAACTTAAACTAAATATTTACAATAAAAAAAATGGAATATATCGGCCATGTGCTCAGGCACGATAGATATATGCTGCTTCAGCTAATAATTATGATGGGCAAAGTGGAGGGAAAGAGATACAGAAAGAAGTCCTGGCTGCGAAACATCAGGGAGTAGACCAGTATACGAGTAACCTCCATCGAACAACTGTTCCGTCTCGCTATTAATAAAGACGAGAACAGTAAGCTAACGGCCATCCTTCAGGATTGAAGAGGCACTTGAAGAAGAGAAGAAGGCAACTTAAACTTTATACGTTTACGTGAAAGCTGATTACCTCAAAATCACAGCTTAGTTTCATAGACAAAGCAAACAATAAACCTTTGCATCATTAAGGAATAATTAGTTTTATTCAAGCAGATTAAAATGGATCTGAAACTTCGCTGAAATGGAAGCGCATTTGCATTTTAAAGCTGCCATCCATGAAGCACTTTCTTAAAAAGGTCTATAAAACTTTAATTAGTTTTCAGAATATTCTATTTCAGATTCCATGAAGAAAAATCTTGTAAGAGCAGTATAATTTTTAGTTACTATAGTTTAAAGGCATCATAGCTTTTGTATTAGATAGTTGATTAAAAAACAATAGGATTGTCATGAATAGACATGAATGATGTGATGATAGTTAGTGCATGGAAACTGAATACTTCATCAATACCATCACGCAAACTCTTAACTCTCAACTCTTAATAATCAGCAGTTACCGCTTATAGATGTTTGCGGCGCCAGGGGTATCACTGCCGATCGCGTAGAAGAACTGGAACTTGGGTCACTTATATAGTAACACAAAACTAGATTATTATGGTGGTATACTTTGAGACCAAGGGTGGTTGCCATTGCCAATCTGTTCAGTCACTAAATACTTAAAAAAATATCACTGTAAAAGTGATCTACTAAAGTAGATCAGTATAATGTAGAAGGATTCCAGACCCTTGCAAATGAGGGCGTCTGACGAATGATCATGATTTATATGGCTCTAGTTTGCAGACCCTCTTAGTATACGAGTATAGATAAAGCTGCATAGACATCGCGTATTATTTTATCTTACTACTTACTGAAATATACATATTTATGTTTACATTTTTAATTTTATTATAAATTTATAGTTAGATACAAAAATAAAACGTTTAAGAAGGAAAATAGAAGGATGATTGTAAGAAAAGATTGTGATTTTTAGAATAGAAAACTCTTTATTATTCACCAAATAATAAAATAAAAACTGCTTAAAAATTTACAAAAAAAAAGAAACAATCGACGGTCTTATCGGTAATAAGCGATTTCTTCCAGACAACCTAACTAGGATCACATTAAGGAATATAATAATGACGGTAATAATATAACAATGTATACAAAAAAAATAGAAAAGAAAAAAAACAATAAAAAGTAATGACAATAAAATTACATTAATACACATACATGCGACAAAACAATTTATTCATTGAGATAATGTTCTTTGACTATATTTTTGAAGAATAGAATATACGATGATATAGTATAGAATGGCTATGGACATTAGCTTTCGGTAAAAAGCGATCGCTTTTTAAGAAAAATACGCTAAAACAAAATTATTCGATATAAAAATATTTGGTCGTAGGTGGTCTCACCGTTGTAATCAGAAAATCAATAAACAATAATTTAAGAAATCTAATTAGTTACAAAGTGGAATCTGATCCACAAAATTATCGCTGCAATTAAGTTCCGTATATTTTAGTTTTTTTTTATTTTTATTTCCCAGTTAGATCCGCACTAATTAAATACCGAGCGTTGTTTTATTACAATCATAAAGATTTTGTGTATTGCATTGTTCAAAAGGGTCCCAAATTATGAAATTAAGTACGGACCCTTCGCGATAAGCCGTTCTGGTTGACGTTTTACGTACTCTGTTTTATTATTTTAACCTACGGAATAATGTTACAGGGTTATTATAATAGTTATGAACATAGTATAACTGAAAATGTCATGATATATGTTTAACTCTTGATCATACAACTCAGTGATATTTAATATATTAAGGTAACCTCAGATGACCTCCGTGACGCAACGGATTTTGTTGGAACGCTTACGTATATCATGTGTTCGATTCCCACCCCAAGTCTGGATATAATATGTGTAATTTTTTTTATTGCTGAGGAATAGCAGACAGGCTGACGGTATACTTAATAGTAAGCAGCACCGTCGCCTTACCGTTATTGTCCCATAGGGGAATACAGGAACTTGCGTCACTAATGTCGGAGCACAACAGTATTATGGTGGCATATTTATAGACTGAGGATAGTGTGACACTCTAGTGACCATAACACAACCGCTCTGATCCTATTTTAAGGACTAGATAGCGCTTTATGTTTTATGACATTTTATTTATTTTTTTCTCGTCTAATATCGAGTATGACTAAAATGGTCTCTCAATAACAACAAGATCAAAATAATTACAAGTTAAACGTAATTCGCAAGCAATATTCTGTCGGTTAACTCGAAATGCGGCGGTTGAAACGCGATTTAATTTGGGCGATTGAATGAGCGTCTGAATTTAAACAACAAAACATCGGATTCATTACGATTCCCCGTTTCTAATCACCAGTCAGTCGCAGACAACGCTGGATAATGGAAAATACTAACATAGAATCAGGTATATTAGATGTGGCATGTGTTTTATATACATTAAAAACTTTGTTTTAACTTCATCATCATCAGCCAAGCAATCCAGTCCCGATTTCAACAAAATATTTCACTTTGGAGACCCAATGGGGTATATCAATGATAACTGTCGCTGGGCTAAATTAGTACACGACGTTTACGTCGATAATAGTTTATTTTAGTTAATCTATATATTAATACACGAAGCGAAAACTTTGGTCCCCTTTTTAAAAAAATTGCGTGGACGGAGGAGTATGAAATTTGGCACAGTTAACGTTTATATGGAGAAGTGTAGAAAGCTATTTATTGCCTAAAATCAATTAGAAATACATTAAATTAATTAAAATAGACATTACACACAATACTGTTCGAATGATACACAACTTACACACACATACATACCTTACTTATGCTTTTATTTTTTTTATAAGAGTTTATGGCCTGGTAAAATCCATTAAGGTTAAATAATTATCAAATAAAAAATAATAATATTATACAATTATAATAAATTAGTATTAATTGTCATTATTGAATCTCAAAATTACATTAGCAAGGAGTGAAACTTTGGAATTGTTTTATTTGTATAGTTATTTATAATTTGTGAAATACATTTTGCTCAAGTATAAAGAAAATAATTTATAAGTAATCTGAATTGAGTTACTCTTGCCAATTTCAGAGAATAATGTTTACAAAATGCGAATATATGGTTACGAAACGGAATTACAATGCAGGTTTTGCAATGCAAAAAAAACATTTTGAAGTTTTACAGTGATGCTGTTCAAAATGATGTTGAAAAATGGCAAATTAACTGAGTAGCTATGATGAAACCGTGGATTATAGAGGTATAATAATAGCCTTTGACCAAAGTACTAATAACGTTCAAACTTAAAAATTAAATGAATTATGATCGAATTTCGACCACTGGGTGAACATTAGTTATAATAAATATACAATAACAATTCACACAGGGCAATCTAGTCCCAAAGTATACAGCAGAGCGCTTGTGTAATAAGTACAAGACATACAATTTCTAAACGATCCAAACAACAATACAAACGTACGAAAGCTTTCGCGCCACGAAGGTCTTCAGAGGTAAACTAGTACCGCGATAATATCATAAAAAACCGAATGAAGAAAATCAAAGATACAAGGAATAGATTAGGAAAAATAGTTTTTAAGGAAGAAGGGTTTTTAGGCTACTGTCTGAATCTCCCCAAATTCGTAAGAGAACACAGCGTCAGTTGTTATTGCCTTGTGCGATGTTTGACAAAGTGCATCTTTTGACAGGGGTGAATGCTTTATACCATGAAGATTTTAGTAGAACATACCAATTATTTATTGGTATAAAATTCTACACATAGATTTGATTTTAAGTCCCCTTATCTATTACTATTGTCCAAGAAAGCAACATTGTAAAACAATGTCCATTCATTTTAACCTATATTGGAAATAATAAGATCATAACCACAGGAATACATATAAAACTAACGAAGCATATACATATATTTTAAAAGTCCAAACTGACTAGCCGTATCCATAAAATTTTATTAATCTTCAAAGGAAACAAAAGGAGCATTCAGACGTGGCCTCGAAACGGGAATGAATTGAAATATCAGCGAGTACAATACAATCCGCGATTTGGAGATTTATGTACGTGTACCACCCCGCACCGCGCCGCTTCCAACCGCAGCGTTATACTTGAGTACTCTCCCATTGAGAGGGTTAATGGCGGCCATTTGGATGCGCCCATGAAAAATTTATTGGATTAAAGCTGTTCATTCACATGTTAAGTATTAAGTTTTACTTATATAATAGTTCCGTACCAAAGCTCAAGATGTTATTATTGTTAATAAAACTGATCACACTGTTTATTACTATCGATTTCTTTATTTGTATGGTGACCACATTGATATTCGCCGTCTTGGTTTTTATTAATACTATTGCGGCAATAAATCTGTAATAATTCGAACGGATAAAAACGATCGGACGGATAGTGTACTGAACGATTTTTTTTAAAAGATGAAGTTCAGCAGATATGCAAACGGCCCACCTGGTAGTAGGTGGTCACCGTCGCCTATAGACGTTTGCAACACCAGAGGCATTGCCGACGCGAATTTTAATTATTTTCGCGAATTAAGAGTAATAACGTTGACACCGTTCAAATACGGAACCTTAAATTGCTTGTATTAAATAACTAAAAATAATAGTATGCATATCATAGTAATATTAATGACTACCTAACCACTGATAGACATTAGGGCTGTGACCCAAGTGCGTTACCATTTGGTCGAATTAAATCTAATTTCACGTTAACTTGCCATAAACTGTTGACCCCAAAACCGCCCCCAACTTTCATGACACACGGTTATTAAATAAATAACAATTACAGGCATCAGGCCATATCTTGATAGCAATATATCGGTTGTTTGGGCGGGCCTGTCGCAATTAAACAACTCCTGGTAATTTGACATAAATTGATGTGTTATTGAATACATAAATGGACATGTACCTATTATTTTTATTATATATAAACATTTATTTCAGTATAAAAATACACGTATGAAAAATATCTTGTCAGCCTAAAAACAATAGGGACTTTTCGAGTTTTATCTAATCTGTCACAGTTATTACACAAAATTTCTCTCATAATATCATTTTCCGTGCAGAGGTTGAGTAAGAATATTCCTGCCGCCAGGCAACTTGTCGGAAAAGGCGACAAAATGAGCCAAGCTAGGTAAGACACCAAGCTCGTCTGAATGGCAACCACCCGTAGTCTCTAAACATGCCGCCATAATAACCTTGTGTTGCGTTCCAGCATAAGTGACCCAAGATCAGCAATAAAAAAACATAAATGTATAATTATGATATTTATACATAACCATTGAAAGAATTGATCTACGTGACAACGAGTGACATGCAATTGTTCTTTTAGAATTGATATGATGCCAAATTGACAGATCATATTTCAAATATAAGCTCTGTACGGAGAAAACGTTCGCAATACCAATATAGAGATATATTTTATCCGTGCAGGGGCGGAGAAAGAATACTAACCTCTGTGGCCGGGGTCGGCCTGTCGTAAAAGGCGACAAAATAACCCACCCTAGCTACGTGGTAGGGCCTCAAGCCCGTCTGGATGGCGACCACCTTTTGTCTTAAGTATGCCGCCATAATAACCTTGTGTTGTGTTCCGGCATTAGTGACCCAAGTTCCTGTATGATGATGATGTTTTCAGTAGATATTTAACATGTCTAGGAAGGAATAGCCTATTCAGGAAACACAAATATTTTAATAATTATCTTTTGTGTAACTAAGTAGTTGTTGTAATTAGTCAATGTTTTTATCAATATCTTTATATTCTTAGCGTGTTTACTCATTTTTTCGTATTTTTGTTTGTTTCTTCTTACAATCTTTTAACACTTCAGTTGATGTTTTCTGTCTGAATTTTTTTTTTCTTTATTATTTATGATACTAATATTTTTTGTATTCCTTAATATTTAGTACATAAATGTTTGGTTATCTATACTACTATTATAAAGAGGAAAGATTTGATTGTTTGTTTGTTTGTTTGTTTGTTTGTTTGCTTTGAATAGGCTCCGAAACTACTGACCTGATTTAAAAAATTCTTTCATTGTTAGGAAGCTACACTATCCCCGGGTGACATAGGCTATATTATATTATCAAAAAAATTAGGGATCCTTACTAAAACTCCAATAATGTAAGCCAAAGTGTAAAAAAATTACCTAAAATATTATTTAAATCGCGTACGTTGCGAAAACTATTGATGATAGAATAAAATAATGTACTACAACTTTGTAGAACACATCATTATTTACAAAAAGTGTCGCGACAGCATATGTCTAACTATTATAGTTATGCCACAATAAGTGTTCTTTTATTTTAAAAATTTAATTGAAATGCCGCCCCTAGAAAAGGCTCTTTATTAGGATCTTGGTATTAATCCTTATCAAAATAAATTACTTCATATTCAAAACTGTTTCAATACCTTTATATAACTTTTTGAATTATTCAATTCGGATATTCCATTCGAAAGATATCACGAGTTTAAAAATGTAAGTATTAGAAAAATGTTGCGTGGTAGCCGCTCACCCTGTTCGGCTAGCTAGGCAGCACCTTAAGCAATGTAGGCGTGCGTCACTGGGGTTTTTACAAAAATTAGAATACTTATTAAAAATAACGAAAAATAAATAAAAAGTAATAACAAAAAAAATCATTAAAATAAAAGCTCATAGAAATAATAATATTCAAACTTTCTTTATAATTTTATTTTTTTAGTAACCTGACGCAAATAGAAGGGTTTGCCCTCAGGGGCGCTCCTCTGTCCGAGGAGTGCACGGGTGTGCGTACCCGAGGTGCCCGAACATCCGTCGCTTCACTCCCCTCTCCGTTCAAGGCGACAGAGTCCTACCTTTCTTTCCGTCTACCTCTTACATCCTTTCCAACTTAGCTCTCTGTTCGTGGCGTGGTCCCCGGTGGGATGGTTGCGAATACTGATTGGGGTCCCGGGTTCTACCCTGGGACCTGATTTGGTAGTCGAAACCATGCCTATTTCGACTGCGCCTGCACAGTGAGTGTTCCCGGGGCGGGAATTGCATCCTCGCTGTCGGTTGGTCTTGCTGGGCCGACTACGACGTCAGGCGACTCTGCTTTTTCTGGAGTGTCGTCTGGTAGTCGTACCCACGCCTGACTAGCACGCGACGGGGATGCGAGTCCCGTCCGGAATTGGCCGCGGATCTGTCGCTCCCGGCCCTGGTTCTGTCCATGGTCGGGGGCGATCCTCGATGGACGGCCGTCGCCTTCTTTTGCGAGGAAGTAGTGTCTGCAAGGGAGGCGGCGGAACGGGAGCGGGAGTCCGCCACCGCACTCCCCTCCCGCCAACGTAGGCCGCGTCGTCGGCACCGGAGGGCGGGCAACGATCTCCGGCTGCCGTAGAATGCGGCCGCGGGTGGCCCCTCGGGGGAGGATCCGCCGCCCGCACTATTGCCGCGAGGGAGAAGGCCGCGTGCTGTTCCGCAGCCCCCCTCAACTCCTAGAGTTGTTACAAGAGAGCGCCGGGGGGACGAAACCCTGACCCCCTGGCGCCAGCACTTTAGAAGGGGCCCGCTTTAAGACAAAGCGTGGGCCGGCGCCGGCCCGGGCCACGAGATCGGCAGGCCATATATCCGTGGGCCCGGGCGTAGGGGATAGGAGAACAGCGGGGTTTGTTAGTGGGTAGTCGGATGGTCAAACATATTTTCCGGAGTCCCTTATATATCCCTTGGTCCCCCCGGGCCGGGGGAACCCGTCAAGAGGGGTTTTTCCCCGAGACCGAAAAAAAATAGAAGGGTTTAATTTTTAATTTTTTGTTAAATACCCGTGCGAAGCCGGGACGGGCCGCTAGTTGTTAATAAATTACTAATAATTAAATATGTACCCTTATGGGACAGCAGCGTGTTCGCGATGCCACTGGCGTTGCAAACACCTATAGGCGACGGTAACTGCTAAATTCTAAGCGGGCTGTCAGCCTGTCTGCTGTCCTACGCAATAAAAAAAAAATATGAAATGTGTTAAATGTTTAATGCGTCATAAGAATACTCGTTTTATTAATGTCGCCAAAATAAAATATAGCAAAACAGTCTTATGTTTGTTCTTATTCGTTCTTACATTCTTATGGTCTTCTAATGCAGGTTCCAATACAACTACGCGTACGTACAGAACAACTAGCGTGTTAGCAGTGCCCCTAGCGCGAACAACTATAGACGACGATAACTGCTACGATTAAGTGAGTCGTTATCCTACTTGCTGTCCCACAGCAATGAAATTTTTTTTATTCGCCAACGTATTATATACTGCTATGTACTAGCGGACCGGACTGACGTCGTCCTGTACACAAATAAAAAAAAATTGAAAACATTTTGTAGTGGACCGAACTAAATCTAAACCATTCTAGAAACCACTAGAAAACACACAAAAAATTTTCATCAAAATCGCTCAAGCCATTTAGGAATTCATTCGAAATTTTAATAGTTCATAAAGACAATCAAAATCCTGGGATTTCGATCCTTTTTTTATTTTCTTGTGCACATTGCAAAAAGAAAGTGTAGAATAAATAATGAATCGAGAATAATGTAGAACAATTTACCAAAAAAAGAGAGAGTGCCACCACTGAAACAGTTAATGGCGGCAATCTTCTAGAGAGTGCGGTCTGGCTAACTATACATGCCAAAAACAAACAAAACTAGCCACAGCCTATGCTACACCACTTTTTTCCTTTTGTAATTCAATTTTATTCATTTACTTCTGCCTACATATATCTAATTTTTAAGTAGACACCCGAATTATTGGTTGTTGTTTTTAAAACTTTAAATTGCGTAATTTGGACATTGTCTGTTCTCTGGAAATGCAGATAATGTTGACTATATAAGAATCTAACCCATTTTAACCACATTCCTTTGCACTACGTGTCAATAGTTTACTTATAGGAAACGTAAATTTTAGATAATTCAATTACAACTGAAAACATTGGCCAGTAAAAGAGGTCTCACTTGGAAAACAATACTTGTATAATAAATATTTGGTGGCACTTGAGGAATAAAATATGGACAACAATTAATTTAATTCAAGACATGCCGCCGAAACTGAGGCGCAGAGTCACGCGAGTCTCAAGGGGCGCTACTAAGGGAACACGAAAAACAAGTTCAATATTTTGAAGTATTTATAGCCATCATTGACACGGGCCTGGTGGCTAGTTGTCTGATCTGAGGCACTCAATCTCAAAGTTTGGCTACTATTTCCGGAACGCTGAATTCGGAAATTATTATTATACAGTATAGTAGTGTTTCCTGGGCTGGATGTACATCAGTTAGTCCTAATACAATAGTAGTTTTCATAGTTCGAGAATATAAAATATAGTATGATTGCTTATCGTATAATATATTTTCCTCTCCGTGCAGGTTGAAGTAAAAATGCTGACCCCTGCGGCTGGGTGCGCTTTGTCTTAAATGGTGACAAATCAATCCTAGCCCGTCTGAAGGACAAATATCCCTGATATCTAAATATACCTCCATAATAACTTTGTGTTGTGTTCCGGCATAAGTAACCCAAGTTCCCGATAGCCTACGCAGACGGCAGCGTGTTAGCGGTACCCCTAACGTCGCAAATGACCTTAGGCTACGGTAACTGTTGACTAATAAGTAGACAATCAACCTGTTATATATTCCACAGCAATAAAAAAATATGATTGTCAAATATTTAAATGATGCATAAAACTAAAATGTTCAAGATTATATGTAATTAATAATGTTGATAAAAAAATTATATAGTGTTATGTTTCATATGATACAGTGAAAAGGATTCATCATTATATAATTAATACATTGATGTAATTTATGACCTATAAATTAAATATAAATATTTTTTATTGCTCATTGTAACAAATTTAATACCGCAATACATAAGATTTTAAGTTTTTACCCAATTATTAAGCAAGATACATGCTAAAGATCACTTCTAGGTTTTATCTAAGCTTAAGAATACTCGAGATGCAGAAAATATGCAATGACAATCTGTTATAGGCCTCAACAAATTTTTAATACCATCTAAAAATAACTTTGTACAGTTAATAGTCTAAGTTTTAGTAGTCTAAGTTATTAGCATAATCTTGAAATTAAATTCTAGCTGCTTCCGTAACTTCTCATACGTTATCATCTACACTACGCACTGTATCTCACTTAATCGAAATATTTCGTCGTAGTCGTAGAATAGTGACGGATCTAACATATATTAAACTTTACAGGACAGCCATTTTAAAAATACACAAGCATCATTTTACTATGAGAGTCTATCATATCAGTCACTTTACCGACTGCTTAATTTAAAATCTAAAATACATGTAATTTTTTTAATGTAGCAATAATATTTAGACAATATAGTATCCAAATATGGTAAAAAGTGAATTTTGGATTTTTTTCAAATCCGACGTTATTCAACGATCACGACGATTTATAAGTTCGATGATATTAAGATCGAAATTCCATAGTACGAAATAGTATCCGTAAATTAAAACTTTGCTAGCGAACAAAACAATTTGAATGTCAATGGGGATGGCACTTGCTCGGCTGGAAGCACTGAACTTATTGTCATCACGTTTACATGTACAATTCGGTCGACTGTTAAGGAATGGATGTGTGAACTCAAACTTATGAACTTACAGTATGAATATATCAAGTTCTTAAACAAATTTAATCGAGTTTCCATTCATAATTTGCCAACTATAACTAAAATTCATGACATTTCGCCTTTTATATATACTTTATTAGTTTTTATACAAGAGAGCTTAAGAAAAGCAGATATTTTACCGTCTTTTCCACTTGACAAATATGTATTTAAAATATTTAGAGTCTATTCCTCCTAGATGTGAATATTATTTTAAATACTCCAATCAATGGGAATGTGCTTATGATGTTCGGACATCATAAAAATAATAAGCAGTCAGTACTGAGTCTAAAAATGCTATAATTATTATAATATCAACAGGAGAGCGATTTTTTAAAATATAAGTGACGGCTACTGCACACGCTAATCTTTTTGCACTGAAACTAAAAATAAATAACAGCTACGTAAGTAAACTCACACAATAATATCTGATTAAAATCACACAGGAATAACCATTTGTATGATGTAAAACAATTTAGTTTGGTTACACGTGTATCTTAATAGACAACTCCCAGAGGTAAAAGTTTTCACCTTGTCCATAAAAAAATAATGGTAGTTGCGAAAAAGCGCGTTGATATTACCATATGAACAGTCATAGGGTCATCACAGGGTCAACAGTGGTCTCTGGGCTCCAAATTGTATACTTTAGATATAGCCAAGACAAACCACTTTGGTAATTAATTAAATCTATACAATCGATCAATTCTTGTATCGTCTGTCCGGTATCTACAAGTGTTCTTCTCAACATTGAATATATTCTCTATCCTTGCTTGCTTAAATATCTGCCAAATTTACCAGAATACACTTTAGTTTACTAAGCCGACTGATTATCATAAGTATACATTCATAAGAATAATTAAAATATACAAAATACATACATCAATTAAATTTTCACTATAAATAGCACTAAAGTAGCATTTAAAAATCATTTTAGGTAAGTGGGGTTTCACAATAGTCGAAGTGACCGGGCTCAGACGGAAGAACAGCATTGGCAGCTTGTACAAGCACATGCTGAGTTTTTTTCAGAAGACATTTTTTTTGTATTTGTCTACTTTATGTTATTATTGTAAGTGTGTGAGTACGGCTGAGGTTAAGTTGGTTGTGGATAGTATGCCAAATGGCAAGTCTGTAGGACTGGATGAAATACCAGTGGAAGTATGGAAGTTCTTGAAAGCAGATGGATGGAAGTGGCTGACTTTGTTCTTCAATAAGCTGTTGCAAGACGAGGCGATCCCCGTTGAATGGTGCAATAGTAAGCTAGTGCCCATTTTGAGGAAAAAGGGTGATGTACATGTTTGTAACAATTATAGAGGAATGATTCTTATGTGGCACAGCATGAAAATTTGGGAGAAAGTAGTTGCAAGACTATGAGAGGACACCGAAATAAGTGAGAACCAATTGGTTTCACGCCCGGGCGGGGGACAACGGATGCCATTTCGCACTTCACCAACTGCGCGAGAAATACAGAAGTGCACATAAGACATGTATGTATTTGTTGACCTCAAAAAGGCATATGACCGAATTCCTTGAAAGGTTTTGTGGTGGACCATGAAAGCAAAAGGATTGCCTGTGAAGTACTTGCATCTTATTCGTGTTATGTACGATAAGGCAAGTACACACATCCGGTCTCTA